>CM038676.1:141719018-142975767 GCA_021605205.1 Aegilops longissima | reverse complement strand
CATTCCGAGATATATTGCCATGCAACTTTCCACCGTTCCGTTTATTATGACACGCTCCATTATTGTCATATTGCTTTGCATGATCATGTAGTTGACATCGTATTTGTGTCAAAGCCACCGTTCATAATTCTTTCATACATGTCACTCATGAGTCATTGCACATCCCGGTACACCGCCGGAGGCATTCATATAGAGTCATATCTTGTTCTAAGTATTGAGTTGTAGTTCATGAGTTGTAAGTAAATAAAAGTGTGATGATCATCATTATTAGAGCATTGTCCCAGTGAGGAAAGGATGATGGAGACTATGATTCCCCCACAAGTCGGGATGAGACTCCGGGCGAAAAATAAAAAAAGAAAAAAAAAGAGGCCATAAAAAAAGAGAGAAGGCCCAAAAAATGAAGTGAGAAAAAAAGAGAGAAGGGACAATGCTACTATCCTTTTACCACACTTGTGCTTCAAAGCAGCACCATGATCTTCATAATAGAAAGTCTCCTATGTTGTCACTTTAATATACTAGTGGGAATTTTTCATTATAGAACTTGGCTTGTATATTCCAATGATGGGCTTCCTCAAAATGCCCTAGGTCTTCATGAGCAAGCGAGTTGGATGCACACCCACTTAGTTTCTTTTGTTGAGCTTTCATATACTTATAGCTCTAGTGCATCCGTTGCATGGCAATGCCTACTCACTCACATTGATATCTATTGATGGGCATCTTCATAGCCCGTTGATACACCTAGTTGATGTGAGACTATCTTCTCCTTTTTGTCTTCTCCACAACCACCATTCTATTCCACCTATAGTGCTATGTCCATGGCTCACGCTCATGTATTGCGTGGAGATTGAAAAAGTTTGAGAACACCAAAAGTATGAAACAATTGCTTGGATTGTCATCGGGGTTGTGCATGATTTAAATACTTTGTGTGGTGAAGATAGAGCATAGCCAGACTATATGATTTTGTAGGGATAACTTTCTTTGGCCATGTTATTTTGAGAAGACATGATTGCTTTGTTAGTATGCTTGAAGTATTATTATTTTTATGTCAATATTAAACTTTTGTCTTGAATCTTTCGGATCTGAATATTCATACCACAATTAAGAAGAATTACATTGAAATTATGCCAAGTAGCACTCTGCATCAAAAATTCTTTCTTTTATCATTTACCTACTCGAGGACGAGCAGGAATTAAGCTTGGGGATGCCTGATACGTCTCCAACGTATCTATAATTTTTGATTGCTCCATGCTACTTTATCTACTGTTTTGGGCAATAATGGGCTTTATTTTCCACTTTTATATTACTTTTGGGACTAACCTATTAACCGAAGGCCCAGCCCAGATTTGCTGTTTTATGCCCATTTCAGTGTTTCGAAGAAAAGAAATATCAAACGGAGTCGAAACAGGCGAAATCAACTGAGAAGTAATTTTGGAAGGAAACCTACGGATAGACTTGGACCCTACGTCGGAAGATGAGGAGGTGCTCACGAGGGTAGGCGCGCCCACCCCACAGGCGCGCCCCTGCCTCGTGGGGCCCGCAAAGCTCCACCGACGTACCTCCTGCACCCATATATACCTACGTATCGAAAAACTTCTAGAACAGAGATTAGATCGGGAGTTCCGCCGCCGCAAAACTTCCAGAGCCACCAAAACCAATCGGGACCTGTTCGGCACCCGAGGGGGGAACCCTCACCGTGGCCATCTTCATCATCCAGGCGCTCTCCACAGCGAGGAGGAGTAGTTCACCCTCGGGGCTGAGGGTATGTACCAGTAGCTATGTGGCTGATCTCTCTCTCTCTCTCTCTCTCTCTCTCTCTCTCTCTCTCTCTCTCTCTCGTGTTCTTGATTTGGCACGATCTTGATGTATTGCGAGCTTTGCTATTATAGTTGGATCTTATGTTTCTTCTCCCCTCTACTCTCTTGTAATGGATTGAGTTTCCCCTTTGAAGTTATCTTATCGGATTGAGTCTTTAAAGATTTGAGAACACTTGATGTATGTCTTGTCGTGCGTATCTGTGGTGACAACGGGATATCACGTGATTCACTTGATGTATGTTTTGGTGATCAACTTGCGGGTTCCGTCCATGAACCTATGCATAGGGGTTGGCACACGTTTTCGTCGTGATTCTCCGGTAGAAACTTTGGTGCACTCTTTGAGGTTCTATGTGTTGGTTGAATAGATGAATTGAGATTGTGTGCTGCATATCGTATAATCATGCCCACGGATACTTGAGGTGACATTGGAGTATCTAGGTGACATTAGGGTTTTGGTTGATTTGTGTCTTAAGGTGTTATTCTAGTACGAACTCTAGGGTTGTTTGTGACTCTTATAGGAATAGCCCAACGGATTGATTGGAAAGAATAACTTTGAGGTGGTTTCATACCCTACCATAATCTCTTCGTTTGTTCTCCGCTATTAGTGACTTTGGAGTGACTCTTTGTTGCATGTTGAGGGATAGTTATATGATCCAATTATGTTATTATTGTTGAGAGAACTTGCACTAGTGAAAGTATGAACCTTAGGCCTTGTTTTCTATCATTGCAATACCATTTACGCTCACTCTTACCGCTTGTTACCTTGCTGTTTTTATATTTTCAGTTTACAAAAACCTATATCTACCATCCATATTGCACTTGTATCACCATCTCTTCGCCGAACTAGTGCACCTATACAATTTACCGTTGTATTGAGTGTGTTCGGGACACAAGAGACTCTTTGTTATTTGGTTGTAGGGTTTCTTGAGAGAGAACCATCTTCATCCTACGCCTCCTACGGATTGATAAACCTTAGGTCATCCACTTGAGGGAAATTTGCTACTTTCCTACAAACCTCTGCACTTGGAGGCCCAACAACGTCTACAAGAAGAAGGTTGTGTAGTAGACATCACCACTCTTGTCTTGTGCCGGGCTTAGCAGCCGCCGCCTTGCGCCCTTGACCTCGCTGTGGCGTCCACGATTCGACGTGCGCAGCTGCTCGGCCATGGCCACGCCACCGATGCACAAGCTGCGCTGCGCCACGCCTTGCGCCCCACAGCCGCCTCGCTCCGCCGTGGTTCGCCCGCTCGCCCGGCCCGACCGCCACCCCAACCGCTCCGCCTCTCAGCCTCACCCACCAGCAGCACATTGGGCAGCCGCTATGGCTCGCCGCGCCCCGGGTTTGCCCTTCGGCGCCCTCGTCGGTCGCCCGTTCCCTGCGCTCGTTCGGGTTATGCTCCAGGCGCCCGCTAAGGCCACAGGCCTTTGGACAATGGGCCCAGCCCGAACGTTTTGTAAAAAAAAGAAGAAAAATGAATTAAAATATATATATATAATAAAGAAAATATTAATTAATTAATTAACTTAATTAATCCTGATTAGATTAACCTAATCACTTAGATTAGTTAATTAATCTGTTAGGTTTATTAACACTCAATGACAGGTGGGACCCACATGTTAGTTAACCAGTCAACACCTCTGTTGACTGCTGACGTCATGATGACATCAGCAAACTCTGTTCTTGAAAATGTTGAATCAAAATATTTAAATTAACCCTAAAATGATTTAAATCTTTTAAAAATCATATAAAATAAACCGTAGCTCAGATGAAAATACTTTCTACATGAAAGTTGCTCAGAACGACGAGACGAATCCGGATATGCAGCCCGTTCATCCGCCACACATCCCTAACATACTCAACTCGCAACTTTCCCCCTCCGGTTCATCTGTCCGAAAACGCGAAACACCGGGGATACTTTCCCGGATGTTTTCCCCCTTTGCCGGTATCACCAACTACCGCGATTGGGCACACCTAGCATCACGCCTTGTCATGTCATGCATCGTCATGCATTTGTTTGCATTGTATTTATTGTTTCTTCCCCTCCTTCTCTCGCTAGACACCGAGACCGACGCCGCTGCTACCCAATACGACTACGGTGTTGACGACCCCTCCTTATCGGCTGAGCTTCCAGGCAAGCCCCCCCCCCCCCTTGATCACCAGATATCGCCTATTCTTCTCTATGCTGCTTGCATTAGAGTAGTGTAGCATATTCTTGCTTTCGTTAATCCTACCTTGATGCATAGCTTTGTCCTTGCTACATTGTTGTTACCTTTACGCAATCCTACATGCTTAGTATAGGATGCTAGTATTCCATCTGAGGCTCTACATTCTTGTTCGCGCCTTGCTATACTATCGGTCGTGATCACTAGGGAGGTGATCACGGGTATATCTATATACTTTACATGATACTGTGGTGACTAAAGTCGGGTCGGCTCGTAGGAGCACCATGAGTGGATCTTTGTGGCGGAGGCGGCAGGCAGGTTGAGACTACCTAGGTGAGAGGTGGGCTGGCCTGGTCGGTGTCCATGATTACATCATTAACACGCTTAACGAGATCTTGGTATCGGCCATTCGGTCCATACGCACTAACCAACTACGTGGGAAAGATATGGGCACTCCGCGTCGTGGTATCAGCCGAAGCCTTCGTGACGTCAGCGACGGCGGCGGCGCCGGATTGATTTGGAACAACGCTAGGCTAGGTCTGCTTCGGCCGCGTCACATAGCGTGCGAGGTGTGCTAAGGCGATGGGCCTAGACCCCTGTGCGCTTAGGTTTAGACCGGCGTGCTGACCTCTCTGTTGGCCTAGGTGGGGATGCGACGTGTTGATCTTCCGCGGCCAGGCATGACCCAGAAAAGTGAGTCCGGGAAAATGGGATCAAGCGTGTTGGGTTATGTGGTGCACCCCTGCAGGGAAGTTTATCTATTTGAGCCGTGATCTTCGGTAACAGGACGACTTGGAGTTGTACCTTGATCTTATGACAACTAGAACTTGATACTTAATAAAACACACCCTTCCAAGTGCCAGATACAACCCGGTGATCGCTCTCTAACAGGGCGATGAGGAGGGGATCGCCGGGTAGGATTATGCTATGCGATGCTACTTGCGTAACTTGATCTACTCTCTTCTACATCTTTGCAAGGCGGAGGCTGCCGGTAGCTTAGTCTTCGACAGGATTAGTTATCCCCCTCTTATTCTGGCATTCTGCAGTTCAGTCCACCGATATGGCCCTTTACACATATACCCATGCATATGTAGTGTAGCTCCTTGCTTGCGAGTACTTTGGATGAGTACTCGCGGTTGCTTTTCTTCCTCTTTTCCCCCTTTCCCTTCTACCTGGTTGTCGCAACCAGATGCTGGAGCCCAGGAGCTAGACGCCACTGTCGACGACAACTCCTACTACACTGGAGGTGCCTACTACTACGTGCAGCCCGCTGATGACGACCAGGAGTAGTTAGGAGGATCCCTGGCAGGAGGCTGCGCCTCTTCGATCTGTATCCCGGTTTGTGCTAGCCTTCTTAAGGCAAACTTGTTTAACTTATGTCTGTACTCAGATATTGTTGCTTCCGCTGACTCGTCTATGATCGGGCACTTGTATTCGAGCCCTCGAGGCCCTAGCTTGTATTATGATGCTTGTATGACTTATTTATGTTTTATAGTTGTGTTGTGAAATCTTCCCGTGAGTCCCTGATCTTGATCGTATACGTTTACGTGCATGATTAGTGTTCGGTTGAATCGGGGGCGTCACAGTTTCTGAACCCATGGTTCTCTTTATTTACCGTGCTTCCTAGCAACAAAGTCTCTCTTATCATAACGTTAATTCTTTGATTGTGGGTTATCAAGATCAACAACAGGTTCAATCTCTACATCATTGTTATTGCTAGGTTGAGCATCAACATGAACATCATCATTAACATTATCACTAGGTTCATGTTCATCACCAGATTGTGTCTCAGCATCAGAAATAGAAATATCATTGGGATTCTCAGGTGTGTCAACAACAGGTTCACTAGAAGCATGCAAAGTCCTATCATTTTTCTTCTTCCTCTTAGAAGGACTAGGTGCATCAACATTAGTTCTCTGAGAATCTTGCTCAATTCTCTTAGGGTGGCCTTCAGGATACAAGGGTTCCTGAGTCACTTTACCTCCTCTAGTTGCAACTCTAACAGCAAATTCATTTTTTTATAATTTAATTCATTGAGAAAATCATTTTGAGCTTTAATTACTTGTTCTACTTGAGTGGTAACCATAGAAGCATGTTTACGAGTTTAAGTTCACCTTTAACACTAGCCATATAATCACTCAAGTGTTCAATCATATAAGCATTACGTTTCAATTGTCTACCAACATAAGCATTGAAGTTTTCTTGTTTAACAATAAAATTATCAAACTCATCTAAGCATTGGCTGGCAAACTTAGTAGGCGGGATTTCAGCTTTATCATATCTATAGAGAGAATTTACCTTTACTATCTATGTCGGGTTAGCAAGATCATGTGTTTCTTCAACAGGCGGCAAATTAAGACCATGTATTTCTTCAATAGGTGGTAAATTCTTAACATCTTCAGCTTTAATACCTTTTTCTTTCATAGATTTCTTTGCCTCTTGCATATCTTCAGGACTGAGAAATAGAATACCCCTTTTCTTCAGAGTTGGCTTAGGAGTTGGTTCAGGAAGTGTCCATTTATTTTCATTAGTCAACATATTATTCAATAGCAATTCAGCTTGATCAATTGTTCTTTCCCTGAAAAACACAACCAGCACAACTATCCAGGTGGTCTCTAGAAGCATCAGTTAGTCCATTATAAAAGATATCAAGTATTTCATTTTTCTTGAGAGGATGATCACGCAAAGCATTAAGTAATTGGAGAAGCCTCCCCCAAGCTTGTGGGAGACTCTGTTCTTCAATTTGCACAAAACTATATATTTCCCTTAAAGCAGCTTGTTTCTTATGAGCAGGGAAATATTTAGCAGAGAAGTAATAAATCATATCCTGGGGACTACGCACACAACCAGGATCAAGAGAATTAAACCATATTTTAGCATCACCATTTAATGAGAATGGAAATAATTTAAAGATATAGTAGTAGCGAGTTTTCTCATCATTAGTGAACAGGGTGGCTATATCATTTAATTTAGTAAGATGTGCCACAACAGTTTCAGATTCGCAGCCATAAAAAGGATCAGATTCAACCAAAGTAATTATCTCAGTATCAACAGAGAAATCATAATCCTTATCAGTAATAAAGATAGGTGAAGTAGCAAAAGAAGGGTCATATTTCATTCTAGCATTCAGAGATTTTTCTTTCAGCTTAGCTAATAATTTCTTAAGATCATACCTATCATTGCAAGCAAGAAAGTCTCTAGCAGTTTCTTCATCTATAACATAACCCTCGGGCACAACAGGCAATTCATATCTAGGGGGAGAATCTTCATCATCACTTTCATCAATATTATCAGTTTCAATAATTTCATTCTCTCTAGCCCTAGCAAGTTGTTCATCAAGAAATTCACCTAGTGGCACAGTAGTATCAAGCATAGAAGTAGTTTCATCATAAGTATCATGCATAGCGAAGTGGCATCATCAATAGCATGCGACATATCGAATTAATAGCGAAGCAGGTTTAGGTGTCGCAAGCTTACTCAAAACAGAAGGTGAATCAAGTGCAGAGCTAGATGGCAGTTCCTTACCTCCCCTCGTAGTTGAGGGAAAATTTTTAGTTCTTTCGTCTTTCAAGTTCCTCATAGTGACCAGCAGATATAAATCCCGAGTGACTCAAATAATAGAGCTATGCTCCCGGCAATGGCGCTTGAAAATATTCTTGATAACCCACAAGTATAGGGATGCATAGCAGTTTTCGAGGGTAGAGTATTCAACCCAAATTTATTGATTCGACACAAGGGGAGCCAAAGAATATTCTCAAGTATTAGCAGTTGAGTTGTCAATTGAACCACTCCTGGATAACTGTGACGCCCGGGTATTTAAGCTACAGTGAACCTCTGCTAATGATGCCACGTCACCTCGAATTACTGTTACAAATCTCGTGATAGTTCGAAACCGATTCAAATTCAAATTCAAAATCAAGTCAAACATTAAAGGTTTTCTAATATTAAAACTAAAATGTTCGCGTGGTTCCAAATAATTCATAAGTAATTATGGTAGAGGAACCACACTTTTATAAAAGGCATAAATACTCTAAAATGTTTTGAATAGTAGCAAAAACAATTAGTTGAATTCCTTTTACAATAAATAAAATATTAAACTATTTTATTTAGTTACCCAAATTAATGTGGCAGTAGTATGTATAAGCAATACCAATTTAGGAACCATTGGTGTATTTTGTAAAACTAAAATAAAAGAAAACTAGACATAAAAGCAGAAAAAGAAAAGTAAAAGGAAAAAAACAAAACAAACAAAAAACAAATAAGGAACACCACAGGCGAGCCAGCCAACTGGCCCGACCCACTCCCCCTCCCTCGGTCGACCTCCTGTTCCCCCGATTGGGGTCGCTACAGGGGGCGCCCCACCGGACCAGCTCGACTGCGTCGGCGAGTGGATAAGGGGCCGCGCCTGCGTGCTCTCTCCCTTCCCCCGGAACCCTAGCCACCCACTCACTCCCGCTGGACGCCCCCTCTCCCCTCTCCCTCGTCGCTCGCTCTCCCCTCCGTTCTCCACCTCACCGAACGCAGCCACCCCCGCGCCACTCCGGTCACGCGGCCACCGGCGTCCCTGCGCCTCCTCTTGGTGACCAGAATCTCCGCCGACGACCGGAACTCCCTCTCCGACCACGAGCTCGAGCTCGGCGCCACCTCACCGACCGGATCGACGCCGCCTTCCCCGTTCGGTCGCCGCCGTCTTCCTCCACTCCGGCCAGCTCTGCTGCTCCTAATCCATTCGCCGGCCTCCATGAGCCGCTCGGTGAGCCTCTTCGTTGCTCCATTCCCTCTCCTTCACGTTCTAGCGCGCTCGGTCGCCGTCCCCGCGAAGCTGGGCTCCGCCGTCCGCCATGGCCGGCGAGCTCGTCGCTGCCGTGCCCCGTAGCTTCTTCTGTTGATGCGTGCGTGCTCGTTGTGTTGCGTAGCACCTCCCGCACCCGTTAGATCGTGCTTTAGCGCACTGCTGCTCCGTTGCGTCGAACGCCCGAACCTCACCGCCGCCTCCACTCGTCGCCGCGTATGATTACGCCACCGCGAGCCCAACCGACCTCACCACACGCGGCGGGCTCTCCCGTTCGAACACACCCGCCCGCGCCCATTTTGGCCGGACGGCGAAATCCCGACGACGGCCGCGCCCTCCGCCGCGGATTTGGTCGCCGGAGCTAGCTCCGGCACCACCGCTGACCTGGCCGGTCGGGGCCACCCCCTCGGTCGCTGACCCGTGGGCCCCTGGGGCTCGGCTAACCTATTGACTTCGGTCAACCGAGCTGACTGGGCAGCCCCCAGCACTGACGTGTGGGCCCTATAGATTAATCCTCTAATTAAAACATTTTAATAATTAAAACTAATTAGTTTAGTTAATTAGACACTGACAGGTGGGCCCAGTAGTTTTACTAACTAAATTTAGATTAGTTTAAACTCTGTTTAACCCACTCTCTATGACAGGTGGGTCCCCCATGTCAGTTTTGACCAGTCAACCAGACTGTTGGCTGCTGATGTCACTCCTACGTCATGCTGACGTCATATTCCTTTTCTGTTATTTCTTAAATAATTCCAGAATATTGTTTAAACTTTAAAAATCCATAGAAATTAAACCATAACTCCGATGAAAATGTTTTCTATATGAAAGTTGCTCAGAAAAATCCAACGAATCCGAATACGCGGTCCGTTCATCTGTCACATGCCCCTAGCATGCTGAACATTGGACATTCCCCCTCAGGTCGTCTGTCTGACACATGTCCGGAACCGGGAAAACATTCCCGGTTGATTTCCCCCCTTCACCTTTATCGTGTAGCCATACGTTAGGTCACTCCCGGCACAACATATTGCCACGTTATGCTTTGTGATGTTATGTTTGCTTTATATTTATTGTTTCTTCCCCCTCTTCTCTCCGGTAGACCCCGAGACCGATGTCGCTTCGAGATCGACTACGTCGACGACGACCCTCTCTCTTGCCGAGCAACCAGGCAAGCCCCCTTGATCATCAGATATCGCCTACTCTCCTCTATCTGCTTGCATTAGAGTAGTGTAGCATATTCTTGCTTTCGATTATACCTATCCGATGCATAGCTTTGTCCTTGTTACTACTGTTGTTACCTTTACCGCAATCCTATATGCTTAGTATAGGATGCTAGTACTTTCATCTGTGGCCCTACATTCTTGTCCGTCGCGTGCTATACTATCGGGCCGTGATCACTCGGGAGGTGATCACGGTATATACTATATACTTTATACATGATACATGTGGAGACTAAAGTCGGGTCGGTGGTGGAGCACCATGAGTGGATCTTGAGGCGGAGCGACAGGCAGGTTGAGTCCGCCTAGGAGAGAGGTGGGCCTGGCCTGTTCGGCGTTCGCGGATACTTAACACGCTTAACGAGATCTTGGTATTTGATCTGAGTTGGCTCTGAGCTTATACGCACTAACCATCTACGGGAGTAGTTATGGGTATCCGGCGTCGTGGTATCGGTGGCACTTCGTGACGCCTTGCCGGATCGAAGCGGCGCCGGATTGGACCGAACGCCACTAGGCTAGGTGCGCTTCGGCCGCGTCGCATAACGTCTTGTGTGTGCTCGAGGCGATGGGCCCGGACCCTGGCGCTTAGGTTTAGACCGGCGTCTGGCCTCTCTGTTGAGCCTAGGTAGGGCTGCGGCGTGTTGATCTTCCGCGGCGGGCATGACCCAGGAAAGTGTGTCGGCCAAATGGGATCAAGCGTCTTTGGGTAAGATGGTGCACCCTGCAGGGAAGTTAATCTATTGAATAGCCGTGATCTTGATAGCAGGACGACTTGAGTTGTACCTTGAGCTTATGACAACTAGAACCGGATACTTGATAAAACACACCCTTCCAAGTGCGGATACAACCGGTGGTCGCTCTCTCTCGGGATATGAGGAGGGATCGCGGGTAGGATTATTGCTATGTGATGTTACTTGGAGGACTTCAGATTGCCCTCTTCTACTGTTACAAGACGGTGACCGAGCGTAGTCTTCGTTAAGACTAGCTATCCCCTCTTATTCGGCATTCTGCGATTCAGTCCACCGATATGGCCCTTTACACATATATCCGTGCATATGTAGTGTAGCTCTTTGCTTGAGTACTTTGGATGAGTACTCACGGTTGCCTTGTTCCCCTTTTCCCCTATCTCTACTCGATTGCTGCAACGGACAATGGAGCCGGAGCTAGACGCCACCGTCGATGCGACGACTACTACTGGAGGTGCCTACTACTACGTGCAGCCCACCGACGGCGACCAGGAGTAGTTAGGAGGATCCCAGCAGGAGGCCTGCTCCTCTTCGATCTGTATCCCGGTTTGTGCTAGCCTTCTTAAGGCAAACTTGTTTAACTTATGTCGTCCTCGGATATTGTTGCTTCCGCTGACTTCGTCTATGATCGAGCACTTGTATTCGAGCCCTCGAGGCCCTGGCTTGTATTATGATGCTTGTATGACTTATTTTATTTGTAGAATTGTGTTGTGATATCTTCCCGTGAGTCCTTGATCTTGATCGTACACATTTGCGTGCATGATTAGTGTACGATTGAATCGAGGGCGTCACAATAACTTAGTATCTGCAGCAAAGTATTTAGTAGCAAAGTAGTATGGAAGTAGCAACGGAATAGTAAATAAGCAAAGAACAATATGCGGCTGGATTGAATCAGTGGCAAAAGTAACAGTAACAGTTTTGGTTTTGTAGTGATTGTAACAGTAGCAACGGAAAAGTAAATAAGCAAAGAACAATATGTGAAAAGCTCGTAGGCATTGGATCGGTGATGGAGAATTATGCCGGATGCGATTCCTCATGCAAAAGTTATAACATAGGGTGACACAGAACTAGCTCCAATTCATCAATGCAATGTAGGCATGTATTCCGAATATAGTCATACGTGCTTATGGAAAGAACTTGCATGACATCTTTTTTCCTACCCTCCCGTGGCAGCGGGGTCCTATTGGAAACTAAGGGATATTAAGGCCTCCTTTTAATAGAGTACCGGACCAAAGCATTAACACTTAGTGAATACATGAACTCCTCAAACTACGGTCATCACCGGTAAGTATCCCGATTATTGTCACTTCGGGGTTAACAGATCATAACACATAATAGGTGACTATAGACTTGCAAGATAGGATCAAGAACTCACATATATTCATGAAAACATAATAGGTTCAGACCTGAAATCATGGCACTCGGGCCCTAGTGACAAGCATTAAGCATAGCAAAGTCATAGCAACATCAATCTCAGAATATAGTGGATACTAGGGATCAAACCCTAACAAAACTAACTCGATTACATGGTAAATCTCATCCAACCCATCACCGTCCAGCAAGCCTACGATGGAATTACTCACGCACGGCGGTGAGCATCATGAAATTGGTGATGGATGAAGGTTGATGATGACGATGGCGACGGATTCCCCTCTCCGGAGCCCCAAACGGACTCCAGATCAGCCCTCCAGAGAGAGATTAGGGCTTGGCGGCGGCTACGTATCGTAAAACGCGATGAATCCTTCTCTCTGATTTTTTTCTCCCCGAACGTGAATATATAGAGTTGGAGTTGAGGTCGGTGGAGCACCAGGGGGCCCACGAGGCAGGGGCCGCGCCCAGGGGGGTAGGCGCACCCCACCCTCGTGGACAGGGTGTGGGCCCCCTGGCCTTGATTCTTTCGCCAGTATTTTTTATTAATTCCAAAAATATTCTCCATGAAGTTTCAGGTCATTCCGAGAACTTTTATTTCTGCACAAAAATAACACCATGGCAATTCTGCTGAAAACAGTGTCAGTTCGGGTTAGTTCCATTCAAATCATGCAAGTTAGAGTCCAAAACAAGGGCAAAAGTGTTTGGAAAAATAGATACGACGGAGACGTATCATCTTCGCTGGATGAAGTCTTCCTCCCCTGCAGCATCTTGGCGTCTCCCTTCTCATGGGAATGGAAATTTGGAAAAATGTTGCTAGCCTGTAATGAAGTAATGTAATGATCGAAGCTATGGTACTAGCTCTCAGGGCTGCGACTTAGTAGCTGGATATTGTACGCCTCCCACTAGTTGGGGGTGTTTTTATGTTTTTTGGTTTCCGCTTTGTGGTACTCGTTTGGCTTCTGTTTCTTAATGAAATTTGGAGCCGGGGGGAGGCCCCTGATTTTTGAAAAAAAAAAGCTATGTCGGTATTTCCTTAAAGAGGAAGGGATGATGCAGTACAGCGGCGGTAGGTATTTCCCTCAGATATGAAACCAAACTTATCGAACCAGTAGGAGAACCAAGCAACACAACGTAAATAGCCCTTGCACAAAAAATAACAAATCCTCGCAACCCGACGTGTTAAAGGGGTTGTCAATCCCTTCCGGGGTACGACGCCTCAAGATAGGCAAACGGACGTGAGATAAATTTATATTAAATTGATAGATAGATCGTAAATAAACTAAATAGAAATAAAACACATCAAGTATTTTTGTATTTTTGGTTTAATAAATCTGAAACTAAATGCAAGAGAAAAGTAGATCGCAAAGGCAAATATATGAGAAGACCCGGGGGCCGTAGGTTTCACTAGTGGCTTCTCTCGAGAAAAATAGCAAACGATGGGTGAACAAATTACTGTTGGGCAGTTGACAAAACTTCAAATAATTATGACGATATCCAGGCAATGATCATTATATAGGCATCATGTCCAAGATTAGTAGACCGACTCATGCCTGCATCTACTACTATCACTCCACACATCGACCGCTATCCAGCATGCATCTAGTGTATTAAGTTCATGGAAAAACGAAGTAATGCAATAAAAACGATGACATGATGTAGACAAGATCTGTCTATGTAGAGATAGACCACATCGTTTTATCTTTAGTAGCAACGATACATACATGTCGTTTCCCTTTCTGTCACTGGGATCAAGCACCGTAAGATCGAACCCACTACAAAGCACCTCTTCCCATTGCAAGATAAATAGATCAAGGTGGCCAAACAAAACCCAAATATCAGAGAAGAAATACGAGGCTATAAGAAATCATGCATATAAGAGATATAAGAGATCATAAACTCAAAGTTCATCGATTCTAACAAACAAACCGCAAAAGAGTTACATCATATGGATCTCCAAGAGACCATTGTATTGAGAATTCAGGGAGAGAGAGAAAGCCATCTAGCTACTAACTACGGACCTGAAGGTCTACAAAGAACTACTCATGCATCATCGGAGAGGCACCAATGGAGGTGGTGAACCCCATCCGAGATGGTGTCTAGATTGGATCTGGTGGTTCTGGAATCTGCGGCGGCTGGATGAATATTTCGTCGACCGTTCTAGGGTTTCTGGAATATTGGGGTATTTATAGAGCAAAGAGGCGGTCCGGGGGAACCCGAGGTGGGCACAACCCACCAGGGCGGTTGTGCCCCCCTCGGGGCACCCCCCAGACGCAGCCAGGGCTCGTTGTGTTCCTTCTGGCCCATAAAAATTCTCCGTGGAGTTTCGTGGTATTTGGACCCCGTCTGGTATTGATTTTCTGCGATGTAAAAAACATGGAAAAAACAACAACTGGCACTTGGCACTATATCAATAGGTTAATATAAAATGATTATAAAACATCCAAGATTGATAATATAACAGCATGGAACAATAAAAAAAATTATAGATACGTTGAAGACGTATCAGGTGTTCTTATGGGCGAGTAAAGAAAAACGACAAAAATAAACGATGGCACATTAGCACACTACAAAGACATGTGTGCATCAATTGCAGTTTTCAGTTTAAGAATCACCAACTTATGATAACTCTTGAACACTTTTTTCACATACATATTACTTAAATACATGAAGAGTTGTTAAAAAGGTTCTTAAAAAAATACATTTTTGTATGGTCTCCTGTGGACACAGGTACTTGCGCCCCTATTTCATCATTATTTCTTGTCATACATGTCATAGGTATTGGTCCCTGTTTCATCACTATTTATATCTTATCAAACTTTTCTTTTCTTTTATTTTTTGTCATGAATGCCTCCTTTTTACTTTTTTTCATGCATGTCCTCTCCTTTTTCTTCTTATATATAGGACAATAGCGCAACATCTCATTTTTATTGGGTGTCCTCTGCATTTTCTCTTTTATTTCTTTTATAGCGGACATCCCATCTTTATTGGGTTGTTCTTTTATTTCTTGTCATGCATGTTATTATTTATTGGGTGTCTCTAGCAAATTTATCTTCAATTTCATGCTCAATCTTGATTTTGCTGACGTGTCCATCCTCAGTTTGAATCAGTACTGGTATGAAAAAAGACAGATAATGCATTGTTGATTAACATTGCAATCTAGATAGTATTTTTTTAATTGTTAACATGTAAAATAACATCATATTCAGATTCTACATATTTTGCTAATCAAATTTTGTATATAACATGTTAAATTTGGAGTTATAGTTTAGAAGATATAAGTATTTTAAAAACATTTAATATGTACTACTGGTTTAATGTCAGAAATATTAGGGTTTTCTATAAAATAGCAAGACGGACTAAGAATACTTATTTCTTTTATGTGCATTGCAACGGAAAAAAAATACAGCACGCTCTTAATTTGTAAAAAATGATCTATAATCTGAGAATTTCTTAACCTATAAAACCGTAGTTTAATATTCTACATGTGTTCTATTTCAACACGACTTGCACGTAGATTTAATCCGTACAAAGAAACGGGCAAGTGATTGTGCATTTATTCATGTCATGTTCGGAATGAGATGTTGCGGGTGAGTAAAGAAAAACGACAAAAACAAACAATCTTGTGGTGCGCATCGTTCAACAGGCCGACCCCAGTTCCGACGGCGGAGGACGATGCGGCACTGCGGCTCGTCTTGATCTGGCCAGAACTCACAGCCTACAGGGAGGAGCGACTCAACAAAGGTTGTGGTGCGCGTCACCCAACAGGCCGATGATGGCGCGCCGGTAGGCTACTGGGTCATTTGCTGATGTTGGCACCGCACCTACCGAGAAAAGGTAGGGGGAAGGAAAGATGATCGTACCGCTGTCGGGGATGATAAACGACGCGACAGGCTGATGGCCAGAGGCGAGGAAGCGTTGGTGTGACGATTAACATTGCAGCCTAGATAGTATATTTTAAATTGTTAACAGGTAAAATGACATCATATTCAGATTCTACATATTTTTTTAATCAAATTTCATATATAACATGTTAAATTTGAAGTTACGATTTAAAAGATATGAGTATTTTAAAAAACAGTTGATATGTACTGCGGGTTTAATATAAAAACATTAGAGAGTTTCCTACTCCCTCCGTTCCCAAGTATTTGTCTTTCTAGTCATCTCAAATTGACTACAACATACAGATGTATGTAGACATGTTTTAAAGTGTAAATTCACTTATTTTACTTCGTATGTAGTCACTTGTTGAAATCTCTAGAAAGACAATTATTTAGGGATGGAGGGAGTATAAAATAGCAAAACGGACTAAGAATGCATATTTTTTATTATTATTAGTATAGGTATAGATATAGATTAGGTGAAATCCAAACAGCTGACAGACAACACCCTGCCGCAAACAAGACGCACACATTGTGACAACAGACACAAGCGAGCTTCAGAGCGCTTACTCTCTAGCTTGGCTTCTGGCTTTCTGCGCACCGGCCTGCACGCAGAACTATTCCGATGCATGACAAAGCAACAGAAGGCCAGAGCGGTGAAGTACAGAGCCATGAGCCACGTGCCTGGTCGATGTGTTGGAGCAATCAGAGTTCAGAGATGCTGCTGTAGCGTAGCGTCGTGTTAGTGGTAGTGAACTGGGGATGGCAACGCATGTCACTAGCTTCCGTTTTCCAGTTCTGGACCCTGCGGGCCCATCATCATCTATCAGCATGCATGCATGCATCCATGAAAACATCAGCTCACTGTTGCCACTGTAGCTGTTGCTGGGACTGAAGCTGGCTGCGTGATAGAGATGGAGAGGTGGTTTGGCGGTTGCTGTTGGATGGAACGCTTCATCGGTGTGTAACTGCCGTTACCAATAAGGGCTCTGCTTCTGGACTTGGCCGGCAGCGGCGGGCACACACTCTCATGCGATGCAACCGCGC
Source organism: Aegilops longissima (assembly GCA_021605205.1). Taxonomy (NCBI): domain Eukaryota; kingdom Viridiplantae; phylum Streptophyta; class Magnoliopsida; order Poales; family Poaceae; genus Aegilops; species Aegilops longissima. The sequence continues at coordinate 142,958,742 of CM038676.1, read as the reverse complement.
ATCAAAGCCTGCCTGGCTCTTCACGGTGGCTATAGCTGCAAGACAAACTGCACGCTTTGTAGCTACTAGCTGTTTGCTGGCTGGGTTTTGAGGATGATCCATCAGGCAGGGTACAGGGTAGCAAACAAAACGGGACTCGGCACGCTTAATTCTTGTTTTATTCGTACGGGCATGCGTGAGCCAGTGGAACAGGAGGATTCCATTGAGGAAATCGGGAGTGCGTTTGGATGTTGAAGCAAAGATTTTATACCGGAAGGGTCTGTCTTTTTTTTTTTAAAGGAGGATGACTCCGGCCTCTGTATTTAATTAGGAGATGCATGCAGTCACTTTATTGATTATTCATAAAGACCTTACAAAATAATTCATCAATATCTCTGAAGACGACATCTTGGCAACATTTGTCGCTACTTTTATCCATTGATGAAGGGATGCAGAAAGTGTGAGCCAAATACCCGGACATCTCACCTAGCCTAATATCTAATGCCGGAGGCCCCGACCAAGCCACATACCGGGTCTGGGGCACAAACCGGTCCGACGCACTATCATAGGTCGTCGCCGCCATCTTCCACCAATCCATCTTCAAAACACGTACTGACGCATCAACCTTGCCAGGCCGGCCGTCGACGGCCCCACGGCGCCAGACATTGCCTCCTCCAGACGCGCGTTCATCATCACGCATCCGTCGCTGAGACTTTGCTGCGCCTCACCGCCGAGACTCCACGACGTCGATGCGTCACAGGGAACGCCGCTCCATCATAGATGTCGTCCAATGGTCCCTCGAGCCTATGCACACCTCTAAGAATGACGCCCTCAAGAGGGGTACGACACTTGAGCGTCGTCGTCATCCGATCGATTGATCTAGGGTTTCCCCCCGGAGGTAGCGGATAGGGGTCTAGAGCTTCTCCACAACGATGCCTTCAAGAAGGGTGTTGAAGTTGTGTCGAATATTGTGTGCAAGGTAGGTTACAGTTGGACTTGTAGTTATATTGTGTTTATATTGGATATGGAGTAGTGTCCTAGTAAGACACTTGTATCCTAGGCCACTCATATATAACGGTGGTAGACACATGATGTAACATATGCCAACATAATAGCACGGAAACGCAGGGGAAGCCGGCGACATGTGCCGGCATCCAGGGCGACCGGGTGCGGTACTGTAGCGGTGTCATGGGGAGAAACGCCCATAGTCAGGCCCCGTAGATGTAGCCATATCGGTGAATTTCGTTAACAAATCTCGGTGTCGTGCTTGTGTGATTGCTTGGTCCTCGGATGATTAACGGCATGCCTCGGATTTATTCTAACAAAGGGGACGGCGCAGAAAAACGTCGTCATCGCCGACCTTGGGAACGTGCCGAGAGTAGGATCTGTCTAGGCCACATAACAAAATCAAAAAAGAGAAATACCTCGGGCCTCTACATCTCTTGATGCACACAGCCATAGGCCACATCTCAATGTGCCCTAGTTAAATTGAAAGGAAAAGAAAATGTCTGCACGAACCTCCGCGTAGAACCAATGGCATAGGATTTAGATGTGCAATACGTAAGGCACATTTAGATGTGGTTTAGCAAAACTGATACTGGAGCTAGTTTCATCAGATTCGGAGCTGAAAGGGATAATGGTTATACGATACGAGATGTCTTGGAGAAACTCTAGCAAATCGTCATAAGTTCAGCCTTTACAGTGGCTTTAAAGGAGCGTTTAAGAAAAATTATACCATATAGACATTACTTATATGATGAATGATACAGATATAATATGAGAAGAACTACATTCGTGGGCATGAGCATTTGTACTCAAAACCTAAAACGCAAAATTTGTTAGACAGGTGGTAAATAGTCCCCTCACCTCCTCCTCCCCCCCTCTCCCTCCCGCGCGCCTCATGGAAGAGCTGGGAACTTACGCCGCCTCCAGCCCCCCTCCTCCTACCTCCCTCGCCCTCGCCGCCGCGATCGGCGGCAAAGCCCGCCAAGGCCTTGCGAAGGGCGGGCAATTTCTTCTCTCCTCTCGGCCCGGGCGCGGGCCTCGGGTCGGCGGCGCGACGTTGGCTCGGGCGTGGCGGGCGGCAGCAGACGGCGGCGGAGACGCGGGCTGTGGCGGCGGCATGAAGGGCTGCAGCAGCGGTGGTGCGCGGTGGGCTTTGGCGGCGACAGACGGCCAGATCTAGGCCTAGGCGGCGCGGCTGCGGGCGTCCGCTCCTGCCGTGGCCGCGGCTAGTGGTGGTGGAGGCGCAGCAGCGGTGGCTGGTGGGCGGCTGGTCGGGATCCAGCGCCCCGCCGGCCGGACGACGGCGGCAGCGCAGATGGCCTCCCGGTGAGTTTTCTTGGTGGTCGATGGCGGTCCTTGGGGTCCTCTCGCCGGTGGCCGGGTCTGCGGCGGTGGCTTTGCGCTGCTGTTCGTGACGGCTGCTGAGATTGGGCGGCAGGTGTGTCCGTGGGGAGGTTCTTTGGAGGGATGGGTGGCGCCGACGGGCTCGGGTCACCGTCACTGGCACAGGGGTGTGCCGGTCCGGATGCGTCTGCTCCCTTTCCTCCCCCTTTCCCCAGCCACATGCAGGTTGTCGCACTCCGGCGATGCTCAAGGCGGGTCGTCTGCCGCGGGACATCGGTCGGGGGTGTCCCTCTGGTACAAAGCTGGCCTCTTTGGATGGTCTTGGGGTGCTGGATGTGGGCGGCCGCCCTAGTGGAGGGAGGCGTGGAGTTCGAGGCGGAACCTGCGTCTCAAAGGGCGGGTAGCCATGGCCGTGGGAGGCTTGGCTGCGGGTGGTGGGCAGAGCGGGGTGTCGGAGGGTGTGATCTCCGGGTCCATCACTTGCCCAGTCCTCGCCTGGCCGGCGGGCGGCGGCGTCCACGGACGTCGATCCTTCTTGAAGGCTCCGTCGCGGTGCTCCCACTCCTCTGTGTGGCTCCGGGTGAAAACTTGATCTTTGGATCGGACGGTGGCGGCTATCCGTGGTCGTACCCTTCTGGGAGGCACCGTCCTGGAGTCCTTGCTCCGTCTTTGTCCGTCTCACCCTTCTCGGTGGCTCCAAGTAGTTCTTCTTGGTTCTTCTCTAGTTTGCTTGGTTGTCGTCCGAGTGGTGTGTCGGTGCCCGGCACCTTTGTATCTTGCCTTTGTGTGTGCGATGTGTCGTGGTGGGTGTGTTTATATCGGTTCGCTTGGATGTTTGTGATAATGTTTGCTTTATAATATAAAGCGGGGGGCAACCCTTTTTCGGTAATAGAGGTATTTTCTTCTCTTTTCTTCACGGTGACGCAGTAAGAAATCACACCATGACAATTTTATAGGCTAGACTCCCATTATTTGAGCGTGTATAAGTTGTTTTTGGTCCCCATAGACTGCGAGTGAGTCGGGAAATTTGAGGAGCAAGTTAAAGGGATGGAAAGGGAACATGAATGCATGCTCTGTTTAAGAAATTGAAAAGTGACATCTCGTTTAACTGCACCCGTGAAAATGGAACAAAAAGAGTTGAGACAACAACTTGAAACACTACTGAAACCTGAGTATTCATTTGTATGAATGTAATAAAGCCATAATATAATACACTAGAAAGATTGACTTTTGAAATGGTTGCAAAGAGAAAAAAAATCCTCAAGGGAGATAGAAATATAAATTCTGTCATGCTAAGGCTAATGGACGGATGAGGAAGATTCATTTTACCTCCCCTTGAGCAAGATTAGGGAATTATTGAGGAAGAAATTTTTTAATTGGATACATTACTGATTTCTATGAAAAACCATTTGGACATCCTGAGTAGTATTATACTTCTTCGGATGTACTGATGTTGTCACTGTCACCGAACATGAGCCTAACCTATTGGCTATGCCTTTCTCATTGGATGGAATTCATGATGCAGTATTTCTAGATCGAACAATAAATCCCCTGACTCTCATGACTTTACTACATAAATTTATCACTTCTGGGACATGGGGGTTACTTAGTAATGATCCAAAGGGTTTGTTTGATGAATTTCATACTAGAATTTTAGACATTTCCATGTTAAATTATAGTCTGGTCATTCCAGTTCCTAAATGCAAAGGTGTCAAACTAACTCAAAATTTAGGCATATATTCGTATATTATTTTAGCTTTAGTATCTTCACAAAAGTCTTAGTGTGAATAGACTTAATAGTGACAGGTCCGTCTCGGTGTAGCTTCTGTGATCATTCTGAAAGCATCAAACACCTCTTTCTCGATTGTCCGTTGGCTAAGATTCTGTGGCGGTCGGTTCATATTGCTTTTAATATCGGTCAGCCTACCTCTATTAGTATGTTATTTGGAACATGGCTAGATGGGGTGGATTATGACATTGCGAGACACATTCGTGTTGGCGCTTGTGCTCTTTTGTGGGCAATATGGAACTGCAGAAATGACTTAGTCTTTAACCGATCAACAAACTTTCACTTTTTGCAGGTTGTTTTCAGAGCCACAGCGTTCATCCGTATGTGGTCGCTACTCACTCCGACGGGGCTGGGGAGCGTTTGGCTACTGCGTCTACCGATGGGAGATGGTAGCTCGGGATATTTTCAACCGGTTTGGATGGCGGTCATGTAATAGGATAGAGTGATCCTATAGTTTTGCCAGCCGGTTGTGGCTTTCAGTTTTCATATTTGCAGTTTTTTTGTTTAAGTATTGCACTATGACTTGGATGTACTTTGGAGTTTGGTTTCGCTTTATTAATAATATGAGCCGTATGCATCATTCTGATGCAGAGGCTGGGGCTCGGCCCCTTTTCCAAAAAAAAAAGTGACATAGATACAATTATCTCCCTATTCACAAAACATTTGTCAAGGTCGGATATATTGTGGAGTGGGTGCCCATTTTACATGAGGCCTTAAACTCTCTCATAAAAAGGGGAAGAAATCTAATGTCCAACCGGGGGTATCAAAAATCCCATGATGAAATAAAATGACATTTATTTATCAAGTGCTTAAACAAAAAGACTTTAATAACAATTGGAGGGATTGGCTTAGGTGAAGTATGAGGTGGGGGCATGTAAGTATCAAAGTTAATTATGTTATTGGTCCCTATTTTCTACTTTTAAAGGGTTGAGATAGGGGGATTTTCAGTCTCCCTATTATTTGATCTTCCAGCAGATGCTCTTGCCATGTTACTTGATAATGTCAGAGATTCTAGGCTAATCAAAAGACTTCTTGATGAAACAATTGGTGATGGTGTCAATATGCTCCAATATGATAATGCCACTATTTTCCTTTTGAATGATGGTTTCAATAGAGCTAATCATTTTAAGTTTGCTCTTTGTGACTTTGAACAAACGTATGAATTTAAATAAACTTCCATAAGAGTGAATAGTTTCTTTTGTGGATTCCAAGGAGAAAGCTTTAGAATGCAACAGTATTTTATTTGTCCTACTAGGAATTGCCAATGCAATATCTGCTTTTATTGGCTATGGGAGAAATGCTTGTTTCTAGGAGGACAGATAGATAAAGGCTATCCCACATTTTGTGGTATTTTTTAATAAGAATATTCATGTGGGTGAGGTGATAAATAATAGTTGGGGTAGTAACACATTTTAGGAGAACATTATGGGCAAGAAACCTAGAACCGTGGGAGTCTATTAAGAATTTGCGTGTTGATGTAGTTCTCTTGGATGATCATGATACTATTAGGTGGTTCTTGACAGCTAGTGGCATTTTTTCTGTCAAATCCATGTATCAAAAATTGTTTCCGTCTAACATAACATTTAGAAATAAGTTCCTTTGGAAGGTCAAACTTCGTTCACAAATCAGGATTTTTCCTGTGGCTAGTATTGAGGCAAAGTATACACACTAAGAATAACCTGATGAAGAAGGGTTGCCATGGGGATGACAAACGCCAATCATGTGGGCAAGCTGGGAATATTGACCACTCGTTCTTGGAATGGTCTGTTACTAAAAAATGTGGAATGTTCTAAATGTGCCATATAATGTGATTAGTTTGTTTCAAGTATGGCTTCCCAAGAAAACAGGACAAACAACTTTGTTCTGTGGGGATGAGACTATACTTTGGAGTATTTAGCTTGTCAAAAATGATTCATGCTTTTACAAGAGATGGGTGACTAGTCCTTTTGTGCTTTATTCACTTTTGCTTGCCATTCGCTAACTCTACGGTCAATTATATATACGGACAAAACATGAAAATGTGGGTGTAGTTGTGGGGGTGGGGGGAAGACTCTTCGGAAAAGAAGCAAATTAAGCCTTCTACGCGGCACACTGATGGAGAGGCTAGTGGATGAAGACCTCGTTGTTGCATGCTTTAGGATGTACTTTTCTATTTCACTTTAATTTGGTTGTGAGCTAGTTGTGTGCTACCCCGTTTTTGTTGTTATGTTATTTTCCGTTCGAAAATCGCATCATCAAATGAAGCAAAAGGATGTATCTAGAACTAAAATACATCTAGATACATCCCCTGTTATTCATTTTGATGACAAGTATTTCCGGACGGAGGAAGTACCTTTTAGTGGGATGTAAAGTTTCTACTCACAAGCTCATATGCACCCTCGTGAATAGTAAAACAAAAAAAATAGTAAATCTTTTAAAAAAAATCTAAACTTTTTTGGGGACAATTACGAGTTCATTCATCAATGTTTGTTAAAAAAACAGTCTTTTATGTTTCTTTTTACTATTTTTCTGCTTGTATTGTTCACAAGGGTGTATATGAGCTCGCAAGCAGAAAGGTACTTTCGCTTCTCGTGTTCTCGTGTGAGTAGTCTTCATATTTATATAAGCCTTCTCTTTTCTTCACAGTCACGCCGTAACAATCATTTCTTTTCTTGAATACGCACAGACATGCGCATCATATCTTATAAGGAGAAAAAAGAGTACACAATCCCTTCACTACGAGTTGTTACATCAACATAAGAGCATCTCTAGCCCGCAAACCGACCATCCGACATAACAACCGCCGGTTTACAGGACGGAGACGATTTTGCAGGCCCGAATAGATCCCGCATCCCAAAAAAATTGTGGGATCCTGCATACTCCGCACCGTTTCCGCTATATCTACAGGATTTGTGGAAAAATTTAAAGGGACCTGAAAAATAAAAATGGTTGGCGGGAGGGAACTTCCAGCCCCCGCCACGATCTTCCCCAAGCGCGACCTCGCCGAAACGCCTCAACGCCGGCGATTACTGGACCCTAGTTGTTGCTGCTTGAGCTGCCCCGCGAGTTGCCACCGCCCGAAGAGCTAGCTAGCCCGCGCCGTCGGCATGGAACCACCCCATGCGCATGTCCAGCGGCACACCGGGTTCACCATCTAGGACCCCGCCGTCCTCCGAAGCGAGCCCGCCTGAGAAGCTTCACGGGATCTCGATGCCGTGTTTTTCAGGGCCGTTTGTGCAATTTCGCCGGGACCATGAAATATTTTTACGGGATCTGTTTTGCCGGAACAAAAGTCATATTGTAAAAATGCGAAAAGCGCGGCATCCTGTAAACCGGCTTTTGTGGGACGGAGTATACTGGATAAGCTAGAGATGCTCTAACACCTCTACCACTCCATGAGTACCTAGGTCCATCCTGAACTACTCACCCTGAATCCACCTCCACATAACAATCATGCCCTGACAGTGTTATGGGTTAAGCTAGAATGCCACTGTTTTGCACGCATCAACAATCAAGTTGTTTTGGGAGGCGAGAGCGAGAGTGAGTGAGGGATGCCACTGTCATTTCATGATTCCTCACCCGTCCAATCGAAAACCGGTACGAATAATACGCAACGCTGGGCTCACTTGCCCCTCTAGAAAGCTGCTCTCCCTTTGGCTCATTGCTCCTCCCTCCCTCCTACGTCAAATCACTCTCTCTCTCTCTCTCTCTCTCTCTCTCTCTCTCTCTCTCTCCGCATGACTGCATCCATTCCGTCCATCATTGCCGATTACGCATTTACGCAAGTTGCCAACCAACGCCAAAACTCACCACTGTCGTCGTCTCGCTCACCGGCCGCTCCCATATATCCGCTCACTCCGCTGCTCCAACCAATTTCTACGCCCATAGGAGAGAGAGAGAGAGAGAGAGAGAGAGAGAGAAACAGGGAGGGAGCCGCTGGCATGAACTGCGTCAAGATTCTCGTACTGCTCTCCCTGATCCCTCTCGCGCTGAGGGGAGCGTCGCTTCTCGTCGTCCCGTCACCATCCTCCCCTGACTCTGCATCACGCACCGGCGTCTTGGCTCCGGTACAGGCGGAGCAGTGGAGGCAGGAGCGGAGGAGGACGGCGGGTCGTCAGGCCCGGGGAGGCCGCGCCACCACCATCGCCCCCTTCGCCCCGCGGCGGTTCGGCGGCTTCTTCCGGGACGACAAGAGGTTCGCGCCCACGGGGTCGAACCCGCTGCACAACCTGTGATCGGCGGCCGGTGGGGTTGACTGCTTTCGACCTCTGTCTTTGCAAAGTCCACCGAACTGGTGCAGTGTAATTTTCTTCTTGTACATACGGTCTACCGAATCAGTTCCTTATTGATTTTGCATTGATTGATAAATGGGCTGTCTCTGTGTCTTGTTGGTGTTCAATTTGGTCATATATCCTTTCTAACTTACAGTAGCCTGAAAAAAGGTTGTCAAGAACCCACTGTTAATTTTTTAAGTTCGATTGGTTTCAGAAATCAGAACAGAGATTGACAAAATTTAGTACTACCATATACTCACTTACTACCAAAACCTGGTTTTATTCGTTGCAAGAAGACGGCCCTGAAGACTCTTTTTGGGGAAGTTTACAGTGGTTCACTCAGTTTAGCCACTCGTTCAAGGGGATTTGCGCTTTCCCATGGTAACTGAACTGTACATGTTGGTGCCAAGAATTGCAGCTTCCTCCAATGGTAAACGAGGGGAAAAGGAGCATCGGTAGCACGATTACATCGCAGCACAAAGTCACTTTGATATAGTGCAACTCTTCCTCCTGAGCCTGGCAACCTGAAGAATTTTCAACCGTTTACAGTGGTTCACTCAGTTTAGCCACTCGTTCAAGGGGATTTGCGCTTTCCCATGGTAACTGAACTGTACATGTTGGTGCCAAGAATTGCAGCTTCCTCCAATGGTAAACGAGGGGAAAAGGAGCATCGGTAGCACGATTACATCGCAGCACAAAGTCACTTTGATATAGTGCAACTCTTCCTCCTGAGCCTGGCAACCTGAAGAATTTTCAACCGGTTTTATATTGGGAGTCTCTCTCTATAGCTCAGTTGACTTAGAGATTGTTATTTCTCAGTCAACAGTGTTAGCAGCCCAATCAGTACTGTATCTTCTTAGCCACATTTGAGCTTGCAGGAATGCCATGTTTAGATTGAACGGTCTTAGCTGTGACTTGGCGATAGTTATTTCTCAGTCATATGAGAAACAACAAAATTGTTCTTATATATTACTCCCCCTCTATATCAAAATAAGTGCCGCCGACTTAGTACAACTTTGTACTAAGTTATTGTACAAAGTTGTACTAAATCAGCGACATTTATTTTAGTACGAAGGGAGTATAAATAATCATGGTCAAATCCTCGTATATGTAGGACTGATTTATGCTTATGTACTCCTTTAATGTTGTAGTACATGTCTTTTTAAAACCTATGTGTTAGTCAAACAGTTTATGTGTTGACTGTAAATCTTAAAAAAGACATATGTAACACCTCGCATGATAAATACTACTCTCTCCTTCTATAACGTAGTCCATATACATTTTTTGAAAAGTCAAACCTCACATATTTTGATCAAGTTTGTGGAGAAAAACACAACACCTAACACGATAAATACTACTTTCTCCATTCCATAATGTAGTTCATATAGATTTTTTGAAAAGTCAAACCTCACAAACTTTAATCAAGTTTATGGAGAAAAATGTTTACATCTAGAATACCAAGCATATATGATTAGATTCATCATAAGATGTACTTTCATAATTTATATATTTTGTACATCTAAATAGTTTTGTCTATAAACTTGATCAAAGTTTGCAAACTTTGACTAATACAAAAATAATAATTTATATTTATAGACACTATATTATGGAATGGAGAAAATACAATGTCTAAAGAAAGGCCCATTCAACAATAAGAATTTGTGGTAAAAGTGTGACTTTGGAGATGATGTGATGTCCTAAAGTAAGACCATAAAGCAACGAGGACATATCACCGGGCACACCCAGTGCCCCTGATCTTTGATCGCTTCGTTTGAAATTTTCAAAATAAAAACTACTCCATTTTTTCCTCTCTAAGGCCAAAGAAACAACAACATCAATGCACAATAGAATAAAATAAGAAAACCCTCCGCCGATTGCAGCTCATCAAATTTAAGTTTTGGATCCAGCCTATTATTTATCACCATGGCCTTCCTGTTTTGGCCTGTGCTTCGGTTTCGCAAATAATAGAAACATGCTGTATTTGTAGCATGCATTTTGTCTTGATGACTTTTGGAAAGAGCAAGCGCCAAGCGGCAGCAGGCGACGGCACGAGACCCATTGGCTCTACGGGTGCATTCAGGTGACAGGCGGCAGGCGGAGGCAGCAAGGCCAGAAAAGGTGCCGCCTGGGACGACGCAGGTGAAAAAGCCGGCGAGATCCGCCATTGAACTGACGCCTGATCGGCCTCGCAAAGCTCCACCGAAAAGCGAGGCGGCCACGGAATAACCTGCGGATAGGGGCATGAAACCCGCGTGGACCGCCTGCGATTCCCTCCCAGGTGCCGCTGACAGCGCGTCGCGTCCGGCACTAACACGCACGGGCCGAGCAATGAGCAAGGAATATATATATATATATATATATATATATATATATATATATATATATATATATATATATATATATATATAATAAAGCGCAGGCGAGTTCAGCAATCCGCCGTTCGTTCTAGGCGTGCGTGCTCGCTCATCCTCGCCCGGGACTGGGACTGGGACTCGCTGAGATCCCTCGCTTCCGTTCCATGGCGCAATGATTCTGTCGTTGAAACTGTGTGGTCGATGGCCCTCTGCCTGCACTGAAAACGACTGTCGGGCGAGAAAGCTCGTTGCTGGGACCGGACGGCGTTCAGCAGCGGCGGCGGTTGGTGAGGAGGAAATCATTTCGGCTTGGGATTCGGGGAGCAGAACGGGTGGCGTTCGATCGGCATTTGTTATCCTGAAATCGCGGCTGATGTATGAACTGGGGAGAGCTCTGTCTACCTGACAGCGTGAGACGAGTCCATCGATGGGAGTCATCGAGTAAAAATGGAACGAAAAGGATTTCGTGGAACAGGGAAAAGGATGCGCTGAGATGCCTCGGCGTGCTGCTTGCACCCGCTACCAAAGCATTGTATTCGATGAAATAATGGTGTTCTAATTTTATTTGAAAGACCTCTTAGCTTAGTGAAATTGCTTGACGCTCAATAATGAACACCTTATCCTCCATAAGCTTCCTAGGTTTGAAAAGCCAACATTCAACTGAGGTCTTCAATTAAAATTGAGTCGCCCGATTTGATCGCATCAACAATTTCTCAAACATCTCACATTCAATTCTTTTATACTATACACCATGCTTCCTAATGTTTAAGACCTCGTAATTAACCGAAGTATTCAATTTAGAATTGAGTCAACCGATTTTGACCGAGTCAGCACTTTTCTCAGGCTCTCCCGTTCAATTCTTTTAATTCACTGTGTTCTCTAATTTTGAAGCTCTTCCATTCAATTGAGATATTTAATTTTGGATTTTGTTTACGATTTCGACGGGGCCAACAATTTTTCAAATCAATTAGCACCAGTTAGGCTATAAAAACATATCAATCTAGCGCACCCTCCCACCACCTGGAAAAAGATTAGCGTCACCATATGATATTGTAGAACGAATATAGTAGTACATGCGACCACCGTCACAGAAATTTTCCCACATAAATATAGATTGGTTAGCGGATAACACAGATTCACACCACGAAAGGCCCACCAAATCACCGTATTATAAATACTAGTACAAATGCCCGTGCGTTGCAACGGGCATAGAATCTTGCAAAACCTACTCCATGTGTCATTAGGTACAATTTTTTGAGTTGGAATCACTGTGATTTATTAACCAGCCTTCACTGATTCCAAGCTTACCAGCGTGATAACACACGCTAGTGGGACATGGAACCATGTTTACAAAGCTTATTCACACATCCTTCCATAGCTAAAATATAGGTAACTTTGTTCGCCGAACGTCACACCCAGCAAACCTTGGACTCTGAGAAGTCCTAAAGTTCTTTGTCATTATGCACCATTTCTTATATTCAGTTCTAATAAACGTGAATATTGTTTCTCGACTGAATTTTGGTCGTTAAGAAGCCCCCTCGACATTCTTCACCTGATTGAAGAATAATTCCTGGAATAGTCTCCAAATCTTTTTTCTTTTTTTCTTTTTGGAAAACATGACTTCAAATAAAAATAAATTCTTTCTTAAAAAAATAGTAGTATTTTTTTGAACATTTCTAAATGCATTTTTTAATGTAACAACTTTTGGGAATTTTGACCAGCTTTTAAAAAGTGTGAATATATATAATTGTGTACTTATTATAAAACGAATTTTATATGTTGAGTATTTTTAGATATATAAGTTTGTTGTTTGGCTGGGCATCGTTATTCTTGCATTTTTCATTATTTGGGCTTGGCCCAAACAAAGCACTTACATAGACACTTCACGTACACAAAGAAGGGACCTCCTATATGCACCGGGACGAACGTTCCCTGTTTTTTTTGTTTTTACTTTCTGTTTTTGTTTTATTTTATGTTATAATAATTTGCGATTAAAAAGGGGTTCTAAAATTTCAAAAATATTGTTAGTTTTCAGTTGTCAAAAACAGTTCTTGAATTCAAAGAATGTACATAATTTCAAAAAATATAAACATTCTTAATTTTCATGAACATTTTTTTATTTTTATGAAAAAATTATGAGCATTTTTAATAATGATGAAATTTTCTAAACTTGAATAAAAAATTTAAATTCGGTAAAACAATTTCTAAACTTGAAAAATTCTAAATTTTAAATTCGGTAAAAAAATAATGATGAAAAATTTCTAAACTTGAACATTTTTCAAAAACGATGAACAAAATTTAAATTTAAGGAACATTTTTCTAGGTCGGTGAACAAATTTTGATGAACATTTTTAAATCCAATGAAAAATTGAATTTGATGAACCTTTTTTATATTGATGAACATTTTTTGAATTCAATGTACAAAAAAGTATTTATGAATTTGAGAAGGAATTCACAAAAAAGGAAAAAGTAAAGATGAAAAAGTGGAAAGAACAGGAAAATAGAAAAGGAAAGGAAAGGAAAAAAAAAGAGAAAATACGAAAGAAAAAACGAAAAAATGGGCCGGCCCATGTGAACGCCTAGCGCGCGAGGGATGGTGCGCGCGGTACGCGGCTACGCGCCGTATAGGATTCCCCCATAGAGAACACTTTGGTATTAAAAAAATGGAGTATCTATATTACAATCGACTGAAAATTGAATTGGCCTTCAAATCAAATATGCCAACCAGTAAAAATCTAACACCAACTGATAAAAAACTTGACTGAAAATAAAGGGGCATTCAACCAATTTTTTCAGGCACTACAAACATGGCTCGTGTATGTATGACCTATGGGCTCTATTGATCCATGAGCAAGCAATGAAAGGGCCCAAAAAGCAACACTGCCAGGTTAGTACTCTCACTACCTTCTCCAGGTTATTGACAGTTTTGTTTTCTTCACAACACTTTTGGAAGAAAACCTGAAATTCTCATGGCATTCTTAAGGATCTGAAGTTAATACTTGTGGAAGAAACTCCTGAACACAAACATACTATAAATTCATCATTAGGCTGCCGCAAAATCATCATCAACCTGTCGTACAATGATCAACTCAAGATGAACTAATCACATACTAAACATTTCATTGTCATGAAGCTTTAAACACAGTGGCTTCAGTTGAAATTTACAGTCAACTCACTACGAATAAACAGTAACTTTTAAAGTGTATCACATATTCAGCTTTGATGAATTTTACAGTGTTCATTTTACTAAAATTCCAGTCAGTAACAACCAGATCACAATAAAGATACTGGAACTTCAGTAAAAATAAGGAGAAACAACCAGTAAACTACAGTCATACCAAGAAGACAAACTGCAGGTCAGTACTCTCACAATCTCCTTCAAATAGTTCTTCCAGTAAAAAATGTAGCACTGTAAATTCAGGTAACTGTATAGTGTAAAATCTATCACTGTAAAATACAAAAATCACAACGTTTAGGCTACTACTATAAATTACATAAGTTACAGGATTGTAAATCTTCGAACTGTAAATTCAAACAATCAAAAATTTATAGTGCGGTAAATTATAGAAGCTATAGGACAGTAAATCCATCATCAGGTTAGTCATCAATTAACTATAATTTACTACAAAAAAAAATTAGACTTCTATGAATACGACAGTATTGTAAAATCCATCATAGCAATTCAAAAAATTCTAGTAAAAAGAACTACTAAAATTTTACAGAAGCTATAGGACCATAAATCCATCATTAATGTATTAAACACCAGGAAACTGTAGTATACATTCAGACAAATTCATGTGATCAAGCACTCTATATGAACTCACTATACGAACAACAATGACACACTATATGGAGCTACTACAATAAATAACAAAATCTATAGGACAATGTATAAATCCACCATCACCATACTGTAAATTCAACATAAGAGTACTGTAAATATGCGGCCAGATTAGTTTGTGTGATCAAGCATTTTATATCAGGTCACTGTACAAACAACAGCCAGCAACTTTGTGGAGCAACTGTAAATTACAAAATATATAAGACAGTAAATCCAACATCAGGACCTTGTATATTCAAAATCAAGGTGTTGTATATGCATTCAAACTAATTCCAGTAAGTATATATGCATTCAAACAACATCAGCATTCTTGTAAACTAAAAACAACATTGCTGGTTACCTATTACATATTCTAGAAACAAAACTATATGATGATACTGATATCTACCAGACAACTTTGGGCTATTGTGTAATAGCATGGTTCAGTTTAGCCGCTTCAGATCACAGGGGTCAGGGAAACAAACTGACTCTCTTTTTGGCTATTGTGCAGTAGCATGGTTCAGTTCAACCGCTTGAACAAAACAACTCCAAATCAGTATTGCTCGAGCAGTTTGAACGATGTACCTTGGCTACACGAGCGGATGTAATTCCAATGAAGTCGGCAGTACGGAGAAATTCCGGCCAGGTTGGCAGAACAGCGAGATTTCCACGGCTTCGGCAGAACGGCAAGACACCAATGTCGAGCACGGACGAAATGACGCAATTGGGCTGGGGCTTCGGTCGAGGGAGTACTTGAGTATTTATATGTGCGTACTGTTAGAGTTGTGTCGAATATTATTGTACAAGTTAGGTTACAGTTGGACTTGAAATCGTACGGTGTGTAGACAGGATATGGAGTCATGTCCAAGTAGGACACTTGTATCCTAGGCCTCTCATGTATAACGGGGGTAGACACACGATGTAACCTATGCCAACATAATAGCACGGGCAGGCGGGGGAGCTGGCGGCGTGTACCGGCGCCCGGGCAGCCGGGGTGCGGTATTGTAGCGGTGTCACGGAGAGGAGCGCCCGTAGTCATGCCTCAGGGATGTAGCCATATCGGTGAACCTCGTTAACAAATCTCGGCGTCGTGCCTCGTGTGATTGCTTAGTTCTCAGTAGATCAACGAAGTGCCTTGGATTAATTTTAATAAGTGGTATCATGAGCAAGGTTTGAGGAGGCGGTGAAGTTGATCCATAGGAAGGCGAGGAGGAATCGTCAAGAAAATCGTGAAACGAAGGGCTGTCTCGATAAAGATCGGAGAGAATAGCGATGGTTTCGTTCTGCTAATCTATCACGGAGGACTCGATGTTCGGCAACGGAAGACCGTGCGTGACAGATTGGAAAGCAGATTTGTGGGCTTCGTTAATCTTCGGGAAGCGATCGAGAATTGGTGACTTGGCGACGTGGTTCGGCTGGATCGGATAGCCGTGTCCTGGAAGCAATCGGTAGAAGCGTTGGTGCAAGCGGCGGCGATGGAACGTGCAGAAGCGGGAGACAGATTGAATCGGGCAAGCGGCGGCGGTGACGGAACAGCAACGCAAGACTTGGTTTTTTTTCTAAAGGTAACTAGGGATTTTATTCAATTATCATCAAGTCTGGGATACAAGCCATATCTGGTAAAACCCCTAGCCACACATGGCGGCCTACCGGCAGAGATGCAGCTCCTTTTGCTACCGAGTGGGCCTCAAAATTATTCTGTCTACTTTCGAAACGAAAAATAACAGAGGTAAAAAGATTCTTGGAAAGATTGATTTCATGCAATATTGGTGCATAAACGGGCGAGGCTTCTCTGTTGATGTTGGTTACCACCTTTAGACAATCTGACGCAATCTCCAGGTTCTGCAGATTCAAGTCTCGTGCAAGGGCAAAGGCCTCGCTGCACGCTTGCGCCTCTAAGCTTGGCGGGTCGATCAAGCCGTTAAAAACCACAACTGATGCCCCTAGAAATTTACCTGATCTGTCGCTGCACACAACAGCTGCTGCTCCTTTCTCACCAAGAGTAGAGATGGCTCCGTCACAGTTTATTTTTGCTGCTTCTTCTCCTGTTGGTGGCAACCACACTCGTGGCTTCTGTCCCGAGTGGCGGCCCGGCGGCACACTTGGTGTATTAGTTGTTGCAATCTCTAAATCCTCCAGAAATCTCTTTATAAATATCATGGTTGATAGCGGACTCTGGAACTCGTTCTCGTGAATAGCTTTCTGGCGAGCCCACCAAATTGCCCACATCATGACGAGAACCCTGGTGAGATCTTGGTGATTTGTAGTTTCAAACAGCCAAAACAGCCAAAGCTTCGCATCCGCACTCTGGTTTGATATCACATGTTCAAGTAGCTCTTCATCACCCAAAGCACATACGCATCTGGCCATCCGACAGCTCAGTAGGGAGTGTCTCCACGTATCTTCATCGGCTCCACAGATGGAACATGATGCATTGTCGGCCATCTTCCTGTCATGTCTCACTGAACCTGTTGGAATCGAGGTATGCGCCAATCTCCACACGAAGACACGGATTTTGGAAGGGACTTTAACCTTCCATAGATGAGTCCATGATTTCTTATCAGCTGCAATGTTCGAGTGGCCCGGACGGTGATCCAACCAGTCCTCCCTTTGGGCTTTGACCGCAGCGATCATTCTGTATGTCGAGCGCACGGAGAACACACCTCTCTTGTCATAATGCCATGACCAGAAGTCATCTTGTGTCCGGGTACTGAGGGGTATACTCTGTATGACCTCTACATCAGGTGCAATGAAGTTCTCCATGAGGGTTTGCTTATTCCACACCCTAGTGATAGGGTCAATTAGTTATGAAACCAACACTGGTGGGTTGGTCGAGTGAGCACAAATTGGTCTGAGCTTATAGTCCCTCGGCAGCCAGTTCTGGCCCCATATACTAGTCTGCAAACCGGATCCAATTCTCTTGATAAGTCCCTGCGCTAACACGTCCCTGCCCTCGAGGATAGCGCGCCAAACCTGGGACGGTGCAGCGCCAAGTGTGGCTTCCAGTAAGTCACAATTCGGATAATATCGAGCTTTCAGTACGCGCGCACTTAGCGTATCCGAATCCATCAGCAATCTCCAAGCTTGTCGTGCGAGTAGAGCAAGATTGAAAAGCTCAACATCTCTAAAACCCAGACCCCCCATGAACTTGGGTTTCGACATGGTCTGCCATGATACCCATGCAACTTTCCTCTGGCCGTTCTTACTGCCCCACCAAAATTTCCGAATTATGCCATTTATGTGATCGCATAAGCCTCTTGGTAGCTTGAAACATGACATAGAGTAAGTAGGTATAGATTGAGCCACATACTTAATCATCACTTCCTTCCCTCCTGCTGAAAGGTATTTCTCCATCCAACCTTGAACCTTGTTCCAAATTCTGTCCTTGAGGTATTTGAACGACCCTTCCTTCGCCCTACCCACATCCGTCGGCAAGCCCAAGTATTTCTCCGACAGCGATTCATTGTGGACAGCAAGGATATTCATGATAGAAGTACAAGAAGCATCATCTACCCCTTTACTAAAAAATATGGACGATTTGTCCATATTGATCCTCTGTCCAGATGCATTGCATTATGTCCTCAAAAGAGCTTCCACCCGTACCGCAGCTGTCTCATTAGCCTCAAAGAAAAGTAGACTGTCGTCAGCGAAGAGAAGGTGATTCACCATAGGGGCGTTTTCTGCCACGCAGATCCCCCTAATTCCTCCTTGGGCCTTTAACATGCACGATAGCCCTTCAGCTGCGAGCAAGAACAAATATGGCGAGATTGGGTCTCCTTGCCTCAAACCCCGCGATGGCCTGAAAGCATCCAAACTACCACCATTGAATAAGACTGAAAATGAAACTGAAGTAACAAACCTCATGACTGTCTCAGTGAACCGAGGGCTGAACCCCATCTTAATCATATCTGAGCTGAGATACGACCATTCCAAGCGATCATATGCCTTCATCATATCCAGTTTGAGAGCACAATATCTATTTCCTTTCACCCTTCTAGTCTTCATATAGTGTAGGAATTCATAGGCTGTAATGAAATTGTCCGTAATGAGGCGTCCAGGAACGAAAGCCGACTGCTCTTCAGAAATGATATCGAGGAGAATGGATTTCAACCTGTTTGCCAAGACCTTTGAAGCGATCTTGTAGATCACATTACAAAGACTTATCGGTCGAAATTGTCCTAAAACTTTTGGACTGGCTATCTTGGGAATTAATACAATGAACGTGTTATTTATCTCCTCCGGTGAATCGACTCCATCAAGCAATCTTATGATCATCCTTGTGACCTCATCTCCACACAACTCCCAATGTTTTTGAAAGAAATGCGCCGGGAAACCATCGGGTCCCGGCGCCTTTGTCGGGAACATCTGAAACAAGGCAGCTTTAACCTCCTCATTGGAATACCTCGCATTGAGGCCGCCATTCATTTTACCATCCACCCTCGGTGGGATATGGGATAACACTTCTTCCATGCCTATAGTTCCTTCAGATGTATATAAGTTGGAGTAAAACTCCGTTGCCATGTTTGAAAGTTCCTCTGGGTCTGTGCAAGCCGACCCATCTGCACGTTTTAACTCTGTAATTCTGTTTTTAGCTCGTCGGGCATTCGCTTTCCTCTGGAAAAATTGTGTATTGCTATCACCCTCGGACAACCATGTGATACTTGACCGTTGCCTCGCCATAATTTCCTCCCTATAAGCTAGTTCAACCATGCGGTCCTCAATTCTTCTTTCCTCCTCGCTCGGCCATGTCCTCAATGGATCAGCACGTAGAGCAGCAAGTTGACTACGTAGCAAGCGTAACTCCTGTCGAACTGAGCCGAAGGTGCTTCTCCCCCACCTTGACAGTGAAGTTGAAACGGCGTGCAATTTGTTAGCCAACTCCGACACTGACGAGGCCGGGCCATTGTCATTCTAGGCTGTCTCGACTACCTCTCTGAATCGTCCATCGGTTTCCCATGCGCATTCGTACCGGAAGGGCTTCTTCGCAATACGTAGATTTCCAGCCTCCAAGTCATTCATTAGCAGAATGGGGCTGTGGTCGCTCTTAGCTGCTGTTAAGTGCTCGACAGTTGCAAAGGGGAAAGCATTCGACCAACTCGGCGAGGCCAAGGCCCGGTCTAGCCGAACCCTACAGTACTGACCTCCCGCTACTCGCTTCTCAAAAGTCCAGTCCACCCCCTTGTATCCAATATCAGCCAGTCCGCACAGATCTACTGCATCTCTGAATCCGGCCATCTGAGCACTATCCCTTGGGTTAGGGCCCATTTGCTCCTCCTGTCGAAGTATCTCATTGAAATCTCCTATGCACAGCCACGGCAGGGTACTTTCTCCCCTCAACCTATTCATCGTGTCCCAAGTTTTGTATCTTAAACTTCTGTTGGCCTCTCCATAGAAGCAGGTAAGGCGCCATTGAACATTGCCTGGTTCCATTACCCATGAGTCAATATGATATTGAGAAAAATTCTTTATTACTAGATTAACATCCGACTTCCAAAAAATACATAAACCTCCACTCCGACCACTACTAGCTACTGCAAAACTACTTTGAAAACCTAATGTAGCCGCCAACCCCTCCACTCGATTCTTTGCTAATTGAGTCTCCACAATGCATAGAACCGACGGCGCACTAGCCCCCACGAGATCGCGGAGCTCATGAACTATCGCAGGATCGCCAATCCCGCGACAGTTCCAACATAAAGTCCTCATCAGACCCGGCGGCCCTCCTCAAGGGAGGCCGCCTCTGTAGTCAAAACCGTGTTCTCCCCCTCCTCACCCTGCTGCTTCCTCCTTTTAACTACTGGATTCTTCTCCAGTGTTGAAACCGGAGCATTGTTGCTAGAACTTGGTGTCACACCCTCCAGCATCATGACCGTACCAGCAACTCTACCAGTGAGATTTGATATTGGTTGCCCCCTTACAGTGAGAGTTCCATCCGCATTAACTAGCCGTTTACGAGCTCCTCTTTCCACATCCAACTCCATATGTTGTGCCGGCTGCGAGTTATCTTCTTGTGGTCCTAAGCCACCACTAACCATCGTCGACCCTCTTGCCTCTCTACCTCCACGATCTCCCCTGCCAGGATCTCTCCCCCTTCCTCTCCCTGCACCATCTCCTCTCCCTCTACCACCAAAGGGCTGGCCCGAAGGGATCTCAGGCTCCCACAACAGCCATTCTCCCCATTCAAATGATCTGGGGTCATGCACTCCATCTCCACACTCGTCCGCCAGGTGCCCCATCAAGCCACAAACGAAACAGAAATCCGGAAGTTTTTCATAGTAGACGCTGAACTTTTTGCGCTCCTTCAGAGTGATGTGCACAAAACGGACCAGCGGTGTGTTCACATTCACAAAAACTCAAGCACGCAGAGTGCTTGCAGGGTTGATTCTACCCTCGTTTACAATCACCGTGGAGGATCACCCACCTTCGCTGCAACTCTCTCAGCCAGGTCTCTTTTCCTTGTTAAACCGTCCGGTAATCCCTTCACCCGAGCCCACAATGGGATCCTGTTGAGGCTATAGTCCTTCACATCTGAAAAACCATCATATTCTTCGATCACCACCGGAGCCCTTCTGAATTGTTGGGGAACGTAGTAATTTCAAAAAATTTCCTACGAACACGCAAGACCATGGTGATGGCATAGCAACGAGAGGGAGAGTGTCCGTCCACGCCCTCGTGAGACCGAAAGCGAAGCGTTATAACAACGCTGTTGATGTAGTCGACGTCTTCACGATCCGACCGATCCAAGCACCGAACGACGGCACCTCCGAGTTACGCACACGTTCAGCTCGATGACGATCCCGGACTCCGATCCAAAGCAAAGTGTCGGGATGAGTTCCACAAGACGACGGCGTGGTGACGATGATGATGCTCCACCGACGCAGGGCTTCGCTTAAGCTCCGCGACGATATGACTTCTCGGCGCGCAAGGCTTCGCTTAAGCTCGCGACGATATGGTGAAGTGGAATATAGTGGAAGGGGCACCGCACACGGCTAAGGAACGATCCGTAGATCAACTTTTCGTCATGGGGTGCCCCTCGCCCCGTGATATAAAGGAGCCAAGGGGAGGGGCGGCCGGCCAAGGGAGGCGCGCCAGGAGTCCTACTCCTCCGGGAGTAGGATTCCCTCCAATCCTAGTTGGAATAGGATTCACCGGAGGGGAAGAGAGAGAGGGGGCGGCCCACCTTTCCTAGTCCTAGTAGGACTAGGGAAGGGGAGGGCAGGCCACCTAGGGCTGGCCCTTTCTCCTTTCCACCAAGGCCCACTATGGCCCATATAGTTTCCGGGGTTCGGTAACCTCCTGCACTCGTAAATTCGATTTCACTCGGAACATTTCCGATGTCCAAATGTAGGCTTCAATATATCAATCTTTATGTCTCGACCATTTCGAGACTCCTCGTCATGTCCGTGATCACATCCGGACTCGAACTACCTTCGTACATCAATACTTATAAACTCATAATGAACTGTCATCGAACGTTAAGCGTGCGGACCCTACGGGTTCGAGAACTATGTAGACATGACCTAGAACCATTCTCGGTCAATAACCAATAGAGGACCTGGATGCCCATATTGGTTCCTACATATTCTACGAAGATCTTTATCGGTCAAACCGCATAACGATATCGTTGTTCCTTTTGTCATCGGTATGTTACTTACCGAGATTCGATCGTCGGTATCCAATACCTAGTTCAATCTCGTTACGTAAGTCTCTTTACTCGTTCGGTAATACATCATCTCACAACTAACTCATTAGTTGCAATGCTTGCAAGGCTTATGTGATGTGTATTACCGAGAAGGCCAGAGATACCTCTCCGACAATCGGAGTGACAAAACCTAATCTCGATTCATGCCAACTCAACATATACTTTTGGAGACACCTGTGAGAGTACCTTTATAATCACCCGATTACGTTGTGACGTTTGGTAGCACACAAAGTGTTCCTCCGTAAACGGAGTTGCATAATCTCATAGTTGCAGGAACTTTGTATAAGTCATGAAGAAAGCATAAGCAACATACTAAACGATCAAGTGCTAAGCTAACGAAATGGGTCATGTCAATCACATCATTCTCTTAATGATGTGATCCCATTAATCAAATGACAACACATGTCTATGGTTAGGAAACATAACCATCTTGATCAATGAGCTAGTCTTGTAGAGGCATACTAGTGACTATCTGCTTGTCTATGTATTCACACATGTATTATGTTTCCGGTTAATACAATTCTAGCATGAATAATAAACATTTATCATGATATAAGGAAATAAATAATAACTTTATTATTGCCTCTAGGGCATATTTCCTTCAGTCTCCCACTTGCACTAGAGTCAATAATCTAGATTACACAGTAATGATTCTAACACCCATGGAGTCTTGGTGCTGATCATGTTTTGCTCGTGGAAGAGGCTTAGTCAACGGGTCTGCAACATTCAGATCCGTATGTATTTTGCAAATATCATTTCCAGAAATTCTATATCATTTCCAATAAACAATATGTCGTCCACATATAATATCAGAAATGCTACAGAGCTCCCACTCACTTTCTTGTAAATACAGGCTTCTCCAAAAGTCTGTATAAAATCATATGCTTTGATCACACTATCAAAGCGTTTATTCCAACTCCGAGAGGCTTGCACCAGACCATAAATTGATCGTTGGAGCTTGCATACTTTGTTAGCACCCTTTGGATCAACAAAACCTTCTGGTTGCATCATATACAACTCTTCTTCTAGAAATCCATTCAAGAATGCAGTTTTTACATCCATTTGCCAAATTTCATAATCATAAAATGCGCAATTGCTAACATGATTCGGACAGACTTAAGCATCGCCACGGGAGAGAAAGTCTCATCGTAGTCAACCCCTTGAACTTGTCGAAAACCTTTTGCAACAAGTCGAGCTTTGTAGACAGTTACATTACCATCGACGTCAGTCTTCTTCTTAAAGATTCATTTATTCTCAATAGCTTGCCGATCATCGGGCAAGTCTACCAAAGTCCATACTTTGTTCTCATACATGGATCCCATCTCAGATTTCATGGCTTCAAGCCATTTTGTGGAATCTGGGCTCACCATCGCTTCTTCATAGTTCGTAGGTTCACCATGATCTAGTAGCATGACTTCTAGAATAGGATTACCGTACCACTCTGGTGCGGATTTTATTCTGGTTGATCTACGAAGTTCAGTGACAACTTGATCTGAAGTTTCATGATCTTCATCATTATCTTCCTCGCTAACTGGTGTAGGTGTTACACAAACTGATTTCTGTGACGAACTACTTTCCAATAAGGGAGCTGGTACTATTACCTCATCAAGTTCCACTTTCCTCCCACTCACTTCTTTCGAGAGAAACTCCTTCTCTAGAAAGGATCCATTCTTAGCAACGAATGTCTTGCCTTCGGATCTGTGATAGAAGGTATACCCAATTGTCTCCTTTGGGTATCCTATGAAGACACATTTTTCCGATTTGGGTTCAAGCTTATCAGGTTGAAGTTTTTCACATAAGCATCGCAACCCCAAACTTTCGAAACGACAACTTTGGTTTCTTGCTAAACCATAGTTCATAAGGCGTCGTCTCAACGGATTTTGACGGTGTCCTATTTAACGTGAATGCGGCCGCCTCTAAAGCATAACCCCAAAACGATAGCGGTAAATCGGAAAGACATCATAGATCGCACCATATCTAGTAAAGTACGACACGATGTTCGGACACACCATTACTGTTGAGGTGTTCCGGTGGCGTGAGTTGCGAAACTATTCCGCATTGCTTCAAATGTAGACCAAACTCGAACTCAAATATTCTCCTCCACGATCAGATCGTAGAAACTTTATTTTCTTGTTACGATGATTTTCAACTTCACTCTGAAATTCTTTGAACTTTTCAAATGTTTCAGATTTATGCTTCATCAAGTAGATATACCCGTATCTCGCTTAAATCATCCGTGAAGGTGAGAAAATAACGATATCCGCCACGAGCTTCAACATTCATTGGACCACATACATCTGTATGTATGATTTCCAATAAGTCTGTTGCTCTCTCCATACAACCGGAGAACGGTGTTTTAGTCATCTTGCCCATGAGGCACGGTTCATAAGTACCAAGTGATTCATAATCAAGTGATTCCAAAAGTCCATCCGTATGGAGTTTCTTCATGCGTTTTACATCGATATGACCTAAACGGCAAGTGCCACAAATAAGTTGCACTATCATTATCAACTCTGCACCTTTTGGCTTCGACATTATGAATATGTGTATCACTACCGTCGAGATTCAACAAGAATAGACCATTCTTCAAGGGTGCATGACCATAAAAGATATTACTCATATAAATAGAACAACCATTATTCTCTGATTTAAATGAATAACCGCCTCGCATCAAACAAGATCCAGATATAATGTTCATGCTCAACGGCGGCACCAAATAACAATTATTTAGGTCTAAAACTAATCCCGAAGGTAGATGTAGAGGTAGCGTGCCGACCGCGATCACATTGACTTTGGAACCATTTCCCACGCGCATCGTCACCTCGCCCTTTGCGGTGCTCGTCTATTCCGTAGTCCCTGCTTCGAGTTGCAAATATTAGCAATGTAACCAGTATCAAATACCAGTGCTACTACGAGCTCTAGTAAGGTACACATCAATAACATGTATATCACATATACCTTTGTTCACCTTGCCATCCTTCTTATCCGCCAAATACTTGGGGCAGTTCCGCTTCAAAGGTCCAGTTTGCTTGCAAGTAAAAACACTCGATTTGTGCTTAGGTCCAGACTTGGGTTTCTTCTCTTGATCAGCAACTTTCTTGCTGTTCTTTTGAAGTTTCCTTCTTCTTTCCTTTGCCCTTTTCTTGAAACTAGTGGTCTTGTTGACCATCAACACTTGATGCTATTTCTTGATTTCTACCTCCGCTGCTTTTAGCATTGCTAAGAGCTCAGAATTGTCTTATTCATCCCTTGCATATTATAGTTCATCACGAAGCTCTTGTAGCTTGGTGGCAGTGATTGGAGAATTCATCAATGACACTATCATCCGGAAGATTAACTCCCAGCTGAATCAAGTGATTATTATACCCGGACATTTTGAGTATGTGCTCACCGATGTAACTATTCTCCTCCATCTTGCAGCTATAGAACTTATTGGAGACTTCATATCTCTCAATCCGGGCATTTGCTTGAAATATTAACTTCAACTCTGGAACATCTCATATGCTCCATGACGCTCAAAACGCCGTTGAAGACCCGGTTCTAAGCCGTAAAGCATGGCTGCTGAACTATAGAGTAGTCATCGCTTTGCTCGCCACACGCTCACAACTTCGGCGTTGTTCTGCAGCAGGTTGGCACCCAGCGGTGCTTCCGGGACGTAATTCTTCCGTGCAGCAATGAGGATAATCCTCGTTACGGACCCAGTCCGTGTAATTGCTACCATCATCTTTCAACTTTGCTTTCTCAAGGAACGCATTAAAATTCAACGGAACAACAAAGACGAGCCATCTATCTACAGAAACATAGACAAGCAAAATACTATCGGTACTAAGTTCATGATAAATTTAAGTTCAATTAATCATATTAAAAACTCCCACTTAGACAGACATCTCTCTAGTCATCTAAGTGTTTACGTGATCCAAATCAACTAAACCATGTCCGATCATCACGTGAGATGGAGTAGTTTCAATGGTGAACATCACTATGTTGATCATATCTACTATATGATTCACGCCGACCTTCGGTCTCCGTGTTCCGAGGCCATATCTGCATATGCTAGGCTCGTCAAGTTTAACTCGAGTATTCTCGTGTGCAAAACTGGCTTGCACCCGTTGTAGATGGACGAGAACTTATCACACCCGATCATCACGTGGTGTCTGGTACTACTGAACGTTTAGCAACGGTGCATACTCAGGAGAACACTTCTTGATAATTTTAGCGAGAGATCATCTTATAATGCTACCGTCAATCAAAGCAAGATAAGATGCATAAAGGATAAACATCACATGCAATCAATATAAGTGATATGATATGGTCATCATCATCTTGTGCTTGTGATCTCCATCTCAAGCACCGCCATGATCACCATCGCCACCGGCGCGACACCTTGATCTCCATCGTAGCATCGTTGTCGCCTCGCCAACTATTACTTCTACGACTATCGCTACTACTTAGTGATAAAGTAAAGCAATTACATGGCTTTTGCATTTCATACAATAAAGCGACAACCATATGGCTCCTCGCCGATTGCCGATAACTCGGTTACAAAACATGATCATCTCATACAATAAAATATAGCATCACGCCTTGACCACATCACATCACAACATGCCCTGCAAAAACAAGTTAGACGTCCTCTACTTTGTTGTTGCAAGTTTTACGTGGCTGCTACGGGCTGAGCAAGAACCGTTCTTACCCACGCATCAAAACCACAACGATAGTTTGTCAAGTTGGTGCTGTTTTAACCTTCGCAAGGACCGGGCGTAGCCACACTCGGTTCAACTAAAGTGAGAGAGACAGACACCGCCGGTCACCTTTAAGCAACTAGTGCTCGGAGCGGTGAAACCAGTCTCGCGAAGCGACGCGTAATGTCGGTCCGGCCGCTTCATCTCACAATACCGCTGAACCAAAGTATGACATGCTGGTAAGCAGTATGACTTATATCGCCCACAACTCACTTGTGTTCTACTCGTGCATATGACATCAACGCATAAAACCAGGCTCGGATGCCATTGTTGGGGAACGAGTAATTTCAAAAATTTCCTACGAACACGCAAGACCATGGTGATGGCATAGCAACGAGAGGGAGAGGTCCGCCCACGCACTCGTGAGACCGAAAGCGGAAGCGTTATAACAACGCTGTTGATGTAGTCGACGCCTTCACGATCCGACCGATCCAAGCACCGAACGCACGGCACCTCCGAGTTTCGCACACGCTCAGCTCGATGACGATCCCGGACCGATCCAGCAAAGTGTCGGGATGAGTTCCACAAGACGACGGCGCAGGACAATGATGATGCTCCACCGACGCAGGGCTTCGCCTAAGCTCCACGACGATATGACTTCTCCCGCAGCAGGCTTCGCCTTAAGCTCCGCGACGATATGACCGAAGTGGAATATAGTGGAAGGGGCACCGCACACGGCTAAGGAACGATCCGAGATCAACTTTTCTGTCATGGGGTGCCCCTGCCCCGTGATATAAAGGAGCCAAGGGGAGGGGCCGGCCGGCCAAGGGAGGCGGCCAGGAGTCCTACTCCTCCGGGAGTAGGATTCCCCTCCAATCCTAGTTGGAATAGGATTCACCGGAGGGGAAAAGAGAGAGGGGCGGCCCACCTTTCCTAGTCCTAGTAGGACTAGGGAAGGGGGCGCGCGCCACCCACGGCTGGCCCTTTCTCCTTTCCACCAAGGCCCACTATGGCCCATATAGTTTCCGGGGTTCCGTAACCTCCGGTACTCGTAAATTCTCGATTTCACTCGGAACATTTCGATGTCCAAATGTAGGCTTCCAATATATCAATCTTTATGTCTCGACCATTTCGACTCCTCGTCATGTCCGTGATCACATCCGGACTCGAACTACCTTCGTACATCAATACTTATAAACTCATAATGAACTGTCATCGAACGTTGTTGCGGACCCTACGGGTTCGAGAACTATGTAGACATGACCTAGAACCATTCTCGGTCAATAACCAATAGCGGACCTGGATGCCCATATTGGTTCCTACATATTCTACGAAGATCTTTATCGGTCAAACCGCATAACGATATACGTTGTTCCTTTTGTCATCGGTATGTTACTTACCCGAGATTCGATCGTCAAGATCCAATACCTAGTTCAATCTCGCTACGGTAAGTCTCTTTACTCGTTCCGTAATACATCATCTCACAACTAACTCATTAGTTGCAATGCTTGCAAGGCTTATGTGATGTGTATTACCGAGAAGGCCCAGAGATACCTCTCCGACAATCGGAGTGACAAAACCTAATCTCGATTCATGCCAACTCAACATATACTTTTGGAGACACCTGAGAGTACCTTTATAATCACCCGATTACGTTGTGACGTTTGGTAGCACACAAAGTGTTCCTCCGTAAACGGAGTTGCATAATCTCATAGTTGCAGGAACTTTGTATAAGTCATGAAGAAAGCATAAGCAACATACTAAACGATCAAGTGCTAAGCTAACGAAATGGGTCATGTCAATCACATCATTCTCTTAATGATGTGATCCCATTAATCAAATGACAACACATGTCTATGGTTAGGAAACATAACCATCTTCGATCAATGAGCTAGTCTTGTAGAGGCATACTAGTGACTATCTGTTTGTCTATGTATTCACACATGTATTATGTTTCCGGTTAATACAATTCTAGCATGAATAATAAACATTTATCATGATATAAGGAAATAAATAATAACTTTATTATTGCCTCTAGGGCATATTTCCTTCATGAATAACCATGGACCTCCCTCCATTATTTTCCTCCAATCCCCCAGGCAGTGACACTGAACAAGAAACAGGTTCGGCCCCTTTATGTTGAAGGTGACCCCTTGCGCCGCCGACCACGCATTGCGCATCTGAGTCAAGAGCGCCGCATGACTGAATGGCTTAGTTGTATGAACACGGAACAAAGCGAGCCAGCGCACATCTTTGATTAGATCATCGACTTCTTCCGAAAAATCAAGGTCTTCCTCCTCCTTCCCATGCAGCCTCAACCCTGCGAACTGGCCCTCAAGATCTTGATCATGAAGGTCGTCATACTCTTCCTCCTCTCCATCCGGCAAATCCCCCATCTGCGAGTCCTGCTCCTCTCCTTCCCTCCCCTTCGATGCATCTTCCTCCCTTCTCCCTCGTCCCCGCCTTCCTCCTCCAGATCCAATCTCGTCCTCCACTGTTTGCACCCCATCTACCGCCGCCAGCGCTTCCTCCGCACCCCCTGTCGCCTGAGATGATGGCTCCGCCATGCAAACGCCTACGCACGACGGGCAAAGGTAGATCTCGATGAGCACCAGAGAAAACCAGTGATCTACCGAGGTTTTACGTGGACTCTGACTAGATCGCCAGAGGAACAGGTGGAACCCTAGAGAAACCCTAGGGGATCGCTCGCATGTATGTGGGGCAACGCAAGACTTGGTGGTTCAGGGGTAAGCGGTATGGAAACCGATCGTTGGTTGGTAGCCCTGTTCACGGGTCTAGAGCCAGCGCTGGAGGAAGCCCATGCGGCTGGTGCGCCGGTGTCCAGAGTCAGCGCTGCAACGGACCCACGGGCTGGACACGCAAGGCCCATCTAGGGCGTTAGAGGTCATAAAACTGGATTCGCTGCTGCATGTGTTCGGGCAAGCCAAGGCGTAGGCTGGTGTCTGTTTTTTGCTGCTGTGGTGTGCCAACGGGCCGGAAGAACGTGCGAGTACGTATGAGATTTGTTACAGACAAAAAGGACAACCTGCACAAAGGTATGTACGTGGCTTTGAGATGCAACATGATTAAAGAAAAGAAGCGTTTGGGAGTTATGGAGATATGCTTGGTATAATCATGGAGACAACCAGGAAATCCAGTTTTCTTTTTTGGATGTGTTGCAAAATTGCTCACAGGATTTTACCAGGAGCTTGGCAGGTTGGCGGCGTGCGTATAGGGCTTTGAGGAGTCTGTAGCGCGTCGTGGCAGTATCATGCATACACATGGTGTCAAGCAATGCACTGAGATGTGCGAAAGGACAAGACGCAGGGTGGAGCATGGTTACAGTCGGATTATTTCGGCTGGTCGGACTGGATTGTCTGATGGACTGACGTGGATGTTGGTCAAAGCAGAAGACGGCGGTGATTTCAGCGACGACGACATAGGAGCGTGATGCTGATGGTGGCCGACTTTTGGGGCGTGGAAACACGTGGTGCAAGCCTGAGGGCTTGTGCGGCTTCGACAAGACTATGGCGCAAGGTTGATGCAAGGCGGTGTACACATTAGAGCTTGAAGTCAACATGGCGCGGGGTAGCAAGGCGCAGCTACATGGAGTCATGTTGAAGGTGGAGTAGGAGTCTGATGGATGACTTCACTTTGAGTTGATGGAGGGGCTACGGCGTAAGTTAATGGAGAGTCGAAGCTTATTTCAGCTGGTACAGCGAGAGACATGTGGATCGGACTGGGCGCCAGTGGTCTGATGGAGGCGTGATACTCGACATCGGTTGGTGATGATCGATGGTTCTCTGCAGTGGGGGTTGAGGCAGTGGGGGCTAGCTACCCGGGAGACTCGACCAGGACAGCAGAGGCTCGACGCGGTGATAGCGGCAAGACGTGCGGTAAGCACGGGACACAGCGACAGGCCAAGGCACTGGTGGTCAGGCAAATTGTGTAGGGGGTGCTGAAGCAGTGTTGACGAGTACCAGATTCGAGTTGGTGACTGGGTCTATCGTGCCGGTTGATGGACAAGACTTGACCATGGAGAATCTGAAAAAGTGACGGGAAGTCTGGAATTGTCAAAACAGAGAGAGTACATGGCTGTATAATATGTGGTGTTCAGTGCACATGGCAAAGTGCGGATGCCAAATACAGAAGGAGGCGGAGTGCTATAGCTGTGGGACATGCCAGAGACTATCCGGAAGAAGGGTGAGACAACTGTGAATTTGACTCAGGGTGACACAGGGCGACGGTGAAATTCTTTCAAGTTTCAGACATGCGGTCAAGAAAGAGCGGTGATGTTGAGTTCAGGTAACTCTTATATGTGGCGTCCAATATGTGAGTTGTTCATTTTCACGCAGATAACTTATCGGTGTGTGATGGTGTTGAACGGATTCTCCGGAAGTTGGAAGCACAAGGTAGAGTAATGAGGAACTTAATTTTGCTCGAGTGTTGATTGTGAAGAAGACGAGAAGGGACTACAGTTGCAGGTGGAGTCACATGGAGTCTGGGAGTAGCAGCGGTGCTCATGGCGTATCTCAAGTCCAATGTACATGGAGGTTCGATGCACGGACGAATTCAAGGTGGTGGAGAATATTCGCCAAGGTGGAGTTTGTTAGAGTTGTGTCGAATATTATTGTACAAGTTAGGTTACAGTTGGACTTGGAATCGTACGGTGTGTAGACAAGATATGGAGTCGTGTCCAAGTAGGACACTTGTATCCTAGGCCTCTCATATATAGCAGGGGTAGACACACGATGTAACCTATGCCAACATAATAGCACGGGCAGGCGGGGGAGCCGGCGGCGTGTGCCGGCGCCCGGGCGGCCGGGGTGCGGTATTATGACGGTGTCACGGGGAGGAGCGCCCGTAGTCATGCCCCGGGGATGTAGCCATATCGGTGAACCTCGTTAACAAATCTCGGTGTCTTCCTTCACTAGGACACTGGCACCAAACAAAAACAAAACTAGATTGCCCGAACAACAAGTCCTGCCCCTTCCTCCCGGATCTGCACGTTGAACAAACAAAGACACTCCCCCTCATCCAAAAAAAACGAGTATTATTTCTCAGCTGGCAACAAAGAAACGCCTAGCAAAAGAAATTAGTTATTCTTGCATATCTGGTACTAGGAAAGTAAGTCATTGACAAAGGACCCAACCCTTCTGAATTCGCTGAGCGAGACCTAAGATCGGAATGAACAGTGTCGTGCCTCGTGTGATTGCTTGGTCCTCGGTAGATCAACGGAGTGCCTCGGATTAATTCTAACACATACAGCCTCTGGAACGGCTAAAGCAGTCCCTGCAGGACACCCCATGGACGCAGGAAGGATTGGATCAAGACAAAAACGTTGCAATCCATTATGTAGAAGGCAAAAGCATAGAGATAAAAACTACCGATACATATGTTTTGAAAGTGAGTCACTAATAAGATGAGAAAGCTAGGATGCTTGTAGTACAATATACATGCCTTTCATTGCTACACCTGCCATTTATCTAGAATGAGAAAGTAAGTCATATCAGTAATGTGGTCTGCCACACAGCATAAAGGAACTCAGTTGACTAAGTTATATGTGCAGGTTCAAAAATTCTAGGCTGCGAAACCAAAGAAAACAGGAAAGAGCAAGACACAGAAAAAACCCATTTATAATATTATTGAGTAAAATTATAATAACTGAATAAAAGAACACACATGAGTAATTTAAATTATGAATTGGACAGAAAATTTTGGATGGTTGCCTAGCAAATGAAAATAGCACCTTATCATATATTGGGTCTTCAACAGAATTAAATACATAGTCAGAGTATTCCTGAGATTGATGGTTTTTGAACTCTGTTCCTTGAAACATGGCCCCAGCTTACTTACTGATGGAAATCCTTTTTTTTTACTTTTACTTTGCAATTTAATATATGCAGCAGGACACTGTGGTACTACAATTTTCATTAAAGTAGCTACAAAAGGCCCCTAGTGAACATATAACATCATGGGCAATGTTTCTGAATGCCTAAAACGTTACAGTGTGGCAAACAATTCTGCTCAATTGTCAAACAAAATATTCATTCGCCTCAAAACATTAGATACTAATCAGTGCCATCTATTGTGCAGCAATGTCTAACACCAACTGGGAATTTCGTACGTCCTTCTCATCCGGATGTGGTACTGTTTTTCTCCATCTTATTTATTATTAATCTAGAATAATAGCAGTATTGTTAAACATGATTGGTCTTGCTGACAGATTGGGAATGTGTTTGCTCAACAATACTATAGAGTTTTGGGTTCGTCACCAGTGCATGTCCATAAGTTCTATTATGATGAAAGTATCCCTGGTCCACCAGATTTTGATGGTCCATTGACATCTATAAGACTATAACCACTACATACGTAAGTTCTCTGCAGTACAGCAATAGTATTTTGTGATCTTACTATATGTATAAGGTGTATAGATTAAACGTGATTAGGTGGAAACTATAATTCAGGGCATACCTGTTCACTTATTTTATACCAGAGCTTGTTTTCATCCATGCTGTTGATGGACTTCACTCCTACGATTTGCCACTTACAATTAGAAGACAGAATAGCTTGAGGACAAATAACAGCTAGCTTGTATAAGGGACATTTTGCTAGCATGTTGTGATCATCAGGCGGCTTTGGCGTGGTAATTCACAACGGGATACTACTTCCATGTTCTCATGTGGTCTCCTACGCTGAACATCTGTGATTTCTGTACTTGTTCACTGCCAAACAATTTCAGCCAAGCAAACAACCAAGACTATGACAGTATTAGAAGAGTCTAAGGCACACATGTAACTCCAGGAATCAGAAAGAATAGTTCATTCAGACGCCCTGCCCAATATCATTGAATAACTAACAAGAAAAAAAAAGCTCCTACATAGTCAGAGCCAGGGGACAGAAAAAAATATCTAAAACAGGGGATTCCATCCAGTGAATATCTAGGGGATACATGCCTCTGGTGTAGCCGCTGCAGGCAACATTGGATAGATGTTCTTGTTCCTCCAGCAAAATCGGCGCTTCTTCCTCCGACGAACTCGGCGGCGACATTGGACGTTTCGATGAAAAATTGCAATTTTGACGGGATTAGATGGAGCTTATGGTCCAAGGACGCACCTGGTGGAGATTCCGACCGAGGACCCTTCCTTCTTATAGCAGGCAACTCAAATCCGGGTCGGGCACTCCATTGATTGGTGTTGGAGAAGGACATGGTCTCCAATTTCCATCCAAATCACGACACGAGAGCAGCACGTCGGAGATTGAGAAGGATACGGCGGAGGAGGCCGGAGAGGACTGGCTGCGCGGACAGGTCACAGCTCATGCGGTTGTAGCAAGTGATGCTAGCGGCGGCAGCAGCCTCGCGGCTGAATAGGAAGGGGGAAGAAGTCCTCGTGGAGGGGTCCTCGTGGCCGGCGGCGCAAGGCGAGCAAGCGGCGCTGGTGCAAGGCAAGGAGGAGGCCCACAGCGATGGAGCTCCTCATTGTTGGGGTGGACGATGGTGCTGCAGCAGAGGACGGGCGCAGCAGCACACTGCCCATGCAGGAGGAGGGGAGGCGCGAAAGGGCGAGGCAGGCCGACGAGGGAAGGAGAAGGAGGCGCACGCGCCATGGAAGATGCGAGCTCGCGTCGCGTGCAAGCAGGGAGAGGACGGCGCGAAGCAAGTGCGGAGAAGAGGAAGGAGGGCGGCGCGACACTACTGGGAAAAGTATAGCAGCAGCGCGAGTTTTGGTCTATCAGTAGCGCGGGCAGAAGCGCGACATTAAAGGTTAGCAGTAGCGTGCGTTAACCAGCGCTGCTGCTATATCGACTTAGTAGTAGCGCTTTCTCCGAAGAGCCCTACTGATAATTACTAGTAGCGCTTCTCCCTGCTCGTGCTACTGTTGGGGAACGTTGCATAAAATAAAATTTTCCTACGTTCACCAAGATCCATCTATGAGTTCATCTAGCAACGAGAGAGAGATGCATCTACATACCCTTGTAGATCGCGTGTGGAAGCGTTCAAGAGAACGGGGTTGAGGTAGTCGTTCTCGTCGTGATCCAAATCACCGGAGATCCTAGCACCGAACGGACGGCACCTCCGTGTTTTGAACACGTACGGTCAGCGTGACGTCTCCTCCGTCTTGATCCAGCAAGGGGGAAGGAGAAGTTGATGAAGATCCAGCAGGACGACGGCGTGGTGGTGGATGCAGCAGGACTCCGGCAGGGCTTCGCCAAGCAACTGCGGGAGGAGGAAGAGGTGTAGCAGGGGGAGGGAGGCGCCAAGACTCAGGGGTGCGGCTGCCCTCCCTCCCCCCCTCCTTTATATAGGGCCCCGGGAGGGCGCCGTCCCTGGAGATTGAATCTCCCAAGGGGGGCGGCGGCCGGGGGGTGGAGTCCCCCCAAGGCAAGTGGTGCACCCCCCCCCCCCCACCCTAGGATTTCCAACCCTAGGCGCAGGGGGGCCCAAGTGGGGGGCGCACTAGCCCACCAGGGGCTGGTTCCCTCCCCACTTCAGCCCACGGGGCCCTCCGGGATAGGTGGCCCCACCCGGTGGACCCCCGGGACCCTTCCGGTGGTCCCGATACAATACCGGGTGACCCCAAAACTTTTCCGATGGCCGAAACAACACTTCCTATATATAATTCTTTACCTCCGGACCATTCCGGAACTCCTCGTGGCGTCCGAGATCTCATCCGGGACTCCGAACAACTTTTGGTTTGCTGCATACTAATATTCATACAACCCTAGCGTCACCGAACCTTAAGTGTGTAGACCCTACGGGTTCGGGAGACATGCAGACATGACCGAGACGGCTCTCCGGTCAATAACCAACAGCGGGATCTGGATACCCATGTTGGCTCCCACATACTCCTCGATGATCTCATCGGATGAACCACGATGTCGAGGATTCAAGCAACCCAGATACTATTCCTTTGTCAATCGGTATGTTACTTGCCCGAGATTCGATCGTCGGTATCCCAATACCTCGCTCAATCTCGTTACGCAAGTCACTTTACTCGCATCAGTAATGCATGAACCCGTGACCGACACTTGGTCACTTTGAGGTCATTATGATGATGCACTACCGAGTGGGCCCAAGTGATACCTCTCCGTAATACGGAGTGACAAATCCGGTCTCGATCCGTGTCAACCCAATGCAGACACTTTCGGAGATACCTGTAGTGCACCTTTATAGTCACCCGATACGTTGTGACGTTTGGTACACCCAAAGCACTCCTACGGTATCCGGAGTTACACGATCTCATGGTCTAAGGAAAAATACTTGACATTGGAAAAGCTCTAGCAAAACGAACTACACGATCTTGTGCTATGCTTAGGATTGGGTCTTGTCCATCACATCATTCTCCTAATGATGTGATCCCGTTATCAATGACATCCAATGTCCATAGTCAGGAAACCATGACTATCTATTGATCAATGATCTAGTCAACTAGAGGCTCACTAGGGACATGTTGTGGTCTATCTATTCACATGTGTATTACGATTTCTGGATAATACAATTATAGCATGAATAAAAGACAATTATCACGAACAAGGAAATATAATAATAATCCTTTTATTATTGCCTCTAGGGCATATTTCCAACAGTCTCCCACTTGCACTAGAGTCAATAATCTAGTTACATTGTGATGAATCGAACACCCATAGAGTTCGGTGTTGATCATGTTTTGCTCATGAAGAGGTTTAGTCAACGGATCTGCGACATTCAGATCCGTATGCAATTTGCAAATTTCTGTGTCTCCATCTTGAACATTGTCACGAATGGAGTTGAAGCGACGCTTGATGTGCCTGGTCTTCTTGTGAAACCTGGGCTCCTTGGCAAGTGCAATAGCTCCAGTGTTGTCACAGAAGAGTTTGATCGGCCCCGACGCATTGGGTATGACTCCTAGGTCGGTGATGAACTCCTTCACCCAAATTGCTTCATGCGCTGCCTCCGAGGCTGCCATGTATTCCGCTTCACATGTAGATCCCGCCACGACGCTCGCTTGTAGCTGCACCAGCCATCGCTCCACCATTCAACATATACACGTATCCGGTTTGTGACTTAGAGTCATCAGATCTGTGTCGAAGCTAGCGCCGACGTAACCCTTACGACGAGCTCTTCGTCACCTCCATAAACGAGAAACATGTCCTTAGTCCTTTTCGGTACTTCAGATATTCTTGACCGCTGTCCAGTGTTCCTTGCGGGATTACTTTGGTACCTTCCTACCAAACTTACGGCAAGGTTTACATCAAGTCGGTACACAGCATGGCATACATAATAGATCCTATGGCTGAGGCATAGGGGATGACACTCATCTCTTCTTTATCTTTTGCCGTGGTCGGGCATTGAGCCGAGCTCAATTTCACACCTTGTAATACAGGTAAGAACCCTTTCTTGGACTGGTCCATTTTGAACTTCTTCAATATCTTTTCAAGGTATGTGCTTTGTGAAAGACCTATGAGGCGTCTCGATCTATCTCTATAGATCTTGATGCCTAATATATAAGCAGCTTCTCCAAGGTCCTTCATTGAAAAACTCTTATTCAAGTAGGCCTTAATGCTGTCCAAAAGTTCTATATCATTTCCCATCAAAAGTATGTCATCTACATATAATATGAGAAATGCTACAGAGCTCCCACTCACTTTCTTGTAAACGCAGGCTTCTCCATAAGTCTGCATAAATCCAAACGCTTTGATCATCTCATCAAAGCTAATGTTCCAACTCCGAGATGCTTGCACCAGCCCATAAATGGATCGCTGGAGCTTGCATACCTTGTTAGCATTCTTAGGGTCGACAAAACCTTCCGGCTGCATCATATACAGTTCTTCCTTAAGATAGCCGTTAAGGAATGTCGTTTTGACGTCCATTTGCCATATCTCATAATCATAGTATGCGGCAATTGCTAACATGATTCGGACGGACTTCAGTTTCGCTACGGGGGAGAAAGTCCCATCGTAGTCAACCCCTTGAACTTGCCGATAACCTTTAGCGACAAGTCGAGCTTTATAGATGGTAACATTACCATCCGCGTCCGTCTTCTTCTTAAAGATCCATTTGTTTTCTATCGCTCGTCGATCATCGGGCAAGTCTATTAAAGTCCATACTTTGTTTTCATACATGGATCCTATCTCGGATTGCATGGATTCAAGTCATTTGTTGGAATCTGGGCCCGCCATCGCTTCTTCATAGTTCGAACGTTCACCGTTGTCTAACAACATGATTTCCAGGACAGGGTTGCCATACCACTCTGGTGTGGAACGTGTCCTTGTGGACTTACGAAGTTCAGTAGCAACTTGATTCGAAGTACCTTGATCATCATCATTAATTTCCTCTCCAGACAGTGTAGGCACCACAGGAACATTTTCCTGAGCTGCACTACTTCCGGTTCAAGAGGTAGTACTTCATCGAGTTCTACTTTCCTCCCACTTACTCCTTTCGAGAGAAACTCTTTTTCAAGAAAGGATCCGTTCTTGGCAACAAAGATCTTGCCTTCGGATCTAAGGTAGAAGGTATACCCAATGGTTTCCTTAGGGTATCCTATGAAGACGCATTTTTCCGACTTGGGTTCGAGCTTTTCAGGTTGAAGTTTCTTGACATAAGCATCGCATCCCCAAACTTTTAGAAACGACAGCTTAGGTTTCTTCCCAAACCATAATTCATACGGTGTCGTCTCAATAGATTTAGACGGTGCCCTATTTAAAGTGAATGTAGTTGTCTCTAGAGCGTATCCCCAAAATGATAGCGGTAAATCTATAAGAGACATCATAGATCGCACCATATCCAATAGAGTGTGATTACGACGTTCGGACACACCGTTACGCTGAGGTGTTCCAGGCGGCGTGAGTTGTGAAACGATTCCACATCTCCTTAAGTGTGTACCAAATTCGTGACTTAAATATTCTCCTCCACGATCTGATCGTAAGAACTTTATTTTTCGGTCACGTTGATTCTCTACCTCATTCTGAAATTCCTTGAACTTTTCAAAGGTCTCAGACTTGTGTTTCATCAAGTAGACATACCCATATCTACTCAAGTCATCAGTGAGAGTGAGAACATAACGATATCCTCCGCGAGCCTCAACGCTCATTGGACCGCACACATCGGTATGTATGATTTTTAATAAGTTGGTTGCTCGCTCCATTGTTCCGGAGAACGGAGTCTTGGTCATTTTGCCCATGAGGCATGGTTCACATGTGTCAAATGATTCATAATCGAGAGACTCTAAAAGTCCATCGGAATGGAGCTTCTTCATGCGCTTGACACCAATGTGACCAAGGCGGCAGTGCCACAAGTATGTGGGACTATCATTATCAACTTTACATCTTTTGATATTCACACTGTGAATATGTGTAATATTACGCTCGAGATTCATTAAGAATAAACCATTCACCATCGGAGCATGACCATAAAACATGTCTCTCATATAAATAGAACAACCATTATTCTCGGATTTAAATGAGTAGCCATCTCGTATTAAACGAGATCCTGATACAATGCTCATGCTCAAACTTGGCACTAAATAACAATTATTGAGGTTTAAAACTAATCCCGTAGGTAAATGTAGAGGTAGCGTGCGACGGCGATCACATCGACCTTGGAACCATTCCCGACGCAAGATCGTCACCTCGCCTTCGCTAGTCTCCGCTTATTCCGTAGCTCCTGCTGTGAGTTACAAATATGAGCAACGGCACCGTATCAAATACCCGGGAGTTACTACGAGTAATGGTAAGGTACACATCAATTACATGTATATCAAATATACCTTTAGTGTTGCCGGCCTTCTTGTGCGCTAAGTATTTGGGGCAGTTCCGCTTCAAATGGTTCTTCCTTTGCAATAAAAGCACTCAGTCTCAGGCTTGGGTCCATTCTTTGACTTCTTCCCGGCAACTGGCTTACCGGGCGCGGCAACATCCTTGCCGTCCTTCTTGAAGTTCTTCTTACCCTTGCCCTTCTTGAACTTAGTGGTTTTATTGACCATCAACACTTGATGTTCTTTCTTGATTTCTACCTCTGCTGACTTCAGCATTGAAAATACTTCAGGAATAGTTTTCACCATCCCTGCATATTGTAGTTCATCACAAAGCTCTTGTAGCTCGGTGGGAGCGATCAAGGATTCTGTCAATGACCGCCTCGTCCGGGAGGTTAATATCCAGTGGGACAGGCGGTTGTGCAACCTGACATTTTGAGTATGTGCTCACCGATGAACTATTTTCCTCCATCTTACAACTATAGAACTTGTCGGAGACTTCATATCTCTCGACCGGGCATGAGCTTGAAAACCATTTTCAGCTCCTCGAACATCTCATATGCTCCGTGTTGCTCAAAACGCTTTTGGAGCCCGGTTCTAAGCTGTAAAGCATGCCGCACTGAACAAGGGAGTAATCATCAGCACGAGACTGCCAAGCGTTCATAATGTCTTGGTTCTCTGGGATGGGTGCTTCACCTAGCGGTGCTTCTAGGACATATTGTTTCTTGGCTGCTATGAGGATGATCTCGGTTCCGGACCCAGTCCGAATAGTTGCTGCCATCATCTTTCAGCTTGGTTTTCTCTAGGAATGTGTTGAAGTTCATGGTGACATGAGCGTTGGCCATTTGATCTACAAGACATTTTGCAAAGATTTTAGACTAAAGTTCATGATAATTAAGTTCATCTAATCAAATTATATAATGAACTCTCACTCAGATTTGACATCCCTCTAGTCATCTAAGTGTTACATGATCCGAGTCGACTAGGCCGTGTCTGATCATCACGTGAGACGGACTAGTCATCGTCGGTGAACATCTCCATGTTGATCGTATCTTCCATACGACTCATGTTCGACCTTTCGGTCTCTTGTGTTCCGATGCCATGTCTGTACATGCTAGGCTCGTCAAGTTAACCTAAGTGTTTTGCATGTGTAAAACTGTCTTACACCCGTTGTATGTGAACGTAAGAATCTATCACACCCGATCATCACGTGGTGCTTCAAACGATTTAACTTTAGCAACGGCGCACATTTAGGGAGAACACTTTCTTGAAATTATTATAAGGGGTCATCTTATTTACTACCGTCGTTCTAAGTAAACAAGATGCATAAACATAATAAACATCACATGCAATTATATAGTAGTGACATGATATGGCCAATATCATATAGCTCCTTTGATCTTCATCTTCGGGGCTCCATGATCATCTTGTCACCGACATGACACCATGATCTCCATCATCGTGTCTCCATGAAGTTGCTCGCCAACTATTACTTCTACTACTAAGGGATAAAAAAATATAGAAAATAGTTCATTTTTGGTGTTTTAGTAGTTCGTAAGAAATATACCAAATAGTTCTTCCACTGTTGGACAAAATCCTAAACTACATTCCACGGGATAAAAAAGCAAATGTGACATCACTTCATCTTCATTGTGCCACTAATTTTAGGAATTGTTTGAGCATAAAAACATGAACAAGTCGAGTAAAACTTTCCGCGTGAAATACTACTCCCCCTGTTCATAAATACAAGATGTTTTAAAAAAATTCCGAACCAGCTGTATATAGACATGTTTTAGTGTGTTTGATCACTTATTTCAGTCCTTTCAGTCCGTATGTAGTACATATTAAAATATCCAAAACATCTTATATTTATTAACGGAGGAAGTATTAAATAGTACTCCCTCCGTCCTATAATATAAGAACATTTTTGAAGCTGAAATAGTTTGAAAAAGGTTGTTATATTATGGGAAGAAGTAGTACTTTATTTAATACAAGTCAAAGACATCTAAAAACACTGCTCTCGTAAGAAAACAACAGTGTTTCATCATTGCCTCACTGGCCTCAGTTCCAAGAGCAAATGTTCAGTTCAGAGCATTTAAATATATTTTTTGAGACTTGATAAAAGATCAGGTTCTGGGAAGATTTTTGAAGCCTTCACAATTTAGGGGCTAGGATTGGGTTCTGTTGAATCAATTTTTTCACATAACACCTAAAACTATTAAGGGCCTTGTTGGAGATGCTCTTTATAGTTGATGGGTCGTGCGGGCGAGACCTCATAATGGACGATTTTTGGGTCAAATTGCCGGGAAATCACAAAGAGCACTTTGTGGAGGGCTCCCTGTGGAATGATATTGTTTCCTCGGTTTTTTCTTTTGGTTTTCAAACCAGCTGCTGTATTTTCTTCATAATTAAAAGTTTGTTCATGTGTTATATTTCTTTTTTCAGAATTTATTTAAAAAGCATTCACAAATTTAAAATAAATGCTTGAAAATGTTTACAGTAATAAAAATTTGTAAATGTTTGAAATGTTCCCGAATTTAAATAACATTTACAAATTTTGAAAAAAAACACAGAAATAAAAATATCTACAATTCTAGAAAAGTGATCATGAAGTTTTTTTAACTTCCTGGATTTAAAAAACATTTGAGTATTATAGAAATTGTTCATGAATTAAAAAAATTCTCATTAGTTTTTAAGGAAAATAAAAAAAATAAAACAAGGGAAAACGAAAAGGAAATGAAAAACCGATAAAAAAAAGGGGTATTAAAAAGCAGAAAAAGAGTCCAGAGAACGAAGAAAACTGCTACCGCTCGATCGATCACTCAATTTGTGCCGGTCCATACTTGCGAGACCTACATATCACTTGCAATCTTTTACGAAATGGGACGGCCCAATATATGTTGCTTCAAACCTTCCAAGAGGTAGTTTTGGAGTGATTTTGGGAAACTTTTGACGGTTTTAAGAAGATTTCGTCCGGGTTATTTTTTCAGTGTTAGCTTTACGACTTTTTTCCTTTTCTTTTTTGTTCGTTTTTGTTTTCTCTCTGTTTTTTGTTTTGTTTTCACTGCTTTTTTCAAATGCACGTTGAAATTTTTAATTGACATTAAACATTTTTTAGACACATGTGGAACATTTAAACATTTATTCAATATATGTTAGATTTTCTTGAATAAATGTTGAATATTTTTAAATGCACATTATCATTTTTAATGCATGGTGAATATTTAAAATACATGTTGAATATTTGCTAAGTGCACGTTGAACAAATTTAAAATACATAGTGATAAAGTTTAAATACGTTTTGGACGTTTTTTAAATACATGTTGAATATTTGTTAAATGGTCATTGAACATTTTTCAAATGCACGGTGAACAGTTTATATATAGAAACCGACCATTTTTTAAACACACGCAGAACTTTTTTCAAATGTATGTCGAACATTCTTATAAATACATGGTAGACTTTTTAAAAATATGTTGAACAATTTCCAAATACACGGTGACCAATTTTTAATAAATGATGACCATTTTGTAAACACATGGCAAAACATCTTTGAAAATACACGACTGATATTTTTTAATATGCGATATTTAAAAAAAGATTATTGCCATTTTTAACAAATAATA
The DNA here is from genome assembly GCA_021605205.1 of Aegilops longissima. Classification (NCBI taxonomy): domain Eukaryota; kingdom Viridiplantae; phylum Streptophyta; class Magnoliopsida; order Poales; family Poaceae; genus Aegilops; species Aegilops longissima. The sequence continues at coordinate 142,915,457 of CM038676.1, read as the reverse complement.
TAATATTTTTAAAAATAAATAATAAACGTTTTTTATCACACAATGTACCTTTCCCAAACATATGAAGACTTTAAAAGGTATATTCAAAAAAGTTCAACTTGCATTTGAAAAAAAAAGGAAAATAACATTTTCTAGTTTTTTTAGGCAATCACACAAAGTTTTATTCATCCGTCACAATGTTTACAGGGATGAAGATAAGATCACCGGGCTGACTTAACCAAGCATGACGGCCAGCCCCAAGAGAAAGTGCGTGCTTTGCTAGATTGTGTGCTTCGGTATTCGAAGTTCTATTTTCGTGCTTAAAGGTAGCATGTAAAAAGGCTGAAGAGCGTTCCTTTATCTCATGTAGAATGGCGCTGTAGACTGAAGCCGATCCCTTGTTGATGGCTTCCACTACTTCCAAACAATCAGAAGCGACTGAAATCTTATGAAGACAGAGATCGTTCACCAAGGCAAGGGCTTCTCTGGTAGCAAGCGCCTCGAGGGTGCCAGGATCTCTAATGTTGTTGAAATGTACTGCCGAAGCTCCCTGAAAAAGGCCATCTCCACTCCTGCAGATAGTTGCAACTGCTCCGTACCTGCCATGCCGCGACATTGCTGCATCAACATTGATTTTGAACATTCCATCCGGTGGAGAGATCCAGTGCCTTGGACTCTCGGAGCCGATCTTGGGGGCTTGACGGCACTAGTAGGCTGAAGTACCTTAATCTCCGAGGGATAGGAGGAAACAAAGCCATGGATGGAGTATGGACTTTGAAATATGGATTCGTATATTGCCTTCCTCCGAGCACTCCAAATCGCCCACAAAGTAACTACCATAGTAGTGAACTCATCCCCTGACATACTGTCATGCATGGTAAACAACCAGGATTTTGCATCAGATTCTTTAGTACATAGCATGTGCTCCACCATTCCTTCTTGTGCTAGGGCCCAGACACATCTAGACATGTTGCATTGCATCAAAGAGTGGCGCCAGCTATCCTCAGCACCACAGATACTGCACACGCTGGTAGTGGCCATATTCCTGTGGTTTAAGAGGTCTCCAGTCGGCAACGATTGCTACGCCAACCTCCACAGAAAAACTTTCAGTTTTGAAGGAACCCGTAGATGCCAAAGCGAGGACCATGCTTTACCTTCCATGTCAGAGCTCGACCGCCCTTCATTTTCTTCGAGCCAGCCTTCTCTGGACAGTTTTGTGTTGATTATCATACGGTAACAGGACCTCACTGAGAAGATCCCTTTCCTATCCTCATGCCAAGCCCAAAAGTCCTCAATCTGCCGAGTACAGAGTGGAATTTGAAGAATCAGCTCGGCATCATATGCTGTAAACACCGAGCGAACCATTTCCTCGTTCCATGTTGCCGTTGTAACATCAATGAGCTCCGAGACCATCGTGGGCGGTTCAGGAATGAGAGTATGTATCGGCCGCTTCAAACCTGTCCTCGGTATCCAATTTGTTGTCCAAATATGTGTAGATTTACCATCTCCAATCCTCCTGATAAGACCCTGCCTGAGAATCACTCTGCCATCAAGAAGCGACCGCCAAATCCGTGATGGATGAGGCCCAAGTTCAGCATCCAAAAAAGAACACGATGGGAAGTAGACTGCCTTGAGAATTCTTGAGCTAAGCGTTAACGGGTCTTCTAAAATCCTCCAAGCCTGGCGGGAGAGCAATGCTAGGTTGAACGCCTCTATATCTCTGAATCCCATACCCCCAAGGCTTTTCGGGTGAGTCATCACGTCCCACGAGACCCAGCAGGGTTTTCGTTTTCCTCGCTTACTGCCCCACCAAAACTGCCGAATGGTCGAAATAATGCTGTCACAAAGGCCCCTTGGCAATCTGAAACAAGCCATAGAGTAAACAGGGATAGCTTGAGCTACACTCTTAATTAAGACTTCTTTCTCGGCCGCAGATAATAACTTCTCCATCCACCCTCTGACTTTCTCCCAAACTCTGTCACAAAGATATCTAAATGTTCCATTGACTAATTGGCCAACATCTGTAGGCAATCCCAGGTATCTGTCACTGAGGGATTCATTGTGTACATTCAAGGAATTCATAATGCCTTCTTTCATTGCTTGGGGACAGCCTGTGCTAAAAAATATTGATGATTTCTCATTATTAATTCTCTGCCCTGAGGCGGCACAATAAGCATTAAGCAGGTTTGATACTTCATTAGCACCCTCAATACTCGATTTGAAAAGCAACAGGCTGTCATCTGCGAACAATAGGTGGTTTACTGCCGGGGCCGTAGGTGCCACCTTAATGCCTTGAAGAGCTGATGACTGAGAACGAGATTTCAAAAGGCACGAAAGGCCCTCTGCTGCAATCAAAAAGAGATAAGGGGAAATGGGATCTCCCTGTCTAATACCTCTCGTGGGTTTAAACTGTTCTAATTTCTCTCCATTAAATAAAACATAGAATGATACGGAGTTAATCATACCCATCACCGTGTTGATCCATAACTGGTCAAAACCCAGTTTGACCATGACGGCCTGCAAATATGGCCACTCCAACCTATCATAGGCCTTCATCATGTCAAGCTTGAGTGCACAAAAGCTATTGTTCTTCAACCTGTTCCTCTTCATGAAGTGAAGGCACTCATAAGCACATATTATGTTGTCGGTGATGAGCCTGCCCGACACAAAGGCCGATTGTTCCTGGGAGATAATGTTAGGAAATATCTGTTTCAGTCCGTTAGCTATCACCTTAGAAGCTATTTTGTAAAGAACATTGCACAAACTTATTGGCCTGAACTGAGACATCAATGTCGGGCTTGCTATTTTAGGGATGAGGACTAGCACAGTCTCATTAATAGCTTCAACACTCTCCTCCCCTTGACAATCCCGAGCATAGCAGTGGTTGCTTCATCTCCACATAGGTCCTAGTGCCTCTGGTAAAAATGAGCTGGAAATCCATCAGGCCCAGGCGCCTTTGTCGGGAACATCTGGAAAAGAGCGACTTTCACCTCTTCTCGTGTGTATGGTGCACACAAGATTGCATTCATCTCTGGAGTTACCTTGGAAGGTACATGGTTCGTCACCTCTTCTATGTCCTGCACCCCTTCGGCGGTATATAGGTTTTCATAAAACTCTTGGACCATGGCCTTGAGCTGCATTGGATCATCAACCAGCACCCCAAGGCATCTGGGAGGGCTTTAATCATGTTCTTTCTCCGCCTGAGACTAGCTCTCATATGGAAAAATCGGGTATTCCTGTCCCCTGCTATTAGCCACTCTATCCTGGCCCTCTGTCTCCACATTAGCTCCTCGCGGTGGTACAATTCTATCAGGTTCTCATTCAGTTTCAGCTCCCGATGGCTAGGTCTGTCACACAACGGGTCATCCCTCAACTGTTCCAGTTCAAGTTTGATGCGCTTGATCTCCTTTCTGACACTACCGAAAGTATTAAAGTTCCACCGGTCTAAATCTTGAGATAGTGCAGCCAACTTCTGCTTCAAGGACTCAATATTACCCGCCGGGTTTTCCGAGCCCCACATTGTTGTTATGGTCTCTCTCCGGGACTCATGTGTTTCCCACATTGTTTCATACTTGAAGCTTCTTTTCGGTACACCTTGGCTCTGTCCGCCCTTAGTAAGCAGCAGTATTGGGCCATGGTCAGATGTAGCAGCAGCTAGATGTGTCACTTCTGCCATTGGGAACCTGGTCATCCAATCTGCACTTGCTAGAGCCCGATCCAGTCGCACCCGAGTATAAGTTCCTCCAGTGACTTTTTTCTCAATGGTCCAAAACCTCCCATGATAGCCAACGTCCATAAGCATCTAATCATCAACAGCGTCTCTAAATCCTTGTATCTGGGCATTACTCCGGTTAGCAACTCCTTGGTGTTCTTCCGGACGTAACACCTCATTAAAATCTCCTATGCATTACCATGGTAGGGCGCTTAAACTGCAAATACCTCTCATGAGATCCCATGTTTGGTGCCTCAACTGTGTCTGAGCCTCTCCATAAAAGCAGGTCAGCCTCCACGGATCGGTACCTGTTTCAGTTATCTTAGCATCAATATGGTACACCGAGTCACCCAAAATTTCAACGTCCACTGTATTACCAATGCCTCCACTTCTACCACTACTATTAATTGCATAAGCTCTATCATAACCAAGAGTACTAGCTAGCGCTTCTACACGTGCACCAATTATTTGGGTTTCGACAATACATAGCACGGTAGGGGCAAATTTCCTCGCGAGATCGCGAAGCTCTCAAACTGTCGCGGCTTTGCCCACGCCACGGCAGTTCCAACAAAGGGCACTCATTGTGCTCGGCGGCGCTCCTCCAGGGAGCCCGCCAATCTGGTTTTGCAATGCTTGAGCTATTACCCTTGCTTTCCTTGCCATCAGTACGCGATCTCTTCGGATCCCTCTTCGGGGGAGGGCTAACCGGGTTACCCACGTGAGGAACCAATGCTAACTGATTCTTGGGGTCCAAATCATCCACTCGACCAGACTTCTTTCTATTGGCCTCTTCCATCTCCACATCCAGTGATGTTGAATTCATGTCTTCCTCACCACCAACCAGCCCCTTGCTCCTATTTCCCTCTTAACCGTTCATCCTCCTCTCCTTCCACCGCGGCGGCCTCGGCCTCCACCTGGGCCTTCCCCTGTGCGCATTGCCCATGATGCACGGAGGTCCTTGAAGTACAGAGCAGACAGAGGATGAACACCATCCCCATGCTCCTTCTTTCGTCAAGACCTACCTACGTTTTTTTGTTTTTTTTTTCATTTAGGCAAAAGAACTACCCACGTTGCAGCTCCGTTCCACTCAGTTCAAAGAACTGTCCATATCATCCGGCTGGGCCACGTGAACTCGATCAGCCCAAGCCCATCTTGCAACCCAAAACCGACCGCCTCTCGCTCGATCTTGTCTGCCAAACCTAGGGTTCCACCGCCGCCGATCGCTTGACATGCGCAAATGATGTCAATCTCAACAGTGGCCTGTCCTGGAGGAGAGGGTCGATCTCTTGACGCACACGATGTCGGTGGCCAACCTCAACCCAGCCATGTACGTGCAGCACTTTCTCGACGACGACCGGGACGATGCCGAGGACGATCCTCTTGGACTGCATCGCTGTCGTTGCCGCGTCCAACTGCTCCACACCTCGTCGCCACCGCGTCCGGCACAACCTTCTTGCTTCTTTTCACCCATCCATCCAACATAAATTTTGCTATACCTGATTACATACATGCACCATGCATGGATCTTGCATTCCCCCGCATGAAAAAAAAAGATATTGCATTATGGTCAGAAATTTAGGCATGTCTGAGTATCTGCAAAGTACCACATATTTCCAAGGTCTAATTTTCCTACATTTATACCAGCTATGCGCCAAGAAATTTTTCTACATCTTTTTCCGATGCCAATTTTTCAGGATGCAGATGTGATCATATTTTGGTGCACTAATCTGCATGCTGATTTGGCGCTTGACATACCTTGGCTTTGCAGGAGGCTTGGAGGATTGTGAGATTGGATGTACCATTAACGGTGACGGGGAGCATGTATCTGGGAGATGAAGATAATTGCTAGGTGAAGATTTTTTTCTACATTTATACTAGCTATGCAACAAGAATTTTCTTTATATTTTTCTCCGACGCCAACTTTTTAGGATGTCGATCTGATGCATACTTTGGTGCATTAATTTGGTGCTTGACGCATACTTTGGTTTTGCGAGAGGGTTGGATGTACCATGAACGGAGATGGGGAGCATGCATTGAGGAGATGAAGAGAATCAGTGGAAGAAGAATAAGATGAAAGAAGAAGTGGATGAGTGATTTAAACGTAAATGGTAAGTCCATATTTCTTCTTTATCTGCATGAGGATCCTAATTTTGTATTTAAATATATTTGTGTTTAACTAAATTAATGTTGACAAGTAGAATATTTATGCCTCCGTTGCAACGCACCGGCAATTGCATATATTATACTATTACTTAAAAAAATTACGAAGGTTTCGGTTCCGCTCGACCTTCGTCTGCCTCTCCCATTTCACATCCTCCGTTGTCCCATTCCTCTCTTCCCCTGCTCGATTTTCCATCAGGCAAAAGAACCGGCGCAATGAAAACAAATGGCCGGTGTAACCCACCACACATGCATCTATCTTGCCATCCCCAACATTTGATCTCTTCTCCCTCCCCCGCTCCTCCCGATCGTCCCCGACACTATCGTGCCCACAGTTCCCACGTGGCCTCCCTCGGTTTCCTCTCAAGGTACCCCACAATGACGCCGCCCCGCGGTCTCCACCGGTTTTCGTCTGCCTCCCGGGTCCTCGTCTCCACACACCGCGGCACACCGCGGCTCTCCACGCGAATTGGATGACGAACACACACTTCTTTGGATCCAGGTTGCAGAGGGTGTCAGTTCGCACTATGATGAGCACTAGTGATTGGGGCACACCCTTGGTGCGCCGCCTGAGTGAAATTTGGGGCGGTGCCAGGTAGGGGAGCACCCCTTTCATCTTTCTTTTTGCTAATTTTGGTTGCACATGTACGTGCAAGCTCCTTGCACTTAAACCACTTTGTATACACTTTTTCAATATATTAAATTTTCCATACAGATACAGTTAAACAAGGGACTGGATGTGGTGTTCTTCTAGTGCGGAGTGTGAGTAAAATCATAAGAAAGACCTCATTTTTTTCATTATTACATGTTTTGACGAGGACGTGGTACTGGTGCTCCTTCAGCAATGGCGAACTCGCCTCTCCTCCTCCTGCCTCCCAGCATGGCCTCTAAGGTTGATGTCCACGGATCCTTCGTCCAGATGGGAGAGGTCGACGACAAGGATGCGGGTGCCGGGGACGACCTCCTCCTCGACAAGGATGTTGGCGCCGGGGATGACCTCCTTCGGGCGCGGCTGCTCCCCCTCCTTGTCTGGATCCTTTGCCTCAAGATGCAACGTACATTTAAAGACCTGATTCACATTCCAAATAGCAAAACAAGCTTGATGTTGCCTTATCAATGTCCTCAAAATGCCTGAGATTCATGGCATCACTGAATTGTTGATCTAATAAAGCAGAAAAATATAGAGGAATTGGACGTTAAGTTAATCCCAGGTCCAAAGTGAACTTGGTGAGTAACTTCACAAGCTTCCTGCGGAGGTTAACAAAAACAAAGTTTACATGTGGAACTGAAAGGTGCCCAAGGGATTAGATAGATAGAACAGTTTCCCAAACTGTGTTTTGTCTTAAAAAAATCCCAAACACAACAAATGTAAACAAAAAGGAAAATTCATTAGAATAGTTCTTTACAATATGTATTAATTTCATACTGATGCTTTGCTAGTATGCACTATATCTGTAGAAGTACATCTGGAAATGTTGTTTTGTAACATACGATAAATTATTATCCAGTGGTACTTTCTCTTATGAGGTGAAAAAATGGGAGACACACTGGATCTCTGACACCAGGAACTACAAGCTGCCTAAAAGTACAGGCACTACTCGTGGAAGTGGTTTCGACAGGAAAATTTCCATTTATTCTGACGTACAAGGATGACACCGCTTAAAACATAGATTGTGTAGAATGCTAAAACTTTAATAATACCTGAAGTATAGCTGACATATGAACCATTGGTTGACGTTGGAGATGGGAAAATAAAATGTTAGGAAACACAATCCAATGTGAAAGGAGAATCAGGAAACAAGCATAAATACATAAATCTATCAAAGAACCCAATGAAATTAAGATTGAAAGAGCTAGCCAAGTGTAAATCACATGTTAAGATCACACTTTGTCTACCATAGATAAAAATGAGAAGCTCAGATGCATAATTCCTAAGTGACCATAGCATAAACACGCCAACTTGTGGATCAGAAATCCAAAGTTTCAAATTATTTGATGCCATTTGTCAAATGCATTTCTGCTTTTCAGTTGTGGTCATGTTCAATAAACACTGAGGTATATATTTCTATAGTGGGAGGCAGAGTGTTTAGATTCTTCAATAATTTGCGAAGGTTTTGGTTCCGACAATTTTATATTAACTGAGAGTACTGCAATGCTGAAAAGGTAGATTATATTAATTGCTAGTGTGCATCAGAATCGACAATAGAATGCTCCAGATATTTCCGCACAAATTCCCAAAGTTATATTATATCAATATTTTCCATGCCATTCAGATAAAAAGAACAAACAAACAAACTTTACAGACATTGTAAATTATCTAGCTAAACCAAGACCCTTGCAAACACCATTTTAATCACACAGGAACAAAGCTACCATGATCTACTCCAAGTCTTTCACCATCACTGTATACTAAATAAAATCAATTAATGTAAAAAAGGAAAACTATAAAACCTTTTGTGCTAGGGACCCATCAACACATCCTTGGGCACATACATTGTAAATCCATATCAGAGCGAGGATTCTGCATAAGAAACCAAAGATAAGCAATGAAATTGAAGTGCAATTAGTAATGTGTGCGTGAGGAAGTGTTAGGAAAGAACATTCGAAGTACTATTATGTACCTTGTTCTCCTCTGCACCAAAATTTGACAAGCACCTATGTATGACATGATTACCATTAAGGTCATTGACAAGATGCCTGAAGCCTGGTTGTAGGGCAGAAATAATGAGCACTATCTGATTCCTAACCTTAACAAGTACTGAAAAAAACCACAACAACCAAACCATTGCCAATCATTTGCACTTATCTGGAGGAGGACTGTGAATTACATCAAGGTGATACCAGGATAACTGAACATACACCAGTTAATTCAGTAATCAGTCCTACCAACCCATAAGCTACGCATGCCCGACAAACAAATATGTGTTTAATTTCTATACACTCCGAGATAGTATGGGATGCAACAGTGAAGAACTTGAAGGAAACCGTCAAGGGTTTGCCTTCTTGACCCCCACCGAACATTCTTATCTCAAACAATGCTTGGCATGCTATAGTTCTTGAGAGGTGTATGTGCCGATAAACCCGCCACCTTTGTGCAATCTCCCAGTGTTCCCCAAAATGTCATTTGCAGCAACTTCAATGATCAAAACAACAATGGGCGTTGATATCAGAATATGTAGGTTCTTGATTTTCAGGATAAAATTTCAGCATTATTTTTCATGTACATGTACTATGTTGTTTGTCAGGGTTGGCAGCTGCACCTAGCTTCCTTGTTCAGATTGCCATGCTCCTCATAATGCCCTCAGGTGCCCTTACCCAGTGGACATCTCCTGCTGCCGTCTCGAGGTTGCGAACACGGTCACAACAATGGCAATGGTTAATAAACAGGCAGCGAAAATGCTGAATCCGGCAGCCTTTGCCAGAGACACCTTGTTGGCGTGCCTCCAAAGACCACCACCGTGTGTAGTGTCCTGTGGAGTAACTGCCAGAATTACAGTAACGTGAGGGTGCGCAGCTGGAGAAGGAGACGACATTGCGGAGTCGGAGAAGAACCTCAATAAAATGGCAAGCTGCATTGAACCCAAGAAACATCACATAAGCAGGAAAGCACCCTGATATCCATACGTACATACGTACATACATGCGTGCACACATCCATCCATCCATAAGCCTCAGGAGCAACCTGGCCTCGACCAAACCAAACCTGGCCTCGACCAACCAAACCGGTCCTCGTTGTCGCGGACGAGGGTGGGGAGCCAGGAGAGGTCACGCCGCCAAGACGGACCCAGAGACATCGCGGCAAGACCGACTCAAGGGCGGCTGCCCGAGCATGGGCCTCCATGCCGCCAGCGTCGCGGCCTAGCCCCGCAAGACGGAAAGAACCAACGCCGAGACTCCTCATCGCCCCTCTCCCAGCAACAGGCACCTCGCCTCCCTCCCGTGTGCTCCCGAGATCCAAATCGAGAAATCGGGGGATATGAGGCTGGAGAAGGTGGAGCTCGGGACGGGAGATGAAGAGGGAACGAACACGGGCGGGCGCACACGGTGTATTTGGTGGAGAAAGAGGCGGCGGCGGCGGAGCAGCAGGAAAGGGGCGCGGGTTGGAGGAGAGGAAAGGAGTGGAAGTACTCTTTGAAAGACTATGAAACAAAGAGGAAAAACCAAGGATTCACCATATTTTCCAAGGCGAAGGAGCCCACAACCATACAGATCAAACAATTTCATACCTCCTGCCAATAGTACCGAGCATCCCAAGAACTGCTTTAACTTGGACTAATGATAACCTTGTATATCATGTATGGAAGAAGAGTGAAGCAGATAAGGATTTCGTGACTCTGTAGCATTGGCATGTCCCTTTTTCATGACTTCGTCAATAACCGCTTCATAGATGCGCAATCCTCTGAAGTGTACTTCCATCCTACATCATCACCAACAGAACATCACTTCAAGGAAAAAAAGATAATGTACCCGGATTCAGAATAATCACCTGCACTTGACCTTCCACATCCCCAGATTTTGAATCCTAAGTGACAAGATTATGTTTGTATTTAATTTTCTATTCACCCAGTTCTTTACTGAGATGGCTGTTAAAATAAATGGATAGTTCATTTATCATGTAATCGTTACCTTATTATTGAAGAATATATTCAGTAAAGAGAGTAAATAGGCAACCATAAAATTTACTTTGTTAGATTAATGCTAAGAAAATAAGAAATACTAAGAAAGTAGAAGATTTAAAAAGAGAGGAGGATGACTAACCTATTCAAAGCTCTATCCGATGAACAAATTTCTCTACTGCACCCAAAACCGTCTCACTGGGGCGTGTTCGGGAGCTCTCCAGCTCCTGACTCCTCCGACTCCGCGTCCAGAGTTGAACCGAACGGTCAAACTCCTGGAGTTTCCTGAGAGAAGCTGGCTATTTTCTCAGTACAAAATGTGAGGAGTCGAGGAGCTGGGAAATCGGCGGTCCACCAAAACCGGGAAGCTGGAGTTGTCAAATATTACAGTGTAATGCCCGCCAAGTGAATTGCAAGATACCGGTTCGCTCTGTTTCCTCCCCTCATCTCCTCGTGACCTCATCCCTTCGTGGGCAAGTGGCATAAATGGGCTGCATCACTAATGGGCCAGTCATGCAAATTGGCTTTCAGCCAGCTTTAGCGACCAGAAGTAGAAGCTGTCGAGGCGAACGTATGTCTAACTCCAGGATTTTTAACGAGAAGCTGGCTGCTGGTTTTGGGTTGTGGAGTTGTGGAGTTTGAGGTTGTGGAGGGTTACCGAACACGCCCTGAAGCTCTTAGTTCCTTGCGCCATTGCCGATCCCTCAAAAAATGTACCCAAAAAAATTTAACAACCATATCTCATTGGCTAATTGTGACGCCCGGATAATCAAGCTACAGTAACCCTCTACTAACGATGCCACGTCAACTCCATTACGGTTACTAATCTCGCGTTAGTTCGAAACCAATTCAAATCCAGAGTCAAAATCAAACAAATAATAAAAGTTTTCCAATCTTAAAACTAAAATGTTCGGAGAGAGCCAAATAATGCATAAGTAATAATGGTGAAGAAACCAACCTCTTTGAAAGTGTTTGATTGTTCTAAAGTAAATAAAATAGTAGCAAAACAATTAATCAAATGCTTTTTACAATTAAAGAATTATTAAACTATTCTATCAAGTGCCCAAACTTATGTGGCCGTAGTATAATTATTTAGACTAAATTAGGGACTACTTTTATAAGTCATAAATCTAAAATAAAAGTGAAACTAAAAGTAATGAAAAGAAATAAAGAAAAGGAACAAAAGGAAAATAAAACAAAACAAGGAGAAAACCTCCCTCTGTTGGGCCTCGCCCACTGGTCGACCGCCGCCCAGCCCGCCCCATCTCACGCATACAAGGCCACCAACCCCCCGAAACCCTATCCCGTCGCACCATTCCCCACTCACTACCCATGATTCCCTCCTTCGAGATCTGGATCGGGCGCCTATCCCGTCGCCCGAGCCCGACGTCGGCAAGACAACCCGACGCCGCCACGCCGTCGCCGGACTGCCTCGCGCCATCTTTTTCGCCGCACGCCATCGGCCTCGCCTACCGTCACCACGCTGCCGCCCGAGGACCTCGTCACCGTCACCTTCACACCTCGCCACCCCTGGACATCGACGCCGTCGCCGGTCGCCATCTCCACCTCGCCGGAGCCTCTTCGCCTCAACCACCTCGCCTCTTCACCGGAACGTCGCCTCGTCCTCGTCCTCCTCCTCGAGCACGCTGCCGTTTCCCTACACCGCAAGTGAGGCCCGACCCCTTCTCCTCTCTCCCCCGCGGTCGCCCGAGCTCGTAACCCCCACCCATGATGCTACACGCGCTCTACCGCGCAACCACGCGCACCCGCGCCGTGGCCGGCCCCTTGTTACCGCTCTACATCACCGGCGCCACCCCTTTGCCGGCGCTGCTCGCCGTCGACCGCCCGCAGCTTTTCCCGATTGCGGCCGCCACGTCACCGGTGCCTGACTTCCGTTCGCTCTCGCTTGCCCCGCCTCCTCCGAGCGCCACATCGCCCCTGCAGCCCGCACACGGTCGCGCCACCCGCTCATCTGGCCGCCCCGTCCGGTGCCCGGGCAGTGCCCTCGCCGTGGCCTCGTCCCTGGTCGGCGCCCCCTGTCGTCAAGGGCAAGCGCCCAAACGGGCTGGGCATCAGCGCCCGTAGCAACCGCTAGGCCCCAGCCATCGACTAGGGGCCCCGCCTGAACAGGATTAAAAAAGATTAAAAAAATAATAAATAAATAAATAAATAAATAAATAAATAAATAAAGCATTAATTAATTAATTAAAGAATTAATTAACTTAACTAATCCTGATTAGTTAACCTAATTAATTGTAGTTAATAAACCTAATCATTTTAGTTAGACTAACTAAACCTGATTAGTTAGTCTTAGACAATGACAACCGGGACCCACGTGTCAGTTTGACCCAGTCAACTATGTTGACTGCTGATGTCAGCATGACATCATGCTGATGTCATTAATCTGTTTTTCGAATTAATTAAATAATTAATTAAATTCCAGAAATTAATAAAATCTTTAGAAAATCATATCTTTTAATTCGTAACTCGGATTAAAATATTTTCAACATGAAAGTTTCTCAGGACGACAAGACGATCCCGGATACGCAACCCGTTCATCCGCCACACACCCCTAACATATCAAACTCGCAACTTTCCCCCTCCGGCTCCTCTGCCCGAAAACACGGAACACCGGGGATACTTTCCCGGATGTTTCCCCCCTTCACCGGTATCACCTCATACCGCGTTAGAACACGTCTAGCTCTGCTTGTTGTCCTGTTATGCACTTGCTTGCTATGTATTTACTGTTTCTCCCCCCTCTTCTCTCCGGTAGACTACGAGACCGACGCCGCTGCTACCCAGTACGACTACGGAGTTGACGACCCCTCTCTCTTGCCGGAGCAACCAGGCAAGCCCCCCCTTTGATCACCAGATATCGCCTACTCTTCTCTATACTGCTTGCATTAGAGTAGTGTAGCATGTTACTGCTTTAAGTTAATCCTAAATTGCTGCATAGCCTGTCCTTGCTACTACTGTTGTTACCTTTACCTGCTATCCTACTGCTTAGTATAGGATGCTAGTGTTCCATCAGTGGCCCTACACTCTTGTCCTTCTACCATGCTATACTACTGGGCTGTGATCACTTCGGGAGGTGATCACGGGCATATACTATATACTTTACACTGTTACATTACCTGTGATACTGTTCGGAGATGGGGGTGAAAGGACGGTGGCTCCATCCCGTAGAGGTGGGCCTGGGTTTCCGACGGCCCCGATTGTTACTTTTGTGGCGGAGCGACAGGGCAGGTTGAGACCACCTAGAGAGAGGTGGGCCTGGCCTGGTCGGCGTCATGGATACTTAACATGTTTAACGAGATCCGGGTATTTGATCCGAGTCCGCCATTTGGTCTATACACACTAACCATCTACGTGGGAGTAGTTATGGGTATCCCGACGTCGTGGTATCACCGGCACTTCGTGACGCCAGCGATCGAGTGGCGCGCGTGCGGATCGAACGTAAGCCCGCTCTTGTATTAAGGGGCTAGTTCCGCTTTCGTCGCAGACACAACGTCTTGGTGTGCTATGGGCGATGGGCCTGCACCCTGTGCGCTTAGGTTTAGACCGCGTTGGCCTCTCTGTTGTGCCTAGGTGGGGCTGCGACGTGTTGATCTTCGCGGCCGGGCATGACCCAGAAAGTGTGTGCGGCTAAATGGGATCAAGCGTGTTGGGTTATGTGGTGCACCTGCGGAAGTTTAATCTATTGAATAGCCGTGATCTTGATAATGGACGACTTGAGTTGTACCTTGACCTTATGACAACTAGAACCGGATACTTAATAAAACACACCCTTCCAAGTGCGGATACAACCCGTGTCGCTCTCTTTCGTGGATACGAGGAGGGATCGCGGGTAGGATTATTGCTATGTGATGCTACTTGGAGGACTTGATCGCTCTCTTCTACATGTTGCAAGACGGAGGCTGCGAGCGTAGTCTTGACGGTGATTAGCTATCCCCTCTTATTACGGCATTCGCGATTCGGTCCACCGATATGGCCCTTTACACATATATCCATGCATATGTAGTGTAGCTCCTTGCTTGCGAGTACTTTGGATGAGTACTCACGGTTGCCTTGTTCCCCTTTTCCCCTATCTCTACTCGATTGCTGCGACGGAAGATGGAGCCCAGGAGCGACGCCACCGTCGATGGCGACTACTACACCGGAGGTGCCTACTATTACGTGCAGCCCGGCGGCGACGACCAGGAGTAGTTAGGAGGATCCCGTGCGGGAGGCTGCGCTTCTTCGATCTGTATCCCGGTTTGTGCTAGCCTTCTTAAGGCAAACTTGTTTAACTTATGTCTGTACTCAGATATTGTTGCTTCCGCTGACTCGTCTATGATCGAGCACTTGTATTCGAGCCCTCGAGGCCCCTGGCTTGTATTATGATGCTTGTATGACTTATTTTTATTTGAGTTGTGTTGTGATATCTTCCCGTGAGTCCCTGATCTTGATCGTACACGTTTGCGTGTATGATTAGTGTACGATTGAATCGGGGGCGTCACAAGTTGGTATCAGAGCCAACTGCCTGTAGGAATCCCCCTTCCAACTCCTTGGCCGAAGTCGAGTCTAGACTTTACAAAACTTTTACTAACATGGTTGTGTGGCCCATGGGCCCACGTCGCCATTGGGTGGTATTAGGATCTTTTACTCCTCGCCTATACTCTGGGACTCTGAGCTCTCTTCTATTTGGGTTAAATGATTTTGCTAAAAACAAAACTAATTTTAGGTTCTCGATAATACTTTCTCCCGGAGAGCCCCTCACTTCAGATGATCGCCTGCTGCACTAGAAGATTCTGAAGTTACTCCACGATGTTCTCTCGAGTCTTTGTGCCATCGCATTTGCGATTTCCTTCCACCGTCAACCCCTATGAAAAAATGCTTACACTTGCCATTCATACGATCATTCCCTGTTGATCTTGTTATTACAAGATGTCCCGAAATACTCTTTGTTGTTCCGAAAATCCTTTGAGCTTACCGCCTTGCAGTTCTTTACCACATGAATATCCCTACTGAAAATTCCTCGCACTTTGAGTATCTGTTCATCTCCAGTTGTTCGTATGCTTCATAAGATACTCTGAAATACTATCCGACCTTTTGAGCATCCTCTTCAAACTATTGCTCGGCAAATACTTGTATGCTTACATTATGGATGCTCCCATATCACTAGCAATATTCACTAGTATCTTTTGACACCGTCATTTTGATCCTTTGATTCAGCATGTGTGCGAATGCACACAATCATCTATCAACCCTTCTAAATTATCTTTCCGGCTCAGACGTCATTTTGAACATGAGCTGGTTCTCGACCAAACTATTTGTCGTCAATTTTGCCTCTGGTCTATCCAACTTATCCATCCTTGATCAGAGCGTCTGCTTCTGATCCTTTGTTTTGGAAATCATAATTCCTTTGTTAGCTAAGCATCGAATTATTCCAATGTTCTATAATATGATGCCCGTGCATTCTTTCTGGAGTACCGATACTCACATCAGCTCCGTTGCGGATCGCCCGATCCATTGTTGGATTTCATCCGATATCGTCCTTCATATTCAATCATTTTGGAAGTTCTTTCTCCATTGGTAAATCCTACCCTCTGATTGACCAACCATGCTCTGCTTCCGAGCTGGTGGTATTTACTATTGAAGCTTGTGGTATATGTTTCCATGATACCCTGACGGGTTGAACCTATGCCTTCCTTTATATGTGTGAACTCGGAAGTTTTCACGAGTCATACTCATCCGGTATTTCACCGGGTAAAACTTTCAACACTAATGCCTTTATCAAAGCGAGATGTGAATGGAAGGTTATACATTGAAGAAGTGGAGTCGACCTTGAACTTTGTGTTCATGCCCATGGACACGATGTAGATCCTATCATGGAAACTTCTTGTAATAATAACTATTTTCTTGATAAATATCATCCGGTATCGTGAATTGATCCTACGCAACCGTGGTTCCACCATGTTTGTTCTCCTTGATTTTATTTCTCGGACAAGTTAGAGTACTTGTCTTCTGCAGAGCATTACCCCAGTCCAACCTCTACTTTGATCTGTCGTTGAGTGTTACCCCCTGGTATCTCGAGATTATCATGGAACTGCATAACATCTTATGAGTTCTTCATCAAGTGCTACCTTCCCACTGATTCCAATTTTTCACGGGCTCTAAGTTATTAAACACTCAAAGTCACCGATAACTGAACCGAGTCCGCACTACGGTTCAACAACTCTCCAGTAAGCTTCTATAAGTACGAGTTTGTACCCGATCACGCCATTCCTAGCCTGTTTAGCTATATCATTGTCGTGACGATTCTAACTGTGCTACCTGGTCCTTATTCTCGGAGCACCAATTTGCGACGATAGCTAAGCTTACGTCGATTTTCCTCGTCATACCCTTTCACCTTAAACAACAAGCTTGAGTTCGAGTTTGTGTCGTAACTGTGGTTCCAATAACCTCTTGGCTTCATCATTTCCGTTGACTTGATGTCATCGCCGATCAGTTACATCTTCTCGAAACCTCTCGACAAGTGTGTCGTGATCATCATCAATCTTATGAGCTCTTCCAGGATATCAAATGAGTTCATGATGAGAAACACCATCCTTGCCCTCGATGATCTGCGTTATCATCGACCTTTATTGCCTTCCCACCAACACAAGCTTGTTCGTGTTTGGTGTTATACCTTGAGTTCCTTGCTATCCAGTAATTGTTCTTCTTTACCTTGGAACATTAACATCTCTTATATCCTCAATGTTGTGAGAAATTCACCACCCTTAAGAATTCTTGATACCAGTGAAACTTATTAACATCACCATTCTTTCCTTGGTCCCCGTGATGTGTCTAACCGGAATACCGAAGAATGGTCTGTGATGTGTAAATTCTAAACTTCGAGCAACCCTCTTGCTTTTGAAGTTATTGGTCTATAGTTTCATTCTACGACTATGGCTTATTGAATCACCATTCTGACATTGGTCGTGCAACCCAACCCATATTTTGGGCGCACCTTTCAACCAACGTTTAATTGTGTATGTTTTTCTCGAGCATACTTCCTTATATCATTTGATCTGACAAATGTTATCTCCTTGTTCACTTAATTGTGGAAATCCATCTTTTGGGAATCTCGATGAATTGCCGTTGAGTTCACCAGACACCTCCTTGTCCTCTCCTTGGGTTAATGATGAACTTTTGTTAACGGAAATCACTTCATAGTTCATTTCCCGAGAATCTTACATTGTCATCTCGTCAATTGTGTTGCACATTTTCTTCTCAGGCATACTAAGTCGGAGGTATCCTGACACCAATCGGATCTGAACCTCGGTCAGATATGATGGTTGGAACATATTTCCAAGAGTTATAACAATGGTCTTTATGTGAACCGGTAAGGTGAGGTCATGCCGAACACCCCTGGCCGGAGGACCTAGTGTTATAGTTTTCCTTCCAGCAAGGCTATCCATTCTTCCATGAAGGAACTGTAAGACTTATTCTACAAGTTGTTCCTGATGAATCCTTTGTGTTTCCAAAGTCTGATCTTCACCTGATGACCATGTCAATGCTATCTCGAAGCATGTCTATGGTACTCCGATTTTCAACAAGACCATTTGAAGCCCAATACTAAATGTTTCTTGCTCAATTACCCAAACACCGCTGTATGGGCAATGTCATGAAAATTCTCTCCCCTGCCTATAGAGTTTTCTACATTATATCCTGTCATGGATATCATGCTCTGCTTGTCCTTGGGAAGGATATACCCTTGAAATATGTGTCTAAACACATTTTCCTTTCCATTGTTCTGCTCAAACCTGCTAATCTTCATATTTATCAATTTCTGTTTGCATCAGTATGAAAGGGAGAATAGGAGGAGGTAGCATACCTATAGGCCATGTTTGATTGTCGTTTTCCTTTCAAATACCCTTGTAGAAAATACAGACCTCCTTCGGCTGTTTCTTTTTCAGCCAGAAATCCGTCACAGCTCGGTGAGTTACACCTGTAAATTAAATACACTTGTATTAAAATACCCCGATGCCAAGCGCGGATGTAGATTATGGGATGGAGGGAGTATGATGCAGTCTGTACTTTATGTGTGTGTGGTAAGCTTTAACTGACAATGTCGATAGCTGCTTGGAGACTATCTGTAGTTTCATCCACCAATTGATGCAAACTAAAGAATTTGCAGAGATAATGGAAGGTAGTCCTGTGTATTTATGACATACATAAGTTTGGGCCAGTAGTTTGATCCAATACAAGGACTATTGACGAAGTCCCTGATATCAAGACACAACGAGACATGAAGGACTCCAGCAGTAGTAAAACAGAGTCATCTTTGTTTCTTAGCTGGCTTGTTTGTCCGAAGTGCGATGGCAATTCTCATGTAATAGTAATCAACTTGTTCAGACATAACGAGGGGGCATTTGGCTCAAGATAGCAATTTTCATTAATACCTATACTTTGGAATACACCAAAATTCAGCAACGGATCTTTGACAGAAGGCATCATGCCATCGACACCATCAAATGAATAAACACCAGGGTATAAACATGCAGATGAATCAGTCTGACGGAAAAGGAGACGCAGTAAACCATGGACGGGGTTCGATTACTACCTCGCGGTGGGAGAGCTCGGCCTTCCAGGCGGCCTTCCTCTTGCCGACCTCGCGCTCGCGCTCCTGATGTAGCCCGGCATCTCCCGCTCCTTCATGGGGCGGTCCTGGATGTCCACGTCCACAACGCCTCCTGCAACTCGTTCATGAACCTGTCCACCAACGCCTTGATCCACAGTTGTATGCTCCCGAGATCTAAATCAAGAAGATCGGGGAGATGTGGCTGGACGAGGTGGTGCTTGCGGCCGGCGATGAAGAGGGCACGAGCGCGGGTGAGGGCGACGACGGCCACCACGGGCGAGGGCGGAGTGAAGAGTCGGAGAGGCGCCGCTGGGAGCGGTCGGCGGCGGCAGAAAATTAAGGAAAGGAGAAGCAGAGAAGCGAAGGGAGAGAGGAGTCGATTGATGCAGTAGAAAACTTCCCCACGAAGGCAACCTAGCTAGGTGGGGGCCAATGGCAACAGGCTGCCCAATCACTAGATCGTTTATTTTCTCTTCTGTCGCTCTATCACTAGCTGATTACGTGGACATCGCAAGACGTGGCTATCACCAGCGATCGCCCTTTGCGTCACCGTTAAAGGGTCACCAGCGCTCTCGTGACATCATTTCTGAGTTGCACATCAAGGGCTTTGCATCTCATGCACGCCGTTTTTCATAGGGGAGACATACTATTTTCTCCTCAACTTGGATCTTCTTTTGATTAATGGCGGTTTAGTTCTAGGGATTTCCTATCGATCGGTTTGATCTTGCTTTTTTAGGTGAAACAGTAGGTGATTTAATTGTAAAGATGTTGGATGTCTTGCTATGAGGGCGTGACATTACTAAGATTTTGATAAAACTATGCTGCTAAACTAAACCTTGCACTTTCTAAAGAAGTCACGAACTCTTTCTTAAATAATATGATTAAAAAAACTGTAGTTGTCCCAAACAATCTGGTACCTTTTCTAAATATTAAATAGAGGCTGGACACGCAACAATCTTGCTGGCTATACCTATATCACAGACTATGCAAAGCATATTGCTAGTGGACTGCAGCGAACAAGTCTGAAAAATGTATAGATGTATACTAAAATAAAATACATTGAGGATGTCAGAACTGAGTCTAGTTCCTGTTTGTGTAAGGCAAGCATGATGTAATTGAAGAAGTACTTGACTGCATGATTGACGTCATGAAAGTTGGGCACTGCGTCCATTGGCGCAGGCATAACCTCAGATTGGTGCGGGCACAGCCTCCGTGGGTGATCGATAGTTGGTGAGGGACGAGATGCGAGCGACGCCCGGTGAACGATGGTTGGTGAAATAGGAGGACGGCTGATTTATTAGGTAGTTTTGCCTTTCTGAAAAGCACGCATATAATTCTTCCATCTGTGCATGATTCCAATTCAAAACCTACCAAGGTATAATTTTAGAACATACATTTCTATTATTAATACTATGACAATGCTTGATTAGATTCCATCTTGCACGAGCCAAAAGAATCAGCATCGTATCATAGTTTAGGAAAAGCAATTAACGAAATAATTTCCTACTTCATGTGTTTGTAAACAAAAAAATTCTTTCTTTTTCATACTTCACGTGTCGGGTGTGTCCATAATATGTCAATGCTTGATTTTGATTCCATCCCTCACCAGCCAAAAGAATCAACCTTGGATCGTAGTTTAGGAAAAGAACAATAATGAAATGATTTCCTACTTCACATGCTAGTGAGAAATTAGGAAAGAAATAAAATCAAGCATTGCCGAACACGCCCGAAATGTGAAGTAGGAAAAGGAAATTCTACCGCTCCGCGACCGGGACGTCATCGTTAACATCATTGCGGGTCTTCGTTCCTCGGCGTCGGCTTTTGCTCCTCCTCCGCCGCCACCGCCACTGCCTCCCGAGCCGGATTAGCTTTTATGTGTAGCTTTCTTTGGGGCTTGTCTTGCTGTGCCCCCAGCGTGACTCTGTGACTTGCTTGTACTTT
Source organism: Aegilops longissima (assembly GCA_021605205.1). Taxonomy (NCBI): domain Eukaryota; kingdom Viridiplantae; phylum Streptophyta; class Magnoliopsida; order Poales; family Poaceae; genus Aegilops; species Aegilops longissima. The sequence goes on along the minus strand of CM038676.1, from coordinate 142,894,444 downwards.
GTATTGGTATGTTGGATGCTTGGTTCATTGTTTTATAATATATAAAGCGGGGAGACCCTTTTTCGTAAATTCTACCGTTCCTTTTCGTTTACAAGCACATGAAGTAGAAAATTATTTTGTGAATTGTTTTTCTTAAACTATGATCCAACGATGATTTTTTTGGTTCGTGCAGAATGAAACATGTACGTACTAAAATTATACTTTGGAAAGTTTTGAATCAGAATCACGCAAGGATGGAAGAATTGTATGCATTGTTACCTAAAAAATTGGGCATCAATCAATACCCTTGGACTCTTCATCATATATTATGATCCTCCCTCGCTCGCAGCTCGTCCTTCACCAACTATAGATCTTCCATATTGGTTGTGCACGTACCAATCGAGGTTTTGTCCGCACCAATGGAGGCAGTGCCCAACTTTCATGGGTCAAACATGCAGTCGAGTACATCTTCAATTACATCATGCTTGCCTTAAAAAGGAATTAGAGTTAATTCTCACAACCCTCAATATACTTTATTTTAGTATATACATTTATACATTTTTTGTACTTGTTCACTAATGCACTACCACTATGCTTTGTACGCCTCTAGATATAGATATAGACAGCAAGATTCTTGTGTGTCTAGCCTCTGTTTATCACTCTGTTCTACAGAGCTAACGTATTATTTATAAAAGGTACCAGATTGTTTAGGACAATTCCAAAAGAATTTGTATCATATTATTTTAGAAAGAGTTGGTGCCTTTTTTTAGAAACCGTAAGACTTGTTTGGCAGCACAATTTTATCAAAACCTTAGTAATGTCAGGGCATCTCCAGCCGCGCCCCCAGAAAGGCCTTTTCAGGCTTTTTTTTCGCGCCGGCGCTGAAAAACGGCCCAGTCGCGCCCTCAGGAGCCCGATTTTCGCCGGCTTGGGCCGAAAACAGCGCCGGCGGACCCAACCCAAACCAGCGTTGGGGCGCCTGGGCGCCGGCGAACTGTTTTGGCGCGAAAAAGCCGCAGAGTCGCCCAGCGTCAGCGACACGGCTCTCTTCTCGACCTTCGTCGTCCTCATCGCCTCGCTTCTCAGGGCGAATCAATGCCAAAGCTGCCGCGCTGCCGCGCCGGTCAGCCTGCCATTGGTGCTCACGGGCGGCGCAGTGAAGACCGGACGACGCGCGTCCCTCGCCCTCCCTCGCCCGCCACGCGTACACACGGTGGCACGCGCACCTCGGCCTATATATGACGCGCCCCGGCGCACTCGGCGACTCATCACACTCTCCCACCGTCGTCGTTTCTCCCTCTCCTCTCCTCTCTTTCGCCGTCTGTAGTTCCACCCATAGCCGAGCGCTTCCCAGGCGACGGCGCGGCGGCGAACGGCTTCGGCCGCCGCCACCTTCACGAAGACAAGGCTCGCCTCCTTTACGAGGCCGAGTACCCGGTCCCGCCGGACATGCGGGTGCCCGGGGCGTGGAGGATCAGCGCGGGCGGCGTGCCGGTGCCCCCGATACCCACCGGAGCGGCCCGGCGGCGGAGATCGCACGATCCGCTGAATCTGCCAGCAGGCGAGGAGGGGCCACGGTACGTCCCCGACAGCCCCTCTCGAACCCTATTTCCGCCGCCGTCACGCCCAGCAGCTCGAGGCCACCAACGGCGCGTGCCCTCCGGCAGGCTCAACACCGCCGGCGGCGTCGGTGGTGGGCGTGCCGGCGACGTTGAGGCCGTCCTCGAGTACATCGAGGGCGGCAACACGCCGCGCCTCGAGTACCCCGATCCCCCTTCTTTCTCACGCCGCCGGGGAAGCTCCTGGACCCCGAGGCGCATGGAGACCGGGGGGTCCTCCTCCTCGTCCGGCGGCTCGCCCTGCCTCCGCCCCGTCAAGCCGGAGCCCCAGGGCGCGCCGGTCAGCGCGCGCACTGATAGAGGCAAAGGTGTCCCGTCTTTCGATGAGATGTTGGTTTTCGCTTTAGAGGAAGTCGACTTTGACGATCCGACTACGAACGTGCGAAGACGTCGCGCCTTAGCAATCACTAAACCAACTCCGAGAGCTAATTGACCACGCCGGAGCACGATGAACCTGACCACGAGGGTCTGTTTCCTGCGAGCAAACGAAGAACAAGCAAGAAACTGAGATTGCAATCTGGATATTGTGAATATAAGATGAAAGCTTTATTGATCAAGGTGGGGTTCTGTGACGCCTTTGTCTGGTCGTTGAACACAAACGAAGTACGCGAAGTTGCAGCTATGGCGAACTTTTAATCTAAACAAAACCCAAAGTCTAAACGACGCCCTAAGGGCTGTATATATGGAGGAAGAGGAGGGAATTTCGTGGCCCTTGAGGGAGGGGTCCGAAACCAACCCTAACTCTTGTTTCCCCACACATACGGACTCTAAAAACAGCCTATACTTAAGTATTTCGAAATTACATGGGCCTGGCCCAATAATAAGGTGACGCAGCACCTAGAATAGCCCATGGACGAATATTATGAAGTGGCATCTTGTATATTTCGTCCAAGGCCTCATGAACTCATTAAGGTGGCTTCAAAGTCCTGGAATCATCACTTGTAACTCCGTTTGTTCCCCTTGCATGCCAACATCTCCATGCTTGAACTTGCTCCAAGGTTCATCTTTCTTGTCCATGGTAGGCCCTTCATTTGTAAGCAAAACAAATGTATCCAATTTAGGCAGCATCATATTCTCATGAACATTGGAATCGTTACCAAGAAACGAAAGTACCTGATAATTCAATTGGCGTGCGCGAGCTCTAGTAATTGGTCCAGTATGTATAGCAGCAGGGGTTGTGGGTGTAACAATGGTATTGATGTCCTCATCACGCACCCGCAGCTCCGGCGTCCGCATCGGCGCCAACGCCTCTCCACCCGCCGGCCGCCTCGTCCTCGTCGAGCCCAAGCCGGAGCCCGGCTTGCCCTTGGAGTATGAGGAGATAGCCCGGCGCGGCATCTCCGACGAGGACGCCATGCGGTGGGCGCGGGACGACTACCTCCGCGACGAGATGGTCGGCAGCGCCGCGCCTCGAGGAGATAGCCGCCGCAAGCGGGCGCGAGGACGAGCACGGCGTCGTGGTCCTCGACAGCGACGACGACGACGACGCCCCCGGACCGTCCAACCCGCCGCGCCAACCGGGGGAGGGATGCAGCAGGGACGGCGGAGGCGTAGGCGGGGGCGGCGGCGACGACGACGACGGCGGTGACTACACGCGGTTCTACCGCCTCCTCGGCATGTAGAACCGCGTGGGCGGGCGGCGAGGACGGCCGGGGTAGCCCGCGATAGTTTTTTTTTTGTAAAATATGTTTAAGTTTGAATGAACTCGCCGACGTTTGTGTTAAATTTGAGTTGTTTTTGCGTCGTGTTTGCCTTTTTTTACTAACCATGGGCGCCGCGGCTGGGGGACATCACGGCCCCAGCGTGCGGTTTAGCGCCGGTGCGCCCCCAGGGGGCGATTTTTTGCCCCTCCTGGGGGGCCAACGGCTGGAGATGCCCTCACACCCTCATAGCACATAGCAAGACATCCAACATCTTTACAATCGAAGTTGCTAGAAAGGCCTAATTGATTTGCTATAGACACGATCATAGCTATTAAATTTGATGAGAGGATAATTTCATTTCCAAAAAACAACAATTGTGAGATAAATTTCGCATGAAGAATTTTGAAGATATGCATAGAAATAAGCACAATATTGTTCAAACAATGAATCAACAGCTCTGAATAACTATGCTGACAATTTATGCATTACGTTCAAACGCTACAAAAAAGGAAATAGTATGAAATAGCTTGAACAGTCAAATGATCATACACCTGATGGAGTGAGACAATCTTAGCCGTTTCCATGTTGTACACCACAAAGAATGCTACATGTTGAGAGGTGCTTCGAGTTAACTGTAGAAAATACATAAGCTGTTGCAATTAGATGACGAAAAGATGACAACCAGATACTGAGAAAATATATTTACCCCTGTTAATTCCTAGTAAACTCTATCATGGTAATAGCTTGAACAGTGTTGTATGATCATAGACACCTGATGGAGTGACAAAATGTTAGCCGTTTACATGTTGTACACAAGCAATGCTAGATGTTGAGAGGTGCTTCGAGTTACCTCTAGAAAATACACAAGAGATTGCAATTAGATGGCGACAATATGCCAACAAGATGTTGGATTGCAATGCACGGACATTCTACTATTTGCACAAATTCTTTCCCTAGACAAAAGAGTGCCCATCAAGATCTGGATGCTCTTATGATATGTTTTTTGTATAATTTTGCCTCATGCAAGCCGATTTATTGTTCTCATCCCAGTGATGGGACGCCACCTGTGACACCGCTTGAGAGGAAGCAGTGATATTTTCATTTAAAAACATGAGGTCCTTGCCTCTCTCTAAAAAACATCTTAGAAAAAAATCCTCACCTACATGTTTTTTCTTTTTCATTTCGGTGATTTTTTTCTTTTTCATTTCTTTTTTTATATGTAGGTGAGGATTTTTTTTCTAAGATGTTTTATAGAGAGAGGCAAGGACCTCATGTTTTTTAAATGAAAATATGCGCACAACTTCCTCTCAAGCGGTGTCACAGGGTGGCGTCCCAACCACTAGTGTATATATAATGGGCATGCAAGGCACCTTGCTCTTGGCCTTCCGGTATTGACAACTTGTTAACCATTGCTACAAGGGCGCACGAAGGGCTATGCTACATGGGCATTTTTACTGTTGCAATTTTTTTACACAAAAGAGAAAATGCGTGGACTGACCTCCTTTTGAAAAACGGAGAGAAAACGCATTCACATCTACCGTCCGAGGTAACACCTACGCCGGGTAAATTTTCTTCTTTCCTTCCCCACGAAGGCATCCTTCCCCGCATCTTCCCCTTGCCAAATTTCGCATCATCACACACGCAATCTTTCCTTTCCTCTCTTCCCTTGCTCCTCCCCATTCACGGTCATCGGCAGGAGGGTCCCGTCAGATCTTGTTCGTTCCCGAGCGGAGGAGCCAGGCGCCCTAGGAGGGGCGTCACACGACTAGCTCGGTAGTCGTGGTGCTTTTCCGCGGCTACTCCTCCTACGGGTTGGCGTGGCGGAGGGGGCCTACCGACGTCCGCGACCGCCGCAGCGGTAGAGAACGATGTCACTAGGATGAAGGGCACTTCAATTCGAAGTCGCGGACGCCGGCCCATGTCATGCGGCAGACATGCGAGTTCCTGATCTACGTCAACCTCCACTCCGCCTCACGGCATGACGACACCAAGTGGGAGGATAAGTTGACATCTAATCTGGCCGGTCTTCCTGTTTTGATTCCCCATTGCTGCCCTCGGATTTGGGTCGGATCGCGCAAGAGTGGAAACAGACCCTTGTGTGTTAGTTTGAAATCTGTCGATGACCTTTTTTTCATTCTGTATGTTTAGCTATTTTTTCGTACCTTAGCTGTTCTCATGGTAATCAATCAGGCGAGTTCTTTTTTCTTTTGAGTTAAATGACAACTTCTGATGCCCAGGTTCATTCTCAGGATACATAAGGCTGAATTTGATGTTGAAACTAACCAACCAGCATGCGCCAAGTGGCGTAGTTGGTTGGGCACCATTCCAACGCTCCTTAATGGGTTTAATTAATGTCTACCTTGCAAATCAAGGGCAAACACATCTGCAGCACCCAGACTTGACTTGGCGTCCATCAGCAAATGCTCTATTCAATCTTCATCTTCCTCACATCAGTCTTCAAACGGATCACAACACCACACGGGTCACCTAGCAGATGTGTGAGGAACTCACTGTAAGGATCATCATGCCACTTAAAAAACGGCAATCGACACCGTGTATCACACACATGTGTGATGAACAACAACAAGCATCAGTCCACAGTGCGCCAAATCAACTGAAATGCAGAAATTTTGAGCCGAGTCTAAAGAAACCGATTTTTTACCTTTGATTTTGAGCAGTTGTAGTACATGCGCCCTAGATAGGTGAGGCTCCATGAATCCAATGTGGCACCTTCATGTTGCAGTGTCACACAATCTCCAACGTATACTCGAGCAGCCGCTCCCGGTATGTCACAAGGACTACAACGGCGAAGTCTGCGCCGAGGAGGTATGGCTCCGTGGAGACATAGCGAACGACGAGCGTGACATGCTTGTCCACGAAGAGCTGCACAAGGCGCAGAAAGAGCAGCACACGGCGAGGACGACAATGAATCGCCCACCAGGGGAAAGAGGAAGAGAGGAAGACAGGAAAAGAAGAATATAGCTAGGGTTACTCGCGACAGAGAGATGAATAAAGGAGCTAGTCCATGTGTAATATCCAGTCAGCAAGATCGTGCCAGTCAACCATGCAAGGCAGCTCAAGAAAAGTCAAAACCACCTTAAATCCAGACCATAACCACTCTAGGGCCTAATTTATTCGGAGGATTCTATTTTATTTATTCTATCCGAACAAGCCAAACATTCTTCGAGGAGACACCAGCGAGGGCTGCCAAATGGGTGAATCATATTCGACGCTCATTGCATCGAATTCTCTCGACCAAACGTCCAATTGGGCGTGTCTATATATCGTCCCACTATTGGTAGATGGGTCAGGCAGCGTCGTCCGCGGCAGGGACATCAAATGTCATGGCGAGCACGGAACGGATTTTTATACTCTTTACTAGGCATATGCCTGTGCGCTGCCACAGGAACCCAGACATTTTCAATGCATAAGAGCATTAAAAACAATATGGTATTCTAAGATCACCACACACTATAATGTGGTATAGTAGAATGGTATCCTAAACAATATGGGTATCAAGATCTAAAGGTGTCTCTGATGGTGTTTGTTGAGTTGGCATAGATCGAGATTAGGATTTGTCACTCCGATTGTCGGAGAGGTATCTCTGGGCCCTCTCGGTAATGCACATCACTATAAGCCTTGCAAGCAATGTGAGTAATGAGTTAGTTGCAAGATGATGCATTACTGAACTAGTAAAGAGACTTACCGGTAACGAGATTGAACTAGGTATTGAGATACCGACGATCAAATCTCGGGCAAGTAACATACCGATGACAAAGGGAACAACGTATGTTGTTATGCGGTTTGACCGATAAAGATCTTCGTAGAATATGTAGGAACAAATATGAGCATCCAGGTTCCGCTGTTGGTTATTGACCGGAGACGAGTCTCGGTCATGTCTACATAGTTCTCGAACCCGTAGGGTCCGCACGCTTAACGTTCGGTGACGATCGGTATTATGAGTATATGTGTTTTGATGTACTGAAGGTTGTTCGGAGTCCCGGATGAGATCACGGACATGACGAGGAGTCTCTAAATGGTCAAGACATAAAGATCGATACATTGGAATGCTATGTTTGGACATCGGAAGGGTTCCGGGTGAGTTCGGGCATTTACCGGAGTACCGGGGGGTTACCGGAACCCCCCAGGGAGTACATGGGCCTTAATGGGCCTTAGTTGGAGAGAGGAGGAGGCGGCCGAGGTGGGGCCCCCCCCCATGCCCAATCCGAATTGGGAAGGGGGCCGCCCCCCCCCCCCCTTCCTTCTCCCTCTCTCCTCCTTCCTTCCTCTCCTAATCCAGTCCATAGAGAGGGCCGACCCTCCCCTCCTCCACTCCTTTATATACGGGGGAGGGGGCACCCCATAGACACACAAGTTGATTGTTTAGCCGTGTGCGGTGCCCCCTCCACAGATTTCCACCTCGGTCATATCGTTGCAGTGCTTAGGCGAAGCCCTGCGTTGGTAACTTAATCATCACGGAGGTGCCGTACTTTCGGTAGTAGGATCGGTCGAATCATGAAGACGTACGACTACATCAACCGCGTTGTCGTAACGCTTCCGCTTTCGGTCTATGAGGGTATGTGGACAACACTCTTCCCTCTCGTTGCTATGCATCACCTAGATGGATCTTGCGTGTGCGTAGGAAAATTTTGAAATTACTGCGTTCCCCAACAGTGACATCCGAGCCAGGTCTATGCGTAGATGTTATATGCACAAGTAGAACACAAAGGGTTGTGGGCGATAATAGTCATACTGCTTACCAGCATGTCATACTTTGATTCGGCGGTATTGTTGGATGAAGCGGCCCGGACTGACATTACGCGTACGCTTACGCGAGACTAGTTCTACCGACGTGCTTTGCACACAGGTGGCTGGCGGGTGTCAATTTCTCCAACTTTAGTTAAATCGAGTGTGGCTACGCCCGATCCTTGTTGAACGTTAAAACATCACACTTGATGAAAAATCGTTGTGGTTTTGATGCGTAGGTAAGAACGGTTTTTGCCCAGCCCGTGGCAGCCACGTAAAACTTGCAACAACAAAGTAGAGGACGTATAACTTGTTTTTGCAGGGCATGTTGTGATGTGATATGGTCAAGACATGATGCTAAATTTTATTGTATGAGATGATCATGTTTTGTAACAGAGTTATCGGCAACTGGCAGGAGCCATATGGTTGTCGCTTTATTGTATGCAATGCAATCGCCTTGTAATTGTTTTTACTTTATCACTAAGCGGTAGCGAAAGTCGTAGAAACAATAGTTGGCGAGAGGACAACGATGCTATGATGGAGATCAAGGTGTCGCGCCGGTGATGATGGTGATCATGACGGTGCTTTGGAGATGGAGATCAAAGGCACAAGATGACGATGGCCATATCATGTCACATAGTAGATATGATCAACATAGTGATGTTCACCATTGAAAACTACTCCATCTCACTGATGATCGGACATGGTTTAGTTGATTTGGATCACGTGATCACTTAGAAGATTAGAGGGATGTCTATCTAAGTGGGAGTTCTTAAGTAATATGATTAATTGAACTTTAATTTATCATGAACTTAGTATCTGATAGTATCTTGCATGTCTATGTTGTTGTAGATCAATGGCCCGTGCTACTGTTCCTTTGAATTTTAATGCGTTCCTAGAGAAAGCTAAGTTGAAAGATGATGGTAGCAACTACACGGACTGGGTCCATAACTTGAGGATTATCCTCATTGCTCCACAGAATAATTACGTCCTGGAAGCACCGCTAGGTGCAAGACCCGCTACAGGAGCAACGCCAGACATTGTGAACGCCTGGTAGAGCAAAGTTGATGATTACTCAATAGTTCAGTGTGCCATGCTTTACGACTTAGAGCCGGGACTTCAACGATGTTTTGAACGTCATGGAGCATATGAGATGTTCCAGGAGTTGAAGTTAATATTTCAAGCAAATGCCCGGATTGAGAGATATGAAGTCTCCAATAAGTTCTATAGCTGCAAAATGGAGGAGAATAGTTCTGTCAGTGAGCATATACTCAAAATGTCTGGGTATCATAATCACTTGACTCAGCTGGGAGTTAATCTTCCGGTTGATAGTGTCATTGACAGAGTTCTTCAATCACTGCCACCAAGCTACAAAAGCTTCGTGATGAACTATAACATGCAAGGGATGGATAAGACGATTCCCGAGCTCTTCACAATACTAAAGGCTGCGGAGGTAGAAATCAAGAAGGAGCATCAAGTGTTGATGGTCAACAAAACCACCAGCTTTAAGAAAAAGGGTAAAGGGAAGAAGGGGAACTTCAAGAAGAACGGCAAGCAAGTTGTTGTTCAAGTGAAGAAGCCCAAGTCTGGACCTAAGCCTGAGACTGAGTGCTTCTACTGCAAAGGAACTGGTCACTGGAAGCGGAACTGCCCCAAGTATTTGGCGGATAAGAAGGATGGCAAGGTGAACAAAGGTATATGTGATATACATGTTATTGATGTATACCTTACTAATGCTCGTAGTAGTACCTGGGTATTTGATATTGGTTTTGTTGCTAATATTTGCAACTCGAAACAGGGACTACGGATTAAGCGAAGATTGGCTAAGGACGAGGTGATGATGCGCGTGGGAAATTGTTCCAAAGTCGATATGATCGCCGTCGGCACGCTTCCTCTACATCTACCTTCACGATTAGTATTAGACCTGAATAATTGTTATTTGGTGCCAATGTTAAGCATGAACGTTATATCTGGATCTTGTTTGATGCGAGACGGTTATTCATTTAAATCTAAGAATAATGGTTGTTCTATTTATATGAGTAATATCTTTTATGGTAATGCACCCTTGAAGAGTGGTCTATTTTTGTTGAATCTCGATAGTAGAGATATACATATTCATAATGTTAAAGCCAAAAGATGCAGAGTTGATAATGATAGTGTAACTTATTTGTGGCACTGCCGTTTGGGTCATATTGGTGTAAAGCGCATGAAGAAACTAAATACTGATGGACTTTTGGAATCACTTGATTATGAATCACTTGGTAATTCTGAACCATGCCTCATGGGTAAGATGACTAAAACACTGTTCTCCGGAACAATGAAGCGAGCAACAGATTTGCTGGAAATCATACATACTGATGTATGTGGTCCGATGAATATTGAGGCTCGCGGCGGGTATTATTATTTTCTCACCTTCACAGATGATTTGAGAAGATATGGGTATATCTACTTAATGAAACATAAGTCTGAAACATTTGAAAAGTTCAAAGAATTTCAGAGTGAAGTGGAAAATCATCGTAATAAGAAAATAAAATTCTACGATCTGATCGTGGAGGAGAATATTTGAGTTACGAGTTTGGTCTTCATTTGAAACAATGTGGAATAGTTTCACAACTCACGCCACCTGGAACACCACAGCGTAATAGTGTGTCCGAGCGTCGTAATCGTACTTTACTAGATATGGTGCGATCTATGATGTCTCTTACTGATTTACTGCTATCGTTTTGGGGTTATGCTTTAGAGACGGCTGCATTTACGTTAAATAGGGCACCATCGAAATCCGTTGAGACGACGCCGTATGAACTGTGGTTTGGCAAGAAACCAAAGTTGTCGTTTCTTAAAGTTTGGGGTTGCGATGCTTATGTGAAAAAGCTTCAACCTGATGATACGTCCATTTTGCATCATGCTTTTATATTGATATTTATTGCATTATGGGCTGTTATTACACATTATGTCACAATATTTATGCCTATTCTTTTTTATTATACAAGGTTTACATAAGGAGGGAGAATGCCGGCAGCTGGAATTCTGGGTTGGAAAAGGAGCAAATATTATAGACCTATTCTGCACAACTCCAAAAGTCCTAAAACTCCACGAAAGTTATTTTTGGAAATAATAAAAAATATTGAGCAGAAGAAGTACGTCGGGGGCCCCCACTGGCACGAGGGTGGGGGCGCGCCCTACCCCTGTGGGCGCCCCGCCTCGTCAGGCCCCTGGTGCCCTCCGTGGCCATCTTCGCTATATGAAGTCTTTCGTCCAAGAAAATAATAAGCAAGCTGACGAGACTCCGCCCACGAGGCGGAACCTTGGCGGAACCAATCTAGGGCTCCGGCAGAGCTGTTCTGCTGGGACACTTCCCGGAGGGGGAAATCATCGCCATCGTCATCACCAACGCTCCTCTCATCGGGAGAGGGCAATCTCCATCAACATCTTCACCAGCACCATCTCCTCTCAAACCCTAGCTCATCTCTTGTATCCAATTCTTGTCTCTAAGTCCGAGATTGGTACATGTAGGTTGCTAGTAGTGTTGATTACTCCTTGTAGTTGATGCTAGTTGGTTTATTTGAAGGAAGATCATATGTTCAGATCCTATATGCATATTAATACCCCTCTGATTATGAACATGAATATGCTTTGTGAGTAGTTACGTTTGTTCCTGAGGACATGGGAGAAGTCTCGTTATTAGTAGTCATGTGAATTTGGTATTCGTTCGATATTTTTATGAAATGTATGTTGTCTATCCTCTAGTGGTGTTATGTGAACGTCGACTACATAACACTTCACCATTATTTGGGCCTAGAGGAAGGCATTCGAAGTAATAAGTAGATGATGGGTTGCTAGAGTGACGTAAGCTTAAACCCTAGTTTATGCGCTGTTTCGTAAGGGCTGATTTGGATCCATATGTTTCATGCTATGGTTAGGTTTACCTTAATACTTTTGTTGTAGTTGTGGATGCTTGCAATAGAGGTTAATCATAAGTGGGATGCTTGTCCAAGTAAGGGCAGCACCCAAGCACCGGTCCACCCACATATCAAATTATCAAAGTACCGAACGCGAATCATATGAACGTGATGAAAACTAGCTTGACGATAATTCCCATGTGTCCTCGGGAGCGCTTTTCTTTATATAAGAGTTTGTCCAGGTTTGTCATTTTCTACAAAAAGGATTGGGCCACCTTGCTGCACTTTATTTACTTTTGTTACTTGTTGCTCGTTACAAATTATCCTATAACAAAACTATATGTTACCTATTATTTCAGTGCTTGCAGAGAATACCTTGCTGAAAACTGGTTATCATTTCCTTCTGCTCCTCGTTGGGTTTGACACTCTTACTTATCGAAAGGACTACAATATATTCCCTATACTTGTGGGTCATGAAGCGAAAGTGCTATTCTGAGCTCGAGCTCAGATGCACCTGTTATCTCGGCCGTCGCCTGGCGCTAAGATTCGCTTCAGCAGTTGTATTTTATAACGTATTCTTAGCAGTACTGGATGCTTTTCCAGAGAGAGGTGCCCACCCATGTGCCGCATTTATATCGACGGTCGTCTCGTCTCGTGAGGGGGCTCAGATGGACAATGGCGGACTGTGCCACGACTCATCCGTTACTGCCCAAACGGCCAGCAAACGGCCGCCTCCCCCCAGTGATTTTTTTATTACATATGGGATGCATCTAGCCTTGCTCTGGAAGATTCATCTGCGCCGCCATCCCCAAACCTTATCTTATCCTCTTCTTGTCCAAGCGAACAGATCGGCGACCATGGCAGCCTTGCTCTGGTAGATCAAATTCAGTTGTACTCATCCAGACAGCATAAACCAAAAATGCAACCTCTGTCAGCAAGATATCTGAAGGCTCACAACAGTGTTGCATCACAACTAATTACACAACGAGCCACGATGCACTAAGAAATGTAAAAAACGTCTAAAAACATATAACAAGATTCAGATCCTAACAGAAAAGTCCCTACATGCATTATCCTTTTTCACATCCCTCCGGCGAGTCTTAGTTCCATTGCTTTATTGCAATTGTTCTGCCGGTGGCCTTCCACACCACAGTTCTTGCACCTAGCAGGCTTCCTGGGCTGCTTCGGCATATCACCACGGTCAGGGCATGTTGTTCGTTTGTGTCCTTGTCTACGACATATCATACAGAGCATGGTCCTCTTGCTCAGCCCTTCTTCATAGGGAGCCTTCTCCCGGCTTGTCGTTGGTCGTCCCATCTCTTTCCTTCTTGCTGGAGCCATCAAACCATCCAACTGGTTGCTTGTCCTTGACATAGAATAATTATCTGCAAGTTCTACAACATCTCTAACCAAATTCTCATTTTGTTCTGCAACTATAGCAGTAGGGTTCCGCTCATTAACCACTGCACCCTTATTTGCCAGCCTATCCTCTAGTCCTAGACCATCTCTAATCTCTGCCAAAGGGAGCATTATTGTCAAATTGGATTTGAACAGGTCCATCAAACGGTTGTATGCCTCAACACTTGTGTCTCCTAGCCTGACTAGCTCCATGGCATGCATGTACATGGTGAAGCGTCTGTACGGAAAGGGATTGTTTTGCATGCTGTCTTTTTGGTATTGAGCTAGGTGAGCTGGTAGAACATCTGTTGCATCCCTTGTCCACCTCTTCATAATATGCTTCGCTGGTATTTCCTTAGCTCGAATGAAATCCAGAACCTGCAACACAGAAACGTGATTCACATGGTTAGTGAAAACAAAGAAATCAGAATCTATTTTTCAACATCTGAAAGACTTAGACAAGACTAGGTTTTATTTCCCCACCTTCAGAACATAAATGCAAAGCAGGCCCATATGTGCAAACTGCCCACACTCGCACTCAAACTCATTGCCACCATCAAGCATAGTGACTTTGTAAGATACTCTGCACCACTTCTCTCTTTTTTCTGCTTCACTATGAATCGCAATGTATGTCCTGTGCTTCTCAATCTCCTCTACCTGATAAGCCCCACACTCATACAAAATATGCCCAAATTTTTCGAACATTGCCCTGTTATATATCTTGCTTGCATGCCTCTCCACTGCAAGATTTGCCCTCATCAGTGTCTTTCCCTGCAAAATTACCAAATCATCTCAATGTTAGAATCTATATTTTTCCCTCACCATGGACATACACACACTTTTTTTTGCTTGCAGTCTACCACTTACAATGCGAGTGCGTTTTTCTCCATAATTCTCATCTGATTCGCGGTCAAATTGAAGCCTCATATATTTTTGAACGAATATGTGCATTGGGCACCCAGGGGCACATAATTTTTAAGCATATGGTTTGCGCTCTCGCTCCGCTGTGTGCTTGTCATCTCCGCACAGAAAAATCGTAGTAAGGCTCGGTCCATTTCTTTTGAATCTCGAACAGCTGTGTCATATATGCATGACCCCTTAACTTGTATTTATCAAGCAACAGCTCCCAAGCTTTCTCAAATTCATCTTCGGTCAACATGTGATTTATGACCTTGTAGAAGTCAGACCTGAACTCGCTTTTCTTTGTATACAGCGCCCCCAAGGACTCTTTTGCTTTCTTCAACACATGCCATTTACACCACTTGTGTGTTGTATTAGGCATACCCTTCCTGATTGCCAGCTCCATTGCACGGTTCTGGTCTGTAAAAACATAAAAACAAAAAATTGATATCAGATTAGCCAGTACACGCGCCGTGTCTGAACATGTACCCATCACATAATTCTACTTTACCTGTCAGTATGGTGACCGGTGGCGAACCACCCATCATTCGAAGGAACTCTGAAAAAACCCATACAAAGCTATTTTCCGTCTCATCACGGACAAGCACCCCTGCCATGGTCACACTTTGGAAGTGATTGTTTACACCAACGAACAATCCAAATGGCATGTCATACAGGTTAGTCCGGTAAGTAGTGTCAAATGTTATGATTATCACCGAAGAAAGAGTACTGCACCTGCTGTTCCCACTAGACCACATGAGATTCTTATTCCTCCCCTCGCTATCAGCCTGCACCCTATACGTAAAATGTGGATCTTTAGCACCAATCTCGGCAAACACATCCATTGTCTTCTTCACATCATCCTCTGCATGGTCTCTGTTAAGTTTGCCATAAAGACTACGCAAAGACCTCTTTGTGAACTAATGGAGTGTCTCGCCAAAGTTTGGCGACAATGAGTGGTTGTGAGTATCCCTATGCTCCCATGGCATAACGAATGCCAAAATCTTTCTCCCAGGAATACAAATTGTAGAAGTCATATGCCTCTCCAACCGAGGCAAATGTCGTGCCGATAGTCGGAGTGACCACATTGTCTCTTGGATTCTCAGCATAGTTCCGAACAGCCTTCTCGAATGCATTGATTGGGCATGGTGGGCGGCTTGGTGCGGCAGCACTGATCCTCAACCTGCAGCCCAGCAAAAGCATGTTACATACACTTGACCCAGGAGACATGTCGTTAAACTGACAGAGAATTATATACAACTGAACACATGCACAATCTACTGCTCTCGGCTCTACCTTTTACGTAACAGTTTGTTTTCATCCTCACGCACGACTGACAAACAAATCGTGAAAACAGGGCAACACCTAACTTGAAAGAAAAAACTAACATTTAATTCTGTAGCACCATTGTAATGTTTCCTAGTATTGCAGACTCTCCAGGACCAATTCTAATTACCAATGCGTGCTCCTGAATTGCCACTGGCTTCAGTAACATCTTTTTACTAGCCCACTATTAGGATTTGGATCCAAAGATTCAGAACTGTGATCCAAAAATCTTGCCTTGCTTAAAATATTCTGTTTTACACAAAGAATTCAACAACCGGCCTGTACTAGTTGACAAAACAAAATTAAACGCCACGCCTCCTAGTTGTTGTTCCACAGCCCTGCACTGGAATAACTCTAATCACATTTGCCATTGCTACAATCTTTTCATTCATCTACTGTCAGCATCCTGCACAGCACAATTGATCAGGGAAACCTAGGGTTAATCTAAGTGCCTTTATGTCCATAAAAAAACAGCAATGCGATCCACTCTGCTTCCCTTTTAGACAAACATCCTCAAAGTTCAGTACCTATACTATTCTAATATCCATTTAGGTACATCAGTACTTGACACAGCAAGTATCTGTATGTTCAATGCACTAACCTCTTATTCCAACCAGGAGCTCATGGGTTCATCTTCCCAGTTGATAGCTTGGAGCTTGGCGGGGACGTGGCTCTCCTCTCCGCTGCTGCTTCACTGATCATGAAGATTTGTGCCTCCCTTGTGCCAACCAGCTGGTCGTCCGCCGGCGCTCTCTGTACTGTCGTTTCCTCGACAGCCACTTGCTGCTCCAGCACTATATCCACAGCGGTCGGATCCGCCGCTTGCTGCTCTACCACTATATCCACGGCGGTCGGATCCGCCCGCATCGCCGCCGGCACCAAACTCTCCCCCACCTCCTCCAGAAAAATGGAAATGTGCCAGTCAAAAGCAAATCCGGTTTCGATTCATTCTGCCCTAAAAAGTCCTGGGAAACCGCCCGCTGAGAAAAAAATCACTAGCATACGTACCCACGGATAGGATGCATCAGGAACTCCATTATCCCCGCCGGCGCCGCCACTGCCGCCGCCAGCCGCCAGCCGCCAGCGCTCTATAAATTAGGTCAAGTGTGTCGAGCCAAAGGCAGCAGAACACGCACTTACTGCATCATGGGCCCACCGAACGGAACAGCACACTTTCCGGGCCACGGACTAGACGGAACCTCCAATTCTGATCCACGACCCACCTCGTCATCGCCAAACGGACATCCCCGCGACCGTCAAAATAAGGCCCACCGCCCACGCCTGCCCTATACGTATTTAGCCACAGTGCTTATTTCCCAGCACCCCAAGCCTGCTCGTATAATGAAAGGGCACAGATCTCCATGCTTGAATCAGCGACCCAGATAGCGAGCTCATTTGAGCTCGCGCACAGATACTCCGCGTCCATCATGAAGACTCTTTTCTGGCGCGTTGCCGGGGAGTGAAGCACCTTTGGTAGGTGGAATTTGGTAAGGAAAGGTTATATAGTGTGCTGAAATTTACTGTCACTTGTTACTATGGAAAGTAATCCTCTAAGGGGCTTGTTCGGGGTATCTTCACCTCGACCAGTAGAGCAAAGAGTTGCTCCTCAACCTACTGAACCTACTGAAAATGAAAATGTCCCCTTTGAAGTTCCTTCGGGTATGTTAGAAAAACTGCTAGCTAATCCTTTTGCAGGAGATGGAACAAAGCATCCTGATGAGCACCTAATCTATGTGGATGAAGTTTGTGGATTGTTTAAGCTTGCAGGTATACCCGGTGATGTTATTAAGAAGAAGGTCTTCCCTTTATCTTTGAAGGGAGATGCATCGACATGGTATAGGCTATGTGATGATACGGGGTCATGGAACTACAAACGATTGAAATTGGAATTTCATCAGAAGTTTTATCCTACGCATCTTGTTCATCGTGATCGCAATTATATATATAATTTTTGGCCTCGCGAAGGAGAAAGCATCGCTCAAGCTTGGGGGAGGCTTAAATCAATGTTATATTCATGCCCCAATCATGAGCTTCCAAGAGAAATAATTATTCAAAAAAATTATGCTCGACTTTCTGATAACAATCGCACCATGCTTGATACTTCTTGTGCTGGCTCTTTTATGATGAAGACTATTGAATTCAAATGGGATTTATTGGATAGAATTAAACGCAACTCTGAAGATTGGGATCTCGACGAAGGTAAGGAGTCAGGTATGACACCTAAGTTTGGTTGTGTTAAATCTTTTATGGATACCGATGTTTTCCGTAAGTTTAGCACTAAATATGGACTTGACTCTGAGATAGTAGCCTCTTTCTATGAATCTTTTGCTGCTTATGTTGATCTCCCTAAGGAGAAGTGGTTTAAACATCATCCTCCCATAGAAGTAAAAGTAGCTGCACTTGTTAAAGTTGAAGAAAAGACTATCACTTATAATGATCCTATTGTTCCTACTTCTTATGTTGAGAAATCACATTTCCCTGTTAGGATAAAGGATCATGCTAAAGCTTCAACTGTGGTTCGTAAAAGCAATATTAGAACTTATACACCTCCTGAGCAAATTAAAGTTGAACCTAATATTGCTATTGTTAAAGATCTCTTGGCTGATAATATTGATGGGCATGTTATTTATTTCTGTGGTGAAACTGCTAGAATTGCCAAACCTTGTGCTAAAGATAAACATAGACCTATGGTAGGCATGCCTGTTATTTCTGTTAAAATAGGAGATCATTGTTATCATGGCTTATGTGATATGGGTGCTTGTGCTAGTGCAATACCTATTGACTTATACAAGGAAATTATGCATGAAATTGCACCTGCTGAGATAGAAGGTATTGATGTCACAATTAAACTTGCCAATAGAGATACTATTTCACCAATGGGAATTGTTAGAGATGTTGAAGTCTTGTGTGGGAAAACTAAATATCCTGCTGATTTTCTTGTTCTTGGTTCCCCACAAGATAGCTTTTGTTCCATTATATTTGGTAGACCCTTCTTGAACACCGTTAATGCTAAGATAGAATGCGAAAAGGATGTTGTTACTATCAGTCTAGGTGATATGTCTCATGGGTTTAATTTCTCTAAATTTCATAAACAACACCGTGAAGAGGAATTACCTAGTAAGGATGAAATTATTGGTCTTGCTTCTATTGCCGTACCTCCTAGTGATCCTTTAGAACAATATTTGCTAGACCATGAAAATGATATGTTTATGAATGAAAGAAGGGAAATAGTTGAAGTATTCTTTAAACAGAAACCTATCCTGAAACACAATTTGCTTGTTGAAATCCTAGGGGATCCTCCTCCACCCAAGGGTGATCCCGTGTTTGAGCTAAAACCATTACCTGATACTCTTAAGTATGCTTATCTTGATGAGAAAAAGATATATCCTGTTATTATTAGTGCTAACCTTTCAGAGCATGAAGAAGAGAGATTATTGAAAACTCTGAAGAAGCACTGTGCTGCTATTGGATATACTCTTGATGATCTTAAGGGCATTAGTCCCACTCTATGTCAACACATAAATTTGGAGGAAGATGCCAAACCAGTTCGTGATCATCAACGACGGCTGAACCCTAAGATGAAGGAAGTGGTAAGAAAAGAAATACTAAAGCTCCTTGAGGCAGGTATAATTTATCCCGTTGCTTATAGTCAGTGGGTAAGTCCTATCCATTGTGTCCCTAAGAAGGGAGGTATTACTGTCGTACCTAATGATAAAGATGAAGTGATTCCGCAAATAATTATTATAGGTTATAGGATGGTAATTGACTTCCACAAATTAAATAAAGCTACTAAAAATGATCATTACCCCTTAACTTTTATTGATCAAATGCTAGAAAGATTATCTAAACATACACATTTTTGCTTTCTAGATGGTTATTCTGGTTTCTCTCAAATACCTGTGTCAGCCAATGATCAACCAAAGACTACTTTTACTTGCCCTTTCGGTACTTTTGCTTATAGACGTATGCCTTTTGGTTTATGTAATGCACCCGCTACCTTTCAAAGATGCATGATGGCTATATTCTCTGACTTTTGTGAAAAGATTTGTGAGGTTTTCATGGATGATTTTTCCGTCTATGGATCCTCTTTTGATGATTGCTTGAGCAACCTTGATCGAGTTTTGCAGAGATGTGAAGAGACTAATCTTGTCTTGAATTGGGAAAAGTGCCACTTTTATGGTTAATGAAGGTATTGTCTTGGGGCATAAAGTTTCTGAAAGAGGTATTGAAGTTGATAAAGCCAAGGTTGATGCTATTGAAAAGATGCCATGTCCCAAGGACATCAAAGGTATAAGAAGTTTCCTTGGTCACGCCGGATTTTATAGGAGGTTCATTAAGGACTTCTCAAAATTTTCTCGGCCTCTGACTAATTTATTACAAAAAGATATACCATTTTTCTATGATGATGATTGTGTAGAAGCATTTGAAATACTTAAGAAAGCATTGATCTCTGCACCTATTGTTCAGCCACCTGATTGGAATTTACCTTTTGAAATTATGTGTGATGCTAGTGATTATGCTGTAGGTGCTGTTCTAGGGCAAAGAGTTGATAAGAAATTAAATGTTATTCAATATGCTAGTAAAACTCTATACAATTCTCAGAGAAATTATGCTACTACTGAAAAGGAATTCCTAGCAGTTGTATTTGCTTGTGATAAGTTTAGCCCTTATATTGTTGATTCTAAAGTAACTATTCACACGGATCATGCTGCTATTAAATATCTTATGGAAAAGAAAGATGCTAAGCCTAGACTTATTAGATGGGTTCTCTTGCTACAAGAATTTGATTTGCATATTATTGATAGAAAGGGAGCTGAGAACCCCGTTGCAGACAACTTGTCTAGGTTAGAGAATGTTCTTGATGACCCACTACATATTGATGATAGCTTTCCTGATGAGCAATTAAATGTCATAAATACTTCTCGTACTGCTCCATGGTATGCTGATTATGCTAATTACATTGTTGCTAAATTCATACCACCTAATTTGACATACCAGCAAAATAAAAACAAATTCTATGATTTGAGACATTACTTTTGGGATGACCCACATCTTTATAAAGAAGGAGTAGATGGTGTTATTAGACCTTGTGTACCTGAGCATGAACAGGAACATATCCTACGCAAGTGTCACTCTGAGGCGTATGGAGGACACCACGCTGGAGATAGAACTGCACATAAGGTATTGCAATCCGGTTTTTATTGGCCTACTCTCTTCAAGGATGCCCGTAAGTTTGTCTTGTCTTGTGATGAATGTAAAAGAATTGGTAATATTAGTAGATGTCAAGAAATGCCTATGAATTATTCACTTGTTATTGAACCATTTGATGTTTGGGGCTTTGATTATATGGGACCTTTTCCTGCCTCACATATTTTAGTTGCTGTTGATTACGTTACTAAGTGGGTAGAAGCTATTCCAACTACTAGTGCTGATCATAACACTTCTATTAAAATGCTTAAAGAAGTTATTTTTCCGAGGTTTGGAGTCCCTAGATATTTGATGACTAATGGTGGTTCACATTTTATTCATGGTGCTTTCCGTAAAATGCTTGCTAAGTATGACGTTAATCATAGAATTGCATCTCCTTATCACCCACAGTCTAGTGGTCAGGTAGAATTGAGTAATAGAGAGCTCAAATTAATTTTGCAAAAGACTGTTAATAGATCTAGAAAGAATTGGTCCAAGAAACTTGATGATGCATTATGAGCCTATAGAACTGCATATAAAAATCCTATGGGTATGTCTCCGTATAAAATGGTTTATGGAAAAGCATGTCACTTACCTCTCGAACTAGAACATAAGGCTTATTGGGCTATTAAAGAGCTCAGTTATGATTTCAAACTTGCCAGTGAGAAGAGGTTATTTGATATTAGCTCACTTGATGAATGGAGAACCCAAGCATATGAAAATGCCAAGCTGTTTAGAGAAAAAGTTAAAAGATGGCATGACAAAAGAATACAAAAGCGTGAGTTTAATGTAGGTGATTATGTATTGCTATACAACTCCCGTTTAAGATTTTTTGCAGGAAAACTTCTCTCTAAATGGGAAGGCCCTTACGTTATCAAGGAGGTCTATCGTTCCGGTGCCATAAAAATCAACAACTTTGAAGGCACAAATCCGAAGGTGGTAAACGATCAAAGAATCAAACATTATATCTCAGGTAATCCTATAAATGTTGAAACCAATGTTATTGAAACCGTAACCCCAGAGGAATATATAAGGGACACTTTCCTAACGTTTGAGACTCGAAAAGGAATAGGTATGTGGTGCGGTAAGTAAACCGACTCAAAACAGTTTTATGGCAATATTTCTCCGTTTTGGAATATTTAGAAAATAGAAAAATAAGAAGCAGTCCGGGAAGGACACGAGGCCTCCACGAGGGTGGAGGGCGCGCCCCCTACCTCGTGGGCACCTCGTGTGCTCTCCGGACTCCGTTTTCTTGCACGATACGTATTTTGGTCGGTAACAATTCATTATATATTCTCCCGAAGGTTTTGACTCCTGTATCACGCAAATATCCTCTGTTCTTGTTTCGAGCTATTTGTCTGACAGATCTAGATCATCATGACGCCTCCAAGCAGCCCCAAGGACAAGTTTTTCGAGAAGGTCATCAACCCCTACCTCGCGGAGGTGCTGCAACACCCGCAAACCATTGTGATGCGTGATGGGTTGCTGCACATCCGCGATGTTGAGGAACCACGGAAGACTGAAAGCGTGGAGACAAGGCTTGAAGCAATGGAGCGACAAGTTTTCAAGTGCCAGGAGATGGTGGAGCGTGGACTTGATTCCAACCCCATAATGATCACGGAGTTCACCAACAACCACAAGCTGGATGCCAAGGACATTGGGGAGGCCATCTTCAAGCTCCACGAGAAAATCAAGCACCTCCAAGCTCAAATCTATGACCTGCAAAACCAAAACTGTGAGTATGAATATAGATTCAAAAGGATGAGTTTGGCTGCAGATTTAAGGATCCCGGCGACTCGATCATCCTTCTATGATGGTGAGCCTATGCCTTGGAAGATGGACGACAAGCCTACATCATCAACAATCCCTTCACCAGCAAAGGAGGCATAATCACATGGGTATGGGCACTCCCCTTGGCAACTGCCAAGATTGGGGGAGATGCCCCGGTATCGTATCACAACCATCACACTCCTATCTTTACCGTTTTTCTTAGTTCGATCCTATTTAGTAGTATCTTGATCTAGTAGAATAAAGTTTATGGCATGATCTAGTTTTGAGTTTTGCTTTATGACCCCTTTATGTAATCGAGTCCGTGAGCTATATATAATAAAGATTAGTGTTGAGTCAAGGGCTTGATTATTTTTCCATGATCTTGAGTGAATAAAAGAAAAATATAAGAATAAAAAGGAATAAAAATATCATATTGATCTTATTGAGAGCAATGACTTCACATAGAAAGAGTATGATGATTAAAAGTTGTTGAGGGTTGACAAACATAGCTTTGGTCATCGTTGCAATTAATAGGAAGTAATAAGGAAAGAGAGGTTTCACATATAAATATACTATCTTGGACATCTTTTATGATTGGGAGCACTCATTAAAATATGACATGCTAAAGAGTTGATGTTGGACAAGGAAGACAACGTAATGGGTTATGTTTTCTTATATCTGAGATAAAGTATATTGTCATGGATCATCCAACATGTTGAGCTTGCCTTTCCCCCTCATGCTAGCCAAATTCTTTGCACCAAGTAGAGATACTACTTGTGCTTCCAAATACCCTTAAACCAGTTTTGCCATGAGAGTCCACCATACCTACCTATGGATTGAGTAAGATCCTTCAAGTAAGTTGTCATCGGTGCAAGCAATAAAAATTGCTCTCTAAATATGTATGATTGATTGGTGTGGAGGAAATAATCTTTATACGATCTTGTGATGTGGAAGAAATAAAAGCGATGACTGCATAATAAAGGTTCATATCACAAGGCAATATAAAGTGACGTTCTTTCGCATTAAGATTTTGTGCATCCAACCACGAAAGCGCATGGCAACCTCTCGCTTCTCTGCGAAGGGCCTATCTTTTACTATTATCTTCTACCTTATGCAAGAGTCATGGTGATCCTCACCTTTCCTTTTTACATTTTATCTTTTGGCAAGCTCGGGATGTTGGAAAGATCCTGATACATATATCTAATTGGATGTGGGTTAGCATGTGTTATTATTGTTGACATTACCCTTGAGGTAAAAGGTTGGGAGGCGAAACTATAAGCCCCTATCTTTCTCTGTGTCCGATTAAAACCCCGTAACCACAAGTATTGCGTGAATGTTAGCAATTATGAAAGACTAAATGATAGTTGAGTATGTGGACTTGCTAGAAAGCTCTGACATAGACTCTTTCTGATGTTATGATAAATTACAATTGCTTCAGTGACTGAGATTATAGTTTGTTGGTCCTCAATAAAGTTTCTGATTTATACTTTGCATTGTGAATAGATTATTACTTGAGAATAAGAAATCATATGACAATATACATATATATTGTTGTTATGAGAATAATCATGATGCCCTCATGTCCGTATTTTATTTTATTGACACCTCTACCTCTAAACATGTGGACATATTTATCGTTATCGGCTTCCGCTTGAGGACAAGCGAGGTCTAAGCTTGGGGGAGTTGATACGTCCATTTTGCATCATGCTTTTATATCGATATTTATTGCATTATGGATTG
This sequence comes from Aegilops longissima, assembly GCA_021605205.1. NCBI lineage: Eukaryota > Viridiplantae > Streptophyta > Magnoliopsida > Poales > Poaceae > Aegilops > Aegilops longissima. Next base: position 142,870,237 of record CM038676.1, on the reverse strand, counting down.
TTATTACACATTATGTCAAAATACTTATGCCTATTCTCTTTTATTTTACAAGGTTTACATAAGGAGGGAGAATGCCGACAGCTGGAATTCTGGGCTGGAAAAGGAGCAAATATTAGAGACCTATTCTGCACAACTCCAAAAGTCCTGAAACTCCACGAAAGTTATTTTTGAAAATAATAAAAAATATTGAGCGGAAGAAGTACGTCAGGGGGGCCCCACCTGGCCACAAGGGTGGGGGGCGCGCCCTACCCCCCAGGGCGCGCCCCCCTGCCTCGTGGGCCCCCTGTTGGCCCTTCGGTGGCCATCTTCTGTTATATGAAGTCTTTCGTCCGAAGAAAAATAATAAGCAAGCTTTCGGGACGAGACTCCGCCGCCACGAGGCGGAACCTTGGCGGAACCAATATAGGGCTCCGACAGAGCTGTTCTGCCGGAGACACTTCCCTCCGGGAGGGGGAAATCATCGCCATCGTCATCACCAACGCTCCTCTCATCGGGAGAGGGCAATCTCCATCAACATCTTCACCAGCACCATCTCCTCTCAAACCCTAGTTCATCTCTTGTATCCAATTCTTGTCTCTAAGTCCGGGATTGGTACATGTAGGTTGCTAGTAGTGTTGATTACTCCTTGTAGTTGATGCTAGTTGGTTTATTTGAAGGAAGATCATATGTTCAGATCCTATATGCATATTAATACCCCTCTGATTATGAACATGAATATGCTTTATGAATAGTTACGTTTGTTCCTGAGGACATGGGAGAAGTCTCGCTATTAGTAGTCATGTGAATTTGGTATTCGTTCGATATTTTTATGAGATGTATGTTGTCTATCCTCTAGTGGTGTTATGTGAACGTCGACTACATAACACTTCACCATTATTTGGGCCAAGAGGAAGGCATTGGGAAGTAATAAGTATATGATGGGTTGCTAGAGTGACAGAAGCTTAAACCCTAGTTTATGCGTTGCTTCGTAAGGGGCTGATTTGGATCCATATGTTTCATGCTATGGTTAGGTTTACCTTAATACTTCTGTTGTAGTTGCGGATTCTTGCAATAGAGGTTAATCATAAGTGGGATGCTTGTCCAAGTAAGGGCAGCACCCAAGCACCGGTCCACCCACATATCAAATTATCAAAGTACCGAACGCGAATCATATGAACGTGATGAAAACTAGCTTGACGATAATTCCCATGTGTCCTGGGGAGCGCTTTTCTTTATATAAGAGTTTGTCCAGGCTTGTCCTTTGCTACAAAAAGGATTGGGCCACCTTGCTGCACTTTATTTACTTTTGTTACTTGTTGCTCATTACAAATTATCCTATAACAAAACTATCTGTTACCTATTATTTCAGTGCTTGCAGAGAATACCTTGCTGAAAACCGCTTATCATTTCCTTCTACTCCTCGTTGGGTTCGACACTCTTACTTATCGAAAGGACTACGATAGATCCCCTATACTTGTGGTTCATCACCTGATAAGCTCGAACCCAAATCGGAGAAATGTGTCTTCATAGGATACCCAAAGGAAACTGTTGGGTACACCTTCTATCACAGATCGGAAGGCAAAACATTCGTTGATAAGAATGTATCCTTTCTAGAGAAGGAGTTTCTCTCGAAAGAAGTGAGTGGGAGGAAAGTAGAACTTGATGAGGTAATTGTACCTGCTTCCTTATTGGAAAGTAGTTCATCACAGAAATCAGTTCATGTGACTCCTACACCAATTAGTGAGGAAGCTAATGATGATGATCATGTAACTTCAGATCAAGTTACTACCGAACCTCGTAGGTCAAGCAGAGTAAGATCCGCACCAGAGTTGTATGCTAATCCGGTTCTGGAGGTCATGTTACTTGACCATGATGAACCTACGAACTATGAGGAAGCGATGATGAGCCCAGATTCCACGAAATGGCTTGAGGCCATGAAATCTGAGATGGGATCCATGTACGAGAACAAAGTGTGGACTTTGGTTGACTTGCCCGGTGATCGGCAAGCCATCGAGAATAAATGGATCTTCAAGAAGAAGACTGACGCTGATGGTAATGTTACTGTCTACAAAGCTTGACTTGTTGCAAAAGGTTTTCGACAAGTTCAACGAGTTGACTACGATGAGACCTTCTCACCCGTAGCGATGCTTAAGTCTGTCCGAATCATGTTAGCAATTGCTGCATTTTATGATTATGAAATTTGGCAAATGGATGTAAAGACTGCATTCCTAAATGGATTTCTAGAAGAAGAGTTGTATATGATGCAACCCGAAGGTTTTATCAATCCAAAGGATGCTAACAAAGTGTGCAAGCTCCAGCGATCCATTTATGGACTGGTGCAAGCATCTCAGAGTTGGAATAAACGTGTTGATAATGTGATCAAAGCATATGGTTTTATATAGACTTTTGGAGAAGCCTGTATTTACAAGAAAGTGAGTGGAGCTCTGTAGCATTTCTAATATTATATGTGGATGACATATTGTTGATTGGAAATGATATAGAATTTCTGGATAGCATAAAAGGATACTTGAATAAGAGTTTTTCAATGAAAGACCTCGGTGAAGCTGCTTATATATTGGGCATCAAGATCTATAGAGATAGATCAAGACGCTTAATTGGACTTTCACAAATCACATACCTTGACAAAGTTTTGAAGAAGTTCAAAATGGATCAAGCAAAGAAAGGGTTCTTGCCTGTGTTACAAGGTGTGAAGTTGAGTCAGACTCAATGCCCGACCACTACAGAAGATAGAGAGAAAATGAAATTCATTCCCTATGCTTCAGCCACAGGTTCTATCATGTATGCAATGCTGTGTACCAGGCCTGATGTGTGCCTTGCTATTAGTTCAACAGGGAGGTACCAAAGTAATCCAGGAGTGCATCACTGGACAACGGTCAAGAACATCCTGAAATAACTGAAAAGGACTAAGGATATGTTTCTCGTTTATGGAGGTGACAAAGAGCTCGTCGTAAATGGTTACGTCGATGCAAGCTTTGACATTGACCCAGATGACTCTAAGTCACAAACCGGATACGTATTTATATTGAACTGTGGAGCTCTAAGGTGCAGTTCTAAGCAAAGCGTCGTGGCGGGATCTACGTGTGAAGCGAAGTACATAGCTGCTTCGGAAGCAGCAAATGATGGAGTATGGATGAAGGAATTCATATCCGATCTAGGTGTCATACCTAGTGCATCGGGTCCAATGAAAATATTTTGTGACAATACTGGTGCAATTGCCTTGGCAAAGGAATCCAGATTTCACAAGAGAACCAAACACATCAAGAGACGCTTCAATTCCATCCGCGATCAAGTCAAGGAGGGAGACATAGAGATTTGCAACATACATACAGATCTGAATGTTGCAGACCCGTTGACTAAGCCTCTCTCATGCAAAACATGATCAGCACCAAGACTCCATGGGTGTTAGCATTACTGTGTAATCTAGATTATTGACTCTAGTGCAAGTGGGAGACTGAAGGAAATATGCCCTAGTGGCAATAATAAAGTTGTTATTTATATTTCCTTATATCATGATAAATGTTTATTATTCATGCTAGAATTGTATTAACCGGAAACTTAGTACATGTGTGAATACATAGACAAACAGAGTGTCACTAGTATGCCTCTACTTGACTAGCTCGTTGAATCAAAGATGGTTATGTTTCCTAGCCATAGACATGAGTTGTCATTCGATTAACGGGATCACATCATTAGAGAATGATGTGATTGACTTGACCCATCCGTTAGCTTAGCACGATGATCGTTTAGTTTGTTGTTGTTGCTTTCATCATGACTTATACATGTTCCTATGACTATGAGATTATGCAACTCCCGTATACCGGAGGAACACTTAGTGTCCTATCAAACGTCACAACGTAACTGAGTGATTATAAAGATGCTCTAAAGGTGTCTCTGATGGTGTTTGTTGAGTTGGCATAGATCGAGATTAGGATTTGTCACTCCGATTGTCGGAGAGGTATCTCTGGGCCCTCTCGGTAATGCACATCACTATAAGCCTTGCAAGCAATGTGACTAATGAGTTAGTTGCGGGAAGATGCATTACTGAACGAGTAAAGAGACTTGCCGATAACGAGATTGAACTAGGTATTGAGATATCGACGATCAAATCTCGGGGAAGTAACATACCGATGACAAAGGGAACAACGTATGTTGTTATGCGATTTGACCGATAAAGATCTTTGTAGAATATGTATGAACCAATATGAGCATCCAGGTTCCGCTGTTGGTTATTGACCGGAGACGAGTCTCGGTCATGTCTACATAGTTCTCGAACCCGTAGGGTCCGCGCGCTTAATGTTCGGTGACGATCGGTATTATGAGTTTATGTGTTTTGATGTACCGAAGGTTGTTCGGAGTCCCGGATGAGATCACGGACATGACGAGGAGTCTCTAAATGGTCAATACATAAAGATCGATACATTGGAATGCTATGTTTGGACATCGGAAGGGTTCCGGGTGAGTTCGGGCATTTACCGGAACCCTCCCCCAGGGAGTACATGGGCCTTAGTTGGAGAGAGGAGGAGGCGGCCAAGGTGGGGCGCCCCCCCCATCAAGCCCAATCCGAATTGGGAAGCCCCCCTGCCCCCCCTTCCTTCTCCCTCTCTCCTCCTTCCTTCCTCTCCTAATCCAACTAGGGAAAGGGGGGAATCCTACTCCCGGTGGGAGTAGGACTCCCCCTAGGGCGCGCCATAGAGAGCGTCGTTCCTCCCCTCCTCCACTCCTTTATATACGGGGGAGGGGGGCATCCCATAGACACACAAGTTGATTGTTTAGCCGTGTGCGGTGCCCCCCTCCACAGATTTCCACCTCGGTCATATCGTTGCAGTGCCTAGGCGAAGCCCTGCGTCGGTAACTTAATCATCACCGTCATTACGCCGTCGTGCTGACGAAGCTCTTCCCCGACACTCAGCTAGATCTAGAGTTCGTGGAACTTCACCTAGCTGAACGTGTACAGATCACGGAGGTGCCGTACTTTTAGTATTAGGATCGGTCGGATAGTGAAGACGTACGACTACATCCACCGCATTGTCATAATGCTTCCATTTTCGGTCTACGAGGGTACGTGGACAACACTCTTCCCTCTCGTTGCTATGCGTCACCTTGATGGATCAGGCATGTGCGTAGAATTTTTTTAAAATTACTGTATTCCCCAACAATGCCCATGTGCTATTTCTCAGTTGCTACATATGGAAACAATGCACTTTAGTACAATGCCAAAGATAAAGCACAATATTTCAAAAAAAAAAAGAATGTTTCATGAAAAGCCGATCACTTCCCTCGACATAAATGACATCAGAATCACCATTAGCTTTGCCACTCTCCATCTTCCGCACTAATGAATCATCACACAAACAAAGCGGCCCATCTTCCAATGATTTGATAGGAACTAGCCAATGTAGTTTGTAGCTACAATCCCCTCTGCAATGCTCTCTTTCCACACGATACCTATCTTGTGCATATGACAAAATTGCTTCATAATCCATTTTGGCTTTCTCAGCAGGAAACTCTACCACCAAACCATCTACATACTCAAGCATACCCTCCAGTACTACAAACCTTCGGAAGTAGTGCAACCTGATAATGAGACCTTCCAAACCATCTGGTGGATCATCAGCACCACCTGCACACAAACATCACATTTAATCAGTATAATCTATTCTGCATAAAAAAGTGCATTTGGAGGCGTCGCTTTTAGAGAATTTGGACTCTGGGTGCTGCCTACGCAGTGGTTTGTGTTGCAGCTACATGGTTTTAATCACCGTAGCGGGATCTTTCTTTCTGTTGTAAGGTTGTGTGCATCCATAATGTCTATAGAACATTTCGTTGTTGCAGAGGTTGGGTATAATTGGTATCTTTATGATATTAGTATATTCCCTTTGTCGAAAAATATAAAATTTGTCCGAAATCAAACTTTGTAAAGTTTGACTAACTATATAAGAAAAATTATCAACATTCACAATATAAAATTAATATCTCTTTTTTAGATGCATCATGAAATTAATTTTTATACTATATAACTTTTGTACTGTAAATGTTGCTATTTTTTAGATAAATTTGGTCAAACTTATTTATGTAGTTTGACTTCAAACAAATTTTATACACAGAATAAAAAGAAAGCGGAGGGAGTACGTTATTCTAGCTAAGAGCTGTAGTCTTCAGGGTGCATGTGAGCAATCGATCATTTAATCATCTGATGAAGGTTTTCCAAGTTTACAATGAAGTCCTCTGATAATTGAAAAAAGCTTTAGCTTCAGATGAAGAACACACGAACAAAATTTATAACATGAACATAATATATTAGAGAAATGAGAACAAAATGCTTAATGGTGGCGACCGATAACTTTGATACAAGAAACAGCCACTGATAATACACAAACATTTTGCGATTCACAACCACAGCATGCAAGCCGCGTTACTAGCCCTTGGCGCTCGCCTCCGTGAGCTTCCCATGGAGAACGCTGCTCTCCGACGCCGAGCTGTACTTGTCCTCCGTTGACGGCGCAACGACCAGGCCCGAGCCGACCTTCCAGTACTTCCCGTCCCCGGCGCAGCACTTGCCCCCTTTGCCGTGCGCCTCCGGCTCCTCGCCGTCCGAGCTCGACACCGACACCTCCCTCCAGTTGCTCCACATCCTGAGCATTATGTACAACAGAGCCATGCACACGGTGGCCGAGACGATGGCGATGGCCGCCACGATGCCGGACACCGTGGCGCTCGCGAGGCGCCTCCCGTTGGCCCCGCACGTCGGCAGCGGCGCGCCGCATAGCTCTTCGTTGCCGGCGTAGGACGCGGCCGGGAAGCTTGATAGCACGGTTGGTATCGCGCCCGAGAGGAGATTGTCCGACAGGTTGAGGCGGTTCAGGCTGGTGAGCTGCAGCAGTGAGGTTGGTATCTGGCCATGGAGCTGGTTGGAGGACAGGTTCAGCCGCTCCAGCTTCACGAGGTTGCCGAGGGACGTCGGAATCTGTCCGGTCAGCCTGTTCCGGCTTAGGTCAAGCATCACCTGCAGCTCCGACAGCTTCCCGAGCTCCGTGGGGATCGGCCCCTCCAGCAAGTTCTCCGACAGGCGTAGCTCGTAGAGCTTGTTGCACCGCCGGAGTGTGGGCGGTACGACGCCAGTGAGACTGTTCTTCTGCAGGTTCAGAACGTTCAGAGACGTGAGCCTTCCGATCTCCTGCGGAATGCTGCCGGAGAGACGGTTGCCGCTGAGAGACAGCTTGAGAAGGCTCGAGCAGTTGCCGAGCTCCACCGGTATGACGCCGGTTAACGCATTCGACGAGAGGTCGAGCTCGCCGAGGAACCGCAGGCCGCCGAGCCAGGAAGGCACGGCGCCTGTCAGACTATTACGCTCAAGGTTCAGATGGGTGAGCTGCAAGCAGTTGGAGAGCTGCGCCGGGATATCGCCGGAGAGGTTGTTGGATGAGAGGTCAAGCATCTTGAGCTGCGTCAGGCTGCCCAACTCGGCCGGGATTGCACCGGTCAGACGGTTGCCAGCCAGCTGGAGCCGGACCATCTTCCTCGACCGTGTTACCGCTGTCGGGATGACACCGGAGAAGTTGTTGTTGGTCAGCACCAGCACGGAGAGGGAGCTCGAGCCAAGAAGAGGGACGACGCTGCCGCTGAATCTGTTGTGCGAGATGTTGATCACCGTCAGGTTCTTGAGCTCGAACAGCGCCTCTGGCAGGGGACCCTCAAGGGAGTTATTGTACAGGGTGATGATGCTCAGCTCGGTGAGAAGCCTGAACGTGTCCGGCAGTGCGCCGGAGAGCCGGTTGTCCGCCAATGCCAGTGCCTGCAGCCGCCTGCATTCCCCGAGGCTCGCTGGAATCGAGCCGGACAAATCGTTCTGCCGGAGCTGAAGCACTGTGAGGCTCTTCAGGTTCCCGATCTTCTCAGGGATAGTCCCATGGAAATGATTGCCGAAGAAGTCCACCTCCTCCAAGCTCGTGCAGTCGGCGATCTCATCAGGTATGGTCCCAGACATCTGATTCTCGTACAGGAACAAGACCTTCAGCCTCTGCAGCCGGCCGATCTCCGGGGGGAGCACACCGGTGAGGCCATTGTGGTACAGGGACAGCATCTCCAGGTTGCTCAAGTTACCTATCTGAGGTGGCAGAACGCCGGTAAGACTGTTGTTGTGCAGTACAAGGTTGACAAGGTTCGGCAACCGGTCGATCTCCGACGGAATCTTTCCGGTGAAGCTGTTGTTCGACGCGTCAATGGATCGCAGAGAAATGCAGTTGAGCAGCCCCTCGAGGCCTCCTTCGAGGTTGTTCCCGGCAAGGAACAGGCTCTCCAAGCTTGAGTTCCCGGGGCAGAGGCCTCCAGGTATGGTACCATCAAGAACATTGTCAGACAGCACAAGGTACTTCAGGTTCTTCAGCTGTGATGTGGAGATGCTGATCACTCCAGAGATGTTGTTCTTGGACAGGTCAAGAACCTGCAGCTGGCTCAGCTGGTTCAGCTCTTCCGGGATGGCACCTGTCAGTCTGTTGCCGAGCAGGTTGAGGTATGTCAGGCTGGAAAGCTTCCCAATATCCGCCGGAATCGCACCGGAAAACTGATTGTTTGCAAGGTTGAGAGACTGGAGAACACTCAGGCTGCCAATGAAAGGGGGAATGGTGCCACCCAGCCTGTTATCAGACACTGACAGAGTACGCAGATTTGCGCAACCACCAAGCTGCTCCGGGATGCTTCCGGTGAGAGTGTTGTTGTCCAAGACCAGCTGCTGCAAGTTCTTCAGGTTGCCAATCTGGTAAGGAATGGTGCCACTCAGCTGGCAGTAGGCCAGCCCCATGGTCTCGAGCTCCGTGCAGTTGCCGAGCTGCGGTGGTATCTCGCTGTGCAGCCTGTTGTCGCCAATCCTGAGAACTTTTAGGTTCCCGAGGAAGCCCAGCTCCGGAGGGATGGTGCCGACGAGGGAGTTGGAGTAGAGGAGCAGCGTCTTCAGGTTCTGCAGCATGCCGAGCTCTGCCGGGATCGGCCCGGTGAGGGTGTTGGAGGACAGGTCAATGAACTCCACGGATATCAGGCCAGATATCGCCGGCGATATCGTGCCCGATAGGCCGTATCCCGACAAGTTGAGGCCTGTCACAATGCCCTCCCCCGGCAGGCACGAAACACCGTGCCAGGAGCAGACATCAGCCTCCGGCGACCAGCCAGAGAGGATGCCTTGAGGATCGATGAGATCGGACTTCACCTGCAGCAGAGTGGCAGGAGCCATGTCCGGTGTGGCTACACATTCCGGTGCAAGCAGGATGCCGAAGAGCAGAGATAGAAGAAGCGCAAGCGGAATGGCCATTGCTGCAATGATATGATGCAACTGTGTAAACTACAAAGGGGGAGGTGAACTTACAGGATAGCTGCTACCCTGGAGTTGGGATGATGTGTATAAACCCCCATTGCTGTGGTGTGGTAGGAGCCCAAGCTGCAAAAAGGGGGAAAAAGGAGTTGTCAAACGCCACCTGCTCTGTGTATCACAGTCAGGGAATGTGCTGGGCTCCTGCTAGTGAAAATGCAATACAAGCCAAAGGAGAAGGTAGAGCATGTAGAAATGTAGGATCCCGCTTACAGATATATGATTAGAATAATCAGAGTAGCTTTGAATAATGCAGAGCTAGTCATCTGGTATTTTAAAGGCTAACCTTGTTGCTTTGACTTGTTAGTTCAGCCTCTTCTGGGTGATATCTAGTGACGAGAATGAAAAGGGCACTGGAGATTAGTAAACTGGTGCACTTTACAGAGGGTACGTGCTTAAACAGTTCAACCACCCTCCTTGATTTGGTAGCATAAGGACAACTACATGATGCTTCCATGCCTGATTAAATAGTGTTCTTGCTCAGGTTTGGTGACAAGAAAAACTAAATAGAGTGTACTTGCATTGTTTGCCTATAGTATAAAAAATAATTTTTCTGACTATTTAAACAAGCAGATAGAACGGAAATTCCTTCTTGGCAGGTTATCAACTATTGGAGATACTGTTGGCCATCTAACCGAAAACAAAGGAATTCAGCAGGTTCAGTGTGTGGCTGTGCCTACTGCGTACCATGAACCACGACGACATACTTCTAGTTTTCACATAACTGAAGACAGTACACATAATTGTACTATGATGAAACAATCTCTGACATACATGAGGAGGAAAAAGACCAATCAGTAACCAAGTGAGCCAGACCCACTAGTGGCGTTTCAATTATAAGGTAGTGGGAAAGTGACTTTTGCATCGGAGTGACAGTGACAGAATTGAATCTCAAGAGACCACCGGAAGCAAGAAAGGTGTGTGTGTGTGTGTGTGTGTGTGAGAGAGAGAGAGAGAGAGAGAGAGAAAACTTACAGTAACCACCACAACAGTTGTGTCCATCCCCATGCCATGACAGGCAGCAATGCAGCAGCGGCAGCAGCAGCATGCATGGGTCGCACCAGCTCACACTCTACTTTGTTTCCTTCGGTTCAACTGCACGTAGCAGGGATTCCATGCGGAGAGCAAGTCCAATCAGATAGAGACATACAGTTGTGCTGTTATCCAAAAGCGGCGTCACAGTCCTAATGATGCACAACCACGCCCACCTTTTTGGTTTAGACTCTGAATCCTGGAGCACAACAAATGGGCATTTGCATCTCATTTCAGACTTCAGGCCGCTTGAAACACAAGAATATTTCTGGATCCTGCGAAAATTCAACTGTGATCGGCACACCTGTGAAACCCCTGCATCGCAAACATGCTGTTCCTTCAGGTGAGCCAGCTGCCTTCAGCAATTTTCCAGTCATTTTGATTGATCATTCAGCTACTGAACCACAACTGTAAAGACTTGTATGCATGAATAGAGGTTCAGAGAAGAGTTGAAAGGGGTCAGTAGATGACTTGATGTCCCCAACTACTCATCAGTCGGTAGCATGAAGACAATGATGTGCTGTTGGTGTAATGGTTGCATCATTGGTCCAAGATTGACTTTGTTCTGCATTCAAACAATTTAGTACTGGCGCCTTATTGAGCTGGCTTTGACTTGTGCCTCCATAACATTTTCCCTTTTGCTTGCACGTTTCTCACTTGCTCACACCCACAGGAGTTGGGATTCGGGTTATCGGACAGGACATGAATCAGGTGACAAAGTTGGGTGTATGATCGAATGTACTTGTTCTTGCTGATCCTAAAGCGAACTGTTTAATTAAGCATCATGGAGAGCTATATATCATAGAACAAGCCGTCTTAAGCAAACATTCTTGGACAAATGGATAAATCCATTTTGCATGCTCTTGGATCATGCATGTGGAACAATCATTTGCTACTTGGAAACAAGGGTGTAGAGAAACCCTACCCTTGTACTATAACATCCATAGTATTAGTGGCATGAGTATATTGTTCTGAAGGGAACATCGTGCAATGAGTGGGATTAACAAGGTTCATCCTTTATCATAGAAAACAAGGAGGGGATTTGAAGAATTTAGGGCCTCTTTGATTCGTAGGATTGCAAAAACACAGGAATAGGAAAAATGTAGGATTGCTTCCAAGAGGTTGGAGTGGATGTAAGAATTCCTGTGAAATGTAGTACAAATAAATCCTTAGGAAAAAATCCTACGGGATTCAATCCCACGAATCAAACGACCAACGTAGGAAAAATTCCTAAGGATTCTAATCCATCAAAGATCCTATGAAAATCCTTTGAATCAAAGAGACCCTTAGAATAATATAAAAACAGGCCAATGTAGCATCACATCATGCGGCATGCCATAAGATTCTTCTAATTATTAACTAGAACAATTTTATTTTGCCAAGAAATTCATTACTATGGCATCATTATGCAACACAACACAACACAACACAACAATTTGGCTACTTTACGAAATATGATGGTGTATTAATGTACCATACATTATTCATTATGTGTGCAATTGGTGGCGGTTTGTTTCTCGGTAATTACTGAATTTCAAAGTTTTTTTAGGATTCCTCTTGAATCCCAGTCCAGGCACTTCCTTTCACTTATGTATGGTGCATAACTTTATTAGTTGTGAACCAAACAAAATCCCAAACAATCCATACAAAATGCATTGCAATGATTAATAGATTGAATGGACAACGACTAACCTAGCTGCAATGGCACGCAAGATGTAAATTTGCATGGCTAACCATGTGCTTGAGCAAATCAGCCACACCTTCCCCCCATGCAGTACGTCGACAGCAGCACTTATCATCGCAGACGAGGCGCCCAATCAGCTGGGACTGGATGCAAAAGCGCTTTTGCTCGCATGATCGGTCGTTGACTCCATGCTATTACGAGAAGATTATCACCCTTCACCTTCATGGTGCTGAGGCACAGCTGCTTGACGAAATGACGAGACGACAATGTGCAGTGGAATCCCTATAACCATTACCAACCCATGTCATGTCAGGGGCTGCGAGTGTCGAGGAAGCAACCAAGTTCGCTAAGGCTGATGGCTAGGTTGATACTCGATCCAACTGCAATTTTTTGCAAACTGATAACAGAGGCAGAAGACTCTGAAGAAGCTGGATAAGTTGATCCGTCTGCAGCTTCGCGCGTCTGAACTCTGAAATGTACAACTTCACCATGCGTTGGTTCGTCGGTCAGCATCCGTGTGCTTCCTGAGCAGGAGCAGCTGCCAATCTCCCTCTTTCATCCATCCATTGCAGGTGACAGCAACTCGTTGACCCTGAACTCAGCATCTAGCCACACACGAAACTCGTCTGTGCGGCCTCGAACCCCGTCACGGCGATCGAAAGTGGCCTCAGCGGTGCCTGTGCTTCAGCGCCATAAGGTCGAACACAGCGCGGGCGGCAGGCGCGGTGTCCCATGATGTAGCTTCAACCAAAGAAACCACGTAAGCTTCTCCATGGAGATAAGACCACCGGATTTGAGCAGCAAGAAACCGTCGAGGGGATCCCGCCGAGACGCAGCCCTCCGGGATCGGTGGCCGTCGCCCGTCGGACAACCGCCGTCCCGTTAGTAGTTAGCGCATCACGCGGGACGGAGAGTGATTTTTTTTTTCTTTTGAGAATCCGGATGGAGAGTGAAAGGCCATATGATTCTGTCGCTGGGCCAACTGTGCTCTAGGCTTTTTCAAGCTCGGTTGCTGGTTCGGCCCGTTAGACTTGGGCCTTTGAGAGGCCGGGCTAAAGCCTTAATTATGAAATGCTCTAAAGACAAAATAGAAAAAATGTTCTAACAAAATAATCTGAAATCGTTGGACTGGGACTTGACTAACACACGTTGTTCTTAAAAAAATGACTAACACGCGTTTACAAAGGAAGTCACTATTCCCTAAAAAACGAAGGAAATCACTGTTGTTCTAAAAAAGGAAAATCACATTTCTTTTTTCAAAAAATAAAAATAATAAAAGAAAAGGGAAATCACTAATTACCCATATAAAAGAAAATCACTATTTATGTACCCTTCAACTTATGCTTCACACCCCCTCAAAAAAAAAACTTATGCTTCACACACAGTGCAATATGTGCTCTCTGACAACATGTACTCCTCCATGTAGTGTAACATGTACTCACTGGTGAACGGGTTCTTTGTGCGTAGTGCAACATGTACTCGCCGACTAAACATATGCTTCATGCGTGATGCAACATGTGGTTAGTGCAACCTATGCTCTCTCAATGCAATCTGTAGTTCACGCATGGTGTAACGGGCACTTCATAATGCAACATGTACTCGACTGATGAAAAAAACAAGAAAAGAAAGAGAAATAACCGGAAAGTCAATTTGGCTCCCGGAGCCAAAAAAAAATTGAAATGAAAAAAAATCAAGACAATGTTTTTGTGTACTTAGTGACATCCAAATGCTATCTGAAGATTTTGAGGCAAAAAGGTTAAATATTTTGGCTTATGCAAAAAAACAAATTGAACATTAAAAGTTACCCCAAATTGTCACCCTAAATTTGTTTCTTTTTGCCGACGAAACACCGCCGCTCCATTTCGCATGAAAATTGTCATGCATGCTTGTGACACTAACACAAACATCTATAAAAATTTTGAATTTTTTTGAAATCATTTTTTTTTTGCATTACTGTTCACCCATGAGCCAAAACGCCAGCCTCGCGAAATAACACGATTCAATGCCCCCCTCCCCACGCACACACATAGAGAGTGTGAAGAATATAGGGAAACCTACCTTGTTGTATCAGGAGTGACAAGTCATTGGTCACTCCCTGCTTAGCGCTCGGTAGGAAAGTGGGTAGGTGTGAGAGGTTGGCTTATTAGGGATGCTAGACTACTCATATCAATAAGAAATTCCTTCTTTTCCGAGAGCCGATTATGAAAGAATTCCAAAGTTAAGCGTGCTCAGATTGAAGCAATTTCAGGATGGGTGACCGACTGGAAGTTGGTCCCAGGTGCGCACGAGTGAGGACAAAGTGCGCAGGAAACACTAGTGTTGATATGTGGGAGCAGTCTAGATCCCGCCAGGAGTAACGACCGGTAACTAGCGGATGTGTCTGGGACATTACAAGTTGGTATCAAAGCCGACGCTCGCGGTTACATAGATGTTGTGGGTCAGGTGCGCGGTCATGTTGTGCATGACGTTTGTGGCTCGTCATGGCACACGACATGACACATGTGCGGGACTGGGCGCACAGACGTGTGCCAAGAGGGAACGTTCCCGTGGGCCGACGAGGACATCGGTGTTGGGGAACGTAGTAATTTCAAAAAAATTCCTACGCACACGCAAGATCATGGTGATGCATAGCAATGAGAGGGGAGAGTGTTGTCCACGTACCATCGTAAACCGAAAGCGGAAGTGTTAGCACGACGCGGTTGATGTAGTCGTACGTCTTCACGATCCGACCGATCAAGTACCGAATGCACGACACCTCCGAGTTCAGCACACGTTCAGCCCGATGACGTCCCTCGAACTCCGATCCAGCCGAGTGTTGAGGGAGAGTTTCACAAGACTGACGGCGTGGTGACGATGTTGATGTTCTACCGACGCAGGGCTTCGCCTAAGCACCGCTACAGTATTATCAAGGTGGACTATGGTGGAGGGGGGCATCGCACTGAAGGAAATATGCCCTAGAGGCAATAATAAAGTTATTATTTATTTCCTTATTTCATGATAAATGTTTATTATTCATGCTAGAATTGTATTAACCGGAAACATGATACATGTGTGAATACATAGACAAACATATAGTCACTAGTATGCCTCTACTTGACTAGGTCATAAATCAAAGATGGTTATGTTTCCTAACCATAGACATGTGTTGTCATTTGATTAATGGGATCACATCATTAGGAGAATGATGTGATTGACATGACCCATTCCGTTAGCCTAGCACTTGATCGTTTAGTATATTGCTATTGCTTTCTTCATGACTTATACATGTTCTCGTAACTATGAGATTATGCAACTCCGTTTGGGAGGAACACTTTGGGTGCTACCAAACATCACAGCGTAATGGGTGATTATAAAGGAGTACTACAGGTGTCTCCAAAGGTACATGTTGGGTTGGCGTATTTCGAGATTAGGTTTTGTCACTCCGATTGTCGGAGAGGTATCTCTGGGCCCTCTCGGTAATGCACATCACTATAAGCCTTGCAAGCAATGTAGCTAATGAGTTAGTTACGGAATGATGCATTACGTAACGAGTAAAGAGACTTGCCAGTAATGAGATTGAACTAGGTATTGGATACCGACGATCAAATCTCGGGCAAGTAACATACCGATGACAAAGGGAACAACGTATGTTGTTATGCGGTTTGACCGATAAAGATCTTCGTAGGATATGTAGGAGCCAATATGAGCATCCAGGTTCCGCTATTGGTTATTGACCAAGAATAGTTCTAGATCATGTCTACATAGTTCTCGAACCCGTAGGGTCCATGCACAACAAGGTTTCGATGACAGTTATATTATGAGTTTATGAGTTTTGATGTACCGAAGGAGTTTGGAGTCCCAGATGAGAACGGGGACATGACGAGGAGTCTCGAAATGGTCGAGACGTAAAGATCGATATATTGGACGACTATATTCGGAGTTCGGAAAGGTTCCGAGTGATTCGGGTATTTTTCGGAGTACCGAAGAGTTACGGGAATTCACCGGGGAGTATATGGGCCTTATTGGGCCATACGGGAATAGAGGAGAGAGGCCAAAAGGAAGGAGGCCTGCGCCCCCCCTTTGGTCCGAATTGGACAAGGGGCGCAGCCCCCTTTTCCTTATTCCTCTCCCCCTCTTTCCCTTCTCCTACTCCAACAAGGGAGGTGGAATCCTACTAGGACTAGGAGTCCTAGTAGGACTCCACACTTGGCGCGCCTCCTAGGGCCGGCCTCCTCCCCCCTTGCTCCTTTAGATACGGGGGCAGGGGGGCATCCCATGAGACACAAGTTGATTTACGGATCGTTCCTTAGCCGTGTGCGGAGCCCCCCTCCACCATATTCCACCTCGGTCATATCATCGCGGAGTTTAGGCGAAGCCCTGCGCCGGTAGAGCATCATCATCGTCACCACGGAACTCATCCGGACACTTTCTTTGGATCGAGTCCGGGGATCGTCATCGAGCTGAACGTGTGCTGAACTCGGAGATGCCGTACGTTCGGTACTTGGATCGGTCGGATCGTGAAGACGTACGACTACATCAACCGTGTTGTCATAACGCTTCCGCTTACGGTCTACGTGGGTACGTGGACAATACTCTCCCCTCTCGTTGCTATGCCATCACCATGATCTTGCGTGTGCGTAGGAAATTTTTTGAAATTACTACGTTCCCCAACACACACACGGCTAAAAGATCAAACAGATCAATTGTTGTGTCTATGGGGTGCCCCCCTGCCCCCGTATATAAAGGAGGAAGTGGGGTGCGGCCGGCCTAGAGAGGGGCGCGCCAGGAGGAGTCGTACTCCTACCGGGAGTAGGACTCCCCCCTTTTTCCTTGTTGGACTAGGAGAGAGAGGGGAAAGAGGTGGAGGAGAAGAAGGAAGGGGGGGCGCCGCCCCCCTCTCCTTGTCCTATTCGGACTAGGGGGAGGGGGCGCGGCCCTTGCCCTGGCCGCCTCCTCTCTCTTCCACCAAGGCCCACTAAGGCCCATTAAGTCCCCAGGGGGTTCCGGTAACCTCCCGGTACTCCGGTAAAATCCCGATTTCACCCGGAACACTTCCGATATCCAAACATAGGCTTCCAATATATCAATCTTCATGTCTCGACCATTTCGAGACTCCTCGTCATGTCGTGATCACATCCGGACTCGAACAACCTTCGTACATCAAAACATATAAACTCATAATATAAGCATCATCGAAACATTAAGCGTGCAGACCCTACGGGTTCGAGAACTATGTAGACATGACCGAGACACGTCCCCGGTCAATAACCAATAGCGGAACCTGGATGCTCATATTGGCTCCTACATATTCTACGAAGATCTTTATCGGTCTGACCGCATAACAACATACGTTGTTCTCTTTGTCATTGGTATGTTACTTGCCCGAGATTCGATCGTCGGTATCTCAATACCTAGTTCAATCTCGTTACCGGCAAGTCTCTTTACACGTTCTGTAATACATCATCCCGCAACTAACTCATTAGTTGCAATGCTTGCAAGGATTAAGTGATGTGCATTACCGAGAGGGCCCAGAGATACCTCTCCGGCAATCAGAGTGACAAATCCTAATCTCGAAATACACCAACCCAACAAGTACCTTCGGAGACACCTGTAGAGCACCTTTATAATCACCCAGTTACGTTGTGAGGTTTGGTAGAACACAAAGTGTTCCTCCGGTAAACGAGAGTTGCATAATCTCATAGTCATAGGAACATGTATAAGTCATGAAGAAAGCAATAGCAACATACTAAACGATCGTGTGTTAAGCTAACGGAATGGGTCATGTCAATCACATCATTCTCCCAATGATGTGATCCCGTCAATCAAATGACAACTCATGTCTATGGTTAGGAAACATAACCATCTTTGATTAACGAGCTAGTCTAGTAAAGGCATACTAGTGACACTCTGTTTGTCTATGTATTCACACATGTATTATGTTTCCGGTTAATACAATTCTAGCATGAATAATAAACATTTATCATGATATAAGGAAATAAATAATAACTTTATTATTGCCTCTAGGGCATATTTCCTTCAGTCTCCCACTTGCACTAGAGTCAATAATCTAGATTACACAGTAATGATTCTAACACCCATGGCTGAAGCATAGGGAACATCTTTCATTTTCTCTCTATCTTCTGCAGTGGTCGGGCATTGAGTCTTACTCAACTTCACACCTTGTAACACAGGCAAGAACCCTTTCTTTGTTTGATCCATTTTGAACTTCTTCAAAACTTTGTCAAGGTATGTGCTTTGTGAAAGTCCAATTAAGCGTCTTGATCTATCTCTATAGATCTTAATGCCCAATATATAAGCAGCTTCACCGAGGTCTTTCATTGAAAAACTCTTATTCAAGTATCCCTTTATGCTATCCAGTAATCCTATATCATTTCCAATCAGTAATATGTCATCCACATATAATATCGAAATGCTACATAGCTCCCACTCACTTTCTTGTAAATCAAAGCTTCTCCAAAAGTCTGTACAAACCAAATGCTTTGATCACACTATCAAACCGTTTATTCCAACTCCGAGAGGCTTGCACCAGTCCATAAATGGATCGCTGGAGCTTGCACACTTTGTTAGCTCCCTTTGGATCGACAAAACCTTCCGGTTGCATCATATACAACTCTTCTTCTAGAAATCCATTCAGGAATGCAGTTTTGACGTCCATTTGCCAAATTTCATAATCATAGAATGCGACAATTGCTAACATGATTCGGACAGACTTAAGCATCGCTATGGGTGAGAAGGTCTCATCGTAGTCAATCCCTTGAACTTGTCGAAAACCTTTCGCGACAAGTCGAGCTTTGTAGACAGTAACATTACCGTCAGCGTCAGTCTTCTTCTTGAAGATCCATTTATTCTCAATTGCTTGCTGATCATCGGGCAAGTCAACCAAAGTCCACACTTTGTTCTCATACATGGATCCCATCTCAGATTTCATGGCCTCAAGCCATTTTGCGGAATCTGGGCTCACCATCGCTTCTTCATAGTTCGTAGGTTCATCATGGTCTAGTAACATGACTTTCAGAACAGGATTATCGTACCACTCTGGTGCGGATCTTACTCTGGTTGATCTACGAGGTTCTGTAACAACTTGATCTGAAGTTCCATGATCATCATCCTTAACTTCCTCACTAATTGGTGTAGGTGTCACATGAATAGATTTCTGTGATGAACTACTTTCCAATAAGGGAGCAGGTACAGTTACCTCATCAAGTTCCACTTTCCTCCCACTCACTTCTTTCGAGAGAAACTCCTTTTCTAGAAAGGATCCATTCTTAGCAACGAATGTCTTGCCTTCGGATATGTGATAGAAGGTGTACCCAACAGTCTCCTGTGGGTATCCTATGAAGACACATTTCTCCGATTTGGGTTCGAGCTTATCAGGTTGAAGCTTTTTCACATAAGCATCGCAACCCCAAACTTTAAGAAACGACAACTTTGGTTTCTTGCCAAACCACAGTTCATAAGGCGTCGTCTCAACGGATTTTGATGGTGCCCTATTTAACGTGAATGCGGCCGTCTCTAAAGCATAACCCCAAAATGATAGCGGTAAATCAGTAAGAGACATCATAGATCGCACCATATCTAGTAAAGTACGATTACAACATTCGGACACACCATTACGCTGTGGTGTTCCGGGTGGCGTGAGTTGCGAAACTATTCCGCATTGTTTCAAATGTAGACCAAACTCGTAACTCAAATATTCTCCTCCACGATCAGATCGTAGAAATTTTATTTTCTTGTTACGATGATTCTCAACTTCGCTCTAAAATTCTTTGAACTTTTCAAATGTTTCAGACTTATGTTTCATTAAGTAGATATACCCATATCTGCTTAAATCATCTGTGAAGGTGAGAAAATAACGATATCCGCCACGAGCCTCAACATTCATCGGACCACATACATCTGTATGTACGATTTCCAATAAATCTGTTGCTCTCTCCATAGTACCGGAGAACGGCGTTTTGGTCATCTTGCCCATAAGGCGCGGTTCGCAAGTACCAAGTGATTCATAATCAAGTGGTTCCAAAAGTCCATCAGTATGGAGTTTCTTCATGCGCTTTACACCGATATGACCTAAACGGCAGTGCCACAAATAAGTTGCACTATAATTATCAACTCTGCATCTTTTGGCTTCAACATTATGAATATGTGTATCACTACTATCAAGATTCATCAAAAATAGACCACTCTTCAAGGGTGCATGACCATAAGAGATATTACTCATATAAATAGAACAACCATTATTCTCTGATTTAAATGAATAACCGTCTCGCATTAAACAAGATCCAGATGTAATGTTCATGCTCAACGCTGGCACCAAATAACAATTATTTAGGTCTAAAACTAATCCCGAAGGTAGATGTAGAGGTAGCGTGCGGACCGCGATCACAGCGACTTTGGAACCATTTCCCACGCGCATCGTCACCTCGTCCTTGGCCAGTGTTCGCTTAATTCGTAGTCCCTGTTTTGTGTTTCAAATATTAGCAGCAGAACCAGTATCAAATACCCGGGTGCTACTGCGAGCTCTAGTAAGGTACACATCAATAACATGTATATCACATATACCTTTGTTCACCTTGCCATCCTTTTTATCCGCCAAATACTTGGGCCAGTTCCGCTTCCAGTGACCAGTCCGCTTGTAGTAGAAGCACTCGGTTTCAGGCTTAGGTCCAGACTTGGGTTTCTTCTCTTGAGCAGCAACTTGCTTGCTGTTCTTCTTGAAGTTCCCCTTCTTCTTCCCTTTGCCCTTTTTCTTGAAACTAGTGGTCTTATTGACCATCAACACTTGATGCTCCTTCTTGATTTCTACCTCCGCAGCTTTTAGCATCGCGAAGAGCTCGGGAATTGTCTTATCCATCCCTTGCATATTATAGTTCATCACGAAGCTCTTGTAGCTTGGTGGCAGTGATTGGAGAATTCTGTCAATGATGCTATCATCCGGAAGATTAACTCCCAGTTGAATCAAGTGATTATTATACCCAGACATCTTGAGTATATTCTCACTGACAGAACTATTCTCCTCCATCTTGCAGCTGTAGAACTTATTGAAGAGTTCATATCTCTCAATCCGGGCATCTGCTTGAAATATTAACTTCAACTCTTGGAACATCGCATATGCTCCATGACGTTCAAAATGTTGTTGAAGTCCCGGTTCTAAGCCGTAAAGCATGGCACATTGAACTATCGAGTAGTCATCAGCTTTGCTCTGCCAGACGTTCTTAACGTCGTCGGTTGCATCAAGAAGAGGCACTGGCACCCAGCGGTGCTTCGAACGTAATTCTTCTGTGCAACAATGAGGATAATCCTCAAGTTACGGACCCAGTCCGTGTAATTGCTACCATCATCTTTCAACTTTGCTTTCTCAAGGAATGCATTAAAATTCAACAAAACAACAGCACGGGCCATCTATCTACGATCAAACATAGACAATCAAGATACTATCAGGTACTAAGTTTATGATAAATTTAAGTTCAATTAATCATATTACTTAAGAACTCCCACTTAGAAAGACATCCCTCTAATCCTCTAAGTGATCACGTGATCCAAATCAACTAAACCATAACCGATCATCACGTGAAATGGAGTAGCTTTCAACGTGAACATCATTATGTTGATCATATCTACTATATGATTCACGCTCGACCTTTCGGTCTCAGTGTTCCGAGGCTATATCTGCATATGCTAGGCTCGTCAAGTTTAACCTGAGTATTCCGCGTGTGCAAAACTGGCTTGCACCCGTTGTAGATGGACGTAGAGCTTATCACACCCGATCATCACGTGGTGTCTGGGCACGACGAACTTTGGCAACGGTGCATACTCAGGGAGAACACTTTTATCTTGAAATTTAGTGAGAGATCATCTTATAATGCTACCGTCAATCAAAGCAAGATAAGATGCATAAAAGATAAACATCACATGCAATCAATATAAGTGATATGATATGGCCATCATCATCTTGTGCTTGTGATCTCCATCTCGAAGCACCGTCATGATCACCATTGTCACCGGCGCGACACCTTGATCTCCATCGTAGCATCGTTGTCGTCTCGCCAATCTTATGCTTCTACGACTATCGCTACCGCTTAGTGATAAAGTAAAGCATTACTGTATGCTTGCATTGCATACAATAAAGTGACAACCATATGGCTCTCGCCATTGTCGATAACTCGGTTACAAAACATGATCATCTCATACAATAAAATTTAGCATCATGTCTTGACCATATCACATCACAACATGCCCTGCAAAAACAAGTTAGACGTCCTCTACTTTGTTGTTGCAAGTTTTACGTGGCTGCTACGGGCTTAGCAAGAACCGTTCTTACCTACGCATCAAAACCACAATGATAGTTTGTTGTTGGTGCTGTTTTAACCTTCGCAAGGACCGGCGTAGCCACACTCGGTTCAACTAAAGTTGAGAAACCGACACCCTTGACCACCTATGTGAAAAGCACGTCGGTAGAACCAGTCTCGCGAAGGCGTACCGTAATGTCGGTGCGGGCCGCTTCATCCAACAATACCGCCAAACCAAAGTATGACATCTTTGGTAAGCAAGATGACTTATATCGCCCACAACTCACTTGTGTGCTATGCTACTCGTGCATATGACATCTACGCATAAGACCCGGCTCGATGCCTTTGTTGGGGAACGAGTAATTTCAAAAAATTCTTACGCACACGCAAGATCATGGTGATGCATAGCAATGAGAGGGAGAGTGTTGTCCACGCACTCGTGAGACCGAAAGCGAAGCGTTAGCACAACGCGTTGATGTAGTCGTACATCTTCACGATCCGACCGATCAAGTACCGAACGCACGGCACCTCCGAGTTCAACACACGTTCAGCCCGGTGACGTCCCTCGAACTCCGATCCAGCCGAGTGTTGAGGGAGAGTTCGTCAAGACGACGATGTCGTGGACGATGTTGACGTTCTCATCACGCAGGCTTCGCCTAAGCACCGCCACTGATATTATCAAGGTGGATTATGGTGGAGGGGGCACCGACACCGCTGAAAGATCAAACAGATCAATTGTTGTGTCTATGGGGTGCCCCCTGCCCCCGTATATAAAGGAGCAAGGGGGTGCGGCCGCCCAGAGAGGGGCGGCCAGAGGAGTCCTACTCCTACCCGGAGTAGGACTCCCCCCTTTTTCCTTGTTGGAATAGGAGAGAGAGGGGAAAGAGGTGGAGGAGAAGAAGGAAGGGGGGGGGCGCCCCCCTCTCCTTGTCCTATTCGGACTAGGGGGAGGCGCGCCCTTGCCCCCTGCTGAAGGAAATATGCCCTAGAGGCAATAATAAAGTTATTATTTATTTCCTTATATCATGATAAATGTTTATTATTCATGCTAGAATTGTATTAACCGGAAACATAATACATGTGTGAATATATAGACAAAACAAGATGTCACTAGTATGCCTCTACTTGACTAGCTTGTTAATCAAAGATGGTTATGTTTCCTAACCATGAACAAGGAGTTGTTATTTGATTAACAAGGTCACATCATTAGTTGAATGATCTGATTGACATGACCCATTCCGATTAGCTTAACACTTGATCGCTTAGTATGTTAATGCTTTCTTCATGACCCATACATGTTCCTGTAACTATGAGATTATGCAACTCCGTTTACGGAGGAACACTTTGGTACTACCAAACGTCACAACGAATCGGGTGATTATAAAGGAGTACTACAGGTGTCTCCAAAGGTACTTGTTGGGTTGGCGATTTGAGATTAGGTTTTGTCACTCCGATTGTCGGAGAGGTATCTCCGAGCCTTCTCGGTAATGCACATCACTTAAGCCTTGCAAGCATTACAACTAATGAGTTAGTTGTGAGATGATGTATTACTGAACGAGTAAAGAGACTTACGTAACGAGATTGAACTAGGTATTGGATACCGACGATCGAATCTCGGGTAAGTAACATACCGATGACAAAGGGAACAACGATGTCGTTATGCGGTTTGACCGATAAAGATCTTCGTAGAATATGTAGGAACCAATATGGGCATCCAGGTTCCGCTATTGGTTATTGACCGAGAATGGTTCTAGGTCATGTCTACATAGTTCTCGAACCCGTAGGGTCCGCACGCTTAACGCTTCGATGACAGCTCATAATGAGTTTATAAGTATTGATGCACGAAGGTTGTTCGAGTCCCGGATGTGATCACGGACATGACGAGGAGTCTCGAAATGGTCGAGACATAAAGATTGATATATTGGAAGCCTATGTTTGGACTTGGAATGGTTCCGAGTGAAAACAGGATGTTCTCGGAACACCGGGGTTACGGAACCCCGGGGTATATGGGCCTTCATGGGCCTCAAGGAGAAGGAGAAGGGCCGGCCAGGTGGGCTGCGCGCCCCTCCCCTTCCAGTCCGAATAGGACAAGGAGGGGCGGCGCCCTTCCCTCTTTCCCTCCCCAATCCTACTCCAACTAGGAGAGGGGAGTCCTACTCCGGTGGGAGTAGGACTCCTCCTTAGCGCGCCCCTTGGGCCGCCACCTCCCCTTGTCTCCTTTATATCTGGGGCAGGGGCACCCCAATATACACAAGTTGATCTACGGATCTTTCCTTAGCTGTGTCGGTGCCCCTTCCACCATATTCCACTTGGTCATATCGTCATGAGCTTAGGCGAAGCCCTGCGCCGGAGAAGTCATATCGTCGCGGAGCTTAGGCGAAGCCCTGCGTCGGTGGAGCATCAACATCGTACCACGCCGTCGTCTTGACGGAACTCATCCCGACACTTTGCTGGATCGAGTCCGGGATCGCCATCGAGATGAACGTGTGCGAACTCGGAGGTGCCGACGCTCGGTGCTTGGATCGGTCGGATCGTGGAGACGCACGACTACATCAACAGCGTTGTTATAACGCTTCGCTTTCGGTCTCACGAGGGTACGAGACGGACACTCTCCCTCTCGTTGCTATGCCATCACCATGGTCTTGCGTGATCGTAGGAAATTTTTGAAATTACTACGTTCCCCAACAAATGGCATCCGAGCCAGGTTTTATGCGTTGATGTCATGTGCACGAGTAGAACACAAGTGAGTTGTGGACGATACAAGTCATACCGCCTACCAGCATGTCATACTTTGGTTCAGCGGTATTGTGAGATGAAGCGGCCCGGACCGACATTACGCCAGACGCTTACGCGAGACTGGTTTCACCGCCCGAGCACTCGTTGCTTAAAGGTGACCGGCGGGTGTCTGTCTCTCTCACTTTAGTTGAATCGAGTGTGGCTACGCCCGGTCCTTGAGAAGGTTAAACGGAGTCTATTTGACGAAGTATCGTTGTGGTTTTGATGCGAGGTAAGAACGGTTCTTGCTCAGCCCGTAGCAGCCACGTAAAACTTGCAACAACAAAGTAGAAGACGCCTAACTTGTTTTTGCAGGGCATGTTGTGATGTGATATGGTCAAGACGTGATGCTATACTTTATTGTATGAGATGATCATGTTTTGTAACCGAGTTATCGGCAATGGCGAGAGCCATATGGTTGTCGCTTATTGTATGAAATGCAACGCCATGTAATTGCTTTACTTTATCACTAAGGAGTAGCGATAGTCGAGAAGCAATAGTTGGCGAGACGACAACGATGCTACGATGGAGATCAAGGTGTCGCTACCGGTGACGATGGTGATCATGACGGTGCTTGGCGATGGAGATCACAAGCACAAGATGATGATGACCATATCATATCACTTATATTGATTGCATGTGATGTTTATCCTTTATGCATCTTATCTTGCTTTGTTTGACGGTAGCATTATAAGATGATCTCTCACTAAAATTATCAAGAAGTGTTCTCCTCGAGTATGCACCGCTGCCAAAGTTCAGTAGTACCCGGACACCACGTGATGATCGGGTGTGATAAGTTCTACGTCCATCTACAACGGTGCAAAACAGTTGCACACGCGAATACTCAAAGTTAAACTTGACGAGCCTAGCATATAACAGATATGGCCTCGAACACGGAGACCGAAGGTCGAACGTGAATCATATAGTAGATATGATCAACATAGTGATGTTCACCATTGAAACTACTCCATCTCACGTGATGATCGGACATGGTTTAGTTGATTTGGATCACGTGATCACTTAGATGACTAGAGAGATGTCTATCTAAGTGGGAGTTTTTAATATGATTAATTGAACTTAAATTTATCATGAACTTAGTACCGATAGTATTTTGCTTGTCTATGTTTGATGTAGATAGATGGCTCGTCTGTTGTTCCGTTGAATTTTAATGCGTTCCTTGAGAAAGCAAAGTTGAAAGATGATGGTAGCAATTACACGGATCGGGTCCGAATTTGAGGATTATCCTCATTGCTGCACGTAAAAATTACGTCCCGAAGCACCGCTGGGTGACAGAACTGCTGCAGATCTTGAGCCGAAGTTATGAACGTCGCAAAGCAAGCTGATGACTACTCTATGGTTCGTGTGCCATGCTTTACGGCTTAGAACCGGGTCTTCAACGACGTTTTGAACGTCATGGAGCATATGAGATGTTCCAGAGTTGAAGTTAATATTTCAAGCAAATGCCCGGATTGAGAGATATGAAGTCTCCAATAAGTTCTATAGCTGCAAGATGGAGGAGAATAGTTCATCGGTGAGCACATACTCAAAATGTCCGGGTATAACAATCACTTAATTCAGCTGGGAGTTAATCTTCCGGATGATAGTGTCATTGATGTAATTCTCCAATCATCGCCACCAAGCTACAAGAGCTTCGTGATGAACTATAATATGCAAGGGATGACTAAGACAATTCTCGAGCTCTTCGCGATGCTAAAAGCAGCGGAGGTAGAAATCAAGAAAGAGCATCAAGTGTTGATGGTCAACAAGACCACTAGTTTCAAGAAAAGGGCAAAGGGAAGAAGAAGGAAACTTCAAAAAGAACAGCAAGAAAGTTGCTGATCAAGAGAAGAAACCCAAGTCTGGACCTAAGCCCGAAATCGAGTGTTTTACCGCAAGCGCACGGACATCGGAAGCGGAACTGCCCCAAGTATTTGGCGGATAAAAAGGATGGCAAGGTGAACAAAGGTATATGTGATATACATGTTATTGATGTGTACCTTACTAGAGCTCGTAGTAGCACTGGTATTTGATATCGGTTCATTGCTAATATTTGCAACTCAAACAGGACTACGGAATAGACGAGCACGGCAAAGGACGAGGTGACGGCGCGCGTGGGAAATGGTTCCAAAGTCAATGTGATTGCGGTCGGCACGCTACCTCTACATCTACCTTCGGATTAGTTTTAGACCTAAATAATTGTTATTTGGTGCCGGCGTTGAGCATGAACATTATATCTGGATCTTGTTTAATGCGAGACGGTTATTCATTTAAATCAGAGAATAATGGTTGTTCTATTTATATGAGTAATATCTTTTATGGTCATGCACCCTTGAAGAATGGTCTATTCTTGTTGAATCTCGACAGTAGTGATACACATATTCATAATGTTGAAGCCAAAAGATGCAGAGTTGATAATGATAGTGCAACTTATTTGTGGCATCGCCGCTTAGGTCATATCGGTGTAAAACGCATGAAGAAACTCCATACCGATGGGCTTCGAATCACTTGATTATGAATCACTTGGTACTTGCGAACCGTGCCTCATGGGCAAGATGACCAAAACGCCGTTCTCCGGAACTATGGAGCGAGCAACTGATTTGTTGGAAATCATACATACCGATGTTTGTGGTCCAATGAATGTTGAGGCACGCCTTGTGGTATCGTTATTTTCTCACCTTCACAGATGATTTAAGCAGATATGGGTATATCTACTTAATGAAACACAAATCTGAAACATTTGAAAAGTTCAAAGAATTTCAGAGTGAAGTGGAAAATCATCGTAACAAGAAAATAAAGTTTCTACGATCTGATCGTGGAGGAGAATATTTGAGTTACGAGTTTGGTTTACATTTGAAACAATGTGGAATAGTTTCAGAACTCACGCCACCCGAACACCACAGAGAAATGGTGTGTCCGAACGTCAGAATCGTACTTTACTAGATATGGTGCGATCTATGATGTCTATTTCGATTTACCGCTATCGCTTTGGGGTTATGCTTTAGAGACGGCCGATTCACGTTGAATAGGACACCGTCAAAACCGCTGAGACGACGCCTTATGAACTGTGGTTTGGCAAGAAACCAAAGTTGTCGTTTCTTAAAGTTTGGGGCTGCGATGCTTATGTAAAGAAACTTCAACCGGATAAGCTCGAACCCAAATCGGAAAAATGTGTCTTCATAGGATACCCAAAGGAGATGTTGGGTACACCTTCTATCACAGATCTGAAGGCAAGATTTTCGTTGCTAAATTCGGGTCCTTTCTAGAGAAGGAGTTTCTCTCGAAAGAAGTGAGTGGGAGGAAAGTAGAACTTGATGAGATAATCAGATCTGCTCCTTATTGGAAAGTAGTTCATCACAAGAAATGGTTCTGTGACAACTACACCAATTAGTGAGGAAACTAATGATGATGATCATGATGCTTGAGATCAAGTTGCTCTTGAACCTCGAGGTCAACCAGAGTAAAATACGCACTGTGAGTGGTACGGTAATCTTATTCGAAGTCATGTTACTTGACCATGGCGAACCTACAAACTATGAAGAAGCGATGGTGAGCCCAGATTCCGCAAAATGGCTGGAAGCCATGAAATCTGAGATGGGATCCATGTATGAGAACAAAGTATGGACTTTGGTGGACTTGCCCGATGATCGGCAAGCCATTGAAAATAAATGGATCTTTAAGAAGAAGACTGACGCCGATGGTAATGTAACTGTCTACAAAGCTCGACTTGTTGCAAAAGGTTTTCGACAAGTTCAAGGAGTTGACTACGATGAGACTTTCTCACCTGTAGCGATGCTTAAGTCTGTCCGAATCATGTTAGCGATTGCCGCATTTTATGATTATGAAATTTGGCAAATGGATGTAAAAACTGCATTCTTGAATGGATTTCTAGAAGAAGAGTTGTATATGATGCAACCAGAAGGTTTTGTCGATCCAAAAGGTGCTAACAAAGTGTGCAAGCTCCAACGATCAATTTATGGTCTGGTGCAAGCCTCTCGGAGTTGGAATAAACGCTTTGATAGTGTGATCAAAGCATATGGGTTTGTACAGACTTTTGGAGAAGCTTTGATTTACAAGAAAGTGAGTGGGAGCTCAGAGCATTTCTAATATTATATGTGGACGACATATTATTGATTGGAAATGATATAGAATTTCTGGATAGCATAAAAGGCTACTTGAATAAAAGTTTTTCAATGAAAGACCTCGGTGAAGCTGCTTACATATTGGGCATCAAGATCTATAGAGATAGATCAAGACGCTTAATTGGACTTTCACAAAGCACATACCTTGATAAAGTTTTGAAGAAGTTCAAAATGGATCGAGCAAAGAAAGGTTTTTACCTGTATTACAAGGTGTAAGATTGAGTCGACTCAATGCCCGACCACAAGCAGAAGATAGAGAGAAAATGAAAGATGTTCCTATGCTTCAGCCATAGGCTCTATCATGTATGCAATGCTGTGTACCGGACACGACGTATGCTTAGCTGTAAGCTTGGCAGGAAGGTACCAAAGTAATCCAGAGTGGATCATCGACAGCGGTCAAGAACATCTGAAATACGAGAAGGACTAAGGATATGTTTCTCGTATATGGAGGTGACAAAGAGCTAGTCGTAAATGGTTACGTCGATGCAAGCTTTGACACGATCCGGACGATTCTAAATCGCAAACCGGATCGTGTTTTTATTAAGCGGTGGAGCTGTCGGTTGGTGCAGTTCTAAACAAAGCGTCGTGGCGGGATCTACATGTGAAGCGGAGTACATAGCTGCTTGGAAGCAGCGAATGAAGGAGTCTGGATGAAAGAGTTCATTTCGATCTAGGTGTCATACCTAGTGCATCGGGACCGATGAAGATCTTCGTGACAATCTTGGTGCAATTGCCTTGGCAAAGGAATCCAGATTTCACAAGAGGACCAAGCACATCAAGAGGCGCTTCAATTCCATTGGGACCAAGTCCAAGTGGGAGACATAGAGATTTGCAAAATACATACGGATCTGAATGTTGCGAGACCGTTGACTAAGCCTCTTCCACGAGCAAAACATGATCAGCACCAAGACTCCATGGGTGTAAGGATCATTACTTTGTAATCTAGATTATTGACTCTAGTGCAAGTGGGAGACTGAAGGAAATATGCCCTAGAGGCAATAATAAAGTTATTATTTATTTCCTTATATCATGATAAATGTTTATTATTCATGCTAGAATTGTATTAACCGGAAACATAATACATGTGTGAATATATAGACAAAACAGTATGTCACTAGTATGCCTCTACTTGACTAGCTTGTTAATCAAAGATGGTTATGTTTCCTAACCATGAACAAGGAGTTGTTATTTGATTAACAAGGTCACATCATTAGTTGAATGATCTGATTGACATGACCCATTCCGATTAGCTTAACACTTGATCGTTTAGTATGTTAATGCTTTCTTCATGACCCATACATGTTCCTGTAACTATGAGATTATGCAACTCCCGTTTACCGGAGGAACACTTTGGTACTACCAAACGTCACAACGAATCGGGTGATTATAAAGGAGTACTACAGGTGTCTCCAAAGGTACTTGTTGGGTTGGCGTATTTCGAGATTAGGTTTTGTCACTCCGATTGTCGGAGAGGTATCTCCAGGCCTTCTCGGTAATGCACATCACTTAAGCCTTGCAAGCATTACAACTAATGAGTTAGTTGTGAGATGATGTATTACGGAGCGAGTAAAGAGACTTACCGTAACGAGATTGAACTAGGTATTGGATACCGACGATCGAATCTCGGGTAAGTAACATACCGATGACAAAGGGAACAACGATGTCGTTATGCGGTTTGACCGATAAAGATCTTCGTAGAATATGTAGGAACCAATATGGGCATCCAGGTTCCGCTATTGGTTATTGACCGAGAATGGTTCTAGGTCATGTCTACATAGTTCTCGAACCCGTAGGGTCCGCACGCTTAACGTTTCGATGACAGTTCATAATGAGTTTATAAGTATTGATGCACCGAAGGTTGTTCGGAGTCCCGGATGTGATCACGGACATGACGAGGAGTCTCGAAATGGTCAAGACATAAAGATTGATATATTGGAAGCCTATGTTTGGACTTCGGAATGGTTCCGGTGAAAGCAGGATGTTATTGGAACACCGGGGTTACGGAACCCCGGGGTATATGGGCCTTCATGGGCCTCAAGGGAGAAGGAGAAGGGCCGGCCAGGTGGGCTGCGCGCCCCCTCCCCTTCCAGTCCGAATAGGACAGGAGAGAGGCGGCGCCTTCCCTCTTTCCCTCCCCAATCCTACTCCAACTAGGAGAGGGGAGTCCTACTCGGTGGGAGTAGGACTCCTCCTTAGCGCGCCTCCCCTTGGGCCGCCACCTCCCCTTGTCTCCTTTATATACGAGGCAGGGGCACCCCAATATACACAAGTTGATCTACGGATCTTTCCTTAGCCGTGTGCGGTGCCCCTTCCACCATATTCCACTTGGTCATATCGTCATGAGCTTAGGCGAAGCCTGCACGGAGAAGTCATATCGTCGCGGAGCTTAGGCGAAGCCCTGCGTCGGTGGAGCATCAACATCGCCACCACGCCGTCGTCGACGGAACTCATCCCCGACACTTTGCTGGATCGAGTCCGGGATCGTCATCGAGTGAACGCGGTGCGAACTCGGAGGTGCCGTGACGTTCGGTGCTTGGATCGGTCGGATCGTGGAGACGTCGACTACATCAACAGCGTTGTTATAACGCTTCCGCTTTCGGTCACGAGGGTACGTAGACGGACACTCTCCCCTCTCGTTGCTATGCCATCACCATGGTCTTGCGTGATCGTAGGAAAATTTTTGAAATTACTACGTTCCCCAACACTGGCCGCCTCCTCTCTCTTCCACCAAGGCCCACTAAGGCCCATTAAGTCCCTGGGGGGTTCCGGTAACCTCCCGGTACTCCGGTAAAATCCCGATTTCACCCGAAACACTTCCGATATCCAAACATAGGCTTCCAATATATCAATCTTCATGTCTCTACCATTTCGAGACTCCTCGTCTTGTCCGTGATCACATCGGGGACTCTGAACAACCTTCGGTACATCAAAACATATAAACTCATAATATAACTGTCATCGAAACGTTAAGCGTGCGGACCCTACGGGTTCGAGAACTATGTAGACATGATCGAGACACGTCTCCGGTCAATAACCAATAGCGGAACCTGGATGCTCATATTGGCTCCTACATATTCTAGGAAGATCTTTATCGGTCTGACCGCATAACAACATATGTTGTTCCCTTTGTCATCGGTATGTTACTTGCCCGAGATTCGATCGTCGGTATCTCAATACCTAGTTCAATCTCGTTACCAGCAAGTCTCTTTACTCGTTCCGTAATACATCATCCCGCAACTAACTCATTAGTTGCAATGCTTGCAAGGCTTAAGTGATGTGCATTACCGAGAGGGCCGAGATACCTCTCCGACAATCGTGAGTGACAAATCCTAATCTCAAATACGCCAACCCAACAAGTACCTTCGGAGACACCAGAGAGCACCTTTATAATCACCCGATTACGTTGTGACGTTTGGTAGCACACAAAGTGTTCCTCCAAAGAACGGAGTTGCATAATCTCATAGTCATAGGAACATGCATAAGTCATGAAGAAAGCAATAGCAACATACTAAATGATCGTGTGTTAAGCTAATGGAATGGGTCATGTCAATCACATCATTCTCCCAATAATGTGATCCCGTCAATCAAATGAGAACTCATGTCTATGGTTAGGAAACATAACCATCTTTGATTAACGAGCTAGTCTAGTAGAGGCATACTAGTGACACTCTGTTTGTCTATGTATTCACACATGTATTATGTTTCCGGTTAATACAATTCTAGCATGAATAATAAACATTTATCATGATATAAGAAAATAAATAATAACTTTATTATTGCCTCTAGGGCATATTTCCTTCGCCTCCCACTTGCACTAGAGTCAATAATCTAGATTACGAGTAATGATTCTAACACCCATGGACCCTTGGTGCTGATCATGTTTTGCTCGTGGAAGAGGCTTAGTCAACGGTCGCAACATTCAGATCCGTATGTATCTTGAAAATTTCTATGTCTCCCACGGACCAAATCCGGATGGAATTGAAGCGCCTCTTGATGTGCTTGGTTCTCTTGTGAAATCTGGATTCCTTCGCCAAGGCAATTGCACCAAGATTGTCACAAAAGATTTTCATTGGACCCGATGCACTAGGTATGACACCTAGATCGGATATGAACTCCTTCATCCAGACTCCTTCATTTGCTGCTTCCGAAGCAGTTATGTACTCCGCTTCACATGTAGATCCCGCCACGACGCTTTGTTTTGAACTGCACCAACTGACAGCTCCACCGTTCAATGTAAACACGTATCCGGATTGCGATGTAGAATCGTCCGGATCAGTGTCAAAGCTTGCATCAACGTAACCATTTATGATGAGCTCTTTGTCACCTCCATAAACGAGAAACATATCCTTAGTCCTTTGTAACCATTTACGATGAGCTCTTTGTCACCTCTCACATACACCCGCATTCAAAAGAACCGATTGACAACTCATGTCTATGGTTAGGAAACATAACCATCTTTGATTAACGAGCTAGTCTAGTAGAGGCATACTAGTGACACTCTGTTTGTCTATGTATTCACACATGTATTATGTTTCCGGTTAATACAATTCTAGCATGAATAATAAACATTTATCATGATATAAGGAAATAAATAATAACTTTATTGTTGCCTTTAGGGCATATTTCCTTCAATCGGTTCTTTTGAGTGGGGGTGTATGTGAGAGCCTGACTTATTAGTGAAACTAGACTACTCATATCAAGAAGAAATTCCTTATTTTTCGGAGGCCCATTCAGAAAGAATTCCAAAGTTAAGCATGCTCAGTTTGGAGCAATCTCAGGATGGGTGACTGACTGGGAAGTTAGTTCCAGTTACGCACGAGTGAGGATAAAGTGTGCAGAAAAGACTAGTGTTAATTTGTGGGGCCAGTTTAGATTCATCCAGAAGTAACGATCCGTAACCGGCGGGTGTGTCGAGGCGTTACAGTAGACTACTTAGTCGCCCTGTTTATGAATCTAGTCAAGTTCGAGTTTTGATGGATCGAGATAGCTTAGGCCGGACGAATTTCCTACCTGTGAAGTGATGTAACTAATGAGATTAGTGAAGCGGACAATAAAAGAAAGAGAACAAAAAGTGATGAAGCAGACATGAGAAAGGAAAATTTGCCCATACATCACCATCCGCTCAAAACTAACCGCTAATCAAGCACAATTCATCCCTAGCTCTCAATTGCCAATACAAAGGAACCATTGTCGCCATCACCTCATTTGTTGGCTTTCTTGCCAATTTTCTCGGTCAATCTGATTCTAAATTATATATTTAAGTTTCAGTGCATGTGACGTTGCCCCATCCCGATGGTCGAGACCTATATGTAAGGCGGTTCAATCTTTGCATTGACATGTTTGTCATAGTCGATGCTTGAGAAGTGGTGTTTTGCCTTTGCAAATCAATGGTTATTGATCCATCTTTCTTTTCGGGAGTACTTTGTGTTTTTTGTTTTTGTGCTCCGTACCTTCGTGCTCTTGGCATTCTTATTTAGTGTTCCAAGACAAAGTAGCGGTTCAATAGCCTATGTGCCTCCAATAATAGTGCATTATGTGGTCTTGGATTTTCACTTCTAAGGTGGGGACTCATATCGCTCTTCAAAGAGATTTAATGTCGAACGCTTCAATAGGTTGTTTCACTTATTGCACACTTGCAAATGATAGTGTGTGTAGTAAGTTGTTTCTTTCCTCTACCGTATTAATTGTTGCAATTATCTTTGAGGCGAAGAATGCTACATTTAGTTCCATTTTTGTTGCACGAGTCAGTAAAATTATTGGTGCTTGTAATCAATACAAGTTGATATTGAAACTTTCCAAGTGAGATATGATGATTGGGGTGAGTACTCAACACAAATACAGATCAAAGAGTGCTATAAGCTACATTTAACATTAAGATGGTTTTCTGAAATTATTTGATTAATTGACTGGTAGCATAATGCTATGTGTAAGATGGCTTTCCAATAGTACAGTTCTTGAATTCTTGTTTACGGCGCTTAGCACACACTTGTACATGCCTCCAAATATTGGCATCGGTAGTAGATTTTGAAGCAACATGTGTTATATGTAGTGTATGTTATCCAACCCAAACAGTTTGAACTTCCAATATTCAGTTAGCCAAGCGCTTTGGTTCTGAAGAATCCTGCATTTGATGGCAGAGTAAGACCATCATCTCTTTATGGATTGCATGAGAGAGTCGATGTTGTGTTAGCGTCCCAGGCCCAGCTCCCAACCTCTTGCATATGTTTGGACGTTTCCGGTGCGCATCGGACACACCACTACAAGCAAAGAGCCAACTACATCCTAAAAGACTAGTCTGAAGGGAGTGTGGCACTCCTCCTTATAAGGTGGTCCTAGCCCCCTCCCATATCCGAGGTGGGACTAAAGTCACTAGCAACACCCAATGGCCAGCGTCTCTGACACCCCATCCCCCTAAACAGGCAGATCGGGGCCCACTCGATACCAATTGTTAGCGCCCCAGCCCAGCTCCCAACCTCCGGCATATGTTTGGACGTTTCCGGTGCGCATCGGACACACCACTACAAGCAAAGAGCCCACTACATCCCAAAAGACTAGCCTGAAGGGAGTGTGGCACTCCTCCTTATAAGGTGGTCCTAGTCCCCTCCCATATCCGAAGTGGGACTAAAGTCACTAGCAACGCCCAATGGTCAGCGTCTCTGACATGTTGCCAGTCGGTCCATCCTGTTTTCTTTTCATGCGACGATGACACCATTGATATCAGTGGAACCCAGTGTGTTTTTCGGTTTTCTGTCAAGGATCCTTTTCAGCATATTTTGAGTCTGCCACGTGATCTATCCGTTTTAACTTTATATAATCATGATATCTTTCGTCTAGAAAATAAAATAAAACGTACCAGTACGTATGTACCAGATTTGGTAACAAGAAGGCATGAATGAATGTAATAAAAGAGCAGCAGACATAGGCGACATAAGGTAGCTGCAACAGAACAATTTCAGGTTAACTGAAGAGTCTGCACATACAGCAACTTCACTACGGTTGTGAAAGTGTAGAACCCGTCGTCCCTTTGGGTTATGATGAGCATGAACCATCACGCTCATGAATCCAAAGTGTTTAATCAAGCATAGTTGTGCTACACACATGCTTTTGCCGGTTAGTTTGTCTTGGGCCTACCGAAACAACACTTCTCCCGAAACAATTTGAAGGAAATGATTTTCATTCCATTCATGTGAGAAATTCATTACAGTACATCATAGGAGTGCATGATCTAGGACTCCCGAGAGTTACATTCAGACGATGGTACGTCTTGAGTGGCTAGCTACATCTTGACAGTGCCTTCCATGACCAAAAAAGTTGCAAGAAGACATCTTCAGGTCCCTAATCCCTTAGTGTACTGTATTCCCTATCACAAGGAACTACTGGGTACTGGCATCCGTTCCTGGAACTTCTTCAGCAGCGGGAGACTTCGTCCATGGCGACAGTGCTTGTCTTCACTGGGTGGGCGGCATGGTCTTGACGTCGTCCACGGCGACGCGCACGGGTCGAGATGGATCGTCGGGAGGGTAGTTGCCGTTGTACAGCACGTCAATGTAGCCATCCTTCGGGTCGGAGACGGTGACGGCGTTGAGCGAGAAGACGAGGCGCTCCCCCGTTGGCAGGTTCGCCAGCAGGGTGCGCACCTTTACTGGCGTGCCCTTCTTCACCGAGATGGACGAACAGCGCCGCGGGATCGGCGCGGATGACGTCTTCTTGCTGTACTCTGCTTCGGATGTGCTCGAACTCGAACTGGGTAGCTTCATGGTGGCAGCCGGCGCGCGCGGGATCAGCGCGGACTGGCATGGCGACGGAGGAGGGGCAGAGGA
The DNA here is from genome assembly GCA_021605205.1 of Aegilops longissima. Classification (NCBI taxonomy): domain Eukaryota; kingdom Viridiplantae; phylum Streptophyta; class Magnoliopsida; order Poales; family Poaceae; genus Aegilops; species Aegilops longissima. The sequence goes on along the minus strand of CM038676.1, from coordinate 142,833,143 downwards.
CTTCCTGGGAATTCCTCCGTTTGCAGCCTTCACGGCGGACGCGGTCGGGATCAGCGGGTCTCGGCGCGGCGGGGCAGTGCGCCTCTTCTCAGCCTCTCCGATGTCCATGTAGTCGATCTTCTTGGAGGCCGCCTCGGGTGTTGCGAGCGGGGACAGCGCAGGCCGGTGCGGCGGCAGCGGCCGGATGGAGCACTTCTTTGCAACTCCGTCCCTCCTCGGGCTGGCGAGCTCCATGGTGGCGGCGCCTGGTGACACGGACGGGGTCAGCGCCACCGATCTACGCGGCGGCGAAGGCTGCACGGCAGGGGGCTTCATCGCAACTCTCCCTTTCGCGGCCACGGCGAGCTTCCGGCGTCGCTCGAGCTCGCGGCGGACCTCACGCATGCCGGCAGACGGGCGCTTCTGCCACATAGACGTCGACATGGCGATGGGGCGGTGGAGGGGGAGGAGGCGATCGGCGAGAAGGAAACGCCGGGAAGAGGGGCGGGGCTAGGGTTATACCAAACGCGAGGCGGTGGGAGGTCGCCGTGTTGGCGTCGGAGCCGGATTGCCGGAAGCGTGGGAACCAAGCAGTGCCAATGTACTCCGTACTAATCAGTTGGCGGGGAAGACGGATTCACAGATTAGATATTTGAAATCCTAATCGGACGGTGTAGGTCGCTTCTTGGCCTGATTAGCAGCGTGAATAAATCAACCAGGTCGTCGGAACTGGGAATCCCCCCGCGTTGAAATCCCGAATCCGGAATCCGACGCGAGGTAGGAGCCCAGGTTTTTTTTTTTTTTTTTGAGAGGTGAACTAGGAAGGTGGAAAACCAGAGGAAAGCTCCCTATCTCGCCGACGACGACAGGGCTGTTTCTCGCCAATTGCGAGACTTAACTCGGTCTGAATGGTAACAGGCCGGCCCAGTGTTGTAGCAATTGCGTGAGCTTTTTAATATGTGACTTCATGATCGATTTTTCAATGTTTGCATTGGTTTTCCTCGAGTTTTCTTTCTTTCTTTTTCTACATCTTTCATTGTTTCTTTCTTCGGCTTCCACAGTCTTTTTTTTTCTTTTTTCAACACAGGATATTTCTTGTATACATCATGAATATTTTTATGCATGTTTAATTATGTTTGAATACATGATTAATACTTTCTCAAGTACTACCTCCATAAATAATACGTATATAATAGCATTTAGATCACTAAAGTAGTGATCTTAATGCTCTTAGATTTCTTTCCGGAGGGAGTATATATTTTGATGCCTACCTCTTTAATACAAATTATACATCTTTCATATACATCTGAAACATTATTTATATACTCCATACATGTTTAACATATTTTTGAATTCATTTTTTGAATATATTTTTAATATGTGTTAACCATTTTAAAATACAGGATGAAACATTTTTCTGAATGGTACGAAATACTTTTCTGAATGGTACAAACATTTTCTTAAACCATGTGAACATTTTTGTACATTGTATAAACATTTTGTTAATTTCATGAACATATTTTAAAAATGTTTGAAATTTTACTGGTAGAAAATATTTTATTAATTATACTAATAAGTTTTACAAACTATAAGATTTTAAAATTTTAAATTACGTTTTTCTGAAATGCATGAACATTTTTTAATGTCACAATGTTTTTTCAAATGATATCATATTTTTAGTTAAGCTAGAAAATACATTGCATTAACACTTTTCAAATTCGTGGTTTTTAATTTATTTTAAGTAAATATAAGTTTTGAAATATATGTAATCTGAATGTTCTTAAAAATATGAAAAAAAACAAAAACACATAAAAACAAATGAAAAAACAGAGAAGAAAAATAAACTAGGCTGTCGGAAGCTACTTCGGTCGGCCCATTAGCAGTGACTCCTAAGGCGAGACAAGCTTGTGTCTCGCCATAAGCGAGACATGCTTGTGTCTCGCCATAAGCGAGACAAAGTCGGGCTCGCCGATGTGTTGGGTCCAAGGTTTTGGATTTCGGTCGGTCCTATTTGAATTTTTGATTCGTTCCGGCCTTTGGCCTAGTCTACATTTCCCATGAGATGGTGTAAAAGGCCCATACAAAGCTCCCATACCTTATTTTCAGTTTCACCTATGCTTCCTCCTTGAGTGGAGGTGTCTTCCACGGGCATTTCCTAACGGGCGCCTTAAGCGCCCGTTTCTTCGGTTCCCGCAAACGGGCGCATACCCGTTTCATTCTGGCCCGTTTCATTCTATTTCTTTCTGTTAAAAATCTGCAGCAAAAATCTTTCTGCGAATGTGAGGGCTCGAACTCGCGACCTGTTCGTTGAAACAACAACAGACTAACCAACAGACCAGCATACAAATTGTGCCCATGGACTTATTTTTATTATTTTATTGCCGCGAGAGCCCACCAAACCAGATTTCACTGCTCGCTGATTTTCTGGGCGTTTTTTTCTTTTATTTCTGGTTCCTTTTTTCCTTTTCTTTTCTCATTCTCCTTTTTATATTTTCTTAAAAAATGCGAATTTTTAAAAATTCATGAAATTTGTAAATTGGATGAACTTTTATCAAATCGATGAATTATTTTTAAAATTCAATGAAAATTTTAAAATTCCATGAACTTTTTAAAACGTGAACAATTATTGAGAACATGAACAAAAATTTATATACGACGAGCAATTTTCTAATATACACTGAACAATTTTTTGGTGTACGATGAACAATTTTGAGCTACACAGTGAACATTTTTGTGATATACATTGAAATAATTTGAAACATATTATACATTTTTTTATACAAGATGAACAAATTTTATACATTGAACATTTTTGTAATATAATCTGAACAATTTTTAACTACACATTGAAAAATTTTGTGATATGCGCTGAAAAACTATTTAAATACCCATTGAACATTTTTTGATGCACACTGAACTTTCCTTACTGACCTTTTTAAAATTTCATGAGCTTTCAAATCCGTGAACTTTTTCCTGAAATGAGTGAACACTTTTGAATACATGAATTTTTTTTTAAAACAAATTCGTGAAACTTCTTTTTTTTGTTCGTCAGCTTTTTTTTTTTTTTGCAACAGCGCGACTTCAGTTATGTATTAACAGTTTCACGGTAAAGCTTGCATGTCGAACGTAGTAGCACGACTGGTTATTCTGCGCGTGGCACATCGTCGGCACGAGTTCGAATCCTCGCTGCTGCATGCAACACCATTTTTTAGGGTTTTTTACGTTGGCGCTTCGTGATACTGGGCCGGCCCACGAGGGCGCTGCAGTGGGCGCCAATTGTGTTCAGCGGCGCTGAAGGCGCCCTATAGGAGCTCTCTCTTCCACGTGCTAGATGTGCTCGCGCCGCCACGGCGAGGGGCGCCAGGACGACCACGGGGTCAAAGGCCTGGGGACGCGGCCTGCGAGGCAAAAAGGCTCAATGGCCCTTGTGTGTCCTCTCCGCTAGTTGGGCCATGCTTGTTCGGGCGGCCAAAACGAGACCTTAGGTTGGAGCAGGAACGTGCCTAGCGGGGTCCCCTAAAAAAAAAACGTGCCTAGCGGGGCGATTGATGATTCGGAGATGAGTATTGGCGTGAGAATTCTGCTATTTGAACTATATGGAATTTGTTATGTATTTTTTATGAATGGTAGATTTTTATTAATTCAAAATATAGCATCAAGTGAATACAGATACACAGTCAATACCAAAGCACCCACACACACAAAACTACACCGGCAACTAGCATAGTCATACATGATCGAAGTTATGCCATAGTGAATTAAAAGAAAAAAAATCAATCAAAACAATGATCAACAAGCTACAATAGCGATCATATCCGCGCCAACCATATCTTAAAATCACAATTACAATTCTTCAACAGTAACGCGTTCAGGAAGGGAACGACGCTCAAGCGCCACCGTCGCCTAATCCAACCACCGAATGCGAGATCATGGATTTTCACCGTGAAAAACAAGTCCGAGCAAATCTGAGCAATGCATTCAACAAAATAATGACACAAAAAACATCGTCATTGCCAGATATAATCAAATAGGGTCAGATATTGGGTTTCGCCCCTATAGCTCGAGGCCGGTACTTGAGAAGCACCAACAAATCAAAGTCATCATGTACTAAACCGAGTTACTGATTGAAGTTTAAGCAACTTCGGATTCCTGATTTTGTGCATTTCTAGATTGCTCTATTGCCAAAATTGTGTCTCTTCGTGTAGTCTGCTTAATCGGAGTGATTTCTTTGTGTATAAGCAATTAATGGATCGTTTTCCTTTCAATTTCATTTTGCTATATTTCATTGTTGCTTGAGTTCAAACTTTGGATGTTTTTGTTCAAAATTTTCTCATTTTTTGTTTAAAAATATCTAATTCTTGATTGTGCTTTTTGTCCAAGATTTTCCGAGAAAATCCCAAGAGGCCGAATTTCACCCATTTCATTAAGGGTCAGTAAAATTTGCAAAGCAACTAGAAACAAACAAACATCTGTTCTTTGATTGCAACTTCGGTATGAGCTGTTGGAACTCCATCAATATCCATTGGGACACCGCATTAGGCTAGTCATAGTGGGAGTAATTTAGGTAGTAACATATCGCATTCTAAGAAATTTTTGCTTAGGCTAGTCACAATAGGCAGGAACTTAGGAGTAACATCACAGACTCCAATACAAGTTTGCTTATGTGGCACATATTTAATGAAGAGAGAGGTGCTTGTGGTAACTAGCTAAGTTACCGGAACATCACACACTCCAAGAAACAATGAGTCTATATCCTAATAAATACATCACTGCATGACACTACATACATGTTCCTACCCACTATGGAGGTAGTAACATAGTCTAGGAAACTGTGTAGGTTACTAGCTTATGTTCCTGCCCATTGTGACCAACCTTATGTAGCATGTAGTTTTTTTTTTTGAAAATAATGGGCAGCACCCTTACATCCATTCACTTAGAAATATGTTCATTACAAATAATGGCCCTGATTTGATCAGGTGGCTCACTAGACCAACAGGACCCAACATCAAATTCTGCAGATTTTGCCAGTACATGAGCTGCCTCATTACAACCACGTTTGACATGGATAAAATCACAAGATAAGAACTTTGTGGCCCTACTTTTAATATCCTGGACTATGGCACCTGAAGGGGACCTGTCGAAACTCCTATCCCGAACCTTGTTCATCAGCGACAAGCAATCGGAGACCACCTGAATCTTATTAAAACCAGCATCTTCAGCAGCGATGAGCGCTTGACGAACAGCAATAGCTTCAACCACTTCTGGGTTTTGAATATGATCAATATAGGAGCCTCGGTATGCAGACAAAAGTGCCCCTCGATGGTCTCGCACTACAACTCCATAGCCAGCCCGTCCTGAGTGGGAGAAAACCGCAGCATCTACATTGATCAGCAACCAACCTTCCGGCGGTTTTTTGGGTTGATGTAAAGGTCTCATGTGTGTTGGAACCTGTTGGGCTGATATTATACTCTGTAATGAATTCAATATAAGCCTTGATTTTCCCCACCACGCAAAGAGGATTAACTAGTGCCTCGCCATTGCGATAGTTGTTCCTGTTCTCCCAAATGTGCCACATAGCAACGACCATAATCATAGCTTCGTAGGGTGTTGCTTCCACTATCCATCCTAGCAGCCATTGTCTAATATGAGTAAAATTCTTTAGTTTTAGACAAATTCCATAGCTCTTTTTTAATTCCTTCCAGATTTCTTTTACATATTGGCATTGTAGAAAACAATGTTCAACATTTTCCTCTATGTTGCAAAAATAGCAGTCATACCTTGTGGGTGTCGATCGTGTCTGAAGTTGAGAGCCTGTAGGTAAGCAATTGTGTGCTATTCTCCAGAGCACGATCTTCATCTTGTTAGGGCACTGAATGGCCCAAAGTCTCTTCCACACCTTCTCCAAATAATCTTGTTTTGATGATGATCCTTTACCTGAAATGCTTCGGTTACTCCAAAATTGATACGTTCTTACTAAATTATATGCTGATCTAACAGTGTAAACACCATTTTTGGAGTATATCCAAGATGGAAAATCATTCCAACCCTCAGAGCTAATAGGAATGCTTAAGATTTTCCCAGCAATTTCTTCTGGAAAAATGTTTCTTATCAAATTTTCATTCCATTTATTCTCGTTCTCCAACATAAGGGTGTTAACTTTTTTGTTATGTAGAGTGGAAGAGTAAGATAATAAAGTGGCAGGTATGGTATCCGGGATCCAATGATCCCTCAAGATGTCGATGTGCTTACCATTACCTACTCTCCACAGTATACCTTTCTGGATCAGCTTCTTCCCATGCATAATGCTGCGCCAAACATATGATGATGATCTTGGGCACTGAGCTGTCCAGAAGTCCCCATTTGGATAATATCGACCTCTAAGTACTTGTGCGCACAACAAGTTTGGCTCGGTCAATAGCCTCCAACATTGTTTTCCAAGCATTGCTTGATTAAAAATGGCCATGTCTCGGAATCCCAATCCGCCCACATACTTTGGTGATGATAACCAATCCCATGATCTCCAATGTAACTTTTTCTTTCCATCTTCAATACCCCACCAGAAATTAGATATTGGTTGTCTCATCTTCTCACATATACTTAATGGAATCTGGAAGTAACTCATGACATACGTTGGAATGGCCTGAGCCACTGACTTCAACAGAACCTCCTTACCAGCCCTTGACAAAGTCCGACCAGGGAGGAAATTAAAGTTACTCGTTGGAGACCGTCCAACCCAGGTCGGCATGCCAAGGTATGTTGTTTGCAGTGTCTCATCTTGCACCCCCAAAGTTTGCTTCACAAATTCCTTGATCTGTACATCACAGTGTAAACCAAAGAAAATAGAAGATTTCTGAAGGTTTATCCTCTGTCCTGATCCCTCACAGTAGCTTTGCAGTACCGATTTAAGTGCATTGGTGCTTCTATTATCTCCCCTGGTGAAGAAAACACTATCATCGGCGAACAGTAAATGGGAAATAGGCAGTCCATTTCTGCCATTACGGATGCCCTTCAACTAAGCAGATGCTTCTTTTTGCTGCAACAAGCAAGAAAGGCCTTCAGCACACAATAAAAACAGGTAAGGACTAACAGGGTCCCCTTGTCTGATGCCCCTAGTTGGCACAAAAGATTCGGTTAATTCACCATTCACTTTAACGGCATATCTAGCCGAGGTTATGCATCTCATAACCATCTCCACCCAATTAGCCCTGAATCCCAGTTTCAATAGAACTCCTTCGAGGTAATTCCACTCTACCCTATCATAAGCTTTTGACATATCTATTTTAAGGGCAAAGAAAGGATATTTTTCCTTCTGCTTTCGAATTGTGTGGAGACATTCATATGCCACTATAACATTGTCCGTAATTAGCCTCCCCGGCACAAAGGCACTTTGTTGCTGTGGTATTATCTTCGGCAAAAAGAGTTTAAGGCGATTAGCGATTACTTTAGAGGCTATTTTATAAATGACATTGCATAAACTTATTGGCCGGAAGTTAGAGAGCATATCAGGATTATTAACTTTTGGGATAAGAACAATTACCGAATCACAGAAGCCTTCTGGAATGTCCTGTCCCAAAAGGAAGCCTTTAACTGCTGCACATATATCTTCTGCCAAAACATCCCAATGAATCTGATAAAATAATGCTGGGAAACCATCTGGCCCTGGTGCCTTGGTTGGACCCATCTGAATAATGCAGTCCTAATTTCTTCATTAGTATATTCCTTGCACAGATCTTCATTCATATCCTCAGTTACCTTGCATGGTATAGCCTCTAGGACCAATTCCAGAGAGTCACAGGGTTCAGAGGTGAACATATCGGAATAGAAGTCATGTACCATACTCCTGATACCCTCAGGATCTTCACACAGTGATCAATCAACTCTCCTCAAGACTTTAATTTTGTTGGTTCTTCTTCTTGCAAAAGCGCGTGCATGGAAAAAAGAAGTATTTCGATCACCCTCATGAAGCCAATCAATTCTTGATCGTTGCTTGGCCATGATTTCTTCTCTTTCAAACATCTCATAAAGTTTCTTCTCCACTTCCTTTTCCTCTCTGGAATAACCAATAGCCATGTTGTTCCTTCGTAATGAAGCTAATTTCTTTTCCAGCTTCTTTATCTCCTTCTTTACCAAACCAAAATATTCTCTGCTCCAAGCTTGAAGGGTTGTTGACAATCTGTTTAGAGCAGACCAAATATTGTTCAGGGAAGGGGGGCCCTCCTTAAGTTTTCCCCAATTTTCGTTGATCATTTGCACATAATCAGGTGCTCTCGTCCATGCAACTTCGAATTTAAAGGATCGAAGTACATGGTTGCTAGCACCTTGTCTACCTTTATTTGCTATCTTCACTAATATGGCAAAATGATCAGATGATGTTGTTATAATGTTCTCTACATTGCAGTCATCAAAAAGTTGTAGGAAATCACCATTTGCAACTGCCCTGTCAAGTCTCACCCTGACATTACGCCCATCCTCCTGCCTATTGGACCATGTATATTTAGGACCAATATACCCCAAATCTATTAGCCCACACTCATCTAGGCACTCTCTGAACATCATCATTTGATTGTCATCCCTACCCCTGACGCCCATATGCTCCTCACCATGCAACGCTTCATTGAAATCACCTGCACATATCCATGGACCTTTCCATTGAGCATTCAGGAACCTGAGCCTGTCCCAGAAATGGTGCCTTAATTCCCTTTTTGGTTCCCCATAAACAAAGGTTGTACGCCACTCTGCACCCTCTTCTGTTTTGATCAAAATGTCAATAATCTGATTTGAAAAAGCTTTCAGCGAGACTGATATGGATGAAGACCAAAACAGAACCAGCCCTTCACTCAGGCCATCACTACTCACAGCAAAAGAACCATTGAATCCCAACGACCACATGAATTTCCGAGCTCTCGAATCCCTCATCTTCGTCTCGGACAAGAGGAGGGAGGGACGAAACTTGCTAACGAGCCATTTCAGCTCACCAACTGTCGCGTCCGTCCCTAGTCCACGATAGTTCCAACATAGGAAACTCATTACGTGTGGCGGGGCTGCTCTGCTGCAGCTGCCGCCTGATCCGCCGATCCTGATGTATGAGCGATGGTTTCCTTCTTCTGCTTCTTATAGCAATCATCTTGATTTTCATCCCTACATGGAGCTAGAACCAGATTAGTATCGTAGGTATTAGTGTCTAGTCCACTTGCTGTCAGGTCAAGGTTGTAGGTCTCTTGCATCAGCTTCTCTTGAGGATTCTGACCCTGCCCTTTAGGTCTGTAGACCTTAATTTGCTTTCTCTTTTGCCCAGCTATTTTGGTAGCCTCGGTTCGAAGTGGAAAGAGCTCCTTGCTCACCTTCCCAAGCTTTTGTATAGCTTTCTGTTTCATACTTTGGTCTTGTAACTTTATTGGAGAAATGATCTCATCTTGAACCTCCTCTGATTCTGATTTCTTTGCACCTGATATGTCCTTTGGAGCTGGTTGTGCTTCCCAGCAATTATCCTCATGATAAGAGCTTCTACCACTGGATTGCGAGCTTTGACCAGATTTTGATCCCGCAGAACTCTTTCTTTTCTCCTCCTTCACACATAATTTGTCTGCATTGTATGGGAGTTTACCCTCGGCATCCCTTTCTCCTGGATTTGGGCATTCTATAGAAGAGTGGCCAAGAATCCCACATGAGAAACAATAATGGGGGAGTCTCTCATATTTCACCTCATACCTTTCGTAATCCTTAAGCTTCAATGAGTAGGAAGTGACATATCTCATTAGTGGTTTTGTTATATCCACAGAGACCCTTACCCGCAAGCAATCTCCTGATGCCTCCCTTGACCGTCGACATCCTGAAGGAAATATGCCCTAGAGGCAATAATAAAGTTATTATTTATTTCCTTATATCATGATAAATGTTTATTATTCATGCTAGAATTGTATTAACCAGAAACATAATACATGTGTGAATATATAGACAAACAGATAGTCACTAGTATGCCTCTACTAGACTAGCTCATTAATCAAAGATGGTTATGTTTCCTAACCATAGACATGTGTTGTCATTTGATTAATGGGATCACATCATTAGGAGAATGATGTGATTGACATGACCCATTCCGTTAGATTAGCACTTGATCGTTTAGTTTATTGCTATTGCTTTCTTCATGACCTATACATGTTCCTGTAACTATGAGATTATGCAACTCCCGTTTACCGGAGGAACACTTTGGGTACTACCAAACGTCACAACGAATCGGGTGATTATAAAGGAGTACTACAGGTGTCTCCAAAGGTACATGTTGGGTTGGCGTATTTCGAGATTAGGTTTTGTCACTCCGATTGTCGGAGAGGTATCTCTGGGCCCTCTCGGTAATACACTGTTGGGGAACGTAGTAATTTCAAAAAAAATCCTACGAACACGCAAGACCATGGTGATGGCATAGCAACGAGAGGGGAGAGTGTCCGTCCACGCACTCGTGAGACCGAAAGCGGAAGCGTTATAACAACGCTGTTGATGTAGTCGACGCCTTCACGATCCGACCGATCCAAGCACCGAACGCACGGCACCTCCGAAGTTCTGCACACGCTCAGCTCGATGATGATCCCGGCCCGATCCAGCAAAGCGTCGGGGATGAGTTCCACAAGACGACGACGTGGTGATGATGATGATGCTCCACCGACGCAGGGCTTCGCCTAAGCTCCGCGACGATATGACTTCACGGCGCGCAGGCTTCGCCTAAGCTCCATGACGATATGACCAAGTGGAATATGGTGGAGGGGGCACCGACACGGCTAAGGAACGATCCGTAGATCAACTTGTGTGTCATGGGGTGCCCCTGCCCCGTGATATAAAGGAGCCAAGGGGAGGGGCCGGCCGGCCAAGGGAGGCGCTGGCCAGGAGTCCTACTCCTCGGGAGTAGGATCCCTCCAATCCTAGTTGGAATAGGATTCACCGGAGGGAAAAGAGAGAGGGGGGCGGCCCACCTTTCCTAGTCCTAGTAGGACTAGGGAAGGGGAGGCGCGCGCCACCTAGGGCTGGCCCTTTCTCCTTTCCACCAAGGCCCACTATGGCCCATATAGTTCCCGGGGTTCCGTAACCTCCGGTACTCGCATAAATTCGATTTCACTCGGAACATTTTCGATGTCCAAATGTAGGCTTCCAATATATCAATCTTTATGTCTCGACCATTTCGAGACTCCTCGTCATGTCCGTGATCACATCCGGACTCGAACTACCTTCGTACATCAATACTTATAAACTCATAATGAACTGTCATCAAACGTTAAGCGTGCGGACCCTACGGGTTCGAGAACTATGTAGACATGACCTAGAACCATTCTCGGTCAATAACCAATAGCGGGACCTGGATGCCCATATTGGTTCCTACATATTCTACGAAGATCTTTATCGGTCAAACCGCATAACGATATACGTTGTTCCTTTTGTCATCGGTATGTTACTTACCCGAGATTCGATCGTCGGTATCCAATACCTAGTTCAATCTCGTTACCGGTAAGTCTCTTTACTCGTTCCGTAATACATCATCTCACAACTAACTCATTAGTTGCAATGCTTGCAAGGCTTATGTGATGTGTATTACCGAGAAGGCCCAGAGATACCTCTCCGACAATCGGAGTGACAAAACCTAATCTCGATTCATGCCAACTCAACATATCTGTAGAGTACCTTTATAATCACCCAGTTACGTTGTGACATTTGGTAGCACACAGAGTGTTCCTCTGGTAAACGTGAGTTGCATAATCTCATAGTTACAGGAACATGTATAGGTCATGAAGAAAGCAATAGCAATATACTAAACGATCAAGTGCTAAGCTAACGGAATGGGTCATGTCAATCACATCATTCTCCTAATGATGTGATCCCATTAATCAAATGACAACACATGTCTATGGTTAGGAAACATAACCATCTTTGATTAATGAGCTAGTCTAGTAGAGGCATACTAGTGACTATCTGTTTGTCTATATATTCACACATGTATTATGTTTCCGGTTAATACAATTCTAGCATGAATAATAAACATTTATCATGATATAAGGAAATAAATAATAACTTTATTATTGCCTCTAGGGCATATTTCCTTGATCTCCCACTTGCACTAGAGTCAATAATCTAGATTACACAAGAATGATTCTAACACCCATGGAGTCTTGGTGCTGATCATGTTTTGCTCGTGGAAGAGGCTTAGTCAACGGTGCGCAACATTCAGATCCGTATGTATTTTGCAAATCTCTATGTCTCCCACTTGGACTTGGTCCCGAATGGAATTGAAGCGCCTCTTGATATGCTTGGTCCTCTTGTGAAATCTGGATTCCTTTGCCAAGGCAATTGCACCAAGATTGTCACGAAGATCTTCATTGGTCCCGATGCACTAGGTATGACACCTAGATCGGAAATGAACTCTTTCATCCAGACTCCTTCATTTGCTGCTTCAAGCAGCTATGTACTCCGCTTCACATGTAGATCCCGCCACGACGCTTTGTTTAGAACTGCACCAACCGACAGCTCCACCGCTTAATAAAAATACGATCCGGTTTGCGATTTAGAATCGTCGGATCAGTGTCAAAGCTTGCATCGACGTAACCATTTACGACTAGCTCTTTGTCACCTCCATATACGAGAAACATATCCTTAGTCCTTTTCGTATTTCAGATGTTCTTGACCGCTGTCCAAATGATCCACTCTGGATTACTTTGGTACCTTCTGCCAAGCTTACAGCTAAGCATACGTCAGTCCGGTACACAGCATTGCATACATGATAGAGCCTATGGCTGAAGCATAGGAACATTTTCATTTTCTCTATCTTCTCATTGTGGTCGGGCATTGAGTCGACTCAATCTTACACCTTGTAATACAGGTAAAAACCTTTCTTTGCTCGATCCATTTTGAACTTCTTCAAAACTTTATCAAGGTATGTGCTTTGTGAAAGTCCAATTAAGTGTCTTGATCTATCTCTATAGATCTTGATGCCCAATATGTAAGCAGCTTCACCGAGGTCTTTCATTGAAAAACTTTTATTCAAGTATCCTTTTATGCTATCCAGAAATTCTATATCATTTCCAATCAACAATATGTCGTCCACATATAATATCGAAATGCTACAGAGCTCCCACTCACTTTCTTGTAATCTGAGGCTTCTCCAAAAGTCAGATAAAACCATATGCTTTGATCACACTATCAAAGCGCTTATTCCAACTCCGAGAGGCTTGCACTGCACCATAAATTGATCGTTGGAGCTTGCACACTTTGTTAGCACCCTTTGGATCAACAAAACCTTCTGGTTGCATCATATACAACTCTTCTTCTAGAAATCCATTCAAGAATGCAGTTTTACATCCATTTGCCAAATTTCATAATCATAAAATGCGGCAATTGCTAACATGATTCGGACAGACTTAAGCATCGCCACGGGTGAGAAAGTCTCATCGTAGTCAACCCCTTGAACTTGTCGAAAACCTTTTGCAACAAGTCGAGCTTTGTAGACAGTTACATTACCATCGGCGCGGTCTTCTTCTTAAAGATCCATTTATTCTCAATAGCTTGCCGATCATCGGGCAAGTCTACCAAAGTCCATACTTTGTTCTCATACATGGATCCCATCTCAGATTTCATGGCTTCAAGCCATTTTGTGGAATCTGGGCTCACCATCGCTTCTTCATAGTTCGTAGGTTCACCATGATCTAGTAGCATGACTTCCGAATAGGATTACCGTACCACTCGTGCGGATTTTATTCTGGTTGATCTCTGAGTTCGGTGACAACTTGATCTGAAGTTTCATGATCTTCATCATTATCTTCCTCGCTAACTGGTGTAGGTGTTACGTAAACTGATTTCGTGATGAACTACTTTCCAATAAGGGAGCTGGTACTATTACCTCATCAAGTTCCACTTTCCTCCCACTCACTTCTTTCGAGAGAAACTCCTTCTCTAGAAAGGATCCATTCTTAGCAACGAATGTCTTGCCTTCGGATCTGTGATAGAAGGTATACCCAATTGTCTCCTTTGGGTATCCTATGAAGACACATTTTTCCGATTTGGGTTCAAGCTTATCAGGTTGAAGTTTTTCACATAAGCATCGCAACCCCAAACTTTCGAAACGACAACTTTGGTTTCTTGCTAAACCATAGTTCATAAGGCGTCGCCTCAACGGATTTTGATGGTGTCCTATTTAACGTGAATCGGCCGTCTCTAAAGCATAACCCCAAAACGATAGCGGTAAATCGGAAATAGACATCATAGATCGCACCATATCTAGTAAAGTACGACACGACGCTCGACACACCATTACGCCGAGGTGTTCCGGTGGCGTGAGTTTGCTAAACTATTCCGCATTGCTTCAAATGTAGACCAAACTCGAACTCAAATATTCTCCTCCACGATCAGATCGTAGAAACTTTATTTTCTTGTTACGATGATTTTCAACTTCACTTTGAAATTCTTTGAACTTTTCAAATGTTTCAGATTTATGCTTCATCAAGTAGATATACCCGTATCCGCTTAAATCATCTGTGAAGGTGAGAAAATAACGATATCCGCCACGAGCTTCAACATTCATTGGACCACATACATCTGTATGTATGATTTCCAATAAGTCTGTTGCTCTCTCCATACAACCGAGAACGGTGTTTTAGTCATCTTGCCCATGAGGCACGGTTCGCAAGTACCAAGTGATTCATAATCAAGTGATTCCAAAAGTCCATCTCGTATGGAGTTTCTTCATGCGTTTTACACCGATATGACCTAAACGGCGGTGCCACAAATAAGTTGCACTATCATTATCAACTCTGCATCTTTTGGCTTCGACATTATGAATATGTGTATCACTACCGTCGAGATTCAACAAGAATAGACCATTCTTCAAGGGTGCATGACCATAAAAGATATTACTCATATAAATAGAACAACCATTATTCTCTCGATTTAAATGAATAACCGTCTCGCATCAAACAAGATCCAGATATAATGTTCATGCTCAACGCGGCACCAAATAACAATTATTTAGGTCTAAAACTAATCCCAAGGTAGATGTAGAGGTAGCGTGTCGACCGCGATCACATTGACTTTGGAACCATTTCCCACGCCAGATCGTCACCTCGCCCTTTGCCGGTGCTCGCCTATTCCGTAGTCCCTGCTTCGAGTTGCAAATATTAGCAATGTAACCAGTATCAAATACCAGTGCTACTACGAGCTCTAGTAAGGTACACATCAATAACATGTATATCACATATACCTTTGTTCACCTTGCCATCCTTCTTATCCGCCAAATACTTGGGGCAGTTCCGCTTCAAGTGTCCGTTTGCTTGCAGTAAAAACACTCGGGCCAGTGCTTAGGTCCAGACTTGGGTTTCTTCTCTTGATCAGCAACTTTCTTGCTGTTCTTTTGAAGTTTCCTTCTTCTTTCCTTTGCCCTTTTCTTGAAACTAGTGGTCTTGTTGACCATCAACACTTGATGCTCTTTCTTGATTTCTACCTCCGCTGCTTTTAGCATTGCGTAAGAGCTCAGAATTGTCTTATTCATCCCTTGCATATTATAGTTCATCACGAAGCTCTTGTAGCTTGGTGGCGTGATTGGAGAATTTGTCAATGACACTATCATCCGGAAGATTAACTCCCAGCTGAATCAAGTGATTATTATACCCGGACATTTTGAGTATGTGCTCACCGATGTAACTATTCTCCTCCATCTTGCAGCTATAGAACTTATTGGAGACTTCATATCTCTCAATCCGGCATTTGCTTGAAATATTAACTTCAACTCTGGAACATCTCATATGCTCCATGACGTTAAAAACGTCGTTGAAGACCCGGTTCTAAGCCGTAAAGCATGGCACACTGAACTATAGAGTAGTCATCACTTTGCTCGCCAGACGCTCACAACTTCGGCGTTGTTCTCGCAAAGAAGCTGGCACCCAGCGGTGCTTCGGGGCGTAATTTCTTCCGTGCAGCAATGAGGATAATCCTCAAGTTACGGACCCATCCGTGTAATTGCTACCATCATCTTTCAACTTTGCTTTCTCAAGGAACGCATTAAAATTCAACGGAACAACAAAGACGAGCCATCTATCTACAAGAAACATAGACAAGCAAAATACTATCGGTACTAAGTTCATGATAAATTTAAGTTTAATTAATCATATTAAAAACTCCCACTTAGACAGACATCTCTAGTCATCTAAGTGATTACGTGATCCAAATCAACTAAACCATGTCCGATCATCACGTGAGATGGAGTAGTTTCAATGGTGAACATCACTATGTTGATCATATCTACTATATGATTCACGCCGACCTTTCGGTCTCCGTGTTCCGAGGCCATATCTGCATATGCTAGGCTCGTCAAGTTTAACTGAGTATTCTGCGTGTGCAAAACTGGCTTGCACCCGTTGTAGATGGACGAGAACTTATCACACCCGATCATCACGTGGTGTCCGGGTACTACGAACTTTAGCAACGGTGCATACTGTGGAGAACACTTCTTGATAATTTTAGTGAGAGATCATCTTATAATGCTACCGTCAATCAAAGCAAGATAAGATGCATAAAGGATAAACATCACATGCAATCAATATAAGTGATATGATATGGTCATCATCATCTTGTGCTTGTGATCTCCATCTCCAAGCACCGCCATGATCACCATCGCCACCGCGCGACACCTTGATCTCCATCGTAGCATCGTTGTCGCCTCGCCAACTATTGCTTCTACGACTATCGCCATCGCTTAGTGATAAAGTAAAGCAATTACATGGCTTTTGCATTTCATACAATAAAGCGACAACCATATGGCTCTCGCGATTGCCGATAACTCGTTACAAAACATGATCATCTCATACAATAAAATATAGCATCACATCTTGACCACATCACATCACAACATGCCTGCAAAAACAAGTTAGACGTCCTCTACTTTGTTGTTGCAAGTTTTACGTGGCTGCTACGGGCTGAGCAAGAACCGTTTTACCTACGCATCAAAACCACAACGATAGTTTGTCAAGTTGGTGCTGTTTTAACCTTCGCAAGGACCGGGCATAGCCACACTCGGTTCAACTAAAGTGAGAGAGCAGACACCCGCGGTCACCTTTAAGCAACTAGTGCTCGGAGCGGTGAAACCAGTCTCGCGAAGCGCACGCGTAATGTCGGTCCGGCCGCTTCATCTCACAATACCGCTGAACCAAAGTATGACATGCTGGTAAGCAGATGACTTATATCGCCCACAACTCACTTGTGTTCTACTCGTGCATATGACATCAACGCATAAAACCAGGCTTGATGCCTTTGTTGGGGAACGAGTAATTTCAAAAATTTCCTACGAACACGCAAGACCATGGTGATGGCATAGCAACGAGAGGGGAGAGTGTCCGCCCACGCACCCTCGAGACCGAAAGCGAAGCGTTATAACAACGCTGTTGATGTAGTCGTGACGTCTTCACGATCCGACCGATCCAAGCACCGAACGACGGCACCTCCGAAGTTACGCACACGCTCAGCTCGATGATGATCCCGGGCTCCGATCCAGCAAAGCGTCGGGGATGAGTTCCTTCAGACGACGGCGTGGTGACGATGATGATGCTCCACCGACGCAGGGCTTCGCCTAAGCTCCATGACGATATGACTTCACCGGGCAGGCTTCGCCTAAGCTCATGACGATATGACCGAAGTGGAATATGGTGGAGGGGCACCGACACGGCTAAGGAACGATCCGTAGATCAACTTGTGTGTCATGGGGTGCCCCCTGCCCCGTATATAAAGGAGCCAAGGGGAGGGGCCGGCCGGCCAAGGAGGCGCGCCAGGAGTCCTAATCCTCGGGAGTAGGATTCCCTCCAATCCTAGTTGGAATAGGATTCACCGGAGGGGAAAGAGAGAGAGGGGGGCGGCCACCTTTCCTAGTCCTAGTAGGACTAGGGGAAGGGGGGAGGCGCGCGGCCACCTAGGGCTGGCCCTTTCTCCTTTCCACCAAGGCCCACTATGGCCCATATAGTTCCGGGGTTCCGTAACCTCCGGTATCTCATAAATTCGATTTCACTCGGAACATTTCCGATGTCCAAATGTAGGCTTCAATATATCAATCTTTATGTCTCGACCATTTCGAGACTCCTCGTCATGTCCGTGATCACATCCGGACTCGAACTACCTTGGTACATCAATACTTATAAACTCATAATGAACTGTCATCGAAACGTTAAGCGTGCGGACCCTACGGGTTCGAGAACTATGTAGACATGACCTAGAACCATTCTCGGTCAATAACCAATAGCGGACCTGGATGCCCATATTGGTTCCTACATATTCTCTGAAGATCTTTATCGGTCAAACCGCATAACGATATCGTTGTTCCTTTGTCATCGGTATGTTACTTACCCGAGATTCGATCGTCGGTATCCAATACCTAGTTCAATCTCGTTACGGTAAGTCTCTTTACTCGTCCGTAATACATCATCTCACAACTAACTCATTAGTTGCAATGCTTGCAAGGCTTATGTGATGTGTATTACCGAGAAGGCCAGAGATACCTCTCCGACAATCGGAGTGACAAAACCTAATCTCGATTCATGCCAACTCAACATATACTTTTGGAGACACCTGTAGAGTACCTTTATAATCACCCGATTACGTTAGACGTTTGGTAGCACACAAAGTGTTCCTCCGTAAACGGAGTTGCATAATCTCATAGTTGCAGGAACTTTGTATAAGTCATGAAGAAAGCATAAGCAACATACTAAACGATCAAGTGCTAAGCTAACGAAATTGGTCATGTCAATCACATCATTCTCCTAATGATGTGATCCCATTAATCAAATGACAACACATGTCTATGGTTAGGAAACATAACCATCTTCGATCAATGAGCTAGTCTTGTAGAGGCATACTAGTGACTATCTGTTTGTCTATGTATTCACACATGTATTATGTTTCCGGTTAATACAATTCTAGCATGAATAATAAACATTTATCATGATATAAGGAAATAAATAATAACTTTATTATTGCCTCTAGGGCATATTTCCTTCATACACATCACATAAGCCTTGCAAGCATTGCAACTAATAAGTTAGGTGTGAGATGATGTATTACGGAACGAGTAAAGAGACTTGCCGGTAACAAGATTGAACTAGGTATTGGATACCGACGATCGAATCTCGGGTAAGTAACATACCGATGACAAAGGGAACAACGTATGTCGTTATGCGGTTTGACCGATAAAGATCTTCGTAGAATATGTAGGAACAAATATGGGCATCCAGGTTCCGCTATTGGTTATTGACCGAGAATGGTTCTAGGTCATGTCTACATAGTTCTCGAACCCGTAGGATCCGCACGCTTAACGTTTCGATGACAGTTTATTATGAGTTTATAAGTTTTGATGTACCGAAGGTTGTTCGAGTCCGGATGTGATCACGGACATGACGAGGAGTCTCAAATGGTCGAGACATAAAGATTGATATATTGAAGCCTATGTTTGACTTGGAAAGGTTCCGGATGAAAACAGGATGTTACCTAACACGGGGGTTACGGAACCCCGGGGTCAATGGGCCTTGATGGGCCATAAGGGAGAAGAGGAAGGGCCGGCCAGGGCAGGCCGTGCGCCCCCTCCCCCTCTAGTCCGAATAGGACAAGGAGAGGGGGGGGGGCGGCGCCCCCCTTCCCTCTTCCCCCTCCCAAACCTAATCCAACTAGGAAAGGGGGGGGAGTCCTACTCCCGGAGGGAGTAGGACTCCTCCAGGCGCGCCTCCCTAGGGTCGGCCGCACCCTCCCCCCTTGCTCCTTTATATACGGGGGCAGGGGGGCACCCCGTGACACACAAGTTGATCTACGTGATCGTTCTTAGCCGTGTGCGGTGCCCCCCTCCACCATATTACACCTCGGTCATATCATCGCGGAGCTTAGGCGAAGCCCTGCGTCGGTGGAGCATCATCATCGTCACCACGCCGTCGTCGACGAACTCATCCCCGACGCTTTGCTGGATCGGAGCACGGGGATCGTCATCGAGCTGAACGTGTGCAGAATTCGGAGGTGCCGTACGTTCGGTACTTGGATCGGTCGGATCGTGAAGACTGTGACGCCCCCGATTCAATCGTACACTAATCATGCACGCAAATGTGTACGATCAAGATCAGGGACTCACGGGAAGATATCACAACACAACTCTACAAATAAAATATGTCATACAAGCATCATAATACAAGCCGGGGCCTCGAGGGCTCGAATACAAGTGCTCGATCATAGACGCAGTCGCCGGAAGCAACAATATCTGAGTACGGACATAAGTTAAACAAGTTTGCCTTAAGAAGGCTAGCACAAACTCGGGATCAGATCGAAGAGGAGCAGGCCTCCTGCTTGGGATCCTCCTAAGCTACTCCCGGTCGTCGCCGGGCGGGCTGCACGTAGTAGTAGGCGCCTGCAGTAGTAGTCGTCATAGGCGGCGGCGTCGCTCCCCGGCTCCATCGTGCGATTGCAGAAATCGAGTAGAGATAGGGAAAAGGGGAACAAGGCAACCGTGAGTACTCATCCAAAGTACTGCAAGCAAGGAGCTACACTACATATGCATGGATATATGTGTAAAGGCCATATCAGTGGACTGAACTGCAGAATGCCAGAATAAGAGGGGGATAGCTAGTCTTAACGAAGACTACGCTTCTGGACACCTGTCTTGCAACAGACAGAAGAGGACAAATGGAAGTCCTCCAAGTAACATCATATAGCAATAATCCTACCCGTCAATCCCCTGCTCATATCCCTGAGCGAGAGCGACCACCGGTTGTATCTGGCACTTGGAAGGGTGTGTTTTATTAAGTATCCGGTTCTAGTTGTCATAAGCTCAAGGTACAACTCCAAGTCGTCCTGTTATCAAGATCACGGCTATCCGAATAGATTAACTTCCGCAGGGTGCACCATCTTACCCAAAGACGCTTGATCCCATTTGGCGGACACACTTTCTGGGTCATGCCCGCCGCGGAAGATCAACACGCCGCAGCCCCACCTAGGCACTGTGAGAGAGGCCAGCACGCCGGTCTAAACCTAAGCCGCAGGGTATGGGCCCATCGCCTCGAGCACACTCAAGACGCTATGAGGGCGGCCGGAAGCAGCCTCTAGCCCAACAGCGCGTTCGGCCCAATCCGGGCGCAAGGCCTCCGTCAGCCGACGTCTCGAAGTGCTTTGGTGATACCACGACGCCGGATACCCATAACTACTCCCGCGTAGATGGTTAGTGCGTATAAGCTCAGAGCCAACCCAGATCAAATACCAAGACCTCGTTAAGCGTGTTAAGTAAATCATGAACGCCGAACAGGCCAGCCCACCTCTCTCCTAGGCGGTCTCAACGCCTGCCGCCTCTCGCCTCAAGATCCACTCGCGGGTGCTCCATCACCGACCCGACTTTAGTCTCACATGTATCATGTATAATTATATAATATAAACCCGTGATCAACTCCCGAGTGATCACGGCCCGATAGTATAGCACGGCAGACGGACAAGAAAGTAGGGCCACAGATGAAAGTACTAGCATCCTATACTAAGCATATAGGATTGCAGGTAAGGTAACAATGAAGTTACAAAGACAAAGGCTATGCAGCGGTATAGGAGTATCTCAAAACAGTAATATGCTATACTACTCTAATGCAAGCAGTGTAGATAAGAGTAGGCGATATCGGTGATCAAGGGGGCTTGCTGGTTGCTCACGGCAAGAGAGGGTCGTCAACACCGTAGTCGAACGGCCGCAGCAGCGGCGTCGGTCTCGTAGTCTACCGGAGAGAAGAGGGGAAGAAACAATGAATACAAAGTAAACAGATGCATATCGATGCATGACATGCCAAGAAGCGATGCTAGGCGTGTTCTAACGTGGTATGAGGGGGTATCTTGGTTGGGGAAACATCCGGAAAGTAATCCGGTGTTTTGGGCTTCGAGCAAAGGAGCCGGGGGAAAAGTTGCAGGTTCGATAGGTTAGGGGGTGTGGCGGACGAACGGATTGCGATTCGGATTAAATCACGTCGTTCGAGCAACTTTCATGTTGAAAATATTTTAATCCGGGTTACGGATTAAAAGATATGGTTTTAAAAGATTTTAATAATTTCGGAATTTAATTAATTATTTAATTAATTGAAAATGTATTTATGACGTCGGCATGATGTCATCTCGATGTCAAGATCAACAGTGGTTGACTGAGTCAACCCCGATGTGGGTCCGTTCATTCATACCCTGTTATCTAATTAACCTAATCAAATTTAATTAACATGAGTTAATTAGGTTAATTAGTTATTAGGTTTAATTAATCGATTAATTAGATTAACTAATTAATTAATTAATTAATTAATTAATTAATTAATTAGTTTTATTTAATTTTCATTTTTACATTTATTATTAAAAACCATTCTCTGGGGTGGGGCCCCATGTCATAGGCCCTGTGGGGCCAAACAGGCGTCTTGGGCTTATGGGCGTGACCGTTCGGGCGCCAAACCAGGGATGCGAGGCGTGGGCGCCCGCCCGATCCCTGCCCGGTGTGGTGGAGGGGCGGCCGAGGGCCGTGGTCTGACGAGGAGCCGGCGAGGCGGTCCCAGTGGGGCTTGGTGAACCGGTCAGCCGAGGCGGCGGAGGTAAGCGGAGGGGTGCGGACTGGCCAGGCGCGTCTGCATCAGCCTTGTCGTCCGGGGGTCTTGTCAGGAAGGTCCGGGGTCGGTGGTGGGCGAGGGCGGCCGTCGACGAGGGAGAGAGGGGTGAGGCCAAGGCGGGGCAGAAATGTGGGCACGGCTAGGGGAGAGCGCCTTCGCGGGGAGGAGAGGGAAGCGGGGCGGTGTGGCATGGACGGCCGGAGCCGGGCGACGGGCCGGGCGACGGGCTCTGCTCTGATGGCGCGGGAGGGGGACGAGAGGAGCAGGGGATGCGGGCTCACTGGGGGGGGGGTTCAGGGGTCTAGGAGGCGGGCGCGGTGGAGTTGGTGGCACCGGCGAGGAGGAGTCGGGAGGCGGTCGGCGTCGGGAGGACTTCGGTGGCGGCGTGGAGGGTCGGGATGACCCCAGTGGCGAGTGCCTGCCTGGGGCGACGGTGGCGTGGGGGTTCGGACGGCGGCGAGGGGCGCAGGGGCGAGGCGATCGGTGTCAAGGCAAGGGTCGCCAAGCGATGAGGTGAGACGAGGACCGGCCCGATCCAGATCGAGGGGGGGAAGAGAAAGGGATCGGGGTGGGGGAGAGTGAGGGGCTGGAGGGGGGGGCTAGGGTTTCCAGCCGCGGGAGGGGGGTTAAGTGGGGTGGGGGCCGGTTGGGCCGGCCTTGGGGTTGGCCGACTGGGCCAGGTGGGGAGGGGCTGGCCCAGTTGGGCCAGTGGGGATTCCTTCCCCCACCTGTCTTTTTTTCTTATCTTTTCCTTTTTCTTACTTTCTGTTTTAGTTTATTTAAAATGCCAAAACACTTTACAAAATTTTGTGCACCCCACCATAATTAGGTTTGTTATTTTAGACAACCCCCGAACATTTTAGTTTTAGTTTTTGAAACTTTTTATCGTTTGCTTTTGTTTTGAATTTGTTTTAGACCGGGTTCGAATCAACGTGAGTTTAGACACAGTAACCGAGGTGATTACTGTTGCTTAATCATCCGGGTGTTACAAAGACGTACGACTACATCAACCGCGTTGTTATAACGCTTCCGCTTATGGTCTACAGTGCGTGGGACGGACACTCTCCCTCTCGTTGCTATGCCATCACCATGGTCTTGCGTGTGCGAGGAAAATTTTGAAATTACTACGTTACCCAACAGTGGTATCAGAGCCAGGTTTTATGCGTTGATGTCATATGCACGAGTAGAACACAAGTGAGTTGTGGGCGATATAAGTCATCTTGCTTACCAGCAGGTCATACTTTGGTTGGCGGTATTGTGAGATGAAGCGCCGGACCGACATTACGCATACGCTTACGCGAGACTGGTTTCATCGCTCGAGCACTAGTTGCTTAAAGGTGACCGGCGGGTGTCTGTTTCTCTCACTTTAGTTGAACCGAGTGTGGCTACGCCCGGTCCTTGCGAAGGTTAAAACAGCACCAACTTGACAAACTATCGTTGTGGTTTTGATGCGTAGGTAAGAACGGTTCTTGCTCAGCCCGTAGCAGCCACGTAAAACTTGCAACAACAAAGTAGAGGACGTCTAACTTGTTTTTGCAGGGCATGTTGTGATGTGATGTGGTCAAGACGTGATGCTATATTTTATTGTATGAGATGATCATGTTTTGTAACCGAGTTATCGGCTTGGCTGGCAGGAGCCATATGGTTGTCGCTTTATTGTATGAAATGCAACGCCATGTAATTGCTTTACTTTATCACTAAGCAGTAGCGATAGTCGAGAAGCAATAGTTGGCGAGACGACAACGATGCTACGATGGAGATCAAGGTGTCGCGCCGGTGACGATGGTGATCATGGCGGTGCTTGGCGATGGAGATCACAAGCACAAGATGATGATGACCATATCATATCACTTATATTGATTGCATGTGATGTTTATCCTTTATGCATCTTATCTTGCTTTGATTGACGGTAGCATTATAAGATGATCTCTCACTAAAATTATCAAGAAGTGTTCTCCCGAGTATGCACCGTTGCAATAGTTCTTCGTTTGAGACACCACGTGATGATCGGGTGTGATAGGCTCTACGTTCAAATACAACGGTGCAAAACAGTTGCACACGCGAATACTCAGGTTAAACTTGACGAGCCTAGCATATAACAGATATGGCCTCGGAACACGGAGACCGAAAGGTCGAACGTGAATCATATAGTAGATATGATCAACATAGTGATGTTCACCATTGAAACTACTCCATCTCACGTGATGATCGGACATGGTTTAGTTGATTTGGATCACGTAATCACTTAGATGACTAGAGAGATGTCGCCTAAGTGGGAGTTTTAATATGATTAATTAAACTTGAATTTATCATGAACTTAGTACCGATAGTATTTTGCTTGTCTATGTTTCATGTAGATAGATGGCTCGTCTTTGTTGTTCGTTGAATTTTAATCGTTCCTTGAGAAAGCAAAGTTGAAAGATGATGGTAGCAATTACACCGACCGGGTCCGTAACTTGAGGATTATCCTCATTGCTGCACAGAAGAATTACGCCCCGAAGCACCGCTGGGTGCCAGCCTCTTTGAGAACAACGCCGAAGTTGTGAACGTCCGCGAGCAAAGCGATGACTACTCTATAGTTCATGTGCCATGCTTTACGGCTTAGAACCGGGTCTTCAACGACGTTTTTAACGTCATGGAGCATATGAGATGTTCCAGAGTTGAAGTTAATATTTCAAGCAAATGCCCGGATTGAGAGATATGAAGTCTCCAATAAGTTCTATAGCTGCAAGATGGAGGAGAATAGTTCATCGGTGAACATATACTCAAAATGTCGGGTATAATAATCACTTGATTCAACTGGGAGTTACTCTTCCGGATGATAGTGTCATTGATGAATTCTCCAATCATCGCCACCAAGCTACAAGAGCTTCGTGATGAACTATAATATGCAAGGATGACCAAAACAATTCCCGAGCTCTTCGCAATGCTAAAAGCCGTGGAGGTAGAAATCAAGAAAGAGCATCAAGTGTTGATGGTCAACAAGACCACTAGTTTCAAGAAAAGGGCAAAGGAAAGAAGAAGGGAACTTCAAGAACAACAAGAAAGTTGCTGCTCAAGAGAAGAAACCCAAGTCGGACATAAGCCCTGGCGAGTGTTTCTACCGCAAGCGATCGACTTTGAAGCGGAACTGCCCCAAGTATTTGGCGGATAAAAAGGATGGCAAGGTGATCAAAGGTATATGTGATATACTTGTTATTGATGTGTACCTTACTAATACTCATGATAGTACACTGGTATTTGATATGGTTACATTGCTAATATTTGCAACTCAAACAGGAACTACGGATTGCGAAGATTGGCTAAGGACGAGGTGACGATGCGCGTGGGAAATGGTTCCAAAGTCGATGTGATCGCGGTCGGCACGCTACCTCTACATCTACCATCGGGATTAGTTTTAGACCTAAATAATTGTTAATTGGTGCCGCGTTAAGCATGAACATTATATCTGGATCTTGTTTGATGCGAGACGGTTATTCATTTAAGACAGAGAATAATGGTTGTTCTATTTATATGAATAATATCTTTTATGGTCATGCACCCTTGAAGAGTGGTCTATTTTTATTGAATCTCGATAGTAGTAATACACATATTCATAGTGTTGAAACCAAAAGATGCAGAGTTGATAATGATAATGCAACTTATTTGTGGCACTGCCATTTGGGTCATATCGGTGTAAAACGCATGAAGAAACTCCATACCGATGGACTTTTGGAATCACTTGATTATGAATCACTTGGTACTTGCGAACCGTGCCTCATGGGCAAGATGACTAAAACAGCGTTCTCCGGAACTATGGAGCGAGCAACTGATTTGTTGGAAATCATACATACTGATGTTTATGGTCCAATGAATGTTGAGGCACGCGGCGGGTATCGTTATTTTCTCACCTTCACAGATGATTTGAGCAGATATGGGTACATCTACTTAATGAAACACAAATCTGAAACATTTGAAAAGTTCAAAGAATTTCAGAGTGAAGTGGAAAATCATCGTAACAAGAAAATAAAGTTTCTACGATCTGATCGTGGAGGAGAATATTTGAGTTACGAGTTTGGTTTACATTTGAAACAATGCGAAATAGTTTCGCAACTCACGCCACCCGGAACACCACAGAGAAATGGTGTGTCCGAACGTCGTAATCGTACTTTACTTGATATGGTGCGATCTATGATGTCTCTTACTGATTTACCGCTATCATTTTGGGGATATGCTTTAGAGACGGCCGCATTCACGTTAAATAGGGCACCATCTAAGTCCGTTGAGACGACACCTTATGAACTGTGGTTTGGCAAGAAACCAAAGTTGTCGTTTCTTAAAGTTTGGGGCTCGATGCTTATGTGAAGAAACTTCAACAGATAAGCTCGAACCCAAATCGGAGAAATGTGTCGCATAGGATACCCAAAGGAGATCTGTTGGGTACACCTTCTATCACAGATCTGAAGGCAAGATTTTCGTTGCTAAATTCGGATCCTTTCTAGAGAAGGAGTTTCTCTCGAAAGAAGTGAGTGGGAGGAAAGTAGAACTTGATGAGATAATCAGATCTGCTCCCTTATTGGAAGGTAGTTCATCACAAGAAACGGTTCTGTGACAACTACACCAATTAGTGAGGAAACTAATGATGTTGATCATGAAACTTCAGATCAAGTTACTCTTGAACTACATAGGTCAACCAGAGTAAAATACGCACTGAGTGGTACGGTAATCCTATTCGGAAGTCATGTTACTTGACCATGGCGAACCTACAAACTATGAAGAAGCGATGGTGAGCCCAGATTCGCAAAATGGCTGGAAGCCATGAAATCTGAGATGGGATCCATGTATGAAAACAAAGTATGGACTTTGGTTGACTTGCCGATGATCGGCAAGCCATTGAGAATAAATGGATCTTTAAGAAGAAGACCGACGCCGATGGTAATGTAGCTGTCTATAAAGCTCGACTTGTTGCGAAAGGTTTTCGACAAGTTCAAGGGGTTGACTACGATGAGACTTTCTCACCCGTAGCGATGCTTAAGTCTGTCCGAATCATGTTAGCAATTGCCGCATTTTATGATTATGAAATTTGGCAAATGGATGTGAAAACTGCATTCTTGAATGGGTTTCTAGAAGAAGAGTTGTATATGATGCAACCAGAAGGTTTTGTTGATCCAAAGGGTGCTAACAAAGTGTGCAAGCTCCAGCGATCAATTTATGGTCTGGTGCTAACAAGAAAGTGAGTGGGAGCTCTGTAGCATTTCTGGTATTATATGTGGACGACATATTATTGATTGGAAATGATATAGAATTTCTGGATAGCATAAAAGGATACTTGAATAAAAGTTTTTCAATGAAAGACCTCGGTGAAGCTACTTACATATTGGGCATCAAGATCTATAGAGATAGATCAAGACGCTTAATTGGACTTTCACAAAGCACATACCTTGATAAAGTTTTGAAAAAGTTCAAAATGGATCGAGCAAAGAAAGGTTTTTACCAGATTACAAGGTGTAAGATTGAGTCGACTCAATGCGCGACCACAAGCAGAAGATAGAGAGAAAATGAAAGATGTTCCTTATGCTTCAGCCATAGGCTCTATCATGTATGCAATGCTGTGTACCAGACTGACGTATGCTTAGCAAGAAGCTTGGCAGGAAGGTACCAAAGTAATCCAGAGTGGATCATCGGACAGCGGTCAAGAACATCCTGAAATACCGAAAAGGACTAAGGATATGTTTCTCGATATGGAGGTGACAAAGAGCTAGTCGTAAATGGTTACGCCGATGCAAGCTTTGACACCGATCCGGACGATTCTAAATCGCAAACCGGATACATGTTTTTATTAAACGGTGGAGCTGTCGGTTGGTGCAGTTCTAAACAAAGCGCCGTGGCGGGATCTACATGTGAAGCGGAGTACATAGCTGCTTCGAAGCAGCAAATGAAGGAGTCGGATGAAAGAGTTCATTTCGATCTAGGTGTCATACCTAGTGCATCGGGACCAATGAAGATCTTCGTGACAATATGGTGCAATTGCCTTGGCAAAGGAATCCAGATTTCACAAGAGGACCAAGCATATCAAGAGACGCTTCAATTCCATTGGGACCAAGTCCAAGTGGGAGACATAGAGATTTGCAAGATACATACGGATCTGAATGTTGCGACCCGTTGACTAAGCCTCTTCCACGAGCAAAACATGATCAGCACCAAGACTCCATGGGTGTTAGAATCATTTTGTGTAATCTAGATTATTGACTCTAGTGCAAGTGGGAGATGAAGGAAATATGCCCTAGAGGCAATAATAAAGTTATTATTTATTTCCTTATATCATGATAAATGTTTATTATTCATGCTAGAATTGTATTAACCGGAAACATAATACATGTGTGAATATATAGACAAGCAGATAGTCACTAGTATGCCTCTACTAGACTAGCTCATTAATCAAAGATGGTTATGTTTCCTAACCATAGACATGTGTTGTCATTTGATTAATGGGATCACATCATTAGGAGAATGATGTGATTGACATGACCCATTCCGTTAGCTTAGCACTTGATCGCTTAGTATATTGCTATTGCTTTCTTCATGACCTATACATGTTCTCGTAACTATGAGATTATGCAACTCCTGTTTACGGAGGAACACTTTGGTACTACCAAACGTCACAACGAATCGGGTGATTATAAAGGAGTACTACAGGTGTCTCCAAAGGTACATGTTGGGTTGGCGTATTTCGAGATTAGGTTTTGTCACTCCGATTGTCGGAGAGGTATCTCTGGGCCCTCTCGGTAATACACATCACATAAGCCTTGCAAGCATTGCAACTAATAAGTTAGTTGTGAGATGATGTATTACGAAACGAGTAAAGAGACTTGCCGGTAACGAGATTGAACTAGGTATTGGATACCGACGATCGAATCTCGGGTAAGTAACATACCGATGACAAAGGGAACAACGTATGTCGTTATGCGGTTTGACCGATAAAGATCTTCGTAGAATATGTAGGAACCAATATGGGCATCCAGGTTCCGCTATTGGTTATTGACCGAGAATGGTTCTAGGTCATGTCTACATAGTTCTCGAACCCGTAGGGTCCGCACGCTTAACGTTTCGATGACAGTTTATTATGAGTTTATAAGTTTTGATGTACCGAAGGTTGTTCGGAGTCCCGGATGTGATCACGGACATGACGAGGAGTCTCGAAATGGTCGAGACATAAAGATTGATATATTGGAAGCCTATGTTTGACTTGGAAGGTTCCGGATGAAAACAGGATGTTATCGGAACACCGGGGTTACGGAACCCCGGGGTCAATGGGCCTTGATGGGCCATAAGGCGAAGAGGAAGGGCCGGGCAGGGCAGGCGCGCTCCCTCCCCTCTAGTCCGAATAGGACAAGGAGAGGGGGCGCGCCCTTCCCTCTTCCCTCCCAAACCTAATCCAACTAGGAGGGGGAGTCCTACTCGGTGGGAGTAGGACTCCTCCAGCGCCTCCCTAGGGCCGGCCGCACCCCTTGCTCCTTTATATACGGGCAGGGGGCACCCGTGACACACAAGTTGATCTACGTGATCGTTTTAGCCGTGTCGCGGTGCCCCCTCCACCATATTACACCTCGGTCATATCGTCATGAGCTTAGGCGAAGCCTGCGTCGGTGGAGCATCATCATCGCCACCACGCCGTCGTCTCGACGGAACTCATACCCGACGCTTTGCTAGATCGAGCACGGAGATCGCCATCGAGCTGAACGTGTGCAGAACTCGGAGGTGCCGACGCTCGGTACTTGGATCGGTCGGATCGTGAAGACGCATCGACTACATCAACAGCGTTGTTATAACGCTTCGCCACGGTCTCACGAGGGTACGGACGACACTCTCCCCTCTCGTTGCTATGCCATCACCATGGTCTTGCGTGTGCATAGGAAAATTTTGAAATTACTACGTTACCCAACACATCCACCTTCTCAACTTTTCCAATTTTCGCTCCAAGTAACTCCCCCCAGTACTTATTCATTAGCTCAAAACGAGGGTTCATGATTCTTGCCCACAACACAATGGTCTTGAAAACAACATCAGAGGGTTTCTGCTTCGGATCAAATTCATTGAGCAACACCGCATGTTTCCCCACTGTCCATGGAGCATCATCTTTCACTCTTTCTTTGTCTGATTTAGTTGCAAACTCAACAATGAAAATATTGTTTGACACTGGTTTTGCAACCAAACCTTTTGGATTCCCCCAAGCTGGTCCAAGTGCCGACATGATAGTCTGTATATGCAGAGCATGTGGGGATAATACCTTACCAATTAAGGCAAATTCGAGATTCACCAAATCAGCTTCATTCTCATCCTCCAAGATAAGGGCGTCCGCCTCTCCCGAAGTGAGATTGAGACGCTCCATCATCTCCCTGACCTTGCCCTCTGCATCCGCGGGTTCGCCGACCAGCTTTCCTGCGGTCTTCCTGTTGCGGAGCATCCCACGTTCATCCCCATGTACACTCCGACTACTCTCCAAACCCCAAGTGGACATATGACGAG
Source organism: Aegilops longissima (assembly GCA_021605205.1). NCBI lineage: Eukaryota > Viridiplantae > Streptophyta > Magnoliopsida > Poales > Poaceae > Aegilops > Aegilops longissima. The sequence continues at coordinate 142,802,055 of CM038676.1, read as the reverse complement.
ACCTCGAACATACGCCAGTGGATACAAGGTGAAATCTCTCCTCTCCGAACCATCACTTTCTACATGTGAGACATGGCTTCTACCTCCAACGTGTGTCCTATGCATGATCAGGTACTTGGAGGAAAGACACAGAGCCACCACACCCAACGGACGAGCTAGCGAGGACGCCAAGTACAAGGACCAAGAGAAGAAGCTGCCCTGGTTCTACAGCTGCCAGACGTCTGCCAGACCGGACGTCCGACGACTCCGGCTCCGGACGACCGACCAAGGCCGGACGTTCGACGACCATCAGCCACCGGACGACCGACAACGTTCGGAAATCCGACAAATCCACACCCGAGCCAAATCGCCGGATGTCCGACAAGTACCGGACCCTCGCGAGCCACCGGACGTCCGGTACCCGTCGGATGACCGGCGCCTGTGCGCTGCCATGTGTTGGGCCGCAACCCATGCACCCCTTCACTTACCCCTTTGTGGATCTAGACTATATATACTCCTCCACCTCCTCCTAGTTAGGGTTAGCGTTGATTTAGCTCATTGTTAGATAGAGCTTCGCTCATCCATATCGGATCTACTCCACGAGAGAGACCGCGGCCCCTCTTCGGAGAAGATCCACCTTGGATTCAAGACCTCCTTTGCGGAGAAGACCATCATCAAGACCTCCTCACGGAGAAGAACGGCTACCGTTTGTATCGTCCTTTGTTGACTTTGGATCATGTATCTCCCTTTGTGTTCATCGATCTAGCACATGTGTGATTGATCTTGTTGGTTTGAGTGATTCTCTTGTGTTTTCCCCGTGATTTCCCTCGTGCTCTTCCGCTCGTTCTTTGTGTTCCTCGTAGGGATTCTCTCCAAACGTGAAAGATCGTCCACATAGGGTTCCGCCCTACATCATCTTGGTATCATGAGCCACGTTGATCATGTTTTTGGAGCCCCTACCCCGTGTTTTCTAGCTTGATTTTGTTGTTTTCGTCCTAAATCCAAAAATCCCCACCAAAAATAGCCCCAATTTTTTTTTTGTGATTTGTTGGTTTTGATGATGTTTTGTTGATTTTGATCCATGGATTTGCTTGGTTTCGAGTGGATCTAGCATCTCCCCAAGTTTCCCCATCTTTCATCCACGAAATCTCGTCAATTTTGACCCCGAAATCTCCATTTTCCGCTCAAAATCGCGCCCCCGAAATCGCATCTCGCGTTGACCCCGACCCACCGAACGACCGACGCTTTACGGACGTCCGGAGCCCCAGGAACGACCGGACGTCCGACCTTTCCGGACGACCGGAACCTCTAACCAGCGCTGAAATTAGCGGATTTCCGACCTTCCCGGACGTCCGGCGACCGGACATCCGTCCTTTACGGACGTCCGTAACATGTAGATTCCCACTTCGGTTGATTTTTGTTTTGTCCATAACTAATTCATCCGAACTCCGATTTTGACGTTCTTTAGCTCGTTTTGAAGCTATTGACATCCCCCTTCCAACAAAAATACCACCAACATCATTTGACTCCATAAATTTTTTGGAACTTTGGCATCTTCACCTAGGGCTTCCACCACATCCTCCGCTACTCCACCACCGACTTCCGCAACATAACCAATTTTGTTCCTCATGGTTGTTTGGGTTGTGGATTGTGTATCCTAAGGTGTTTCGGCTACTTAGGGACCATGCTTCCAACTCCGACACCGTGTATAGTTGTATAGTTCACCACCTTACCCTCCACTTCCGCATTGCGTACTCCAAAACCACCATTGCATTTCCGCAATCCCATTGAGTTTCCGCAACCACCACCGCATTGCGCTACCACCATTTGACTTGTGCCTTTGGAGGTTTTGAGTTCGCGGTTTTTCCGTTTCCTAAGGTGTTTCGGCTACTTAGGGACGAGTCTCCATCATCTTGGTATCTACATCAAGTACACCGCCACTCATCATCGCAAAGGACGGTAACCTCGACGACACCATAGTATATTCCCTTGCTATTGCATTGATAACCCCTAGCCCATTTTGCGTCACTTGCCTATCGAGACTAGCCATTTGAGTATTGCCGGCAACGTTACTTGTGCACATTAGTGATCTACACCATCCATTGCATACATACCATATCATATTGGTATCATATCATCCATTGTGTCACAATATCGTTCCCGCATATACACAATTGCTATCTTGGTTTGTGCATTGTGCAAAATTGGCCATAAAAAAAGAAATAAAGCTTTTAAGCAAAGAAAGAGAAAGAGCAAAGAAGCTTGTAAGCAAGTGCCATAGCATTATACCACATTGCATATAAGATTGGCATATCCGATCATCTTGGATCATCTTGAGAAACACCGAGAACCATACATACATAGCATACTTGGGATAGAAAGTTTATCCATTTTGCATCTTATAGGTTGTGCACAAGTGTTGTATCCGCCTATTGAGCAATCGTGCTACCGTCTCTCTTGAGTTGTGCAACACGAGCGTTTTGGTGGATTCCACATTTTGAGCTCATTCCTTGGTTGCACGGCCCCATTTATCTATCCGTGTGTGCGTTTCGGTGTGCCATTCATTGCTATTGGTCTACTTGTTTCACTTGCGAATTTGTGAATCTCTTTCAACATTATTGACTCTTGCTAACATTTTTGCATCAAATTTTTGTGCCACTATCCTCACCGAGCTCCACCATAAGCTTTACTTGTGTAGGTGTGAGAAACCGACAAGAATTGGTACCAATTGTGCTATTTCCTTGTTACATCATTGAGTGATCATTGATCCATTTTCAACATCGGTCAAGGTACATTTGGTCAAGTTCTTCTCTTTCTCCCACTCATATTTGCTCGAGTCTTGTGATGGATAGGCAAGGTGTTTCCTCTCCGATCTACGACAACAACGACGGCATGAACAACTACATCACCAAAGCGTCCATCTTCGATCTACAACGACAAATGCAAGGCGCACAATCAAGATTGCAAGAGCGCATCGAGAACCTCTCCATCGACATTCATCTCTCTGAAGCAAGGAAAAGGGACTACATCGACAAGAAGCTTTCCGCACATAAAGAGGAGCAAGATGCAAGGATGGAGGAGATTAGAGCCTTGATCAAGTCTTCTTCCCCTTCGTCATCCTCAAGGCAGCGACATTCAAGACACAAGTTTTCGGAGCGCGGAAACGATGCAAGTGCAAATCGTCCTCGTCCACATCTACATGGCGACGACCATCACGTTCGTGATCAACATCGTCATGAAGGGCAAGTCACCTCTAAGCATCATGTGCACGACGACGACGAACGACATCTTCTACGAGCTCAAGCACGACAACGACACCATCAACATGAAGATGCTCCACAAGCGCAAATGCACAAGTCCCAACAAGCCCTACTTCACGCCAAGTGGAAGCTTCATGAGCACAAAAGAAGACCGCGAGACGACCTCCACAAAGACGGCGCTACGGCTACATCAACCACTTCGGCATCTTCGCCAAGTGTTCTCACAACATCTTCGCCTTTGGACGCACGACATCTTCGCCTACTTCCCACGTGTACGCCTACATCAACTTCATCAAGTCCAAGGCGACTACCTACGAGCGAGGGCGACACTTCCATCTTCGGAAGCCCCCCAAGGAAGATGGCCGAGCATGGGACATTCCCTTCGGTCATGGAGATGAGCTACGAGGTGCCACATCATATGGGCCTCCAACAACAAGACGGTGACAAGAAGGTTGAGCATGGGACTATCCCTTCAACCAAGGCGGCGATAGGAGTTGAGCATGGAGACGTTTGCACCAACATCTCTCCGACACCCACATATAAAGAGATGACCCAATTCCCATGTGAGGAGAGCCACCCCACCATGAGTGATATGAGTGACTCCACCATATGTGACATTGAGTGCATTTCCTATGAGAGGATGAGTGTGACCACCACTAGCCCCACACTTGAGAGCATGCCACACATCCTATGTGAGGTTGAGAGCCATTTGAGTGACTCCACCAACCATATGAGTGAAAGCATCCAAGAGGGAGTGACTGAGCCACAACACTTAGTGAGTGAGGTAGTTGACACGGCATGTAAGGCCACCATGATTTCTAACGACTTAACCTCTACTCCTAGTGTGTTTTCTTCTTTGGTGCTAGGTCTCCTACATGACGACATGCCTATCCTCGACGAGTTCATACCTCTAATGGAGACAACGATGGCCATGGTGGACGATGATGCACCCCCCACATGGTTCCATCACGATGAAGATGACAATGACTTGTTCTTCGACACCTCACCTACAACACATGAGCGATGCTCCAAAGGTAACATAGGTGATGGTGCTTCTCTTGTCCCACTAGTGGACTCTCTTGACATCGATTGCTCCCATGATGTTGACCCACCTATTACCATGCTTTATGCTAGTGAAACTTCTTCATGCCTTGACTTACCTATTTACGATGAATATGATGATGAGCATGTTGAGTCGCCTAGTTGTGATGCTATGCTCCATAGGACATCTTGTGAAAATTCTATTGGTCACTTCATGTTTGACAATCCATTGAACTTGTCATATGCTATGAGTGAGATCTCCCATATTACATCATTTCAATCTCAACACAGTAACTATGCATGCCCCATTAAAATAAATCCCATTTGCACTTATGGCATAGATGACGAGATGATGGTCATTGGCTTTTGCTTCTCTTGTGATGATATTGCCATGCTTCCTTTACATGATTTGCGCAATTCATCTACTATGTCATGCCATGATCACATTGAACCAAATATGCTTTGTTTTGGATGTTGTCAATATTCTCCATGTGATGTTCCTACTAATGCTCATGAAGAGACCCCCATAGTTTCCTCATACATGTGTGGAGATTTTGATTCATCCCATCCTTTGCATGATTCCCATGATAGTGTACACCATATGCATTCCATGAATAACAATGCTCTAGATATTTCCCATGATGCATTACACAATTTGAGTCTCCCTTATGCTATACATAACAACAAACCTCTCATGATGGATGACATGTTTCTATATCACGCATCTCATTTATTTGAGCATTGGCTATTTTGTGCTAACCAACACATGCACGTATGCATCATGATGGATGATGCGTACATCTACCACGCACACACAATTTTCCCTTTGTCTTTGTTTTGTGTAGGTACTCACGTATACTCGTCACACTCTCAATCCCAAGAGTTGACGAAACGAGCTCGTGCGAGCAACGATGACTTGGGATCCCGTGGACTTTCATTCCCACCATTCCTTTTGCGCAAGGACTACGCGCATCTCTTTTACTTGTCTCTCACACGGCTATGGTGTCACGCCCAAGATGCGACCCTATCCAAGAACTCGAAGGTCCCACCAAGGATAGAAGCGCATCTTGAAGACGCTTTTGCAAGGTGGATATCATTACATCAACATTACATAATAGATGGGGATACATACATAAGGCACAAATGCCACAAGAATACATCAACAACATACATGAGAACAACATCCGACTACGGATGAAACATAAACAGAAACTCAAACGGCATCCACCTCGCTAGCCCAGCTGCCGACCGAACCTATCCCCGATCGAAGAAGAAGCGTAAGAAGAACTCCAACACAAGCAAACATCGCTCTCGCGTCATGATCATCGCGAAACCTGTACCTGCAACTGGTGGTGTAGTAATCTGTGAGCCACGAGGACTCAGCAATCCCATTACCATGGGTGACAAGACTAGCAAATCTTAATGGGAAAGGAAGGGGTAAAGTGGTGAGGTTGCAGCAGCTACTAAGCATATATGGTGGCTAACCAACGCAAATAAGAGCGAGAAGAGAAACAAAGGAACGGTCGTCAACTAGTAATGATCAAGAAGTGATCCCGAACTCCTACTTACGTCCGACATAACCCGAAACCGTGTTCTCCTCTCGATCAACCCGAAAAGAGACACATCACGTTACGCTACGGTTGGTGTATTTTAGAAGAGTTTGCTTCAAGTTTACTACAACCGGATATTAACAAATTCCCATCTCGCCACATAACCGCAGAGCACTGACTCTCGAAAGTTTATACCATGCAGGTGTCCCAACTTAGCCCATGATAAGCTCTCGCGATCAACGAAGGATATTCCTTCTCCGGGAAGACCCGATCGGTCTCGAATCCGGCTACAAGACATTTCGACAAAGAATAAAACAAGACCAAGAAAAGCCCCGGATGTGCCGACAAATCCCGATAGGAGTCGACGTACCTCATTCTCGTGGCACACCGGATGAGCCAGACGTCGGGTTGGCATAAACCCCGATTGCCCGAGGGACGCGGACATCGCTTCGGTTTGGACCAACTTTCGAAGGAGAAGCGCCGGGGGCTAAAATAAAGATGACCCTCGGGCTCCGAAACCCAAGGGAAAAAGGGCATAGGTGAGGCAAATGGTAAAACCAATGTTGGGCCTTCTTTGAGGAGTCTTATTCAAAGCGAACTGTCAAGGGGTCCCATAAATCACCCAACGCGTTAGGGACGCAAAATCCGGGAACATAATACCGATATATGACGGAAACTAGGCGGCAAGAGTGGAACAAAACACTGCATAAGGCCGAGCCTTCCACCCTTTACCAAGTATATAGATGCATTAATTAAATAAGATATATTGTGATATCCCAACAAGTAAACATGTTCCAACAAGGAACAACATCTCCATGTTCCAACAAGGAACAAACTTCATCTTCACCGCAACTAACAACGCTATAAGAGGGGCTGAGCAAAGCGGTAACATAGCCAAACAACGGTTTGCTAGGAAGGGTGCAAAAGGTTAGAGGTTCATGGCAATTTGGGAGGCTTGAGGAACAGGTAATAGGTAGCGCAACATAGCGATAGAACGAAGCAACTAGCATAGCAATGATAGTAGTGAGATCCAGGTAGCGGTCATCTTGCACGAAATCCCGCTAGGAAGAAGAACGAGTCCATGAAGAAGACGAACGGATGAAGCCGAACCAAGCGTAGACGAACGAATCCTCACAATCGCAACGAAACAGGAACTAACAAGAAGAAGCACACAACAAAGTAAACACACCACACATGAACATGACATGATGCACAACAAGCATGATGCATGACAAATCTAGATGAGGCTACTCATGGCAAGAGATGATGCAAACAAGAGCAACACATCAAGGCAAGTTTAAATGAGGCCGGGAACAACATATAACAAATCCGGTAAGTCCTCATATGCAAATTTCGAAATTGGTCCAGATCTGAATAAACCCTATGTTCAAGTTGTTAAACAGCAAGTTAAAGAGCACCACGAAGATCTACACGAAATTCTAGTCAAGTTACATATAAAGTTCATTAGATTCGGAGCTACGGCCTAGAAGATATGAGCAAAACAAGTTAAACATGGCATTGATGCAAAATGCATACAAACATCAAGCAAACACCTCAAAACAAGGATGCAACATTATAATATGAAACTACATGCAAAAACAAGCAAGTTTCATATAGAGCACACTCAAAACGGAGCAACGGTGCAACACATACACCCTATACAAGTTTAAAGGACAAGCTGTCCAAAACAGCAACTAGGCATATTGCAAGCACCAAAACACTAAGCTACAGCATCTCAACGTAATAACAAAAGGCATGGGCATGATGTACAGGTAAAGCATGACAAAACATGAACACTGAGCTATCTCCAGAAATCACTAAAACATGCTCAAACACACATGGCAAGATTGCAAATAATAACAGTTTCAGACTTATCAGGAAATAACATCAGGTTGCAATGTCTAGAGCTATGAAACAACATGCTACAAGAACTTATCATGGCAAACAAAGGCATGGCATGAATCTACTAATTGCATAGAACAAAAGTCCTTTACTGACCAAGAGCCAAAAATGATCAGAAAATATGATGGCACCCATGTAAACATAGCAAGTTATATTACAGATTCAGACTTGGCAGGAACAACAATAAGTAGGCATGTTGGTGAGCTTGAACCACTCACCACAGAGCAATACATGGCATGGCAAGGCAACTCACAGTAAGAAGACATGGCATAGAAGCTTACATGGTAAGAACAACATCATAGCATACACGGATCAACTACAATAACCTTGGCAAAATTGAATAACATGTAAACAACCTGCCAGGAAACATTTTATAGCAAAAGTAGAGCTCGATTGACTCAAGCTATGGCACTCCATAATTGCAAACAAGGGCCTGGATGGATAGATAATAACCATATGTTCAAAACATCCTCATCAAGTATCTCAAAATAAGCATGGATCTCTCAGCAGCATCAAGTTAACATGGCATAAAAATATCAAGAAAAGCAGGTGAAATCAAGAACATCATGAAGCCTAGTTTGCATTCTTGTGCTATTCACCACAGAGATCACAAAAATACATGGAATACACCTCTGTAAAGATGGCATGGCATAGTACAAAATACATGTAGGACTCAAGTTCATAGGATGCACACATCAATCATGGCAAAAATGACAAAAGTGCATGTTCGATAAGAATCAAACTAACATCACATAGCCCTCTTCTAACAGCATTTGGGCATCAAGATGAGCTCAAATGTAAATGATGCAATGAGATGAAATGATGTACTCGTCGAGACGAACAATTTGACATATTACACGCACGAAACGGAGCAATATGCAGAGAGTTATGGCATGATGCACATTGCATGATAATATTGCAGATCTGGGGACTTAGTGGATTTTCACCTCCGCGGAAATTGGACGGGGAGATCCGGGATGGAGAGGTCCGGGGACGGGGCAGGTGCTGTTTGGTTGGGAGGATTGGTGGATCTGATCCACCTGCGGGGTTCCTGGCCGGATCTCGCCGGATCCGGCCGGAGTCGACGACGGAGCGCCGGCGGCGAGGGCGGGACGCGGAGGCGGGCGGCACAACGGGACAAGGGGCGACGCGTTCGGCAAGTTGGCGCTGGAAGCCGAGGGCGGCGGCCTGCAGCGACGGCGAGTGGGGCTCCGGCGAGTCATGGGCGCGGCGGAGGGCGGAGGCGCGGGTCATGCGGGCGGCGCTGGTGGACGGAGGAGGGCTGAGAGAGGCGCGGGCGAGGCGCCCGGCGGCGACGGAGATGGCTGGCGGGGGAGTTCGGCAGCGGCGGCGAGGCGGCGGGGCGGCGGCGGCGAGAGCGCGGGCGGCGGCGGACGAGCTCGGGCCGACCCGGCCCGATGAGCTGGCGGGCCCTGCTGGCTCGGGCGGCGGCAGTGGGAGGAGAGAGAGAGGCGGCGGACGCGTGGCGGCGGCCAGGCTGTCATGGCTGGCGGCGGGGTGACGTGTCGCCCCGGGATTGGTCCGGGCGACGTGGAGGCTGGACATGTCCGGCGCGGGATGAACATGTCCGGCGGCGCGAGGAAGAGGGAGGCTAGGGTTTCAACCGCGAATTTCGGGGGAGGTCACATATTTATAGGTAGAGGGAGCTAGGAGAGTCCAAATGAGGTGCGGTTTTCGGCCACGCGATCGTGATCGAACGACCGAGAGCATGGAGGGGAGTTTGGTGGGTTTTGGGCCAGTTTGAAAGGGGTGTTGGGCTGCAAACAAAAGAGGGCTTTGCGGTTACCCGGTTAACCGTTGGAGTATCAAACGACCTTCAAATGGCACGAAACTTGACAGGCGGTCTACCGGTGCTATACCAAGGCCACTTGGCAAACCTCGGTCCATTCCGAGAACGTTTAACACCCGCACATGAAAAGAGGCAAAAGGGGGCGCCGGGGGACATAGGAGTGCCGGATTGCAAAACGGACAACGGGGGAAATACTCGGATGCATGAGACGAACACGTATGCACAATGAGATGCACATGATGACATGATATAAAATGCAGATGATGACATGGCAAAGTGCAACACGCAAGCAAATGACATGGCAACGACGGCGAATAAATGGAAGACACCTGGCGCATCGAATCCGGGGCGTTACATATGGGCTATTTACCACTTGTCACCTTATGCTCATTTTCCCGTGTTCACTTTGCATGTTATTTTTACTTCTATACCTTTGCCATGCAATTGTGACCCTTGCTTGCATCTACCCATGATTCACCATTATGCTACTCCTATGTGTATTTGCATGCTTGGTGGAGATCCTTGTTGCTATTGCCATGTTTATCATGTGCCCCATGCTATTGATGCTATTTTGCTCATATCTTGCCTTTATGCTTGTGGAATGTCATGTGCATTTTGTATGCCCACTATTTGCACACATGACATGATTTTCATGATTACCTCTAGTATGTTGCATCTTCGCACTACTAGCTTGCTTGACTTGATCGCTATGATTGCTTCCTTGGTTGCATCACCCATGTTCCTCTCTTACTCGCTTTCTTGGGTTGATGACATATATGCTCATGCCTCTCACATGATATATCTTGTTCATTGTCGCTTGCCTCCAATAGTTGCCTCTATGCTTAATGATCGTGGAGCCTTAGACATATTCCTTGTGATGCATGCTTGCTTGTTTAAGCCTATTGTCTTTGGTTGTAGTTGCATCATATGCTTTCATACCATACCACACCTTGTCCTTTCTTATGATAAGAATAATGAAAACACTTGTTGGGTACCTCGTCCCTCGAATGATAGGTCTTGCATTTGCACTAACCTCTTTTGTTTTTCCGAGTGTTTGTCATGGTCTTTCATTTTGGAGGATTCACAAGGCGGTGCCGTTATGCGACATATTGGTTATGTGAAGGCATACATAATGTACAACTCCAACATCCTTGGAAACTTTCTTGAGGTGAACTCCTTCCCTTTGAGCCATCCTCACATATGCATATTGGATGGGCCATTCTTTCATTGTTGTCTCCTTCTTCTTGTCTACATGATACATCTATTGGATGGAGGACCAACATTGGAGATGGACCCTATGGACCTTCAAGTTGAGGAATGCCACGACATCGAGCTATGGTACAACACCACCCATAACAAATTTGCATCTTATACATGGATTGACCCACATTATGATTGCCTTGTTGCATCTTCAATTTCAATGTCATCCATGATATATGAGCTTGTGCATTTTCTTAGCAAATTTGTTGTGATCCTTCTTGATGGCATATTCATACATCATGATCATATTGCCTACCATCAATTGCATGATAACATAATCATATTGAGCATCCATTGCCATATTCATGCTATTGATAAACCGTCTCACTATGACATTATTTTGCACCGTGGTTGCATCGATCACATTCACGACACCTTTGTGTGCCCAATGCATGGATTTTCTCTCATGAATGCTTTACATGCCATTTTACATCATTTGGATAAGCATTTCATGCCTTGTCATGAACAATTCCTTTGGACGGACTCATTCTTACATGATGGACACTTTGTGTGCGCTAACCATTGTATTTCTGAGTGTTGCTTGTGTTTGCTCTTTTTGCATGTCTATCACTCCGGTGACACCTTGGACTACTTGGATTGCGCCATGTCTTCAACTTCGTCCAACTACAAGTCCGTCTACGACAACCGTTTCCATGGTGATGAGGATCACGATCCGAGGTCGGATCTTTCCCAAGGGAGGGGAGATGATGCGGAGCATCCCACGTTCATCCCCATGTACACTCCGACTACTCTCCAAACCCCAAGTGGACATATGATGAGACCTCGAACATACGCCAGTGAACACAAGGTGAACTCGCTCCTCTCCGAACCATCACTTTCTACATGTGAGACATGGCTTCTACCTCCAACGTGTGTCCTATGCATGATCAGGTACTTGGAGGAAAGACATAGAGCCACCACACCCAACAGACAAGCTAGCGAGGACGCCAAGTACAAGGACCAAGAGAAGAAGCTGCCCGAAGCTACAGCGGCCGGATGTCCGACCAGGATCGGACGTCCGACGACTCGAACTCGGACGACCGACCAAGGCCGGACGTCCGAGCGACCATCACCACCGGACGACCGACAACGTCAAAATCCGACAAATCCACACCGAGCCAAATCGCGGACGTCCAGACAAGTCCGGACGGCCGGACCCTCATGAAGCCACCGGACGTCCGATACCCGTCGGACAACCGGCGCTACTGTCTTGTTGCCATGTGTTGGGCCACACCCATGTACCCCTTCACTTACCCCTTCGTGGCTCTAGACTATATATACTCCTCCACCTCCTCCTAGTTAGGGTTAGCGTTGATTTAGCTCATTGTTAGATAGAGTCGCTCATCCATATCGGATCTACTCCACGAGAGACCGCGCCCCTCTTCGGAGAAGATCCACCTTGGATTCAAGACCTCCTTTGCGGAGAAGACCATCATCAAGACCTCCTCACGGAGAAGAACGGCTACCGTTTGTATCGTCCTTTGTTGACTTTGGATCATGTATCTCCCTTTGTGTTCATCGATCTAGCACATGTGTGATTGATCTTATTGGTTTGAGTGATTCTCTTGTGTTTTCCCCGTGATTTCCCTCGTACTCTTCCGCTCGTTCTTCGTGTTCCTCGTAGGGATTCTCTCCAAACGTGAAAGATCGTCCACATAGGGTTCCGCCCTACATCACTTCCCCTTGAAATCCACCATCTCCATTGGTCAAATCAGTGTTGGCGCGAGTCTGCATCCCCGCCTCCACTTCGCCGCTCCTCAAATTCGCCCTTCACACCCTCAGATTTCAGAGATCTGACGCACAGCCACGGGTGGGAAGCAAACAAGATTCTGCCCTAAATCACCCCTTCCTGCAGCCAAATCTGAGAACTGGGGGTACGGGAGTTGGTCCTGGTGTTGAGGAGATGAATCTTGCTTTGGAAGCACAGTAGGATGGATGCACGATGGGATCGTGACCACCAGATTGCAAGCCTCGCCTTGGTTTCGCTCGTCACTAGAGAGGACGAGAGAGTTCTAAGGGAGGCAGAGTTGACCCAGAGTCGGCCTTCGTGATGCTACACATGTAGCATGTAGTTAATAAGGAGAGAGATGCTCAGAATAACATAATATGTTACTGTAACATAGCGCTTTCCGAGAAAGGATGAGTCTACAAGCTAATAAATGAAGTCATCTATGACACTACTACTATGTTACTTTGCACTATGAAGTTAGTAACTTAAACTAATGTCATATGCATGACACTAATATAAATTACTCTATGATGAGCCTTAGGACTCCATCAATATGCTAGTCTGGCGAGTCCTCCGCCCAGATACCGCGTCGCGAAGGCCTGGCTGATTGGCCCGAGTTGCTCCTCTGTGGACCGAAGGCTCGACGGAGGCCTGGATTGCGGCTAGTTGTTTTGGCCATGTCCGGAAAAATGGATCGGCGACCGCACCAATCACCGGTAAGAAAGATGCGCAACCTCCCCTGGTGGCAATGACAGCTAGCACTAGCGGAGCGTCACTGCCACCCAATGGCGAATCTAGAAATAAAATGGAGGGTGGGCTCAAAGTTTACACCGAGAAATGAAACACTCGTTTGAAGAAAAAAAAAACGATTATCTCCAAATCTTTTTGTGGCAATAAACTGAAATTTTTCCAAATTACTACTGAAAACATGTAGTATTCACTAGATTCTTTTTCGGGTTAAAAAAATTACTCCCTTCATCCCATAATGTGTAATGTCAAAAAATGTCTTACATGATAGGACAGCGGGAGTATGAAATTTTGAACAATACATTGAATCTGTTTACCAAAATAGCAATTTTCTCCAAATCCATTTGTCCAAATAAGATCAAACTTTTTCAGATTACTAGAACTAGCTAGCAGCTACTGACTAGAACTAAACTAGTTAAAGCCTAGAGCAAATAAATTAAGTTAGACAGAGAAGAAATCTACCGACTAGAACTAAACTAAACTAGCTAGCAGCACATCACTGAACAAGCATAAATGAAATTAGACAGAGAATCTAGAGAGAAATTGGACAGAGAAGAAATCTACCGGGCAGGCAGGACTGCGGGTAGGGGAGGCTCGGAGGTTCTCAGGCGATGGGTGACGGCCAGGCAAGCTCCGAAGGCCCTGGGCGACGAGCTGCCGGCCTCCCTATGCTGGCTCCCTCGGTGGCGGCGAGTCGGTGACCGGCAGGGTGCTGAGGTCTCTGTGGTGTGGCGGCGTCCGGCAGGGGCGAGCTCCGCGCCTCCGCGGCTGCGCCTGGCGTCTAGGTCGTCGATAGCAGAGGAGCGTGCGACCGTGCGGGCTGCTCGCTGCACAACAGCTCGTGCTTCGTGGGAGCAACTAGTTAACGAGCGCCTCGAAAAGATCAGCGTCATTTGGCGCGCTCTCAGCCATTCGCCATGTATCGCATTTTGGATGCTCCCTTGCTTCCTTCGAATTTTGTTTTTTTATTTTTCCGCATGCGTTTTCGGCTTTTTAAACGGTTTTTTTCGGGTTTTTTTTCCATGTTTTGGTTTTTCCACGGTCTTTCTTAGCTTTACGATCAAAAAATAATTTTAAAAAATAATTTTTTTACGAAAAACGCGTTTTCTTTTTTTTTCCTTTCGCGAAAGTCATGGTTTTTGTTTCGCGAGAGGCACGGTTGTGCTTTAGCGAGAGTCATGGCCGTGCCTTTCGGAAACGAAAAAAAACGTGTTTTTTATTTTTTTTCTATCGCGAGAGTCACGGTTTGCTTCCGCTAGAGGCATGGTTGTGCTTTCGCGAGAGTCACGGCCGTGCCTCTCGGAAAGGAAAAAAAACACGTTTTTTATTTTTTTTTCTTTCGTGAGAGTCACAGTTTTGCTTCCGCGAGAGGCACGGTTGTGCTTACGCGAAAGTCACGGCCATGCCTCTCGAAAAGGGAAAAAAATACGCGTTTTTTATTTTTTTTTCTTTCGCGAGAGTCACGGTTTTGCTTTCGCGAGAGGCACGGTTGTGCTTTCGCGAGAGTCACGGCCGTGCCTCTCGGAAACGGAAAAAAACGCGTTTTCTGTTTCTTTTTTTCCTTCCACAAGAGTCACGGTTTGCTTCCACGAGAGGCACGGTTGTGATTTCGCGAGAGGCACGGGCATGCCTCTTTCAGAAAGGGAAAAAACCATGCTCCCGGTTCGGTTTTTTCGCCCGGTTTTTTTTGTCCGGTTTTTTCGTGAAAAAAAAGTTCGTCAAACCTATCAACATGGGATCTAGTTTTGAAGATCTCGACACGAGGAATCCAATGATGAAAACGGTTCGAGATTTGGACGCACGGTTTAAGAGATAAAACGTTTTGAATAAACGGATCTACGAAAAAAAAAGAAAACTCCTAGGTTGCGACAAGTAGCGCGCTACATGTGCGCCACTTGTCGCGACCTGGAAAAGTGGAGTGTTCTTTGCAACGAGTACTCCTTAATTAGTGATTTCGGTGCTTCGTGCGGGTGCCTAATTCCCTTAGATAGGCCGCCTGATCTGCTTTTCCTTGGCTGGGCCTGCCGATGCATAGTAGTAAAAAAGTATCTCGTGATATTGAAGGGTAGGCTCGAGCCTATCGAAGCCTCACCGGTAGATTCGCCCCTGCTGCCACCCAATGATGCGGAGCTGCAGAACAGTGGCCACTTTGGGTGTTAGCGCTCATGGCTGGCATGGGGCATGCATCGGCTCTCTACTGGGCGGTGGACCGCAGCGGTGAGGTGGTGCACTCCCGCGCAAACGGTGATCGACCGATGACACTACGGTCCACGATTTGGTGGTGGCGATTCAGATCTGGTCGGCCAAATGGTGACGGCTGCAAACTATGTTGCAGTGGCCTCCTACGGCTCCACGACGACGGTGGTCACTGAAAGTTCTTCGGGAGTCTTCGTATCAATATTCGGTGGTTGACTTAGGCGGTGAGATACAATTTATGGACGACGACTTTGACACATATGGATGGTTGTGTAACGGCTCCGGTCGCATCGCATGTACTTCTAAGATCGCAGAGAAGTGGCGGCGACAACACTTGATGACTTCGATGGTGGTGCTACTCGAGCATTAGGTTGCGAGCTCCTAGGTGAAAGCCTAGGTCTGGCTCAAGCTGGTTATACCTGGCAATGGTGATGTTTTTACATTGTTACCTTGCTGAAGGCATTGCTTGGATATGGCCGGATTGATTCTTCAGGGTGAAAACCTAGATTCTAGCCTTGGTGGTTGGATTCGGTGACGGTGAAGTTTGAGTGTCGCTCCCTTCTGAAGACGTTGTTGTTGAAGAACTTCGTCGTCTGTGTGGTGCCATGAGATCGCTGGTGTGGTTATGGTGATTGTTATAGTTTGCCTATCACAGATATGATCACTTTGGATTTTTTTTTTTCTTTTTCCTCGCCTACGCAGGTCTTGTATGACTTTCTGTTGCAGACATATTTTCTGTGTGCGTGCATTGATGTTGGCCATGTGCATTCTAGGTATGCAGAGGCCAGGGTGTGTGCTCTTAGGGTTTGTTCCTCTTGATGGTCCTTTTTGAGCTAATAAAATCCATCCTTTATCGAAAAAATACATTTGTGATGACAAGTTGTAGTATTTTGTCTTCCAAACCTTTCTTAGTACTACCTTTGAAGTCTTGAACCTTTGTTTTTCTTTTACAAGACTGCATTTTGTGCTATATGGAGATGGACATTGCAGTCGTAATTGAATTTCAGTATGTGGCTTTGTACTTTATGGAGCTGCTTCTTATATGAAATATTGTGTGCCGCAACTTGATACATCTCATTTTTGAAGCCAAACTATGTGTGGGTTTATCAATTCTTGCCAAAATGACAGTCAAACATCATGATATGGGAGTCATTGCAATTTACTAATCCTTGTAGCAACCAAACAAGTTTATTGCAATTGGATTTCCATTTCAACCAAATGAAATCCTAACATAGATTTCATTTCTACCATAGATTTCATTCCATTCCTACCACATGAAATGAGGGGTGCCAAACGAGTTGTAAAGAAAGTACAGTCCTATGTCATGCATCTCCAAATCCAAGCTTCTTCGATCTCACAGTAGAATTGGATCAGGCTGGTACTTGAATTCAGGCAAATCCTGGAGCCTGCAAGGAAAACAAATGCCACCCATTTAATCTTGTCTGTTTGGTTAAGGATTGCATCACATAACAATGAAAATACAGTGCCGTCCAAAACAGGTTAAGAACAATAAAATAGTAATTAAATTTAGACAGGTGTTCTTTTGCAACAGAAAGTTGAGGGCAATACATTACACGTACCTTTGCCTGACTTTGAGGATACCAGTGCCGAGTTGCATGGGTATGCCCATGATGATGCATTCACTTACTCCCTCTATCTGATCCTCGCGACCAGCGTACGAAGCATTGAAGAGATGCTCCAAAGCTCTCTCGAATGAAGACAGCATCAGCACGCTGCTTTTCATCTTTGCGATGCCGCCAGCCGTTATGCCCAAAATTTCGCCCTGAGAAACCGGCAGCATATGCACAGTTATTAATAAGCCTTGAGGCAGATGGATGGATGATTAAAATGGTGATCAGTGTAAGATGACTCTACAAACCTTGTATGTCATCAGGTCTGCCAGAAGCATCATATGTCTCAGATCAATCATCATATTGTTATTTTCAAAGGTATACCGAATTTCATCAATGATAGATCTCCTTGCAGCTTCAATTCCAAGTGTTTTGTTCACTTCCAAAATGTGGTTACTTTTTGTTCTCTTAGCATCAACCCCAGGAGTACCCAAAACTTTCAGGAGGTTTGTTCTGCAATAAAAAATTGTTTGATTGGCATATTATCATCTCAGACTAGCATTGAAGAAGTCACATTGAGTCTTATAAACAACTTACAGAAGCAATAAATAAGAATCCTTACCCTTCAACCAACAGGTTGTATCTGTCCAAAGTTCCATCGCGTCTTAAAACAGGGTTGACAACAGCTCTTTCAACAGTTGAAATGCCCTGAATTGATCAATAGGAAGGTCAGCTACATCATCATAATGGAAGAAAATTTACAGCATACTTCATTTACCTTTACAATCAGTTTTGGAAGCATCGATTTGAGATTGTGCAGCTCAAGCTGAAGTTTGGATTTATCTGTTCCAGTTGGATATATTCTCAACTTGGCTTCATCGATGACACGAACATGCTGTAAATATGATATATCATAAATACAATTGCAGAGAAAATGTTGGGCACATTACGCAACCACAGAGCTTTGTTCATACCTCAGACTTTAACTTTATTTTTGGATCATTTAGTATCGACAGCTGCACAGTGTCAGAAGAGATTCCCATGTACCCTTCTGTGCGCTGCATATCGAGTTCAACAACCAAATATGGCTGGTTTGATTTTAAGACAATCTTTATGGCTGCTGCCACCTGTCGAACATAACAAGGTTTCTCGTCAAGTTGAGTGCTTCCTTATCTGTTATGCCAGGGTTTCAACCTCCTTTTCGAAGAAAAAAATGCACAGGACATATAGTGTTATGACCGGCATATTAGGTGGGCTGTAGCCCAAGTTATCTTATCGTTATTAGGGGCTTAGCCCAATTATCTTATCGGTATTAGGGTCGTTTGCTTAGGAGTAAACCTTTCTATATAAGGAGAGGAGATGTACCAATCTAATCAAGCAAGAAGCAATCTGTATTTGCTCGGCTTCCCTTAGGGAGCCGGGAGACCTAACCCTAGCCGCCTCTTGCGCCGCCGCCGCCTCTTCTCCACCATGCAAGGACGGTGCCCAGCCGCCGGCCGCCGCGCCCTCGACCTCGTCTTCCTCCATCTTTCCCCTACAATCTCCGCCCTAGAACCGGCAGAACCCTAGCTCCTAACACCTTGGTATCAGGTAGCTCAGTTCCGATCATGTCTTCGCTGCCGCCCATCCCGTCGCTTCCGCTGCCAACCGTCACCACCGCGCTGCTGGCCTTCTCCACCGCGTCGCTGCCCTTCCCGTCCACGCCGCTGGTCGCATCCTCCGGCGCCGCCACCACCCAGATGACGGTGCCCCCCACCGCACCACCGACCGCCATCTACTCCCCGGCGGAGATCACCGGGGTCCTCAACGATCTTGTCACCGCCGTCCAGGGGATACGGCTATACCTAGCCGGCCCCTACGGGCCACCGGCCGCCGTGACCAGGCCAGCCGCCCTGCCGTGGTATTCGGCACCCGCGGCGCCGACCGGGCCTCTACACCACCACTGGCCGCTTCAGCCGCCGCGCCTAATGGCCCCGATGGCGGCGCCCGCCCTCGCCCGCGTCACCGCGCCACCGGGTCCTCGTCGCCACCGCATGCAGCAGCCGCCGCACCGGGGCCACCGCGACGCTGGTCGGCTGCTGCAGCCCTCGCGCAGCTCAGCCAGCCCCGCCACCGCCCGATCGCCACAATGGCGGCGCGCGGAGATCACCGGGTCCTCAACGATCTCGTCACCGCCGTCCGGGGATACGGCTATACCTAGCCGCCCCTACGGCACCGCCGCCGTGACCGGCCAGCCGCCTGCCGTGGTATTCGGCACCAGCGGCGCCGACCGGGCCTCTACACCACCATCGCCGCTTCACCGCCGCGCCTAATGGCCCCGATGGCGGCGCCGCCTCGCCCGTCACCCACGCCACCCGGGTCCTCGTCGCCACCATGCAGCAGCCGCCGCGCCGGGGCCACCGCGACGCTGGTCGGGCTGTTGCAGCTCAGCCAGCCCCGCCACCGCCCCGATCTGGCCACAATGGCCGGCCGCGGCCATCGCCGCGCCCGCCGCCTCCGCCGTTTCCAGGCAGCAGCAGCTGCCGCTGCCGGCGCCTCCGCCGCCCAGCACCGGGCTTACTACAACCGCGCCGGCAGCGTGCCGATTCAGCAAGTGCGGTTCCCGCCCTCACCGTCCCAGCTTCCAGCCTGGTTGGCCGGGACGTCACCGCCGCCAGTCTACACCATGGCCGCGGACCAGCCGGCGCCCTCCTTATCGTACGACGGGCCCTTCGGCTCCGCGGGTTTCCACGATGGCTTCGACGGGCCACCGCTTTCCTGCGGACCACCTGTGCACAGCGGACCAACGCCATCCTCTTCGCTGCTCCGTACCGCCGAGCCGTACACCCACGGCGGTCATGCTCAGACACCACCACGCTTCGCCAAGCTCGCCTTCGCCACCTACGTTGGCGCCGAGGACCCCCTCAACTGGCTCAACCAGTGCGAGCAGTTCTTCCGGGGCAACGGACGCTCGCGTCGGACCGCACCTGGCTCGACTCTTATCACCTCCGTGGCACCACACAGACGTGGTACTACGCCCTTGAGCAGGACGAGGGCGGCATGCCCCCATGGGAGCATTTTCGCGAGTTCTGCCTCCTTCGATTCGGACTACCGATACGTGGGAGCCGGTTGGCAGAGTTGGGCCGCCTTCCCTTCACCTCTACGGTGCAGGACTACACCGACCGCTTTCAGGCCCTGGCGTGCCACGCGCCCTGTGTGACGGCTCACCAGCGGGCCGAACTCTTCATCGGCGGTCTGCTAGATCATATCCGCGTGGACGTCGAGCTGCAGGGACCCCAGGACCTCCAGACGTCCATGTACTACGCCCGCGCATTCGAGCGCCACGCGGTGGCCATCCAGCAGGCATCACGGTCCTGGGCCGCTGGGCCGCTACCCTGGCCGGATGTTCCGGCGCAGGGTCGGCCTGCTCAGGCTTCCGCGGCACCCCTTGCCGCGACCGCGGCGCGCCCGTTCCGCCGGCTCACCTCGGCCGAGCTACTCGAGCGTCGCCGCCAAGGGTTGTGCTTCAACTGCGACGAGACCTACATGCCCGGCCACGTCTGCCCCCGACTCTTCTACCTGGAGGCTGCAGACTACATTGAGGAGGATGGCGTCGCCGCCGGGCTCGGTGACCTGGCCGCCCCAGCTGTCACGGAGGTGTTTGACGCTGGTTGATCACCTCGAGGAGTTCAGCAAGCGCTTCCCCGCCTTACAGCTCGAGGACGAGCTGTTTGTGCAGGCGGGGAGAAGTGTTATGACCGGCATATTAGGTGGGCTGTGGCCCAAGTTAACTTATCGTTATTAGGGGCTTAGCCCAATTATCTTATCGGTATTAGGGTCGTTTGCTTAGGAGTCAAGTAAACCTCTCTATATAAGGAGAGGAGATGTATCAATCTAATCAAGCAAGAAGCAATCAGTATTTGCTCGGCTTCCCTTAGGGAGCCGGGAGACCTAACCCTAGCCGCCTCTTGTGCCGCCGCCGCCTCTTCTCCACCACGCAAGGACGGCGCCCAGCCGCCGGCCGCCGCGCCCTCGACCTTGTCTTCCTCCATCTTTCCCCTATAATCTCCGCCCTAGAACCGGCAGAACCCTAGCTCCTAACATATAGCATGCGCAGATCTTTTTCTTCATTTTGAGTTCATGCAAAAAAACATGACTACACAAACTAAAACATTCAACAATCTCGGCTCAAACCAACATATGCAAATTCACACATAATAATGCAAGACTTGTTATATTAAACTAACAAATTGTAAACATTATCTATACATAGCTCATAAAACACATACATGAATATTTTTATAATATATTTGCTAGACAGCCAAACAACAAATCAAAGATTTTGCATCCATAGCAAAGCCCAAAGATTGATGAAGTGCATGTATATTTAATGCCTGGGAGAATGTCAAATGACAATTCTTTGTAACTACTAATGCACTAAATTTATGTGACATGTTTAACAATACCCAGAGCAAAATGCAAGCAGACAAACTTCCTTTAAGTGCATATACAAATTCAAAAGAATATAATTATCTGAATAACTTACCTCGCCCAGCACTACTTTCTCAATAGAACATTTCACTTTGGCTGCAAACAACTCATCCTGCTCAGACAAAAGTTCTGTAGTGATAATTGGTGTGCTTATCTTTTTAACAGCATTGATGATTTCCTTAATGCGGGGAACTCCAAGAGTAACATCTTTGTTGTTCTTAAGGAAACAAATCTTTGAAGGATATTTAACTGTAGTAGATTCAACATCCTATATTTATATTTCTGCATTTTGTATGCCATAGAGCCCTACCATATCAACAGTAACCATAAAACTTCTTTGTATGTATTGTTGAAAGTTTTTATCATACTCATTAGATAATAAATCATAGTAGCCCCCTAATGATAAGTTTCAGAAAATAAAGTAAAGCTCCCACTTCCGCATCATTAACATGCCACAATAACTATACCATTTTATTTAAATACAAAATAAAGGAAGGATACTCATGCTAGCTACTCCTGCAAAATGGAAAGTTTTCAATGTCATTTGGGTCCCAGGCTCTCCAATACTCTGTGCCCCAATTGCCCCAATTGATGCTCCTGCTTCGATTATTTTTGAATGATAACGAGATAAGCAAGTGTCCAAGAAAACCTGTGCCAGGAAAAAGGATATAATAATCATATAGCAGAACCACAGAAGAAAAAAATGCACAAACAAACTGATACAAAAATCCTTGTACCCCCGGTTATTTAAAATTGTTCGTCACAAGAATGCCACTGTTTTACTTTCTACCCACATGCTGACTTTTGTAGGGCTCTCATTGGTCAGCATTTGGTGGACTATAATGAGATAGTCCTAAAGGTTGCAGATGTGCAGATAACTATAGACCATGACCTTACTAAAATGCCACTGTTTCTACCCACAGGCCGACTTTCGAAGGACTTTGATGTTTTTAGAAATGCAGTCACTTAATAACCACAACAATATAACGTTACCACAATGATCTACTTGATGGAACATTTTACTGCACAAAATCTAGTTTCATCTTGCAGATACACAATCATAGGTGACGTGCCTAAGATTACGGTAGTTTGGTAAAATAATGATGATTTAGTACATGCAAGATTTTATACACACCTGCAGTTGTTTCGCAGATATGCCAGAAATATCAGCAGCAACGCGTTCTTCAATGCTAGAGTCCCTCTTTCCCACACGATCTTCATCTAGTTGAAGCGCTCTCCTTGTGCTTCTTAGTATTTTGATGCGGTCCTCAAAGAATTCTCTTAACATCTCCTTGAACTTATCACTACAACCACCAGATGAGGCATCTTGTCCGGAGAGCTTATCATTAAACATTTGCAAGATTAACTCTGGAGATAACGTGTCATGTCCCCTTTGCGGACATGTGGCCTACAAAGTTAAATCGTCACTGATCAATGCTCAGAGCACAAGGAACCCTTATCTTCGTCAACCTAAGAAACTATTCACGCATGTTAAAACTAACCATGACTTTCATAAACAATTGGTCCAAATTTAAGGGACTGCCACCTTTTCCTTCCATCTTTACAGGATCCATACCATCATCTCCATAGACAAACTGAACAATACCGCCGCTAGCGTTACGGACAGTCTGATCATAGAAACTGAGAGATCTTCAAGACCCTTCATTAGTCTGCGGGACATATATCCAGTTTCTGCTGTTTTGACCTATGATTACAAGTTCAAACGGAAGGAACAAACATATATCAGATACCTACTAAAAATTAAATCCAAAAATGATTCGAATATCCAGTAGGCACATGGAGTCAACTGGCAGTGCCCAACCGTTTCCACCTCAGTCAAGACAAAATAAGACATGTCATAGTGTATCCACACCAAGTTAGTATAAAATAAAACATGTTGTAGTTCATCCATGTCTGTAAATAGGCCCTCAAATTGGTATAGTATTATAATTTCACATTGGTAGTCTATAGAGCTATCAAGTAGTTGTTGAAGTCTGTTGTAGTTGGTAGGTTGCTGATATTGAAAACAATGTGTTGATGCATATGCTACTCTAGGTGTCAGTACTTTGATGTTTTATCTTCTTAGTTCCACCTTGCCTTTTGAGGGGGCTGGGAGCCTGGGGTTGCTCTTTCCCTTTCGCCTTGTTTGGTTTGGCAGGGATGCCATGGATTAAGAGTGATTGGCAGGGAATTAAGCGATATTCCCTGCTAATCCCTCTTAATCCCTGCCAGACCTCCGCAACGGAACAAGGCCTTACAGAAATAACTAGTATGCTGAAGGGTTATGCTCTGGTTGTTTAACTTGCACAAGCCAAGCTACTAGGCTGGCTCAATTAGAAACACCGTTGATTGAACTGGGTAGCATACACAGCAAAGTACAAATTTAAGCAACCATAACAAAAGAAGCTGAGATAGAGTACAAATTTGGAGACATGCAAGTATGGAACCAAAAGATGGTCTAAGTTTAGACATACCGCTGTGTCAACAAGACCTTCTCGTCCACCCATCGTATGGAAGAAAAACTCAGTAGCAGTCAAACCCGTATAGAAGGAATTAGCAACAAAACCTTTCGCCTGCCAATGAATGACAAAATAATAACTTACCCGAAGAGAACATACATTTGCACTGTAAAAATATGCTGATTTCATGCACTGAATACAAATCAAATGGCAGTTGCCACGAGTAGAAGGTAAAAAATTACTGCAACAGATATAAATATACATGTAGAATAATTCAGACTAAAAATGTCATATCATGTAATAGCGTATGGAAAATACTACCACTACTGCAAAACAAATGGCAACACTTATCAATATAATCGAGAGCACAATGTTCGAAAATATCATCCAATGTACACGCCGTACAAGTCATCCTCAAAGTCAATGGGATATTTAAATTTATGCATCTTAGTGATGGTACTGAGATAATCTTGACCTGAAAGTCCCCTTTCTACAAGATATCACGCAATAGAATTGACGGACCATCCTCAACAAGCAAACTTTTGCCTCACCATTCAGCAAAGTTTTAGGCGTCGTGGTATATGGCATATGAAAAGGAGCTGATATCAATTAAGGAGTGCTCAGTTAGGAAGTTACAAAACATCATAAGATGGCAGTGTGTGGTTTCAGTATGTTCATAACATTTGCAGAAGTTCTTTCATTGGAACAGAATTAGGGATAGCACCAAAACAAGAAATGGTTGCCTGAGCAAATCATATTTTTAAGACCTGTTCTTACCGCAGGGGTCTTTGAATTAATAGGAAATGGGGAAGTGTTCGATCTATAAAACCGTTTGGGGCACGGCGTCCTCCAACTGATTGTTGTCCAACACATACAACCATCTGACTAATATTGATTGGAGAACCTTTAGATCCACACTGAGACATAATCAATGGGCTGTTCCTCCAGTGAAGCGTACTCATACAATCCTGAAAAATAAGTTCCAACTCAAGTCATTCAATACACAAATATGGAAGTCAAAATGGACATATTGGGTTAGTCACTGGACTGAATTAATGCATCCATCAATTTTTTCACTAAAACCTCACTTAAAATTAGGCTAGTGATGAGAACATCCATACAAGAGAATTTAACTCAGTAACACTGCATAGTTGTGATGATTTATCTCTCAAACGCACCTAAAGTGTGTTACCTTGTATTAGAGAAACCACTAAATAAGGCGACGAGTACACAAAGCCACCCAAGTGACTGCAACCTAACATAGAAGCTAAAAAGCAAGCAAGGAAAAACAAAACTGCCTAGCTAATAAAAACAGAGAAACAGAGAAGAGGTTTTCACATAAAAAAGGGAGGTTTGCATTTCAGGAGGTCTGGCATGTGCAAAGTTGTGATAATTTCCAAAAAAAATTTAACAAATATAAGACTGAAAGGCGGTCATCCTTCACTGACACTATATTTTGAACTTGCATACTATATGCAATACAACAAGAAGGATCAGATTCAGATTAGAGATACTTCACAAGCTAATTGGTTAACTTACATCTCCGGCCGTTTCTCTTAACTTATTTAGAACGCAAGATATCTGAGACTCCAGTGTTTGAGCTCTGTTGCAACCAGGTTGCGGTATGAGGTCACCTTCGGAATATAGGGCAATAAGCTCATGGCATCTTTCATACCCTTCATCTATTGTTATTTTCTTTTTCTGATTTAAACTTTCTCCTGGTTGGACATCATCCACACCAATTGAGAAACCATGATTCCCTATAAATCTTGCACTGCAGGTGAAAAGTATGCAACATGGATCAGAACAATATTTCATGCACTTCTTTTAGCGGAAAAAATTTCACATACTAATTTCACACAACAATTTGGCAACATGATGCGAGTGAGCAACTATAATTCAGAACCTGAAAAAATCCAATGAGATAGACAGATATTGAACATATAAAGCCTGCTATGCTACCCGCCATTCCAGAGCCACCGCGTGCGCTGTGTCTGTTGGGCCGAACGATCAATCTACTGTAGCTGTGTTTTGGCTGCTGGCAGCAGGTCAGCCGTTGGTTGTTTTTCACGTTTCGTAGTTGCTTTATAAGTGGATGACGAGTGGGGTTGGCTATGTGTGGGGTTAATACAACATAATGGATTTTCTCCTGCCCTGCGTAAAAGAAAAAAACCCAGACCGACGAGAAGTAAAACGAAAAGGCGACGCAGCTTCCTCCTCCCCTCGGTCTCTTCTCGCCTCCTCCTCTCCGCCCTCTCGCCGCCGCCGCCGCCATGGCCTCCCCTGCCGCTCATCTCCACCTCCTCCTGCGAGCCCAATCGCTGCCCACTCCATCCCCTCAGCCCATGGATTCCGGGGCATCCCCTCTCGGCCACCACCTCTCCTTCTCTCTTTGTTTCCCTCAGGCCCCGATCTGGAGCGGGAGAGACAGATATGGCCAAAAGCGCCGGTGCCAGCGTGGGATGATAGAGGCCGCCACCTCTCCTCACCTCCTCCCATGTTCCAGTGGCGGCACCAGGGAAGAAAGGAGCAGCAGCCATAGCAGGCGCGGTGCTGGCAAACGTGAGCGGCAGCAGCCGCAGCAGGAGGCGGTGTTGATGAAGCGGCGGTCTGTGCCGTCGCCGCCGCTGTCGTACTCTGGGAGAAGGTCAAACCAACATGAATCAACAACGCCACAGCGAGAGAAACGACCATGGGTCCTGGAGCCGAGGTAACCCTCTCATCCCCTTCCTCCATTCTCATCCCTCCCTCCCTCCCTCCTTTTTGCTTGCTGCCGCTGCAGCTCTCTCTATCTCTCTCACCTGATTTGCCCTCACCCCTATCTCTTCCATTCATTTCTTATGATTTAATCCCCAAAAATTTCATCTTTGTTTGTTCTATGCCTACAAGGTGTTCGATAAAATTTCATCTAGGCTTTAGCGAAATATTAATGCTAATAATGTATGTAAATTTTATCCTCTGTTGACTTCCACTAATTTCCTTTTCCCGAAATTTAGCTACAGATTTTATGACTTGTGTGTACAGTATATTACGTTCTGATTATGTGGCTTGCATGAACTATCTATGGCCTCTGTTATCACTTTTTCTTGTCTTATTCATCACACTGGAACCGAGTGTATGTAAATTATCTTCTAAGTGATGTTGATGGAAAAGAAAGTTCATCCATAATGAAGTGGCCTTTTACTTCTCCAAAAAGAAATATATGTGCTCCATCGCAGGAATTATATTCCAGGGATTAGTTCTTCAAGCATTTATTTTGATTAGAATTTGCATGTAAGCGTAATAAATAAATAAATAAATAAATGTATATTCAAACTTAACTGAAATCACTCTTATCTGTTTCTCTAATGTTGACAAGTGCATGACCTAAAATCAGAATTCTCTGAAAGCTTTGTTACCCTAATGAGATAAAGTAAGACTGCTCTGTGTGTTGATGATGTAATAGATTTAACATATATTTCAGACCTTCGCAATAAGCATCACACGGATCTGGAGAGTCTAGCGTTGACATCACCGACATTGAGAACACTTTGCATTATTTGTGCTAGCCATTGGAGAGAGTATAAGAAGCACATGTTCCCGTGTTCTGAAAGAAGTTGTTGGTTTCTCTACCTGTTTGCTTCTCTTGGTAAATGAGGGCTCACATGAGAAGGTATCCTCATCTTTATGTTTTAGTAGATTTATGTATTTCAAATTAGACGAATTGAGTGGCGGTATAGTGAATTGAACTGCAAGTATGCAAATTAATAGAGCACTACTTTCACAATCTCTGGATATGCATGTGTTGCTTTTGAATGGTGAAATCACTGAAATTTATTATCTATTTTTCTGAATGAGAAGGGTTAAGGTTTATACCCTGCATTTTTTAAATTTAGGTAGCTAGATGTTAGACTCAAACCTACGTGAGTGGGAGCATTCGTCTACCCTGCCTGTGGTGCGTGAGCTCTTGCAGCAGGATAAACCATTATATTTCGTCTTCAATGCAACATATGCAGGAACATCTTTGGTATACCATATTTGTATTATCGTGCAACTAAGTATTTATCATTGCAGTTCAGTTCTCAGCACATCATTTATTTTTGCAGGCTCTGGCTTGCACACCTTTGTTGTATTTAGGGCCTCATATTGCCCTTTTCATAATGAAAGCGGTTCAGTGTGGCCGGGTTGATTTAAAGAGTGCTCACTATTCTTTTTAAAAGTAGGCCTTCATGGTTGGAGAAAGACTGTCCGGAGTTTGGATCTCAAGTGTATCAGGAAACAATCCCATTTAGCAAAATACTCCATGAAGTTCATCTTCAAGTTGTTCCTTGGGGCATTGGGACCACACTTGGAGAGCTTCCTCCATATTTTATTTCTAGAGCAGGTTATGTTTATAATGTTTTGCTCTTGCCAACTCGAACATAATGTACCTTTGTAATCATCTCATGCTATACCTCATTATTCTTTAAGTTTTTATTCCGGGGCTTCATTGTGAATCGCTTAAATTATGTATAAATGCTTCACCGCGTCCAAACTTACATGAACACATCACATGTGTAATTGAGTGTCAGAAAGAAGTGCATAGTCCTATTATCAAGAAGCTTCTTGATTGATTACAAATTAATCAAACATCTATCTATAGCACACTTTGATCAGTGATGACCGTTGGATTTTTATTTGATTATTGCTTATTTGTGTGCCATCTTCCAGTATAGCCTTCAATGAGATATATAGTTATCATGTGTGCAGAGCAGAGTATATATAAAGTTTAATTTTATGGTCCTGCTCAGATGTTAGATCTTGAATGCATTTAAGTAACATCCATGCTCCCTCTTTAGTCCTTTGTGAGCCTTCCTTTGCTACTTCTTTGATGGTTCTGTTTTAATGACAATCTTTTTGTTCCCATTTTTTTGTGATTATGTCTAATAACTATATGATAAGCTGACTTATCTGGCTTATAAGTGTTAGAATCTCGACCTCATAAGTGATCATAAAAGATTAGCCTAAATTAAGGCTAAACAATCCTTGATCTTAGTGTTTTCTTTGGAAGAATTATTGATGTGGACAATCCATGTTTCTAGCATTTTATCGTATCTCTCTAAAATTCCCACTCACATGGTTAGATGCTATTCCATTCCTCTCCATTGTCATTGACGCCGTACAGGTCCCTCTCCTGTAATCTAGCAATATATCAACGCTTAATTTGATTCAGTTCTTGCAGCATAGATATCATTAAAATGCTTGATGTTTTGCCTCTTTGGGTGGCCTTGCTTGATGTTCTCCTGATGTCTATAGATTGTTGCAATGGAATGACTTGTCAGACTCTTTGTATGTTTATAAGCTTATCAGTTCATTTTTCAAGATTAGAATGTTATCAATGATGGCCACTTCCAGGTTGTTGATAATGCATTTGCAGATCATTGGTGTGTGTGTGTGTGTGTGTGTGTGTGCTTACCCCTTTGATAATCAATATGGTGCAAATGCGTCTATCATAGATTTCATTTGACATTTGATGTGAATACTACATGTTGCAACGATAAAAGGTATCCACGAGGTTCTTCCCATCAAATGTATTTAAAATTCACTATCCAGTTTTTGCCTATTTAGTTTGTTTGCAGATTATTTTTGGGTGGCTGTGTTGATCTCTTGGCAATTTATCGACAGCCTTGGAAGCTCCAATTAAGTTAATCAGGATTAGAATATTATTCATTAATTAAATTATGAGTTTAGTATCCCCATATGCTTCTTTGGTCATAAAAGTAAGTAATAAATTGGTTGTTCTGTATAGGTTTTATCAGTTAATTGTATTCTGGACTAGAAGATTTTTCATTAACTTATCTGAATTTTGTAGCTCACTAGGTACCTCCTGTAATTAGGTGTACACAAGTCTTCTGTAGAACCTGATTGTTGATATCTCCTAAAAATAGGAAGGTTACCAATCGTTCATTACCAACTGTATCAGGACACTTTTATAGAAGATATGGCTTATTGTGCATTAAAACAGTAGCCACAGAGTTTGGTCTTTCTATTATTTCTCTATACATTTGATTTGGATTGTCCTGATTTACGTAGAGAAGCCTCCGTCAATACTGAAATGTTTGTTGTTTGTTTTGTTGTTGGTCTGCAGACATTTATATTTTGAGAATCATTCTGAAACCAGGGTTCAAAGCACTGAGAAAATATGGTTCTATTTTTGAGTCTTGTGCTAATGCTTCAAAGGGAGATGAAGAAAAAGAATCAGAACTGTTGACCCACTGTATCTACTAGCAGACTAAAAGGTTTGGTTCCAACTCCATTCAATGTCTGTGATTAGCAACGTGGCACACATCTCACTCGTAATTTTCTTTATTACTATGTTTTGCATAGGAACACTGTAATGCCCAGTAAGGTACTGACGTGTTATGCAACTGCAGTCCTATAATGAATTAAAGTTTCAGTTCAAGTTGTTCACCAGGTTGTTCTTCCCCCATCATTCCCTATATTTTCTTTTCGTAAATTACATACTGAGTTGTAGGTTGATCGGGTCTGTTGCATGAGGCAGAACAAGAATAAGAACATTTGTTAGCTTTACATGTGTAGGGTTCAGCAGTGGGGCAATGCTTGAGACAGAGTTGGGCGCACAACATATATATAAATATGTCGTCGCTTCTGAATAAACCTAGATGAGCTGCAGCAGGGATGAGATATCTGTCCGACTGTCATCCTTCGCTGACTTGGGTTTGTCATTTCTGTCAGCGTCCGCTTCCTTCGTTGGTTGTCAATTGTTTGCACGCTGCTGTAGTTCAGAGATCATAATATGTTTTCCAGGGATACAATCGACTACGTCACCCAGTTGCTAATGTAATTGTTCAGTTCTATCTTATAAAGATTCTTACAAAATATCATGCATACAAGTCCCAGTTTATGTTGAATATAACCACTGGATTATTCAAATGCATATTCTTTTGTAACTTAAGAGGTTATACATAGTTGCATGCACTTACTTTAGCTAAGAGGAGCACAACATTGGAGAGAAAGGAAATGATCAAAGTTAATCTATTTCAGGTACATATTTTGTACTGATTGAAACATATGAGCAAGGTTGTCGCTGTGATGTTCTATATCACAGTTTTCCCATGTAATGTGATTACATGTTCCACTTTTAATCCAAACATGCTAATATTGTTCTTTCATTCAGAAGCCGTCACTAACACTTAATAACAATGAAAATTTATGTTCTAAAAAGTCCGACTAAACTTTACTATCATGTTTATTAGTGCATTTTATAAACCTTTGTAAGCGGCATGATTTCTTCAGTTAATACAATTTGGTTGTTCCAATTCATATTTATATTGTGTTCCGGGCTTACAGAAGAGGAAAAATCATAAGTTCTGGTATATACTGGGCCCGCATGGGATATTGGACGAGGCGAGGTTTTTCCACTTGCTCAATTGCTAAAGACTTGACCTTATCCATCCCTTTCTTCTCCGCTCTGTGCACCAGCATTCTCTCACCCACCCTCTCTTTTCCATTCCATCGCCAGTGTTCCTCTGCATCGGAAAGATGAGTTCGATTGCAAGATCTGCTTCCTCACCTGCAAGATCAGCTCCCTCCCCTCTACGCATCGTGCCGGCAGGTCAATTCTTCTCCAGGCATACCTTGACCAATAGCACGGTATTATTTCAGTTTTCGGTCAATGTTTTTCCTAGAGACATGGTCAAAATAGAAAAGTTTTACTTCTGAGACAAACACAAAAGTGTAGTTATTCTTCGTGATTGAAATCGATATTTGTTTCATTGTTAACAAGAATAGATCGGTCGTCTCATGCGGATGACTAACCTGTTGATTTATTTATGGAAATTGCAAAAGTGTCCGATTCATCCTAGCTAATTCAAGTTAACTTGACTACAATAGTATATATGTTTATTTACAAGCCATGCTCCACATGGACAACAATAATAGTCGATAGGCAGTGTAATTCAGAGAGAATCAGACATCAGTCTGATGGTACTTAATATTTGCTTCTATAACCTGATCTGATAAATGCTATCATATCAAGTGTGAGAGAATGAAGTTCCTTATCTGGTTAAACTACCGGTTCCTGTTGCGTGTCCTAAACATGGATATTGAAAAGAAAGGTACGACATGGTAACCAACACGAGCAACAAGATAGTATAATCCTTCAACATAAGTAAAACATAAGATAGGGAATTCATGATGCTTGCCTTCCTGGTCAATGTCCTGATGAAGCTGCGGATCGAACTCGTAATTCCCCTCATTGCCTGACTCTATTGAAACGATGAAGGAACCCTGGAAAAAAACCAAACGGAGGAAAATCAATATTCATGAATTTCCAGAATGTGTATAGTGCATGAATTGTATTCGTTGTCATCCAGAAAGTTGAATATGAAGCTACTGAAATTGGGAATAACATTTTCTTAGAGTCCTACAATGCAAGTTATGAATTTTTAAAGATTTAAAGACATTTTGTTAAAGTGCATCTTCCTTTATTTCTAAGCAACAATACTGACTAAGCTTATATATGTCTGTTCCTTAGAAAGGGGATATGGAGTAGTACGAGAAAGGGGATCCAGGAGCAACCAACATATATAAGCTTAGTACTACTCCAAACCAAACTAGAAAGATTTTGTTATGGATTTTACAAGTTCAACGGGTTGAGCATTTTTATGTGATTTTCCTGATAAATCAAATGTTAGAATGAAAACTTTTATACACAGGGAAGTCTAGCCTTTGTCTGACAGTGTGACGAGCAAGTAAATTAAACAGTGTTGAATATGACCATGTTTTTTCATGCAAATCAATCTCTCTTTCTATAATCTACAGGCAGGTCCTGGCTAACATCATCAAGCATCAACAGCAAGCAACAAGCAGCCAGCAGCAAAGAAGGGACAGGTTGATAAAAAAAGCAAAGAAGGGATAGGAGCAAAGCAGCCAGCAGCAAAGAAGGGACAGCAAGCAACAAGCAGCCAGCAGCAAACTAGGGACATGTTGATAAAAAAGCAAAGAAGGGACAGGAGCAAAGCAGCCAGCGGCAAAGAATGGACAGGAGCAAAGCAGCCAGTGGCAGCAAACAGCAAACAACATCAGCAGCACGTAGCCAGCAACATACAGAGGTGATTTCTCACCATGTTGTAAGTGGCAAGGTCGGACGAAGCAGAGCAACGAGCTCCTGACAGCGACAATGGCGGTCAATGTCAGGGAAGAAGTAGGAGGGACCTGCGGCTTCGAGTCCATTGTCCAGAGGAGATGCGGACAACACGGAGCCCGTCACAGTCTCTGGAGCTGTTCGGTGAGGAGGATGACCGCGGCTTCACAGTGGCGGCCGGCGGAACCGACGAAGGTGGCCTCGGTCCAAGAGGCTGCTGCACGTTGGTGCCCGGAATCACCATTAAAGGAACAATGGAGCTAAGGGAACTACCTAGGAGCAAGAACGCACCGGAAAAACAAGGTGGTTCACGGCGGCTTCCAGCGCGCCTGTATGTCGAAGCCGGAGGCATGGACGTTGATCCGGACTGAGGGCTAGCGTATCCCGCCGATTCCTGAGGCTGGTGTTGCAACGGCGACCGGCTTCCCCAGCGAGCTAGACGAGAAAGGGGATCCAGGAGAATAGGAAATGAAGTGAGGGAAGTAGTGGGCTGGAGTAAGAGATAAGGTGAAGGGGCATGGGTTCACGGGCGCGTGTGGCGTGTCCCTGCGAGATGGTGATAAGGCGATTTTGTCCTGACCAGGAAGACCCATAGCTCAGTGGCAAACAGACGGGTTGGAAGAAAATAAAAAAAAATGAAATTGGCTGGAATATCTCTTCCTCTACTCCTTCATAAGCTTCTCAGGATTACCATGCTTTAAAATTTTAAAATACATACTTATATAATATAATTATGAAATTTCAGTATATATGCAGTATGCATAGATCTTATTATCCACATGTTTTTATGATAAAAACACGTCCAGAGAAAGGTTCTAATGTAATGAAGTGCATTTATTTATGATAGCCATCCATCCTAATAAGCACCGGCGGAGCTTAGTGTACTGTTGTGGGGGGGGCTGTGGCCCCCAGCCTTGCACATTTCTCTGAAGAAAAAAATAAATAAAGGGCTAAGATGGAAGCAAAATTAGTATTTCGCCCCCTCAAATATTCACATTTTGTGTCCCCCCCACACTGAAATTCTGGTGTAGCTCCGCCACTGCTAACAAGATCAGAAGAATTTGTCCTTGCTTTGTTACTTTTCACACTGTTATGTTGTCCAAATGGATGTGCCTTATTGTCCAAATTTCGCTTTTCACTAAGATTTATAAATCTGATTGATGAACAAGGTTACAAAGAAAGTAGCTAGACATTTATCGGGTTGTTGATCCATGCAATATATGTTATGAACAGGTTTTAAAAAATGGTCTTGGTGAAAAGTGTTGTTGTATAAATAGCTTTATGCCATTTTTTAGCTTTTCCTGATTTTATTATGTTAGCTTTTATTAAAATTTGTTTTAGTTGAGTCAACCTTCTATTCAATCATTTTGTATGCTTGGGTTAGAATCTAACAAAGCTGCTTCTGGATGCTCTGATGCACATGCAAGCACACGCCGCTTTCGCCCGAAGTTGGTCCTGAATCAATCTCATATGTATTGTTTGAATACTCGGCTACCTCTGGCTTTTGCGCCATAGGCGCACGGGTCATCTAGAGTCATGAAGAAAAGGGCGAGAGCCCAGTAAGTAGATATTTTAAAAGTCCTGAATCAAGCAAGATAGACACATGATGGTGAAGTGAAGGAACTTTACCGCATAATAAATACAAACTTCATAGCAAGATCAACACCCAAAGCCAACAATCTGAAACATATTTTGTCACAGATAAGATATGTTGCTGATCGTCTTAATTATATAAGTTTAAAATCAGAAGCTGGTGTACAGAAAACAAACAAGTATTATTGGAGCCTGGACGATGATATTGAAGAAATTTCTGCTCTGAGCAATGCAGGCCATGAGAACAACGGCTATGAAGACTTGCCATAAGTTTATAATCAGAAGTCGTTGAACAAAAAACAAACAAGTATTATTGGAGCCTGGACGATGATATTGAAGAAATTTCTGCTCTGAGCAATGCAGGCCATGAAGAACAGCAGCCATGAAGACTTGCCTCAAAAAATCGTTTTAAACATCCAACGATACATTTGTCTAACGTAGCTCTGCCTATCTACATGTCTTGCTCATAAAATTGTAAATGATCGTTAGTAAGCTTCTTGGAAAATATGTATCATCAACAACCATCTATCTATTATCAATCCGTACTTATTTTCATATATTTCCTTCCGTGTCTACATATTTTGATGCACACTCTTTCTATAGTTGGCTTGCTCTCGGCCTTTGCGCCATGGGCGCAACGGGTCATCTAGTATGAAGAAATTGGGCAAAGTTTTCACCAAGCATGATCTCTGAAACCTAAATGAGAGATATAAAATGGATAGACAACCTAAACCTAGACGGCCGCCACCACCCTAGTCCCAATCTCATCTTCCTCCCGTGATCCTCCTCTTTCCGTGATCCTAGCCGGCCACCGCCACCCTCCTCCCGATCTCTCTCTCCTCGCCGCTCCCGGAGGCCGCTGCCGGACAAGGCCGCGCAGCGCCCATGATGGGGGCGGCGGGGATTTGATCCCCGGCGGTCTCATGGGCCACCTACGTGAGATCCTCTCCAGGGAGGCGGGTGGTCGTCGCTGGACCGTCAGCGCGGCAGTCAGGATGGAGTCCCCTGGTCGGGCGGCGGCAGCGGTCGCCTCCATGGCCGGAGGGTCAATGGGGATCGGTCTCCGGCGTGCTCTCAAGCGATGGTTGGTGGTCGTGGATCTGATCCCCGTTCAGATCCGTCGTGGTGTGGCCCTTGGCCAGCCAGCGGCGTGTGGAGGGGTCGGTGAGGTGCGGCTGGAGGTCCTCTACCGGCGTTTCGGCGGCTGCGTGCATCTTCACGGCGCCGGATGCCGGTAGCACGTATGCCGGTGAAAATCATCCCAACTTCGGCCATGGCAGACGATGGCGCCGTCTTTGAAGTCCTTTCCTTGTCGAGGCGTCATCGTTGTAGTCTATGTCAGCCCGCTCGGGCTGCTCCAGGGGAAAGCCTAGATCTGGGTCTCGCGGATCGGATGATATCGTCGCCTTTGATGTCGTTTTCTCTTCTGAGGGCATCGTTTTGGAGGAGGTGCTGGCTGAAGGGGCCAAAAGGTGGAGTGGCGTTGCATGTACCGCATCGACCATGGTGGGTCTTGGCGGTGTGGTGCAGTTGAGTCTCGGCGATGGATGCATGCGGCTGTACGCGCGCAGGGTGGTGACGCTGTCTGGCGTCACAGTGGCGTCGACGGCAGTTGGGCCTGGCAAGGTCAATGCATTGATCCCTCCTGAAGATGGGACGGCGGAAGATGGTGGTGGCGGATTCTAGAGAGTGTGCATGTGGTGCATGCTAAGGGTCTGCTAGACCGGTTGGTGCTCTCAGCTCTCCGTGGGGTGGCTTGGCGAGGCCATCGGGTTGGATGGTGTATATTGATGCCAGGTCAAGGCACATCATCAAGCTTGTAGGTGTAGCAACAAAGGTCGCCAGGAAGATGGCATGTATTTGTTCTGTCAGGCTTTGTTGAATAATTTAATAATGATGGCTGCATGCATCCTTGGATGCAGAGGCCAGGGGTTTCAACCTCCTTTTCAAAAAAAGAAGACAAGTTTACATGCTAAAAGAGAGTAAAGAGGATGTCCTTCCATTCTCATTCTCCAATTGAGCAAGCACACATGAGCAAATTACCAATACGGCACCAAATTCCTACTCCCTCCGTCCGGAAATACGAGGACTCTTGAATTGGATGGTATATGCAACCTATGTGGAGCTGCGATTGAAAACGCACATCGTGCTACTGTTGTATGCACAAAACAGAGAACTCTTCGGGAAGAAATGAGTAAAATTTGGGAACTGCCGGAAGACAAATCAATCATGCCCTTCTCCCCGGATTGGCTTTTGCAAAGCTTGAGTATTTGCCATGGTGAAATGAGGGAAAAACTTATGCTAGTTCTTTGGAGGGCTTGGCACCTGAGAGATGATGTCGTTCACAACAAAGGTGAAGCTACTATACGTGATTCTGTGATTTTCTTGAGGAATTATTGGGAGTGCCTATCCAGCCCAAATCCGGTTATCAACGATGTGAAGGGGAAGCAAAAGTTGCTTGGAGGTAATTTGCAGTCTTCTAGCCTGCCTCCCCATGTTGAGGTGCTTGGCTGGACTAAGCCGCCCGCGGATCACATAAAGATCAATGTCGACGCTTCTTTCATTGCTGACACGGGTTTGGTTGCGCTGGGAGCGGTTGGCAGGGATTGTTTTGGTGATATTGTCTTCTCAGCTGGTTGCCGTTTTCATGGATGCTCAGTGTTAGGTGTGTATAGTTCATTGTGTACATCCCCATTGTATAAGGGGCTTTTCTGCACTTTACAACATCTGTATATGTACTGGCCGTTGGCCCTCAGTAAAGCTTAGTTGCTCATTCCTAACATGGTATCAGATGCTTAGGTTTATCTCCCACTCCCGCACGGTCGCAGCTCCGTGCGTTGCTCCCCCGTCGCCGGCCTCCCTCTCCCTCGTCTCCGGCCTCCTATCGCGCCGCTCCCCGCTCGAGAGGCCTCCTCCCGCCGCTCCCGCTTGCTGGTTCCTCCCCCCTTGCTGGCTCTGCCTTGCCATGATCGGGCTCCTCCGCCAGATCCCGCTGAGGTCGGGCTCCCGTGTCGGGCAGGCCTCCTCTTCGCGCCGGGCGCGTCCTCCTCTGGCGGTCGCCGCCGTCGATCCAGCCCGATCAGCGCTGCTTCGCCTCGTGTCTTGGCCTTGAGGGAGCGCCTCCGCTTCGTTTTCGGCCGCCCGTTGACTCAGAAGCGAGCGCTCGCTCGATCTGCCTCTAGTTCGGGCTTCGCGCCGGACTCAGTCCGGCCCTCTCGCTCCGGACCCAGTTCGGGCTTCTCGATCCGCACTCAGCTCGGATCCAAAAAAAATCCTCATGTCCTCTTCGGGCTATGTCGCCGTCCCTCGGTGCTCGGTGATCTTTGATGGCACCAACTATGCCGAGTTTGCGAGATTTATGCATATTCATATGCGCGGTCTTCTTCTCTGGGGCGTTCTCTCTGGCGAGGTCTCCTGTCCGCCATGCCCTGTTGCTCCTGTGGCTCCTACCCCGCCGGTGCCGCCGGTCCTAGCTGCTGATGCTTCTCAGGCTGATCGAGATGCAGCCAAGGTGCTTGATGATGCTGTGGTTGATGCCTATGATCAACAGGTATCTGCCTATTCTGATGCTCTTTTTGTCTACCGGGATGATCTGTCTGCTTACACTCAGTGGTGCAATGATGATGCTCAAGTTGCTGCTGTTCTCACTACGAGTGTTCTCCCTCAGTTCGCTTCCGAGTTCATGGGCCTCGGCACTGTTGCAGTGATGTGGTCCTATCTTTGTCAGCGCTATCAGCCCTCTGGCGATGCTCTATACCTCTATGTGGTGCGTCAGGAGCATGCTCTTCAGCAGGGCGACTCGTCTGTTGATGAGTTCTATTCATAGTGTTCTGCCATCTAGCGTCAGCTTGACTCACTGCGGATAGTTGTTTGTGGCACTTGCCGTTGCTGTCAGACTACTCGGTCTGACTTGGAGTTTCAGTGGGTTCATGAGTTCTTATCTCGTCTCCGCTCTGAGTTTGAGCCCAGGAGGGCTCACTTGCTTGCTCGTGGTCGTGTTCCTCTCTCGGAGGTGCTTGTCGAGCTTCGTGCTGAGGAGACTCGCCTTCGCTCTGCTGGGTTGCTAGTGGTTCCCTCTGTGTTGGCTGTTCGGGCTCCTGTGTCGTCTGCTCGGCTCACCGCTCCACCGCTCCTACCCACACCTTCAGGGGGGGGGGGGTCGCCCTCCCTATGCTGAGAGGGGCCGATCATGCCGTGATACCTTCTGTGGCTACTGCTCTCGGCCAGGTCATCCAGAGTCTGATTGTCGTGAGAAGAAGCGAGATCAGAGGCACTCCTCTTCCCGTGTGACTCCTGGATCTTCCTCGACTCCATCACTCACTGACCAGGACATTGTGAGGCTCAAACGCCTCTTGGCTTCCTCAGGCTCTTCGTTGACTGGTTCAATTGCTGCTGTGACTACATCCACTTCTCCACCACTGCAGGCATCTCCAGAGCCAGGTACATCTTCTTGGGTTTTGGATTCTGGAGCCTCCTTCCATATGTCTTCTGATTCTTCTGTGTTGTCTTCTCTCCGACCTCTTGATTCGCCTGCTAATGTTCTTACCGCCGATGGCCCACCTCTTCCTGTTGCTAGCCGTGGTCTTCTTTCCACTCCATCTTTTTCTGTTCCTAGTGTTTTACATATTGCTCGCCTTACCATGAATCTGTTTTCTGCTACCCAACTTACTGATTCTGGTTGTCGTGTCATTCTTGATGCCGACTCTTGCTCCATTCAGGATCGTCGCACCAAGGCTTTGGTTGGTGCTGGCCCCCGGCGCCGTGAGTCAGAGGGCCTTTGGGAGGTTGACTGGCTTCGTGTTCCTTCCGCTGCCACCACTCCTGCCAGTTCCCATGCTCTTGCTGCCTCTTCGTCTGCGTCCTTCCAACAGTGGCATCATCGCCTTGGTCACCTCCGTGGCTCCCGCTTGTCCTCTTTAGTTCGTCAGGGCCTCTTAGGGTCTGTATCTGGAGATGTTTCTTTGCATTGTAATGGTTGCAGACTTGGCAAACAGACCCAGTTGCCTTACCCTACCAGTGAGTCGGTATCTCAGCGTCCTTTTGACTTAGTTCATTCTGATGTTTGGGGTCCTGCTCCCTTTGATTCGAAAGGTAGTCATCGCTACTATATCTTGTTTATTGATGATTTCTCTCGCACACTTGGCTCTACTTTATGAAATCTCGTAGCGAGGTTCTCTCTATATACAAACATTTTGCCGCCATGGTTCACACCCAGTTTTCCACGCCCATTCGTACTTTTCGTGCTGACTCCGCTGGTGAGTTTATCTCCCAGCTGTTGCGTGGTTTTATTGCAAAACAGGGTACTCTTGCCCAGTTCTCGTGTCCTGGTGCTCATGCTCAGAATGGCGTTGCGGAACGTAAGCATCGTCATCTACTTGAGACGGCTCGTGCGCTGATGATTGCCACTTCCCTTCCGCCTCACTTTTGGGCTGAGGCTGTTTCTGCATCCACCTATCTCATCAACATTCAGCCATTGACTGCTTTGCAGGGTGGTATTCCTATGGAGTGTCTCACTGGACGTTCTCCTGACTACTCAGCCCTTCGTATGTTTGGATGTGTGTGCTGTGTCCTTCTTGCTCCACGAGACCGCACTAAACTAACTGCTCAGTCGGTTGAGTGTGTCTTCCTTGGCTACAATGATGAGCACAAGGGCTATCGCTGTTGGGATCCTGTTGGTCGTCGTTTGCGCATCTCGCGTGATGTGACTTTTGATGAGTCTCGCTCTTACTACCCCCGTCCTTCTTCCTCGAGCTTCTCTGTGGACGATATTTCCTTTCTTCTTCTCCCCGATACACCCCGCTATGTGCCTCATGTTTCACTTCCTCCTCCTACACCTCTCATTCCTTCTTCTTCACCACCGACACCATCTTCCCCATCCTCCTCCTCCACATCTCCACCATCCTCTCCCGTTCGTCAACCTCTCTCACCGTTTCCTCTCCACTATACCCGTCGCCCTCGTTCTGAGGATGCTTCTCCTGACGCGCCTTCCACCTCTAGTGCTCCTCCTTTCACGCCTCCCCCGATTCATAACCTCCGTGCTCGGCCTCGCCCCCGCCTGATCGCTACTCTCCTGATCGGTACGGTCTCTCTGTTCTTGCTGAGCCCACTTCCTATCGGACTGCCATGACTCAGCTTGAATGGCAACTTGCAATGGCCGAAGAGCTTGCTGCCCTTGAGCGCTCAGGCACATGGGATTTGGTTCCTCTCCCTTCCGGTGTTCGTCCCATCACCTGCAAGTGGGTCTACAAGATTAAGACTCGCTCTGATGGTTCTCTTGAGCGCTACAAGGCTCGTCTTGTGGCCCGTGGTTTTCAGCAGGAGCAGGGACGCGATTATGATGAGACTTTCGCTCCTGTGGCCCACATGACCACTGTCCGC
Organism: Aegilops longissima; assembly: GCA_021605205.1. NCBI lineage: Eukaryota > Viridiplantae > Streptophyta > Magnoliopsida > Poales > Poaceae > Aegilops > Aegilops longissima. The sequence goes on along the minus strand of CM038676.1, from coordinate 142,760,986 downwards.
ACTCTCCTTGTTGTGGCTTCTGTTCGTCATTGGTCTATCTCTCAACTTGATGTCCAGAACGCCTTTCTCAATGGCGAGTTGCGTGAGGAGGTTTATATGCAGCCACCACCGGGGTACTATGCCCCTGATGGTATGGTTTGTAGACTTCGGCGCTCCCTCTATGGTCTTAAACAGGCCCCTCGCGCCTGGTTTGAGCGCTTTGCCTCTGTGGTGACTGCCGCTGGTTTCTTGCCCAGTGATCATGATCCCGCGTTGTTTGTTCACACGTCTCCTCGTGGTCGGACTCTTCTCCTTCTCTATGTTGATGACATGATCATCACTGGTGACGACTCGAGTACATTGCCTTTGTTAAGGCTCGCCGCGACCGAGTTTCTCATGACCGATCTTGGTCCACTTTGCTATTTTCTTGGGATTGAGATCTCCTCGACCTCGATGGCTTCTACATCTCCTAAGAAAAATATATTCAGATCTTCTTGCTCACGCTGCTCTCGGTGATGAGCGCCTTGTTGTGACTCCTATGGAGCTCAACGTTCACTTCGTGCCTCGATGGTGACCCTCTTCCTAATCCCACTCGCTATCCCCACCTCGTTGGCGGTCTTGTCTATCTTGTTGTTACTGCGCCCCGACATCTCCTATCCTGTCCACATCCTCGAGTCGGTTTGTTTCGCCCCACCTCTGTCCACTATAGTCACCTCCTCCGTGTTCTACGATATCTTCGTGGCACGATCTCTCAGCGCCTTTTCTTTCCCGCTCCAGCTCTCTTGAGCTCGGGCCTACTCGATGCTACAGGCTAGTGATCCTCTCGATCGACGATCATTGTCTGCCTTCTTGTGTCTTTCTTGGTGGCTCTCTTATTGCACGGAAGACAAAGAAGCAGACTGCAGTTTCTCGCTCAAATCACAGAGGCTGAGTTGCGAGCCATGGCTATGTTGACGGCTGAGTTGATCTGGTTACGGTGGTTACTTGAGGACTTTGTGTGTCTGCTACTACCTCAACTCCTCTATTGTCCGACAGTGCGGTGCTATCGTATTATGCTGCGTGACCGGTGAAGCATGAGCTCACCAAGCACATCGGTGTGGATGCCCACTTTGTGTGTGCTGCTGTGCAGGATCAGACTCTCGCTCTTCACTATGTGCCCTCTGAGTTACAGTTGGCTGACTTCTTCACGAAGGCACAGACTCGAGCGCAGCATGGGTTTTTCCTCTCCAAACTCAGTGTTGTTGATCCACCATGAGTTTGAGGGGGGGTGTTAGATGTGTATAGTTCATTGTGTACATCCCCATTGTATAAGGGGCTTTTCTGCACTTTACCACATCTGTATATGTACTGGCCGTTGGCCCTCAGTAAAGCTTAGTTGCTCATTCCTAACACTCAGATGCAAAGGAAGCCGAAGTCCAGGCCCTTTCTTTCGGCCTTAACCAGGCTCATAATCTGAATTTGAACAAAGTGCAGATGGAGACGGGCTGCAACGCTGTTGTGGTCGCTGTGAATGATAGTAATGTTAGCAGGGCCAGCTGGTGGGCTTGTTATGAGAATTCTAAGGATATGATCAAGGAGTTTGGAGCTTGTTCTGTTTCCAAAGTCCATAGGGAGAGCAATGTGGCTGCGCATGAGCTTGCTGCCTATGCTAGAGTGAATGGGGATTTCTTTCTTTTATCTGATGTGCCACAAGTTTCGAAACATGTAATTGCTTCTGATTGTATTTCAGACTTATTGATATGAATGAAGCTCTCCCTTTCCTCAAAAAAAGAAAGAAATGGATGTATCTAGACGTATTTTAGTTATAGATACATCCATTTTCATCCATTTCTGTGACAAGTAATTCCGGACGGAGGGAGTAATAACCAAGAAAGATAACGTGAATTGTACAAATCATAAAACAAGCCTCACCTAAACTTTGCCAAACGATTCATACAGCTCGCTGCAGCATGAGAATTATAATCTCTTATAAGAACAGAGAACATGCCCTCGTTATTCCCATTACCTGCAGATAAACATCCAATAAAACTTTGTTTGCTTCGAAATATGTCAAGAAATATGAAAATTCAAAAATTAGCACAGGCGAACAGTGATTTTTACAAACATGGATGACAAAAGGCACATCATTTATTATATGTGGTTTATGGAGTGCTTCATGAAACTAAAACATGTCAGAGTCATGGCTGAGTAACAAAATCCTAAAGAAGGAAACATTCAAAGAACGCATTACACATTGTTCTAGAATCTAGAATGACCTGGATACAGGATACCCATAATAAAATCGGTGCTCAGATACAATCATGCAATACTTTGTTTCAGACAGCACATAACTTGGAACGTTCCATCCTAAGCTTTCTCAAATTACATCCTAAACTTTGCATAGAATTTCCCAATTTAATTTGTAATAGGCAAAAGATTATCATTGCAGAGTTAAGTTTAACTTTCTACAGAAGTGGAGCACGGTAAGGTGGACTAATCACAGGTTCGCTTCTTAAGCTGCTCAGGTGGGACGTGCATAGCTCACTTTATGAGGCAAGATGAAATACTACCATTCCAACATCAAATAAACAATTTTCATTACTCAGGAATGTAAAACAATACGAAGCATTATAATGAAAAAGAAAAATACTGCTGTACAAACAGAACAGTTTATTAGGAAGATGCATACAAAACTACAATAGCAGTTCAGCCTTCTAACCCCAAGCAATGGTTCTTGAGGTGAATCATGAAATCAGAAATCAAAATAAGCTTATTAAAGGCATTTATAGCAAAGCCATCACTAGTTTTCTCACCCAAAGTTTTCTTGCCAACTTGCCCACATAAAAGCTCACTGTTTCGGAAGTAGACAAAACCATCATTCGGACACATTGTCTCTTCCAAAACTGTAATAGCCTTTTTGTCACGTTCTTTAAGTTTCATGTAAATTTTCTCTTCAACGGTAAGATTCAGAAACACCTTTGTACACGCGTTAGGACGTACTAACACACTGAATAATTGCTTGCCAGTCCAAAGCTCAATAGGCTGCAAAAAAAGAACATGGTCAATATTCATACATGGGTCAAAACTTTAGTAAGAAGGCTAACATGGACAAACGTGCATACGGAAAAAAAGGATTTCACAGAGGAAAATATAATTGATGCTCTATTTGTTGTCTTTTGTTATGCATAGAAAAAGGCGTTAGTAATAACTCGTCTAATAGACCAAACTAGTTATTATATGTAGAGAGCACACGAGCAAGGATGTCTCATTTCCCATATTAGTGTTCAACAATATTCTACTAGCTAATTTACCATGCATCTCCTCTTAACTACACCAGTAGAAGCACAAACAACACAACTTTTTACAGAACCAATTTTATATTTGCAAGGAACATTAAATCGAGGATAACATGTAGCCACAGAAAACTAGTTGAAAAATATTACCTTAATTAAGGCTGGTGTTGGGAGATCAATATTTTCCATTGCATCACCAAGATATGAACACAAGAAAGTAAAATAAGACCTGTCATAGAAGGTATCTTTCCTTGTGACTAGAAAAGACGAGGTCAAAAAGTCTTGTGTGGAAGCAACCAGTATTTCCCCATTCTTAGGGGTACATAGATTATTCTGAACCTGCAAAAATAAATATTTGTTACCAAATCAGTTTTGTGCATCCAAAAGCATAACAAAAATGTTAAACTGTAGCAAAGAAGAGTTAGCAAGTGCTACCCCCATAAGCATAAATGCTTCAGTACGAGCTTCCTCTGTCTGCGGGACATGCAAATTCATCTCATCTCCATCAAAATCAGCATTATAAGGGTTACAAACAGACTCATTAAATCTTAATGTTCTCCAGGGCATTATCCTTGCCTGTATTTAAATACAAAAGTAATCAAAGGTTAGAAAAAATTATTTAGTGCAGCAAGTAATGGTGTGGTATGGAGCAATTTGTACCCTGTGTGACATAATTGACATTCTATGCAAGCTTGGTTGTCTGTTGAAGAGGACAATGTCTCCATCTTCTAAATGCCTTTCGACTATACAGCCATACTTCAAATCCCGTGCGGCGATCCTTCTATCAGCGTACTTTAAGTGCCTAAATGTAGTCCAGGGCAATATATGAGAGCTGCTTGAAAAGAAGCAGAACTTCAAAAAAACAAATACAACTTACAGCTTTGTTCCATCAGATTGTATTATAAAATTTGCCCCTGGATGTTTATTTGGTCCATTTCGTATACATTGACGCAGCTTCTCTATGTTATGATATGAAACTCGTTCAGGATAAGTCAAGACTCGAGCCATCAAAACAGGAATAGCCACCTGAAGTTCGAATTAATAATGACATGAAAAATCAATTGGAGAGTGAAAATAGAAAACATCGGTAACCTATGGACAAGTACCTCTGTTATTCTCAAATTTGGGTCAGGAGATATGACAGTCCTCCCAGTGTACTCAGTACGTTTCCCAGACAAGTTCCCACGAAATCGACCTGTCTTCCCTTTGAGTCTTTGCATAAGGCCACGATGTTGTGAATCAGAAAGAGAGGGGGCATCACTATTGATATATTCAATAACTTGGAGTTGAAGGTCTTGCCAGGAATTCTTCAAAGAAACAAATAAGAAAATTGTGTTAAGAGTATCTCAACAGAAATGGCACTTTGATTAGTCGAATATAAGTACTACCAGAGTGAAAATGATCACAATGCAAATTGTGCAGCATAAATACAACATCAAATTTATTTCTGAGTTTGTATAATCTAATTAAGAATGTGTAGAATAAATTATCAATTAAAATATCAGAATTACAGAACCCTTTGAATGGTGAAGTTGATGATGTACCAGCCACCAACCAATACAGGAAGAACAATAGGAAGTCATAAGTCACAGTTGAAGTTATTACTTCAAAATATTCAATTTTGTTGGCACAGTTTATCTATTTTTAACTCAGACCTTAAATCATTATATCCTGAACAGCACTTCCATAAAGCCAACAAAAATTTATACTGCGTCTGGAGCAGAACTCATCATCTTATCCAACAAAACAATCAGTTCTGGCCTTGGGAATTACATGCACATATAGAGGCAGACTAATTTCTAAAATGCAATGAAAAAAAAATCAGAGAACACAAAATTCGCCCTCCACAGAGGTGAAAGAGAAATGTTACTAAATATAAGAGAATGTTGGAAAAACAAATGAAGTGCTCTGAGTTATCTTACAAAGCAATTCACGGGTGATTCGCCTTTTTTAAGGGCCTCTTTAATTATGTGATTTGCAGTAACAATATTCTTCAATATGCAAGTAATACTATCTTCATTGCTGCAAGAAGCAAAGACATTAGTGGCATTTCAATGGCACATGGCAATGCTGAAACACCATTATAGAGAACAAACCTCATTTTATTACCACCAACAAAAACAGAAGGACGGATGGGCACAGGTGGCACTGCAATCTCTGTAATGATAAGTTTCTCGGGTCTGTCACCAAGGTTCAGCAGTTCACAGTCCTGAAGTATGACAAAACCAATCAAGCAAACCTATGTTTGACAAATTGTGGTACTCTACCGAAAGTAACAAGCACTACTGTAAGATGACAAACAACATCTACCTCATCACTCATTCTTGTGAAAAGAGCGAGGACGGTTTGAGGGTCTAACAGGTGAATAGAAGGAAATGATAGTTTTTCTTTCTTGTGTGATAAAGCAGACCGAAGTTCTTCTGTAGTTCTGTCCAAAGTTTTGCTACAGTCATGAACAATTGCCAAGCCTCCTCTGTCCTTTGGCCCCTTCTTAGTTACACCTGTACATGCAACCCAAATAGAAGGTCAAGTTCTAAAATCTGTCAGGTCAGGTGTTTATTACTATGTACTACTCCCTCCGTCCCATAATATAAGAACGTTTTTGACACTACACTAGTGTTAAAAACGTTCTTTTATTATGGGACGGAGGGAGTAGTATTTTTCAAGTGATGAGCAGCATAAGAAAGAGAAAAGAAGCATTAGAAGTAAGCTTTCATGTATCCACACCAGTGGCAACGGCATGGCCTGCATTTGTCCCTAACTTTACTCAGGATGGCGCTTTTGTGCAGTACTTCTGCTCTCGGATTCCTCATCCTCTTCAGAAACTCTTGGCGGTCTTTCTCCGAAAGAAGAACCCTGCTGCAGCGCTGCAAAGGCATCGCATCGTGAGGAGCAGTTAAGGAAAGGAAAAACTAAAACATGATCACACATATAAGGAAAAAAAATATTGCCTTGCAGATGCACTTCAACACATTGACGATACTGTTGAAGAATCCGACGTTGAAAACCGGAAGCGCAAGCTTGATGTAACCGAAATGGCCCGGGCACTCGGTGTATGAACCGTGGCAAGTTGTGCACTCCCCAAACTTGTTTGCAGCTCCCTGAAATTTGTCACGATATATCACAGAAATCTTCCATTAGTTTATTTATTTCACAAGGAAAACTTTTATTCATCGGCTGTCAAAAATTTGTTGAAATGTCATAACAAGAGCCAGCCCTCTAATTACAACTATGCCACACAAGTTTTGATCAGTAAGACAATGCATTGCACACACACACACACACACACACACAAGACAGTGGCATTCCTATTACAGGAAGCAGTATATATAATACTGAATTGTTCATAAACCCCTCACAGTGGCACTCCCCATAATCCCATATATACTCTGTTTGCAGCTCCCTGAAATTTCTCAGGGTAAATCTCGCGAGCATTTCGTTTAATTTATTTCAAGAAAGATGACCTTTTATTGCAAAATATTGCGTGAAATGTGATAACAAGAGCTGGTCCTCGAATTACAGCTATACCATATATGCCACGGATTGATCAATCAGTAAAGCATCTACTACATTGTACACGGACACAAAAGGTGGCATGCCCTTCATCGTGCGAAGCAACATAAATACACACACACACACACACACACACACACACACAGACGCCTCAAGTAGCGGAAACCGGAAAGAGCAGCAGCATACCATCCGCGTGTCGAGCAAACCGCCGGGAGCGGGCTTGCGGTTCCCGTCGTAGATCCAGCCGTTATAGACCTGCGCCTCCGCGGACTTGCGGACCTCGCCGCCGGAGAAGGTGCTGAACCGCATGCTCTTTCTGAAGAGACGCAAATCATCCGAACAAACAGCAGCAGAAGCGAAGATAAAAAATCCGTCAGTGAAATAAACTTGGGCGACGGGAGCGAAATTGAAGCGAGCAATCAAGCAGCAGAAGCATCGATGCTTTTGGTTTGAGCGCTTTATACGTACATCCTGTGAGTGCCGTCGTCATCGACGTACGGCTCCTTGGTGCACCGCAGCTTCTGCGCCTCCCCCTGCTGCTGCTGCCACCGCGCCGCCGCCATCGGTCCGGCCTCGCCTCGCTTTTTGCTGGAATTCGTTGCCGCCGGTGGGGGTGGAAAGCGGGATGGGTGGCGCTAGGAGGGAGAGGCAACGGCGCTCGCCTGAGGAAGACTTAAATAGGCAGGGAAGAAATATGCTTATGTTTAAAGTTACTAGGTAATTGCCCGTGCGTTGCAACGGGACCAATTTTTTAGTGGGTGTGTGTGTCTCTCTGGAAAAACAATAGAAAAACAGTCCATAAACAAATGCAAACTGCATTGGTCAAAGGAGGGCTCTCGCAGCACCATGTAGAGAGGTCACAAATAAGTCAACGCCTCCAAAGTTGCACTATATGATGTGTGTTGAATTCTTACTAAAAATTATTTTTCTTTCACCCAGACTTACATAATAATAACACGAAAGAATTATGATGGAATTTCATGTTCAAGCCAGTAGTATTATTGTCCTTTGATTGTGCCACATTCTGTTGGTTACTTTTCATATTGCGTGTATCTTGCAGATAAATAAAAGTTTTAATGAATTGTTGGAACTTGACCAGTATCAATATATAGAACCACCCATTATTCTGCCGCATAATGTACATTTTAAAGCATATCAGGTGCTCTTCTTTCTGTTTGTGCCTTGGAAATATCAAACCAGAGGGTTTGTGCTGGAATAATTTTCTTGGCCTTGCCTTAAAACCAAAAAGTGTGTTATTGAAGATTTTTCCTAACTCGATCTATATGGCTAAATTTTTAATCTTACTTCTCTCCCATATTCTTGTAAGAGCCATCAACTTCTGACCCCAGCAATCCGCCAACCATGTCCCTTCGTTAGGAAAAACAAGAATCATACCTCATTATCTTGTACTCTTAGTATGAACATATTGGGAACACAGAGAGCAAAGAAAAGATCCTTGCAGGATTCTCATCCTGTTAAACCGGAATTCATCACAATGGCCTTTAGAGATAGGATGTGACAGAAACACGATCGCCCACAAAGCACATAGTTTTGTGTCACAGTAAGCACATGATTATTTGTAATCTCCTATATTATGCAAAAATGCACTACATAGATATTATATCTGTATCAATATCAGCTATTATCTTGTAGGGCATAAACTGCGGCAAACTAAGACTTGCAAGCAAAGGCATCTGTAGGATGTGACACTCTTTTCATATAAGGGGTAAATTTGATTGCCACAGAAAAGTATAGAAGATTTAAATGGCTACAGACTTACGGTTTGGAAAAAAAGGGTAATTAGAAAATGTTGTGTTAACATTTTACCTTGCCATGGTTCTTTCTCATATCAAGGAACTAAAAAGTACCAGCATGCCGAGGCTCCAAGTATACAACAAAGGCAGCTAGCTTTTGGAAGAATGCATGTAGTATTTCAGAAGACTGTAATTAGAATGCCATCAAATGTTGAGAAATAATGAAACCTCTACCATTTCTCTTCCACCACCTTGATCTATATAATGGGTAGTCCTATCACGGAAAATATATGACATAGGAACAATTGAAGCAAGATGTCCCATTTGTTCCTTGAATATAACTCCCAGTTGGAAAAATGTTGTGAACCGAGGAGGTCATCCTTGTGTATCCCTAGTTCCCTACTGAAACTCTCATTAACATCTGTTGTGGCCTTTTGACGACATACGAGCCAAGCTTTAAGAGGTAAGACCTCTCCAAAGTCATGAAACCTAAGTAGTCATGATCAAAGTCCCTGTCGTAAATTATCTCTCTGTCTAAGAAAGCCGCATTCTGGAATTAGATGGCGCAACATTAGAACCAGTATAAGATGTAATGTCTTCAAACAGAGCAGAGGAGAGCACATTAGAATGCATCACATAATCCTATACATATGCACATTAAATGAAATGGAGCGGCAAACTTATAGCAAAAGTTATCTTCAGCTGTCTCCCGTATTGATGTACAGAATAAATTTCTTAAAAAACACATAAATGCTTCTTGTGTTACTGCTTCATCTCTACTTTGACTAACAAGCAATTGAGCAAGTGAGCAAAAAGATTCTAAATGTTCCATTGGTAAATCGGTACTAACCTTTGTGATTCGCATTCATGGATATATGTCGATCGCATGATCAGACCCGCCGCTGGCACCGGTCAGCACCAGCAAACTGAAGGAAATTAATGTCAGTTAATCTCGATGGACCAAACCATGCTTAAGTACACCTAATCACCCTATTTAACTATTAGCAGCTTAGCATTGTCCAGACAGGAGGTGAACTGAATGAATTGTTGTATACTACCCTCATCACGCAATGGTTTAGGGTTCCCAGTGTTTGTCCATTCGTTCAGTTACAGTCAGAACAACACCGTGCCTCTAGCTACACATGATGCAGGTAGTTAGTTGGATAGGAGAGCGAGTACCTCGACGATTGCAAGCGCAAGGGGAGGACCGAGAAGAGCGTCACACGTCGCCACGACCATGGGTAACAAACTGGGCCTGAAGCCCTGAACGACAGAGGATGGCTGGGGCAGTGCGAAGTAGGACGCCCCGGGCCTGAACGACACGCCCACATGGGATAGGACATCAAGTACATCACCGTCAATGGGTTCCGCCTGCCACCGCTTCATGGCACTCGTTTGCTTGCGCTCTCCGCGGGCATCGATGCCCCTCGCTCAATCACCTCGTGCGGTGGCCACTGGCGACGCCGGCGAGCACCCCTCCAGGCAAATTTATGAAGGGGTCTAAGGATGAGAGCCGCCGCTTTTTTTTTCTTTGAACTTAGATGAGAGCCGCTGCTTATCAATCAGGGTCCGCAGCACGGGGAAAGGGGGCGATAGTTCTGCCATGACATCTCAAGATATGGTAATTGTTTCAGGTGCATTAAAAATTTCACGAGATTAAAGGGCGAGAGGATTCCAATCCGATTCTTAGATGCGCAAGCCATGGAAGGAAAGGGGTCGGTTTTTAATCGTTTGTTTGATCATGATTGATTGGCTTACCAATTGTGAAAAGGAAAATCGGGAGGGGTGGGATAGTGTACATAAGGTGGGGTGGGAAGAGAAGGTTGGACGAAAAATTTGACGTAAGAGAGGAGAGGGAACGTTACGTTTCTTTTAGATAGTAGAGATGTTCTCTAGATGAGATCCCTTTGCTCGTCACCGTGCGAACTCTGCTTTTGCCTATGAACAGTAGAACAGAACTCATAATAAATTGTACGTAAGAAAAAAAATTGGTACAAGGGCGCTTATAGGCGCCGGGGCACCGGCCGAAACTTTCGGCCGGTCCAGCCCAGGCCATCGGATGTGAGCCAGGCGGCCGTTGGATCCAGGCAAAAAAAAAAACAGATCGCTTCGCTTCTTCTTCTTCTCGCAGCGGCTCGATCCGCATATCCCGCTCGGGGAGAACGACACCGCGCCTCCTGTCCCCTCCGGTGGTCGTCCCCGTCGTCAGTCCCCACCCTCGCCGGACATCCTCGTCGCCCATCGGACCCCGCCCTCGCCGGCCGTCCTCGTCAACGGTCCCCCACCCTCCCGGCCTCGTTCTCGCCTCGACCAATGCACCAGCTCCACCTACGGTTGCAGCTCTTGACGATGAAGGTTGTAGCTCCGCCGCCCTCGCCATTGATGCTTGCTGCAGGAAAAATACGTCGACGGCGGCCGTGAGTCAATCAACACCATTTGAATGGATGTAGCAAAAAATTTCCCGGTAGTAGCAAAATCAAACTACGGGTGCAGCAAAAACGCCGTCGCCACCTTTGCGAGGTCGCAGCTCCGCCTTACATGGATGTAGCAAAAACCTCCAACGGTAGTAGCAAAATCCTGCTACGGTTGCAGCAAAAAAAATCATTGTGGTCCTCGCGAGGTCGCAGCTCTGCCTGATGGATGTAGCAAAAAGCTTTGCCGGTAGTAGCAAAATCCAACAACGGTTGCAGCTTTCCCTTGTTGTGCAGTGCCATTGAAGCTTTCTATGTCTATGGTTGAAGCTTTTTCCAACGGCTGTTGAAGCTTTTCTAGGTGACGGTTGCAACACTTGTATACGCGGGAGGATCCGGGCATGACTGCAGGCAGCCATGGCGGTCGGCGAGGGAGCTCTTGTCCGCCGGCGATGGAGCTTGTGGTGGCCCAAACACAGCCCGGGAGGAAGGGGGAGGGGATGCGCGTGCGTGAATACTGTAGGTAGGGGGTGGACGTGTCGTGCGCGTGGGGAAATCACCGGCCGTGCAGTGGACGGCGGCCTCGCCAGGGAGATTGGGCTGCCGCAGGTAGAGGGTCGATGCGGGGGGTAGACGGCGGCCTTGCCGGTGAGATTAGGCTGCAGCGGGGTAGGGACGCGATGCGGGGGTGGACGGCGGCCTCGCCTGCGAGATTGGGCTGCAGCAGATGGGGTGCGGATGCAGGTCTCATCGACACAGGAGCACGAGGTAGCGGGCGACCGGACGAAGCTTCGGCCGGCGCACCGTCTTCAAACGTTTCTCTTGGTACAATGAAAGTATTAGGTTGCCTTTTTCTTAAAGAAGATATTAGGGTGCCTTAATTGCTTGCGAAAATTTTCGTGCAGAAAAACATGCCTGATGGTCTAAAGGAAAAAAAATTTCATAGTTTTCTTTTAAATCTTATTCACAGCTTGAAGAAAAAGCATTTTAGATCGCTCAATTTTGTTTTCTTGCACATAACTCTTTGTAAAATAATGCACTTAGAAGACAAGTCCTCGACAAAATAAAATTAGAAGACAAGTCCATGTTCATTTAAAAAATAGTGTTTTGAATCAATATTTTACCTAATTTTATTTTGTTTTATGGTTGATGTCAGAGCACATGAGCTCGTGCTTCAACCCACCTTGGGGGGAAGGGGAGCTTGGTGACCAGAGCTTAACAAGGAGAAGGCCAGGCCTTTGTCACTGTTGGGGACTTCGTGTCACATGGCTACACAAGAGTAATATTATGAAGAACTTGCCCATGCTCTTCCACTGAATCTCACCATTCAATGTTCATCAACAATTGTCTTTTTTCTGTGTATAAATATCACAGTCTCTCCGTATATCTCTATTATATTGCTTTTAAGTGTGTCCCTACTCATGTCATCATTAAATGAATCATGCGCGCTCTGTAATCTCCAAAGGGGTTTGCATGTGGCCAGCGCGTGCGACCATCCGTGCGATGGGTTGCACGATTGTGCGTCCACGCCTCCCCACTCATGGCTTTTTTTGTAAAAAAAGGGGCTCAAATACAAATCTTCTACGATTCTTCCTATATCGTTACACCTACTTGCATCGGCAATGTTTTCTCTTGTCTTAACTCAAGTCAGATCTCAGCCTACTACCTTATCCTCTCGTGCTCTAGTCCGCCAGCCCATTTCCCGGTCGGATCTCATCGCACCGCCGTCCAGCCTGCCCCCAACACGAGCGCAACGACGCCCCTGTTTGGGTCCCTTCCCGGTCAATCGAACCCAGGTTCCTCCGCCGGTGACCCGTACTTATGCCGACTTGTTCCAAGATCTTCTATTTTTTGACCCATGATCACACTGCAGCTGACCCCATCTTTATGCATGATGAAGTTACAGGTTTTAGGATGGCATCCAACTAATAGATCGGTGCATTACTCCACACTGTTGAATAGACGTGATGGTGGTTCAGTTCATATTGAAATATCCTCACTCAACATAGAGGCTCTCTCTTCTCTTTGCTAATGGGATAAGTTACATGTTTTCAGAAACAAGGCGATTGCCTAGCCTTCTAAGGCCCTTATAAGATTCAACGTAAGAAAGGTACGGAAAGAGACATGCAACAAGCACGTGCAAATAAAAGTTTTGATACAAGGCCAACAATGACACATCAAGCGACGCAAACGCTGAGCTAATGACGATATAACGCTATAAGGATAGGATGATACGGATCAGCCGCCACCCTAGCTTGCGACGATTTTACATGATTTCGACCGGAGCCCCATGCACTTGATCTTTAGACTTGTAGTGATTAGTGAAGGCACCAAACAGCGCACGATCATGCCGCCTTGCTAAGGGTCTCCTAAGCTGTAACAAAACCACAATTTTATAGATAGGATCAGTCGGATGCTTGAACACGTGACCCTCTATAAGAACTTTGTTACCTGAGGTGTCCAGGAAAGCGCAGAAAAGTCATCCCATGCTATTCTATTGTCCCTCCATTGGGTATGGTTAAGTAATCGAAGCACATCGCCAAAACCAATGGTATTCCAAGAGCATCATGATGCCTCTCTCACATAGCTCCATGCAGACCGCGTTGTAATACATGTAAAAAGGATATGATTGCAGTCCTCTTCCATCCCACAGCATGCACACCGTTCGCGGGGCCATGACGCTTTATAGACTTGATCGCCACTGGGAACCGATTCCGGGCCACTTGCCACAGGAAGATCTTGATATTCGTCGGTATCTTAGCCCCAAATCCCGGACAGGTTAATTCTTGGGGCTGCTTTAAAAACCTCCTTATAAATCATGCCCGTGGAGAATTGTCTGGATGGCTCAAGTTTCCAAGTAACCTCGTCCTTCCCATTGGACAAGCGATAGTAGTTCAATTTTGCACTAAGGTTGTGACATTCGTTCATTTCATCCTCTCCAAAAGTCCTCCGGAATGTAGGGCATCATGCCCCGGTGTTGAATGTGTTTTCCACCCAAGCATCGGTGTGTTTTGAAATTGCAAACAGTCACGAGAAAGTATCACACAAAGGTTTATCATTACACCACACATCCAACTAAAATTTTATGGATCACCCATCATGAACAACAAACTTGGTTCCTAATCTCAAGAGGTGTTGAACTTTTTGGATTACCCTTGCGAATTGGTATCTAGTACTAGAAGAGTTGGCCGCGCTTTGTTGTGTCATTGGTGTTGTTGGGTTTCTAAAAATATACTCACCGTGTTTCAAAATATTAGATGTATTACTTTTTTTTAAAGTCAAACCTTATTAAGTTGAACCATATTAGTAGAGAAATATATCGGAATTCATAATATGAAATCGGTGTAATTAGATTCATCACGAAATGAATTTTAATAATTTTTTGTTTAATAGTGTGGATGTCGGTAATTTTGGCTCTGAACTTGGTCAAAGTTAAATGAATTTGACTTTCCAGAAAACTAATACCTTTTATATTTTGAAATTGATGGAATATTTAGTTTGGGGGGCAATGAGTTGGAGTGCGTTTTATTTTTTTGTAATACGGTATTTGGTGGGTCTTTCTAGGTGTGATTATGTGTTATCCGTTAATAAACCCATATTGATGTGGGGAAATTTTTGCATCGGTAGTTAGTAGTTACATGTATTATGTTGGTGCTACAATATCACATGGTGTTTCTTTTTTCTTGGTGGTGGGAGGAAGCGCATGATTGATATGTTTTTATAGGCCAGTTGCTGCTGATTGATTTGAAAAATCATTGGCCCGACTAAAATCATAAATCAAATACCTCTATTGAATTGAAGATTTCAAAATTAGGAAATATAATGAATTAAAATAATTGAATGAGAGAGCTCCTTGAGAAAGTGTTCACCCGGTCAAAATTAGTGACTCAATTTTAAATTGAAGACCTCAATTAAGTGTGAGGAGTTAAAAATTAGAAAGCATAGTCTATAGTAATAGTATAAAACAATTAAATGAGATAGCTTTGAGAAATTGTTGACCCAGTCAAAATCGAATGACCCAATTTCAATTGTAAACCTCAACTGATTGTGAGCCCTTTAAAATTAGGGAGCTTAGTGTTATAGAGGATTAGCCCTAATCTCTGTCCCACCATTTGGAAGGTATTTGGATAAGTTACACATGTTAAACCTGTTGCTTGATGTAGCATGTGGCACCCCGATCCACATGGAGCAGGTGGCCTTCGCACGTCAGCCCAGGATAACACCTGACGCACGACAGGTCCATGATACAACATTCCAGGTACAAGAATATTCATCAAATACATGTATAGAAGATTACATCATTGATGAATACAATCATCTGGCATAGCTCTAAGGCTATTTAAAAGGCGGTGGAAGTCCTGGTTTGGCGGCTCATTGATACGTCTCCAACATATCTATAATTTTTGATTGCTCCATGCTATATTATCTACTGTTTCGGGCAATATTGGGCTTTATTATCCACTTTTATATTATTTTTGGGACTAACCTATTAACCGGAGGCCCAGCCCAGAATTGCTGGTTTTTTTTGCCTATTTCAGTGTTTCGAAGAAAATGAATATCAAACGGAGTCGAAACGGAACGAAATCAACTGGAGAAGTTATTTTTGGAAGGAAAGCTACCGGATGGACTTGGACCCTATGTCAGGAGATAAGGGAGGTGCTCACGAGGGTGGGGGGCGCGCCCCCTGCCTCGTGGGGCCCCCGAAGCTCCACCGACGTACTTCCTGCACCCATATATACTGTCGTACCCTAAAACTTCCAGAACAGAGATTAGATCGGAAGTTCCGCCGCCGCAAGCCTCTGTAGCCATGAGAAGTCAATCTAGGCCCTCTCGGCACCTGCACGGAGGGGGGCCATCATCACCGGTGGCCATGGAGGAGTATCCCGGAGGGGCCATCATCACCATGAAGGCCAAGGACCAGAGGGTGGAGGCCGTGGAGGAGGAAGCACAAGGGGGAGAACCTCTTGTCGGTGTCAAAACCGGCGGATCTCGGGTAGGGGGTCCCGAACTGTGCGTCTAGGCGGATGGTAACAGGAGACAAGGGACACGATGTTTTACCCAGGTTCGGGCCCTCTTGATGGAGGTAAAACCCTACGTCCTGCTTGATTAATATTGATGATGTGTGTTACAAGAGTGGATCTACCACGAGATCAAAGAGGCTAAACCCTAGAAGCTAGCCTATGGTATGATTGTTGTTCATCCTATGGACTACAGACCGTCCGGTTTATATAGACACCGGAGAGGGCTAGGGTTACACAAAGTCGGTTACAAAGGTAGGAGATCTACATATCCAGATCGCCAAGCTTGCCTTCCACGCCAAGGAAAGTCCCATCCGGACACGGACGAAGTCTTCAATCTTGTATCTTCATAGTCTTGGAGTCCGCCATGACGATAGTCCGCTATCCGGACACCCCTAGTCCGGACTCCTCAAGAGCCCGAACCAGGCTTCAATGACGATGAGTCCGCGCGTTGATTGTCTTCGGCATTGTGAGGCGGGTTCCTCCTCCGAATACTTCATAGAAGGTTTTGAACACAAGGATAGTGTCCGGCTCTGCAAAACAAGTTCCACATAACACCGTAGAGAGAATAATTTTTGCACAGATCTGCTGACGTATTCCGCGGCGTGACATCACACCACGGCCATGCCTTTATATGAATCGTTTTTTATTGTTCCACCTCAGCGTGTTTAGCGAGGCGGTTTCCTTGGCACGTCTTATCAAAGCGTAGATCGTGCCCCCTTATTCCGGGATTCTCATCAATACGGACGTGGGTAACCCAACCATGCCCGTTGACCTGCCTTCTCTATCGAAGGCGAGTCCTAATCGACCATGGGGTGGGCTCTTGGTATTCAAGCTCTTTATGATGAGACCAAGGCCCTCTTCTTCTTTACACCCTCCATCGAGTTTGCTTCACGCTTCGAGTTCCAACACCCAAAGCTTCAGATTCAGGCGCTTCGGACTTTCGACGATGTCCGGCTCCGACCAGCACGGCCGATGGATGTCTTCCTCCGTCACAGAAGAAGATGTGCTAAAGTTGCGAGACGCCAGGTATCTAACCGGCGAGATCTCGCATAGGCTTCCTGCTCCAGGCAGGTCATTCCCACTCCCGAGCCCGGCGAGAACGTGGTGTTCGTGTCCCACTTCCTTCGGGTTTAGGCTTTCGACAGACCCCTTTGTGCGGGGCTCATGTTTTATTATGGGCTTGATTTCCATGACTTGAATCCGAGTCCATCCTCCATATCTCGTCATTCATTGTCGTATGTGAGGCCTTCCTCCATATTACCCCCCACTTTGGATTGTGGCTCAAGACCTTCAAGGTGGAGCCAAAGATGATCAAGGGGCAGCAAGCGGAGTGCGGAGGGGCGGTCATAAGCAAATGTGTTGATGCTCCGTGGTCCGAGGGCTCTTTTCAAGAGGAGCTTGGTTGGCAACGGAGTGGTTTTATATCACCGCCCTGTGGGCACCAAATGGGCGGCGCCCCTGCCTTCCGCCAGTCCACCACAGCGGGTGGCATCATGGGTCAACAAGGGGCTCGACTGGGGCCGCCCAAGGACGTTCCCCTGCTGCAGGCCGATTCGAGATCTCCGGGAAAGAGGGATCAATCTGGTTGCGATGGCGCAGGTTATGGTGATCCGGCGCCTTCAGCCCTGCAAACATCGCCCCCTCCACCTGTGGGAATTCAATCCGGAGGGACCATGAGCTCTCCAAAATTTTATGGGCACGACGCCTGTGGAGATGTATAAACTGTTCTTCGGATCACAAGAGAAGTGTCCGGACTTTACCGAGGACGCAGGCTAAGCTGCAATCGTCCAGATACTCAAGTAAGTAGTCTTGTAATCGGACAAGCTATTCATTCATTTATTTCATATATATATGCCCTTTAAAGGAGCCGTTTCTTGAACAGGAGTGGATAGCCAAGGCAAAGTTAATAAGGTGTCCGGCTCCCTCCGGAGACCACGCGGATCCCATGTTGACCAAGATGTTGAAGGTCGCGCCTTTTGAAGAAGGCGAAGGGGGAGCGGGAAGCAACCGCCTACGAAGGAGGATATCAAGGAAGGAGGGATTAAGAGTCCCACCTTCCGAGGAGAGAAGAGGACCGCCGAAGATCCAGAGGTCAAGGCCTCAAAGAGGGGAAGGAATCTTGGCAGAGAGTCCGTATGGGAAGTAACCCAGCCGCATTATTTCCCCAAGGGATCAGCCCTCCACCAGCCATAAGTAAAAAGAAGGGTCTTGTAAATAAGGAACATCCTTGTATTTATTCATGAGGACAACCAAATTGTACCTTGTAGTTTGGACTTCAGCCCTTCTCGCAGAGCTCGTCTCGGGGATCTTCTTCCGGAGATGATGGAGAGCTAAACGCCCCACTGTCGTGACCATGTGAGGCGGACGACCCGGAGGTGTCGTCGCGAGGGTTCCCAAGTCCGGCGGGGCCGGAAGGTCCGCGCCAAGTGGCGTCGGTCGGAGGAGTGAAGGATCTGCTCGGGAGGCGGCTATTTCAAAGGATCACCGTGCTCTAATGGGTACGGTGATTGAAAGAATTGCATCCGCGGAGAGCGGATTGCATGAAGCCGTCGAAGCTTATCGACGGGTTTGAGGTACGTGAAAATGATGTACCTTCAGCGATTATGCATATAAAATGCGCCTGATAGATAGTAGCCCCGAGACTTGGTATGTTGTCAAAATTGACAATGTGCCGAGGATCAAATTCTCGCTATAACATATCGCCGCTCTCGAAACAGGTGGCGGGCGTCCGGAGGCCAGCCGGACTGCTGAATATGCCGAACTAAAGCGGCAACTTGACGAGGCGGATGCGGACATCGCTGGTCAATAAACGGTTTGACGAGTCACAAGGTATGCGACTCTATGCGGACACCTTGTAAGGGAGCTTGACGCCCATGTCTTATTGTTTGTATGCTTAATGCAGATGGTGCCGCTGCCGTGGAGGAGCTGCGGGCAGAACTCGCCCGAGCGAAAGAGCAAGCAGAATTAGTAATGCGGCCGTCAGAAGGCGGTCAAGAGCTAGAAGCTGAATGGGCTGCTCACCGCCGAAGTTAAAGAGGAGATGGCCGATATGGCCAAAAGTTGAGGAATACTACCGATCGCTGCGAGGTTCTTGAAAAGAACGCAAGTGGAACAACAGGGCTCGAAAGAGGCCGCCGCCGAATCAAGAATGCCTAGTCGGCTTTGAGAGCTGCCAAGGAGGAGCTGAGTCGTCGGGCAATTGCGGCTGGAAAACCGTTTTCGCATGGAGGAAATATACAGATCCAAAGTATGCTTAGTTGGATAAATTGTGGAGTTTAGAGGATGCTTATCTGGACTTGGCGGCGAAGCGCCAGGACGCGTTGAGCACTTCCGGGGCCGAAGGGCCTGAAGGGAAGAGCTATATTGGTCGCAATTCCATAGTCCGGAGCGCCCTCTGCCGCGACCGATCGGTTGGCCGAATGGGCCGAGCTGAATCGATTTTCGGATTTGCCATGAAGCATGTCTTGACTCACTTGTGGCGGACGGACCCACCAAGAGCTATTTTGGTTTAGTGCAGCAGTTTCTTGTGCGGTGCCGCGACGACGTAATGAAGCGATCGGCTTGTATTGAGGGAGCGCGGATGGCTCTTGCCCGTGTCAAGACATCTTGGCAGAGATGAAGGCCATCGACGTTGCATCCCGTGATTCGGACAGAGGTCGAGTACCGCCGAGCACTACTTTGAAGAAGTCTGCCGGGCGCTCGCTTAATAGAGACGCAATGCTCAAGGATATTATGTTTAAATGACATGTATGATTTGTGAAAACAATGTTTCAATGTAATATAAGTGCTTTTTATACTTGTGCGTTCAAGTCGTAAACTACTCCTCAGACGGCGGTTTATGTATATGTGTATATAACTCGAAAGATGGCAGTCCTTGGTTTAGCCCCCACGCACATAGTGCGGGGTGTTTGCAAAGAAAGCGCTTTTCACACTTAATCCAACGCCTTGGTCCTGTTAAGGAGGTGATAGCGTAGCAAACCAGGCAACCGGACTATAATGCTTTATCACTTTCACTTAGCCATAGGAGTTCGAGGGTGGGGCTACTATATAGCCCTCGGGGCACCGCACTCTCCGAACTCGGGTGCGATGTGCTGATCGAAAAACCGTCCTTCGTTAATGCGGAGGAATCCTAAACATTCCAGTGAGTCATCGAGTGGTTGACCAGTCTCTCGCTATATCATGATAGTCAGTTTTCGGCTTTCATCGAGGTGCTCGCCGGCGAACCGGGCACAATCGCAGATAGTTCTCCGGTGCCGCGTTAGCCGTGAAAACAGAACGTAAGGCAGCAAAACACGGAGCCGGGCAACCCAACATTTGACCAAAGACATGATTCGAACTGATGCATATAAGGCCTAATCTCGAGACGCCGAATACTCCCTAAGGTATTCGGTCTTTATGAAAATGGGCAGAATAATGCCCTAAGCCCCCGTGTCCAGTGCACGCAAAAAATTCTGGTGCGGCCAATGCCAAGGCACCAACCTCCTCCTCGGTTATATTAAGGAACCGGGGATGTATATCAACAAGAGACAATGAAAAAGGTTTACGCAGGTCTTAATCTGAAAAGAATCCTTGCAACGGGTCCCTCTGCACGCTCTGCGCTGTGTCTCCGCAGCCGTATCACGGACGGGTGTAGCACGTTGTTCATCCGTAAAAGAGAGGAACTTAGTTTAAAAGAAAAGGATCGTGCGAAAGATGTACTTAATATTAAATAAATAGAGTACGGTTCAAGAAGTGAATAAAATTGAGCTTTATTGTCTCTTGTTATACATGCATGCGGCCCCTCGTATGGGGGTATGCGCTAGTAGGCGCCGGACTCGTCTAGCCGTGTCCGGGTTTGAATGACCAGTTTAGGTTCTTTGCCTAGCAGAGCCGGATAGCTGGGGGCTGTCAAGGCGTCTCCGTTCTTCCGCTTTCGAGTAACACTTAATACTTCCTTTTAACGAGATGATGCCGCGTGGACCGGGCATTTTAAGTGTTAGAGATGCATAATGCGGTATTGCGTTGAAACGGGCGAAAGCTTCGCGTCCCAATAGCGCTTGATGGCTACTTTTAAACGGGGCGACATGGAAGAGTAACCTTTCGCGACGGAAGTTGTCGGATGAACCAAACACAACTTCTAGCAGTATGGAGCCCGTACAATGGGCATATGGGCCTGGCATTACTCCTTTTAAAGGAGGTGTCGCTACGGCGAATTTTGGTTGGGTTTATCCCCATCCTGCGGATTGTGTCTCGATATATCGTGTTGATGTCATCGCTGCCATCCATGAGGACTTGTGTAAATTGGAATCCGTCGATTATAGGATCCAATATCAAGGCAGTCCATCCTGCGTTCCGGATATTTTCGGAATAGTCCTGATGGTCGAAGGTGATTGGTTTTGATAACCAGTGTGCGGCGCGCCTTTTAGTGGGCACCGCTCTGTTTTTCCCTTTGATCACGTGAAGTGAGTTTACTGTTTTAACCTCCTGTGGGAAAGCTTTTTGTTTTCCGGGGCTCTGCTTTTTCAGTCTACGCGCAGTGGCGACGAGCCTTTTCTGGAGGTCATTTTGCTCCAATGGTTTGTCCGGCATGAGATCGTCCGGACTGTTGTCTTCGCCGGGGACAGATTGTTTATCCAAGTTGTCTTGTTCGGACGATTGCTCGATAGCTTGTTCGTTGTCCACCGGTTCGCCCTGCTCTATGGCTGGGTCTTTGTTGAGGCGGGACTTTGTTCGGCGCTTACGCTGCCGCTTTTGACCGCCGAGGGATTTATCCATCGTGGCGTCCCGTTGTTCCTCGTCTTCATTTCCTTTAGGTGTATCCACCATGTATACATCATGGGATGAGGTTGTCCAGCATCCTATAGGTGCTGGTTCATTGTTGTCTCCTACACCGTAGTCCATACCGTCGATGCCTTCGGAGTCGAAATCGAGCACGTCGTATAAGCTTTCGACAGTGGCTATGAAGTGGGTGGTGGGTGGGCATTGAGTTTCTTCATCGTCCGCATCCCAACCTTCCTGTTCGTAGTCCGGCCAGGGCTCTCCGGATAAAGAGAGAGACTTTAGTGAATTCAGGATGTCGCCAAGGGCGAAGTCTTGAAAGATGTCCGCGCCGTGAACTCCATAACGGGCGCCCAATCGGATTCGATTGGCAAGGCGCGGAGGGTTCGGAGTTCGAGAGGAGTCCGCACCGGAGTCGAGGTCTTCGCAGCGACAGGGATGGAGTTCGCTCGATCGCCGAGAGATTAAAGCCCCGAGGCGGTGTCTAACCACTTGTCTCGACAGAATCCGCCCGGATTAAGGGTCGGAGCGGATTCGTGCGGCCTCCAAGGCCTTTGTTCGCCGCAGAGCTAGATCATGCCCATCGAGACAGGCGGCGCTGCTGGCTGCGGCTCGAATCCGTCAAGATCAAGTCTCCGCGGATATCGGCCGATAGTTTAAACTTCCAAATCTGACTCGACGGCAGGGGCGTAGCTTTCGATCTGCTCCAGATGGCTGCTTAATTGCCCCCGCAGTAAAGCCGCCGAACACGAAGATCTGTCCGGGAGAAGAGTCTCACCTTGGACCGCGTCGTTGTTGATGATCAAAGGAGCCATCGGGCCTGTTGGTGACGCATACGAGGAACTCTCAATGAAAGCACCAATGTCGGTGTCAAACCGCAGATCTCGGTAGGGGGTCCCGAACTGCGCCTAGGCGGATGGTAACAGGAGACAAGGGACATGATGTTTTACCCAGGTTCGGGCCCTCTTGATGGAGGTAAAACCCTCGCCCCGCTTGATTAATATTGATGATGTGTGTTACAAGAGTGGATCTACCACGAGATCAAAGAGGCTAAACCCTAGAAGCTAGCCTATGGTATGATTGTTGTTCGTCCTATGGACTACTGACCGTCCGGTTTATATAGACACGGAGAGGGCTAGGGTTACACAAAGTCGGTTACAAAGGTAGGAGATCTACATATCCGTATCGCCAAGCTTGCCTTCCACGCCAAGGAAAGTCCCATCCGGACATGGGACGAAGTCTTCAATCTTGTATCTTCATAGTCTTGGAGTCCGGCCATGACGATAGTCCGGCTATCCGGACACCCCCTAGTCCGGGACTCCCTCACCTCTCCTCCTCTCTTCCGGTGGCGCCGGAGTGCCATCGGGAGGGGAATCATCGCCATGGTGATCGTCTTCATCAACATCACCATCATCATCACCATCCTCATCTCTTTTACGCGGTCCACTCTCCCGCACCCCGCTGTAATCCCTACTTGAACATGGTGCTTTATGCCACATATTATGATCCAATGATGTGTTTCCATCCTATGATGTTTTGAGTAGATATCTTTTGTCTTTGGGTTGATTGATGATCTAGATTGGTATGAGTTGTATGTTTTGCTTTGGTGCTGTCCTATGGTGCCCTCCGTGTCGCGCAAGCGTGAGGGATTCCCGCTATAGGGTGTTGCAATACGTTCATGATTCGCTTATTGTGGGTTGGTGAGTGAACAGAAGAAAACCCGAGTAAGAGGGATTGTTGCGTATGGGAATAAAGAGGACTTGATGCTTTAATGCTATGGTTGGGTTTTACCTTAATGATCTTTAGTAGTTGCAGATGCTTGCTAGAGTTCCAATCATAAGTGCATATGATCCAAGTAGAGAAAGTATTTTAGCTTATGCCTCTCCCTCATATGAAACTGCAATAGTGATTGCCAGTCTTGTTAACAATTGCCTAGGACAATTCCGCACACGATCCACCATTATTCCACACTCGCTATTTATATTATTTAGTAATATATTCTAACGTTATGATAACAACACCTACTTTTATGTTTTAGCTCTACGATATCATGCAAAGTTATCCTCTTCATACCCACAACGTAGTTTTATTTCCCGTTGCTAGTTGGAAGTAAACGTCGATTGCACGAGAGTCGTCGATGGCGATAGGGCTTCAGAGAATATTGATCTTACCTTTAGCTTCTTGTGGGTTCGACACTCCCTACTTATCACTTCCACCTTTGGAAAGTGCTACGATGATTCCTTGCACTTGGATATATACTAGCAAGACAACCAAATATATAGCATCCAAATAAGCAGATGACAAGGCAAGAACCAAGCGTATGCAAACACCTATCTCATATCAATTACTAATCATGGCATGATATAAATCAACTAAGCATTGACAGCATCATAGCATCTACTAACATGGCAATAACATGGCATATAAAAACATGCTTCTAACATAACAATAACATGGCATAGCATATCATCTCAATCCTGGCATAATTTAGCATATCAATCAAAGCATGGCATGGCATCATGAAAATATGTTGAAAGTACACTACCAGTCATATCCAATGCATACATAGCATGTTAACTTTATGCAACCAACTCCTGTTCTGCCATGGTTCTTTCAATGCAAACATATAACGGGTTGCCTCGCAACCGAACGGTGATGATTACTAATCACAAAAGGAACCATACTCGGTTCAACGGGTTACCTTGTAACCAATCGGGGACCACTCACGGATCACAAATGGAACCACACTTGGTTCAACACTCACCGAGACCTCGTCTCGTGATTATATCAACACATCATCGTGATTACTCACGACTGTCTCATAGTCCAAGTCACCACATTATTTGTTACACATTATTCATCAACTTAATTATTTCAGGTTTATCCTCCATTTCGACTTAGACCCGATAGTGTGACCTACTATGAACTGTGCGGCTATCGATAGACTTAATAAACACTCTGCAGAGGTAGCGCACTTTACCCACACCACGGAATCCATGGCCTCGTCATCCCATTCGGGTGGACCAACGGCATTCCGACAAAACCGAACTACTGCCATGACACTCTCCCGGCCACTCCGACCAACACCCCTTTTGGGTCTAGTCCTGGGTGGCCCCGTGCCTACCAAAGACACCAGCAACCACCGTCGTGGCAAAACCATAAACGGTCCCAAACAGGGACATGAGCTCAAAACCAAACTCGGGCACACAAGGCTTATGTCCCCTACCTGATCGGGTAGCGCGCGCCCATAACCTTCCCTCGTTGGAGGCACCGACGAGAGGCATGCCAATGGATCCAATTAAGGCCTTCCCATAAAGGCAAAATGTGGCTGCACTGAAGAAGTTCGATTTGGTGGCACTATGACTCGATCCCATCGATGAGCATTATTAAGTCATATTATTATCTTCTCCATCATCATGAGCATATTTAACATGAATGCAACACTGAGCATGCATCATACAAATGAAGGAAATATGCCCTAGAGGCAATAATAAAGTTATTATTTATTTCCTTATATCATGATAAATGTTTATTATTCATGCTATAATTGTATTAACCGGAAACATGATACATGTGTGAATACATAGACAAACAGAGTGTCACTAGTATGCCTCTACTTGACTAGCTCGTTGATCAAAGATGGTTAAGTTTCCTAGCCATTGACATGGGTTGTCATTTGATTAACGGGATCACATCATTAGGAGAATGATGTGATTGATTTGACCCATTCCGTTAGCTTAGCACTCGATCGTTTAGTATGTTGCTATTGCTTTCTTCATGACTTATACATGTTCCTATGACTATGAGATTATGCAACTCCCCTTTACCGGAGGAACACTTTGTGTGCTACCAAACGTCACAACGTAACTGGGTGATTATAAAGGTGCTCTACAGGTGTCTCCGAAGGTACTTGTTGGGTTGGCGTATTTCGAGATTAGGATTTGTCACTCCGATTGTCCGAGAGGTATCTCTGGGCCCTCTCGGTAATGCACATCACTTAAGCCTTGCAAGCATTGCAACTAATGAGTTAGTTGCGGGATGATGTATTATGGAACGAGTAAAGAGACTTGTCGATAACGAGATTGAACTAGGTATTAAGATACCGACGATCGAATCTCGGGCAAGTAACATACCGATGACAAAGGGAACAACGTATGTTGTTATGCGGTCTGACCGATAAAGATCTTCGTAGAATATGTGGGAGCCAATATGAGCATCCAGGTTCCGCTATTGGTTATTGACCGGAGACGTCTCTCGGTCATGTCTACATAGTTCTGATGATAGTTATATTATGAGTTTATATGTTTTGATGTACCTAAGGTTGTTTGGAGTCCCGGATGTGATCACGGA
Source organism: Aegilops longissima (assembly GCA_021605205.1). Classification (NCBI taxonomy): domain Eukaryota; kingdom Viridiplantae; phylum Streptophyta; class Magnoliopsida; order Poales; family Poaceae; genus Aegilops; species Aegilops longissima. Next base: position 142,734,929 of record CM038676.1, on the reverse strand, counting down.
CATGACGAGGAGTCTCGAAATGGTCGAGACATGAAGATTGATATATTGGAAGCCTATGTTTGGATATCGGAAGTGTTCCGAGTGAAATCGGGATTTTACCGGAGTACCGGGAGGTTACCGGAACCCCCCGGGAGCTTAATAGGCCATAGTGGGCCTTAGTGGAGAAGAGGAGAGCCGGCCAGGGCAGGGCCACAAGCCCCTCCCCCCTAGTCCGAATAGGACAAGGAGAAGGGGGCGGCGCCCCCCCCCCCTTTCCTTCCTCTCTCCCTCCTCTTTCCCCCTCCACTCCTAGTCCAACAAGGAAAAGGGAGGGAGTCCTACTCCCGGTAGGAGTAGGACTCCTCCTGGCGCGCCCCCTCTTGGTCAGCCGCACCTCCCTCCCTTGCTCCTTTATATACGGGGGCAGGGGGGCACCCTAGAGACACAACAATTGATCGTTTGATCTTTTAGCCGTGTGCGGTGCCCCCCTCCACCATAGTCCACCTAGATAATACTGTAGCGGTGCTTAGGCGAAGCCCTGTGTCGGTAGAACATTATCATCGTCACCACGCCGTCGTGCTGACGAAACTCTCCCTCAACACTCGGCTGGATCGGAGTTCGAGGGACGTCATCGGGCTGAACGTGTGCTGAACTCGGAGGTGCCGTACGTTTGGTACTTGATCGGTCGGATCGTGAAGACGTACGACTACATCAACCGCGTTGTGCTAACGCTTCCGCTTTTGGTCTATGAGGGTACGTGGACAACACTCTCCCCTCTCGTTGCTATGCATCACCATGATCTTGCGTGTGCGTAATTTTTTTTTTGAAATTACTATGTTACCCAACAGTGGCATCCGAGCCAGGTTTTATGCGTAGATGTCATATGCATGAGTAGAACACAAGTGAGTTGTGGGCGATATAAGTCATACTTCTTATCAGCATGTCATACTTTGGTTCGGCGGTATTGTTGGATGAAGCGGCCCGGACCAACATTACGCGTACGCTTATGCGAGACTGGTTCTACCGACGTGCTTTGCACACAGTTGGCTGGCGGGTGTCAGTTTCTCCAACTTTAGTTGAACCGAGTGTGGCTACGCCTGGTCCTTGCGAAGGTTAAAACAACACCAACTTGACAAACTATCATTGTGGTTTTGATGCGTAGGTAAGAACGGTTCTTGCTAAGCCCATAGCAGCCACGTAAAATTTGCAACAACAAAGTAGAGGACGTCTAACTTGTTTTTGCAGGGCATGTTGTGATGTGATATGGTCAAGACATGATGCTAAATTTTATTGTATGAGATGATCATGTTTTGTAACTGAGTTATCGGCAACTGACAGGATCCATATGGTTGTCGCTTTATTGTATGCAATGCAATCGCCCTGTAATGCTTTACTTTATCACTAAGCGGTAGCGATAGTCGTAGAAGCATAAGATTGGTGAGACGACAACGATGCTACGATGAAGATCAAGGTGTCGCGCCGGTGACGATGGTGATCATGACGGTGCTTCGGAGATGGAGATCACAAGCACAAGATGATGATGGCCATATCATATCACTTATATTGATTGCATGTGATGTTTATCTTTTATGCATCTTATCTTGCTTTGATTGGCGGTAGCATTATAAGATGATCCCTCACTAAATTATCAAAGTATAAGTGCTCTCCCGAGTATGCACCATTGCGAAAGTTCTTCGTCTTTGAGACACCACGTGATGATCGGGTGTGATAGGCTCTACGTTCAAATACAACGGGTGCAAAACAGTTGCACACGCGAATACTCGAGTTAAACTTGACGAGCCTAGCATATAACATATATGGCCTCGAACACGGAGACCGAAGGTCGGCGTGAATCATATAGTAGATATGATCAACATATTGATGTTCACCATTGAAACTACTCCATATCACGTGATGATCGGACATGGTTTAGTTGATATGGATCACGTGATCACTTAGAAGATTAGAGGGATGTCTATCTAAGTGGGAGTTCTTAAGTAATATGATTAATTGAACTTAAATTTATCATGAACTTAGTACCTGATAGTATCTTGCTTGTCTATTTTGTTGTAGATAGATGGCCCGTGCTGTTGTTCCGTTGAATTTTAATGCGTTCCTTGAGAAAGCAAAGTTGAAAGATGATGGTAGCAATTACACGGACTGGGTCCGTAATTTGAGGATTATCCTCATTGCTGCACGTAAGAATTACGTCCCGAAGCACCGCTGGGTGCCAGTGCCTGCTGCAGGAGCAACACCAGATGTTATGAACGTCTGGCAGAGCAAAGCTGATGACTACTCGATAGTTCAGTGTGCCATGCTTTACGGCTTAGAACCGGGTCTTCAATGACGTTTTGAACGTCATGGAGCATATGAGATGTTCCAAGAGTTGAAGTTAATATTTCAAGCAAATGCCCGGATTGAGAGATATGAAGCCTCCAATAAGTTCTACAGCTGCAAGATGGAGGAGGATAGTTCTGTCAGTGAGCATATACTCAAAATGTCTGGGTATACCAATCACATGATTCAACTGGGAGTTAATCTTCCAGATGATAGCGTCATTGACAGAATTCTTCAATCACTACCACAAAGCTACAAGAGCTTCATGATGAACTATAAAATGCAAGGGATGGATAAGACAATTCCCAAGCTCTTCGCAATGCTAAAGGTTGCGGAGGTAGAAATCAAAAAGGAGCATAAAGTGTTGATAGTCAATAATACCACTAGTTTCAAGAAAAAGGGCAAAGGGAAGAAGAAGGGGAACTTCAAGAAGAACAACAAGCAAGTTGCTGCTTAGGAGAAGAAACCTAAGTCTGGACCTAAGCCTGAGACTGAGTGCTTCTACTGCAAGCAAACTGGTGATACGTCTCCAACGTATCTATAATTTTTTATTGCTCCATGCTATATTATCTACTGTTTTGGGCAATATTGGGCTTTATTATCCACTTTTATATTATTTTTGGGACTAACCTATTAACCGGAGGCCCAGCCCAGATTTGCTGTTTTATGCCTATTTTAGTATTTCGAGGAAAAGGAATATCAAACGGAGTCAAAACGGAACGAAATCAACTGGAGAAGTTATTTTTGGAAGGAAAGCCACCCGATGGACTTGGAGTGCACGTCAGGAAAGAAGGGAGGTGCTCACGAGGGTGGGGGCGCCCCGCCTCGTGCCCCCCTTCGTCCACCGACGCACTCCTTTCACCCATATATACCCACGCACCCTAAAACTTCCGAACAGAAGATAGATCGGGAGTTCCGCCGCCGCAAGCCTCTCTAACCACCAAAACCTCTTGGGAGCCCGTTCCAAGACACCTGAGGGGGAACCCATCACCGTGGCCATCTTCATCATCCCGCGCTCTCCATGACAAGGAGGGCGAGTTCACCTCGGGCTGAGGGTATGTACCAGCAGCTATGTGTTTGATCTCTCTCTCTCTCTCTCTCTCTCTCTCTCTCTCGTGTTCTCTCTCGTGTTCTCTCTCGTGTTCCCTCTATGGCACGATCTTGATGTATCGCGAGCTTTGCTATTATAGTTGGATATTATGATGTTTCTCCCCCTCTACTCTCTTGTGATGAATTGAGTTTCCCCTCTGAAGTTATCTTATCGGATTGAGTCTTTATGATGAGAAAACTTGATGTATGTCTTGCCGTGATTATATGTGGTGACAATGGGATATCATGTGCCACTTGATGTATGTTTTGGTGACCAACTTATGGTTCCGCCCATGAACCTATGCATAGGGGTTGGCACACGTTTTCTTGACTCTCCGGTAGAAACTTTGGGGCACTCTTTGAAGTACTTTTATGTTGGTTGGATGAATCTGAGATTGTGTGATGCATATCGTATAATCATGCCCACGGATACTTGAGGTGACAATGGAGTATCTAGGTGACATTAGGGTTTTGATTGATTTGTGTCTTAAGGTGTTATTCTAGTACGAACTCTGGGGCTGTTTGTGACCCTTATAGGAATAGCCCAACGGATTGATTGGAAAGAATAACTTTGAGGTGGTTTCGTACCCTACCATAATCTCTTCGTTTGTTCTCCGCTATTAGTGACTTTGGAGTGACTCTTTGTTGCATGTTGAGGGATAGTTATATGATCCAATTATGTTATTATTGTTGAGAGAACTTGCACTAGTGAAAGTATGAACCCTAGGCCTTGTTTCCTATCATTGCAATACCGTTTACGCTCACTTTTACCACTTGTTACCTTGCTGTTTTTATATTTTTAGTTTACAAAAACCTATATCTACCATCCATATTGCACTTGTATCACCATCTCTTCGCCGAACTAGTGCACCTATACAATTTACCATTGTATTGGGTGTGTTGGGGACACAAGAGACTCTTTGTTATTTGGTCGCAGGGTTGCTTGAGAGAGACCATCTTCATCCTACACCTCCCATGGATTGATAAACCTTAGGTCATCCACTTGAGGGAAATTTGCTACTGTCCTACAAACCTCTGCACTTGTAGGCCCAACAACGTCTACAAGAAGAAGGTTGCGTAGTAGACATCAAGCTCTTTTCTGGCGCCGTTGCCGGGGAGGCTATTTAAGTGAAGGTATATCTTTAGATCTTGCAATCGAATCTTTTTGTTTCTTGTTTTAGCACTAGTTTATTTTATAAAAGAAAGCTACAAAAAAATGGAATTGAGTTTGTCTCATACACTTCATCTTTTTAATATCTTTCGTGAGTATGATGGAAAGGAAATTGTGCCAAAGTGTTAGAAGAAGAATGCATTAAATTGTTTGGCACTAAATCTTTGATAATGAGCATGATTGCAATGTTGTTAGTATGAACTCCTTGAATATCCATAGTACCAATGATGATTGCACTAGTTATGATGAAAATATCTCTTATGAGCATGTCAACTTTTGTGGAGTGCATGTTTGCATGAACACACCAAATAGAGAAGATATTTATTGCAAGAGGCATAAGTACTTAGAAACCAAATTGTTGCAAGAAGAGCTAGATGAATGTGCTGAAAGATTCAATATTTTTCATGCCCCTTGTGAACTTTGCAATGAACATGGTCATTTAAAGCTCCAATGCTATTTGTTTCATGATCAAGTCGTGTCCAAATATTGTGATAATTTGATTACCCTTGAGCATCATAAAGAACTTAGCCTTCTTTTGGGTTATGAAGAAATGAAACGTATAACTGAGGGTATTCCAAAATTTAATCTTGATATATTTTTTGATTTTGATCTAGAGAAGATTTATATGTATTGTGCGGTGAATTGCATTAAAAATCCTTATATTGCCAATTACATAAAGAAGAGAAAGCAAATAGAAGATGATGAGAATATTAATGAAAGGGAAGAGACTTCCCAATATCCTCCTATTATTTCTTATGATGAATCAGGTAACGAGGAGGAGCCTTCTACTCAACCAATCTCATTAATAAGGAGCTCCAAAAAGAAGATTGAACCCACACATGATGTGGTGAAGAAAAAGAAAAGAAAAAGGAAGAGAGGTAAAAAGGCATCTCTCCCAAATAAAGTTGCTCCTATTATTGCTGTGCCTCATGATCTCGTGCTTGTTGTGATGATTATGATTGGGAAGATAATGATACTTCTTATGATCTTGAAAATCTTTTTGGCACTTGCTTGGAAGAATATAATAATTGCTATACTATTGGTGCTGTCCATACTATTAATGATGAGAGTGATTATGCTTATGATATGAAATGGCCCAAGCTTGGGGAAGCTATGTTTGATGAGGATGACATATTTGAGAATATATTTGCTGCAATTAATGTTTATCCCAAGCTTGGGGATGCTATGTTTAATAATGATGATATTTTTAGCCTCTCAAGTTTTGATATGCAAAGTAGTTATGATGATAGCATGCCTTCTACCTATGATGATTATATTTATGAAAGTGGGTTTGGAAGAGTGTCAACTTTAGGAAGTAGTGATCCCACAATATTGGAGGATGTTGAATCTTATAATATTTATGAAAGTGGATTTGGAGAGGTCATGAGTTTACTTAGTAATGATTCCACTATCTTGGAAGAGGTTTCAATCGATTATGATGAGAACAAAGTTGCTACTTATGATGATTATTGTGATGAAACTTATGCTATAAAAAGTAGTGATGACTATATTTATAAAACTTGTCATGATTATGAGTACTCTTTCTCTGAACATTACTCTTTTAATGTGGAAACAATTTTTAGTGTTCAAGTCTCTTATGATACTCCCACTATTCCGAGTGAGAAGAAGTTTGCTTATGTGGAGAGTAGTAAAATTTCTATGCAAGTAGATCATGAAAAGAATGCTTTAGGTGCTGGTTATATTTTTGAATTAATTCATGATGCTACTAAAAATTATTATGAGGGAGGAATATATGCTTGTAGGAATTGCAATAATATCAAGTTTCCTCTCTATGTGCTTAAAGTTTTGAAGTTATGCTTGTTTTACCTTCCTATGCAAGTTGATTATTGTTCCCATAAGTTGTTTGATCACAAAATCCCTATGCATAGGAAGTGGGTTAGACTTAAATGTGCTAGTCATATTCTTCATGATGCTCTCTTTATGTTTCAATTCCTATCTTTTATGTGAGCATCATTGAAATCATCATGCCTAGCTAGGGGCGTTAAACGATAGTGCTTGTTGGGAGGCAGCCCAATTTTATTTTAGTTCCTTGCTTTTTGGTTCTGTTTAGGAATAAATAATCCTTCTAGATTCTGTTTAGATGTGGTTTTGTGTTTTAAGTAGTGTTTGTGCCAAGTAGAACCTTTGGGAAGACTTGGGTGAAGTCTTTATGATCATGCTGTAAAAAACAGAAACTTTAGCGCTCACAAGATTTGATTCAACTTTTTTACTGGAGAGTGCTATTTAGTTGATTTTTTTTAATATGATTACTAGACAAATTCCTCAGGACCACCAATTTATTTTAGAATTTTTGGAGTTTCAGAAGTTTGCGTTAGTTACAAATTACTACAGACTGTTCTGTTTTTGACAGATTCTGTTTTCATTGTGTTGTTTGCTTATTTTGATGCATCCATGGCTAGTAAAATAGTTTACAAACCATAGAGAAGTTGGAATACAGTAGGTTTAACACCAATTTAAATAAATAATGAGTTCATTACAGTACCTTGAAGTGGTGTTTTGTTTTCTTTCGCTAACGGAGCTCACGAGTTTTCTGTTAAGTTTTGTGTTGTGAAGTTTTCAAGTTTTGGGTAAAGATTCGATGGACTATGGAATAAGGAGTGGCAAGAGCCTAAGCTTGGGGATGCCCAAGGCACCCCAAGGTAATATTCAAGTATAACCAAGAGCCTAAGCTTGGGGATGCCCCGGAAGGCATCCCCTCTTTCGTCTTCGTTCATCGGTAACTTCACTTGGAGCTATATTTTTATTCACCACATGATATGTGTTTTGCTTGGAGCATCATTTTATTTTCTTTATCTTTGCTTGCTGTTAGTTATAATAATTTTTTGCATCTTTAGTTTCAATAAAAAAAGTCAAGGATAGCCTTTGCCATGCTTATTTTGCTACTATACTTGTTGCTGTTTGAAAACAGAAAGTTTACCGCTGTTGCAAAAATTCCCTAGAAAAGTCAGAGAATGATATAATGTTGAAACCTATTGCATAATGAGCTCTGATAAATTTACTACAGTGGGAATTTTAGTTCATAATTTTTGTAGTTAGGGAAGTATGATGAATCTTGCATTCTTTACAGACTATACTGTTTTGGCAGATTGCTGTTATGTTTGCATTGTTTGCATATGTTTGCTTGTTTAATGATTTTATTTGAGGATAGGAGTATTAAATATGCAGAGGAATTTAGTATGCAATGTTGAATAATAATTTTAGTGATTTGTTACAGTAGGAAATGACAAGGTTTTGCATTGGTTTATACTAACCTATCTCACGAGTTCTTGTTGAGTTTGTTGTGAATGAAGCTTTTGATAAAAAGACAAACCATGATATGAGAGGAATTAAGGAGACACAAAAGTTCAAGCTTGGGGATGCCCAAGGCACCCCAAGATAATATTTCAAGAAGTCTCAAGCATCTAAGCTTGGGGATGCCCCGGTAGGCATCCCACCTTTCTTCTTCAACAACTATCGGTTAGTATCGGTTGAGCCTAAGTTTTTGCTTCTTCACACGAGTTGTGCTATCCTTGCATTGTCATTTTATTTTGTTTTGCTTGCTGTTTGGATACAATACCAAGATTTGAAATTCTTAAATGAGAGAGAGTCTTCGCATAGTTACATAATTATTTAGCTACTCATTGATCTACACTTATATCTTTCGGAGTAGTTTGTCATTTGCTCTAGTACTTCACTTATATCTTTTAGAGCATGGTGGTAGTTTTATTTTGAAGAAATAGATGAACTCTCATACTTCTCTTATATTATTTTGAGAGTCTTAAATAGCATGGTAATTTGCTTAAATAATTCTAATATGCTAGGCATACAAGATTTGTAAGAATTCTTATGAGTGTGTTGAATACTAAGAGAAGTTTGATGCTTGATGATTGTTTTGAGATATGAATATGGTGATATTAGAGCCATGCTAGTTGAGTAGTTGTGAATTTGAGAGATACTTGTGTTAAAGTTTGTGATTCCCGTAGCATGCACGTATGGTGAACCGTTATGTGATGAAGTCGGAGCATGATTTATTTATTGATTGTCTTCCTTATGAGTGGCGGTCGGGGACGAGCGATGGTCTTTTCCTACCAATCTATCCCCCTAGGAGCATGCGCGTAATACTTTGCTTTGATAACTTCTAGATTTTTGTAATAAGTATATGAGTTCTTTATGACTAATGTTGACTCCATGGATTATACACACTTTTCTTCCTTCCACCATTGCTAGCCTCTCTAATACCGCGCACCTTTCGCCGGTATCATACACCCACCATATACCTTCCTCAAAACAGCCACCATACCTACCTATCATGGCATTTCCATAGCCATTCCGAGATATATTGCCATGCAACTTTCCGCCGTTCCATTTATTATGACACGCTCCATCATTGTCATATTGCTTTGCATGATCATGTAGTTGACATTGTATTTGTGGCAAAGCCACCGTTCATAATTCTTTCGTACATGTCACTCATGAGTCATTGCACATCCCGGTACACCACCGGATGCATTCATATAGAGTCATACTTTGTTCTAAGAATCGAGTTGTAATTGTTGAGTTGTAAGAAAAATAAAAGTGTGATGATCATCATTATTAGAGCATTGTCCCAGTGAGGAAAGGATGATGGAGACTATGATTCCCCCAAAAGTCGGGATGAGACTCCGGACGAAAAATGAAATAAAAAAATAAAAAAAGAGGCCATAAAAAAAAGAGAAAAGGCCCAAAAAAAGAGAGAAAAAGAGAGAAGGGACAATGTTACTATCCTTTTACCACACTTGTGCTTCAAAGTAGCACCATGATCTTCATGATAGAGAGTCTCCTATGTTGTCACTTTCATATACTAGTGGGCATTTTTCATTATAGAACTTGGCTTATATATTCCAATGATGGGCTTCCTCAAAATGCCCTAGGTCTTTGTGAGCAAGCGAGTTGGATGCACACCCACTTAGTTTCTTTTGTTGAGCTTTCATATACTTATAGCTCTAGTGCATCCGTTGCATGGCAATCTCTACTCACTCACATTGATATCTATTGATGGGCATCTCCATATCCCGCTGATACGCCTAGTTGATGTGAGACTATCTTCCCCTCTTTTTGTCTTCTCCACAACCACCATTCTATTCCACATATAGTGCTATATCCATGGCTCACGCTCATGTATTGCGTGAAGATTGAAAAAGTTTTGAATGTCAAAAGTATGAAACAATTGCTTGGCTTGTCATAGGGGTTGTGCATGATTTAAATATTTTGTGTGGGGAAGATGGAGCATAGCCAGACTATATGATTTTGTAGGGATAACTTTCTTTGGCCATGTTATTTTGAGAAGACATAATTGCTTTGTTAGTATGCTTGAAGTATTATTATTTTTTATGTCAATATGAACTTTTGTCTTGAATCTTTCGGATCTGAATATTCATATCACAAGTAGGAAGAATTACATTGAAATTATGCGAACTAGCATTCCACATCAAAAAATATCTTTTTATCATTTACCTACTCGAGGACGAGCAAGAATTAAGCTTGGGGATGCTTGATACGTCTCCAACGTATCTATAATTTTTGATTGCTCCATGCTATATTATCTACTGTTTTGGGCAATACTGGGCTTTATTATCCACTTTTATATTATTTTTGGGACTAACCTATTAACCAGAGGCCCAGCCCAGATTTGATGTTTTATGTCTATTTCAGTATTTCGAGGAAAAGGAATATCAAACGGAGTCAAAACGGAACGAAATCAACTGGAGAAGTTATTTTTGGAAGGAAAGCCACCCGATGGACTTGGAGTGCACGTCAGAAAGAAGGAGGTGCTCACGAGGGTGGGGGCGCGCCCGCCTCGTGGCCCCCTTCGTCCACCGACGCATCCTTTCACCCATATATACCCACGCACCCTAAAACTTCCGAACAGAAGATAGATCGGGAGTTCCGCCCGCAAGCCTCTCAGAGCCACCAAAACCCTCTCGGAGCCGTTCGGCACCTCACGGGGGGGAACCCATCACCGTGGCCATCTTCATCATCCCGGCGCTCTGCATGACGAGGAGGGAGTAGTTCACCCTCGGGGCTGAGGGTATGTACCAGTAGCTATGTGTTTGATCTCTCTCTCTCTCTCTCGTGTTCTCTCTCGTGTTCCCTCTATGACACGATCTTGATGTATCGCGAGCTTTGCTATTATAGTTGGATCTTATGATGTTTCTCCCCCTCTACTCTCTTGTGATGAATTGAGTTTCCCCTCTGAAGTTATCTTATCGGATTGAGTCTTTATGATGAGAAAACTTGATGTATGTCTTGCCGTGATTATCTGTGGTGACAATGGGATATCATGTGCCACTTGATGTATGTTTTGGTGACCAACTTGCGGGTTCCGCCCATGAACCTATGCATAGGGGTTGGCACACGTTTTCTTGACTCTCCGGTAGAAACTTTGGGGCACTCTTTGAAGTACTTTTATGTTGGTTGGATGAATCTGAGATTGTGTGATGCATATCGTATAATCATGCCCACGGATACTTGAGGTGACAATGGAGTACCTAGGTGACATTAGGGTTTTGATTGATTTGTGTCTTAAGGTGTTATTCTAGTACGAACTCTAGGGCGGTTTGTGACACTTATAGGAATAGCCCAACGGATTGATTGGAAAGAATAACTTTGAGGTGGTTTCGTACCCTACCATAATCTCTTCGTTTGTTCTCCGCTATTAGTGACTTTGGAGTGACTCTTTGTTGCATGTTGAGGGATAGTTATATGATCCAATTATGTTATTATTGTTGAGAGAACTTGCACTAGTGAAAGTATGAACCCTAGGCCTTGTTTCCTATCATTGCAATACCGTTTACGCTCACTTTTACCACTTGTTACCTTGCTGTTTTTATATTTTTAGTTTACAAAAACCTATATCTACCATCCATATTGCACTTGTATCACCATCTCTTCGCTGAACTAGTGCACCTATACAATTTACCATTGTATTGGGTGTGTTGGGGACACAAGAGACTCTTTGTTATTTGGTTGCAGGGTTGCTTGAGAGAGACCATCTTCATCCTACGCCTCCTACGGGTTGATAAACCTTAGGTCATCCACTTGAGGGAAATTTGCTACTGTCCTACAAACCTGTGCACTTGCAGGCCCAACAACGTCTACAAGAAGAAGGTTGCGTAGTAGACATCAACTGGTCACTGGAAGCGGAACTGCCCCAAGTATTTGGCGGATAAGAAGGATGGCAAGGTGAACAAAGGTATATGTGATATACATGTTATTGATGTGTACCTTACTAATGCTCGCAGAGCACTTTGGGTATTTGATACTGGTTCATTGCTAATATTTTCAATTCAAACAGGACTACGGATTAAGCGAAGATTGGCTAAGGACGAGGTGACGGCGCGCGTGGAAATGGTTCCAAAGTTGATGTGATCGCGGTCGCACGCTACCTCTACATCTACCTTTGGGATTAGTTTTAGACCTAAATAATTGTTATTTGGTGCCAGCGTTGAGCATGAACATTATATCTGGATCTTGTTTGACGCGAGACGGTTATTCATTTAAATCAGAGAATAATGGTTGTTCTATTTATATGAGTAATATCTTTTATGGTCATGCACCCTTGAAGAGTGGTCTATTTTTATTGAATCTCGATAGTAGTGATACACATATTCATAATATTGAAGCCAAAAGATGCAGAGTTGATAATGATAGTGCAACTTATTTGTGGTAATCGCTGTTTAGGTCATATCGTGTAAAGCGCATGAAGAAACTCCATACGGATGGACTTTTGGAACCACTTGATTATGAATCACTTGGTACTTAAGAACCGTGCCTCATGGGCAAGATGACTAAAACGCCGCTGCTAAACTATGGAGAGAGCAACAGATTTGTTGGAAATCATACATACGATGTATGTGGTCCGATGAATGTTGAGGCTCATGGCGGATATCGTTATTTTCTCACCTTTACAGATGATTTAAGCAGATATGGGTATATCTACTTAATGAAACATAAGTCTGAAACATTTGAAAAGTTCAAAGAATTTTAGAGTGAAGTTGAAAATCATCGTAACCAGAAAATAAAGTTTCTACGATCTGATCGTGAAGGAGAATATTTGAGTTACGAGTTTGGTCTACACTTGAAACAATGCAGAATAGTTTCGCAACTCACGCCACCCGGAAGACCACAGCGTAATGGTGTGTCCGAACGTCGTAATCATACTCTACTAGATATGGTGCGATCTATGATGTCTCTTACTGATTTATCGCTATCGTTTTGGGGTTATGCTTTAGAGACGGCCGCATTCACGTTAAATAGGGCACCATCAAAATCCGTTGAGACGACGCCTTATGAACTGTGGTTGGGCAAGAAACCAAAGTTGTCGTTTCTTAAAGTTTGGGGCTGCGATGCTTATGTGAAAAAGCTTCAACCTGATAAGCTCGAACCCAAATCGGAGAAATGTATCTTCATAGGATACCCAAAGGAGACTTTTGGGTACACCTTCTATCACAGATCCGAAGGCAAGACTTTTGTTGCTAAATTCGGAATCTTTCTGGAGAAGGAGTTTCTCTCGAAAGAAGTGAGTGGGAGGAAAGTAGAACTTGATGAGGTAACTATACCTGCTCCATCATTGGAAACTAGTTCATCGCAGAAACTGGTTTCTGCGACACCTACACCAATTAGTGAGGAAGTTAATGATAATGATCATGAAACTACAGATCAAGTCTTTACTGAACCTCGTAGGTCAACCAGAGTAAGATCCGCACCAGAGTGGTACGGTAATCCTGTTCTGGAAGTTATGTTACTAGGCCATAACGAACATACGAATTATGAAGAAGCGATGGTGAGCCCAGATACCGAAAAATGGCTTGAGGCCATGAAATCTGAGATGGGATCCATGTATGAGAACAAAGTGTGGACTTTGGTTGACTTGCCCGATAATTTGCAAGCAATTGAGAATAAATGGATCTTCAAGAAGAAGCCTGACGCTAACGGTAATGTTACTGTCTATAAAGCTCGAATTGTTGCAAAAGGTTTTCGACAAGTTCAAGGGATTGACTACGATGAGACCTTCTCACCCGTAGCGATGCTTAAGTCTGTCCGAATCATGTTAGCAATTGCCGCATTTTATGATTATGAAATTTGGCAGATGGATGTCAAAACTGCATTCCTGAATGGATTTCTGGAAGAAGAGTTGTATATGATGCAACCGGAAGGTTTTGTCGATCCAAAGGGAGCTAACAAAGTGTGTAAGCTCCAGCGATCTATTTATGGACTGGTGCAAGCCTCTCGGAGTTGGAATAAACGCTTTGATAGTGTGATCAAAGCATTTGGTTTTGTATGACTTTTGGAGAAGCCTGTATTTACAAGAAAGTGAGTGGGAGCTCAGAGCATTTCGATATTATATGTGGATGACATATTATTGATTGGAAATGATATAGAATTTCTGGATAGCATAAAGGGATACTTGAATAAGAGTTTTTCAATGAAAGACCTCGTGAAGCTGCTTATATATTGGGCATTAAGATCTATAGAGATAGATCAAGACGCTTAATTGACTTTCACAAAGCACATACCTTGACAAAGTTTTGAAGAAGTTCAAAATGGATCAAGCAAAGAAAGGGTTCTTGCACGTGTTACAAGGTGTGAAGTTGAGTAATACTCAATGCCCGACCACCGCAGAAGATAGAGAGAAAATGAAAGATGTTCCTATGCTTCAGCCATAGGCTCTATCATGTATGCAATGTTGTGTACCAGACCTGATGTGTGCCTTGCTATAAGTTTGGCAGGGAGGTACCAAAGTAATCCAGGAGTGGATCACTGGACAGCGGTCAAGAACATCCTGAAATACCTGAAAAGGAATAAGGATATGTTCCTCGTTTATGGAGGTGACAAAGAGCTCATCGTAAATGGTTACGTTGATTCAAGATTTTGACACTGATCCAGACGATTCTAAATCACAAACCGGATACGTGTTTACATTGAACGGTGGAGCTGTCAGTTGGTGCAGTTCTAAACAAAGCGTCGTGGCGGGATCTATGTGTGAAGCGGAGTACATAGCTGCTTCGGAAGCAGCAAATGAAGGAGTCTGGATGAAGGAGTTCATATCCGATCTGGGTGTCATACCTAGTGCATCGGGTCCAATGAAAATCTTTTGTGACAATACTGGTGCAATAGCCTTGGCGAAGGAATCCAGATTTCACAAGAGAACCAAGCACATCAAGAGACGCTTCAATTCCATCCGGGATTTAGTCCAGGTGGGAGACATAGAAATTTGCAAGATACATACGGATCTGAATGTTGTAGACCTGTTGACTAAGCCTATTCCACGAGCAAAACATGATCAGCACCAAGGCTCCATGGGTGTTAGAATCATTACAATGTAATCTAGATTATTGACTCTAGTGCAAGTGGGAGACTGAAGGAAATATGCCCTAGAGGCAACAATAAAGTTATTATTTATTTCCTTATATCATGATAAATGTTTATTATTCATGCTAGAATTGTATTAACCGGAAACATGATACATGTGTGAATACATAGACAAACATAGTGTCATTAGTATGCCTCTACTTGACTAGCTCGTTGATCAAAGATGGTTAAGTTTCCTAGCCATTGACATCGGTTGTCATTTGATTAACGGGATCACATCATTAGGAAAATGATGTGATTGACTTGACCCATTCCGTTAGCTTAGCACTAGATCGTTTAGTATGTTTCTATTGCTTTCTTCATGACTTATACATGTTCCTATGACTATGAGATTATGCAACTCCGCCATCGGAGGAACACTTTGTGTGCTACCAAACGTCACAACGAATCGGGTGATTATAAAGGTGCTCTACAGGTGTCTCCGAAAGTACTTGTTGGGTTGGCGTATTTCGAGATTAGGATTTGTCACTCCGATTGTCGGAGAGGTATCTCTGGGCCCTCTCTGTAATGCACATCACTTAAGCCTTGCAAGCATTGCAACTAATGAGTTAGTTGCGGGATGATGTATTATGTAACGAGTAAAGATACTTGCCGGTAACGAGATTGAACTAGGTATTAAGATACCGACGATCGAATCTCGGGCAAGTAACATACCGATGACAAAGGGAACAACGTATGTTGTTATGCGGTCTGACCGATAAAGATCTTCTTAGAATATGTGGGAGCCAATATGAGCATCCAGGTTCCGCTATTGGTTATTGACTGGAGACGTGTCTCGGTCATGTCTACATAGTTCTCGAACCCGTAGGGTCCGCACGCTTAACGTTTCGATGACAGTTATATTATGAGTTTATATGTTTTGATGTACCGAAGGTTGTTCAGAGTCCCGGATGTGATCAAGGACATGACTAGGAGTCTTGAAATGGTCGAGACATGAAGATTGATATATTGGAAGCCTATGTTTGGATATCGGAAGTGTTCCGGGTGAAATCGGGATTTTACCGGAGTACCGGGAGGTTGCCGGAACCCCCCGGGAGCTTAGTGGGCCATAGTGGGCCTTAGTGGAGAAGAGGAGAGGCGGCCAGGGCAGGGCCGCGCGCCCCTCCCCCTAGTCCGAATAGGACAAGGAGAAGGGGGCGGCGCCCCCCTTTCCTTCCTCTCTCCCTCCTCTTTCCCCCTCCACTCCTAGTCCAACAAGGAAAAGGGAGGGAGTCCTACTCCCGATAGGAGTAGGACTCCTCCTGGCGGCCCCTCTTGGCTGGCCGCACCTCCCCCCTTGCTCCTGTATATACGGGGGCAGGTGGCACCCTTGAGACACAACAATTGATCATTTGATCTTTTAGCCGTGTCGGTGCCCCTCCACCATAGTCCACCTCGATATCATCAGAAGCGGTGCTTAGGCGAAGCCGCAAGGCGTCGTAGAACATCATCATCGTCACCATGCCGTCGGTCTTGTGAAACTCTCCTCAACACTCGGCTGGATCGAGGTTCGAGGGACGTCATCGGGCTGAACGTGTGCTGAACTCGGAGGTGTCGTACGTTCGGTACTTGATCGGTCGGATCGTGAAGACGTACGACTACATCAACCACGTTGTGCTAACGCTTCCGCTTTCGGTCTACGAGGGTACGTGGACAACACTCTCCCCTCTCGTTGCCATGCATCACCATGATCTTGCGTGTGCGTAGGATTTTTTTTGAAATTACTACGTTACCCAACAACAAATGCTTTAACAAAATACCAAGCTTCTCAAGTGAACAACTATAGCATAAAGAACATGACAATACCAAGTACTAGCATATCAACGGTGCATTACAATCATCATAACATTTTATAACGATGACATGAAAATAAAGTAGAGTAGTGACATGGCATTATCAATAACAACATTCTAATTAGCATGGCAAAAGATATCATGAAAACACAAGCATGCGTGATAAGCATAACAGAATAACTGCAGACGAAAACGATAAGAAACAACTGCAAATACACACACACACACAAGGTGAAAGCAAAGTCAACATGCAAGTTCGGGGCTCATGATAAGAGGTTGGCTTGCATGGGGGTCGACAAATACTCCGGGAAGAATTGTGAAACGATCGCGGAAAGATTTGCCGGAAACAGTTCTCTCTCGGAGGGGGCTGTTTACGGGCAAGGGCAAAGTGGTCATTTTCACTGTGGGAAAACATAATTAAAATGATACCAACAGAAAGAGCTCGACGAACAGAGAACGTGAGCATTGGAATCACCTCATTCGGAGTTACGAGCGCAAACTTGTGGTTGTTCACTTTTTTGGCAGAAAAGAGGCTTAAACAGTGAATTTTCACAAAATAAGCACTTCGGAGGGCGGGCTGAAAAAGAGAAAGCGCAGTTCAGAAGATACGTTTCCAGAGAAAGGAAAGTGTATTTCATGCAATACGTTTTCAGTTATCAGAAAACGTACTCCAAAGAATACGTCTTCAGAGAAATGAAAGCGCACTTCGGGCTATGCGTCTCCACTTACGCTGACGTGGCGCTCCTCGTCTTGCCGACAGGTGGGGTCACGTGGGGAGGGGCCCGCCTGGCCTGGCTTCTTCTTCCTCCTGCTCGAGCGCGCGCATGGCCAAGGGAGAGGATCGCCCCGACGGCGATTACCGGCGCGTCCGGCCGCCGTTCGAGACGGGCGACCTACCCAGAAGATCAGGATGGACAGGCGCATCAGATGGGTGTGGTTCCTGCCGCTGACGAGCACCAGAGAGAGAGAGTTGTAGGGCCCGCAGCAGAGAGGTATTCCTGTCACCGGTGAAGTGGGGCTACGGTGGGGAAAATAGACGGGCGGTGAGCCAGGGAGGATCGCTGGGGTGTGGCGCAGCCCGGGGTGAGGTCGACGAGCGTCGGGAAAGCTCAGGTGAGTGGATTGGGGCGGGGCAGGGAAGTGAGCTCGCCGGAAATCCGGGCACTCTGGAGAGGGATTCGACGGGGTTGGGTATGGGAGCACACCAGAGAGCGAGGGGAGGAGGTTGGGAGTGCTGGCTTGCTTGGGAAGGGTCACGGACGGGCTATTTATAGCCGGACGAGGAGCACCCGAGCCGGGCACCGCTGAGCGCGTCCGGCCGAGGCTCTGCCGGCTGCAGCAGTCACGGGGGGGGGGGGCACGGAAGCCGACGAGGGGGAAGCGGACGTGGCGCAGAAGCTCACGGAGACGAGCAGAGCTCGAGGACAAGAGGAGGAAGAGGACACGGAGGGGAAGACGACAGTGTTGCTACCTCTTGAGCACTGCGTTGGATTTCCTTGAAGAGGAAAGGGTGATGCAGCACAGTAGCGTAAGTATTTCCCTCCGTTTTTGAGAACCAAGGTATCAATCCAGTAGGAGGCTACGTGCGAGTCCCACGCACCTGCTGAAAGGATCGAGATGGACCTAGAGGGGGGGGTGAATAGGTACAATTACAAATTTTAATTATTACTTAGCAATTTTAGGCAATAGTGCGGAATATGAAAGTGAGCCTAACAATTGCTAATAAGTATGAAGTACTAGGCAAGTAGCACAAGTATATAAGTGAGCAAGCACAATATGATGTAAGTAAGTGCAAACCAAAACAAGTAACCACAAGTATGGAGTTAGGGTTAGGAATAACCGCAACTCCGGAGACGAGGATGTATGCCGATGTTCACTTCCTTGGAGGAAGCTAGTCACCGTTAGAGAGGTGGATGTTACCACGAAGGCACACCAACGCCACGAAGGCTCACCCTATTCTCCCTTTGAGACAACGCCACGAAGGAGTTTCTCAACCACTAGTGGTAGACCTTGGGGTGGTCTCCAAACCCTCACAAACTTATCCGGGGGTAATCACAAAGGTCAATTCCTCTCCGAAAGACTCCTACCGCCTAGGAGTCTCCAACCTCCAAGAGTAACAAGACCGATGGGGATTTGCTCAAGACTTGCTCAAATCACGAATTCCTTGGGTGCAAAGAAGGAGGAGAAGTGGATCTATCACTTGATCGGACAACTTCTTTTCAAAGCTCTCAAATCCCTTGAGGATCTAGGATTTGGTGTGGAGAAATGAGAGAGAGTGTGAGAAGTGTTCTAAGGTTTGTTCAAAGTGAATGGTCAACCCAAACCCGTGGAAGGGAAAGGAGTATATATATGTGGTGGCAAAAGGTGACCGTTTAGTACAGGATGGCGGACGTCCGGAGAACGTCGGACGTCCGGAGGCCAAATGGGTCCGGATGTCCGGCGATCATCAGACGACCGACCGCTGTGAAACGTGTGACCCACAAACCAATGTACAGGAGGATACGATCGTCCGAGCAGGGCGGACATCCGTAAGAATGCTTCGATGTGAAAGTGTCGGACGTCCGAGTGTTAGGACATCCGTAAAATGTTTCGCCGCTGTGAAAAGTGTGACCCACACACGATTATACGAGATACTGTCGTCCGAAAGGGCCGACATCCGTAAGAAGGTTTCGATGTGAAAGTGTCGGACGTCCGGAGGGTTCCGGACATCCGCAAAAATGTTTCTGTTGTGGAAGTGTCGGACGTCCGTAAGAGTCCGGACGTCCGGGCAATCAGGAAGGACCGGACGTCCGTGGAGCGCCGGACGTCCGAAGGTAAGGTATATAGATACCAGCTTTGAGCAAGTTTTTCACAGATCCATCGATCCCCTCTTAATAGTGCGGGATCCCTATACTCAAGAACAAAACATGAATGAAGTTAACACCTTGTATCTCCATTCTTGAGTTATATGCTTTTTGTCCCTAGTCATGATCCATGCATACGGTCTTTGGAAAACAATCCTGAGATATACTTGATAAACATGATTAGTCCCGAGCATATGTGTTGTCATCAACATCAAAATATGATTTAAGGGCATGATTGCACTTTCACCTGCACAATACAAATAAATCCTCGCAACCAACGCGATAAGGGGTTGTCAATCCCTTCACGGTCACTTATGAGAGTGAGATCTGATAGAGATGATAGATAATATTTTTGGCATTTTTATGATAAAGATGCAAAGTAAAATAAAAGCAAAGTAAAAAGCAAAGCAATAATAAAGTGATAGAAGATTAATATGATAAAGATAGACCCAGGGGCCATAGATCTCACTAGTGGCTTCTCTCAAGAGCATAAGTATTTTACGGTGGGTGAACAAATTACTGTTGAGCAATTGACAGAATTGAGCATATTTATGAGAATATCTAGGTATGATCATGTATATAGGCATCACGTCCGAGACAAGTAGAACGACTCCTGCCTGCATCTACTACTATTACTCCACTCATCGACCGCTATCCAGCATGCATCTAGAGTATTAAGTTCAAGAAAACAGAGTAATGCCTTAAGCAAGATGACATGATGTAGAGGATAAATTCATGCAATATGATAAAACCCCAACTTGTTATCCTCGATGGCAACAATACAATACGTGCCTTGCTGCCCCTCATCACCGGGAAAGGACACCGCAAGATTGAACCCAAAGCTAAGCACTTCTCCCATTGCAAGAAAAACCAATCTAGTAGGCCAAACCAAACTGATAATTCGAAGAGACTTACAAAGATAACCAATCATACATAAAAGAATTCAGAGAAGATTCAAATATTGTTCATAGATAATCTTGATCATAAACCCACAATTCATCGGTCTCAACAAACACACCGCAAAAAGAAGATTACATCGAATAGATCTCCACGAGAGAGGGGGAGAACATTGTATTGAGATCCAAAAAGAGAGAAGAAGCCATCTAGCTACTAACTATGGACCCGAAGGTCTGAGGTAAACTACTCACACTTCATTGGAGAGGCTATGATGTTGATGTAGAAGCCCTCCGTGGTGGATTCCTCTTCCGGTGAACTCTAACAGGCCCCAAGATGGGATCTCGTGGATCTGAGAAAGTTGCGGTGGTGGAATTAGGTTTTTCGCTCCGATGTCGATCGCTTGGGGGTACATAGGTATATATAGGAGGAAGGAGTACGTCGGTGGAGCTTTGGGGGCACGAGGTGGGCGCGCCCCACCTCGTGGCCGCCTCCTTCTTTCTTGACGTGGGGTCCAAGTCTCTGGATCATATTCGTGAGAAAATCACGTTCCCGAAGGTTTCATTCCGTTTGGACTCCGTTTCTTCAAACTTTGAAATAGGCAAAAACAACAATTCTGGGCTGGGCCTCCGGTTAATAGGTTAGTCCCAAAAATAATATAAAAGTGGAAATAAAGCCCAATATGGTCCAAAACAGTAGATAATATAGCATGGAGCAATCAAAAATTATAGATACGTTGGAGACGTATCAGGCATCCCCAAGCTTAATTCCTGCTTGTCCTCGAGTAGGTAAATGATAAAAACAGAATTTTTGATGCGGAGTGCTAATTGGCATAATTTCAATGTAATTCTTCTTAATTGTGGTATGAATATTCAGATCCGAAATATTCAAGACAAAAGTTCATATTGACATAAAAATAATAATACTTCAAGCATACTAACTAAGCAATTATGTCTTCTCAAAATAACATGGCCAAAGAAAGTTCATCCCTACAAAATCATATAGTTTAGTCATGCTCCATTTTTGTCACACAAGAATGCTCTCATCATGCACAACCCAAATGAAAAGCCAAGCAATTGTTTCATACTTTAGTAATCTCAAACTTATAAACTTTCACGCAATACATGAGTGTGAGCCATGGATATAGCACTATGGGTGGAATAGAATATGATGATGGGGGTTATGTGGAGAAGACAAAAATGAGGAAGTCTCACATCAACGAGGCTAATCAATGGGCTATGGAGATGCCCATCGATTGATGTTAATGCAAGGAGTAGGGATTGCCATGCAACGGATGCACTAGAGCTATAAATGAATGAAAGCTCAACAAAAGAAACTAAGTGGGTGTGCATCCAACTTGCTTGCTCACGAAGACCTAGGGCATTTGAGGAAGCCTATTGTTGGAATACACAAGCTAAGTTCTATAATGAAAATTTCCCACTAGTATATAAAAATGACAAAACAAGAGACTCTCTATCATGAAGATTATGGTGCTACTTTGAAGCACAAGTGTGGAAAAAAATATAGTAGCATTGCCCCTTTTTATATTTTTTGGGC
Source organism: Aegilops longissima (assembly GCA_021605205.1). Lineage (NCBI taxonomy): Eukaryota > Viridiplantae > Streptophyta > Magnoliopsida > Poales > Poaceae > Aegilops > Aegilops longissima. The sequence goes on along the minus strand of CM038676.1, from coordinate 142,712,877 downwards.
CTTCTTTTTTTTGGCCTTTCTTTTTTTTATTGGGACAATGCTCTATTAAATGATGATCATCACACTTCTATTTATTTACAACTCAATGATTACAACTCGATACTAGAACAAAGTATGACTCTATATGAATGCCTCCGACGGTGTACCGGGATATGCTATGAATCAAGCGTGACATGTATGAAAGAATTATGAACGGTGGCTTTGCCACAAATACTATGTCAACTACATGATCATGCTAGCAATATGACAATGATGAAGGTGTCATGACGAACGGAATGGTGGAAAGTTGCATGGCAATATATCTCGGAAATGCCATAATAGGTAGGTATGGTGGTTGTTTTGAGGAAGATATAAGGAGGTTTATGTGTGAAAGAGCGTATCATATCACAGGGTTTGGATGCACTGGCGAAGTTTGCACCAACTCTCAAGGTGAGAAAGGGCAATGCACGCATCAAGAGGCTAGCAATGATGGAAGGGTGAGAGTGCGATAATCCATGGACTCAACCTTAGTCATAAAGAACTCACATACTTATTGCAAAAATCTACAAGCCATCAAAAACCAAAGCACTACGCGCATGCTCCTAGGGGGATAGATTGGTAGGAAAAGACCATCGCTCGTCCCCGACCGCCACTCATAAGGAGGACAATCAAATAACACCTCATGTTTCAAATTTGTTACATAACGTTTACCATACGTGCATGCTACGGGACTGGCAAACTTCAACACAAGCATTCTTCAAATTCACAACTACTCAACTAGCACGACTTTGATATTATCACCTCCATATCCCAAAACAATTATCAAGCATCAAACTTTTCTTAGTATTCAACGCACTCATAAGAAAGTTCTACAAATCTTGAATACCAAGCATATTAGGACTATTAAGCAAATTACCATGCTATTTAAGACTCTCAAAATAATCTAAGTGGTGCATGAGAGATCAATAGTTTCTTTAAAATAAATCCACCATCGTGCTCTAAAAGATATAAGTGAAGTACTAGAGCAAAAATATATAACTCAAAAGATATAACTGAAGCACAAAGAGTATTCTAATAAATTCCAACTCATGTATGGCTCTCTCAAAAGGTGTGTACAGCTAGGATGATTGTGGTAAACTAAAAATCAAAGACTCAAATCATACAAGACGCTCCAAGCAAAACACATATCATGTGGTGAATAAAAATATAGCTCCAAGTAAAGTTACCGATGGAAGTAGACAAAAGAGGGGATGCCTTCCGGGGCATCCCCAAGCTTTGACTTTTTGGTGTCCTTAGGTTATCTTGGGGGTGCCATGGGCATCCCAAAGCTTAGGCTCTTGCCACTCCTTGTTCCATAATCCATCAAAAGATTTCACCAAAAACTTGAAAACTTCACAACACAAAACTCAATAGAAATCTCATGAGCTCCGTTAGCGAAAGAAAACAAAAGACCACTTCAAGGTACTGTAATGAACTCATTCTTTATTTATATTGGTGTTAAACCTACTTTATTCCAACTTCTCTATGGTTTATAAACTATTTTACTAGCCATAGATTCATCAAAATAAGCAAACAACACACGAAAAACAGAATCTGTCAAAACAGAACAGTCTGTAGTAATCTGTAACTAACGCAAACTTATGGAACTCCAAAACATCATAAAAAATAGGACGACCTAGGAAATTTGTTTATTTATCAGCAGCAATTGGAATCACTATTTTATCACGTTCTGGTGATTTTTAACAATTGTTTTCGTGAACCGAAAGTTTCTGGAAATTACAGCAAGATCAAATAACTATAATCCATGAAGATCCTATAGGTTTAACTTGGCACAAACACTAATTGAAACATAAAACCACATCTAAACAGAAGGTAGATGGATTATTTATTCATAAACAGAAGCAAAAGCAAAAAAAACTAAAAATAAAATTGGGTTGCCTCCCAACAAGCGCTATCGTTTAACGCCCCTAGCTAGGCATAAAAGCAAGGATAGATCTAGGTATTGCCATCTTTGGTAGGCAATCCATAAGTGGCTCTCATAATAGATTCATATGGTAATTTTATTTTCTTTCTAGGGAAGTGTTCCATGCCTTTCTTTAATGGAAATTGGAATCTTATATTCCCTTCCTTCATATCAATAATTGCGCCAATCGTTCTAAGGAAAGGTCTACCAAGAATAATAGGGCAAGAAGGATTACAATCTATATCAAGAACGATAAAATCTACGGGCACATAATTCCTATTTGCAACAATAAGAACATCATTAATTCTTACCATAGGTTTCTTAATAGTGGAATCCGCAAGGTGCAAGTTTAGAGAGCAATCATCAAAATCGCGGAAATCTAGCAAATCGCACAAAGTTTTGGGAATAGTGGAAACACTAGCACCCAAATCACATAAAGCATAGAACTCATGATCCTTAATCTTAATTTTAATAGTTGGTTCCCAGTCATCATAAAGTTTTCTAGGGATAGAAACTTCCAACTCAAGTTTTTCTTCATAAGATTGCATCAAGGCATCAACGATATGTTTAGTAAACACTTTATTTTGACTATAAGCGTGAGGAGAATTTAGCACGGATGGCAACAAGGAAATACAATCAACTAAAGAGCAACTTTCATAATTAAATTCCTTGAAATCCAAAATAGTGGGTTTAGTAACATCTAGGGTTTTGATTTCTTCAATCCCACTTTTATCAAATTTAGCGTCAAGATCTAAAAACTCCGAATTTTTGGAACACCTTCTAGGTAAAGGTGGATCATATTCAGTCCCATCATTATCAAGATTCATATTGCAAAACAAATATTTAATAGGGGACACATCAATAACTTTTATGTCTTCATCTTTATTTTCATGGAAATCGGGAGAACACGCTTTAATAAAGGCATCTTTCGTAGCACGCATCCTAGCGGTTCTTTCCTTGCACTCATCAATGGAAATTCTCATGGCTTTGAGAGACTCATTGATATCATACTTAGAAGGAATATATCTAAGCTATAAAGAATCAACATCAAGAGAAATTCTATCAACGTTCCTAGCCAATTCATCAACTTTAAGCAATTTCTCTTCAAGCAAAGCATTCAAATTCTTTTGTGAAATCATAAACTCTTTAACAGTAGTCTCAAATTCAGAGGGCATCCTATTAAAATTTCCGTAAGAGTTTTTGTAGGAATTTCAATAATTATTAGAAGGATTACTAGGATAAGGCCTAGGATTAAAGTTCCCTCTATACGCGTTGTTACCAAAATTATTCCTACCAACAAAATTCACATCCATAGATTCATTATTATTCTCAATCAAAGTAGACAGGCATATCATTAGGATCAGAAGAAACACTCTTAGTAGCAAATAATTTCATAAGTTCATCCATCTTTCCACTCAAAACATTAATTTCTTCTATCGCATGCACTTTTTTATTAGTAGATCTTTCAGTGTGTCATTGAGAATAATTAACCACAAAGTGATTTCCATAAAAGTGCCTCCCGCGGCCGAGTCTAAAAGATTTCGAGAAGCAAAATTCAATTCGACATAATTTTTTTGTATAATCATCCACAAATTCAAACCATGAGTAGGGAAATTACGTATTATTAATTTAATCCTCTCCCAAGCTTGTGCAACATGTTCATGATCAAGTTGCTTAAAATTCATAATATCGTTTCTAAGAGAGATGATCTTAGCGGGAGGAAAATACTTAGAGATAAAAGCATCTTTGCACTTGTTCCAAGAGTCAATACTATTTTCAGGCAAAGACGAAAACCAAGCTTTAGCACGATCTCTAAGCAAAAAAGGAAATAGCTTCAATTTAACAATATCATTATCAACATCTTTCTTCACGGTACGGATGATATCTCCATTCCTTGCTCTGCGAGAAACCATGGCGAGGTCTGAGGGATCGAGCTTGGTCCTGTACTCCTCTCGGAGATGTCCAAGGGCACGATAGATCGCCATGTCCCTTCCGATGATCCAGTTGAAGTCGGTGAACTCGAAGTCAATAGGCTCTGTATGTCCTCCGAAGGTTCTCCCTGGGATATGCACTTCAATCCTGTAGTGGGTGTCCGTCGGAAGTGCATTGGTTGGCTTCCCGGTGATCGATGGTAGAGCAATCTTCAGCTTCTTCACCATCTGGACCAGCTTCCTGCCGAAGGGCATCGTCTCATCGGGCTGGCAAAACTCCGGTAGCAAAACTGGGGTGAACTCGACGGCCATCTAGAATGTTGAAGATCGGAGAGGAGTCAGAAATGAACAGAGGAGAATTACGGAATGATAAGGATATAAAGTAAATGGTCTCTTCCTATGGCTTTCCGATCCTAGGGGTTACGATCCTACGGTCAGCGTGTGCTCTGATACCATCTCTGTAACGACTGACCCAAAATCGGTCAAATCTACGTACTGTACCATCCCAAGATCATTTGGTACTCACAAGACATCGATAAAGTAATCAAAGTTCAATCACACCTGAATATTATTACACGTTTCTCATATAGAGTCTTTATTACAAGGAATAAATTCGCTCAAGGCCAACTCATGAGAAATAAACTACTAATGCTTTGAAGCGTAGAAGTAAAGCGAGTCCATCCGACTCCAAAGGGCAATCGCCAAGCGCGGAGCGTAGCCTCACTCGATCGAATATACCCTCGCAACATAAGACGTTGCAGCCATGTAGGTCAGCTTTTTGAATAAGCTGGCAAGTCATGAAGAATAACAATAATAAAGTTACTAACACTATATGCATTTTGGCTGTGGAGCTCTAAGTTTCATCATTTTGCCAAAAGCCAATTTCCTCCTACTATAGTGGACTTGCTTGCAAATTACTACATAATTGTTGGTAGTTATTGAGATGGTTCCGCCAACCAATATCTCATTCCCAAATTATTAAGTCATAAACCCCTCAAATTAATTCATTAGTTGTAGTGTTGAGATTTCCGAATACTTCCAAGTTCCAGAGGCTCAAATTGTCCGTAACCGGGGACACGGCTAATCGATTAGATCTTTAACTCTGCAGAGGTTTGCGCACTTTTCCCGCAAGAATCATTCCCTCCTTTAAAGTCTTCGCACTTCATGGTGTTTGAAGACGGGACGAATGAAACAGGGTCTTCCAAAGAGTTCTTCGCTACTGCCGTACCCATCCAATCCTACCGTTCTTCTACATCTCGTAGTACCGCCCAGCCAGCGTCACTACTAGGGTTAACCCAGCCAGAGCCCATAATGGCTTGCGGCTGCATGTAAGCTTCGGTCATGGGGCATCCATCCTTCTCTTCGTGGCTGGGTGAAGCTTTCCGCAAGATGTCATGGCACTTCTCCATGCATCCCGCCAACCACTGGGTTCTCCAGGTGCCCGTCAACCAAATCCTCCACCCAAGAGTGAATTTCAAGTCCATCTTGATCATTGTAGTTCATGGGGTTGTCATCATCAATGACTCTCACATCTTGCTTATGAATTTCACTCAACCAAAACCCGTCTCTGAGCATAGCAAAGTAAACTACTTAATCCGGGGTCATGGTAACAAGGGATTGGTTCATCCTACCACATGATACTACTCAAGATTAATAACTTCAAAATTTCAACTACTGCATGCATGGTGGGTGGTGACAATTCTAATGCACAAAAATATAGGTATAGAAAATAACATGATCAAAACTTGCCTTGCTGATGATCCTCGTAAGCTAAAGATTCAGTAGTAGCAAGCTTCACTCGGAAACTCTACCGAGACAAACAATAATCACAATAAGCATATAGCATTGGATCACATAACACAATAGCATAACAAAGTAACACACCAAAACCAACAAAGCAAAACCCAAAGGAAACTCAAGGAAAACCAACTCAAAGTTTTCCTACTTCAAACAACAACTAGAATAGTTTTATATAACAAAAATTTTCTAACATAACCTAATCATGGTTTTATGTTAACTTAACAGAAAAGATTTCATTAAGCAACTAGGAGTAAAAGGAATTAATTTAAAATCTATTATGAAACTCCTATTAGGCCTAATTCAATTTCTATTAAGAAAATAAAATAAAACTTTTATTTATTATAAATAAAAGTTCATCCTATAAAGTGACAGAAACTATCCTAGAATAATCAATCACATGTTAAAAATAAATTTATTTACTAATTAAAATAATAGGAAAACAGTAGCTAGTTAATGAATTAGGATTAACAAGATTCTGCTTAAAACTAATTCTTTTATTAATCCTAAAATACCCAAATTAATTTCTATGGTTTGGCAATGTCAAAATAAAGTTGGGACAAAAGAATCATCCAAAAATAATTTTTTAACTCAAGTTATAGCAGATTTACTATTCTGACTAAAACTAAATTAAAGCAATTTAAAATAATTTTAACATAGCTAATTATATATTCTTCAGATACTATAGAAAATTTGCAAACCAACAAAAAAGAATCACCTAAAATATTAAACAGAATAAAAGATATGAATTTTTCAAAACAGGAACTATTCTGTTAAAACAGAAAATGAAATTAAAAGAAAAGGGCCTAATGGGCCTAAAGCGTAGTAATCGAGCGTAATATAACCTAAAAGGGTCCTAGGGTTAAACTAGTCGGGCCGGGCTAATAACTAAAAACCCTAATGAAAATAAACCGTAAATGAACCGGGCGGTCGGTTTATTTTAAAGAAATATTCTTTGGGTGTTCTAATCTGGACCGTTGGTTTGAGATCGGACGGGAGGCGTTCTCCGGTGACTTTACCGGAGCTCGGTGGCGGGCGGGCGGCGGCAACGAAAAGCGTTGATGGCTCCGGTCGTCGGGAGGTCGACGGAGTAGCGGGCGAGTCTTGAGGCGACAGTGGGGGCTTTGGTGGAGTCGGGAAGATCGGGAGGTGTAGGGCGACGGCGGCATGAAAATGGCGGCGGATGGCTGGCTCTCTCGTGAGCTCGGGTGAGAGGAAGAGGGGTCCGCGAGGGCTAGGGGAATGGGGTGCAGGCGAGGGCTTAAATAGGCGGGGCCTCGGCCTTGCTTCGGGGCGATCGGGAGGATCGGGATCCGGATCTCGGATCCGGATCTCGCGGGATCCGCGATCGGCGGGCGCATGTGCAAGACGTGGGCGAGGGGTTGAAGAAGGGTGGCCCACCTGCCGGTGAGAGAGAGAGGGGGGGGCGGCGGGCGGCCGGCGCCAAAGGTTTTCAGGCGAGGGGAGGTGAGGCGGTCGGTTGGCTCGCTTGGCTGGCCTCTGGGCGGCTCGGTGGGCCTGGGTGGTGGGGGCACTGGTTGGTGGGCAGAGGGCTGGTGGCGCTGGGGGTTCTATTTTTGAATTTATTTTTTAATAAAACAAAACAGAAATAAAACAGTATCTATAAATATTTTATATAGGGTATATATATACCAAAATGATCAGGAATATTCCTATCATTTGAACATTTTTCCAAAGGCAAAATCCAAACTTTATAAAAATCCATTTTTTAAATTCAAATAAAATTCAGATTTGAATCCAAAACTTTTGGCAATGTTTTCCTCTGATATTTTGGAGTGTCATGTTTACTCCTCTCATACTTTTGATCAAGTATTTATCAGCTTAGTTTTTGAAATGTTTCCCACTTGCCAAAGTTTGAATTCAAATTCAAAACTCAAATCTCTTCTGAAACTCCAAATGGCATTCAAATTCAAACAGATGCATAGGATGCTTAGCTATAATTGTAAAACATTCCAAATAGGAAATTTGGGATGTTACAAACCTACCATTTTAAGATGAATCTCGCCCTCGAGATTCGGGTTGGCTAGCAAATAGGTGCGGGTGGTCTCAAGAAGGTCTTGTTCGCGCCCTGGTGGCTTCTTCCTCGGTGTGGTGACTCCACAACACCTTGCAAAATTTGATGACCTTGCTGCGGGTGACTCGCTCGCAGCCTCGAGAATTCGGACGGGTTTCTCCTTGTAAGTCGATCACCGCTGTCAAGCTGTATGGCCTCTAGGGGCACTTGTGGCTCTCAACGGAACATCGGCCATGTCGGCATGACACTTCTTCACCGAGAAACATGGAAGACATCATGGACTCGGACAATCCTTCCGTAATTCCAACTTGTAAGCAACTTCTCCACGACGCTCGAGGATTTTGTAGGGCCAATGAATCGGGTGCTAACTTTCCTTGACACCAAACCTCTTGATTCCACGAAGTGGAGACACACGAAGATATGCTCGGTCTCCGCGCCGTAAGTCACTTCCTTGCGCCTTCTTGTCGGCATAACTCTTCTGTCTCGATTGTGCTATCTTGAGCCTGTCTCGAATCAGCTTGACTTTCTCTTCGAATCCTTGATAAGATCGGAACGAAAAGTGATCTATCTCCAACACTATCCCACAAAGAATGGTGTTCTGCACCTCCTTCCAGTATAGAGCTTGAAAGGGCCATCTTCGATTGGATTGATAACTGTTGTTGTATGAGAACTCTGCGTATGGCAAATTATCATCCCAGCTAGACCCATAGTCTAGCACACAAGCTCTCAACATGTCCTCCGAATTTGGTTCACTCTCTCGGTCTGTCCATCATCTCATGGATGAAAAGCTGATGAATTCCAGCCTCGCACTCCAAAGTTTCATGCAAGCGCTTCCAAAACTTTGAGGTAAACTGTGTTCCTCTATCGACACGATTTTCCTCGGAACTCCATGCAGACATACGATCCTGGTCATGTATATCTTGGCCAACTTAGCACTGGTATATGTAGTCTTCACGGAGTGAAGTGAGCTACCTTGGTCAAACGATCAACCACTACCAGATAGAATCATAACCTGAACGGGTCCTGGGTAATCCTGTGATGAAATCCATTCCAAGTTTCTCCCATTTCCAATCGGGAATCGGCAAAGGTTGAAGTAACCTGCTGGCTTCGATGTTCGCCTTTACACGCTGGCAAACATCGCATCATCGCTACGTACTCGGCAATATCCTTCTTCATACCTGTCCACCGAAACTTTCCTTCAAATCCGGTACATCTTGGTGTTACGGGGTGAATCGAGTACGGTGAATCATGAGCCTCTGAAGAATTAGCTTCACGAGTTCGGGATCATTGGGTACATAAATACGATCCTCGAACCATATAGTTCCGTGTTCATCCTTACGAAATCCTTTAGCTTTTCCTTCATCCATCTTTTGCTTTATCTCATCAATTTCCTTGTCCGACTTACGGCTTCACGAATCCTTTCGTCAAAGTGGACTGAACTTCCAGAGTTGCAACGAATCCTCTGGAACTATCTCCGATCGGAGATCTCGAGGTCATCGACTAACTCTTGAGGTAATCCTCCTGCTGTAAGAGTGTTCACATAACTCTTACGGCTCAAAGCATCTGCTACAACATTAGCCTTACGGGTGGTAATGCAATCTCATGTCATAGTCCTTTATCAACTCTAGCCATCTCCTCCGCTCGAGGTTCAATTCCTTCTGCGTGAAAATATACTTCAAGCTCTTGTGATCTCTGTAAACATCACAACGGTTTCGGCGAGGAAATGTCTCTGTGTCTTGAGTGCATGCACTACGGCTGCTAACTCCAAATCATGCGTGGCATAATTCATCTCGTGAGGTCGTAGCTGTCTGGAGGCATAAGCTACAACTTTACCTTCCTGCATTAATACTCCTCCGAGTCCTTGACGAGAAGCGTCACAATAAACCTGGTATTCCTTGTGTATGTCCGACAAAATCAACACTGGGGCTGTGACCAAACGTTTCTTCAATTCTTGGAAACTGGCTTCACATTCCTCGGTCCAAACATACTTGGCTTCCTTCTTCAACAGCTCAGTCATGGGCTTGGCAATCTTCGAGAAGTTCTCAATAAACCTCCGATAATATCCTGCGAGTCCGAGAAAACTGCGGATCTCTTTGACTGAGGTGGGTGACTGCCAATCGGTGGTGATTCAACCTTGGCGGGATCAATCGCTATTCCTTCTCCTGAAATAACATGTCCGAGGAATCCAACTTCCTTCAGCCAAAATTCACATTTGCTGAACTTGGCATACAACTGATGTTCTCAAGTTTCTCCGTAACTAGACGCAAATGTTCCTTATGCTCTTCCTCGCTCTTGGAGAAAATCAGTATATCATCGATGAACACCACGACAAACTTGTCCAGATATTCCATAAACACCTTGTTCATCAAATTCATGAAGTATGCAGGAGCATTAGTCAATCCAAATGGCATGACGGTATACTCATATAAACCATACCTGGTAGTGAATGCTGTTTTGGGTATATCCTTTTCACGGATCTTCAACTGATGATACCCCGATCAAGATCGATCTTAGAGAATACCTTGGCTCCAACTAGCTGATCAAACATGTCATTAATCATCGGTAGAGGGTACTTGTTCTTGATGGTTCTGCGCTCAACGCACGATAATCCACAACCATCCTCAAGCTTCCATCCTTCTTCTCTACCAAAAGAACTGGGCTCCCCAAGGTGATGAGCTTGGCGAATATATCCTTTCTCCAATAACTCATTAATTTGATCCTTGATCTCTTTCAACTCATTCGGTGGCATCCGATAAGGTCTCTTGGATATTGGGGCTGTGCCGCAATAGCTCGATCAGAAATTCAATGTCCCGTCCGGTGGCATTCTGGTAATTCCTCCGGAACACATCGGAAAATCTTGCACCTCGGCACTTCCTCTGAACAACTGCCGTGAGGGAATGCACTGATTCTTCATCTGGCTGTGCTGGCTACATACTTGATCCTCTTTCGCCCGGTGGTGAGCAGAATAGACTTCTTGAGCACGATCTATGTTCCTTCAAACTTGTCAACCAATCCATGCCTAGGATTACATCCAAGGTCCGGGTTTCCAACACTATGAGGTCTCGGGAAATTTATGGTTCCCGATGTTGAGGGTTGCATGACAGCCTAAGCCCGCCATCATTTCTCCTCCTGCGAACTAACGCGAAGGGGGCTTCTAAGGGTTTTAGTGGGCAACCCGCACTTTTCCACAACTACCCTTGATATGAATGAATGCGTTGCACCGTAATCAAAGAGTACCAATACTGAACGTGAATTCAATAAAACTTACCAACCACAAAGGTTCCGGCTGATCATAGACGCCCTCCACGTTGATGTGGTTCACCGAGCACGAGGGAACGGGTTGGGCTTCTTCGCTAAGCCTCCATTGCCGTTTCCATTCCTCCGCTTGGCCTCCGGCAGTCGGTGGCATAGTGCCCCGCCTTCCGCACTTGAAGCGGTGATGTGGCTCAGATCCTTTGAGCCGGGCGAACGATGTTGATTGCCATTACCGCTTCCATTGCCATTGCCATGGCCCGACTTGTTGTCCTGGCTGCGGTTGTTCCCATTTCCTCCATGGTTATGGCCTCCATGGTTATGATGGGTGTGCCCTCCCGAGTATGGTGCATAACGGGCTTCGCTGAGCTCCCGAGTTGTGCTTCCCCGGCTGTACTTCCGCTATGACTTCGATCTGCTGCTGCTTGCCTTCAAGTATGGTGGCCTTGTCTACCAGCTCCGGTAGTTGTTGAAGGTAGCCATAATAAGCTGCATACTCAGCTCATCGTTGAGTCCTCGAGAAATTTCTCCTGCTTGCGGCATCCGTGGCCACATCATCGGGGCATAGCGAGCTAGCTTGCTGAATTCATCCACGCATCGCGCCACAAGACGGTTCCCTGGCGTAAGTTGCGGAACTCACGCTTCTTCGCACTCATGGCTCCAGTGAGACATGAGCGGTGCGGAAAGCTCGCTGGAACTGATCCCATGTGATGGCACCAATGGGATAAGTGGCGGTGTAGTTCTCCCACCAAGAAGCTGCAGGTCCATCAAGTTGATCTTGCAAAGCGCACCTTCTCTGCATCGGTGCATCCAACAGTGATTAGCTCTCTTCCGACTTTGCGGAGCCAATCATCACCACAATCGGCTCGGTGCTACTAGAGAACACCGCGGATTCAACCTCGTGAATCGAGTCAAGTTGTCCACGGGGTGGTGGCGGTGGATTGTTGGTGTTGTTGTTCGATTCGGATGAGAAGCTGCATAAGGGCATTCTGCTGCTGAAGCAAGCGGGTGAGCTCGGCGGAAAACCAAAGTGTCACGCCTCGGAGGCATCTGGTGTTTTGGAGTGGATGAGAAAATTAGAATAGAACAATGGTCTAATGAGAAATAACACTACCCATATGAATGCACAATCATAACACACCAATCATTTATTCATTCCACTCAAACATGGTTCAATCTCGATTACAAAAGCTCATGACTAATCGAAGGAAAAATATCGGCCTAAGCGATCGATTTAAAAGGAAAAATAACATGGTGGTCGACTAAAAGTCTTCATCAATAATCCTTGCGCCCTCCGGTGTGATGTCCTCTGTTGTGGCGCCTCCTCTTGTGGCTTCCTTCAGTGGAACTCCCTTCATAGTCCTGATCATTACTCACGAGGGGTCCTTCATCTCCACTCGGAAAAAGGTCCTCTCCCAAGTCCATCTTTTCCTCTATCGCGCAAGCTTCATCTTCGGTCGTCGATTGTCTCCATGAAGTCCGCGACTTCTTCCTCATGGTTAAGGAAGTCTGCGCGTGCCTTCTCCTCCAGTTCCAGTTCACGGAACAAAAGTCTCCTGTGTGCCTTCGAGTTACGGCGAGTCTGAATCTCCCGTTTCCTGAGAAGACACTCCAAGTCCTGGATATAAGAGAGAGTGGAGTCGTCCTCCACGGTACGGATGATATCTCCATTCCTTGCTCTGCGAGAAACCATGGCGAGGTCTGAGGGATCGAGCTCGGTCCTGTACTCCTCTCGGAGATGTCCAAGGGCACGATAGATCGCCATGTCCCTTCCGATGATCCAGTTGAAGTCGGTGAACTCGAAGTCAATAGGCTCAGATGTCCTCCGAAGGTTCTCCCAGGATATGCACTTCAATCACTCAGAGCGGGTGTCCGTCGGAAGTGCATTGCTTGGCTTCCAGTGATCGATGGTAGAGCAATCTTCAGCTTCTTCACCATCTGGACCAACTTCCGCCAAGGGCATCGCCTCATCGGGTGGCAAAACTCCGTAGCAAAACGGGGTGAACTCGACGGCCATCTAGAATGTTGAAGATCGGAGAGGAGTCAGAAATGATCAGAGGAGAATTACGGAATGATAAGGATATAAAGTAAATGGTCTCTTCCTATGGCTTTCCGATCCTAGGGGTTACGATCCTACGGTCAGCGTGTGCTCTGATACCATCTTTGTAACGACCTGACCCAAAATCGGTCAAATCTCTGTGCCTGTACCATCCCAAGATCATGCTGGTACTCACAAGACATCGATAAAGTAATCAAAGTTCAATCACACCTGAATATTATTACACGCTTCTCATATAGAGTCTTTATTACAAGGGAATAAATTCGCTCAAGGCCAACTCATGAGAAATAAACTACTAATGCTACGGAAGCGAGAAGTAAAGCGAGTCCATCCGACTCCAAAGGGCAATCGCCAAGCGCGGAGCGTAGCCTCACTCCTCGATCGAATATACCCTCGCAACATAAGATGTTGCAGCCATGTAGGTCAGCTTTTGAATAAGTGGCAAGTCATGAAGAATAACAATAATAAAGTTACTAACACTATATGCATTTTGGTTGTGGAGCTCTAAGTTTCATCATTTTGCCAAAAGCCAATTTTCTCCTACTATAGTGGACTTGCTTGCAAATTACTACATAATTGTTGGTAGTTATTGAGATGGTTCCACCAACCAATATCTCATTCCCAAATTATTAAGTCATAAACCCTCAAATTAATTCATTAGTTGTAGTGTTGAGATTTCGAATACTTCCAAGTTCCAGAGGCTCAAATTGTCCGTGAATCGGGACACGGCTAATCGATTAGATCTTTAACTCGCAGAGGTTTGCGACTTTTCCCGCAAGAATCATTCCTCCTTTAAAGTCTTCGCACTTCATGGTGTTTGAAGACGGACGAATGAAACAGGTCTTCCAAAGAGTTCTTCCGCTACTGCGGTACCCATCCAATCCTACCGTTCTTCTACATCTCGTAGTACCGCCCAGCCAGCGTCACTACTAGGGTTAACCCAGCCGAGCCCATAATGGCTTGCGGCTGCATGTAAGCTTCGGTCATGGGGCATCCATCCTTCTCTTCGTGGCTGGGTGAAGCTTTCGCAAGATGTCATGGCACTTCTCCATGCATCCCGCCAACCACTGGGTTCTCCAGGTGCCCACAACCGCCCTCCACCCAAGAGTGAATTTTCAAGTCCATCTTGATCATTGTAGTTCATGGGGTTGTCATCATCATTGACTCTCACATCTTGCTTATGAATTTCACTCAACCAAAACCCGTCTCACGAGCATAGCAAAGTAAACTACTTAAATCCGGGGTCATGGTAACAAGGGGATTGGTTCATCCTACCACATGATACTACTCAAGATTAATAACTTCAAAATTTCAACTACTGCATGCATGGTGGGGTGGTGACAATTCTAATGCACAAAAATATAGGTATAGAAAATAACATGATCAAAACTTGCCTTGCTGATGATCCTCGTAAGCTAAAGATTCGTAGTAGCAAGCTTCGCACTCCGGAAACTCTACCGAGACAAACAATAATCACAATAAGCATATAGCATTGGATCACATAACACAATAGCATAACAAAGTAACACACCAAAACCAACAAAGCAAAACCCAAAGGGAAACTCAAGGAAAACCAACTCAAAGTTTTCCTACTTCAAACAACAACTAGAATAGTTTTATATAACAAAAAATTTTCTAACATAACCTAATCATGGTTTTATGTTAACTTAACAGAAAAGATTTCATTAAGCAACTAGGAGTAAAAGGAATTAATTTAAAACCTATTATGAAACTCCTATTAGGCCTAATTCAATTTCTATTAAGAAAATAAAATAAAACTTTTATTTATTATAAATAAAAGTTCATCCTATAAAGTGACAGAAACTATCCTAGAATAATCAATCACATGTTAAAAATAAATTTATTTACTAATTAAAATAATAGGAAAACAGTAGCTAGTTAATTAATTAGGATTAACAAGATTCTGCTTAAAACTAATTTTTTTATTAATCCTAAAATACCCAAATTAATTTCTATGGTTTGGCAATGTCAAAATAAAGTTGGGACAAAAAGAATCATCCAAAATAATTTTTCTAACTCAAGTTATAGCAGATTTACTATTCTGACTAAAACTAAATTAAAGCAATTTAAAATAATTTTAACATAGCTAATTATATATTCTACATAAACTATAGACAATTTTCAAACCAACAAAAAAAGAATCACCTAAAAATATTAAAAAGAATAAAAGATATGAATTTTTCAAAACAGGAACTATTCTGTTAAAACAGAAAATGAAATTAAAAGAAAAAGGGCCTAATGGGCCTAAACTGTGCACTGAGCGTAATATAACCTAAAAGGGGCCTAGGGTTAAACTAGTCGGGCCGGGCTAATAAATAAAAACCCTAATGAAAATAAACCGTAAACGAACCGGGCCGGTCCGGTTTATTTTAAAGAAAATATTCTTCTGGGTGTTCTAATCTGGACCGTTGGTTTGAGATCGGACGGGAGGCGTTCTCCGTGACTTCACGGAGCTCGGCGGGCGGCGGCGGCGGCGAAGTGCGTTGATGGCTCCGGTCGTCGGGAGGTCGACAGAGTAGCCGGGCAAAGTCTTGAGGCGACAGTGGGGGCTTTGGTGGAGTCGGGAAGATCGGGAGGGTGTAGGGCGACGGCGGCATTTAAAATGGCGGCGGCGGATGGCTCGGCTCCGTGAGCTCGGGTGAGAGGAAGAGGGGTCCGCGAGGGCTAGGGGGGAATGGGGTGCGGGCGAGGGCTTAAATAGGCGGGGCCTCGGCCTGCTTCGGGGCGATCGAGGAGGATCGGGATCCGGATCTCATGGGATCCCGATCGAGGCGGTGTGCCAAGACGTGGGCAGGGGTTGAAGAAGGGGTGGCCCACCTGTCGGTGAGAGAGAGAGGGGGGGGGAAGCGGGCGACCGGCGCCAAAGGTTTTCAGGCGAGGGGAGGTGAGGCGGTCGGTTGGCTCACTGGCTGGCCTCTGGGCGGCTCGGTGGGCCTGGCTGGTCGGGGCTTGGCAAGGCTGGGCTGGGGCAGAGGGCTGGTGGCGCTGGGGGTTTCTATTTTTGAATTTATTTTTTAATAAAACAAAACAGAAATAAAACAGAATCTATAAATATTTTATATAGGGTATATATATACCAAAATGATCAGGGAATATTCCTATCATTTGAACATTTTCCAAAGGCAAAATCCAAACTTTATAAAAATCCATTTTTTAAAATTCAAATAAAATTCAGATTTGAATCCAAAACTTTTGGCAATGTTTTCTCTCGATATTTTGGAGTGTCATGTTTACTCCTCTCATACTTTTGATCAAGTATTTATCAGCTTAGTTTTTGAAATGTTTCCCACTTGCCAAAGTTTGAATTCAAATTCAAAACTCAAATCTCTTCTGAAACTCCAAATGGCATTCAAATTCAAACAGGATGCATAGGATGCTTAGCTATAATTGTAAAACATTCCAAATAGGAAATTTGGGATGTTACACCCTCGCACCTGCACAATACAAATAAATCCTCGCAACGAACGCGATAAGGGGTTGTCAATCCCTTCATGGTCACTTACGAGAGTGAGATCTGATAGAGATGATAGATATTTTTTTTGGTATTTTTATGATAAAGATGCAAAGTAAAATAAAAGCAAAGTAAAAAAGAAAAGCAATAATAAAGTGATAGAAGATTAATATGATAAAGATAGACCCGGGGCCATAGATCTCACTAGTGGCTTCTCTCAAGAGCATAAGTATTTTACGGTGGGTGAACGAATTATTGTTGAGCAATTGACAGAATTGAGCATAGTTATGAGAATATCTAGGTATGATCATGTATATAGGCATCACGTCCGAGACAAGTAGACCGACTCCTGCCTGCATCTACTACTATTACTCCACTCATCGACCGCTATCCAGCATGCATCTAGAGTATTAAGCTCAAGAAAATAGAGTAACGCCTTAAGCAAGATGACATGATGTAGAGGGATAAATTCATGCAATATGATAAAAACCCCATCTTGTTTTCCTCGATGGCAACAATACAATACGTGCCTTGCTGCCCCTCATCACTTTGGGAAAGGACACGCAAGATTGAACCCAAAGCTAAGCACTTCTCCCATTGCAAGAAAAACCAATCTAGTAGGCCAAAAAACTGATAATTCGAAGAGACATGCAAAGATAACCAATCATACATAAACGAATTCAGAGAAGATTCAAATATTGTTCATAGATAATCTTGATCATAAACCCACAATTCATCGGTCTCAACAAACACACCGCAAAAAGAAGATTACATCGAATAGATCTCCACGAGAGAGGGGGAGAACATTGTATTGTGTATTGAGATCCAAAAAGAGAGAAGAAGCCATCTAGCTACTAACTATGGACCCGAAGGTCTGAGGTAAACTACTCACACTTCATCGGAGAGGCTATGATATTGATGTAGAAGCCCTCCGTGGTGGATTCCTCTTCCGGCGGAGCTCCGGAACAGGCCCCAAGATGGGATCTCATGGATCTGAGAAAGTTGCGGCGGTGGAATTAGGTTTTGGCTCCAGATCGATCGTTTGGGGTGCGAGGTATATATAGGAGGAAGGAGTACGTCGGTGGAGCTTCGGGGGGCCCACGAGGCAGGGGGCACGCCCTAGGGGGTGGGCGTGCCCCCCACCCTCGTGGCCGCCTCCCTTCTTTCTTGACGTGGGGTCCAAGTCTCCTGGATCATATTCGATGAGAAAATCACGTTCCCGAAGGTTTCATTCCGTTTGGACTCCGCTTGATATTCCGTTTCTTCCAAACACTGAAATAGGCAAAGAAAAGCAATTCTGGGCTGGGCCTCCGGTTAATAGGTTAGTCCCAAAAATAATATAAAAGTGGAAAATAAAGCCCAATATGGTCCAAAACAGTAGATAATATAGCATGGAGCAATCAAAAATTATAGATACGTTGGCGACGTATCAAGTGCACACGGGTGCGCACTGTGCGACCACGGAAACGGCTCGCCTGAGAAGAAAATGGAGGGGAAGAGGAGTCCAGAGGGAAGAAGACGTCGAGAGGGGGCTGTAGGACATTAATGGGGAAGCCAGAGCCGGTCGGAGCAACGCTACCGACGACCACAGTACGCAGACCACCGTTTTGGCTGGCTGCTCTCGTGGTCACCACAGACAAGGCGCGCTCTAGGCTCTTTAATGATGCCAGCTCATGTCTACAGTGTAGTCCATCCAAGGTAGAGTATTACCACGGCAAAGAAATGGGCGAAGACAAAGGGGGCTGAGTAAACTAAGCTTCACAAGCTGGCTATAGCGAACTTTACCTCATTCTAGAGATAAAACAAGAGAGGTTAAAAGGTAAACTTGATGTCTGGGAGGCTTAGGGTAGCAAGGACTACGGTCCTGGGAATTATGAGGTCATTTGGACAAGTATTTAACATAGTTGCAGTGCAATTGCCAAATCTGGTCCAGAAACCAAATGATGAAGAAGCACTCACTAGGAGTTTTGGATTGGGCTAAACCTGGGCAAAGCCTGATGATTTGGACATACAATGACGCTGTAAAAATTTCATACCAAATGGACTTGCCAAAATGGTACTTCCTTCACAGCTATTATTTCTGCCTAGAAACTTGAGAAAAATCCTCAGGACGAATGGCTAGATGAAATGAGCCAAACTTTTGTGGAGATAGGTTATATGAGTAGGAGAAGACTTGGGAAATTTTTTCAGCCATAATAGAGCAAGATAAAACATACTTCATTCACAAACTGAAAATTTGGACAGAATCAAAGAATTGCTCCTGTGCTCACATAGTTCAATGGAATGAGCTGAATTTTGGAGGAGGGTGATGATATGATCATTAGAGACTGCTGGAAAAGTTTCAGCTCATTTTGATCATCTATGAGGGTACTTCCTTCTCAGACAAGAAATCTGAACGAAAACTTGAGAAAATTGCCAAGGAAGATTGGATAGATGGATTGAGCTTATTTTTGGTATCCAGAGGTGATTTATCAATGTTAGTCACCCTACAAAATTTCAGCTCAAATGGATCAAGGGCTCAAGCACTTCCTTTGCAAAAAAAAAAATCAGACAGGGCAGAAACTTGCAATTGATGATGTGCTCAAATTATGAACTTTGGAGCATGGGTTTGGATGGAAAGGGTGAAGATATAACAAGTAAAAGATCCACAAATTATTTGGGAATTTTCTTTGCTATAAAAATGGTTTTGCATATGACTTAGCATGAGAGAAGCATGAGAGAACAAAAGTTTCCATAAAACAAATCCACCACCATGCTCTAAAAGATATAAGTGAAGCACTAGAGCAAAAACTATATAGCTCAAAAGATATAAGTGAAGCACATAGAGTATTCTAATAAATTCCGTATCATGTGTGTCTCTCTCAAAAGGTGTGTACAGCAAGGATGATTGTGGTAAACTAAAAAGCAAAGACTCAAATCATACAAGACGCTCCAAGCAAAACACATATCATGTGGTGAATAAAAATATAGCCCCAAGTAAAGTTACCGATGGACGAAGACGAAAGAGGGGATGCCTTCCGGGGCATCCCCAAGCTTTGGCTTTTTGGTGTCCTTATATTACCTTGGGGTGACATGGGAATCCCCAAGCTTAGGCTCTTGCCACTCCTTGTTCGATAATCCATCAGATCTTTACCCAAAACTTGAAAACTTCACAACACAAAACTCAACAGAAAATCTCGTGAGCTCCGTTAGCAAAAGAAAACAAAACACCACTTCAAGGTACTGTATTGAAC
Source organism: Aegilops longissima (assembly GCA_021605205.1). Taxonomy (NCBI): domain Eukaryota; kingdom Viridiplantae; phylum Streptophyta; class Magnoliopsida; order Poales; family Poaceae; genus Aegilops; species Aegilops longissima. The sequence continues at coordinate 142,693,156 of CM038676.1, read as the reverse complement.
TCATTCTTTATTTATATTTGTGTTAAACCTACTGTGTTCCAACTTCTCTATGGTTTATAAACTCTTTTACTAGCCATAAATTCATCAAAATAAGCAAACAACACACGAAAAACAGAATCTGTCAAAAACAGAACAATCTGTACCAGTCTGTAGTAATTTGTAACTAACGCAAACTTCTGGAACTCAAAAACTTCTACCAAAAGATGACGACCTAGACAATTTGTTTATTGATCTACTGCAATTGGAATCAATATTTTATCACGTTCTGGTGATTTTAAACAATTGTTTTCGTGAACAGAAAGTTTCTGGAATTTTCAGCAAGATCAAATAACTATTAACCAAGAAGATCCTATAGGTTTCACTTGGCACAAACACTAATTAAAAACATAAAAACACATCTAAACAGAAGCTAGATGGATTATCTATTCAAAAACATAAAGGAAATATATTGGGTCGTCTCCCAACAAGCGCTTTTCTTTAAAGCCTTTTAGCTAGGCATTGATAATTTTAATGATGCTCAGATGAAAGACAAGAATTGAAGCACAAAAGGAGCATCGTAGAGCATGTGACTAACACATCTAAGTCTAACATACTTCCTATGCATAGGCATTTTATAAGCAAACAAATTATCATAGCAAGCAAAAATTAGCATATGCAAGGAAGAAGAAAGAGACGATAGCAATCTCAACATGACGAGAGGTAATTTAGTAAGATGAAAATTTCTACAACCATATTTCCTCTCTCATAATAATTACATGTGGGATCATATTCAAATTAAACAATATAGCTCTCACATAAAATATTTTCAACATGATCCACATGCATGCGAAGTTGACACTCTTCCAAAATAGTGGGATTAACATTAACTAAAGTCATAACCTCTCCAAACCCACTTTTATCAAAAATTTCATAAGATTGAAAATTCTCCAAATATGTGGGATATAAAGTTGACACTCTTCCAAACCCACTTTCAATATTATTGCAAACATTATTATCAATCTCATATTCATTATGGGGCTTAAATAAAATTTCAAGATCATAAGAAGAAGCACCCCAATCATGATCATTGCAACAAGTAGTAGACATAGCAAAACTAGCATCCCCAAGCTTAGGGTTTTGCATATTATTAGCACAATTGACATTAATAGAATTTATAATAATATCATTGCAATCATGCTTTTCATTCAAGGAGCTATCGTGAATCACTTCATAAGTTTCTTCTTTCAACACTTCATCACAATTTTTAGATTCACGAATTTCAAGCAAAACCTCATAAAGATAATCTAGTGCACAAAACTCACTAGCAATTGGTTCATCATAATTGGATCATTTAAAAAGATTAGCAAGTGGATTAGGATCCATAACAATAGATTTTTAGCAAGCGAAGATGCAAGCACATAGAAGGCACATGGCAACACAAGCAAACAAAAAGACGAACGGAAGAGGGGCGAATAAAACGGCAAGGGTGAAGTGGGGGAGAGGAAAACGAGAGGCAAGTGGAAAATAATGTAATGCGAGGGATAAGAGTTTGTGATGGGTACTTGGTATGTCTTGACTTGGGCGTAGACTCACCGGCAATGGCGCCAGAAATCCTTCTTGCTACCTCTTGAGCACTGCGTTGGTTTTCCCTTGAAGAGGAAAGGGTGACGCAGTAAAGTAGCGTAAGTATTTCCCTTAGTTTTTGAGAAGCAAGGTATCAATCCAGTAGGAAACCACGCTCGATTACCACGCACCTACACAAACAAATAAGAACCTCGCAACCAACGCGATAAAGGGGTTGTCAATCCCTTCACGGTCACTTACGAGAGTGAGATCTGATAGATATGATAAGATAATATTTTTGGTATTTTTATGATAAAGAGAAAATAAAGATGCAAAGTAAAATAAATGGCGCCAGAAATAGCTTGTTGTCGGGAGATTAATATTATAGAAAATAGACCCGGGGGCCATATGTTTCACTAGTGGCTTCTCTCAAGATAGCATAAGTATTACGATGGGTAAACGAATTACTGTCGAGCAATTGATAGAATTGAGCATAATTATGAGAATATATAGGTATGATCATGTATATAGGCATCACGCCCGTGACAAGTAGACCAAAACGATTCTGCATCTACTACTATTACTCCACACATCGACCGCTATCCAGCATGCATCTAGAGTATTAAGTTCATAAGAACAGAGTAATGCTTTAAGTAAGATGACATGATGTAGAGGGATAAACTCATGCAATATGACATAAGCCCCATCTTTTTATCCTCGACGGCAACAATACAATACGTGTCGTTTCCCTTTCTGTCACTGGGATCGAGCACCGCAGGATTGAACCCAAAGCTAAGCACTTCTCTCATTGCAAGAAAGATCAATCTAGTAGGCCAAACCAAACTGATAATTCGAAGAGACTTGCAAAGATAACCAATCATACATAAAAGAATTCAGAGGAGATTCAAATATTGTTCATAGATAATCTTGATCATAAACCCACAATTCATCGGATCTTGACAAACACACTGCAAAAGAAGATTACATCGAATAGATCTCCAAGAAGATCGAGGAGAACTTTGTATTGAGATCCAAAGAGAGAGGAGAAGCCATCTAGCTAATAACTATGGACCCGAAGGTCTGAGGTAAACTAATCACACATCATCGGAGAGGCTATGGTGTTGATGTAGAAGCCCTCCGTGATCAATGCCCCCTCCGGCGGAGCGCCGGAAAAGGCCCCAAGATGGGATCTCATGGGTACAGAAGGTTGCAGCAGTGTAAATAGGGTTTTGGCTCCATATATGATGTTTCCAGGGTATATGGGTATATATAGGAGGAAGAAGTATGTCGGTGGAGCAACGAGGGGCCCACTAGGGTGGAGGACGCGCCTAGGGGGGTAGGCGCGCCCCCTGCCTCGTGCCTTCCTTGTTGATTGCTTTACGTAGACTTCAAGTCCTCTGGATCACGTTTGTTCGAAAAATCAAGTTCCCGAAGGTTTCATTCGGTTTGGACTCCGTTTGATATCTTTTTCCTTCGAAACACTGAAATAGGCAAAAAAACAGCAATTTGGGCTGGGCCTCCGGTTAATAGACTAGTCCCGAAAATAATATAAAAGTGTATAATGAAGCCCATTAAAAATCCAAAACAGAATATAATATAGCATGGAACAATAAAACTTTTATAGATACGTTGGAGACGTATCAGTAAGCATCTCAGCAAGAAGAGGTGGAAAGGCAGTATGGTTTATGGGAAAGGTACGGGTCTAAAACTTGGGAGCTTTGAGAGCGCGAGTCATGGCTGGGGTGTTACTAGTTAGGCTTCTTTGCAGGGACATGGCTGCCTGAGGAGTTAGCGATATGGCTAGCGGAAAGGGGGTTTTATAGGCAGCTATGTGGGACATGCCCGCATGGTGTGGCTCCTTTCCCTTAATGGCGTAGGGTGAACGGTGCGGCCGACTAGAAAGGATATGGTTGCTATTCGTTCCACGGATAGCTAGGCAGGGACAGCGGGGTGAGGACGTGTCGGTCCTGACTGCGCCAGCTGCTGATTAACAGTGGCCATGCCAAGAGCCAGGGATGGGTCAAATCCCTTAGGGTCACTACGGTTTAATGGTAGCGGTGATCTAATGCTAGGATAACCTATGCCAGCCTGGCTGCTCTAATACCATATTATGTGGCACCCCGATCCGCATGGAGCAGGGGGCCTTCGCACGTCAGCCCAGGATAACACCTGACGCACGACATGTCCATGATACAACATTCCAGGTACAAGAATATTCATCAAATACATGTACAGAAGATTACATCATTGAGGAGAACAGTCATCTGGCATAGCTCTAAGGCTATTTAAAAGGCGGCGGAAGTCTTGGTTTGGCGGCTCGTCAACTCCGGCTGGGCTCCATAACTCACAGGACTGGCAAGGTTACGGCCTAGCGCGACCAATCAAGTAAACAATCCAGGCACGACCTACAAGCTGGCATGACACGCCAGGTCAGTACATTGAATGTACTTGCAATACAACCAAATATATAGCATCCAAATAAGCAGATGACAAGGCAAGAACCAAGCGTATGCAAACACCTATCTCATATCAATTACTAACATGGCATGACATAAATCAACTAAGCATTGACAACATCATAGCATCTACTAACATGGCATATCAAAACATGCTTCTAACATGACAATAACATGGCATAGCATATCATCTCAATCATGGCATAATTTAGCATATCAATCAAATCATGGCATGGCATCATGAAAATATGTTGAAAGTACACTACCAGTCATATCCAATGCAGACATAGCATGTTAACTTTATGCAACCAACTCCTGCTCTGCCATGGTTCTTTCAATGCAAACATATTACTCATGCAATGCAACCAACTTGTGCACCAAATCTCTTGGACTCTCTTACCAACGAGTTGCCTCGCAACCGAACAGTGATCATGACGGATCACAAACGGAACCATACTCTGTTCAACGGGTTACCTTGTAACCAAACGGGGGTCACTCACGGATCACAAACGGAACCACACTTGGTTCAACACTCACCGAGACCTCGTGTCGTGATCATATCAACACATCATCGTGATTACTCACGACTGTCTCATAGTCCAAGTCACCACATTATTTGTTACACATTATTCATCAACTTAATTATTTCAGGTTTATCCTCCATTTCGACCAAGACCCGATAGTGTGACATACTACGAACTGTGCGGCTATCGATAGACTTAATAAACACTCGGCAGAGGTAGCGCACTTTACCCACACCATGGAATCCATGGCCTCGTCATCCCATTCGGGTGGACCAACGACATTCCGACAAAACCGAACTACTGCCATCACACTCTCCCGGCCACTCCGACCAACACCCCTTTTGGGTTCAGTCCTTGGTTGCCCCGTGCCTACCAAAGACACCAACGGCCACCATCGTGGCAAAATCATAAACGGTCCCAAACGGGGACATGAGCTCAAAACCAAACCCGGGCACACAAGGCTTATGTCCGCCTACCTGATCAGGGTAGCGCGCGCCCATAACCTTCCCTTGTTGGAGGCACCGGCGAGAGGCATGATAATAGATCGCATTAAGGCCTTCCCATAAAGGAAAAATGTGGTTGCACTGAAGAAGTTCGATTTGGTGGCACTATGACTCGATTTCATCGATGACGGAGGAGGTTTGTTATTATTAAGTCATATTTTTATCTTCTCCATCATCATGAGCATATTTAACATGAATGCAACACTAAGCATGCATCATACAAATGCTTTAACAAAATACCAAGCTTCTCAAGTGAACAACTATAGCATAAAGAACATGATAATACCAAGTACTAGCATATCAACGCTGCATTACAATCATCATAACATTTTATAACGATGACATGAAAATAATGTAGAGTAGTGACATGGCATTATCAATAACAACATTCTAATTAGCCTGGCAAAAGATATCATGAAAACACAAGCATGCATGATAAGCATAACGGAATAGCTACAGACCAAAACGATAAGAAACAACTGCAACTAAACACACACAAGGTGCAAGCAAAGTCAACATGCAAGTTCGGGGCTCATGATAAGAGGTTGGCTTGCCTGGGGGTCGACAAATACTCCGGGAAGAAGTGTGAAATGATCACGGAAAGATTTGCCGGAAACAGATCTCTCTCGGAGGGGGCTGTTTACGAGCAAGGGCAAAGTGGTCATTTTCACTGTGTGAAAACATAATGAAAATGATACCAACGGAAAGAGCTCGACGAACAGAGAACATGAGCATTGGAATCACCTCATTCAGAGTTACGAGCGCAAAGTTGTGGCCGTTCACTTTTTTGGCAGAAAAGAGGCTTAAATAGTGAATGTTCACAAAATAAGCACTTCGGCGGTTGGGCTGAAAAAGAGAAAGCGCAGTTCAGAAAATACGTTTCCAGAGAAAGGAAAGTGTATTTCACGCAATACGTTTTCAGTTATCAAAAAAGACACTCCAAAGAATACATCTTCAGAGAAATGAAAGCGCACTTTGGGCTATGCGTCTCCACTTACGCTGACGTGGTGCTCCTCGTCTCGCCGACAGGTGGGGTCATGTGGGGTGGGGCCCGCCTGGCCTGGCTTCTTCTTCCTCCCGCTCGAGCGCGCGCATGGCCGAGGGAGAGGATTGCCTTGACGGCGATTGCCGGCGCGTCCGGCCACCGTTCGCGACGGGCGACCTACCGAGAAGATCAGGACGGAGAGGCGCATCGGATGGGTGTGGTTCCTGCCGCCGACGAGCACCAGAGAGAGAGAGCTGCAGGGCCCGCGGCGGAGAGGAATTCTGGTCGCCGGTGAAGTAGGGCTTCGGTGGGGAAAACGGACGGGCGGTAAGCCAGGGAGGAGCGCTGGGGTGTGGAGCAGCTCGGGTGAGGTCGACGAGCGTCGGGAAGGCTCGGGTGAGTGGATTGGGGCGGGGAAGGGAAGTGAGCTCGCCGGAAATCCGGGCTCTCTAGCGAGGGATTCGACGGGGCTTGGATACGGGAGCGCACCAGAGAGCGAGGGGAGGAGGTTGGGAGTGTTGGCTTGCTCAGGGAGGGTCGCGGACGGGCTATTTATAGCCGGGCGAGGAGCACCCGAGCCGGGCACCGTCGAGCGCGTCTGGCTAAGGCTCTACCGGCTGCAGCAGTCACGGGGGGCACGGGAAGTCGACGAGGGGGAAGCGGACGCGGTGACGGTGTCCTAGACTAGGGGGTACTCACCACGTCGTCTCCCGACCAGGTGGATCGGGCCGAGGACCCCAATGGAGGTTCACTCATGGGCCACTTCGGGCAGCCCATGCTGCATACAAGGAGTATTCCACAAGACTTGGTGATCAAGACAAGGACTCCTCTCCACCAACGTATTCGGCTAGGACTCTTGTTATCCTAGGCCTCTGGTACATTATATAAGTCGGGGCTAGGCTAGTCAATAGATCATTATGACATTATTCATCATACCCTTAGGTCTTAGACCATAACATATGATCTCGAGGTAGATCAACTCTTGTAACCCTATATTCATCAAGATCAATCAAGCAGGAAGTAGGGTATTACCTCGATAGAGAGGGCACGAACCTGGGTAAACATCGTGTCCCCTGTCTCGTGTTAAACATCGATCCATGACACACAGCTTGGGACCCCCTACCCGAGATCTGCTGGCTTTGACACCGACAATGGTGCTTTCATTTAGAGTTTCGCTGTGTGATCGGCAAAAGGATCAATGGCTCACCTGCAGATCAACTGCGACATCGGCATCTTCGTCTCCGCCTCGACTGGTCACCTTGGCTTGACCGAGTACTGTGCCCTACCTCCAATCATCATGTTCGGACGAGGGCCTTCATCAATATCAACTCCGATCTCTATCAAGATCATGGAGGAATCATCCATGGAGCTCGGGGGCTCAATGTCAACATTGCCCTCGGGCGACCGTGTTGTTTTTCCGGACAGCAAACTTGTATCCGCCACCACCGCCTCCTCGAGTGTCTATTTAACGATTGCTTCGGTGGAATTGTGAGGAATTGAGTCTACAACAACCGTGGAAAATTTCGTCGAGTTCCGATGGAGGAATCTCTGGCAATCTACGATATACCGGAGCCCTGTCAAACCTGGACGGAAATCTGGACGAGTTTAGGGCGTGGTCTCCAGAGCCCCTCAAAATTTCAGCTCGATCCAACCGTCCAAACTCTGGGAACCTTCCGATTAGTGCATCGCTTTTCAGATCTGTTTTCTGCACGAGAACGAATCCGAACCGAGTTCATCTTTTTTATGAACGGGATTTCGGACATCCTTTTTGAAGGAAGTTTTGTATGGGGTATTGTGTTTTGTTCCCAAACACATCCTGCTAATTTTAAAGTCTTTTCCAATATGATATTCACCATCGTGCCGGTGTCAAACTAGCCCGAAAACGTTGCTCTACGGCTGCCGACCTGCGCTAGACACGTCGTCGCTTTGTTGAGCCGAGCTCAACTTCTTCGGATCATCATCTCAGCAAGTCGAACAAGAGTTCGGCATCGTGAAGGATAAATCATCACCAACATCACCGCCCCACGGATTACACGGAGCGGGCACACCGGCATCGCCGCACAGTCACTTCATCAAGCCAGCATTGACCACATCACAAGTTACGACCTGCATCGGCATGGCCGCGCTGTTGCTTCATCGAGCCGATGTCCATCACGCCGAGCTACTTCAACACATCGGCTGACATGGTAGCTGCAACATCTCCTTACCGACGTGCTCCGTCTCCTCGTCTGGACCGGGGGCTTCGCCATCCCTTCATCAACCTACTCCGGAAACTTCGGCGGCGTCAGCCGACCACCTTCGTCACGTTAGCTGGACCGGGGACTTTGCCTCGGTGAGCCAACCTTTACTAGCATCGCCATGCCTTCGCTTCACCGCCCATCAGACAATGGGTATGCGGATGGAGCCCTAATTTTGGGAGTCACTTTTCTTCGGACTGCTACAACAAATAAACCAGGTGCTATTAATCCCAACAATTTTTGCTTGTTTGGGTTTATTTTTTCCAAGGAATTATTACTCTGGTTTGTTCCATCATCTGTACTCAGGTCTATCAAATGGTGGCCGCATTAACGACGGTCGCGTGGTGGTTTGGTCAGTTTCCGTACATAGTTCGGCAAACGCCGCATCCGGAACTCGGACCGACTTGTGAATTCAGGCTTTGCCACGCCTTTAACGCATCACGCCGACGCCCTGCATGGACATTGACTTCGGCGCCAGGCCACATATCTTTAAATAAATTATTTTGCGTAACTTAATTACGCGAGGATTTTTATATATTTATATTATTATTGTTGGCCTTTACTATTTTACATGTGCAGGTAATGGACTTCGACTGTGTCACGTGGTCTCTTCGGCAAGCCTACGTCGTCGTCCCAATCAGCGTAAATCGGCTCGCGTGATCACCTTGTTGGTCGTGTTGCCATATCGACGTGTTCGGTTGCCTCGGGGACTTCGGCATCGCCGAGAGAGCTCTACCTCATCGAGTGTTCGGCGCACATGCCATATTTACTTTGCATAAATTATTTATTATGCAACAATTTTTTTAATTTATTATTATTACTATTATCTCCAGTTTGCACTATTTTTTGTGCACAGGTAAATGATCCGGGTCGGGCAGTGTTGTCACCTCAGCTGGACGGGGGGCTTCGTCAACACTTCATTAACCCACGCCGGGGACATTGGCGTCACTCTGCCGGCCTGCATTGGCCGTGCTATATCGCCACTTCGGAGTGCCGAGCTCTTCGCTCCGCCACCTCGGGACCGGCTTGGGGAATGAAACCTTGTCCCACATCAAACTCGGACCGCGTCATCAATGCCGAACACATTAACTAGCTAAGTCGCTTTCATGCTCAAAGACTTTCAGTTCTAAATTTTGTTCGGTTCGACCAAGCATTATACTTTTTTGGCAGAAAGTTGTTTGTGAAAAACTTCCTTGTCAAAACCTTGTTTGTGGCACGCAAATTCAAATACCCTGTTTACTTGGGGGCTTCCTTTATGAAGCTTTTCCTTTTGCATATGATTATACTTGTATGGCTTCGTTCCCTATTTGTGTATTACGCCACAATATGCATCATGTTGACTTAAGTGTTCCGCAAGCTGGGTTGCCTTGCTCCTGTGTTTACCCTTATGTTCCCGATTGTTCGGCTAGGGAGTAAAGGGAGCACCTCTGCGATTGTCACGATCGGGTCATCCGAGCTCGGACCTCAGACTGGGTGAAGCCGAAAGCTAGCGCTCTTATTGTTTTCAATCATGGTCGGCACACAACGGAACTCATGAGTATAAAAAATCTATTGCACAAGTCTCATAGTAACAATGAGCAACCGAAGAAATGTATCGGTGGGGGTACTATTTTCTTTGAAGATTCTTCTTACACTTCGTCAGTAATATAGCATAAATTCTCTGAGCGTGCTTTGTCTGTGACAGCCTTATGGCCTGATTGCCTGGTTATCGGAAACACCGTCGATATTCTCGACAGGTGGAGTACATAACACTTTTCGGCCCTTGACCGAAGAGGGAGAAGCCGACGGTCGGTTAAGACGCGTTCATAGTTCGGGTGAACATAGATATGATATAAGTACTTCGGTACATACAATCATTATACATAAAATTCTTTTACCCAAGTCACTTGGGGGATCATAAATTTACATGAGCCGTTTTATAATAAGTATTTTCTTCTTGGTCGTTGCAAAATCTTTTTCTATCACTCCTTTTTTCGACGCGAGTGTGTGGTCAATAGCCGGGGAGCCTAGTTTTCTCTCTCATAGCCGTTCGAGTTTAGTTCGCTAAACTGGCCTAACGAGCAGTACTCCGTCTTCGAGATAGGAGGTTGCAGCCGTGGGCTGACCCGCTTGAGGTCTTGAGATCGGATGTGTCATATTAATGCACGACAGAAGCACCAATCTTTTTAGACCAATTTTCGGATTGGCACCGAACACTTGGTCTAGTTCGGACGTCAAGTTTTTATTGAAGTTTTTTGGTTTTCCAAGCCTATGGCACTTTTAAACTATTTGTGTGTTTCCAGCATAAGTCTTGCATTGCAGCGCCAGACTCCTTTAGAGATTCGGCAAAAACATTCTCGGATATTGCTATATATGCATCGGTTTTGAATTGTGTCTTCTGTCAATAGTTGGGTTGCCCGGCTCTTGTGCTTGCCTCCTACGTTCTGCTTTGTTCGGCTAGGTGTGCAAAGGGAAAACCACTGCGATTGTGCTTCCAGCTCGCATGGTTAAGCACCTCAGTGGAGAAAGCCGAAAAGTGACTATCACAATAAGCGTAAACTGGTCAGCGATCCGATGACTATGTTAAATGACGGGCCGTTCATAACACTGGCCGAAGTGTTTACGTCTTGACCTCGACTATCGCTGAACACTAACCGAGGGCTAGTTATTGGCCTCCCAACTTTAGGCTCCCATGACTAAGTGAAAGTTATAAACCCCGCATATCTGATTGCCTTATTTCCGCTAACACAACCGTCTGCGGGCACCGAGACGTCGGCTAAGGGTTGTCTTGTTATTGCGGAAACACCCTGCGTAGTATCTACAAAGGGGTAGAAGCCGACGATGGGCCACTTTCAAATGATAAACGGTCGCAACAGAGTCAAAATAAACATATATCATCAGTGTTATATTCATAATACAAGCGTTGCCTTCATAATTATCGTTATAAAGCCGTAAATATGCATCGATTTGACTTATGATTTTGGCCAAGCTGGGTTTCCTGGCTCCTGTGATTACCCCTATGTTCCCGATTGTTCGGCTAGGAGGTAAAGGGAGCACCTCTGTGATTGTTACTTCCGGGTCATCCGTGTTAGTACCTCAGACTGGGAGAAGCCGAAAGCTAGCCATCTTAAAGAATATAATTGGTCGGCAACGACGGAAGTGAAATGGTTCATTTAGACCACATAGTTCGGAAACTTTCCCCGAACTAAATCCTCAATATTTTTCTCCCACATTGATCGGAGGTGAGGTTTCATGATCATGCTTAGCATGACAACCCAAAGAAAGGAATTGATAGCGGAACTATTTTCTTTGGAAGACATTTCTTAGGTTAAGCAGTAATATAACATATCTCTCTGTGTACCTTTCTTTATAAAATTGTATGGCCGGATTGGCTTATTTTTCGTAAATCTTCGCCCTCCTAAAGGCTTTATAAAGTAGGACAAACACTCCTCGGGTACTTACCGAGGAGGTGGAAGCAGATGGTCGGTTAACAAAGTTTTGTACAATGCGGATCTGAGCATTAATGATGTAAAGTACTTGGATACATAGAATCATTACACATAATTTGTGATTTTACTCAGGATATCGATCCTTAATTCGGCCACCCGTGCCCGCATTAAGGCTCGGGGGCTACTGGCTTTGCGCTCATTATTTGCTAATATTAAAGGGGCACATTGATCCCCTGATCTGGTGTTGCCACCCGACCAGTGTCTCGGGGGCTACTGCATTGGCAATTCAGTGCAGAAAAATTAAGTGCAATATAGCTTTCGAGGATATTATGATCCTCAGTTGGTCGGCCACACCCAACCTGAGTCTCGAGGACTTTGCACACCGCTTTTTGTGTCCCGAAGTATTCTGCCGAGCTAGGAGTTGATCCTTAGGTCGATTTTGTGAACCAACCTGAGTCTCAGGGGCTACTGGGATCAGCGGTCTTATGTCATCCTTCATGTGCATCTCGGCTTTTAGACCGATATACACCTTGAGGGCTATTGGCTATATATCTCGGCAGAGAATAAATTGCACCAATCAAAAATATTGACAAAAAATCGGCCGACAGACGGGGTGGTGCACCATCTCGGAAGCAGTCCGGTATAAAGCTCGGGCGCCAGTGGCTGGCTCCATAGAGGGCATTTACGGCATTAAGCTCGGCTAAACTCCTTCAACTTTTTTGAACCAAGGTGATCTATGACACCTCAGATATAGTCCGGCACTGGAGCTCGGAAGCAGTTCGGCATTGGAGCTCGGCTGTAACAATACTCTTCAGATACATTTCGGCGTTGGAGCTCGGAAGCGGTCCGACGTTTGTGCTCGGCTGCAAAAGATACCTCGAGTACAGTCCGGCCTTGGAGCTCGGACGCAAGAGGACACTGCTGAGGGAGTCCTGGACTAAGGGTCCTCGGGCTTCCGACCTGTTATCCATGGGCCGGACAGATGGGCTGTGAAGACATGAAGGCGGAAGACTGTACCCGTGTCTGAATTGGACTCTACTTGGCGTGGAAGGTGTGGCACCCCGGCTCAGAGAAAACCGGAACGGCCCATATTCCAGCCCAGAGATCGAGGAGAAGTCTTCTGGAATACGACACTCCTTAGCATAGAACAAACCAGCTTACTATTATTACACGAATATGAATACAGGGTCTCTAATATTACAATGAATAACATCGGCACGGCGACACTACGCCATCCTCAGTTGCTCTATGCAAGCCGCAGAACAACTCGAAGCAGCGGAAAAACTTCTAGCAGCGGAACAACGAAAACGGTGGTGAACTCCACTCCGCAGGGACTCTGGCTGGAACGTTTATCCCAGCTCGCGAACACAGGAACAACACCAAACAAGCAAGCAATCCAGGCACGACCTGCAAACTGGCATGACAAGCCAGGTCAGAACAATGAATGTACTTGCAAGCTCAAAATAACCAGAAGCATTCAAGACAAACAACAGCATGGCAATTACAGGTTAAGCAGGAATTATCATGAGATCATCAGGATAACATGGCATGAACAACATGAACATAATATCGCTAGAACAATATGATCATGGCATGAACATATAAATCTGATGATACTAGCATGCAACATGATGACACTACATGCACCATTTATTCTGCTCGGGTTACCTCATAACCATCACATGCATCACTTACCAACCTCGGAAATTACACGATCATCTCAGGATCAAATCAAGCTTGGTATAAACAATACCGTAGTAATCATCAAATGACCACAAGGAGCTTGATCTTTACCCATGATTCTCGCACAACATCACGAATATCCAACAACTCGGTAACCTCGATACCACGGTGATCATTCCAGCGATCACAACCATGACCAACACTTGGTCTCAAATGGTGATCTTTCCGGCGATCACAACCAACTTATCTCATCATCGAACCGGGGTTGTTATTAAGCACATCATTATATTACTGTTGACTCATAGTGTGACCAACTACGAACTGGGCCCTTATCTGCGGGTGCGGCTATCGATAGATTTAATATACACTCTGCAGAGGTTAGTACATTGTACCCACACTACGGAACCCATGGCCTCGCACTCCCATTCGGCTGGACCAACGACGTTCCGACAAAACCGATCTACTGCCATGACACTCTCTCGGCCACTTCGACCCACTCCCAACTGGGCTAGTCCTGGGTGGCCCCGTGTCTACCAAAGACACAATGACCACCGTCGTGGCCAAAACGTCCCTCACGGGGACCGGATCCATAACAACAACAACAGACACACAAGGTTATGTCTGCTTACCGGGCCAGGGTACGCACGCCCATAACCTTCCCTCGTTGGAGGCACCGGCGAGAGGCACGACAATAGACCCAGTTAGGACCTTCCCATAAAGGTAAGCGTGGTTGCACTGGTCAGCTCGATATGGTGGCACCATGACTCTGCCAACAGTTGTTCAAGTTCAATTTAATCCGGTTAAACTTGAATGCAAAAATGCTGAGCCATGATAAATACATGATGCAATTACAATGCATGAGCATGATATCAACATAATCATGAGAGAACCACATAACTATCCACCATATCAACAATGAATCATATCCAAGTAAGCATGGCATACTGACTAGCATGAACATCACAAGTACATACTTCTCCGAAACATAGCATGACCACTAGCATCAACAATTAGTATCAATCAAGAACATATCAACAATGCTATCATGCAAGCATTTAACCAACTGGATGCAATGGAACAAGCATAACAACGGTACTCGGAACAGACGGCAGTCATGCACCGAAGACCATCACCAACGTCAACATGTACTACTAGCAAGCATAAGCATATGAAAGGAATACTAACAACTAGCAGGGCATGACAACCAGGTGCATAACAACATAGCAAGAAATTAAGCACTACTCCAGAAGCATTACCGAAACAACGATAACCAAATTTTAAACAAGCAAACATTTAACAAATATTCAAGTTGAAAACCATGGCTACTGCATGACTATCATGCAAGTGGGTATTGTGGCTTTCCTGGGGGTGAAGAATACTCCGGGAAGAAGTGCGGTGGAGCTGCGGAAAGATTTGCCGGAAACAGTTCTCTCTCGGAGGGGATGTTACGTGCAAGGGCAGAAAGGTCATTTTCACAGTGTCAAACCATAGTGAAAATGAAACTAACGGAACGGGCTCGACGAAACGAAGAAGTGAGCTTTGGATTCATCGAAGAGCGCGGGAGAGGGCGGAGCTTCGGCCACCGAAGAGCGCGGGAGAGGGCGGAGCTTCGGCCGCGGCGGACGATGGCTTTGGCCGGACTTGGGCACGCGGCCACGGCGGCTCCAGCGGCCAATGGAGGGGTGGGGGAGGCTCGTGGTGGAGAAGGGAGGCCTCTGGTGGTGGTGGAAGAGAGGAAAGAGCACTATCCCGCGGGAATCAAGGACGACAGAGGCGGCGGCCATGGCAACAAAGGGAGGGCAGGAGAGCTTCTCGAGCTCGGGGAAGAGGTTGGGAAGGCTTGCTGGAGTGGGGTGAGGCTGGTGTAGTGCTTGAAGAGCTCGGGGAAGGCCATTTATAGGCGCGGGGCGAGGTGCCGAGCTGTCGTCACCGCGGACGCATGGCCGGCGCTGTGGACGCATGTGCGCGTGCATGGGCTCGGAGGCAGGCGACGAGGGAGGCATAGAGGAGAGCTCACGGGGAGGAGGAGGCCAAAGGAGAAGCAGAGGAAGAAGCCGAGCGCTATTAAAGCTCGGTCGGCCATAGTGCGCCCGTGGGCGCTCGGCGGCGAGCGTCGGTGGACGTCCGTGAGGAAACGGACGGAGGGGGAGCGGGGTCCAGGGGAACGGCGACGACGCGGGCCAGCTGCTGGACACGCTCACGCGCGCAAAGGCGACAAGAGGAGGAGGGGGTCCAGCACAAACAGTCACTGGACGCGGCTACTGCACACAAAGCGCGTGCACAGGCACGCCATTGTCGTGGTCACCGCATGCACTGGCATGTAGCGGGGGAGAGGGGTTGGAACTTGTTGTCTAGTGGCAAGTTCATCCAGGGGAGGTTCCTACTGAGGTGGTAGTTTGGTTAAAATATCTCACATGGAGTTATGGAATGGGATGCAACTTGGCAAATCCTCATGATATGGACATATAAATATGCTGTAAAAAGCTCATACCAAATGGACAATCCAAAATGGTACTTGCTTTACAAACATGATTTCTGTCCAGAAACTAGGAAAAATTCTAGGGGAATAATGGCTTGATGAACCATGCCCAAAATGGGTGGAGGTAGGTTATATGGATAATAGAAGGCCTAGGAAAATTTACAGCCATAATGGAGCAAGATAAAATATACTTGATTCACTAACTGAAAATTTGGACAGAAATAAAGAATTGATGCTCAGCTCACATGGAGGCATGACATGAGCTCTACTTTGGTGGAGGGCTGTTATATGATGATATTAGGGACCATGAAAAATGGCAACTCATTTGGATATGCCTAGCTTGCACCTCCTTCACAAAGCTTCTTTCTGGATAGAAACTTTGGAAAATCACAATTAAATAATTACTAGGAAAATGAGGTTGCATTTTGTCATGTGGCAATTATATGGACAGGAAAAGGTGTCCAAGGAGTTTGAGGTCAATTGGGAAAAGTAAAATAGCACTTGCTTCACAATGTGCCATTTAGGGCAGAATAGGAAATGAATTATTTGAGCATGATGATAAACATGACAAATGAAATATTTTGCCATATTTGAGAAATATATGACCCAAAAAATTTATGAGAATTTTTTGGGAATTTTAGGAGTGATGGAAGTATAGGTTGCTTCACAACCTAGGGCAAATTGGGTTATTCCTTTAATAGAAAAGGAATATTCCCAAGGAAAAGAATATTGGGATTTTGGCTAGGATGAAAATAACAGGGTTTAGGGAAGGATTTGGGAATGACAAGCCACTCTGGAAACAAAGAAGAGGGCATCTTCTTCAGTTTCCAGACCACAAAGCCACGGAAAAAGAAAACTCAAGCAAAAACCTCAGAAAAACAAAAGAAAAAGAAAGGGCCAAAAATCAGGCTGTCACAGAAGGCAAGCTTGGCGACCGATTATGAAGATTCCTTCTTATGTAACCGACTCCATGTAAACCCTAGATCCCCCCGGTGTCTATATAAACTGGAGGGGTTAGTCCGGAAAGGGCACACTTTACCATAGTCATACAAGCTACACTTCTAAGGTTTTGCCATTACGATCTCATGGTAGATCAACTCTTGTAACACTCATATTCATCAAGATGAATCAAGCAGGAAGTAGGGTATTACCTCCATAGAGAGGGCCCGAACCTGGGTAAACATCGTGTCCCCCGTCTCCTATTACCATCGATCCTAGACGCACAGTCCGGGACCCCCTACCCGAGATCCACCGGTTTTGACACCGACATTGGTGCTTTCATTGAGAGTTCCATTGTGCCATCGACAAAAGGTTTGATGGCCCCTTCAATCGTCGATAATGACACTGTCCAAGGAGGAACCTTCCTCCCCGGACAGATTTTTGTGTTCGGCGGCTTCGTAATGCGGGCCAGCTCGCTTGGCCATCTGGAGTAGGTCGACAGCTACGCCCCTGGCCATCAGGTCAGATTTGGAAGCTTGAACTATGTCGCGGATATCCGTGGAGACTTGGTCTTCAATGGGTTCAAGACCACGGCGATCGCTCCTCCTCGCTCCGATGAACATGACTTAAATCTATCATCGGATCACATCCAGGAGACGGTCCTTGTTGCTACAACGACCTTAGATCCGGAGTAGATCGTACCGTTCGAGGCCACAAAGTCCGTGGCACTAGAGCCGCACATGGACTCAACACCTTGTAATATCTGCGTCAACGGAATTCTGGACTCGTTTTTGGCTATAAATTCCGAACCACGTATGCCTGCGGACACCGGGTTGGATCAGTTATCGATCTTCGAGTTCAGCGTCGCAGACATCTTTAAACACTCGACCTTGGGCGATATGCTAAATTCATTAAAAACCTGTCCTTGGCAGGAGACTCGCAGCCGAACTATGTTCGGTTCGAACTAGGGGCTGATGGAGAATTTTTCTTCCCACCCGCCACCCACTTCATAGCTACTGTTGAAAACTCAACCGACGTGCTTAACTGGGGCTCCGAAGACATCGACAGCTTGGACAGCGATGCCGACAAGGAGCAAGGCCAAGACCAGCCATTCACAAGAAGTTGGACGGCCACCTCTCCATACGATGTGTACATGGTCGATACACCAAAAGACAGCAACACCGACACCGGACGAAACAATACCCCGGATGACATCGAACACAATGAAGACCCTGTCGGTGCAAAATCCGAACAGGAGGAACAAGAAAACGGGCAAGCTAGCCCCGACGAACAGGCCCTGCCCAGTGACAATTCGGAGGACGACAACTACCTTTCGCTCTCCGAAGAAGAGGTAAGCCTCGGCGACGAAGACTTCATCGTACCTGAAGGACCCCTCGAGCAGGAGCGTTTCAAGCGCAGGCTAATAGCTACCACAAGGAGCCTGAAAAAGAAGCAGCAACAACTTCAAGCTGACCAAGACCAGCTCAATGATAGATGGACCAAAGTCATGGCCGCTGAAGAATACGGCCTTAGCAGCCCAGCCAAAAGCTACCCGAAGCATAGATCGCTACCTTAGTTTGATAACGAGGCGTTGGAGCCCATACCATTATCACACCATGTGGCAGGTCGACGACAACCCGGTCCGGATAAAGAGGCAACTCAAGCCGAACTCCAGACCGCCCTACCTCTCCGTAAAGGCAAGCATAACGCAGCTTGTGGTTGTACAGACGACCTTCGACGGGACTTGGACAGTAGAGCAGGACACGCAAGATCGATCTACGGATCGCGAGTTCATGTCCCGACACATGACGACGGCTACCTATTCGGACGTGACAAACCTCGCCACACCCAAGCCGAAAACCACAAATGGACTCCTTCGGAGTCACGTCGCATTGTGGCCCAACATAGAGGCGCCACACACCCTCTTTGCTTCACCAATGAAGTAATGGATCATGAATTCCCTGAGGGATTCAAACCCGTCAATATTGAACCATACAACGAAACAACCGATCCCTCAGTATGGATAGAAGATTTTGTTCTCCACATACATATGGCCCGTGGAGACGACCTCCACGCCATTAAATACCTCCCACTAAAGCTAAAAGGGCCAGCTCGTCACTCGTTAAATAGCCTGCCTGAAAATTCCATAGGCAGCTGGGAGGACTTGGAAGAAACCTTCCTCGGTAACTTCCAAGGAACATATGTCCGGCCACTGGATGCCAATGACCTAAGCCACATTGTCCAGCAGCCCAGAGAGTCAGCTGAGGGAGTCCTGGACTAAGGGGTCCTTGGGCGTCCGGCATATTATCCATGGGCCGGACTGATGGGCTGTGAAGATACGAAGGCCGAAGACAATACCCGTGTCCGAATTGGACTCTACTTGGAGTGGAAGGAAAGCTAGGCGACCTATTATGAAGATTTCCTCCTATGTAACTGACCTCATGTAACCCTAGATCTCTCCTGTGTCTATATAAACCGGAGAGCATAGTCCAGATAGGACAGAGTCATTACCATATACTTATAGGCTAGACTTCTAGGGTTTAGCCATTACGATCTCGTGGTAGATCAACTCTTGTAACACTCATATTCATCAAGATCAATCAAGCAGGAAGTAGGGTATTACCTCCATAGAGAGGGCCCGAACCTGGGTAAACATTGTGTCCCCCGTCTCCTGTTACCATCGATCCTAGACGCACAGTTCGGGACCCCCTACCCGAGATCCACCGGTTTTGACACCGACATTGGTGCTTTCATTGAGAGTTCCACTGTGTCGTCCACATAAGGCTCGATGGCCCCTTCAATCATTGGTGGTGGCGTTATTCAGGGAGAAACCTTTCTCCCCGGACAAATCTTTGTGTTCGGCGGCTTCGTACTGCGGGCCAATTCGCTCGACCATCTGGAGCAGATCGATAGCTACGCCCCTGGCCATCAGGTCAGATTCGGAAGTTTGAACTACATCACGGACATCCGTGGGGACTTGATCTTCGACGGATTTGAGACCGCGGCAACTGCTCCCCTTCGCCCCGTTTAACATGGCTTAAACCTGTCATCGGGCCGCATCCAGGAGATAGCTCCTATAACAACTCCGGCCTTAGATCCGGAGTAGATCAAGACGTCCGAAGATGGGAGACTCAACCCCATCACGGGGGCTACTGAGTCTGCGGTGTTGGAGCCACGCGCAGATCCCACTTCATACGATACCTACATCAACGGAACCCCGGACTCTTCTCTGATATCGAGTTCCGAACCCTGCGAGCTTGCGGATACCGAAATCGATCATTTATCGATATTCAAGTTCAGTGCCGCAGATGTCTTTCAGCACTCGCCTATGGGCGATCTACTAAGGTCACTAAAAAACCTATCCCTGGCAGATGGCTCGTCGCCGAACTATGTCCGGTTCGACCTTGCGGCGGATGACGGAGAATTTTGCTTCCCACCCGCCACCCACTTCATAGCCACTGTCGAAGACCCAACCAACATGCTTGACCTCCGCCCCGAAGACATCGATGGTATGGACAACAATGAGGGGCAAGGCCAGAGCTTACTATCTGCTAGACGCAGGACGACCACTTCCTGGTATGACGTGTGTATGGTAGACACACCCAAGGACGATATCGATGATGACAAGGAGGATCCAGTTGAGGATAAACCTCCTGGTACACAATCCAAACACCGGCGCCCCCGGCGCCGCTCTAGTTCACGTCGCCCGAGAGAAAACAATACTAGCAACGGAGGTGATACTACTCCGGACAACAAAGACCCTGTTGAGGCAGGATTCGAACAGGAGGACCAGGAAAGCTGGCAAGATAGCCCCGATGAACAGGTCATGTACGGAGACTCAGAGGATAGCAATTATCTTCCCCTCTCCGAGGAAGAGGAGAGCCTCGACAACGAAGAATTCATCGTGCCGGAGGAACCTCTCGAGCAGGAGCGTTTTAAACGCCGGCTAATAGCCACAACAAGGAATCTAAGAATAAAGCAGCTGCAGCTTCAAGCAAGCCAAGATCTGCTCAATAATAAATGGACCGAGGTCCTAGCCACGATAGAATACGACCCTAGTGGCCCGGACCAAAGCCACCCCAAATGCAGGTGGCTCCCTCCACATGATGGAAAGGCGCTGGAGCCCGTTCCACCATCGAATAATGCGGCAGGTCGACCACAGTTCAGTCCGGATAAAGCAGCAGCCCAAGCAGAATACCATAACAACCAATCCGGCCGTTCGGGAAAACAATGGCAACATCCGCCAAAGTTTAGTGGGCGGAGCAGGACAAACAAGATCGACGTACAGATCGCGGGGATATGCCCCGACCGGTTATGACGGTCAATCAGCCGGACTCAACCAAGCCAACCACGCCCGAAGCCTCCAACGCCATCCAAAGGAGGTGCTTCACAGTGTGGCCCAACATAGAGGAGCCATGCACCCGCTTTGCTTTACGAATGAGGTAATGGAGCACGAATTTCCAAACGGGTTCAAACCCATCAACATCGAATCATACGATGGAACAACAGATCCCGCAGTATGGATTGAGGACTATCTCCTTCATATCCACCTGGCTCACGGAGACGACCTTCATGCCATTAAATACCTGCCTCTCAAGCTTAAGGGGCCAGCACGATACTGGCTAAACAGTTTGTCAGAAAATTCTATTGGCAGATGGGAAGATTTGGAAGACGCCTTTCGTGACAACTTCCAAGGAATATATGTTCGGCCACCAGATGTCGATGACTTAAGTCATATTGTCCAACAGCCCGGCAAGTCAGTCAGGGAGCTCTGGACCAGGTTCTTAGTCAAAAAGAACCAAATTGTTGACTGTCCAGACGCGGAAGCCCTCGCGGCCTTCAAACATAGCGTCCGGGATGAATGGCTAGCATGCCACCTCGGCCAGGAAGGACCTAAATCCATGACCGCCCTTACCGATCTAATGACTCGCTTTTGTGCGGGAGAAGACAACTGGCTCGCTCGTAAAAGCAACAACGCCAGCAACCCGGGCACTTCCGAAATCCGAGACGGCAACGAAAAGCCACGACTAGCCGAACACAACAGTCGCAACAATAATCAAAGATTACGCGACACAGCGGTCAACACCGGATTTCACAATCCGAAGCCCGGTCAACGGAAGAAGCCATTTAAGGCCAGCCAGGATGGACCATCCGCCCTCGACATGATACTGGACCGACCTTGTCAGATTCACGGTCACCCTGATAAGCCAGCCAATCACACCAACAGAAACTGTTGGGTCTTTAAGCAGGCAGGCAAACTTAACGCCGAATACAAGGGGAGTAGGCCACCAAGCGATAAAGACGACGAAGCGGCTCGCCAGCCGAACACCAGGGGCCAGAAACAGTTTCCCTCCGACATTCGACCACTACCGGAGCGGAAATAGCAGTTCGGCTTTCGCCACCCACCCACTATGCTGGCAAGATTTACACCACGCGTACATCACTACGCGCTCAAGATACCATGGGCATCGGCAGCAGCACAATATGGGCACCCCTGCAAGCATTCCCGTTATGTTTTTTATCCGTGTTCTTCACTTTTCTTTACTATAAACAGGTGACCAACAGGACAACACCTACAACGGACTCTATCGAAGTTCGGATCCATACACTCACCTAAGGGGCTACTTCCGTTAAGGATTCCCCTCCCAGAGGATGGGCGGCGCAGACGTGCGACAGGAGGTCCAAAATAGCTTTTTGTAGACCGCACTCTTTATTTTGAGCCTGTACTATGCCCATTTTCCTCCGTTCCCGACCCCAAGCATGTCAAATAGCCGGGTTGTGGTTTTTATTTTTTATATATGAATTTATCATTGGCATATTGCTCCACTCCCAGTAAACTTTATCCGAGCTAATCTTAAAATATTCTTACTACAATGAGTACGACTGCAACGGCTGTGTCACAAGACGCGTCTCTGCATAACATGCCAGAGGCCCGGTATGGGAACAAATGAGTCGCCAATAAAAGTCCGAACAGCTCTATAGCATACTTCGGCGTCACAAGTTTGGCCTTATATGCATCAGCTCCGAATCATTGTCTTTGGTCAATAGTTGGGTTGCCCGGCTCCTGTGCTTGCTACCCTATGTTCCGCTCTATCGGCTAGGGTAGTAAAGGGAGAACTACTGCGATTGTGCCCTGGCTTTGACGGATGAGCACCTCGAGAGAGAAAGCCGAAGCTGACTGTGTCATGATGCGGCAAGAGCTGGTCAACTACTTGACGACTTATTCGAATCTTTAGCGATTCTCCGTGTTACACGAAGGATCTTTTTCAGATCAAAACATATGAGGCACAATATTACGATACGCCGCAGACATACCAGGGGCTATGTCGTAGCCCCACCATAAAACTCCTATGGCTAAGTGAAAGTGTTAACGCCCTATAGTCTGATTGCCTGGCTCGCCACATTATCACCTCCTTTATGGACCAATACATTGGATAAAGAGTGATTCAATGCTTTTCCGAACACCCACGTATTTCCTATGAGGGGGCTGAAGCCGACGACTGGAAAACTTTCAAATTACATTAAAACGGCCGCACAGGAGGAATACAAGATTTCGAGCAAAAAATAGATTAACTATAAAGTTGTCTGTTACAACCCTTGTACACATCACTCGAATATTATGTCTTTTGAGCATTGACCCTCTATCAAGCGGGCGGCCTCTAGGACATCTCCAAAATAATGCTCCGGTTCTGGACGGTCCTTGCCTTTGGGTGGACTCTTCGTTGCAACATCAATGGCCTTCATATTCCCCCAGAATGTCTTGACTCGGGCTAAGGCCATCCATGCACCTTCAATGCACGCTGACCACTTCACAGTGTCGATACGCGGCACCACGTCAGCAAGCCGCTGCACCAGGCCGAAGTAACACCACAAACGGACTACGAGGTTCTTCATGGCAGCGCCAGATATCCTATGCAGCTTGGCCCACCAGGACATCTATTCATTCAGCAACAGAGGGCGCTTCGACGCGCCAAATTGCGACCAGAAAAGCTTCTCTGTTACATACCCCTCCTGCGCCTGATAAAACTGCGCCGCATCGGAAGAACTCTTCTGCAAGTCTAAAAAATTGTCCGGAGAACTCCATACTTGGTTAAGCTGAGCATAGTTTGGATCGCCGAACTTAGCCTGTAGCAAAAAGGGCTTGCCAGCCACAATCTCCCCAGCTTGCCGGATCTCCTCACGGGTTGCTCTGGATTCAGACCGCGCTTCTCTCGCCTCTCGTAAGGCCTTGTCAAGTTCAGCCGTTTTGGCTTCATTTTCCTTCTCAAGAAGTTTACAGCGGCCAGCCGCATTCTCTAACTCGTGCGCCATGGTGGACATTGCCTACTTGTCCTGGCACCGTGCGGCTTGTTCGGCCTTCAATTCAGCCGATGTCTTTTCGGCAGCCGCATTACTAAACCGGGCCTGCTCCTTGGCCCGGGCTAGCTCCGCCCGAAGGGCTTCCACGACGACAGCACCATCTACATTGATGCACATTTCATATCAAACTCTCTTCAGAGTCAGGCTTACATTACAAAGCATGTTGGTGTAAGGAATACTCGAAATATATACCTTGTGAGTCGTCAAGACGCCTGTTGATCAAAGCAATGGCATCCTCCGCAATATCCAGCTTTTGCTGTAGTTCGGTTACCTCCGAATTTCGGGCAGTGGCAGGAGGGGAGACAGCCTGCATTCCAAATTAAACCAAGGTTAGTACCTGAAATTATATTTTTGATCCTCCGATCACTTCCTTTGGAAGGCGATCCGAGTCTCGAGGGCTCTTGCATACACAGCAGTGCATTACATCAATATTATTCAATTGGCAACATTACAACACAAACCTCAAAACCTCTCAGAAGGCTCGTAAAGGCCTCGTTCAACCCGCTCTTCGCGGATACAACTTTTTCGACCACTATAACCATTAAGGCACGGTGCTCCTCTGAAACGGACGCTCATTGCAGCATGTCCGTCAGTGTCTCCGGCACTCCTGGGTCTTCGGACACCGCCGCCGGAGCATGACATTCCTTTGAAGGAATCCGCTTACCCGCCTCCAGCATTGTCTCGGGCTGTAAACCGGACAGTTCGGGGCCGTCATCCTTGATCCCCGAACCCTGAGTGACAGAGGCGCCACCTTCGGGTAGCTCCTTCCTCGTTTCCTGCGCTACTTACCGGTTGGGAGGAGCCCTCCGGGACGACACCTCGAGATCATCCGCCGTGTTAGGCGAGGAGGCCGGAGAAGGCGTGTCACTCTCCATCATCTCCGGAAGAAGGTCTCCCGAGGAGGAGGACGATTGAGAAACACCAGGCGTTAACCTGCGAGGATGCACATTGTCGGAGGGTTATTTTAGTAATAACAAAGGAATGAGGTATGGTTAAAGTGCCCTGCTTCACTTACGGTCTGGCCGGAGGTTCGTCCTCATCATAAGGCTCAATGACGACATCGCTTGCCCGACCCAAGCCGCCCAACGATGGCATTTTCCCTTTCTTGGAAGGCTTCCCCTCCTGACCTCCAGAAGCGGCCCTTTTCTTGCCATGAAGTGCCCCCTCCACACCTTTGCCCCTGGGCAAAAGGGTTTCGGTTTCCCCGAACGCAGCGCCTAAATCGCCCTTAGGATGGCATCTCCTCTGGGCTCCCCGCTCTCGCCCCCCTCTGTAGACACCAGGTATGGTGTCGAGATCAACATCCACGTCAGTAGGGCGGACACAGGGTCTTCGAGAAGGGGCGCCGGACACCAGATTAACACCGCTTTCTTTATCCAGTCCTGTATAAGGGCAGGTTGTTTAGTGTCTTGTCAAGAGATGCTTGAATGAAAGGTGTGCGGGGATTGAATACTTACCGGAGTGTCCGGATGATTGAAGTCGAGGCCGACGTCTTCGATGGTGTCCGGCCATTGCTCTCGCTCCCCGAAATATAACTTCCACATTCCTTCGTGCGTAGTACTGAAGAAGTGCTGAAGAGTCCGCCGCCCATCTGGATTGAACTCCCACATTAGGAGAGGCCGCCGTTGACACGGCAGGATCCGGCGGACCAGCATTACCTGAACGACGTTCACAAGATCGATGCCCTTCTCGGTAAGGCTTCGGATGCGACCTTGCAGAGTTTGCACCTCATTAGCGGATCCCTAGTCCAACCCCTTGTTGATCCATGAAGCAAGCTGAGTCAGAGGGCCGGGTCGGAACGCAGGCGTAGCCACCCACTTGGAGCCCCGCGGCTCGTTGACATAAAACCACCCCTGCTGCCGTAGTTCGGAAGACTCGGCGAAGGATCCTTCAAACCAAACCGCGCTGGCAAGCATATTTATTACTCCCTCCGTCCCAAAATAAGTGTCTCAACTTTGTACTAATGTTAGTATAAAGTTATACTAAAATTGAGACACTTATTTTGGGATGGAAAAATCCTAACACTTCTGCACTCTGCTGCTCCCCTCTATCACCCATGGCCTCACATCAAAGTCTTGAGCCACAAATCAAAGTGCGGAGGAGTCGGAGGAAGGCCTCACGTGACGATGAATGCCGAGATGAGAAGAATAGAGTCCGGGGCCGGATCGTGAAAATCTAGCCCATAGTAGAACATGAGCCCCCGGACAAAGGGGTTAGCGAACCCTAACCCATGGAGGAAGTGGGACACAAATACTACCCTCTCGCGGATTTGGGGTGGGAATAATCTGCCCCTCGGCGGGAAGCCGATGAAGGATTTACAGGGTCGGTACCTCGCTATCTGAGACTTGCAATATCCTCCTCCGTGATGGAAGAGGCCACCCACCAGCCTAAACGGCTGGACCCGGACATGATTGGGGCTGGTGGTGATTGGAACTCGAGGGCTAGAACTCGAGGTCGCTGGGGTTGAGGAAGAAGCAAGCGCGGAAGAAAAAGACAAGCCTGGGTCCCTATATGAAGGCCCAGAATATCGAGCGTCCCCTCCCGGGTCTTGAAACTTACCTATCCCCAAAGAGTTGTACCCAGGGGATGGTTGGGTTACCCATACCTACATTATTGAAAATCCCGTGAATAAGGGGACACGATCTCTGCTTTGACAAGACGTGCCAATAAAACCGCTTCCCGAGACGTGGGGCGATGGGCTAGCCAATGGTTGGAAATAATAACCGGGCAGGCGTGATACAATGTCATAAATAGTTGTCAGCAGATTGGACTCGTGGAGCATTGTATTTTCTGCAATTATATACATAGGTCCGGATACAATCATCACATCCGAAGACTACCTTGGGGTTCGGAAGAAGGGGAACCCGCCTTGCAATGCCGAAGACAATCTGCGCGCCGGACTCCTCGTCATTGAAGCCAGGTTCAGGGGCTACTAAGGGAGTCCTAGACTAAGCGGTCCTCGGGCGTCCGGCCTGTTATCCATGGGCTGAACTGATGGGCTGTGAAGATACGAAGGCCGAAGACAATACCCGTGTCCGGATTGGACTCTACTTGGCGTGGAAGGCAAGCTAGGCGACCTATTATGAAGATTTCCTCCTATGTACCGACCTCATGTAACCCTAGATCTCTCCGGTGTCTATATAAACCGGAGAGCATAGTCCGGATAGGACAGAGTCATTACCATATACTTATAGGCTAGACTTCTAAGGTTTAGCCATTACGATCTCGTGGTAGATCAACTCTTGTAACACTCATATTCATCAAGATCAATCAATCAGGAAGTAGGGTATTAACTCCATAGAGAGGGCCTGAACCTGGGTAAACATTGTGTCCCCCATCTCCTGTTACCATCGATCCTAGACGCACAGTTCGGGACCCCTACCCGAGATCCGTCGGTTTTGACACCGACATCAGCCAGGGAGCTCTGGACTCGGTTCTTAGTCAAAAAGAACCAAATCATTGACAGTCCGGACGCGGAAGCCCTTGCGGCCTTCAGACACAGCGTCCAGGATGAATGGCTGACACGCCACCTCGGCCAAGAAGGACCTAAATCCATGACAGCCCTCACTGCTCTGATGACCCGCTTTTGCGCGGGAGAAGACATCTGGCTCGCTCGCAGAAGCAACAACGCTAGCGACCCGGGCACTTCCGAAATCCGAGACGGCAATGGCAAGCCACGATGAAGCAAATACAACAGTCGCAATGATAACGAAAGATCACGCGACACAGCGGTTGATACGTCTCCAATGTATCTATAATTATTGATTGCTCCATGCTATATTATCTACTATTTTGGACATTATTATTTTCCACTTTTATATTACTTTTGGGACTAACCTATTAACTGAAGGCCCAGCCCAGAATTGTTGTTTTTTTGCCTATTTCAGGGTTTCGAAGAAATAGAATATCAAACGGAGTCCAAACGGAATGAAACCTTCGGGAACGTGATTTTCTCACCGAACATGATCCAGGAGACTTGGACCCTACGTCAAGAAACAAGGGAGGAGGCCACGAGGTAGGGGGGTGCCCCCCCAGGGTGCGCCCTTCACCCTCGTGGGCCCCATGTTGCTCCACCGACGTACTCCTTCCTCCTATATATACCTATGTACCCCCAAATGATCAGATACGGAGCCAAAAACCTAATTCCACCGCCGCAACCTTCTGTACCCACGAGATCCCATCTTGGGGTCTGTTCCGGAGCTTTGCCGGAGAGGACATCCACCACTGAGGGCTTCTACATCATCACCATAGCCCCTCCGATGAAGTGTGAGTAGTTTACCTCAGACCTTCGGGTCCATAGTTAGTATCTAGATGGCTTCTTCTCTCTTTTTGGATCTCAATACAATGTTCTCCCCCTCTCTCGTGGAGATCTATTCGATGTAATCTTCTTTTGCGGTGTGTTTGTTGAGACCGATGAATTGTGGGTTTATGATCAAGTTTATCTATGAACAATATTTGAATCTTCTCTGAATTCTTTTATGTATGATTGGTTATCTTTGCAAGTCTCTTTGAATTATCAGTCTGGTTTGGCCTACTATATTGGTTTTTCTTGCAATGGGAGAAGTACTTAGTTTTGGGTTCAATCTTATGGTGTCCTTTCCCAGTGACAGTAGGGGCAGCAAGGCACGTATTGTATTGTTGCCATCGAGGATAACAAGATGGAGTTTTATCATATTGCATGAATTTATCCCTCTACATCATGTCATCTTGCTTAAGGCGTTACTCTATTTTCTTGAACTTAATACTCTAGATGCATGCTGGATAGCGGTCGATGAGTGGAGTAATAGTAGTAGATGCAGGCAGGAGTCGGTCTACTTGTCTCGGACGTGATGCCTATATACATGATCATACCTAGATATTCTCATAACTATACTCAATTCTGTCAATTGCTCAACAGTAATTCGTTCACCCACGGTAAAATATTTATGCTCATGAGAGAAGCCACTAGTGAAATCTATGGCTCCCGGGTCTATCTTTATCATATTAATCTCCCAACACTTTATTATTGCCTTTGCTTTTTTACTTTGCTTTTATTTTACTTTGCATCTTTATCATAAAAATACCAAAAACATTATCCTATCATATTTATCAGATCTCACTCTTGTAAGTGACAGTGAAGGGATTGACAACCCCTTATCATGTTGGTTGCGAGGATTTATTTGTATTGTGCAGGTGCGAGGGACTCGCGCGTAGCCTCCTACTGGATTGATACCTTGGTTCTCAAAAACTGAGGGAAATACTTACTCTACTCTGCTGCATCACCCTTTCCTCTTCAAGGAAATCCAACGCAGTGCTCAAGAGGTAGCACCGGTCAACACCGGATTCAGCAATCCCAAGCCCGATCAGCGGAAGAAGCCATTCAAGGCGAATCGCAATGAACCATCCAACCTGGACAGGATATTGGACCGACCCTGCCAGATTCATGGCCACCCGGATAAACCAGCAATCATACTAACAGAAACTGCTGGGTCCTCATGCAGGCCGGCAAGCTCAATGCCGAACACAGGGGAAGGAGGCCGCCAGGCGACAGGGATGACAGAAAGGTTCACCAATGAAGCACCGGGGGTAAGAAGAAATCTCCATGGGAGGACCAACTACTCCCAGAATGGAAATAGCAACCCGGCTTCCGCCGCCCACTTCGTACACGTACAAAATTTGTACCGCGCATACATCATTACGCACTCAAGATACCATGGGCATTGGCGAAAGCACAATATGGACAACCCTGCAAACACCCCAGTAACATTTTTTATTTTCCTTTTTATTTTTTCTCCCTTCACTATCCTTTAAAAACAGGTGACGAACAGGATAAACGTTGGGAACTGGCTCTATCGGAGTCCGAATCCGTATACTCACCTAAGGGGCTATTTCCATCAAGGATTCCCCCCACCGAGGACTGGCGGCGCAGACGTGCGACAGGAGGTCCAAAATAAATTTTTGTAGACCGCACTCTCTATTTCTCGAGCCTGTATTATGCATGTTCCTCCGCCTCGAACCCCGAGCATGTCAAATAGCCGGGAGGATGGTTTTTATATATATCATAAGTAATCATTGGCACACCGCTCAGTTCCCAGTAAAACATATCCGAACTAATCATCTGTGCTGTCTCGCCACGGAATACGGCTGCCACGTTTCTTTCACAAATATGCCCTGGCATAACTTGTCAGGGGTTCGGTATGGGAACAAATGAGTTGCCAGCAAAAGCCCGAACAGCTCTAAAGCACACTTCGGCGTCGCAAGTTTGGCCTTATATGCATCAGCTCCGAATCATTGTATTGGGTCAATAGTTGGGTTGCGCGGCTCCTGTGCTTGCTACCCTATGTTCCGCTCTATCGGCTAGGGTAGTAAAGGGAGAACTATTGAGATTGTGCCCTGGTCTAAACCGGATGAGCACCTCAGTAGAGAAAGCCGAAAACTGACTGTCATGATGCGGCGAGAGCTGGTCAACCACTTGACGACTTCTTGGAATCTTTAACGATTCTCTGTGTCACACGAGGCATCTTTTTCAGATCGAACATGTAAGGCATCCTACACCGCATACATACCGGGGGCTATGTCGTAGTCCCACAATAAAACTCCTATGGCTAAGTGAAAGCGTTAACACCTTATAGTCCGATTGCTTGGTTCGTCGCATTATTACCTCCTTCATGGAATAAGACGTTGGATAAAGAGTGATTAAATGCTTTTCCGAACACCCCCGTACTTCCTACTAGGGGGCTGAAGCCGACGACTGGAAAACTTTCAGTTTATATCAAAAACGGCCGCACAGGAGGAATTCAAGATTTCAAGCAAAAACATATAAAATAGATTGACTATAAAATTGTCTTTTACAATTATCATACACCTCACTCGAACATTATGTCTTTCGAGCATTGACCCTCTATCAGGCAGGCGGCCCCTAGGACGTCTTCAAAATAATGCTCCGGTTCCAGACGGTCCTTGCCTTTGGGTGGACTCTTCGTCGCAACATCGACGACCTTCATCTTCCCCCGGAACGTCTTGACTCGGGCGAAGGCCATTCGTGCACCCTCAATGCACGTTGACCGCTTCACAGCGTCGATACGCGACACCGCGTCAACAAGCCTCTGCACCAAACCTAAATAGCTATTTGGAGCAGGCTCGGTTGGCCACAACCGGGTTATGACATCCTTCATGGCAGCGCCGGATATCCTATGAAGTTTGGCCCATTGGGACGTCTGTTCATTCAGCAGCAGACGACGCTTTGACGCGCCAAACTGCGACAAAAAAAGCTTCTCCGTTGCATATCCATCTCGCACTTGGTAATACCGCGCCGCACCGAAAGAACTCTTCGGCAAGTCCAAATACTCGTCCGGAGAACTCCACACTTGGCTAAGCTGAGCATAGTCCGGGTCACCGAACTTAGTTTGCAACAGAAAAGGCTTTCCAGCCACAATCTCCTTCGCCTGCCGAACCTCCTCACGGATTGCTCTGGATCCTGACCGCACTTCTCTCGCCTCCTGTCGGGCCTTGTCAAGTTCAGCCATTAAGGATTTATTCTCCTTCTTCCGAAATTCGCAGCGGCCAGTGGCATTCTCCAGTTCGAGTGTCATTGTGGATATCTTCTCCTCACCTTGGCACCGGGCAGCTTGTTCGGCCTTTAATTCAGCCGATGCCTTTTCGGCAGCAGCATTGCTACGATGGACCTGCTCCTTGGCCCGGGTCAGCTCCGCTCGAAGAAATTCAACGGCGGTAGCACCATCTGCAGCCACGCGCATTCAAGCATCTAAAATCTCAGCATCATGTTTATACCACAAACAATGTATGAGGATCGCCCCGAATACATACCTTGCGACTCGTCAAGACGCGTATTGATTAAGGCAAGATCATCCCCTGCCATGTCAAGCTTCCGCTGTAGCTCGGCAATTTGCATAGTCCGGGAAGTGGCCAAGGGGGAAGCAGTCTGTGTTCAAGCTCATCGGGTTAGTCATCAAAACGATCATTTTTGATCCTCTGTTTGCTTCCTAATGGAAGAAAACCTGAGTCTCAGGGGCTACTACCTATACATAGGAACAACTTTGCAATGGAAACATAGCTGAGAAACATTATGTCACAAACCTCGAAGCCTTTAAGTAGGCTCGTGAAGGCTTCATTTAATCCACTCTTCACGGACGAAATCTTTTCAATCACTGTACCCATCAAGGTACGCTGCTCCTCCGAGACAGATGCTTTCCGCAACATGTCCTGCAATATATCAGGAGTCTTCGGGTTTCCGGACACTGCTCCAGGGGCACAATCATCCTTTGACGGAATCTGTTCACCCGCCTTCAAAATACTGTCGGTTGTGAACCAGACAGTCCGGGGCCTTCGTTATCATCGGCCCCGAAATCCCGGATGGTCGGAGGTCCACCTTCGGGTACTGCCTCTTTTGTCCCCTGATCTAAAGGGACCCTCTATGAGGACACTTCAAAATCATCCGCCTTAGTGGGCGAGGAGGTTTGAGGAGGCGTCTAGCTTTCCATCATCTCTGGGAGGAGGCTCCCCGAAGAAGAGGATCGCCCAGAAAAATTCTGTGTTGACCTGTAAAAATGCATAAATACGTTACGTATATCTTCGGTAGCGACAACGGAGCGAGACCTATTAAAAGTACTCCAGATTCTCTTACGGTTTGGCCAAGGGCTTATCCCCTTGTTGGAGCTGTTCAATGGCGTCGCTCTCCAAACCCAAGCCGCTCGACGGCGGCATCTTGCCCCTTTTGGAAGACCGCCCCTCCCCATCTTCGGAGGCGGTCCTTTTTCTCCTGCTTGGAGAAGGGATACTTGGTCCTCCCCCCCCCCTCCGTCTTTGGGCGAGGAAAAGTCAATTTCTCCGGACTCAGTGTCCGACTTACCTCCGGAATCAAGGTCATCTTGGGTCTCCTCACCCTCCCCTGCTGGTGCCTGGTATGGCGTCGAGGCCAACATCCTTGTTAACGCGGGAGTAGCTGAGTCTTTGAAAAGGGGATTCGGACACCTAATCTACTCCACCTTCTTTATCCAGCCCTGAAAGAGAGGATGATACTGTTGGTATCTAGCCACTTGGTATCTGACCATAAGATATTCGGTAAAAAGGGACTTACCGGGGTGTCCGGATGGTTACAATCTACGCCGACATCTTCGGTGGTGTACGGCCATTGCCTTCGTTTCCCGAAGAATAATCTCCACATTCCTTCGTGCGTAGTGCCAAAGAAGTGCTGAAGAGTTCGCAGCCCTTCTGGATTGAACTCGCACAGGCGGAGAGGCCGTCGCTGGCACGACAGGGTTCGACGAACTAGCATTACTTGAACAATGTTGGCTATGTCGATGCCCTTATCAATAAGGCTTCGGATGCGACTCTGCAGAGTTTGCACATCACTCGTTGATCCCCAATCCAGCCCCTTGTTAACCCACGATGCAAGCTGAATTGGAGCGCTGGATCAGAATGCGGGCGCTGTTGCCCACTTGGAGCCATGGGGCTCGGTAATATAGAACCACCCCTGCTGCCACAGATCGGAGGATTTGGCGAAGGATCCTTTCAGCCAAACGGCGCTAGCGAGCTTGCCCATTAAAGCGCCACCGCACTCAGCCTGCTCCCCTTCTATCACTTGTGGCTTCACATTGAAGGTCTTGAGCCACAAGCTGAAGTGTGGGGGAGTCCGGAGGAAGGCTTCGCACGTGACGATAAACGCCGAGATAAGAAGAATAGAGTCCGGGGACAGATCGTGAAAATCTAGCCTGTAACAGAACATGATCCCCCGGACGAAGGGGTTAAGGGAAAACCCTAACCCGCGAAGGAAGTGGGACACGAACACGACCCTCTCGCCAGATCTGGGGTAGGAATAATCTGCCCCTCGGCAGGAAGCCGATGAAGGATTTCTGAGGTCAGAATCTGGTTGCTCGAAGCTTTGCAATATCCTCCCCTGTGACAGAAGATGCCACCCACCGGCCTTGATGGTTGGATCCGGACATGATCGGAGCTTGTGCTGGTCGAAAACCGGGTGTTGGAACTCGAGGTATCAAGGGTTGAGGAAGAAGCAAGCCTGAAGGAAAAATACGGGGCGGTACCCCTATATAGAGACTGTGAATATTAAGCACCTCCTCCCGGGCCTCAAAACTTGCATGTTCCCAAGGAGTTGTACCCAAACTACGGTTGGGTTACTCACGTCCGGGTTGACAAGAATCCCCTAAAAAGGGGAGACACGATCTCCGCTCGGATAAGACCCGCCAATTAAATCGCGTCTTAGGGCGTGGGGCGACGAGCCAGTTAAAAGGCGGTTCACAAATATTGGCTGAAGCAGGCGTGATGTCATACTACCAAAGAGTTGTGGGGGGATTGGACTCGTGGAATATTATATCCTCTACAATTGTGTATACAAGTCCGGATACAATCAACACATCTGAAGACTATCTTGGAGTTCGGAGAAAGGGGAACCCGCCTTGCAATGCCGAAGACAATCTGCGCGCAGGACTCCTCGTCATTGAAGCCAGGTTCAGGGGCTACTAAGGGAGTCCTAGACTAAGGGGACCTCGGGCGTCCGACCTGTTATGCATGGGCCGGACTGATGGGCTGTGAAGACATGAAGGACGAAGACTGTACCCGTGTCCGGATTGGACTCTACTTGGCGTGGAAGGCAAGCTTGGCGACCAATTATGAAGATTCCTTCTTATGTAACCGACTCCATGTAAACCCTAGATCCCCCCGGTGTCTATATAAACCGGAGGGGTTAGTCCGTAAAGGACACACATTACCATAGTCATGCAGGCTAGACTTCTAGGGTTTAGCCATTACGATCTCGTGGTAGATCAACTCTTGTAACACTCGTATTCATCAAGATCAATCAAGCAGGAAGTAGGGTATTACCTTCATAGAGAGGGCCCGAACCTGGGTAAACACCGTGTCCCCTGTCTCCTGTTACCATCGATCCTAGACGCACAGTTCGGGACCTCCTACCCGAGATCCACTGGTTTTAACACCGACAACTGCCACCCGGGAACAACTTCAAACCCGAGGTGTGGCATAAAAATAAGAAGGCATTGATAAAGGCCGGAAACTTAAAGGGGCTCCTTGGATACCCGACGTGTAAACTCTTCGGATTTACTTCGGCAATCCTCAAGATCGAAGATGAGAAGATTTGTTGAACCAGTTTTCAAGACCGGCGACCGAAGATGAAGAACAGTTTGGAAGGATCGAGGAGCATTCCCAACTTGAAGACCAGTTCAGGGGGCTACTGACGGTGTCCTAGACTAGGAGGTACTCACCACGTTGTCTCCCGACCAGGTGGATCGGGCTGAGGACCCCCATGGCGGTTCACTCATGGGCCACTTCGGGCAGCCCATGCAGCATACAAGGAGTATTCCACAAGACTTGGTGATCAAGACAAGGACTCCTCTCCACCAACGTATTCGGCTAGGACTCTTGTTATCCTAGGCCTCTGGTACATTATATAAGTCGGGGCCAAGCTAGTCAATAGATCATTATGACATTATTCATCATACCCTTAGGTCTTAGACCACAACATATGATCTCGAGGTAGATCAACTCTTGTAACCCTATATTCATCAAGATCAATCAAGCAGGAAGTAGGGTATTACCTCGATAGAGAGGGCCCGAACCTGGGTAAACATCGTGTCCCCTATATCCTGTTACCCATCGATCCATGACACACAGCTTGGGACCCCCTACCCGAGATCTGCCGGTTTTGACACCGACACGCGGCGCAGAGGCTCATGGAGACGAGCAGAGCTCGAGGACAAGAGGAGGAAGAGGACACGGAGGGGAAGACGATGGTGCACACAGGCGCGCACTATGCGGCCACGGGAACGGCTCGCCATAGAAGAAAACGGAGGGAAAGAGGAGTCCAGAGGGAAGAAGACGTCGAGAGGGGGCTGTAGGACATTAATGGGGAGCCAGAGCCGGTCGGAGCAGCGCTACTGACGACCACAATACACAGACCACCATTTTGGCTGGCTGCTCTCGTGGTCACCATGGACAAGGCGCGCTCTGGGCTCTTTAATGATGCCAGCTCATGTCTAGAGTGTAGTCCATCCAAGGTAGAGTATTACCACGGTAAAGAAACGGGCGAAGACAAAGGGAGCTGAGTAAACTAAGCTTCACAAGCTGGATGTAGCGAACTTGACCTCATTCTAGAGATAAAACCAGAGAGATTAAAAGGTAAACTTGATGTGTGGGAGGCTTAGGGTAGCAAGGACTACGGTCCTGGAAATTATGAGGTCATTTGGACAAGTATTTAACATAGTTGCAGTGCAATTGCCAAATCTGGTCCAGAAACCAAATGATGAAGAAGCACTCACTAGGGGTGTTGGATTGGGCTAAAACTTGGCAAAGCCTGATGATTTGGACATACAATGATGCTGAAAAAATTTCATACCAAATGGACTTGCCAAAATGGTACTTCCTTCATAGCTAGTATTTCTGGCCAGAAACTTGAGAAAAATCCTCGGGACAAATGGCTAGATGAAATGAGCCAAAATTTTGTTGACATAGGTTATATGAGTAGGAGAAGACTTGGGTAAATTTTCAGCCATAATGGAGCAAGATAAAACATACTTGATTCACAAACTGAAAATTTGGACAGAATCAAAGAATTGCTCCTGCGCTCACATAGTTCAATGGAATGAGCTGAATTTTGGAGGAGGGTGATGATATGATCATTACAGGCTACTGGAAAAGTTTCAGCTCATTTTGATCATCTACAAGGGTACTTCCTTCTCAGACAAGAAATCTGAACAGAAACTTGAGAAATTTGCCAAGGAAGATTGGATATATGGATTGAGCTTATTTTTGGTGTCTAGAGGTGATTTATCAATGTTAATCACCCTGCAAAATTTTAGCTTAAATGGATCAAGGGTTCAAGCACTTCCTTTGGAAAAAATTCAGACAGGGCAGAAACTTGCATTGGATCATGTGCTCAAATTATGAACTTTGGAGCATGGGTTTGGATGGGAAGGGTGAAGAAAGTACAAGCTCCACAAATTATTTGGGATTTTCCCTTGCTATAAAAATGGTAGCTCCTTTGGAAAATGGCAGAAATGCAATATTGGCTCAAAATAGGAAAAGGCAATTTCCCTTATTTAAATATGGCCAATATTTTTGCTAGAGCTAAGATTAGACATAAATATCATCTCCACAAATTTTCATGAATTTAGGAGATGGTTAGACATGCCTTTGGATTTTATTCCTCAGATGAGAAGAAAAGGAATAAATCTCAAATGAAAAATATTGCATAGGACTTAGCAATATTTTTGCATATCCAAGATTTAGAAATGTAGGAGGGTCTCTGGGAATAGATGGGTTGATCAACAGATTAGGAGAAATGATGGCTCCTTTGCAAGCACAAAGGAAAATTTTAAATTCCAAAAATTGGAATTAGGGTTTAAATGGTTTTGAGATGATGCAACTGAGATCTTGCTCACCAACAAAGACATGAGCAAGGTTTGAAAGGTTGAAAATGACAAGAATTGTCAGAGTCATCCAGCAAACTCAGGAGAAAAAATTGAAAAATGATTGCGAAGGAATAACAGCACAAAAATTGATAACCCAATTTTGGGGCTGTTACAACTCTTCCCCCCTTAAAAAGAATCTCGTCCTCGAGATTCCTAGGGTTACAGCAACAATGAAATGACAGTCACTCCGGGGAAAAACGTCTGGGTTAATTTTAACCCTTTGGTCAGATACAGACATGTTGGGATACCGATAATTGGTACACCCAGGGGAAGATATGGGCAAAACAGGGTTACCTCCACGGCTAGGGGCACTCGATATCAGACTCCTGAGTAATTGCTGGATGCACCCCAATGAACAGTGATTTCACCTGCTGACACGTGGGTTCGGGGCCCACTGGCAGCCTCCTTCTTCTACCTCCAGCTTGCTGCTTCTTCTTTGTCGCTGCTCCACGTGCGGATTAGCGCAACACGCATCTAACTCCTAGGGCGATGAGGACCCTAGTACCATAGTGCGCGGCGTGCACGATGCCGGTGCAGAGAGCACTCACGTCGCGGGCCAGCACCTTGTCGGCACTTCTCGCGGATTCGCCTCCTGGACACCGGTGATTGAGCGGCGAGCGGTTCTCCTAGACCTCGCTCACCGTACACCGGGGTTAGGCTATAAAAAACAGCAGCGCGGCTCTCCTCCAACGCACAAACAGAATGCCGCTCTACTAGCTCTTCGGTTTGGGTGAGATCGAGCCGAGCTCTTTTGGCGAGGAGGTGTTCTTGGTAGCATTGCGGTTGTTCCTCGCGACGCTGCTGGGCATGCTGATCGGCTCGTCGATCCTCCTGCTGATACTCATCAGGAATGATCGTGCTCGGGACAACGTGCGGCTCGGTGCGGTGGCTCGAGATGCGGGAGAAGATGGTGCACTGGGTGGTCCTCCGCCACGCTTGATTCTCCGTCGCTTTGCGCCGGCGGAGTAATCGCGTGCTGCGGTGGAGCGAGATGGCGACGTGCCTCCACCACGCAAGGCAGAGACGAAGGTGGTGGTGGGGTCCAGATGCAGGTGAGGTGGCTGGACCAGCTCAGGAAGCACACTGGGGTACGGGAAAATTTCGCGGATTACTCCACGAAAAGTAGGTGGCGAGGTAGAATCGGAGTTGAAATCTGTATTGGGTAGTTGTACTGGATCGAGTGAAATAAAGTTGGCAGTGTTCCTCCAGAAATGCATTTGGGACGAAGGAAAAAGAATTAGGGATGAGAAACTGTCAAACGGAAAGGCCTCTGCGAGGCTCTGGATTTAAAAATCCGGCACACGGGATATGCACAGATAGATAGGGATAGGTGACTTTGCTTTCCCCCGAGTACTACCTGGGCGTACTCGTGGGTGAACCGGGTATGCGTGCAGTATGCAGGACAATCTAAACTAAGAAACAGACAAATGCAACGAATACGCAAAAGAAAAACACATCAGACAAATTATATTAAAGTTTTTTAATGCTAGTGGGTATATGTACTCCTGGCATACATATACCTACACCAGCGCACATTTTCTTATAGACTCAAGACGAGTCAATGTTTTTTAGTGTATGTGATCTACTGATTAAAATCTTGTTAGCAACACATTGCCAACCCTGTCAAACATTTCTGCTTGACGGAGAGACAATCAAAAACAAAACCAAAAGCAAGAAAGCAAGCATAAAACACATCATACGGATTACAAACAGTGCAAGCATACAACAAAGCATGAAAGCGCTACGCGCTAAAAGAAACAACTCCTTCTAGGACACATAGTTCTATCCTCATATTGAGGATGAACAGACTGACTGACCTACTCGTAGAATCATCTCACTGCGTGACTAAGGTCACACAGAGGGCTGGTCTTGCTGGGGCTCTCCTGGAGGACGAAGACTGAGCCAATCTCCATCTTGATCATCCGACACTACTATGAGTTGGGGTCCGACTACTGGGGGTGTGGCTAAAATTGAGCCAAGCAAATGCTACTGGTGGATTCGGTAAAGAGCCTTGTCGAGGGTGATGATGTTTGTCTTAGGCCACAATAAAGGCTGAGAGGGTAGCACTAGTTCGGATGGTGTTGAGCGAACGGCTTGGGATGCAAATTTACGAGCCTCACGATAAGCTTCTGTGACAACTCATACCGCATCGTTGTCCATAATTCGAAACTCGGCAAGCATCTTGGCAATCATCATCCCCTGGGCAGTGATATATTGCATCAGGCGAGCGATTGCTGGGTCATCTTCCAGAATAGTGGTAGGAGGCTGAATTCCTGCTTCTGTCACCACGAGGAAAAAGCAGAACTCCCGCCTCTCTGCCACTTGCGGGAACTTGGTTCGGAGGTATAGGATAGCCTCCACAGCAGCGACCTGAATGGCCAAATCAGTAGTGGGCATGGCTCTGCCCTAAAAAACCAAAGGCTGACCATCTCCCGCGGGACCTGGGTAGATTTGCACTCTAGCATCATAGCGGTGAAGGTGCGGGACGGGTGCCGATTGGAACACCAGGTAATCGGGGCTAGCATTACAGCCAAAGGCTTTGGTAAGCATCTCAACAAGAAGAGGTGGAAAGCCGGTATGGTTGACGTCAAAGGGGCGGGCATAAAACTTGGGAGGTTTGAGAGCGCGAGTCATGGCTGGTCTGTTACTAGTTATGCTTCTTTGCAGGGACATGGCTGACTGAGGAGTGAGCGATACGTCTAGCAGAAAGGGGGTTTTATAGGCAGCTATGCGGTACATGCCCGCATGGTGTGGCCCCTTTCCCATAATGGTGAAGGGTGAACGGTGTGGCCGACCAGAAAGGATATGGTTGCTATTCGTTCCAGGGATAACTAGGTGGGACAACGGGGTGAGGACGTGTGGGTCCCGACTACGCCACCTGCTGATTAATAGTGGCCATGCCGGGTGCCAGGGATGGGTCAAATCCCTTAGGGTCATTACGGTTTAATGATAACGGTGATCTAATGCTAGCATAACCTATGCCAGCCTGGCTGCTCTAATACCATCACCTATGGCACCCCGATCCGCATGGAGCAGGGGGCCTTCGCACGTCAGCCCAGGATAACATCTGACGCACGACAGGTCCATGATACAACATTCCAGGTACAAGAATATTCATCAAATACATGTATATAAGATTACATCATTGATGAATACAGTCAAGGCATAGCTCTAAGGCTATTTAAAAGGCGACGGAAGTCTTGGTTTGGCGGCTCATCAACTCTGGCTAGGCTCCATAACTCACAGGACTGGCAAGGTTACCGCCT
Organism: Aegilops longissima; assembly: GCA_021605205.1. Classification (NCBI taxonomy): domain Eukaryota; kingdom Viridiplantae; phylum Streptophyta; class Magnoliopsida; order Poales; family Poaceae; genus Aegilops; species Aegilops longissima. Next base: position 142,652,316 of record CM038676.1, on the reverse strand, counting down.
AGCGCGACCAATCAAGTAAACAATCTGGGCACGACCTACAAGCTGGCATGACACGCCAGGTCAGTACATTGAATGTACTTGCAAGATAACCAAATATATAGCATCCAAACAAGCAGATGTCAAGGCAAGAACCAAGCGTATGCAAACACCTATCTCATATCAATTACTAATCATGGCATGATATAAATCAACTAAGCATTGACAACATCATAGCATCTACTAACATGGCAATAACATGGCATATCAAAACATGCTTCTGACATGAAAATAACATGGCATAGCATATCATCTCAATCATGGCATAATTTAGCATATTAATCAAATCATGGCATGGCATCATGAAAATATGCTGAAAGTACACTACCAGTCATATCCAATGCAGACATAGCATGTTAACTTTATGCAACCAACTCCTGTTCTGCCATGGTTCTTTCAATGCAAACATATTACTGATGCAATGCAACCAACTTGTGCACCGAATCTCTCGGACTCTCTTACCAACGGGTTGCCTCGCAACCGAACGGTGATCATGACGAATCACAAACGGAACCATACTCGGTTCAACGGGTTACCTTGTAACCAAACGGGGATCACTCACGGATCACAAACGGAACCACACTTGGTTCAACACTCATCGAGACCTCGTCTCGTGATCATATCAACACATCATCGTGATTACTCACGACTGTCTCATAGTCCAGGTCACCACATTATTTGTTACACATTATTCATCAACTTAATTATTTCAGGTTTATCCTACATTTCGACCAAGACTCGATAGTGTGACCTACTACGAACTACGCGGCTATCGATGGACTTAATAAACACTCTGCAGAGGTAGCGCACTATACCCACACCACGGGATCCATGGCCTCGTCATCCCATTTGGGTGGACCAACGGCATTCCGACGAAACCGAACTACTGCCATGACACTCTCCCGGCCACTCCGACCAACACCCCTTTTGGGTTCAGTCCTGCATGGCCCCGTGCCTACCAAAGACACCAACGGCCATTGTCGTGGCAAAAACATAAACGGTCCCAAACGGGGACATGAGCTCAAAACCAAACCTGGGCACACAAGTCACTACAAAAAAAAGACACATCAGTGACATTTTGGGCCGAACAATTTTTTTTCTGTCATACTTCTATGAAAATAATTGTGACAAAACCCGGTATCATCATAGATGTGGTGGGCTCCTTCTTCTATGACAAAAAATCATGACCAAAAATGGGCTTTTCGTCCTGGGCGGGCCGGAGACGCAGCTGCATGACATTATTTGGGCCATCCATGACGGAAAAACCCGTGGTAGAAGCGAGGGCGAGGAAAATATCGGGGTGTTCCTGGTACGGTGGGTGGTCGGGGCCGAGCGATGCGCGTTTCTCTCGTACACGCACGCGCGTGGGTGTGAGGCATTGGGCTCTAACTAAACCCGAGCGATTGCACTGCAGGCTACGCGTTACTGAACCCGAGCGATCGATCGATGGCTGTTAACATAACCCGATAGAGCGATTCCTTCGCTACTGCTGCTTACTGAAGCCTATCGATGCTACCTCTGGATGAACAGTGAGTGTTGCTGGGGGTTTTGGATGAACAGTTCCCAGTGGGGGTGGATGAACAGGACCCCGTAGTGTTGCCTCTGGATGAACAGGACCCCGATCTATCGAGCTAGTTGGGGCTGGATGAACAGGACCCCGTGGAGGGCTGCATGAACAGGACCACCCCGTGGAGGGCTGGATGAACAGTAGACGGTGGAGGGATGGATGAATAGTAGCCTGTGGAGGGGTGGTTAAACAGGAGCCCATGGAGAGGGCTGGTTGAACAGTAGCCGGTAGAGTAGCGCGCGGTGGAGGCTGGATGAACAGGACCCCGTGGATGAATAGTCGCAGGTGGAGGCTGGATGAGGTCGACGGTGGATGAGCGATGGCTGTGGAGGTGGAGGGGGTCCACGGTGGAGATGAACAGTATCCGTGGAGTCCGTTTTGCGATACACCACACCCTCCCGATGAACAGGACCCCGTTTGACCAGTGGCGCTCCAACACAAGTCTGTTTCCTCCGTTTTGCGGCACGCCACACCCTCCCGATCAACGGGACCCCATTTAGACCGTGGGGGTCCGTTTCCTCCGCTTTTGCAATCGCGGACCCTCCCGATGAACAGGATCCCGTTTGAATGTGGCGGTCGAACACAAGGCCGTTTCCTCTATTCGTGGTACACGGGCCTCGTTTCCATCGGCTGTTCCGTCCAAGCCCTCCCGATGAACAAGGCGGCGATTCTGTTCCGACCCAGCCGGTTGGCTCCACGAACACGACAGCGACGATGTTTCTCCTTCCGACCCAGCCATGTACACGAGCCACGGGCGTGCGTGCGCGACTAGGCGTTCGAGACCCGCCCGTATGTGCGTGCGTGGCGTGTTACTTTCTTGCACTGCGGCGCTGTGCGTACATGTACATGCTATGTGCGGCGCCTCTACTCGACATGTGCGCCTCTACATCGACCGGTATGTACATACACGTTCGCGACCAGAATGACAACGCCACGTGCGCCCGACCAGGTGGGTCCCGTATCGGGCACTTCCTTGCGTGCGAAGATGTGGCTGGTGGGTCCCAATGATCGAGGGTGAATCGTTTTTTGCGGACGCACTTCCTTGCGTGCGAAGATGTAGCTAGTGGGTCCCAGCAGGAGGGGAAATGTTTTTTCACAAAATCGGTGGCCCGTCCGGTGGGTCCCCATTGTCGGTGGAGGAATAATTATTTTGCGGCGTAATAAGGAGGCACTTCCTTGCTGCGGTCGTGGACCCAGCTGTCACCTCTCCACGTCTGATCCACGTCCGATGGAAGCCGTTCCTTGACCATATTGACCACGCCGCGCCGAGAGCACCAGGCGGTGGACGACGGCGAGGCCTAGGAAGGGACGACGCGAGCCGGGGAGGCGTGGAAATGGAAGCCCCGTGGACGAGTACGAGGTTCTTTGCCCGGCTGCGGTGTGAGGCTGCGTCGCCCTGAGAATAACGGGGGTGTGGGTGAGTAGAGGATGGCACGCCAGCGGTGGGAGTAGTAGGGGCGGTGAGGCCTCCGCGGCATCCTGACCCGGCCACGGAGGCGGAGCACGCGGCACGACCGGCGCTGCTTTGGGCGGCTGGAGCAAGAAGACCAGAGGTTGAAGAAGCACTACGGATGTTGGATGGACATCATACAGTCACTGCCGCTAGAATCGTTTATATTGACTAGGTTGACAAAGCCCTTGGTACGCGTCAACTTTGTAGGCCCATAGGTCAGCCTCCGAAACGATGCACCCCAGATGTCAGGGGCAGGAATCATTTTTGGGCGGCTGAAGCAAGAATATCCGAGATTGAAGAAGAAGCATGACATCCGTTGGATGGACATCCAACGACCACAGCTGCCAGAATCGTGTGTTGTTGACAAAGCCTTGCATACGCGTCAACTTAGTTTTTTTAGGGGACGCGTCAACTTAGAAGGCCCACAAGTGTGTGGCAGAGAACATATAGCCCATTTGCGATTTGTAAGAATGCACAACCCATTTTTTAATTCTAATGGAATTTACTACAACCCATTTACAGTTTGTTAAAAGTACATCCCATTTTCTAGCTAGGACAACGATTAATAATTTCAACCAACCGCTCAAAACAGAATTAAACAAAATTCTCACATTTTTATGGGATCCAAAATATTTTTTTCCGAAATTTCTAGTCAGATTAAATATAATTTCAAAATAAAGTTGTATTACGTTAAAATCCAATGAAATATTGCACGCGCAACAAGTAATGAAATTAAAATTTTCAAATTCCAAAAATAATATATTTTTTAAACAATTACACGTTTGGTGCATTTTTTATAGTTACTGCCTAGTTATTATAATTGCATCCCATTTATTATTTCTTAAAGTCCATTTTCTTGTTAAGCCTAATGCATACCTCCTAGGAAAGTTTGCAGCCTAGCGAGGCGGAGAATAACAAATTAACTCGGATATTGTGTACAACTTTCGGCCCAGTTGCATTGCTGATGTTGAAAAAAAGGCCTATGTAGTACAGTACAACCTAACATGGCTACTCAGCCCACATTCAGCGACGCCGGAAAGACCCAAACAAGACTTCTGTACAACTTTTTGAACTCGTTGAGCTCAATTAGTAACTTAAGAAAAAAGTTAGATTACAGTGGAACCTAATTAAAAGCTGTCACGAGCAAAGAATTAATTCAGCGGGTCCTACTTGTGCGTGTGTGTGTGCGTGCGTGTGTGTGTGTGAGAGAGAGAGAGAGAGACCCATCGGTCGATGCTCGTAAATACATCTTTCAGCCATATGCATTGCTGATGCTTAGTAAAAACTTATATAGTTGGCACAATCATATAAAACATCATAGCACACTGAACTTGCATACAAAAATTTCACGCAGGCGGCACAATCAGGATGGAAGCAGTGGATTGCTACGGGTAGGGCTATGTTGAAACCAACGAACTCGTACATAACGGTTCATCATCTTTATCAATGACGGGGAAATATCATGAATGATGTGCAAAGAAAACAGAATGACAACACAATAAGTTCTGCTAGCACATTAAGTTGACGTACATCCCTTTCTAAAAAAAGTTCAGGCACAAAATTAGAACAGGTCACAATCAAATGTACTGGCACATCAGTGCTTCACACCCATAGCTCGGATTTAACTAGTATCTGACAAGATTCAGTTGTTACCTCAGATTAGAGCACATCCAGGTAGCCAGCGCTGCCTCTTCTCCCAAAGAAGCAGTGGCCTCCGCTTGTAGCGATGGAGTAAACCCATGCCCTCCATCGTTTCGAGCAACACAGGAAAGTTTGGCGTTGACTCTGTAATGGGCGTCGTTGATGGACCACAGCACCGGCGGCGGCAGGACTTCGATTGATAGATTGACCACTTCTTTGACATGCACGAACACTCGATACAGGTACATCCCTAACATGGTCCGCGGCGGCCTTGGTGGCGACGAATAGTACAACCCCGATTCCTGCACCGGTATCTCAACACCAATCACCGTCGGTATGGTGGACGGCTTCTTCATCCATGCCATAACCGTCAGAGCCCAGCTGTCTGGAGGAACAAACATACTTACGAGCTCACCTCCAAGGTCGTTGATAAGCTCATTCATGGACTAGCTGTTCCAAGCACGTCGAGGCATGCCGTGGAAGGTAAGCTTTGTTAAAAACTCAAGCTCAGAGGGCACCGAGCCCCATCCTGGGTGCCACCGATCAAAGCTCACCAGCACGCCATCACAGAACAAACGCCGGGAAGATTCGACCACACGACTGCAGTCGAAAGTTGTCCGGAACCTGACGAAGAAATCGGCCGGTGGCGGACAGACTTCGATGAGCAAGTCACTTATTTGGATGCCGTGCGCAATGCCAAGAGCTTTGACAAGGTCGTCCGGCGAGATGGGAGGACGTCGCCGTTGATGGTTACCATCAGCACTTTGCTGGCAAACTGTTAAATCAGCGGCGGCCATGCCTTTGTTGAGCGACAAAGACGCAGCGACCAAGGCAGGACGGACCTCAGGATCTCCGGCTTGGAGATCCGCGTTTACCGGCGACATGATAGTGAGCTTGAGTACAGGGAGTACAGGAGGGGGATTTGGGGGAACTGGAGTAGGAATCGAGATTCCAGAGGTGGGGGAGGGGCGGGAGATTGGGGATGAAAAGGTAGCTTGAATTTCGAACACGCGCCAATATGTTCTCGGCGCGCAAGTGCACGAAAACACCGGTGACTCCCACATGTCGGCCTAAGAGTCCTTGGAGAGCTCGTCCTTTTTTTGAGGATCTTTTAAGAGCTCGGCGTGAGAGTCATAATTGACCTGTTTGGCATTGCGTTACTACTCGGCCCATATTCAATGACATCTCACTGGCCCAAACAAGTGTACATCATCGAAACACTGAGCTCAAATTATATAACTTGAGATACACTCTGAACACTGGAGAATGGTGATGCCCTCATTTAGCCCACCAGTAGTTCGAGACAATAAACAATTCGAAACAATGATATATACAACATTCAAACACTGACTATTGACTACTACTAACATAAACAGCAAGACATGATAGTTCATAAGAAGTCTTGCTACACCACCAAAACGCACCCATCTGCAGCGCTCAGACTCTCGTGATCCAGACGAGAATGACATTCTAAACAGAGGCAACTATTACATAGTAAGAGCGACATAGACGAGGATGACCAAATGACAAGGAATATGCATAACAAAAGAAAGAACTACCCATCCAGAACAAGCAGCAAAGACAACAAAGTCATTCGAAGAGATGATCCAACACCATCATAATTTGCAGCCCCGCTTCAGCGACAATGATCCGGAGACACTAGTACTCCACCCTTTCGACGCAACAGCCCAATTACCTATCAACCTGAAGGCTTGAACCACATCACTGCCTGTCGTAATTGAGACATCCAAGGATCAAAGTTAATCCGGGTGCCTTTGTCATTCTCACCTTCTTTTGGCTGTAGGTTGTATCGTTGACAATCAGGGGAGTTTGCTCCCGAACTCCTAGGGCTCACCGTGTAGACACAGTTTTCCATAGCAAACAGATCCTCTCTGCCATCAAGGTCCTTGCCGACGGTGATCTCCTAGTTAATCGGATAATTGAGTCCGAGAAACACAGAGTGTGAACCAAGGCTATTTACCCACCTCCAACTAAAAAATCCTGAAGGCCCCAACAAGCTGGTATCCTGCTCATAGATGTAACAGCCACTGTACGGATACTCACTTATTTCACGGTGCTTGTATACAGTGGGGTTTTTGTAATATAAATTTTCCGGATCATGTGTCCGAATGATCATCAGTCTTTAGCCGTCGTCTGATCGAGCGAGGAACCAGTTGTGCTTCCCTGTTTTTGGCAAAGGTGGTGTGATTACAAAGGGCGATGAATTGTAGGGACACTGCATCATATCAAAAAGGACAGGCATTGTTAATGTAAGATCAACATTGTTCGAGTATGAGTAGGATAATGCAAGAAACAGCATTGATATGTCCTGTTGGGCTGGGAGGAAAATACAGGAAATGCATCTGGGTTCAAAAATATAGAAGTGCCATGCATTGTTATACTCATGTTATCTACTTAATCGATTCTTCACGAGGAAACTACCATGTCATGCATGTTATATAATCATGTTCTGTCCTCACAAACAAATTCTTCAAGGTAACTAACAGACCATGCATTGTTATATACTCGTGTTACGTAGGGAATTTTTTGTGAGGATATTATTCTAGCCGTTGATTCTTTGAAGGAGAATATAGGTATGTACACATGGTAAGCATTACAGATTTCACTACTTCCAAATATGGAGTTCTCCATATGCACATTTACTTGCCTAATGTATGGTTAGATGAAACCAACGAGTGTGGTGCATGTTTCTACATCATGAAAATGAGGAAACTAACATGGCCATTGATACACACTCATATTTATTAGTAGTATATAGATTCTTTGTAAAATAAGGAGAATATCCATATATTCCTAACCGTTTGATTATTCAGGGGTACAAATTGGTTGTAATGACATGGTCACAATCGCATGAATTAACTCATTCCAAGTATAGCTAATTTACGGCGTCTCTAATACATTGCCATAGTTCTACTCAAATTCTACTCAAACAGGGATATGCCAATCATCACAAAAAGTTCAAACAGTGTCATGGCGTCATCATTAACATGAGAAGCGAAACAACTTACGCGTCGTCCCGCAATACGTGGTGCCATCTGCTTTGTCGATCGCGTAGATGATGCCATTGTGTTCAATAGCATCACGAAGTGTGTATCAGCTTTGGCGATGATCCACTGCGAGCTGAGTTGTCTCCGACTAAAGAAGGCACCGGCGTAAAGATAAGCGAGTCAGCGGTCGAACAAGGCAATTAGCTTGAAGTCTGCGTAATTCGCATGTCATGTGGGCACTTGGCAGATTACAATCTTCGCAAAACAAGGTCCGTCCAACCGGCGTGGTAATCTAGATGACTTGGACGCGATGATAAAACTCTATATAATCCAGCGGAGGAAGGATAATCTCATGGGAGGTCTAGAAGTTCACGAGCACCAAATTTTTACCGTCTTCTCGAAGGCAGCCATCCGATGGGAGTTCATGCCGACCAGTACATACCTGCCAAGAAGTTTGAGGCGATGGTGATCGGATCGAAGTCGAGGGAAATGATGTACGGTGACCCACTACATACACGCAAAAAGTTTGACTAATGGAGATCGGATTAAAGTCAAGGGGCATCATATGCGCCTCCGTATCATGGTGAGCCAATCTCGCAAGACCGGATAGCGATGGCGGGGTGTCTTGAAAAGCTTAGGCCTCGCTTCGATGATGGCCGTGTGCATGCCCCTGGAGCATGCAACCAGCTGTAGGGCGCTCAACATATCCATACACGAACAACAGAGGTCGAAGACGTCACTGGGGAGATTGCTCCAATCGCGGCTCATATGGATGCTCCGCGGTTTGCGTTCGGCCATGGTGGAGTTTGGAAGGTGGGGTTTTGGGGGCTTGATTTACGGGGAGAAGGTTGTCGGTCTTTGGAGGCGGTTAGCGAGGAATAGTGGTCTGGGGGGAGGCGGCGGCGAGGTACACGGGGCTGAGTGAGATGATGAGGAGTGAACTCAGGATCTCCGGTGAGACGGAGATGGAGATGGAGTGGTGCTAGGGGAGAGGGAGACGAGGCGAGGCATGCTATACAGCGGCGGTGACAGTGACTGCATAGTGCACAAGGTGAGGTTGACTTTGGTAACCCAGACACGCCGCCTGGACTGGTGTCACCTCGGGCGCAGGGTCTTGTCACTTCACTATGAGGACCGAATGAATAATAGTATTTTGACCATCAAGTGTACCACAGTTGTACTACTACTAGTAGTAGGAGTAGTAGGAACATGAGTAGTACTCCCGTGCTAGCATGCCTCTGGGTTCACTTCATCCTCCAGCTATCATCCATATTGCAAGAAGAACCAAATTCTCGTGCATGCGGAAGCGTGAAGAAGGACTTTTCTTGTTTGAGGATAACCGCATATTCCTTAACCTTAGTAGGAACATGAGTAGTACTCCCTCCGGTCCTCTTTTGTCTGCGCATAACTTTTTTTAGTATTTCTCTAATTAGTCTGCGTATATACCCTTTTGCATGCACCCATTTCCCTCCATGCCCCGCATTCACAGCATTAATTAGCGTACGCATGAGCAGCTGCAGCCAGACTCCGGCCAATAAACTGCAGCATGCAAGTGGGCCATTCTGTGCGCGTGGGAGAGAGAAAAGGCAACCAAAGAGCCCGTCCAATCCATTGCATGCAGCAGTCAAACCACCGCAGCTCTCCTCATGCATGCGCATAACTTCTCCCATTTACTTCTCCATTGGAAACCGATTTTCCTTGGCTTTTTCACTACTCCTTGATCTTCATTTGCATCCAAACCACACTGCATTCACATTGTTTTAACCTCTTCACATCCTCCTGGAGTAATTCCGAAGCCCCTATAAATAATCATCTTCTTCAGTTAGACTAGCCATCTAATCCTAATTCTCCAAACCATAGCCCTCCGGTCCAGCGGTTCCAAATGGCGAAAGAGATCGAGATGCAGGTTTTCAGCGTCCAACATGTCCTCGTCGAAGGCTCGTTGAGCATAGTTGCCACAGTCACCGATGACCCAAGGGTTGTTCGGAAGTGGATCCACAATGTATCCAACTCCCTCCAAAAGGTGGAGATGAATGTCATCGATCTCGACGCAGAGTACACGGAGCGTGCCACTGGGAAGAACCAACGCGCCGCTGTCCTTCAGCTGTGCCTCGAAGATGATGTTTTGGTGTACCACATCATACACGCACCCTCCATACCAGTTGAGCTTCACGATTTCTTGTCTCGTGAGGACATATACTTTTGTGGGGCAGCCATCGCAGGGGACAAACAGAAGTTGGAGCCATACAACCTCGATTTGAAAAGCATCGCTGACCTACAAACCAAAATAAAAATTCTTGTAGAAGATTGTGATAAACCGACACCATCCCTATTCGACGTAGCAAATTTTGTGCTAGGAATGAATCTTCAGAAGGGTGATGAGACGCTGGCATTAAGGTCGTCTGGGTGGGAGAATTATCCCTTGACGTACAAGCAGATAAAATATGCTGCCCTTGATGCCCGTGTGATTTTCGAGATAGCTGCAAGGTCCAAAGAGCTTGTTGCGAAGCCGTCTCCCACAGAAAATGAGAAGAAGAAGAAGAAGAAGAAGAAGAAGAAGAAGAAGAAGAAGAAGAAGAAGAAGATGCTGCACCAGCAGTAGGGCATTATGGATGGATGGACTATTTCTTCTCTTGTAAAAAAATTCCCTCTCTATGTATTATTGATATAGATGGACTATTTCGATGGTGTGCATGTCTTTGGAACAAGTAGTAGCGTGGGTCCGCTTGACTATAAGGAACTATTTATCCGCCTAGCTTTCTCTACTACTCCTTCCAGTGATCAGTATGCAATGCATGTGTCTGTAGACATGACAGCTTGTCCATGGAAGTTCAACTACGACGACCATCACATTTCATCCACTGCCACTCGTGATTCCCACGACGCCGCTCCAACCCACGGCACCACGTCCCCTGACATGCACCTCACCCCTCTCGGCCGCACCGCCCCTCTGCCTTTGTGTGCATGACATGTGGGCCACCTTAAATGCGGCGAGCATCAAGTTTCTACCACAGCCACACGCGATTCCCACGACGCCGCACAAACCCATGACACCACACGTCCCCCGACCTGCAGCTCACCCCTCTCGGCCCCACTGCCCCTCTGCCTTCGGGAGCATTACATGTGGACTAGCCACCTATCGGGTCCACATGTTATTGACTCAAAGGAAGGTGTAGTAAGGTGCTGAAGCTCAGTCCCGAGGGCCCTGAGAGGGAAATGTAACTCCTGCGCCAGGCTAGTGCTACCGCTGCACGAACTCATGCCAAACTCGAGATTTGTTTCTTTACTATACATGCACGCAATGATTTAATGGACATTGTAATCTCAACATGTGATGGGGAGCTCTAAATTTGAATTTGAAACTTATAAAACGAAAAGATTCAAAAAAATAAAGCTGAGAGAGGGAGTATATCGTAGGATGTGTCACATCGAAACAAGTCCCTGGTTTGTCACCTGAAGATGCGGTTAGAAAGGAGCCTGCGTCTTCGTACTCGTGACGACAACAAATCGACCCATGACAGCATGGTCCACCTTTGACCGCCATGTGCAAGGTCCGTGCTATCTTATTCAATCTCACCGTGGTTCCATCGTACCAATTCATGCGGTGGCCTGTTGCATGGCTGATCCCAATGTTGGACAAAGGTTCTCTGAGGCAGTGTCACCGTTGTAAATGTTGTGCAAATTGATGTTGGTACCCTCCCGTACATATGCAAGCCAATCTCCACTCGCACCGAGCCTAACCTATGAAACAGTGGGCAGGGGGAGAATTAGGAAATTGACATGGAAGTGGTCTTTAGAATGCATTTACTACGTGATCAAACTCAACTTACCTGCTCATCGGAGGAAATCCGAGTGCCCCTCAACGTCGGCATCTCAAGGGGCGTCAACTTGCAACTACGGCCACACCGCGCTGGAGAGACCCCCAAGGAAACATTCTCGTGCGTTCCACGGAACATCAAGATGCATTTGTATGAGTAGTTTATCTTGTGAGAGAAAAGGATGAACGAGGGAAGGCCTCTAGAGATAGAGATAAACACTACTACCAATCTGCTGGCCTGTGCGTTGCAATGGATCCAAAGTAGTAGAATAATACTTGTTCACGTGCTTGAAATATAAACACTCTAGTTTTGATATACATGTGTCAGCAGACATGACAGCTTGTCCATGGAAGTTGAACCACGGCGACCATCACGTTTCTTATTTCTACCACTGCCACACCCACACGCGATTCCCACGATGCCGCTCCAACCCTACCTGTAAGCACGACGTCCCCTGACGTGGACATGGATCCTCTGACGTGGCTATCACTGCCTTACCCTGCCTTTCCTTCGCTGACTGGTGGGACCCACACTTGGGGGTCCCACATGTCAGTGATAGAATGGTAGGATTGTTCACGTCAGGGCATCCTCATCCCCCCGACGTGCGCCTCATCCCTCTCGGCCCCACCGCTCCTCTACCTTTGTGTGCATGACATGCGGGGCCAGCTGAACTGCGGCGACCATCAACTTTCTACCACAGCCACACCCGATTGGACGCGGTTTGCCTGCTCCGCTGCTGTGCTCCAATCCGTACTCCCGCACCATCGAATTTTCATCCAGCGGCTGTGACACATTTCGTCCCGGGCATCAATCCTCAGCTAGAGTACTTCTATACTATAGGTAGTACCCACCGGTGTGGCCATCTACGCCTCGTAACGCCCCGACGCCCAGTTGTGGCACCCTCGCCATGGCCACGCCACCACCGGCCGGTTCATCTTGAACGAGTGAGTCACGAACCACACCAGCACCATGAGAATGACATGTGGGCCAGCCGCATTTAAGGTCTGCATGTCATTGACTCGTAGGTCGGGCACTAAGCCACTGAAGTTCGATCCCGTGGGCCCCGAGAGGGAAGTGTAACTCCTGCAACAGGCCTTGTGGTCCCACAGTATGAGCTCGTGGCAAACCCAAAATTTGTTTCTTACTACTACCAACTACTAGTAAGGTACACGTGCATTGCACGCATGAGATTCTAGTGGTTTGTGCATTATGCTTCTACATGTGGAGTCTTCTAGATTCTACATGTGGCAAAATCTGGTGGAATGTAGATGATATCCAACAGCCAGTAGTGCTCGGATTTGCCATCTTTGTATCGTCGGATTGGCTTCATCCAACGACCAACTTTCAAAGTTAGAGCATGATTGGTTTGATGCCAAAAGTTGGCATGCCAATATTTGGCAAATGCCAAATGTTGGCTAGAGATTGGTTGGCTACCAACTTTTCTTCTCAACCTCACAAAAAGTTGCCAACATTTGGCAAATTTTGATTTTGCCAAATGTTGGCTTGCCAAATATTGGCAATGCCAATTGTTGGCATCAAACCAATTATGTTCACACACTATATAGGGGTATAGATGTTTGGTTTGCAGCCTAAGGTTGCCACGCCTAAGCTTTTGATCCACAAGTGTGTTTGGTTGCGTTCTCGTCTCAGCATAGTTGTTCCCTCTTCATGCATGCTCAACTCAAAACCCCTCTTCACGTATGCTCTCTTCATGCATGCTTCTAGTGTATTTGTGCTAATCTATTGTGGACTCATGCACCCTCCATACACTCTACCAAACACCCAAAAGTGGGTCGAGAAGGGAACTCCTGGGATCATGCACCCTTCATACACCCTACCAAACACACCAGGCATGTGTTTGGTTCATTGCTACTTGTGGCTTGTCACACTTTTCTAGCTACATGGTCCACATGTCATGGACTCAACTTCTTGCCAAATCTTGCCACACTTGTGGTGGCCATTTTGTTAGCCACATTTTTTGTGGCAGACACACTTTGCCTAAGCTTAGTTGTGGTAAAGTTAGTCATGAATGAAGTTCAACCATGGAGTCTTCTAGATTCTACATGTGTCAGAATCTGGTGGAATGTAGATGATATCCAACGGCCAGTAGTGCTCGGGTTTGCCATCTTTGTACCGTCGAATTGGCTTCATCCAACGACCAACTTTCAAAGTTATTCACACACTATATAGGGGGTATAGATATATATGTGTCGGCCCGTTGCAATGGATCCAAAGTATATCTCTTTAGTGGAGTGCACTCTAAACACATTATCTATTTATTTTTCTCTAACCTTTCGTAGCCATGCAACCAAGCCACATAAGCTTCATGGGTGCCCACACATCATATTATTCATACTACGTTGACTGGAAAAAAGATAAATCACCCAAAACAAGATCTTTCCGTTTTTTGTTCCTACGATGATGTGTCGTGCACGTACCTACTAGTTGTATAGTGGTAGTACTAGTTGTATAGTACAAACTTGGTAATAGTAGGAGTAGATTACTACAAAATGCACCTACTCTATAAACGAGCCCCATCTGACACCAAATTTCTTGGCTTCCATGCTACAGCTAGATCTTCCCCTCGTTTCTGTTTTCCAACCCGACGGCGGGCGGGGTGCGGTTTGCCAATAGTCGCTTTGCTCAACGGCGGTCCCACATGAAAGTGAAAATGCTAGGCAACACACCTCCCCTAAGCTATGTGTCGTGCTAGACGGGCCGTGGAGTACTCCCGATTCCCGGGCGTGTGTGGGGGGAGTGCGACACGAACGCGGCAGGCCTTTTACTTTTACTAGCAATGTGCCCGTGCGTTGCGACGGATCCAAAGTAGTAGAATAGTAGTACTTGTTCACAAACTTGAAACAAATCACTCTTGTTTTGATATACTCCTAATATATTACTCCCTCCGTTCCTAAATATTTGTCTTTTTAGAGATTTCAAATGGACTATCACATACGGATTATATAGACATATTTTGAAGTGTAGATTCACTCATTTTGCTCCGTATGTAGTCACTTATTGAAATCTCTAGAAAGACAAATATTTAGGAATGGAGGGAGTACTTTTCACTCAAAATAGATTTCTCAGCTTATTTTGATGAGGTGAGGGAGGGATGTGGTTGCTTTCAAGATAATAAGGGGTTTTCTGCAAATTGGAGCAGAGAAGTGGGCTATTGTTGCAAAAATGCCACAATTTACCTCACAGCCGTTAGATGCAGATCTAATGGTCAGAAACGACGGATGGCAGACACACCACCATCACCAACTGAGTCTTTTATAGGAGTAGGAGTAGAGAAACATGTATAAATTGTAACATTTTGATTCTGCTCCTTGGCACGATCGATAGATAGAAATAATGATTGGAAACGCTAGGGCGGGGCTATTTCCGCCAGATAAGCAGGGTACGTAGTAGTTAGGTTGGCGCATCCTCGGTTTGGTCACACGCGGTCCGACATGTTCTAGTATTTCTAGCAAGATGCCCGCGCGTTGCACGAAGTTGATGGAAAAGGTAAGCACAACTTATAAATTGACATATGGAGTACTAGTTACAGTGATGCATATAATTAAGCAAAGGGATCGCACATGTCGGTATTGACTGGAACGAGAATGCAACAGCACAATAAGAATTAAGGCCACGATGATGATGCGGTCGCAGTGGTGGTTATAGAAGGCAAGAAGAAAGATGCATCCATCAACATACGACCTCCTCCTCCTCAACTTAGTGCATCGGGCCACCGACCGGCGGCTAAGGAGCGGCGGCTTTTGTGGCGAGGTCGAGGTGCTTCTCAGCAAAGGCATCCAAGGCTTCCAGCCGGTTGAGGAAGGCCAACGTCGTAGCGTCCTCACTGGCCTTGTAGATACCTATGTACACAATTTGCTCATACGCGTGGATGTGTAGGTCAAGGAATTCTTGCAGGGCGAGGCACGACCTCCAGGTGGACATTCTTCATGGCGTTGGCGGGCAGTCGTAGGGCCACCAGTGCTTGAAAGAGGTTCTGGCCATGGAGGCCGATTAGGGTGGCAGGCAATGAGGATTCCGGGCGCGCAGGCTGGAGGGGTACGGTGATGTCGTCCGCGAGCTTCTTGAGGACGGTGAACTTGTTGTGGGTGGCAACGATCATCTGGTCCAACTGAGAGTCGTAGTTGGCGTCGACGACGGCCATCCACCAGCCGGTCTCCAACACCGTCTGGAGACAATGCTCGGCGCCATACCGCAGGCCGACGTCATGGACCATCTGGCATAGCCGCTAGCCGCTCGCGCGCATCGCCACCGTGGGTATGGAGTGAGCTCTTTTGCGCTTAGCGTAGGTGCTTAGGCAAATGATTAGGTGCGTACGATGTGGTAGATGCATTGGAATGGAGGGACACCTTTATATGAGGGCAAACTGCATTGCATTCACATCATGCAGCCTCTTTCCCCGGTCCTCCTCCCATTACTTCCCTCATGCATTAATTGAAGGAGGATGCATTGGCCATTCAACATTTCGGGAACCGCTACTCCCTCCCTCGTCTGCATTAAAGCCGTATCGGGAACTGTGCTGCCCACTATCAAACCGAATAGTACTGCGCCGCCCGCTGCATGCCCGGCTGAACACGCCTCCTCGCCTCCATCAAACCCCTCCGTTAAACCCGCATGCAAACCGAGAAACCTACTCCGTCCACATGTCCGTTCATGAGCGGGCCGAAATTAAACGCAATACCGGCCGAGCTCCTCCCGCCCTCAGTTTAAACGAGGCCAGACGCCGGCCAAGCTCCTACCATCCGCCCTCTATTTACACGAGGCCAGACAGACAGCGGGCAAGAGTCGCACCCCTCCGCCGCTCCCCCATCTCCTCCTTCACCATTTTCTCCACTCTTCCGATGGCTTTCGAGGAGCTGTTCTCCGTCATATTACCCGGCTGGGTGGCCTGCCGAGCCCTCCGGATACGGGCGAGGCCGCTCGGTGCTTCACCAACCTCGCTTGGACCGATGGAGCCAGTTGTCGCCCCATGCAGGCGCGTGGTTCAGCAACTCGCCGCTCCAGTTCAGCTCGATGAGGAGTGGCGAGTTGCTCCACGCCGGCACGGCGGCGAGCACACTGGTATGGGCGTCGTCACTGCCGCGTCGTACCGCACCACCGCTGTCTGCGGTGCTGCGCCTCCCGTGTATGTGGGCGCGCCTCCCATGCCTGCGGTAGCGCCATGCAGTCAGAGACAGAAGCCGGGTGCGTGGAGAGCGACGAGTCGGTGGCCAACTTCTCCGTGTCAACCGCCATCATCGAGGAGAAGTAGAACACGGGAGGCTGCCACCACTTGGGTCCCATGAAGGCCACCGCCGAGGTGACGACTCCGCATTCAGGTGATTTCTTTGCTTCTTTGTCTCTTCCGAGGACCTTCTTCAACCCCGCAAAGTGTCTGCCGCACATGAGAAAGACAAAGGGATCCGCGGGCGGCCATTTAGATTATGTACTCCTTCTCCAGCTGGCGGGAAATATTTGTTCTAAGAATGGATAAATTGTATGTATCTATAACTAAAATAAGTCTAGATACATCCATTTCTAGGACAAGTATTTCCGGACGGAGGGAGTATTAATTATACCAAGAGAGCCGGATTGGCACCGCTTAGTTCATGTAAATGTAATGAAATACATCATGTTTATATGAAGATCCGACTTTTTTATACGAAATCCTCCATGCTTATATGAAATCAGTTCGTGTTTGCACGAATTTCATCTGGTTGGTTAGAGTTGTGAAAATGTATGCCGCTGGCGTTTGATGTCGTCCTCCGCGGAAATAATAGAGTGACATCCAATCCATTTGAGTTAATTGCGTGTATTATTGTCCCTCTATAAAAAGTTAATTGCATGTACAGTGTACACGTGACTTGCAGGGTGGCTACTGACTTCATACGTAAAGTTAAAAAAACAAGTCCATCCTTAATCTTGTATTCTAAGTACTCTATGGGTTCCACTGTCAGTACAGTAGTGAAAGAAGTATATATTAAATAAGTAATATATAATATAAAAATCTAAAGTTAAAGACAGAATTAGAACTCATGTCATCGCGTTCCGAGCATCCGGCGCTAACCAGTCCAGCACATTTTTGTTGTAGACCATGCTGGAGATATATCTCCATGTCTACTCTTATACTCCATCCGTTCCTAAATATTTGTCATTTTCAGATTTCAAATGGACTACCACATACGGATGTGTATGTAGACATATTTTAGAGTGTAGATTCACTCATTTTGCTCCATATGTAGTCACTTGTTGAAATATCTAAAAAGACAAATATTTAGGAACGGAGGGAGTAGAAAACAGAGTTGGTGATGATGGTGTGCGTGCCATCCTGCAATATAGGCCGTCGGATTTATATCTAACGGATAGGAAGCAAACTATGGCAATTTTGCAAAAATATACCCACACCCCTCTCCTCGTTCGCAAATACGGCCTTCCCTCGTTCATACTTTTCTCTCACAAGATAAACTACTCATACAAATGCATCTTGATGTTCCGTGCGACGCACGGGCATCTAGCTAGTTTTTTAAAAATAGTTACCGCGATAATTGGGTTGAAGTGATATATTTATGACTGCCCCGAATGATTTTAGATTCACTAGTAGTAACAAAGAAAAGGTTGCCTTGTTAATTAACAGAAAACAGGGTGAAAACTATCACATGAGGCCGGTAAAAACGAGGCACACTGGGTTCAGCGTCATCGTCATTACAGTTGTGCGCGCGCGTGAACTCTACATATCGAGGGGGCTACTGAGCGAGGCACAGAGACACAATGTTTGAGAGAGAAACCAATTGACAGATTACGATCAGATCGAGTTGTCACCCTTCCTGCTGTCATTGTTGGGGGGGAGGGGAGGAGAGAAAGACGTATCGAGAGTGTGCGCGGTAGGCACAGAGGCACAACTAGCGAGTGTGTGTGTATGTGTGTGTGTGTTTGAAAGAGGAGTAGATAGATTACTATCAAGATCGAGGTGCCGCCCTACTCCTTCGGTGTCGGGTAGTGTTGTGTGTGTGTATGTGTGTTTGAGAGAGAAGCCAGTCGATAGATTAGTATCAAGATCGAGGTGTCACCCTACTCTTTAGGTGTTGGGAAGTGTGTGTGTGTGTGTGTGTGTGTGTGTGTGTGTGTGTGTGTGTGTGTGTGTGGTTGTGTGGGTGTGGGTGTGGGTGTAGGGGGGCAGTGACACTTACATATCCCTACTCTTATAAGAAAACAGAGTTGGTGATGATGGTGTTCCTGCCATCCTGCAATATAGGCCATCCGATTTATATCCAACGGATAGGAAGGAAACTGTGGCAATTTTGCAAAAAGATACCCACACCCCTCTCCACATTTGCAAATAAGGCATTCCCTCGTTCATCCTTTTCTCCCACAAGATAAACTACTCATACAAATGCATCTTGATGTTCCGTGCAACGCATGGGCATCGTGCAAGTAGGGAGAAGGAGTTTGTGTGACACATATCTAGCTATATTAAGGGATAGGTAGATAGCATTTGTGCAAGGCATACTTAAAGCATCACGAAGATAAACAAAATTGTGTGCATGCAAGTGCCGGAAAAAATGAAGTGAGAAACAATGTGTGTGTGTGTGTGTGTGTGTGTGTGTGTGTGTGTGTGTGTGTGTGTGAGTGAGAGAGAGAAAGAGAGAGATAGAGAGGGAGAGAGAGAGCGAAATCTCAAAACAAAAGGTGCTCTGCTAGAATCCCATTGTATGTATTCATATGGTTCCAGAACTCGAGTTAACCTTAAGCATATGTGTGAGAGACATTATTATACTTTGAGACATTAGTGGCTGTGGGTGGGCGGAATTAAAGGGGTGGGCATGTTCGACAGAGAGAGAGCGTGTGTGTTTCTGTGTGAGAGACTTGTAGGATGGGGTAGAAAGACGAATTATAACCTTGACGGAGGGAGAGAAATACACGAAGTGCGTGTGTGTGATTCTGATGCCCACAGGGAAATGAGATATGTATGCGTGTGAGAGAGATTGCACAATTCATTCACGTATCACTATCTAGCGATCGTGGACGTGCATCTCTTGAACATAAATCAATATCTACTTCGTATCATGGCCAAAGGTTCAATATCGATTCAACGCTATAAAGATTGGACACTCACATATCACATTTTTCTATTTAAATAAACCTTTTCAGTTCATGCCAAAGTTACAGTGATGTTTCTTCAAACAACCAATGTAGCTATCATGTACATGCACCATTGTTACTCTTGCATTTAAAATCATTAGTCTTGGATGATTTAAGGTTCTATTATGAAGTAATATATGTAATATTCATATATGAATTCAACGGGTACGCAATTTATGAAATGGAGGCCATGTAATCATATGAGGAAACACTTTTAAGTAGCGGACTACAATATCCATTTCTTTTTGTGCGCCTCTACACTAACACGTCAATGCATTATGTTTAAAGTAAATAACCAATTGCACTAAATTATCTATTTACGAGAAATACATAGGCTGAGCGTTTGATACCTTTTTGTGAGCGCCACTACACCAGACGATTGGTCGCGCCGTGTGAACGCCAAGTTATCGGCGCATCATCCCGAGTTATTGTCTTTTTCGGGATGGACTTCACACCGATTATTAATCACGACGCTGCGCGTGCCCGTGTACACAGTCTCGCATGACCTTCCCGCTAGCACGGTCCAAAATTAGTTGAAACTGGATACGAACGATCCTGCGGGCGGCAAAATTAATCTCCCGCCTCCTTCTAAAATTTCCGCCACCTTAGCCTTTAGCATGCGAAATTCCCCTTTTGTCCTTGGTGCACGGAGACCAACAGTTACAATACCACCCTCATCTACATAGTAGGTCGGGGCTGCTTTGGTAACTTCCGGTTCCCCCCACTACACGGCACCCCATTTCCTCTCCCCCGCAAAAACGACTAACTCCACAAAGACACAGAGCATCTCACATCACGCCGTCCGTACTTCATCGGCCTTTCTCCCTTCCCCTCTCGAAACCCTAGACTGCTCATCCACCGACGTACCAGAGCCCATTCACTGCCAGCGGCATCCACCTCGTCCGATCTGCTTCTGCGGCCGCATCTACCCCTCCCACCTCCCCTAGAAACAAGTAGACTGCTCATCCACCACTGTACCACATCCCATTCAGTGCCGGCCTTGTCCACGGCACCGGATCTGCTTCGCCGGTACTCTCGTCAACCGCAGCGCATCTGCAGCGGCTCATTCATACTCCCCACCGGAGACGCTTCGTCCACACCCCCCGGAGCCGCCCCACCGATGCCCCCGCCGACGGCCTCTGGTCCTCTTCGCCGACACCTTCCTCAACCCTACCGGAGCCGCTTCGCTGATACGTCTCCAACGTATCTATAATTTATGAAGTATTCATGCTATTATATTATCCTTCTAGGATGTTTTATATGCATTTATATTATATTTTATATGATTTTTGGGACTAACCTATTAACCTAGAGCCCAGTGCCAGTTTTCTGTTTTTTCCTTGTTTTTGAGTTTTACAGAAAAGGAATACCAAACGGAGTCCAATTGACGTGCCTATTTTTGATGATTTTTTATGGACCAAAAGAAGCCTCCGAAGCAAAAGAGATGGGCCAGAAGATTCCCGAGTTGTCCATGAGGGTGGAGGGCACGCCCACCCCCTGGGCGTGGGCCCCTGCCTCGTGGACGACTCGGGAACCTCCTTGACGTGAGACCTATGCCAAAAATTCCTATAAATACTGAAACCTCCAGAAAATAACCTAGATCGGGAGTTCCGCCGCCGCAAGCCTCTATAGCCACCAAAAACCAATTGGGACCCTGTTCCGGCACCCTGCTAGAGGGGGATCCTCACCAAAGTGGCCATCTTCATCATCCGGCGCTCTCCATGGCGAGGAGGGAGTAGTTCACCCTCGAGGCAGAGGGTATGTACCAGTAGCTATGTGTTTGATCTTTCTCTCTCTCTCTCTCTCTCTCTCTCTCTCTCTCTCTCTCTCTCTCTCGTGTTCTTGATTTGGCACGATCTTGATGTATTGCGAGCTTTGCTATTATAGTTGGATCTTTTGATGTTTCTCCCCCTCTACTCTCTTGTAATGGATTGAGTTTTCCCTTTGAAATTATCTTATTGGATTGAGTCTTTAAGGATTTGAGAACACTTGATGTATGTCTTGTCGTGATTATCTGTGGTGATAATGGGATATCACGTGATCCACTTGATGTATGTTTTGGTGATCAACTTGCGGGTTCCACCCATGAACCTATGCATAGGGGTTGGCACACGTTTTCGTCTTGACTCTCCGGTAGAAACTTTGGGGCACTCTTTGAGGTTCTATGTGTTGGTTGAATAGATGAATCTGAGATTGTGTGATGCATATCGTATAATCATACCCACGGATACTTGAGGTGACATTGGAGTATCTAGGTGACATTAGGGTTTTGGTTGATGTGTGTCTTAAGGTGTTATTTTACTACGAACTCTAGGGCTGTTTGTGAGACTTATAGGAATAGCCCAATGGATTGATCGAAAAGAATAACTTTGAGGTGGTTTCGTACCCTACCATAATATCTTCGTTTGTTCTCCGCTATTAGTGACTTTGGAGCGTGATATGACCGCGTGTAAGTTAACTACAATGGTAGATACAGTTACGGCCACGACAAATAAGGAAAAGCTAGTTGCCGTGGCTTGTACCCATCCGGACCAGTCAGAGAGATTTTGTTTGTTTCAGTTTAAAGTAAAATATGAGGACACGTTTATGCGTAATACATACACGTACATGTATTCTGGAAGCTTTGGTGTGCATGCGGGCATACAGGGTATTGTAGGCTTGTACTACAAAAGGAGATCAGATTCATTTAAAAAAGACAGACTAGGGGTTAAACTGCGTTGGTTGTTTTTGTTCCTGCCGTGCAAGGGATGTCATGTAGCAAACCAGACGTATGATATATGGAGTCTTCTATGTTTGAAGGAAATTGGATGGGGTCCTCCAAAAGAAAAACAGAAGCCGGCGACGCATGCAACAAATCTAGTAGTTTTTGTTTTCTTAAATAGACTAGCATATACTGATGTGTTATCTTTTCTTTCAAGTACGTACCAAGGCTTGTTTTCCAAGATATTTAGGGTGTGCAGCTATTATATAAAGCCAATTTAGTTCTTTGTAAAAGGAGGTTATATTTTACAAATAGACACGATGTGTTTTTAGGGTAAATACCCATATCGAGTTTTGGGGGAAGCTGTCTAAAAATCCCTAAGTTTTGGAGGAAGCTTTAGAAAACCTCTGTGTTGCGATTTCTTTTCGTGGAAATTGTTTTGTGCGTGAGTACCGTCGTCGAGATTGGTTTTCTCGTGCTGGACCGTAAGGTTCAATCCCTCTACTTCGCGTACATCGCGTGCGCGGGCGAGAGGCTACTACTGCTGAAGGTGGAGTGTCGTGAAAGGTCGGGCCGCAACAACGGATCGGATCTCACCATCGAGGTTCGGTCTATATCAGAGTGACTCTTTGTTGCATGTTGAGGGATACTTATATGATCCAATTATGTTATTATTGTTGAGAGAACTTGCACTAGTGAAAGTATGAACCCTAGGCCTTGTTTCCTAGCATTGCAATACCGTTTGCGCTCACTTTTATTACTTGTTACCTTGCTGTTTTTATATTTTCAGATTACAAAAACCTATATCTATCATCCATATTGCACTTGTATCACCTTCTCTTCGCCGAACTAGTGCACCTATACAATTTACCATTGTATTGGGTGTGTTGGGGACACAAGAGACTCTTTGTTATTTGGTCGCAGGGTTGCTTGAGAGAGACCATCTTCATCCTACACCTCCCACGGATTGATAAACCTTAGGTCATCCACTTGAGGGAAATTTTCTACTGTCCTACAAACCTCTGCACTTGGAGGCCCAACAACGTCTACAAGAAGAAGGTTGCGTAGTAGACATCAAGCTCTTTTCTGGCGCCGTTGCCGGGGAGGTGAGTGCTTGAAGGTATATCTTTAGATCTTGCAATCGAATCTTTTAGTTTCTTGTTTTATCACTAGTTTAGTATTTAAAAGAAAACAACAAAAAATGGAATTGAGTTTGCCTCATATGCTTCATCTTTTTAATATCTCTCGTGAGTATGATGGAAAGGAAAATTGTGCCAAAGTGTTAGAAGAAGAATGCATTAAAATGTTTGGCACTGAATCTTTGAATGATGAGCATGATTGCAATGTTGTTAGTATGAACTCCTTGAATATCCATAGTACTAATGATGATTGCACTAGTCATGATGAAAATATCTCTTATAAGCATGTGGATTTTTCTGGAGTGTATTGGGTTTGCAAGTACACACCAAATAGGGAAGATAGATATTGCAAGAGGCATAAGCATTTAGAAACTAAATTGTTGCAAGAAAGGCTAGATGTTTGTGCTAAAAATTATATTTTCTTAGCCGTACTTGTGAACTTTGCAATGAACATGATCATTTCAGTACCCAATGCAAATTGTTTCATGATCGTATCGTGTCCAAAAATTGCGATGACTTGATTTCCCTTGCACATCATACTGAACTTAGTTTGCTCTTGGGTTATGAAGAAATGAAACGTATAACTAAGGTCATTCCAGAATTTGCCCTTGATAGAGTTCTTCATTTTGATCTAGAAGAAATTTATATGTATTGTGCGGTGAATTGCATTGAAAATCCTTATATTGCCAACTACATAAAGAAAAGAAAACAAATAGAAGATGAAGAAAATACTAATGGAAGGGAAGAGACTTCCCAATATCCTCCTATTATTTCTTATGATGAATCAGGTAACGAGGAGGAGCCTTCTATTCAACCAATCTCATTAATAAGGAGCTCCAAAAAGAGGATTGAACCCACACATGATGTGGTGAAGAAGAAGAAAAGAAAAAGGAAGAGAGGCAAAAAGATATCTCTCCCAAATAATGTTGCTCCTATTATTGCTGTGCCTCATGAAAATGAATCAAAAATAATTGTGGAAGATGATGCACTTGATAATGATCTCATTATGCCTATTGCTTGTTGTGATGATTATGATTGGGAAGATAATAATACTTCTTATGATCTTGAAAATCTATTTGGCACTTGCTTGGAAGAATATGATAATTGCTATACTATTGGTGCTATCCATACTATTAATGATGAGAGTGATTATGCTTATGATATGAAAAAGCCCAAGCTTGGGGAAGCTATGTTTGATGAGAATGACATATTTGAGAATATATTTGCTGAAATTAATGTTTGTCCCAAGCTTGGGGATGCTACGTTTAATGAAGATGATATTTTTAGCCTCCCAAGTTTTGATATGCAAAGTTGTTATGATGATAGCATGCCTTATACCTATGATGATTATAGTGATGAAAGTGGGTTTGGAAGAGTGTCAACTTTAGGAAGTAATGATCCCAATATTTTGGAGGATGTTGAATCTTATAATATTTATGAAAGTGGATTTGGAGAGGTCATGACTCTATTTAGTGATGAGTCCACTATCTTGGAAGAGGTTTCAACCGATTATGATGAGAACAAAGTTGCTACTTATGATGATTATTGTGATGAAACTTATGCTATAAAAAGTAGTGATGATTATATTTATAAAACTTGTCATGATTATGAGTACCCTTTTTCTGAACATTACTCTTTTAATGTGGAAATAATTTATAGTATTCAAGTCTCTTATGAAACCCCTACTATTCCGAATGAGAAGAATTTTGCTTATGTGGAGAGTGGTAAAAATTCTATGCTTGTAGATTATGAAAAGAATGCTTTAGGTGCTGGTTAGATTGTTTAATTCATTCATGATGCTACTGAAAATTGTTATGAGGGAGGAATTTATGCTTGTAGGAATTGCAATAATATCAAGTTTCCTCTCTATGTGCTTAAAGTTTTGAAGTTATGCTTGTTTTGCCTTCCTATGCTAGTTGATTATTGTTCCCATAAGTTGTTTGATCACAAAATCCCTATGCATAGGAAGTGGGTTAGACTTAAATGTGCTAGTCATATTCTTCAGGATGCTCTCTTTATGTTTCAATTCTTATCTTTTATGTGAGCATCATGGAAATCATCATGCCTAGCTAGGGGCGTTAAACATTAGTGCTTGTTGGGAGGCAACCCAATTTTATTTTAGTTTCTTGCTTTTTGGTTCTGTTTAGGAATAAATGATTCATCTAGCTTATTTTTAGATGTGGTTTTGTGTTTTAATTAGTGTTTGTGCCAAGTAGGACCTTTGGGAAGACTTGGGCGAAGTCTTTATGATCATGCTGTAAAAAATCAGAAACCTTAGCGCTCACGAGATTAGCTAAAACTTTTTACTGGAGAGTTATATTTAGTTGATTATTTTTGCAGATGATTACTAGACAAATTCCTCAGGTCCACCAATTTATTTTAGAATTGTTTGAGTTCCAGAAGTTTGCGTTAGTTACAGATTACTACATACTGTTCTGTTTTTGACGGATTCTGTTTTTTGTGTGTTGTTTGCTTATTTTGATGAATCTATGGCTAGTAAAATAGTTTATAAACCATAGAGAAGTTGGAATACAGTAGGTTTAACGCCAATATAAATAAAGAATGAGTTAATTACAGTACCTTGAAGTAGTGTTTTGTTTTCTTTCGCTAACGGAGCTTACGAGTTTTCTGTTGAGTTTCGTGTTGTGAAGTTTTCAAGTTTTGGGTAAAGATTCGATGGACTATGGAATAAGGAGTGGCAAGAGCCTAAGCTTGGGGACGCCCAAGGCACCCCAAGGTAATATCCAATGATAACCAAGAGCCTAAGCTTGGGGATGCCCCGGAAGGCATCCCTCTTTCGTCTTCGTTCATCGGTAACTTTACTTGGAGCTATATTTTTATTCACCACATGATATGTGTTTTGCTTGGAGTGTCGTTTTATTTTCTTTAGCTTTGCTTGTTGTTTGAATAAAATACCAAGATCTGAAATTCTTAAATGAGAGAGAGAGAGAGTCTTCACATAGCTACATAATTATTTAACTACTCATTGATCTTCACTTATATCTTTTTGGAGTAGTTTGTCATTTACTCGTGTGCTTCACTTATATCCTATGAGTAAATGGTTGAATGATTTGAATGTCATAAATCTGAAATTATATATGTTTCATATGCCTTTCCCATGGGAAGTAATGCCTTCACATATAAGAAATAGAGGTGGTAAATTTTTTGAAGGTTAGCAAACATTGTATTGGTCATTTGAACAATTCATGAAAGAATATTGAAGGAAGAGAGATTTCACATATAAATATACTATCTTGGACATCTTCTATGATTGTGAGCCCCATTAATTATTTTCGAATCTGAGCAAATTAGTTGAAGTTGGACAAGGAAGACAACATAATGAGTTATGCTTGGGTATATTTGTACAGAAGTTATATTGTTATGGATCCTCTAACATGTGGTGCTTGCTATTTAGAATCGTTTGCTAGCCAAAATATCTGTACTAAGCGGGAATACTGCTTGTGCATCCAAAATCCTTGAACCAAGTACCTTCCATGAGTGTCCACCATATCTACCTATATGCGGTATTTACCTGCCGTTCCAAGTAAATTTGCATGTGCCAAACTCTAAACCTTCAAATACTAATCGGTTTTGTATGCCCGAATCGCTCATGTAGTGACTAGGGGCTATCAGTATCTTCCATGCTAGGTGGGTTATTCTCACGATGAGTGGACTCCGCTCATCATTCACAAGAAAAATGCCTGGTAACTGGGATGCCCAGTCCCATGATCCAAAGATCAAAATCAAATCAAAAATAATTGCAAACAAAACTCCCCCAGGATTGATGTTAGTTGGAGGCACCCGTTGTTTCGGGCAAGCCATGGATTGATGATTGTTGGTGGAGGGGGAGTAAAAACTTTACCTTTCTGCGTGGGAACTGCCTATAATGTATCTAGTATGGAAGATATTGGGAACTCTTGGTCGTTATGTTGACAATGAAAGCATACCTCTCAAAATTATTTTCATCTCTGTTTTAGCTTCGAGCTCTGGCACCTCTGCAAATCCCTGCTTCCCTCTGCGAAGGGTCTATCTTTTACTTTTATGCAAGAGTCAGTAGCATTCCTTCTCATTCCAACCTAATTTTTAGTTGGCAAGCATCATGTGGTGGAGAAAGATCTAAGCATATATGGCCATTCTAATATATTTGATCATGAATTATTATTGTTGACAATTATCTATATGATAAATAAGTTGGGAGGCAAAACATTAAGCCCATATCTTTCTCTGTGTTCGATGGATGCTATTTGTTCTAAAAATATGCTTTGAGTGGTAGAAATAATGGAAGACTATATGATAGTTGAGTATGCGGGATTTGCTAAATCAAAGCTCTTACATAGACCCTTCCTGAAAATAAGATGAATTGCAATTGTTTGATGACTGAGAATGCGGTTTGTTAGTTTTCAAGAAAGTTTATGCTCTATACTTTAAAATGTGAATAGCTTGTTACTTGATCATGAGAAGCTTTATGATATGAGCTACTGTTATGACATATAACGATGCTAGAAAAGGTGATTGAAATTATCATTGATCAAACTTGTGCACCTGCTAGCATTCACACTTCATAAATTATTTCTTTTATCATTCACCTACTCGAGGACGAGCGGGAATTAAGCTTGGGGATGCTGATACGTCTCCAACGTATCTATAATTTATGACGTATTCATGCTATTATATTATCCTTCTAGGATGTTTTATATGCATGCTATTTTATATGATTTTTGGGACTAACCTATTAACCTAGAGGCCAGTGCCAGTTTCTGTTTTTTCCTTGTTTTTGAGTTTTACAGAAAAGGAATACCAAACGGAGTCCAATTGACGTGCCTATTTTTGATGATTTTTTATGGACCAAAAGAAGCCTCCGGAGCAAAAGAGTTGGGCCAGAAGAGCCCCGAGCTGTCCATGAGGGTGGAGGGCGCGCCCACCCCCCTAGGTGTGGGCCCCTGCCTCGTGGACGACTCGGGAACCTCCTTGACGTGAGACCTACACCAAAAATTCCTATAAATACTGAAACCTCCAGAAAATAACCTAGATCGGGAGTTCTGCCGCTGCAAGCCTCTGTAGCCACCAAAACCAATGGGACCTGTTAGGCACCACCTGGGGGGGA
Source organism: Aegilops longissima (assembly GCA_021605205.1). NCBI lineage: Eukaryota > Viridiplantae > Streptophyta > Magnoliopsida > Poales > Poaceae > Aegilops > Aegilops longissima. The sequence continues at coordinate 142,623,713 of CM038676.1, read as the reverse complement.
TCCTCACCGTGGCCATCTTCATCATCCGGTGCTCTCCATGACGAGGAGGGAGTAGTTCACCCTCGAGGCTGAGGGTATGTACCAGTAGCTATGTGTTTGATCTCTCTCTCTCTCTCTCTCTCTCTCTCTCTCTCTCTATCTATCTATCTATCTCTCTCTCTTGTTCTTGATTTGGCACGATCTTGATGTATCGCGAGCTTTTCTATTATAGTTGGATCTTATGATGGTTCTCCCCCTCTACTCTCTTGTAATGGATTGAGTTTTCCCTTTGAAATTATCTTATCGGATTGAGTCTTTAAGGATTTGAGAACACTTGATGTATGTCTTGCCGTGCTTATCTGTGGTGACAATGGGATATCACGTGATCCACTTGATGTATGTTTTGGTGATCAACTTGCGGGTTCCGCCCATGAATCTATGCATAGGGGTTGGCACACGTTTTCATCTTGACTCTCCGGTAGAAAGTTTGGGGCACTCTTTGAGGTTCTATGTGTTGGTTGAATAGATGAATCTGAGATTGTGTGATGCATATCGTATAATTATACCCACAGATACTTGAGGTGACATTGGAGTATCTAGGTGACATTAGGGTTTTGGTTGATGTGTGTCTTCAGGTGTTATTTTACTATGAACTCTAGGGCTGTTTGTGACACTTATAGGAATAGCCCAATGGATTGATCGGAAAGAATAACTTTGAGGTGGTTTCGTACCCTACCATAATCTCTTCGTTTGTTCTCTGCTATTAATGACTTTGGAGTGACTCTTTGTTGCATGTTGAGGGATAGTTATATGATCCAATTATGTTATTATTGTTGAGAGAACTTGCACTAGTGAAAGTATGAACCCTAGGCCTTGTTTCCTAGCATTGCAATACCGTTTGTGCTCACTTTTATTACGTGTTACCTTGCTGTTTTTATATTTTCAGATTACAAAAACCTATATCTATCATCCATATTGCACTTGTATCACCATCTCTTCGCCGAACTAGTGCACCTATACAATTTACCATTGTATTGGGTGTGTTGGGGACACAAGAGACTCTTTGTTATTTGGTCGCAGGGTTGCTTGAGAGAGACCATCTTCATCCTACACCTCCCACGGATTGATAAACCTTAGGTCATCCACTTGAGGGAAATTTGCTACTGTCCTACAAACCTCTGCACTTGGAGGCCCAACAACGTCTACAAGAAGAAGGTTGCGTAGTAGACATCATTCACCGACACCATCGTCAACCGCACCGGAGTAGCTTTGCCTATACCATTTTCAACCCTACCGAGGCCGCTTTGCCAACTCACAAGTCCACGGCCTCAGATCCCCTTCCTCGCACCCTCATCCAACCTAGTGGAGCAGCTTCTGACGCCCCGTCCACGGCCGCAGATCCGCATCGTCGACACCATCCTTAACCCAACCACTGGAGCAGCTTCACATACGCCCTTGTCCACGGCCACAGATCCGCTTCGCCCACACCGTAGTCCACCCTACCGGAGCCGCTCCACAAACACCCTACTCGACGGTTCTAGATCTCCTTACGGACCCGACAACCGCCAGCAGCGTCATCACCCTTGCGTTTCTAACCTGATTCCCACCGTCGGCAAGATGCCAAGCACCCGCCACGGCCTAGGTACTTGTCACCTTTAAACCGTCCGACATCACATGCCGATGTACTTCAAATATACTAACAGGTCGTTGTTACCTGTTATGCAGCTGGCAAAAACTACAAGGACGATGTTTCTTCTGGATCTAACAGCTTGGCCAATCAAGATCCTGGACCGAGGCATTGCTATGATCTTGTAAGCGCGTCTCTCTCTCTCTTGTATTGCTTTGTGCCTGCCAGCGTGCTTTTCTAGGATTTTCGACCAGTAATCCCTTTATGCAGACAATGATTTCTACTACTGGCTGCTAAATTAGATATGTAGATGTCGTACATGATACTACCTCGTACCTCCGTTCCTAAATATAAGTCTTTCTAGAGATTCCACTATAGGCTACATATGGAGCAAAATGAGTGAATCTACACTCGAAAATGCATCTATATACATCTGTATGTGGTCCATACTGGAATCTCTACATAGACATATATTTAGGAACAGAGGCAGTACATTACACAAAATCGTAGGTGGCATTTAGGAATTCCAGTGCACTACATTAGGCTCCCTTAGAGTGCTTGCTAGTCCAGCACACAGAGTCATGGCTAGTTTATGCTACGCACACAATCATTAATTGGTGGTTTAAATATGCGCAAGGGATATGCAATGTATTATCATGTAGAGATGTCTGAAATTAGCCGTGTCAACTTGCAGATAGGGTTACACAATGAAAAAGTACAAGATGTATGTGGCAATTTCGTGGAACATCGCAAAAAAAAAAGGAGAGCCAGCGGTGAGCCTATACAGTGTGCTATGGTACGTCACACCTCCATTGCAATCATCGTGACATGTTATTTGTATGTCAGTTCTATTGGCCAAGTTTCTTAGGGACAATTATTATGAGTTATCCTAAGAAAATAAGCACCTATGAATATAAGCTCCATGTAATAAGCCAACCAGTTCTTTTCATTGCGTTTTTAGCTTATCTTTGGTATTATCAGTGAAAAGTCTAGATTGCATTATATTTTTTCATTTTGCTGCCCATATGAAAATTAATTTGACTTGCAGACATCACAAATTGAACCCAGTGCAGTAATTAATATGATAGGAAAATAGACCATCACTATTTGCTCAAAATGCAAATACAAAGATACCATCTACTTGGCACAATCTACTTTGGTCAATGTTTTCCATAGAGATCCCATTGCCTAATTTAAATGAAGAACGCATGACCCACATTTAAATGAAGAACAATTATTTACTGAAATTCGATGGTCCAAGTGGCTGGTTATTATCATATAGCAGCACCACCTAAAAGCATCATATAGCAGCAGCAGCAGCTTATAGCAACTCATCATACAGCAGGAGCAGGAGCAGCAGTGTGCAATTCATCATATACCAGCAGCAGCTCATAGCAATTCATCATATAGCAGCAGCAGGAGCAGCTCATAGCAATTCATCATATAGCAGCAGCAGGAGCAACTCATAGCAATTCATCATATAGCATCAGCAGGAGCAGCTCATAGCAATTCATCATACAGCAGCAGCAGGAGCAGCTTATAGCAACTCATCATATAGCAGCAGCAGCTCATAGCAATTCATCATATAGCAGCAACAGCAGCTCATAGCAATTCATCATATAGCAGCAGTAGCTCGTAGCAATTCATCATATAGCAGCAGCAGGAGCAGCTCATAGCAATGCATCATATAGCAGCAGAAGAAGCAGCTCATAGCAATTCATCGTATAGTGGATCAAAATGAAAATTTGGCAAAAAATCAGAGGAGATCCTCACCTTGTTGGATGAGCTCATCCTTCAACAGCACCTCAAGGCCACGGCCTGGGAGGTGGGAAGGGGGAATAAGGTGCTTTCTCCCGCAGTGTGGCATCAGTCGTAGTTGTGCAACGCCTGCCGGAGTAGTGCGTTGGACGAACTACAGTGGAGCAGCTGCTGGAGACCATGAGAATGAGGGGCGGCGCTAGAGGAGCAGCCAGGGAGATTTGCCCCTACCCGCTGGCCATGTAGCCTAGATGGATAGAGCATCGTCAAGGACCAGGCCAGATGGGACCAGTGGCAACGGCTCGCTGGAGGAACCCTAGTGCTGCAGGCAGGGGATCGAGGTAGAGGGGAAGGGGAGAGGAGATGCAAGCGGGCAGGGCAATGAACACTTGCGTGTTTGTTTTTTCTTGAGGGTGAGGTGTGACGCGGGCGTCAGTAGTTGCATTTTGAGTGTAATATAGGCAGACAACAGAGTCATTTCACTATTCCCCTTCCCTTCAATTTTTAGTGAGGTTCTACCCGAAATACCCCCCCCCCCTCCAAAGCAAAATTAGTTAAGCCCAAGCCCATAACTCAAAAATGACTTCTTTACATCTTTTATGGCTTATTTTGACAATAAGCCCGAAAAAACGGAATAGAACGGCCCTTAACCTGCAATTCAATTGTGCGTGCAATGATGAATCACTCCACCTGCTATAGTGTACATTTAGGCATCATCATACATGGCATAACCTAATACATGTGCATTCCATTGTAGAATCTGGAATATGCAATGTTTATGTTAGTTCATCGTTGCACATGATGTTTAAATGCCCCTTAAATCTGGTCAGTCAAGTGATGGTCTTTAAGCCTCCTTCTTTGCTTCTTTTCTTGATATGTAAGATTTGCTCACACATCTGTCCAATTGCTTATTTGCATCAGCCAGCCATACTAGGACTGTTTGCTTTGATTACTTGCTGTTCTTGACCTAACACTCTAATGAGCTTGTCAGCAGTAAACACTAAGGGCTCTGTAGTGGGGCCTTTTCTAACTCATAGGTGACATAAAGGTTTGGTCAGTACACTAAAGTAGGCTCTCCAAGAGTACACGGAGATCCAGTTCGAAGGTATGCCTAGTTTTTACATAGTCTGAGACATAGTAAATGCTCATTTCATTGTGTGCAAGTGCAAGAGATGCGACATGTTTCATTATGTGGTGTTGTTTTGTTATAATCTCATCCTTTTGTGTTCACAGAGTGGAAAGTATGCATATTTATCTTCCAAGGAGACGAGTAACTAGTTTGTGTCACCTTGCAGAGGGGGTGCAATGAAGATAAGATTGTAGATTTCCAAGTACAAGATGTTAGGAAGGAGCCTTGCAAGAGAAGTAGGAGCTGCGCTGAGCCTCTTCAACCTGTTAAGGTAAGTCATTGTATCCAACTCAACAGTTCAATTCCTTGTTTGTTTCAGGCATAGTTAATTTGCTCTTTTCAATTGCTTTATTTGTCCTCAGTTAATGAGATGCCCAAAGAATGATGCCTGATGTTGGGTACTTGTATAACTATTAGTTGACATAATTAAAGGCCTTACCATTTAATTACTCTGCCGAAGTGTGCCTGAAGCTTTGAAGTCTATTAACCAACTATTATTGCATGAGGCTCACAATCTAGTTTATACTAGGCTAATGATTGCATAGTTTTTCTTATTGTAGTATGTTTGTATGAAACCCTCTGTCGTTCATTATGCTCCCTAAGACTTTAATTGAGCTACAAAATGGCCAACTACTTGCTTACTTCTACGCAACATGATGTCTAAATTTGTAACTTGTCCGTGTTTTGGATTGGCCCCAGCATCATGCTCCTCTGGTGAGCTAAGAGAGATTTCTATATGCAGGCTGCACAGACTACCTTTTTTATAATTTTTAAAATATCACCTGCTTATGCTTCGTGACGTGTAACATTATTGTTAGTCCTGTTTTGCCATGTATAAAATAGTCTGTCTTGCTCGCTTCACTATTGTAACTATATTTTTGCCCTAGTCATATGTACTTACAGAAACATTTCAGGATGAAGTGTGACATCAACACAAAGATCTGCGAGCAATGCGGCACGGCCGTTACCGAATGATTATGGATTGGAATTGGAATGTGCTGATGTTCTCGAGCATCAACTAGAGGTGGCAAGACAACGTGTACATGATTCTCAACGTACAATCAACAAGTTGAGACTGGACATGCAGGTATTAGATGCAGGAGTCAAAAAAATGAAACAAGACACAGAGGTAACAACGAAGGAATTGGAGATTTTGCAGACTGAAATTTGTGCTATCTAAATCCGGCCAATCCTATTTTCTGAAGAGATTATAGTTCAAATGGTAAGTTATGTTGATGCGCATCCATGATGTATGAGCTGTATTTTCCTAGTGTATGTAATTTGCTGTTTGTGTATGCTTTATTATCACTGGTGCCGAACCATAATGCCCAGAGGGTATAATCGGCTGCAATTTCTTTATTGTATAGTGTAGGATTATTCTATGTTTCTATGCCTTAGTCTCTTTATTGTATAGTGTATGTTTTTAGAGGTGATAGTATAGAGTAGGATAATTCTTTGAATATGCTATATCGTTCAGACGGGGGCCAACTCGCCCAAATGTTGTAGTGACCATGGCCCTCCACGGGCCGTATGATCCATGGGCCTTCTATCGGCTGTCGGATCCATGGGCCTTCTATGGCTCGTTGGATCCATGGGCCTTCTATGGGTCGTCGGATCCATGGGCCTTCTATGGGTCGTCGGATAAATGGGCCTTCTATGCGCCGTCGCATCAATGGGCCTTCTACGTCCCGTAGGATCCATGGGCTTTATACGGACCGTCTCATCTATGGGCCTTGTACGGGCCGTATAAGGGGCCGTAAACGGGCTAGAGTGGAAATTGTACGTTTTATGGGCTGACCATAATGGGCCGTTAATAGGCCGTATTTGATGATGCTATGAAAATGGCCCAACAGATTAACGAGCCACAAACGGGCCGATTGTATCCACAGCTGAATTTGGCCCTAGCGAAAAAGGCGATGGGCCGTAAGTAACGAATCTTTGAAATGAGCCCAAGAATAAATGGGCCCGAGAAGGCGAAAGGTAACACGGGCTGAAACGACCCCATGGAATAATGGGCTGCTAATGGGTATAAAGCGATACACTGTTCATTACAGGCCGGTTTCGCCATGGACCATTAATTGGCCAAGAGTTACAAAGGGACTCATATGGGCCGAAATACGTCATGGGCCATACATGGGCCGGAAGTTACAACGGGCTGGAATCATATTGGATGGCCCAGATGACACTACTGGGCCTAATTCCGTTAGGTCGTAACGGGTCGTGAGTTAGCGGGCTATAAATGGGCTATATGCGAACATGCCGTTAACAGGCTTTCCGTGGGCCGGCCAGCCACCTTTTGACCAAGTCAAACGGGCCGGCCTTTTCACAAGAATGGGCCTCTGTTGGGCCATGCCACGTGTCGACGTATCATAGGCGCCTTGCGTCCAATGAGTGGATGACATATGTGCCAACGGTGAGCCGACACGTGTTTCCTCCAGCCAATGATGATTTTACACATGGAAAATACCCATTGGTCGGGGCTGTTAACGGGTTATCGGATCCAAAACCGGACCCAATAGCTTAACGGTGTTCCGTTACGGTGGATGCCACGTGTCGGTCACCCTTGACGAAAGCACTTCTGTGACGCGTGATTTATCGTCATGGAAGTGGACACTTCCGTGATGATAATTTTGGTAATGTCATGGAACACTTCTCGACGACCACGGTATGACTACCTTGATTACATCATAAATTTGTCATGGATGTACATGCATGACAGAAAACGTGACCTACTGTGACAAACATGTATCATCACGGAAGTGTATTTTTTTGTAGTGAGTCTTATGTCCGCCTACCTGATCAGGGTAGCGCGCGCCCATAACCTTCCCTCGTTGGAGGCAACGGCGAGAGGCATGACAATAGATCGCATTAAGGCCTTCCCATAAAGGCAAAATGTCGCTGCACTGAAGAAGTTTGATTTGGTGGCACTATGACTCGATCCCATCGATGACGGAGGAGGTTTGTTATTATTAAGTCATATTATTATCTTCTCCATCATCATGAGCATATTTAACATGAATGCAACACTGAGCATGCATCATACAAATGCTTTAACAAAATACCAAGCTTCTCAAGTGAACAACTATAGCATAAAGAACATGACAATACCAAGTACTAGCATATCAACGGTGCATTACAATCATCATAACATTTTATAACGATGACATGAAAATAAATTAGAGTAGTGAGATGGCATTATTAATAACAACATTCTAATTAGCATGGCAAAAGATATCATGAAAACACAAGCATGCATGATAAGCATAATGGAATAACTGCAGACGAAAACGATAAGAAACAACTGCAACTACACACACACAAGGTGCAAGCAAAGTCAACATACAAGTTTGGGGCTCATGATAAGAGGTTGGCTTGCCTGGGGGTCGACAAATACTCCGGGAAGAAGTGTGAAACGATCACGGAAAGATTTGCCGGAAACAGTTCTCTCTTGGAGGGGGCTGTTTATGGGCAAGGGCAAAGTGGTCATTTTCATTGTGTGAAAACATAATGAAAATGATACCAACGAAAAGAGCTCGACGAACAGAAAACGTGAGCGTTGGAATCACCTCATTCGGAGTTACGAGCGCAAAGTTGTGGCTGTTCACTTTTTTGGCAGAAAAGAGGCTTAAACAGTGCATGTTCACAAAATAAGCACTTCGGCGGGCGGTCTGAAAAAGAGAAAGCGCAGTTCAGAGAATATGTTTCCAGAGAAAGGAAAGCGTATTCACACAATACGTTTTCAGTTATCAGAAAACGTACTCCAAAGAATACGTCTTCAGAGAAATGAAAGCGCACTTCGGGCTATGCGTCTCCGCTTACGCTGACATGGCGCTCCTTGTCTCGCCGACAGGTGGGGTCACGCGGGGAGGTACCCGCCTGGCCTGGCTTCTTCTTCTTCCCGCTCGAGCGTGCGCATGGCCGAGGGAGAGGATCGCCCCGACGGCGATTGCCGACGCATCCTGCCGCCGTTCGCGACGAGCGACCTACCCAGAAGATCAGGACGGAGAGGCGCATCGGATGGGTGTGGTTCCTGCCGCCGACAAGCACCAGAGAGAGAACTGCAGGGCCCGGGGCGGAGAGGAATTCTGGTCGCCGGTGAAGTGGGGCTACGGTGGGGAAAACGGACGGGCGGCAAGCCAGGGAGGATCGCTGGGGTGTGGCACAACTCGGGGTGAGGTCGACGAGCGTCGGGAAGGCTCAGGTGAGTGGATTGGGGCGGGGCAGGGAAGTGAGGTCGCCGGAAATCCAGGCGCTCTAGCGTGGGAATCGACGGGGCTTGGATACGGGAGCGCACCAGAGAGCGAGGGGAGGAGGTTGGGAGTGCTGGCTTGCTCGGGGAGGGTCGCGGACGGGCTATTTATAGCCGGACGAGGAGCACCCGAGCCGGGCACCGCCGAGCGTGTCCGGATGAGGCTCTGCCGGCTGCAGCAGTCACGGGGGCACAGGAAGCCGACGCGGCGCAGAGGCTCACGGAGACGAGCAGAGCTCGAGGACAAGAGGAGGAAGAGAACAGGGAGGGGAAGACGACGGTGCACACGGGCGCGCACTGTGCGGCCACGGGAACGGCTCGCCATAGAAGAAAACGGAGGGGAAGAGGAGTCCAGAGGGAAGAATACGTCGAGAGGGGGTTGTAGGACATTAATGGGGAGGCCAGAGCCGGTCGGAGTGACGCTACCGACGACCACAGTACGCAGACCACCGTTTTGGCTGGTTGCTCTCGTGGTCACCACGGACAAGGCGCGCTCTGGGCTCTTTAATGATGCCAGCTCATGTCTACAGTGTAGTCCATCCAAGGTAGAGTATTACCACGCTAAAGAAACGGGCGAAGACAAAGGGGGCTGAGTAAACTAAGCTTCACAAGCTGGATGTAGCGAACTTGACCTCATTCTAGAGATAAAACCAGAGAGGTTAAAAGGTAAACTTGATGTCTGGGAGTCTTAGGGTAGCAAGGACTACGGTCCTGGGAATTATGAGGTCATTTGGACAAGTATTTAACATAGTTGCAGTGCAATTGCCAAATCTGGTCCAGAAACCAAATGATGAAGAAGCACTCACTAGGGGTGTTGGATTGGGCTAAAACTTGGCAAAGCCTGATGATTTGGACATACAATGATGCTGTAAAAATTTCATACCAAATGGACTTGCCAAAATGGTACTTCCTTCATAGCTAGTATTTCTGGCCAGAAACTTGAGAAAAATCCTCAGGACAAATGGCTAGATGAAATGGGCCAAAATTTTGTTGAGATAGGTTATATGAGTAGGAGAAGACTTGGGAAAATTTTCAGCCATAATGGAGCAAGATAAAACATACTTGATTCACAAACTGAAAATTTGGACAGAATCAAAGAATTGCTCCTGCGCTCACATAGTTCAATGGAATGAGCTGACTTTTGGAGGAGGGTGATGATATGATCATTACAGACTGCTGGAAAAGTTTCAGCTCATTTTGATCATCTATGAGGCTACTTCTTTCTCAAACAAGAAATCTGAACAGAAACTTGAGAAAATTTCCAAGGAAGATTGGATAGATGAATTGAGATTATTTTTGGTATCCAGAGATCATTTATCAATGTTAATCACCCTGCAAAATTTCAGCTCAAATGGATGAAGGGTTCAAGCACTTCCTTTGCAAAATAAAAATCAGACAAGGCAGAAACTTGCATTGGATCATGTGCTCAAATTATGAACTTTGGAGCATGGGTTTGGATGAAAAGGGTGAAGATATAGCAAGTACAATCTCCACAAATTATTTGGGAATTTTCCTTGCTATAAAAATGGTAGCTCCTTTGGAAAATGGCAGAAATGCAATATTGGCTCAAAATAGGAAAAGGCAATTTCCCTTATTTAAATGTGGCCAATATTTTTGCCAGAGGTAAGATTAGACATAAATATCATCTCCATAAATTTTCATGAATTTAGGAGCTGGTTAGATATGCCTTTGGATTTTATTCCTCGGATGACAAGAAAAGGAATAAATCTCAAATGAAAAATATTGCATAGGACTTAGCAATATTTTTGCATATCCAAGATTTAGAAAGGTAGGAGGATCTCTGGGAACATATGGGATGATCAACAGATCAGGAGAAATGATGGCTCCTTTGCAAGTACAAAGGAAATATTTAAAATCCAAAAATTGGAATTAGGGTTTAAATGGTTTTGATATGATGCAACTGAGATCTTGTTCACTAACAAAGACGTGAGCAAGGTTTGAAGGGTTGAAAATGACAAGAATTGTCAGATACATCCAGCAAACTCAGGAGAAAAATTTGAAAAATGATTGCCAGGAAGGAATAACAACACAAAAATTGATAACCCAATTTTGGGGTTGTTACATAGCATGCGAAAAAAATGCATTTCTCACAATTACTGGACTTATGCCATCCAACCCTAACCAATTTTGTTTTGGTGAAGTTCACATCAATATGGAACTTTCTGTTGGAGCAACTGTAGAGCCTACGTGTTATACATTTATTAAGGCCTTCTTTGGTTTATATGGTAGGAAAATCGTAGGAATAGAGAAGTCATAGGAAATGAGATGACATGTATCTCAAATCCTATGAGTAGGAATATGAAAGGTGATGCCCTTTGATTCACATCATAGGATTTTTTTTCTCCATTAAGTCTACTAATCTTTATTTTCCTATGAAATGTGGAGGATAGGAAGAATTCCTTCATAGGAATAGGATTCCATTCCTACAAACCAAAGGGCTCTAAAGGATTTTTTCCTATAGAAATCATATCCTATGAAATTCCTACAAGATTCCTCTAACCAAAGGAGGCCTAATTGTACTGATGCATCTTCCATAACTAACAATGATATACGTTATACGGAAAATTACAGCATGTCTTGGTGTGACTTCATTATATGAAAAATAGCCATACTAGGTGTTCCACTGCAGTCTATGAAAAAAGGGAGTAAGGGCATTTCCGATGTTCTCCTGCAATCTTTGCCTCGGTGTGTTTGGGTGTGTGCAGATGGACAGGTGACCGGTGGATCATATATTGTATAAGGCCAGTCTAGATTATGCCCGATCCGTCTATGACTTTAAGCACTCAAGTTAATTCCATGTGATGAGACTGACAAACAACTATTATTTGTATCCACAAAGATCATCCCGGAAGATGGCCTTCCTAATATATATATATATATATATATATATATATATATATATATATATATATATATATATATATATATATATATATATATATTTTATATATATATATATATTTATATTTATTTATTTATTTATTTTCAATTTAAAAGCAGCTTCTGTTTTGCACTTGCAAACAAAAGTCGAGATTACAGTAAAAAGTTGGTGACTTCTGTTCATATTGATGGATCAATTTTATACTAGCATATGCTTACATGGTAATGACTACATGTAACGCCCCGGATACAACTTTCCATATTCGTAACTCCAACTCTTGCCTTTTAGGAGATGCGATATGATATTTCCTTTGTGGTTGGGTTTTATGCATTGTTTTGCATTGTGTTCATGTCGGGCATCTCATCTCATGGCATCATTCGCATTGCATTGGCTTTTCGTTGCCGTCATTGTTTTTCAAACTTGCATCCGCGCGTAGTTGCAGCTCCTCGCTTCCCTCTATGTTGCGTTCGTTGACCCCTTTCGAGATCAACCGTGTTTTCGGTTCCCTCTTGTCAAACCACCTAACCTCTCTCCGACCCCCTTTTTCGTGCGTCCGAAATCTTCCCCGAACCCGACCCGAGCTGTCGTCACCGTTGGATCCAGATCATCCCCTAACGTCTATAAAACATCTCCGTTTCTTATTTAGACTTTCCTAACCTATCTTTTCCCGACCGTCGGATTTTGATCGGATGATCTAACTCCCCCCTCTTTTCCATATATATATAGTCTACCCCTAGTCCATTTTGGACCAAACCCTAAATTTTAGGAGCAATGTCCCATCCATCCCCACGCCGCCACTCCACGAATTCCCTCGGGATCCTCGAGATCCATCTCCCTCCAACCAGCGCTTTGAGGCGTGCCTCCTCTTCCCTCCTCTCGCTCGATCCCGAATGGATCGTGAGCACCCAGCGCCTCCACGTCGCCTTGCCCGTCCACGCCACCGGCGACAACATCAGCAGCCCCGCGCCCCGAGCACCTCTCCTCTCGTTCTGCAGCGGCTTCTTCCGAGATCCCGCTCCCGTGCGTGTCCAGCACCAAGGAGAGGAGCTCCTCGAGCCCTCGATCCAGCAGCAGCGCCCGAAGCGCCTCCTCACCTCGTCCGCCCGAGCACCGTCCTGCCGCGCCGGCCGGCGAGCCGACGCCGACGAGCTCCAGCTTGCCCTCGTCCGCCCGAGCACTAGCAGGGCCGCCCTCTCCTTCCCTGTCTCTCTTTTCTTCTTCCCTTCTCCTCCCGTATCATCTCTCACCTCGCCTCCCTGCAGGAACCGAACAGCGCCGCTGCCCAAGCCGCACGGGAGACGAGCACCCCGCAGCGGCGCCTAGGTTGCCCGCAGCTCCGTCGCCGCCGGGAACGAGTCCTTCAGCCCCGCATGGACGTTGTCTCTCTGCACCTCGTCTTCAACCAGCCCGACCACCCGATCCGCGCCGCTCTGCCGACTCGTCTCCGACCCTGCTTGCCGGACCACCCCCGCCTCCAGCGCCGGTGATCGCCAGACCACCAGGACCGGCCTTCTCCCTGTCCTTCTTCCTCCTTCCCGTGCTCCCCCTCCTCTCTCATTTCCTCTCTCTCTCTCTCTGTCCAGGAACCCAGGCGACTCCATGGACAGGAGCACTGCAGCGGTGCAGCCGACCCGCTCCGCCCGGCGACCTGCTCGGATCGGTCGTCCCGCCGCCAAGTGTCGCCGTCGACCTCCATCTCTCGCATCGCGCCAAGTCCGCGCCCGCCCGCTGCGTCCTCTGTTTTCCCATCGAGCAGCACCGGTAGCGCCTCGCTCGACCGGGTCTGACCGCGTTGACCGCGCCAATCGCCAGACCCTCCTCCTCTTCGCCAGATCCAGTAGCGCCTGGCCCAGCTCGGCGCCGCGTGGGCCACAGGCGAGCGGCCAGCCGCGCCCCTGCCTGCCTCCTCCCCTTGACTTCCTCGGCCGCATCCACCGACTGGCTTGGCCCATGGTGGCGCTTGATCCGCCAGATTCGGCCCAGTGTTGTTTTTCTTTAGATCTGCGAATTTGTCTATTATCCAGTAAATTACTATTTTGCAGAAAACCCCCTGTTCATCATGCATATAATAACTTTTTAACAGTGCATCATATGTAAAAACTTTATATATGTAAAATGCTTAGAAAATTGTGTAGATTAATAATATGCCACTTTCATCTATGTTAAAATGTTTAACATGCTGTTTGTGTTTATTTTGCATAATGCCATGCTAAAATGATTTATTTCATAACTAAATAACCGTAGCTCCATTTTAAATAAATTATATATGTAAATGGGGTAGAAAAATGCCTAGTTTAACATGGTATACTTTATTTGCATGTTTAACAACTCTAAAATTGTGTTCAGGGCAGATCAGTTCCAAATCTAAAATATGCATATGGGGTTTTACCGGAATTGTTGTTTGTTGTTCCGGCCTCATTTAAACTTGCCTAAATAGTTAGTTTACGTATGCTTCACCTCTTGCCATGTTTAATAACATTTAATATTGTTGAGTACCTACTTGGGAGAGAACTAAATAAGTGTTGTGGTGTTTTGTCAATATGCAACCCGTTGCATATTGAGCTCCACTTAACTTGTAGTGTTGTTTGTGCATATTGCCATGCCATGCCTCATTAAACCGGACATGCATCATACTTGTTTGTGCATCATGACATGTTTATGTGATGGTTGTTTACCATGTTGTTTGCTTCTTTCCGGTTTGCTTCTCGCTTAGCTTCGGTTTCGTTCGGAGTTGTGAGGATTCGTTCGTCCACATCCTTTTGTCTTCTTCATGGACTCGTTCTTCTTCCTGCGGGATTTGAGCAAGATGACCATACCCTCGAAATCACTTCTATCTTTGCTTGCTAGATGCTCGCTCTTTTGCTATGCCTATGCTATGATGCCTATCACTTGCTTATCATGCCTCCCATATTGCCATGTCAAGCCTCTAACCATCCTTTCCTAGCAAACCTTTGTTTGGCTATGTTACCGCTTTGCTCGGCCCTCTTATAGCGTTGTTAGTTGCGGTGAAGATGAAGTTTGTTCCTTGTTGGAACATGGAGATGTTGTTCCTTGTTGGAACATGTTTACTTGTTGGGATATCACAATATATCTTATTTAATTTAATGCATCTATATACTTGGTAAAGGGTGGAAGGCTCGGCCTTATTCACAGTGTTTTGTTCCACTCTTGCCGCCTAGTTTCCGTCATCTTGGTGTTATGTTCCCGGATTTTGCGTTCCTTACGGTTGGGTGATTTATGGGACCCCTTGACAGTTCGCTTTGAATAAGACTCCTCCAAAGAAGGCCCAACATTGGTTTTACCACTTGCCACCTAAGCCTTTTTCCCTTGGGTTCTGCAGACTCAAGGGTCATCTTTATTTAACCCCGGACCGGTGCTCCTTGAGTCTTGGCCCAAACCAGCGATGTCCGGCGCCCCGGGCAATCGGGGTCTATGCCAACCCGACGTCTGGCTCATCCGGTGTGCCACGAGAACGAGATATGTGCAGCTCCTATCAGGATTTGTCGGCACATCCGGCGGCTTTGCTGGTCTTGTTTTATTCTTTGTCGAAATGTCTTGTAGTCCGGGATTCCGAGATCGATCGGGTCTTCGGTAGAAGGAATATCCTTCGTTGACCGTGAGAGCTTATCATGGGCTAAGTTGGGACACCCTGCAGGTATTATCTTTCAAAGCCGTGCCGCGGTTATGAGGCAGATGGGAATTTGTTAATGTCGGTTGTAGAAAACCGAAGTTGATCTTAATTAAAATACACCAACGCGTGTGTAACCGTGATGGTCTCTTCTCGGAGTCCGGAAGTGAACACGTGTTGGAGTTATGTGTGGCGTAAGTAGTTTGGGATCACTTCTTGATCATAGTTGTTCGATCGTGCCTTGCTTTCTCTTCTCGCTCTCTTTTGCGATTGTAGCCACCAGATATGCTAGTCGCTTGCTGCAGCTCCACCTCACTACCTGTCCTACCTTTAAGCTTAAATAGTCTTGATCTCGCGGGTGTGAGATTGCTGAGTCCCGTGACTCACAGATACTTCAAAACCAGTTTGCGGTGCCGATGAAACCTTGCGGTGACACATCCGAGCTCAAGGAGGAGCTCGAAGAAGATCTTGTTCTTTGTGTTGTTTCGTTTGATTGATCGAAGAGTGGAGCCAGTTGGGACGATCGGGATCTGTGTAGCTTTGGGGTAGTCTTCTTTTATTTTGGTTCCGTAGTCGGACCTTGATTGTATCTGTATGATGTAATGCTTTACTCATGTATTGTGTGAAGTGGCGATTGTAAGCCAACTATGTATCTCTTTCCTTATTGTATTACATGGGTTGTGTGAAGATTACCTCACTTGCGACATTGCTTTCAATGCGGTTATGCCTCTAAGTCGTGCTTCGACACGTGGGAGATATAGCCGCATCGAGGCGCTACAAGTTGGTAATCGAGCCATCCCGACTTAGGACCCCCTACTTGATTGTTTCTTTGGCGTTGTTGAGTCTAGAACGGAAAATGTTTTGAGTCTTAGGATTATATATCGAGAGTAGGATTCTTTTACTCCTCGGTCCTTAAATCGCTCTGGTGAGGTCTCTGACGTAGAAGTTTTGACTTTCCTCTCCTCAAATTTCACTAAAAAAATTTTAGGATCACGGGTATCTTGGAATCGTTCGATGGTTTTGTGACGAGAACATTGTTCTTGGTGCCTCGACATTTAGGAGTTGTGGCAGTGTCCACAGGAGTTGAGCTCCGAGGTGTTGTCGTCACAATTTTATCGTTGCATTTCGGAATACCGAGCTTTGCCGACATCGAAAATCTCTTTTGTGCAGTTGTTGGTGAGATAACCTCGATAACCCAAAGATCGGGCGAGCTCGAGAGTATTGCCATGACTCGTATAACGGATGCTTTTCGAAGGTCGAGGTAAACGATTTCCGAAGGTTTCTTGGTTATGTGTTGAAGGATGGATACAGCTGGATCTAGGTATTGTTAGTTTGGGTGATATATTTTGTGTCCCCTGTATCCCCAACACCTGATTGCATAACCAGAAAGTTTCGGGAGTTTATAGGTGGGAATTCAAGTATCTCGTAGGATATCTTTCCAACAGACACATGATACGATATGGGATCTATCATATGTTTGTTTCCGGCTTATTCTGCAAGCCAAATCCTTTGTTTTGTTTTATTTGTGGTATTCGAGTTGCTTCAATGCCAAGTGTTGATTCCATACCTTATCCTAAATGGTGTTCTCATATTTCTATGTGAATGCTAATCCTTCTTGATCATCGAGTTTGTCATCTCAATTTCTTCTCACCGGTGCGCTTCTCTTCAAGATGATCCCATCATTCTCCCCATTCGCGAGATCAATTCTCAGTTCTTTGCAACGGGGCTTGCTTCATCCGTCCCAGGTTGTCTTTGTTTTCCCCGCCCTCCCACCCTTTTTCTTCAAGACTCGGATTTCTTAATCAAATATCCATCGTATGGATGTGAAGTCTCTTCATTCTTTTCCTCAATGCTCTTATCCGGTGATTCTCATGAAGATGCTAAAGGAAGTTTCAACCTTATCATTGTTCCATTCTAATTTTCTTCTCCGGTGGATTTAGTTCAAGATTTCGGTGTTGATCTTATCCCTTTTCCTCTTTTCACAATGTTTTCTCATGCCGGTGCACCTCTTAATTTTTCACTTCTTGTTATTCATTTGTTTCCGGAGTGCTAAAGATTATCTCGGAAGATTCGTGTTTTCATTCCTAATCCGTGCAAGATTTCTCGTAGTTGTTATCCCTTTTGAGCCATTTAATTCAACCGGCGCAATCTATCTTTTAAATCGTTCAACGGTGTTTCTTTTGAGTGGGCCCTGACCCACAGGTCTTTTCCCAGGATCTTACCTGACTCTTCTAATTTTTCAGAGTTATTCTCAAATTCTTTGCAAAGTTTGATGTAAGGATGAATTATCAGCAGTCAAATGCTTTTCTCCAAGATCTTTCAAATTATTTTCATCGTTCGTTCAACCTTTCTAATTTTTCATCCCGGAGTGCCTCAACAATTCATGGTGGTGTTTCTCGTCGTCATTCTCGAATTTTGAAGACCGAAGATGAGTTTCTCTTAAATCTTGCTCCATTCTCTTCAAGATTCACGGTTCTAGCTTCGTGCCATCCTCATAATTGTTTTGATTGTGAGAATTCTTTTCACCCAGCCGGAGCAATTCAGGAGTCTTTTAAGTTTGATTCTTCGGAGCCCATCATCTTAGAATTATTCATTCAAGCGTTCAACTCTTGTTTTTCCAAATCTTACCGGTGCATCATTCAAGTATTCTCCAATCAGCTCGTCATCTATTCGTTCACTTGTATCTAAATCCCCTCAAATATCTTCATTCGTTTTCCAATTCTTCCCGGTGAATTGTGCCTTTGCTATGTTCATTCTCAATTCTTACGGTGGTTCGTTCAAGATTTCACTTCCTTCTTTATCATATCAATTCATTTGTTGTTTCCAAATCCCACCGGTGGTTCCATCAATACCTTCTCAAGTTTGCGCTATATCTCTATCTGTAATCATTTTTCAATGAGAATAAGTAGTATGCCAATCCATTGCTTGCCATCAATTTAATTGGTGAAGGATCAGCATAATGTAATTCTTATTCTTGTTTCATCGAGTAAGTTCAATTCCTTATTCCGGAGGTTCATCAAAATTCTTGATTTCAGTTGTTCATCTTTTCTTTTCCTGGAGTTACAAGCTCTCATCATCACGAAGATCCATCTAATTCACTGCAAGGCTTCACCTGGTGTTTTCAACTTCTCTTTCTTTCTATCACCCTTTTGTTTACCGGAGTTCATCATGGCTCTACATGGTGCTTCCTCAAGGATTCTTTTCATTCTTCAATGTTCATCAAGATTTCTCTCGGAGTTAAGATCCGCCAAGCTATACTCTAAAATAAACATGGTGTTCAACACATGTTTTGTTTTGAGAAGTTCAAGCATTCTTCATCTTGCATTCCGAAGTGCAATTCTTTCGACCTTATCTTTTGAGGTGGTGTTATGTCATTTTGACAGTTTCATTCATGTTTCATGATTCACTTGTTGTCAAGAATGAGATATTTAAATCCATCAATCTCTTCATTGGAGTTGTCTTGGGCTATATTTCACCTAAAGCTTTCCCTAAGGATTGTTGCTATTTATGGTGCTTATAAAGGACCCAAGTTCTTCATTTGTCCTCTCGGTGAAATAAGTTTCTCGTCTCCTTGTTCATACCGATCCAATCTATTGTTTCCATAGTGGCAGTATTTCGCCGCAATTTTGAGAAGTTTTCCATAAGCCCACTACAAGATTGTTCTTTTCGTTGTTGGTTTTCCAACAACTCCGCTCTAACCTTCTTGGCAAGGATGCTTCCCAAATTCAATTGTGGTAGAAGTTACCATTATCTTCTCCGTTCTTTTCTTTCCAACCATCTAGTTTTTCATTGCATTCTTTCATTTCTACCGGAGGCATTGTGATGTTGCTATTTTCACCCATCATCTCGTTTTGCCAAGATCAAGTTCTTTTCGTGCTTATCCATTTAACCGGAGTGTTGGGTCTATCATTCCTCTTTTAACCGGAGTCTCATCCAGGTGCTTTCATTTTGCCAAGTTCATGATTCTAATTCCTTCCATTTTCAGTCGGAGTGCTGCCCAAATTATATCATTCTTATTCCTTCTCTATCTTGTTTTAACCGGAGTGGTGTCAATATCTATCTTGTCACTTAACCTCATGGTTCTCTTTGTATCCCATGTTCTTCTTATCTTACGGAGTGTTAGAAATCTCGTCATCTTCATTGTATTTTTTTTTCTTCTTTCAGTTTTGTCAACCTCTCAAGGTTCATTGGTTTCACTCTTTTGTCAAAGAAGCAACTTTGTTTTACCTCTTCTGTTCCTCTTCCGTTTCTCTCCGGTGCCATCCTAGATCTCGGGACGAGATCCTCTCGTAGTGGTGGAGTGTTGTAACGCCCCGGATACAACTTTCCATATTCGTAACTCCAACTCTTGCCTTTTCCGGAGATGCGATATGATATTTCCTTTGTGGTTGGGTTTTGTCTGTTGTTTTGCATTGTGTTCATGTCAGGCATCTCATCTCATGGCATCATTCGCATTGCATCGGCACTCGTTGCCGTCATTGTTTTTTAAACTTGCATCCGCGCGTAGTTGCCGCTCCTCGCTTCCCTCTATGTTGCGTTCGTTGACCCCTTTCGAGATCAACCGTGTTTTCGGCTCCCTCTTGTCAAACCACCTAACCTCTCTCCGACCCCCTCTTTCGTGCGTCCGAAATCTTCCCCGAACCCGACCCGAGCTGTCGTCACCGTTGGATCCAGATCATCCCCTAACGTCTATAAAACATCTCCGTTTCTTATTTAGACTTTCCTAACCTATCTTTTCCCGACCGTCGGATTTTGATCGGATGATCTAACTCCCCTCTTTTCCATATATATATAGTCTACCCCTAGTCCATTTTGGACCAAACCCTAAATTTTAGGAGCAATGTCCCATCCATCCCCACGCCGCCGCCACTCCACCGAATTCCCCTCGGGATCCTCCCAGACCCATCTCCCTCCAACCAGCGCCTGAGGCTGTGCCTCCTCTTCCCTCCTCTGCTCGATCCCGAATGGATCATGAGCACCGAGCGCCTCCCTGTCGCCTTGCCCGTCCACGCCACCGGCGACAACATCAGCAGCCCCCGCGTCCCCGAGCACCTCTCCTCTCGTTCCTGCAGCCAGCTTCTTCCCGAGATCCCCGCTCCCGTGCGTGTCCAGCACCAAGGAGAGGAGCTCCTCGAGCCCTCGATCCAGCGTGCATGCGGTCGAGCGCCTCCTCACCTCGTCCGCCCGAGCACCGTCCTGCCGCGCCGGCCGGCAAGCCGACGCCGACGAGCTCCAGCTTGCCCTCGTCCGCCCGAGCACTAGCAGGGCCGCCCTCTCCTTCCCTGTCTCTCTTTTCTTCTTCCCTTCTCCCCCCGTCTCATCTCTCACCTCGCCTCCCTGCAGGAACCGAACAGCGCCGCCGCCCAAGCCGCACGGGAGACGAGCACCCCGCAGCGGCGCCTTGGTTGCCCGCAGCTCCGTCGCCGCCGGGAACGAGTCCCTCAGCCCCACATGGACGCTGTCTCTCTGCACCTCGTCTTCAACCAGCCCGACCACCCGATCCGCGCCGCTCTGCCGACTCGTCTCCGACCCTGCTTGCCGGACCACCCCCGCCTCCAGCGCCGGTGATCGCCAGACCACCAGGACCGTCCTTCTCCTTGTCCTTCTTCCTCCTTCCCGTGCTCCCCCTCCTCTCTCATTTCCTCTCTCTCTCTCTGTCCAGGAACCCAGGTGACTCCATGGACAGGAGCACTCTGCAGCGGTGCAGCCGACCCCGCTCCGCCCGGCGACCTGCTCGGATCCAGTCGTCCCCGCCGCCAAGTGTCGGCGTCGACCTCCATCTCTCTGCATCGCGCCAAGTCCCGCGCCCCTGCTTCGCTGCGTCCTCTGTTTTCCCTGCATCGAGCAGCACCAGCGAGCGCCTCGCTCGACCGGGTCCTGCCCACGTTGACCGCGCCAATCACCCAGACCCAGCTCCTCCTCTTCGCCAGATCCAGCGCGCCCTGGCCCAGCTCGAGCGCCCGCGTGGGCCACAGGCAGGCCGGCCCAGCGTGCCCCCTGCCTGGCCTCCTCCCCGCCAGCTTCCCTCAGCCGCATCCACTGACTGGGCTTGGCCCATGGTGAGCGCCCCAGTCCGCCCAGATTCGGCCCAGTGTTGTTTTTTTTCCAGATCTGCGAATTTGTCTATTATCCAGTAAATTACTGTTTTGCAGAAAACCCCCTGTTCATCATGCATATAATAACTTTTTAACAGTGCATCATATGTAAAAACTTTATATATGTAAAATGCTTAGAAAATTGTGTAGATTAATAATATGCCACTTTCATATATGTTAAAAATGTTTAACATGTTGTTTGTGTTTATTTTGCATAATGCCATGCTAAAATGATTTATTTCATAACTAAATAACCGTAGCTCCATTTTAAATAAATTATATATGTAAATGGGGTAGAAAAATGCCTAGTTTAACATGGTATACTTTATTTGCATGTTTAACAACGCTAAAATTGTGTTCAGGGCAGATCAGTTCCAAATCTAAAATATGCATATGGGGTTTTACCGGAATTGTTGTTTGTTGTTCCGGCCTCATTTAAACTTGCCTAAATAGTTAGTTTACTTATGCTTCACCTCTTGCCATGTTTAATAACATTTAATATTGTTGAGTACTTACTCGGGAGAGAACTAAATAAGTGTTGTGGTGTTTTGTCAATATGCAACCCGTTGCATATTGAGCTCCACTTAACTTGTAGTGTTGTTTGTGCATATTGCCATGCCATGCCTCATTAAACCGGACATGCATCATACTTGTTTGTGCATCATGACATGTTTATGTGATGGTTGTTTACCATGTTGTTTGCTTCTTTCCGGTTTGCTTCTCGCTTAGCTTCGGTTTCGTTCCGGAGTTGTGAGGATTCGTTCGTCCACATCCTTTTGTCTTCTTCATGGACTCGTTCTTCTTCCCTGCGGGATTTCAGGCAAGATGACCATACCCTCGAAATCACTTCTATCTTTGCTTGCTAGATGCTCGCTCTTTTGCTATGCCTATGCTACGATGCCTATCACTTGCTTATCATGCCTCCCATATTGCCATGTCAAGCCTCTAACCATCCTTTCCTAGCAAACCTTTGTTTGGCTATGTTACCGCTTTGCTCAGCCCCTCTTATAGCGTTGTTAGTTGCAGGTGAAGATGAAGTTTGTTCCTTGTTGGAACATGGAGATGTTGTTCCGTGTTGGAACATGTTTACTTGTTGGGATATCACAATATATCTTATTTAATTTAATGCATCTATATACTTGGTAAAGGGTGGAAGGCTCGGCCTTATGCCCAGTGTTTTGTTCCACTCTTGCCGCCTAGTTTCCGTCATACCGGTGTTATGTTCCCGGATTTTGCGTTCCTTACACGGTTGGGTGATTTATGGGACCCCTTGACAGTTCGCTTTGAATAAGACTCCTCCGGCAAGGCCCAACATTGGTTTTACCACTTGCCACCTAAGCCTTTTTCCTTGGGTTCTGCAGACTCAAGGGTCATCTTTATTTAACCCCGGACCAGTGCTCCTTCGAGTGCTGGCCCAAACCGAAGCGATGTCCGCGCCCCTGGCAATCAGGGTCTATGCCAACCCGACGTCTGCTCATCCGGTGTGCCTGCATGAACGAGATATGTGCAGCTCCTATCGATTTGTCGGCACATCCGGCGGCTTTGCTGGTCTTGTTTTATTCTTTGTCGAAATGTCTTGTAGTCCGGGATTCGAGATCGATCGGGTCTTCGGTAGAAGGAATATCCTTCGTTGACCGTGAGAGCTTATCATGGGCTAAGTTGGGACACCCCGCAGGTATTATCTTTCAAAGCCGTGCCCGCGGTTATGAGGCAGATGGGAATTTGTTAATGTCGGTTGTAGAAAACCGAAGTTGATCTTAATTAAAATACACCAACGCGTGTGTAACCGTGATGGTCTCTTCTCGCGGAGTCCGGAAGTGAACACGGTGTTGGAGTTATGTGTGACGTAAGTAGTTTCAGGATCACTTCTTGATCATAGTTGTTCGATCGTGCCTTGCTTTCTCTTCTCGCTCTCTTTTGCGATTGTAGCCACCAGATATGCTAGTCGCTTGCTGCAGCTCCACCTCACTACCCTGTCCTACCTTTGAGCTTAAATAGTCTTGATCTCGCGGGTGTGAGATTGCTGAGTCCCCGTGACTCACAGATACTTCCAAAACCAGTTTGCAGGTGCCGATGAAACCGTGCAGGTGACACATCCGAGCTCAAGGAGGAGCTCGAAGAAGATCTTGTTCTTTGTGTTGTTTCGTTTCAGTTGATCAGTAGTGGAGCCCAGTTGGGACGATCGGGGATCTGTGTAGCTTTTGGGGTAGTCTTCTTTTATTTCTGTTCCGTAGTCGGACCTTGATTGTATCTGTATGATGTAATGCTTTACTCATGTATTGTGTGAAGTGGCGATTGTAAGCCAACTATGTATCTCTTTCCCTTATTGTATTACATGGGTTGTGTGAAGATTACCTCACTTGCGACATTGCTTTAAATGCGGTTATGCCTCTAAGTCGTGCTTCGACACGTGGGAGATATAGCCGCATCGAGGGCGTTACACTACATGTGTAATGTATACTGGCATATTATTCTTTAATAATTATTCCTATATTTTGTTCTTGCACGCCCATTAGCAAAAGCTTAGGCATTGTTAGTTTCATGTATGTCCTTTTAGGGAATAGTATATCATGAATTATGTGTGTAGTCCTTGAAGATTAGGTGCCCGAGAGGCTCACCAAATGTGATTCCTTCAAGGCATTTTTTTAGGAATGGCAGAGGTGCTACATGCCTCTTATCATAACCAAATAATTTCAGATCTTTTTCCAGCTAGCGTTGAAAACACATTGGTAGATTTAACACCTCACATCTTAAACTATATTTGAAAAGAAAAGCTTTGATCTTAATATTTGTTCATTATGTGTTCCACAAAAATACTAGACTGATGTCCTCTTAAATAGTAAATTTAACACATGCTCTTAATCTCTTTCAGATTTGTTCACCCCAAAATAGAGTATATACTCGTCATTGACATTTAGAGCATTCAATGCATATTTTATGAGGTGTTAGGAAAACCCTTTGTTTCCTCGTAAAATGTTGTCCATTTGTTAGAGATAACGACTGGTACTAAATCCAGTGAAAGAATATATATTTTGTTTATCCGGTATTACTTTTGTTCCTTCCCAAGTCCGAAATAAGAAGGCAAGAAGGTACGTAAGCAATACGGGAAAGAAAGACTGGGTCCCCTTCTCTAAGAAGTTTCCTAGTGTGGATCCTTTGGCAATATAACTCTTGAAGAAGTTGTTAGCCTTTGAGTCGAAGGACCGACCAACTACTGAGGAGGAAGGTCTTTGGTGCTATTTTATCATGCTAATGTCTTGGTTTCTTCTCTGCTTGCATCATTAGTTTGTTATGCTTATACTCCTTCCGTTCCAAAATAAGTGTCTGAACTTTGTATATAAAGTTGTACTAAGGTTGAGACACTTGTTTTGAGACTGAGGGAGTATGTAGTAAGTAGTGATATTTCCTTCGATGTTTATATTTCGTAGCACAATGACTGATCCATATTATAAAGACATTTACAAGACAGTGAGTACATCCTATGAGCCAAACAGAAAAGGGGAGTATGATCCTAATTTTCTTGGAGCGCAATGATAAGGTGTATAGGAACAAGCATGCAATAGTGATTGTGGCCTCTATTTCTATACTACTTTAAAAAGATGTAAGGTTCCGCCTTGCGTATCGTTTTGTGCACCATGCCTTGTTCAACTCGGATGTTTGTCTGATTTCATTGTTATGACAATATTTTAATATTGTATCCCCATTGCAATGCATATATAGGCAATGTCTCGTTTTGTCCATCCTCCTTGCCTCGTTCAACTCAGAAAATCATCAGGTTTCATTGTTATGGCAGTAATTTCCCGTTGCAACGCACAAGCAATTTCCTCATTGTTATGCAGTAATTTCCCGCTGCAACGCACATGCAATTTCCTAGTGACTTATAAAAGGAGTGAAGTGACTATTGTTATTTTCCCAGCTTCATTACAACAAAACAAGAATGACTAGCATATGCACTGACTCCATCAACAAAATGGGAGCTAGAGCACAAGGTCTCCCATATAGGATATTACCAAGCATACAAGAAAGTGAACGATGAAATGTTGAACTAAATATTGTTGGAACCACAAACTAAGATGCACAAGTGAAGTAACAATCAAGAAAGAGATGTTTAATGGTGTTCTGCTGATTACAAAATTATCTAAGTGGGGATCACTTCTAGAAACACACCAATAGAAAATTTTAGTGGTGCTGTGATGCAAGATCACACGGGTATGGTTGTCAATTCCTCTTTGGATAATATTTCAGTTTATTATAGTGTCGAAGACATGGAGCTGGGGCCTTGTCTGACAGGCTTTTACATTGCCATCATATTCCAGACTTTTATATTGTGATCATATTACCTAATCCTATGTTCCTGAAGAAGGACTACTTAAATGTGCAGAAGTATTTGTCAGATTAGTGTTGAACAAAGGGCACTTATGTTGGCATGAAGAAAGAGGAGTTGGAACTTTTGCAACTCCTGCCTGATGTATGTTTGGTTAAGATCCACCGAGAGATGAAAACGACATAACTCGTAGTATTACTAATTTTTGTATGAGTGTGACCTATGATGGGGTGTTGGTTGGAGCTGACATATGGGTCGACAATAATGTATGAATATTTGATGTTATATGTTGAGTTGTGTTCAAAAGAAGAAAGTGTAGAAAAAACATTGTACAACTTTTTTAGACAATCATCTGAAGCTTTTTTTTATTAAATCATTTTGATATTTACATGAACGAAATTAAGATCACCGGGCTGACCTAATCAAACATGACGGCTAGCCCCTAAAGAAAGAGCCTCAACATTTGATCTCGTATACTCATGACTAAAATTGCAACTAGTAAAAAAGTTACAATGATCAACAATTTCCCAAATAATTGCACCATAAGCTGCCATGCTTCTCTGCTTGATATCCTCAATGACAACCTTGTAATAAAGATCATCTGTTAGTGCTAGAGCTCACGAAAATGATTGCAGAGGATCCTAGATATGCCCCAAGAAAGAAAGAAGCTGTGTACAACTTTTCTTTGAGCAACTAAAAAAACAGTGTACAAATTTTTTTTTAGTAAAGAAAAAAGCAGTGTACAGCTTTTTTTTTTTTTTTGAGTATCAGCAGTGTACAGCTGTGTACAGAGCACACTGCAGTGCCGAGCAGCCCAACAACTTCCAATCGGAGTCCAGCGTAAGAGCATCTCCAACAGCCGCGCTATACTAGCGCCGCGCCGCAAAAAAAGGGACTATAGCGCGCGCGCAACGCGGCCGACAGCTCCAGCGGGCGCGCAAAAACGCGCAGCAGCGCTAAAACGAAGTTGGCGCTGGCCATAGCCTCATCCAGCGGTTAATTTGAGGCGTCAGTTCCAGCAGGCAGACTCGAAGCTTGCTTGAACTCGCCCTTTCTTCCTCCTCCTTCAGACCCACGCGCGGCGCCAGCGCCCGCCACCATGGACGCCAAGACACCGGCGCCCACGACCCGCTGACAGCCGCGACCCTCCGCCCCGCCGCCGCCGCCGCAGCGCCGCGCCGCCGGAGCTCCGCCGACCGTCGGCCTCGCGCGCAACCTCTTCTTGCCGCCGCGGATGACCACGCCGACAGGTGGCGTCGCGCGCCGCGCCGCCGTCTCTTGCCGCCGCCGCCACAAAGCTCCCCAATGCGTCGGAGCCGAAGAAAGGAAAAACATCCGCGAAAAAGAAGGCGGCGGACGGCTCCGGCAGCTCGAAGGCGAAGAAGAAGTTTGCAGGGCGGCGGACGGGCGTGGCGTCTACCGAAGCGCCGATGAGCTCACTCGTTGAGCCGGCGGCCGACGCGCACCACGTGTTCGACGAAATGCTCCCAAGGTGAAAAAAATTCCAACTTTTATTTTCTTGTTATTTTTTCAATGCATCATCATATAGATAGCTTATATTTGCATTTGTAGTCTCAACGATGATGCATACATGTCAACAATGGGTGTTGGGTCCAACAATTCGCATTGGTCTCAAACCAATGACATCCATTTGGACGACCATGAGTTTGAGGTGGACGAGGAGGGTGAGGGCATTGTCGAGGCGCCGAAAGGAAGAGCGGGCAATTACACCACCAACGATGACAAATTACTATGCAATACTTGGTTGCAAGTGTCGAGGGATCCATCCGTTGGAGGTGATCAAAGTAGAGATGCTTATTGGGGGCGAATGAAAGAACACTTTGATGCTCAGAACGTGAGTGGAATTGACCGCCCGGAGATCACTTGTCCCGATGGTCGACAATCAACTCGGATTGTCAAAAGTGGCGGCCGCACAAAAGGCAGTTGACAAGCTTAACCCAAGTGGCACAAATGAGGATGATAGAGTAAGTGGCATCTCATACATGTTCATCATACTTGTTTTTGGTGTCCGAAGTGCTAACTTGTTTTGTTTTCTTGTAGTACAACATTGCACAAAACTTGTTCAAAGAAGAGATGAGGACAACCAAGAAGGGGAAGATCAAGAAAGGAAAGATCTTTACCTTGCCTCATTGCTATGAAGTGTTGAAGGATGATGAGAAATGGAAGAAGCGTGAAGATTTGGATGATTTGCATTTGAGCAACAAACGCAAGCGCACAATTGAGTTGAATGATGATGAGGAGGAGGATGATGCATCAAGTGATGACGGCAAGAGAAGCCCACACCCAACTCGGTTTCATACTCGAAACCAAAACGACGGATGGGTACAAGAAGGACAAAACCGAAAAGAAGAAGAGGAAAGGAGATGATGAGCTCACAAATGCTATGGAAGCTATTGTGAAGGCAAGAAAAGAAGCGAACGAGGTGAGGAAAATGGCAAGGAACCAAGATGCCGCATGCCGAGGAGAGGAGGTTGGCGGCCGAGGAGAGGAGGTGGCCGCCGAGGAGAGGAAAGTGGCATTGGAGGAGAAGAAGGTGGGCATGGAGGAGCGAGCTAAGTTGTTGGAATGGGAAAAGCACTTGTTCTTCTTGGACACATCTTTGTTCAATGATGCATAAAAGGAATATGTCAACCTTGCCCGTGAAGAAGTCTTGATTCAAAAAGAGCCATGATCCGCGGTGGCCTTGGCGGCATGGGTGGCGGTGGCCTCGGCGCCATGGGAGGCATGGGCCTCGGCGCCATGGGAGGCTTGGGTGGCTTGGCGCCATGGGAGGCATGGGTGCACCTCGGCCGCCATGGGAGGCATGGGTGGCTTTGGAGCACCCTCCAACGCTATGGGAGGCATGGGTGGCTTTGGAGCACCCTCCAACGCTATGGGAGGCATGGGTGCACCTCCGGTGCGCCATGGGAGGCATGGGTGGCTTTGGAGCACCCTCCAACGCTATGGGAGGCATGGGTGGCATGAGTTTTGCTTCTCTCATGGGAGGCATGGGTGTACCTCCAGCCGCCATGGGAGGCATGGGTGCACCTCCGGCCATGGGTGGAATGTCTTCGATGTGCCTCACACAAATACCCATGAAAATGCCGTTGAAGAACTTGCCAAGACCGTTGAGCTACACGTGATGCGGTGCGTGATGAGGTTAGGGAGGAAGATTCATCTTCGAAGGCGGAAGAATCGTCGGCGGAAGAAGAGGAAGAAGAGGAAGAAGAGGAAGAAGACGAGGAAGATGGTTGATGTGTTTATGTCTTCAACTTTGTTGGATGAACTTGTATTTTGAACTTGATTTGCATTTTGAACTTGGTTGGATGAACTTGTGGGCATGACTTTTATTCATCAACTTGTTTGTGTTAAAATTTCACATGTTCATTGCATTTTGATGAATGTTTCAAACTATTTTGTGTCCATATGCCCTATATTTGAAAGTTCTTTGGAGCGGGCGCGTGTTGTATTTTAGCGCTTCTTTGGAGAGGAGCTGCTGCATTTTAAAAGCTCTTCTTTGGAGCCAAGTAGCAAGCGACGCAAAAACAAGGCGACCAAAGACGCGGCAAACAAGTTTTTAAGCGGTAGTAGCGTAATTGGCTGTTGGAGATGCTCTAAGTTCGGCCCGTACACTACTCGGGTCTATATAAAGCCCTACACATCTTCCGCTGGGAAACAAGCCTACATGCCCATCCGATCCTCTCTCTTCCCTTCAGAAGAAGAAGAAAAACCAAAAAAGTTGGGCCCTGCAAGGAAGGATCGGAGCCGCCGTGGAATGGGGCTGCCGCGTCGCTGCTGCAACTGCGGAGATCC
The DNA here is from genome assembly GCA_021605205.1 of Aegilops longissima. Taxonomy (NCBI): domain Eukaryota; kingdom Viridiplantae; phylum Streptophyta; class Magnoliopsida; order Poales; family Poaceae; genus Aegilops; species Aegilops longissima. The sequence goes on along the minus strand of CM038676.1, from coordinate 142,594,209 downwards.
GGTGACCATGCCCTACCTCGGCGGCCACGGAAGGGCGGCGGCGGCGGAGGAGGGCGGAGAGCAGCGCCCTGCCTGGGCCTCTCATCTCGCCGCCGCGGACTTCTCCAAGCCGTGCTCCAGGGACCGCGTCTGCGACACGTGCGGCGGCGCCGCCTTCTGCGGCCACTGCTGCGAGGAGCACCACCGCGACCACGTCACCTCCCCCGCCCCCACCGAGGACGACTCCACCGACCACCGGAGGGATTCCTTCTGCATCGGCTGCCGCGTCGCGTTCTGCTCCGAGCTGTGCGCGCACCACGGCGTGGGCCACGAGGTCATCCCCGTCGACGAGTACGAAGGATGGCTCTGCGCGCGATGCACCGGGTCGGAGCGGCGGTTCCCCATCTTCGCTGGCGTCCAGGTCTCCACGAGATCCATGGATTCGGGGTATTTTACTCTCGAATTGATTTGATCGTGCCAGTTGATTCGGGGTTCCCCGACTGATTTGGCTATCCTGCAGACCTTCCAGGACAACGAGGGCAATCTGCTGGTACCGCTGCACCGGAAGCCGGCTGCAGTTGCAAAGCCGGTCGAGGACGGACCGTGCCCTCCTCCGTGGATGTTCGAGCTCGTCACCACCGACTTCGCCAAGACGTGCGCCCGGGACCGGGTGTGCAACACCTGCGGCGGCGCCCCCTTCTGTGCGCATTGCTGCGGGGAGCACCACTCAGGCGACGACACCACCACCTCCATCCCGGAGGAGAAGGACGGCTCGGAGGCGGCCGTGGTGCACAGGAGAGACTCGTTCTGCACGGGCTGCCGCGTGGCGTTCTGCTCCGACCTGTGCGCGCACCACACAACCGGCGAGGGTCACGAGGTCATCCCCATCGACGAGTTCGTCTTCGTCGAGTGGCACTGCGTGCGATGCACCGGTTCGGAGTGGTGGTTCCCCGCATTGCACTGCTTGCTCAGGCTGGTCGGTGACTTGATCGATCAACCATGCCGTGTTTTACTGTTAGATCGATCTGGGAGTGGTTGGTAGTTTTTTTTTTGTCTGTTGATTCTTAATTTGGATGCAGGCTCTCGTGGACGAGCATGGCAACCTGTTCGCGCCTTTCCAGTGGATCGAGAAGGTTGAGGACGGCGAGGAGTTGCCTTGGTGGATGGTTCACCTCGGGACAGCAGATTTCTCCCAGACATGCACCAGGGACCGCGTCTGCATCACCTGTGGCGGCGCCGCCTTCTGCGAGCACTGCTGCGGGGAGCACCACCGAGGCCACGACACCAGCGCCGCCCACGGACGAGACGGAGGGTTCGGTGGCACCCGCGGGGTACCGGAGGGACTCGTTCTGCATCGGTTGCGGCCTCGCCTTCTGCTCCGAGCTGTGTGCGCACCACGCGGGTGGGGAGCAGTGGCGGAGCTTGACGAAGTTCGCTGGGGGGCTAGATAGAATATATGAGCTAGTGGGGAGGCCAAACAAATACATTTTCATCATCTAATCTCTCTCTGAAAATTTATGCCTGCATGTGCCAATCCTTGGGGGCCACAGCCCCCCCAACCATGCACTAAGCTCCGCCATTGGTGGGGAGGGCCACGAGGTCATCCCCGTCGACGTCTACGGCGACCGGCACTTCCTGCGATGCACCGGGTCAGAGCCGTGGTTCGCCTCCGCCTTCGGCGACATCGAGGTCCGTAACGCCATCGATCGGCACCCTCCTGTGACTCTTAATCTGACAGTAGTTGTAGTTACGTTCTTTGCTGATTGGGAATTTGGGATATTGGGTTGCATTGGTGGTGCAGACTTACGAGGACAAGGACGGCAACCTGATGGTGCCCGGTGAACGAAAGCGGTCCATGATCCCGGAGCCGGGCCTGAGGTACGCCACTCGCCACTGTGGCGGAACCACCGTGCCGCCGGCCGCTGCGAACCCGTTCGACTTATAGGAGATCGACGGATGGGGGTGATGCTCGTTAGCTAGTGAAGTTTTTTCTCGAAAAGGGGAAACTCCCCGGCCTCTACATCAGAATGATCCATACGGCTATCTTATTAAATAAATAAGTTTCACAATGTCGTAAAATCTTCAATACAACAAAACGGGTTCACATAGAACCTTAAATCTAAAGCAAGGATAAAGACCAAAAGGCCACAACCGGCTGGTAAGATAAAAGATAGGAAACTAATTGCCTATCCTATTACATGATCGCCAACCAAACCGGTTGAAGATATCCCGCGCTATCGTTTTCCACCGGACAGATCCAGTAACCAAACGTTCCCTGGCCTCCGTCGGAGTGAGTAAGGACCACATACGGATCAGCGCCGTAGCACGAAAAATAACCTGCAAAAAATGAACAGTAGTAATTCTGTTAAAAACCAAATTATTTCTGCAGTTCCAAATTGCCCATAACAACGCATACACTCCTACACGAATATGTCTAGCTGTATCGGACTCTATCTCATCCAGCCACGTTCCAAATAATGACCCGACCGTACTCGGAGGAGTAATGTTAAAGGCAATTTGCACAGAGCGCCACAGAATTCTCGCCAAAGGACAGTCAAAGAAGAGATGCTTAATGGTCTCATTCTGATCACAGAAGCTACATCTAGCAGAACCAGTCCAATTGCGCTTGACCAAGTTGTCCTTTGTTAAAATGACCTGTTTATGGACAAACCACATAAACACTTTAATTTTCAAAGGCACTTTGACTTTCCAAACATGATTGCTCTACATCTATGATCTGGAATATTGCATGGCGTAATAGCGTTGGATTTGAACCACCATGATCGAGGAACTTGGGGAACTGTTCGAAAGTGTCGTCAGTTGGATACATTTCGTGTCTACTTTGAAATGCCTAGATCTTGAGATCGTTGAGCCATTTTTACATGTGGTTGTGGTTAAGCATGCGAAAGAATGTCGAACCATCTACGGCATGTTGAACTATATGCTGATCAGAGCTATGGAATTCCTTGTTGATCTATATGTTGCTAGCATCTTTTGTCTTCTATTCGAGCTTTTGATCTGAAGTTTTCGTTAATTGGTTGGTGCATCCGTGTATGTGATGGTATTCGGTTGTTGAGGTGCTTCGGTAGGAGGTTTGGGGCTTGTAATGCTGATTTTGGTTCATGCATTGTTATTCCTTGCTTTTGTTAGCTTCCCTGAATGTTAGATATTGTGTGTTACAAATTCTGGGTGATTCAGTAGTACTTACTTGCTCTGTTCACAAATATAAGATGTTTTGCATATTTCAATAGAGACTACATACGAATAGAAATAAGTGAACAAACACACTAAACCGTGTTTATATACCTCCAATTCAGAAAAGAGTTAAACTATCTTATACTCTTTGAACAGAGGGAGTCATACTTTTTGAACCAACATAAACTGAGTTTATTTCTTGGTACAAATTTAATGGGTGCAAGTTCCTTGATTTTCAGTGGAAGTGAATTTTGTTTGCTGTGCCAACCTGGGTGGTTGGGCCCATTGTTTAACAGCATAATTGGTTCGTTGCCAAAAAAAAAACCTAGTCTAGCAAGCCAAATAAATTCAACAACTTTAGTGGGTCAAAAGGGTATTGTTGGAGTTAAGTGACTAAATTAAACAGTCTCAACAGGTTTAGTGATTATTGGCGCCTTTTCGTAAGTTGCAAATCTAACATTGATGTTAAATTGTTTAAATTATTATAACAAAGTTCAGATATAGAAAAAGTTTATATATTGCGGGAAAAAAATGAAAATATCGAGTATCTGAATAAAGTATTAATCTCATATTTAAAACTTATTTCCCACATACAAAAATATATTCAAGTATTTAGAGGAAACGGTCATATATTTCAAAAAAATGAGGAAAAAACGTGCAATCTTAAAAAGAGAAGCGAAGATAAGAACAAAGAAATTAAAATGAATAAAAGAAAAAAGAAAAAGGAGAATGTAGAAATAAAAATTGAAAAAAATGAAATTGGGTTGGGTCGAGGACTGAGCGGTAGCCTAGTGCAAGGTCGTTGTCGCGTACCTTGCAGACCGGAGTTCAACTCTTTGTCAGGAACGAATTTTCGTGATCTCACTTGGGTGGGTTTCTTCTATAAAACTAGTACGGTACACGTGCATTGCACGCATGAGATTTAGTAACCAAATTATGAATAAATACCACAATATAGCATGTAAGCTTTGAGTCATATATGCATGATGTAGATGTTCGTTTAATTCTTATAGTTCATCTCATCCAAAATCAATTAGTTTTATAAAAAAACTATTTTAAGATTCATGGAATTGTGCATTGTAAAGCATAAAGTAAAAACAAAAAGTGACAATTCATTTAGAAAAAAAAGTTTGAGCAATTAACATATGGAAGATTCTAGAGAACAAAAGAGAATTGCTTGTGTTTTGAGGTTTGTGCATTATGCTTAAGTTCAACCATGGAGTCTTCTAAATTGTACATGTGGCGGAATCTGGTGGAATGTAGATGATATCCAACGGCCAGTAGTGCTCGGATTTGCCATCTCTGTACCGTCGGATTGGCTTCATCCAACGACCAACTTTCAAAGTTATTCGCACACAATATAGGGGTATAGATATGTCATGGGTGCTAGTGCCCATGGATATCTTTTTTTGACAATCTCACACATTGAGCTGAAATCACTAGGTACCTTTAAATGCGTGTGGTAGGGGTCGTTGCGCCACATGTTGCCACCATAGAGTTTTGGTGGGATTACTTTCCACTGGAAGGTTGCTTGTACCCCCTTCCCCCCCCCCCCCCCCCCCCCCCCCCGCTATTTCTTTTTACTCTGTATATAAAATTTCTAGGCCTCTGACTAATCTCTTACAAAAAGCTGTTCCTTTTGTCTTTGATGATGATTGTGTAGAAGCATTTGAAATACTTAAGAAAGCCTTGATTTCTGCACCTATTGTTCAGCCACCTGATTGGAATTTACCCTTTGAAATCATGTGTGATGTTAGTGATTATGCTGTAAGTGATGTTCTAGGACAAAGAGTTGATAAAAAATTAAATGTTATCCAATATGCTAGTAAAACTCTAGACAGTGCCCAAAGAAATTATGCAACTACTGAAAAAGAATTTTTAGCAGTTGTATTTTGCCTGCAATTATCCAACTATCTTTCTCTGTGTCCGATTAAAACTCCATACCCATAAGTATTACTTGCGTGTTAGCAATTGTGAAAGACTAAATGATAGTTGAGTATGTGGACTTGCTGAAAAGCTCTTATATTGACTCTTTTCGATGTTATGATAAATTGCAATTGCTTCAATGACCGAGATCATAGTTTGTTAGTTTTCAATGAAGTTTCTGATTCATACTTGACATTGTGAATAGATTGTTACTTTAGCGTAAGAAATCATATGACAATATATATGTTGCTGTTGTAAGAATGATCATGATGCCCTCATGTCCGTATTTTATTTTATCGACACCTCCATCTCTAAACATGTGGACATATTTTTCGTTATCGGCTTCCGCTTGAGGACAAGTGAGGTCTAAGCTTGGGGGAGTTGATACGTCCATTTTGCATCATGCTTTTATATCGATATTTATTGCATTATGGGCTGTTATTACACATTATGTCACAATACTTACGCCTATTCTCTCTTATTTTACAAGGTTTACACGAAGAGGGAGAATGACGGCAGCTGGAATTCTAGGCTGGAAAAGGAGCAAATATTAGAGACCTATTCTGCACAACTCCAAAAGTCCTGAAACTTCACGGAAGTCGGTTTTAGAATATATTAAAAATATTGGGCGAAGAAAGCACCAGAGGGGGGCCACCCACCATCCACGAGGGTGGGGGCGCGCCCTACCCCCCTGGGCGCGCCCTCCTGCCTCGTGGGCCCCCAGGTAGGCCTCCGGTGCCCATCTTTGGCTATATGAAGTCTTTCGTCCTAGAAAAAATCAGAAGGAAGCTTTGGGGACGAAGCGCCGTCGTCTCGAGGCGGAACCTGGCGAAACCAATCTAGGGCTCCAGCGGAGCTGTTTTGCCGGGGAAACATCCCTCCGGGAGGGGGAAATCATCACCACCGTCATCACCATTGATCCTCTCATCGGTCAATCTCCATCAACATCTTCACCAGCACCATCTCCTCTTAAACCCTAGTTCATCTCTTGTATCCAATCTTTGTCTCAAAACCTCAGATTGGTACCTGTGGATTTCTAGTAGTGTTGATTACTCCTTGTAGTTGATGCTAGTTGGTTTATTTGGTGGAAGATCATATGTTCATATCCTTTATGCATATTAATACCCCTCTGATTATGAACATGAATATGATTTGTGAGTAGTTATGTTTGTTCCTGAGGACATGGGAGAAGTCTTGCTATAAGTAGTCATGTGAATTTGGTATTCGTTCGATATTTTGATGAGATGTATGTTGTCTTTCCTCTAGTGGTGTTATGTGAACGTCGACTACATGACACTTCACCGTTTTTTGGGCCTAGAGGAAGGCATTGGTAAGTAATAAGTAGATGATGGGTTGCTAGAGTAACAGAAACTTAAACCCTAGTTTATGCGTTGCTTCGTAAGGGGCTGATTTGGATCCATATGTTTCATGCTATGGTTAGGTTTACCTTAATACTTCTTTTGTAGTTGCGGATGCTTGCAAGAGGGGTTAATCATAAGTGGGATGCTTGTCCAAGGAAGGGCAATACCCAAGCACCGGTCCACCCACATATCAAATTATCAAAGTAACGAACGCGAATCATATGAGCATGATGAAAACTAGCTTGACGATAATTCCCATGTGTCCTCGGGAGCGTTTTCCTTTATATAAGAGTCTGTCCAGGCTTGTCCTTTGCTACAAAAAGGATTGGGCCACCTTGTTGCACCTTGTTTACTTTTTTTACTTGTTACCCGTTACGAATTACCTTATCACAAAACTATCTGATACCGATAATTTCAGTGCTTGCAGAGAATACCTTACTGAAAACCGCTCGTCATTTCCTTCTGCTCCTCGTTGGGTTCGACACTCTTACTTATCGAAAGGACTACGATAGATTCCCTATAATTGTGGGTCATCAAGACTCTTTTCTGGCGCCGTTGCCGGGGAGTGAAGCGCCTTTGGTAAGTGGACTTTGGTAAGGAAAAATTTATATAGTGTGTTGAAATTTATTGTCACTTGTTACCATGGAAAATAATCCTTTGAGGGGCTTGTTCGGGGTAGCTTCACCCCGACCAGTAGAGCAAAGATTTTCTCCTCAACGTACTAAACCTACTAAAAATGTTTACTTTGAAATTCCTTCGGGTATGATAGAGAAACTGCTAGCGAATCCTTTTACAGGAGATGGAACATTGCATCCCGATTTGCACCTAATCTATGTGGATGAAGTTTGTGGATTACTTAAGCTTGCAGGTATGCCCGAGGATGTCATCAAGAAGAAGGTCTTCCCTTTATCTTTGAAGGGAAAAGCATTGACATGGTTTAGGCTATGTGATGATATTGGATCATGGAACTACAACCGATTGAAATTGGAATTTCATCAGAAGTTTTATCCTATGCATTTGGTGCATCATGATCATAATTACATTTATAATTTTTGGCCTCGCGAAGGAGAAAGCATCGCTCAAGCTTGGGGGAGGCTTAAGTCAATGTTATATTCATGCCCCAATCATGAGCTCTCAAGAGAAATTATTATTCAAAAAATTTATGCTCGGCTTTCTCTCAATAATCGCTCCATGCTCGATACTTCTTGTACTGGTTCTTTTATGATGAAGACTATTGAATTCAAATGGGATTTATTAGAAAGAATTAAACGCAACTCTGAATATTGGGAACTCGACGAAGGTAAGGAGTCAGGTATAACACCTAAGTTTGATTGTGTTAAATCTTTTATGGATACCGATGCTTTTCGTGAATTTAGCACTAACTATGGACTTGACTCTGAGATAGTAGCTTCTTTCTGTGAATCATTTGCTACTCATGTTGATCTCTTTAAGGAGAAGTGGTTTAAATATCATCCTCCCATTCAAGTAAAAGTAGTTGAACCTATTAAAGTTTAATAAAATACTATCACTTATAATGTTGATCCTTTTGTTCCTACCGCTTATATTGAGAAACCACCTTTCCCTGTTAGAATAAAGGATCATGCTAAAGCTTCAACTGTGGTTCGTAAGAGTAATGCTAGAACACCTACACCCTCTGAGAAAATTAAAGTTGAACCTAGTATTGGTATGGTTAAGGATCTCTTGGTCGATAATATTGATGGGCATGTTATTTACTTCTGTGATGAAGCTGCTAGAATTGCTAGACCCGGTACTAAAAATAAACATAGATCTTTTGTTGGCATGCCTGTTGTTTCTACTAAAATAGGAGATCACTGTTATCATGGCTTATGTGATATGGGTGCTAGTTTCAGTGCAATACCTTATACTTTATATGAAGAAATTATGCATCGTATTGCACCTGCTGAGATAGAAGATATTAATGTTACTATTAAGCTTGCCAATAGAGATACTATCTCACTGGTTGGGATCATTAGAGATGTTGAAGTCTTGTGTGGGAAAATTAAATATCCTACTGATTTTCTTGTTCTTGCTTCCCCACAAGATAACTTTTGTCCCATTATATTTGGTAGACCCTTCTTGAATACTGTTAATGCTAAGATAGATTGCAAAAAGGATATTGTTTCTGTTGGTTTAGGGGATATGTCTTGTGATTTTAATTTTGCTAAATTTTGGAGACAACCCCATGATAAAGAATTGCCTAGTAAAGATGAAATTATTGGTCTTGCTTCTATTGTCGTGCCTCCTAATGATCCTTTAGAACAATATTTGCTAGACCATGAAAATGATATGTTTATGAATGAAAGAAGGGAAATAGATGAAGTATTCTTTAAACAAGGACCTATTTTGAAACACAACTTGCCTGTTGAAATTCTAGGGGATCCTCCTCCACCCAAGGGTGATCCCGTGTTTGATATTAAACCATTACCTGATACTCTTAAATATGCTTATCTTGATGAAAAGAAGATATATCCTGTTATTATTAGTGCTAACCTTTCAGAGCAGGAAGAAGAGAAATTATTGAAAACTCTGAAGAAGCACCGTGCTGTTATTGGATATACTCTTGATGATCTTAAGGGCATTAGTCCTACTCTATGCCAGCACAAAATTAAATTGGAGAAAGACGTTAAACCGGTTGTTGATCACCAACGACGGTTAAATCCTAAGATGAAAGAAGTGGTAAGAAAAGAAATACTAAAGCTTCTAGAGGCAGGTATAATTTATCCCGTTGCTGATAGTCAGTGGGTAAGTCATGTCCATTGTGTCCCTAAGAAGGGAGGCATTACTGTTGTTCCTAATGATAAATATGAATTGATCCCACAAAGAATTGTTACAGGTTATAGAATGGTAATTGATTTCTGCAAATTAAATAAAGCTACTAGAAAGGATCATTATCCTTTACCTTTTATTGATCAAATATTAGAAAGATTATCCAAACATACACATTTTTGCTTTCTAGACGGTTATTCTGGTTTCTCTCAAATACCTGTGTCGAAAGAGGATCAGGAAAAGACCACTTTTACTTGTCCTTTCGGTACCTTTGCTTATAGACGTATGCCTTTTGGTTTATGCAATGCACCTGCTACCTTTCAAAGATGTATGACTGCTATATTCTTTGACTTTTGTGAAAAGATTGTTGAGGTTTTCATGGATGATTTTTTCGTATATGGAACTTCTTTTGATGATTGCTTAAGCAACCTTGATCGAGTTTTGCAGAGATGTGAAGAAACTAATCTTGTCTTGAACTGGGAGAAGTGCCACTTTATGGTCAATGAAGGTATTGTCTTGGGGCATAAAATTTCTGAAAGAGGTATTGAAGTTGATAAAGCTAAAGTTGATGCAATTGAAAAGATGTCGTGTCCTAAGGACATTAAAGGTATAAGAAGTTTCCTTGGTCATGCCGGTTTTTATAGGAGATTCATTAAAGACTTCTCAAAAATTTCTAGGCCTCTGACTAATCTCTTACAAAAAGTTGTTCCTTTTTATCTTTGATGATGATTGTGTAGAAGCATTTGAAATACTTAAGAAAGCCTTGATTTCTGCACCTATTGTTCAGACACCTGATTGGAATTTACCCTTTGAAATCATGTGTGATGCTAGTGATTATGTTGTAGGTGTTGTTCTAGGACAAAGAGTTGATAAGAAATTAAATGTTATCCAATATGCTAGTAAAACTCTAGACAGTGCCCAAAGAAATTATGCTACTACTGAAAAAGAATTTTTAGCAGTTGTATTTTGCTTGTGATAAGCTCAGACCTTATATTGTTGATTCTAAAGTAACTGTTCACACCGATCATGCTGCTATTAAATATCTTATGGAAAAGAAAGATGCTAAACCTAGACTTATTAGATGGGTCCTCCTACTACAAGAATTTGATTTGCATATTATAGATAGAAAGGGAGCTGAGAACCCCGTTGCTGACAACTTATCTAGGTTAGAGAATGTTCTTGATGACCCACTACCTATAGATGATAGCTTTCCTGATGAACAATTAGCTATCATAAATGCTTCTCGTACTGCTCCATGGTATGCTGATTATGCCAATTACATTGTTGCTAAATTTATACCACCTAGTTTCACATACCAGCAAAAGAAAAAGTTTTTCTATGATTTAAGACATTACTTCTGGGATGACCCACACCTTTATAAAGAAGTAGTAGATGGTGTCATTAGATGTTGTGTACCTGAGCATGAACAGGAACAGATCCTACGCAAGTGTCAGTCTGAAGCTTATGGAGGACACCACGCTGGAGACAGAACTGCACATAAGGTATTGCAATCCGGTTTTTATTGGCCTACTCTTTTCAAGGGCGCCCGTAAGTTTGTCTCGTCTTGTGATGAATGTCAAAGAATTGGTAATATTAGTAGACGTCAAAAAATGCCTATGAACTATTCACTTGTTATTGAACCATTTGATGTTTGGGGTTTTGATTATATGGGACCGTTTCCTTCCTCTAATGGGTATACACATATTTTAGTTGTTGTTGATTACGTTACTAAGTGGGTAGAAGCTATTCCAACGAGTAGTGATGATCATAACACCTCTATTAAGATGCTTAAATAAGTCAATTTTTCCGAGGTTTGGAGTCCCTAGATACTTAATAATTGATGGTGGTTCACACTTTATCCATGGTGCTTTTCGTAAAATGCTTACTAAGTATGATGTTAATCATAGAATTGCATCTCCATACCACCCATAGTCTAGTGGTCAAGTATAATTGAGTAATAGAGAGATCAAATTAATTTTGCAAAAGACTGTTAATAGATCTAGAAAGAATTGGTCCAAGAAACTTGATGATGCATTATGGGCCTATAGAACTGCATATAAAAATCCTATGGGAATGTCTCCATATAAAATGGTCTATGGAAAAGCATGTCATTTACCTCTCGAACTAGAACATAAGGCATATTGGGCCATTAAAGAGCTCAATTATGATTTCAAACTTGCCGGTGAGAAGAGAATATTTTGACATTAGCTCACTTAATGAGTGGAGAACCCAAGCCTATGAGAATGCCAAACTGTTTAAAGAAAAAGGTAAAAGATGGCATGACAAAACAATACAAAAGCGTGAGTTTAATGTAGGTGATTATGTTTTGCTATACAACTCCCGTTTAAGATTCTTTGCAGGAAAACTCCTCTCTAAATGGGAAGGTCCTTACGTTATCGAGGAGGTCTATCGTTCCGGTGCCATAAAAATTAACAACTTCGAAGGCACAAATCTGAAGGTGGTGAACGGTCAAAGAATCAAACATTATATCTCAGGTAATCCCTTAAATGTTGAAACTAATGTTATTGAAACCGTAACCACAGAGGAATACATAAGGGACACTTTCCAGAACGTATCAGACTCCAAAAAGGAATACGTATGTGGTACGGTAAGTAAACCGACTCCAAAACAGTTCTAATAGCAATTTTTCTCCGTTTTGGAATATTTAAGAAAATAGGAAAATAAGAAGTAGTCCGAAAGGGACACAAGGCATCCACGAGGGTGGAGGGCGCGCCCTACCCCCCTGGGCGTGCCCCCTGCCTCGTGGGCACCTCGTGTGCCCTCCGGACTCCATTTTCTTGCACAAAATTTCTTTTGGTCGGTAAAAATTCATTATATAATCTCCCGAAGGTTTTGACCCTCATATCACACAAATATCCTCTGTTTTTGTTTCGAGCTGTTTTCTGCCAGAGTTGTCAAGGCCAGGCATCATGTCGTCCCCCTCCCCCAAAAATGAGGGCAACGATGCTTGGCTAATGAAGATAGAGCCGAAGAGAGAAGAACCCGGAGATCAACAAGGATGATAGAATCAATAAGGCCATGGAGGATCAAGCTCCGGCAGCAGCAGAAGAAGACATCCTTCAACCTCATTACAATCTTCTTACCCCTACTGAAATTGAAGCTTTCAAGATGATTGAAATAGTTCGGGTGCAGAAAAATTATCTAACTCGTGAAAATATTCTATTGCAAGAGCATATCACCGCACTCAAGGGCATTATTCGTAAGTTGGAGCACCTCCTATGCTCGATGTTGGACGACAAGCCTATGTTATCAGCAACTCCATCATCACCACCTCCGAAGAAAGAGACATAAACACATGGGTATGGGCACTCCCCTTGGCAACTGCCAAGCTTGGGGGAGGTGCCCCAGTATCGTATCACCATCACACTCCTATCTTTACCGTTTTTCTTAGTTTGATCCTTTTGGTAATATCTTGATCTAGTAGAATAAAATTTTAGTATGATATATTTTTGAGTTTTGCTTTATGATCCTTCTGTGTAATCGAGTCCGTGAGTTATATATATAATAAAGATTAGTTTTGAGTCAAGGGCTTTGCTATCTTGCTATGATCTTGAGGAATAATAGTAAAAATAAAGAGTAAAAAGAATTAAAGAGATCATATTGATCTTATAGAGAGTAATGACTTCACATATAAAGAGTATGATGAATAAAAGTTGTTGAGAGTTGACAAACATAGTTTTGGTCATCGTTGCAATTAATAGGAAGTAATAAAGAAAGAGAGGTTTTCACATATATATATAAATATACTATCTTGGACATCTTTTATGATTGTGAGCAGTCATTAAAATAGGACATGCTAAAAAGTTGATGTTGGACAAGGAAGACAACGTAATGGGTTATGTTTTCTTATATCCAAAATAAAGTATATTGTCATGGATCATCCAACATATTGAGCTTGCCTTTCCCCCTCATGCTAGGCCAATTATTTGCACCAAGTAGAGATACTACTTGTGCTTCCGAATACCGTTAAACCCAGTTTTGCCATGAGAGTCCACCATATCCACCTATGGATTGAGTAAGATCCTTCAAGTAAGTTGTCATTGTTGCATGCAATAAAAAATTGCTCTCTAAATATGTATGATCTATTAGTGTGGAGAAAATAAGCTTTATACGATCTTGTGATATGGAGGCAATAAAAGCGACAGACTGCATAATAAAGGTCCCTATCACAAGTGGCAATATAAAGTGACGTTCTTTCGCATTAAGATTTTGTGCATCCAACCATAAAAGCACATGACAACCTCTGCTTCGCTCTGCGAAGGGCTTATGTTTTATTTTTGTCTTTTGTCTTATGCAAGAGTCGCGGTGATCTTCACCTTTCCTTTTTTACACTTTATCCTTTCGCAAGCACATTGTGTTGGAAAGATCCTGATATATATATCCAATTGGATGTAAATTATCATAAATTATTATTGTTGACATTACCCTTGAGGTAAAAGGTTGGGAGGCAGCACTATAAGCCCCTATCTTTCTCTGTGTCCGATTAAAACTCCATACCCATAAGTATTACGTGAGTGTTAGCAATTGTGAAAGACTAAATGATAGTTGAGTATGTGGACTTGCTGAAAAGCTCCTATATTGACTCTTTTCGATGTTATGATAAATTGCAATTGCTTCAATGACCGAGATCATAGTTCGTTAGTTTTCAATGAAGTTTCTGATTCATACTTGACATTGTGAATAGATTGTTACTTTAGTGTAAGAAATCATATGACAGTATATATATGTTGCTGTTATAAGAATGATCATGATGCCCTCATGTCGTATTTTATTTTATCGACACCTCCATCTCTAAACATATGGACATATTTTTCGTTATCGGCTTCCGCTTGAGGACAAGCGAGGTCTAAACTTGGGGGAGTTGATACGTTCATTTTGCATCATGATTTTATATCGATATTTCATTATGGGCTGTTATTACACATTATGTCACAATACTTATGCCTATTCTCTCTTATTTTACAAGGTTTACACAAAGAGGGAGAATGCCGGCAGCTGGAATTCTAGGCTGGAAAAGGAGCAAATATTAGAGACCTATTCTGCAAAACTCCAAAAGTCCTGAAACTTCACGGAAGTCAGTTTTGGAATATATTAAAAATATTGGGCGAAGAAAGCACCAGAGGGGGGCTACCCACCATCCACAAGGGTGGGGGCGCGCCCTACCCCCCTTGGCGCGCCCCGCCTCATGGGCCCCTGGCAGGCCTCGGTGCCCATCTTTGGCTATATGAAGTCTTTCCTCTGGAAAAATCATAAGGAAGCTTTGGGATGAGCGCCCGCCGACTCGAGGCGGAACTCGGCGAACTCAATCTAGGGCTCCATGAGCTGTTTTGTTGGGAAACATCCTCGGGGGGGAAAACATCACCACCGTCATCACCATCGATCCTCTCATCGATCAATCTCCATCAACATCTTCACCAGCACCATCTCCTCTTAAACCCCAGTTCATCTCTTGTATCCAATCTTTGTCTCAAAACCTTAGATTGGTACATGTGGATTGCTAGTAGTGTTGATTACTCCTTGTAGTTGATGCTAGTTGGTTTACTTGGTGGAAGATCATATGTTCAGATCCTTTATGCATATTAATACCCCCCTGATTATGAACATGAATATGATTTGTGAGTAGATACATTTGTTCCTGAGGACATGGGAGAAGTCTTGCTATAAGTAGTCATGTGAATTTGGTATTCGTTCGATATTTTGATGAGATGTATGTTGTCTTTCCTCTAGTGGTGTTATGTGAACGTCGACTACATGACACTTCACTATTTTTTGGGCCTAGAGGAAGGCATTGAGAAGTAATAAGTAGATGATGGGTTGCTAGAGTAACAGAAGCTTAAACCCTAGTTTATGCGTTGCTTCGTAAGGGGCTGATTTGGATCCATATGTTTCATGCTATGGTTAGGTTTACCTTAATACTTCGTTTGTAGTTGCGTGCAAGAGGGTTAATCATAAGTGGGATGCTTGTCCAAGGAAGGGCAGTACTCAAGCACCGGTGCACCCACATATCAAATTATCAAAGTAACGAACGCAAATCATATGAGCATGATGAAAACTAGCTTGACGATAATTCCCATGTGTCCTCGGGAGCGTTTTCCTTTATATAAGAGTTTGTCCACGCTTGTCCTTTGCTACAAAAAGGATTGGGACACCTTGCTGCACCTTGTTTACTTTTGTTACTTGTTACCCGTTACAAATTACCTTATCACAAAACTATCTGTTACCGATAATTTCAGTGCTTGCAGAGAATACCTTACTGAAAACCGCTCGTCATTTCCTTCTGCTCCTCGTTGGGTTCGACACTCTTACTTATCGAAAGGACTACGATATATCCCCTATACTTGTGGGTCATCACACCCACCTGTTCCTTAGCAAGCAAGCATTTGGAAATAAAAAGTGCAAAGTAACGAACAGCAGGAAAATGTAAGCCACCGGCAGTGATGGCTGACACTCTCCTTGTTGGGGAACGTAGTAATTTCAAAAAAAATCCTACGCACACACAAGATCATGGTGATGCATAGCAACGAGAGGGGAGAGTGTTGTCCACGTACCCTCGTAGACCGAAAGCGGAAGTGTTATAACAATGCGGTTGATGTAGTCGTACGTCTTCACGGCCCGACCGATCAAGCACCGAAACTACGGCACCTCCGAGTTCTAGCACACGTTCAGCTCGATGACGATCCCCGGACTCCGATCCAGCAAAGTGTCGGGGATGAGTTCCGTCAGCACGACGGCGTGGTGACAATCTTGATGTTCTACCGTCGTAGGGCTTCGCCTAAGCACCGCTACAATATTATCGAGGAGAACTATGGTGGAGGGGGGCACCGCACACGGCTAAGAGATCTCAAGGATCAATTGTTGTTCATGGGTGCCCCTGCCTCGTGATATAAAGGAGCAAGGGAGGAGGCGGCCGCCAGGAGAGGCGCCAAGGGGAGTCCTACTCCCACCGGGAGTAGGACTCCTCCTTTCCTAGTAGGAGTAGGAGAGAAGGGAGGGGAAGGGAGAAGGGAAGGAAGGAGGGGGCGCAGCCCCTCCCCCTAGTCCAATTCGGATTAGGCCTTGGGGGGCGCACGGCCTGCTCTAGGCAGCTCCTCTCTCTTTCCCGTATGGCCCAATAAGGCCCATATACTCCCGAGCGAATTCCCGTAACTCTCCGGTACTCCGAAAAATACCCGGATCACTCAGAACCTTTCCGAAGTCCGAATATAGTCGTCCAATATATCGATCTTTACGTCTCGACCATTTCGAGACTCCTCGTCATGTCCCGATCTCATCCGGGACTCCGAACTCCTTCGGTACATCAAAAATCATAAACTCATAATATAATTGTCATTGAAACCTTAAGCGTGCGGACCCTACGGGTTCAAGAACTATGTAGACATGACCGAAACACGTTTTCGGTCAATAACCAATAGCGGAACCTGGATGCTCATATTGACTCCTACATATTCTACGAAGATCTTTATCGGTCAAACCGCATAACAACATACGTTGTTCCCTTTGTCATCGGTATGTTACTTGCCCGAGATTTGATCGTCGATATCCAATACCTAGTTCAATCTCGTTACCGGCAAGTCTCTTTACTCGTTACGTAATGCATCATTCCGTAACTAACTCATTAGCTACATTGCTTGCAAGGCTTATAGTGATGTGCATTACCGAGAGGGCCCAGAGATACCTCTCCGACAATCGGAGTGACAAATCCTAATCTCGAAATACGCCAACCCAACATGTACCTTTGGAGACACCTGTAGAGCTCCTTTATAATCACCCAGTTACGTTGTGATGTTTGGTAGCACACAAAGTGTTCCTCCGGCAAACGGGAGTTGCATAATCTCATAGTTGTAGGAACATGTATAAGTCATGAAGAAAGCAATAGCAACATACTAAACGATCAAGTGCTAAACTAACAGAATGGGTCAAGTCAATCACATCATTCTCCTAATGATGTGACCCCGTTAATCAAATGACAACTCGTGTCCATGGCTAGGAAACTTAACCATCTTTGATTCACGAGCTAGTCAAGTAGAGGCATACTAGTGACACTATGTTTATCTATGTATTCAAACATGTATCAAGTTTCCGGTTAATACAATTCTAGCATAAATAATAAACATTTATCATGAAATGAGGAAATAAATAATAACTTTATTATTGCCTCTAGGGCATATTTCCTTCACTCCTCTCATCACCCACTGTCAAAGTGCGACAGAAATCCTCAAACTCAGCCAGCCTAGGCTCAGCCAAGTTCCCATCAGACGGGATCATGCATATGTCACAAAATTCTGTAAGTGGTATTTGATGGTTTTCAGCATATAAATCAAAGCTCACTTCAGGGGGATTATTTCTAGGCAAGAATGTAAATCTTTGAACAAACATATTTGTGAGGATTTGGTGTTGGTCACACTCATCTACCATGAAGTCAGTGAGACCGGCGTTGGCAATGAATTGCATGAACTCCTCATGAATTCCAGCTTCTTGTAGGAACGGGATATGCGGCCATTCGCACGGCCGTACCTCCGCCAACCTCTGAAGGTGGAGATCATTGTCAGAAGACTCCCCAATAACACCCTTGGAGTTCTTCCTAGAGCCAAATTTCTTGAAGATATTCATGTCCGCGTACAATTTTTCCTATGAATAAAAATCTGAATTTTTAGTCCACAAAATTTTTCCAACAAAACTTCACAAAACTAATAGCAACTACTCATAGGGATACATAGAGGCCATAGAAAGCATTCAAACTACTTAGAACACTAAGAATTGAACATGCAAGCACATCTACAGCGGCACCAAGAGTAGTTATTTATTCAAAGTATAGACCACAAAAACAAAAACTAATTGGACAAGTGGTGGAGTCACATACCAAGCAACAAATCCCCGAAACAGTTTCGGAAATGGAGCTTCGAGCAAAGAGATCGAAAATGGCAGCAAAATGAGCAAGAACTCGAGAGAGAGAGAGTGAGAGTGATTTTTTTCTGGAGGTAGGTGATAATGTGGGACGAAGAGATAAGTGAGGGGGCCCACGTGGGACCCTGGCGCGCCCAGGTGGGTTGTGCCCACCTGGTGCACCCCCCCTCTGGTATTATTTGCACCAAAAATTCTTAAATATTCAGAAAAAAATCATACAAAATTTTCAGGGCATTCTGAGAACTTTTATTTTTGGGTCATTTTTTTACTGCATGGAAAATTCAGAAAACAGACAAAACATGGCATTTATTTTATTTAACTAATAAAAACAGTTAATGAAAAGTGGGGGCAGAAGATAGTGCTTACTAAATTCATCAACTTCATACCGTTCAAAAATGATTCATTAATAAGGTTGATCAGGTCTTATTAACAACCACTTACGATTAGCATGAAACCGAATAACTTTGGTAAATCACTAAGTTGCCTCAATGGGGATATGCATTTCCCCAACAATAAGCATTTCATATTTCTTTTCGACGGTAGGTAGAGGTATTTGAAAACTTCCAATAGTGATTGTCAGAGATTTTTCAATAACATTAATACCATTCACTTCGAATTGTTTCTTCGAAAAGTGCTCCGTATGCTCATTAACATTAATATGAAAAGTGACCTTGCTTTTATTGCAATGAATAACAGCCCCTGCAGTATTCAAGAAGGGTCTACCAAGGATAATCGACATGTTGTCGTCCTCGGGCATCTCAAGTATAACAAAGTCAGTCAAAATAGTAACATTAGCAACAAAAACGGGCACATCCTCATAGATACCGATGGGTATGGCAGTTGACTTGTCAGCCATTTGCAAAGATATTTCAGTAGGTGTGAGTTTATTCAAGTCAAGTCTTTTATATAAATAAAAAGGCATAACACTAACACCTGCTCCTAAATCACACAAAGCAGTTTTCACATAATTCTTTTTGATAGAGCAAGGTATAGTTGGTATTCCCGGATCTCCAAGTTTTTTAGGTACTCCATCTTTAAAAGTGTAGTTAGCAAGCACAGTGGATATTTCAGCTTCCGGCATTTTTCTCTTTTAGTGATGATGTCTTTCATATACTTTGCATAAGGAGGCATTTTCAAGATATCAGTCAAGCGAGTACATAAAAAGATGGCCTCGACATTTCAAAGAAAGCGTTCAAATTCTTCATCATCATTCTTTTTAGTTGACTTGGGTGGAAAAGGCATAGGTTTTTGAACCCATGATTCTCTTTCTTTACCGTGTTTTCTAGCAATGAAGTCTCTTTTATCATACCTTTTATTTTTGGGTTGTGGGTTGTCAAGATCAACTGGTGGTTCTACCTCAACATCATTATCTGGTTCATTGTTTGGTTGAGCATCTTCATGAACATCAACATTGCCTTTTTCATTATCACTATGTGAGTGTTCATTACCAGATTGAGTTTCAGCATCAGAGATAGAGGTTTCATTTTCGTTATCAGGAGGTTTCTCTATTTCAGGTTCACTAGAAGTGTGCAAAGTCCTATCATTTTTCTTGTTCTTTTTATTTTTGGAAGGACTAGGTGCACCAGTGTTAGATCTTTGTGAATCTTGTTCAATTCTTTTTGGCTGTCCCTCAGGATAAAGTGGCTCCTGAGTCATTTTACCTCCTCTAGTTGCAACTCTAACAGCAAAGTCATGCATATTATGATTCATTTCATCAAGTAATTCTCTTTGTGATTTAGCAACTTGTTCTAGTTGAGTTTGAACCATAGAAGCAAGTTTTCCAACACCTCTAACATCATTTGAGATTCTAAATAACAAGTCACTCAAGCGAGCAATCATATCAGAATTGTATTTCAATTGTTTCATAACATTTGCATTGAAGTGATCTTGTTTTCTATGTACTTTTCAAACTCATAAAGGCATTGACTAGGATGCATATTGTGAGGATTATCATTTTCATTGAACTTCATAAGAGAATTTACCTCTACCACCTTACGCATCGGTGGTGTATTAAGCCCATGTATTTCTTCAATAGGAGGTAAAATTTTAATGTCCTCAGCTTTAATACCTATTTACTTCATTGATTTCTTTGCCTCTTGCATATCTTCGGGATTGAGATATAATATACCCCTCTTCTTCAGAGTGGGTTTAGCCGGTGGTTCAGGAAGAGTCCAATCATCATAATTTTCAGTATGTTATTCAATAATTCTTCAGCTTGAGCAATAGTTCGTTCCCTGAAAACACAACCAGCACAACTATCTAGGAAGTCCCTAGAAGCATCGGTTAGTCCATTATAGAAGATATCAAATATTTCATTTTTCTTAAGAGGATGATCAGGAAAAGCATTAAGTAACCGGAGAAGCCTCCCCCAGGCTTGCGGGAGACTCTCTTCTTTAGTTTGCACAAAGTTAAATATTTCCTGTAAGGCAGCTTGTTTCATATGAGCAGGAAATTATTTTTTAGAGAAGTAATAAATCATATCCTGGGGACTACGCACACAATCAGGAGCAAGAGTATCGTACCAAGCTTTAGCATCACCCTTTAATGAGAATGAAAATAATTTGAGAATAAAGTAGTAGCGAGTTTTCTCATCATGAGTAAAAAAGGTGGCCATATCATTCAACTTAGTAAGATGTGCCACAACAGTTTCAATTTCATAACCATGGAAAGGATAAGATTCAACCAGAGTAATTAACTCTGGGTCGATAGAGAATTCATAATCCTCATCAGAAATACAGATAGGTGAAGTAGCAAACTTAGGATCACATTTCATTCTAGCATTCAGAGATTTTTCTTTATACTTGCATAGTAATTTCTCTAGATCATCTCTATCCTTAGAAGCAAGAATATCTCTAGTTGCTTCTTCACTCATAACATAACCTTCCATTACCTTAGGTATTTCATATCTAGGAAGGCTAGTTCTAGCAGGTGTTTCAGGAGTTTCAGTTTCAAGTTCATCATCAGATTCAACAACATCATGTTGTATAACTCTAGCAATTTGTTCATCAAGAAAATCACCAAGTGGCACATCATCATTATCAAGCAAGGTACTAGCATCATCATAAGCATCATCCATAGCAGAAGTAGCATCATCAATAACTTGCGACATATTAGAATTCATAGCATGTGGTGGTGTTGCAAGTTTACTCATAACATAAGGTGAATCTAAAGCAGAACTGGATGGCAGTTTCTTACCTCCCCTCGTACTTGAGGGAAATATCTTCGGTTTAGGATCCTTTAGATTCTTCATAGTGATAATATGATAATAATCCCAAGTGACTCAACAAATATTGCTATGCTCCCCGGCAACGGTGCTAGAAAAAGGTCTTGATAACCCACAAGTATAGGGGTCGCAACAGTTTTCGAGGGTAAGTATTTAACCCAAATTTATAGATTCGACACAAGGGGAGCCAAAGAATATTTAAAGGTATTAGCAGCTGAGTTGTCAATTCAACCACACCTGGAGATTAATTATCTGCAAAGTAAACAGTAGCACAGTAGTTTGATAGTTTTGATAGTAGTGATAGCAGCAACGGTAACAGTAACAATGATAGTAGTAATTTTCTAGCAAGTGCAACAGTGATGATAGCAGTAGTAACTTAGCAGAAATAATATAGGATAAATTCGTAGGCATTGGATCAGTGACTTGTTGGATGATATTCATTATGTGACAGTTATAACCTAGGGCGATACGACACTAGCTCCAGTTCATCGATATAATGTAGGCATGTATTCCGTAAATAGTCATACGTGCTTTATTAAAAGAACTTGCATGACATCTTTTGTCCTACCCTCCCATGGTAGCGGGGTCCATATTGGAAACTAAGGGATATTAAGGCCTCCTTTTAATAGAGAACCGGAACAAGCATTAACACATAGTGAATACATGAACTCCTCAAACTACGGTCATCACCGGGAGTGGGCCTGGTTGTTGTCACTCCGGGGTTGCCGGATCATAACACGTAGTAGGTGACTATAACTTGCAAGATCGGATCTAAAACATGGATATAATGATGAATTCATAATCGGTTCAGATTTGAGTTCATGGCACCCGGGCCCAAAGTGACAAGCATTAAGCATAGCAAAGTCATAGCAACATCAATCTAAGAACATAGTGGATACTAGGGATCAAGCCCTAACAAAACTAACTCTATTACATGATGAATCTCATCCAACTCCTCACCGACCAACGAGCCTACGAAGGAATTACTCACTCCCGGTGGGGAGCATCATGGAATTGACAATGGAGATGGGTTGGTGATGATGAAGAACGAAGATCCCCCTCTCCGGAGCCCCAAACGGACTCCAGATCTTCCCTCCCGGGGAAGAACAGGGCTTGGCAACGGCTCCGCCTCGTGGATCGCGATAAATTCTTTCTCCCTAATTTTTTCTGGAAATATGTGAATTTATAGTATAAGGGGGGTCCTCAGCGGGGCCATCAGGTGGGTACAACCCACCTGGGCGCGCCAGGAGAGGGGCGCGCACCCTGGTGCCCACCCAGGGGCCCCTCTCTGGTGGATCTTGACTCCAAAAATTCTTATTATTGATATAAAAAAAATTCCTCGCAAAGTTTCGTTCCATTCCGAGAACTTTTGTTTCTGCACAAAAACAACACTATGGTAGTTCTGCTGAAAACAGCGTCAGCCCGGGGTTAGTTTCATTCAAATCATGCAAATTAGAGTCCAAAACAAGAGGAAAAGCATGAGAAAAAGTAGATACATTGGAGTCCAAAACAGGAAGAATTTGACCTAAAGGCGTTGTTGTTCGTGACCATCAATGATTGGCCTGCTCTCAGTAACCTTTTAGGACAGACAAACAAAGGATACCGCGCATGCACACACTGTTTGGATGATACCGACAGTATATATTTGGATAATTGTAGGAAGAATGTGTACCTGGGACATCATCGATCTTCCGAGCAGGCATCCCGTAAGAAAGAAAGGCAAGCATTTCAAAGATGAGGTGGATCACCGAACGAAGCCTCGCCACCGTACTGGTGCTGATGTACATGATATGGTCAAGGATTTGAAGGTAATTTTTGGAAAGGGTCCTGGCGAACAACCTGTTCCGAATGATGCTGACGGATGCGCACCCATGTGGAAGAAGAAATCTATATTTTGGGACCTGCCCTATTGGAAAGACCTAGAGGTCTGCTCCGCAATCAATGTGATGCACGTGACAAAGAATCTTTGCGTGGCCCTGCTTGGCTTCTTGGGCGTGTATGGGAAGACAAAAGATACACCGGAGGCACGGGAGGACCAGCAACGTATGCATGGAAAAGACGGCATACATCAGGGTCATACCAGCTACGCTCTTACCAAAGAAGACAAGGAAATCTTCTTTGAATGCCTGCTCAGTATGAAGGTACCATCTGGCTTCTCATTGAATATAAAGGGAATAATAAATATGGCAAAGAAAAAGTTCCAGAACCTAAAGTCTCATGACTACCATGTGATTATGACGCAACTGCTTCCAGTTGCATTGAGGGGGCTTCTACCGAAAAATGTTCGATCAACCATTGTGAAGCTATGTGCATTCCTCAATGCAATCTCTCGAAGGTAATCGATCCGAAATCATACCAAGGTTAGAGAATGATTTGGTGCAATGTCTTGTCGGCTTCGAGTTGGTGTTCCCACCATCCTTCTTCAACATCATGACGCACATCCTAGTTCACCTATCGAAGAGATTAACGTTTTGGGTCTGTGATTTCTACACAATATGTCCCCTTTGAGAGGTTCATGGGAGTCTTAAAGAAATATGTTCATAACCGTGCCAGGCCAGAAGGAAGCATCTCTAAGGGCCATGAAAATGAGGAGGTCATTGAGTTTTGTATTGACTTTATTCCTGACCTTAAGCCAATTGGTGTTCCTGAATCGCGGCATAAGGGCAGACTGAATGGAAAAGGCACGCTAGGAGCGGATCAAATAATATGTATGGACAGGCATTCTCTCACTCAAGCACACTACACAGTTCTACAAAATTCCGCCTTGGTGGCTCCGTATATGGAGGAACACAAGAATTTTCTACGCTCCAAACACCCGGAGCAGTCTGACGACTGGATTACACATGAACAAACAGGGACTTTCGCCGGTTGGTTGCACACATGTGCCATGCATGACGCCGCTATTGAAGATGACATGTACTTGTTGTCCCAGTTACCATCTTCCAATATAATGACTTTCAAAGGGTACGAGATAAATGGGAATACATTTTACACAATCGCCCAAGATAAGAAGAGCACCAACCAAAACAGTGGTGTCCGCTTTGATGCAGCAACCAAGACGGGAAAGGAAACATATTATGGTTACATAGAGGACATATGGGAACTTGACTATTGTAACGCCCTCGATTCAATCGTACACTAATCATACACGCAAATATGTACGATCAAGATCAAGGACTTACGGGAAGATATCACAACACAACTCTAGACACAAATTAAAATAATATAAGCTTTATATTACAAGCCAGGGGCCTCGAGGGCTCGAATACATAAGCTCAAAAACACAAGAGTCAGCGGAAGCAAGAATATCTGAGTACAGACATGAGTTAGACAAGTTTGCCTTAAGAAGGCTAGCACAAAAGCAACAACGATCGAAAAGGCAAGGCCTCCTGCCTAGGAGCCTCCTAACTACTCCTGGTCGTTGGCGGTCTTCATGTAGTAGTAAGCATCGACGGTGGCATCTGGCTCCTGGGCTCCGACATCTGGTTGCATCAACCAGAAAGAAGAAGAAAGGGGGAAAAGGGGGAGCAAAGCAACCGTAAGTACTCATCCAAAGTACTCTCAAGCAAGGATCTACACTACATATGCATCGGTATCAATGAAAAGGGTTGTATCTGTGGACTCGACTGCAGAATGCCAAAAGAGGAGGGGAAAGCCTAGCCTATCGAAGACTAGCATCTTCTGGAAACCACCATCTTGCAGCAATAGGAGGGAGTAGAGTAGCATAAAGTAAAGTAGTAGTAGTGTTATCAACATCGGCCAGAGATCCTTTCTCGACTCCCTGCGAGAAAGAAATCCCAGAGCCGTACTATCCAGTTATCATCACAATCCATTTCTCATCTCAAGTATCCAGTTCTAGTTGTATCGATCGGGATACAACTCCAAGTGTCCGTTACCATAAGACAGGCTATCGATAGATGTTTTCTTCCCTGCAGGGGTGCACCAACTTACCCATCACGCTCGATTAACTCCGGCCTGACACACTTTCCTGGGTCATGTCCGGCCTCGGCCAAACAATACGCCGCAACCCGACCTAGGATTAATAGAGAGGCTAGCACGCCGGACTAAACCTATGCCCCCATGGGTCATGGGCCATCTCCCCGGGAACTCCTGCACGTTGTGTACGCGGCCGGTGAGCAGACCTAGCTACCTCCTTCAACAAGGCAGGTGCTTACGCAGTCCAACCCGGCGCGCGCCGCTCAGTCACTGACGTCTATTAAGCTTCGGCTGATGTATACGACGCAGAACGCCCATACTATGCCCATGTGATGGTTAGTACTATTAGGCCAGAGGCCCCTCGGATTAAATATCCAAATCGTAGTGGATTAGGAACGCGTGGTAACAAGCAGAGACTCACGAAAGATGTGACCTCGTCGCTCCGTCTCGAGGACTTGCGGCAAGGGCTAGGAATGCCCGGCCACGCCTCGTAATTATCTCGCGGGCACCCTCTAGGTCAACCCGTCTCCACATCACTCGCGGGTACCCCTCAGGGTCGACCCGCCTTTCCAAGTAATGATGGTAAAGTCCAAGTATTCATGTGTCCAAACATCAAGGGGAAAACCCGAGGAATCACCCCCGGTGAATTCCACTCGATGTAATCATCAAGGTGAACGTAAGAGGAACCACCCCCGAGGTTCACACTTGAAGGGTTGCACGACAGAGTCGTATCGGAAGTGGTTAAGGCGGAATCACCCTCGATGACCACGACCGAATAGCTACACTACTGGGTTAACATCAGAAGTGTTGTAGAGGTCTCACCCTCGGCACTCGATAGTAACCCAGTAGTGTCGAGCAACTAAGGGGAAAGTGATGTGCGGTGCCGGGGCCTGGTCTTCGATCCCGTTGATCGGGTCTTCGATGATGAAGCAGGGGCAACAGGGACAAAGTGGGTGTCAATGATAGATCACTAACCAACCTATACTAAGCAGTTTAGGATAAGCAGGTAAGGTACAATAGCAGATACAAAAGCAGGCTATGCATCAGAATAGGAGCAAACAATAACAGTAGCAAAATCTAATGCAAGCATGAGAGAAAGGAAATGGGCGATATCAAGATGATGAAGGGGGGGGGCTTGCCTGGTTGCTCAGACAAGGAGGGTCGTCGGTGACATAGTCGAACATAGTGGCATCGACAGCCGTCTCGGGGTCTACCGGAAAGAAGTAACAGAGAGGGAACACAATAAATAACAGAGCAATCAAAGCATCATAAATCATAACATGGTAAAACGCGGTGCTAGGAGCGATCTAACGCGGTGCTAGGTGATACAGACGAAGAGGGAAAACATCCGGGAATGTTTTCCCGGTTCCGGACCGTCAGACAGATGAACCAGAGGGGAAAGGTTCGAGGTTTGCTAAGCTAGGGACGAACAGACCGCGTATTCGGATTCGTCTCGTCGTTCTGAGCAACTTTCATGTATAAAACTTTTTCATCGGAGTTATGGTTTAATTTACACGATTTTTCAAAGATTTAAACATTTTCTGGATTTACTATTAATTTCGAGAATACAAAGCAGAATTACTTTTTGTACCCACGGACAGCTAGACCTAGAGGCTTACATGTGGGGCAGGGTGCGAGTTGACCAGTCAATTTTGACTTGATGGTCAATTGGTGAAACGATGTCGATGAGGGCCCAGCTTGTCATAGACTCTGTTTTATTAAGTCAATTAATTTGAGATAATCATCGTGGTGGCTCACATATTATTTTCTACTAAACTAAATCGGCAATGGATTAACACTAACTAATCTAGTCTAATTAAACAAGGGCCGTCGCATTGGACGATGGCTTTGGCCGCCACAAGCACACGCGATACAACATATCATGGCCATGGCCATGTTCGATGCAGAAGACATCCGGGAATTGAGCAGCAGCTAGTAGCCATAATCTCGAGGAGCAGCAGTGGCGCAGTAACCGCAAGCAGCAGAGAGCAGAGGCGCTAGAAGCAGCGGCAACAACAAAGAGCGAGCAACAGCGAGGAGCAGCGCAGCGCGGAAGCAGAACGCAACAACGCACTCGAGGGGGAGCAGCGGCACTAACGGCGGGCGCGCAGCAAGGAACGGAATAGCGAAGCGGCGTGGGCACGCGCTTTACTAAGCATACATGAAACATCGACCATGGTGGGCGAGCACAGGACAAGCCAAACGGCGGCGAATCGAATGGAAAAGCGGGGGAACGAGGAGAGGCGCTCACAGCGGAGGTCGCAGGCGAGCTCGACGAGGCCGGGGTGGATCGGAGCGATGGATAAACGGCAAGGTCGTGCGGCTATGCGTGGGGAGGATCCCGGTGGCGAGCGTTGGCGGCGGCCTGGAGACGAGCCGAGGGGCGTAGAGGAAGGAGACGACAACGGCGGACCGCCTAGAAGCAGTGGCGTAGCTCGAGGTGGCCGGTGGCCGCGGGATCGACGAGGGCACAGCTACGATGGCGTCCGGATGAGCTCGGGTTTGAGCAGAAACAGGGCGAGGGGAGGAACTGGGGCTAGGGTTCGATGTGGGGGAGAGAGGAGGGGCTTGGGGTGCCCTTATCCATCTCGAGGGACACAGTTTCGGTGCCTTAAAGGCACCTACCTTTGGGTCACTGACATGTGGGACAGGCACCTACCTTGGGTCACTGACATGTGGGCCAGCCACCTGTTGGGCCCACATGTCATAGACACAAAGATAGATGCCTTAAGGTCCCGAAGGATCGTCCCATCTCGGGGCACCGACGGATGGTCGACACGGGCGAGATTCGCACATGGACTCTGCCTCTGTCGAGAGGTGAGGGAAAGGCCGGGTCGGTGGGTCAGGCCTGGTACAGTGCAAGCTGGGCCAGGTGTAAAAAAAGGGGCGGAGGGGTCGTTCTATTTTTCTTTTTCTTTTATCTTTTCTGTTTTGCCTTTTCACTTCTGTTTGCAAATTGCTTGACCACCAAACGACCTTTGTAAAATATGCAGCTTGTCAAACCAATACTAGGCATTATGTACAACTGCTACAAAAGTTTGGAGGCAAGATGATCTCGTTCAAATTTTATATAAATGAAAATTAGATTAATGGGGCTGTTTGGGCACTGTTTTAAATCCTAGGACATTTTGGGAATTTAGGTGATATTGTTTTCCTCAACACAATTACTTAGGAATTATTTGCAAAATTATGAACTATTTTGTTTGCATTTTTGAAGATGTAAATATTTGACTTGTAATTCGAATTTGAATTTGACTTTGACTTTTAATCAAGTGGAAATTTGGCAAGGTAATCATGATGACATGGCAACCATTAGGGGGAGATTACTGTAGCATGATTCTCAGGGTGTTACAACTATGGACGTGGTTTGAAGGTCCCTTTGTTTCGGTGCAAATGGGTCAATATGACACGAGGCGGGGTAACGGATGACCCGCAGTACGGAATGACAACAGTGGATCTCAACAATCTTGCGTATGCAGACGGACCATTCGTCCTAGCCAATGATGTGGCGCATGTTTTCTATGTGAAGGACATGTCTACCAATCTGAGAAAAAGAAAAGATAAGGAAGTGAATGCATCATACGATAAGCCAAAGCGCCACTTAGTTCTTTCAGGGAAAAGAAACATCGTGGGAGTGGATGACAAGACAGACATGTCAGAAGATTATGAAAAGTTTGATGAAATTGCTCCATTCACAGTGAATATTGACCCCGAGCATCTAGTTAAATGATGAAGATTGTCCATGGTTACGGCGCAAAGGGACACACGCGAAGAAAAAGTTTCACACCCAAAGATCCCACTCCAGGATGTGATCGGCTTCACTGTCATCACTTTCTTCGCTAGTGAGTTTCCGGACTTATATATCTGGAAAGTCCTGCTTCGAACAAACCAGAGGGAATCTTTGTAATAGTTAGGATACTTATGTGTTTTGGCATTTGAAACGCGAAGAAATATTATGTGCAAACAAATTCTTTCATGCATTTACTGTTTTTTTTAGCTAAATGACCCTGAAATTAAAAAACACTTCAAATGAACTCTGAAAAGGTTGAAAGTTTGCATGGTATCATCATTTCACCCACATAACACGTGCAAAAAAGTTGAGAGGGTTAGGCAAAAAATGAATGCACTTCATGTACAAAATGGACAATCTCTTTCGAAGTATTAGGGTTTCAGACGAAAACTCATCTGTTACAAAGGCGTTTCACTTTTTTACTTATTACAACTCCAGACATTTTTTCTGTTCAGTATGCACCATTCAAAGCCGCGTCATCAATTTTCAACCCTTTCTGACTTCATTTGCAATTTTTCATGCATTTACTGATTTTTTCAGCTAAATGACCCTGAAATTGAAAAACGCTTCAAATGAACTCTGAAAAGGTTGAAAGTTTGCATGGTATCATAATTTCACCCACATAGCATGTGCAAAAAAGTAAAGAGGGTTACGGCAAAAACTGGATGCACTTTGTGTACAAAATGGACAATCTCTTTCGAAGTATCAGGGTTCCGGACGAAAACTCATCTATTACAAAGGTATTTCATTTTTTAAATAACCTAAGTATTACCAAATTGAACATAATGATAAAACACACTAATATTAAACATAAGAAAAAAGAATCACTGAAAAATCTATCTTTAAAGTTAAGTTATTCACAAACTAGTGATTCACACAAATTTCAAATAATTCAAATTTAAACCATTCAAATTTGAAAACTACTGGCACTAACAGAAAGTTTGTAATTTTTTGTACCTAAAGCAAAAATATTCACAAAGAAACTCTAAATACAGCAAAAAACAACCCAGAAATAAATAAAAGATTTTAAAGCAGAAAATAGAAAAAACTAAGTAAAAAAATCCCACCTACTGGGCCACAGCGGCCTGCACACGACTAGAAACCCAACCTGTAGTTGGGCCAGGATGCAGGCACGTAAGCCCAGTAGGCGACACAAGGCAGAGTAGGAGAGTTAGGCCCAGAAGGCCTGCATTAGAGAGGAGCTCAATGCAGTGCCCGCGCCGGGGCTTATAAACAGGTTTTGGGGCTCCTCAACTAGCGAGGTGGGACTAAACTTGCCACACCGCAACTGCACCAGCGCACCCCCTTTAGTACCGGGTGGTGGCTCCAATCGGTACTAAAGGGGGGGGGTCTTTAGTACATGTTGGAGCCACCACCCGGTACTAAAGGCATATGCCCTTCCCGCCACTTCGCCTGGCCAAAATTGACCTTTACTACCGGTTGGTGGCTCCAACTGGTACTAAAGGCCCATCCTATATAAGAAACACTTACGAATTTTGACAGTTTTCATCTCCTCTGGTTCTTCTCCTCTGCCTCGTTGCCACTGCCCCCCGTCGCCGCCCCTGTTGTTGTCTCGCCCGTCGACGCCCCCGTCGCCGTCCCCCATCGCCGCCACCATCGCTGCCCCGCCAACGCCCGTCGGCCACCGCCTGTCGCTGCCCGTCAGTAGTCAAGACTGCCCCGCCGCCTGCCGCCATCCCGCCTGTCGCCGCCCCTCATCGCCCCGTCGCCACCGTCGCCGTCCCCGTCGCCGCCCCCCGTCGCGCCTTGCCTCGCCGGTGATCTCCTACCCCGCCATGGCCACACACACACACACATTGTTAGTTATAAAAATGTTAGTAATTTCTATGTTTTTTAGTTATAGAAATGCTTACAGAAATGTTAGAAAAATTTCTGTTTTTTAGTTATAGAAATGTTAGTTATATAGAAATGTTAGTTTTAGCTAGATGGATTAGATTAATTTCAAATTGTTAGACGAAATTGTTAGACGATGATCGATGTTTTTTTAGTTTCTTATAATTTTAGTTATAGAAATTTAGAATTTGCATATAGAATTTTGACATATGCAACAATATCATTTTTTAAATTTGTATATAAGAAATCACAATCCAATCGTTTAAAAAATGTTAATTTTGCGGCATATAGTATTTGTTCTCGACGATGCCCGGCCCGCATCCTCGCTGTCGACCTGTTCGCGATGACGTCCTGCTTCAGAGGACCCATGCCCGGACTGGCTCCGCTGGCTGGCTTTGGGAGGTGCTACCTTGAGGGCTCGCCGCAGTGAGAACCCGGCCCGCGTCCGTCATCGACCCTGAGCTCCTTTGGTGGCGTTCTGTGGGCCACTTTCGGTGCGGAGGGAGCCAGCCCCGCCGGAGGTGGTACATCGTCGTGTCAGGGAGGAGGACGAGCACGTGCGACGCTACATGGCTGCTATGGACGTCAGGTTCTCCAATACCTGGCAGGTTCTTTGGGGAGATGACCGGAGCTATGATAATGTGATGGTTCCTTCTCTTTGGGTGTCCACCGCCCGCGCCTCAGGAACCGCGAGTGGCCTAGATTATTCTGTAGTATTCGATCTTTATTAGCTAGCTAGTGATGTATTCAATCTATAATATTCGAGACGATGTATTCGATATTATATATATTATTCGAGACGATGTATTCGATATTATATATATTATTCAAGATAATGTATTCGAGATTATATATATTATTCGAGACAATGTATTCAAGATTATATATATTATTCGAGACGATGTATTCGAGATTATATTCGATGATGCATATTATGTACTATGATTCAGTTTTTCCTTATTGATTGCATGCATGCATTGTAATTTGAATACTAAATTATTTTATATTTCTTCTGGATTAGTTAAATAAAAGCTATGGTGGACAATACCGGCAGAGAGGGAGAAGAGGCCCTGTTCGAGATCATACGCTCCCCTCGTGGGCCAGATGATCAGAATGGAGAAGATGACGGCTCCCAATATCTGAACAATACCGGGGAGGGTGATATGATATTCGATCGCGATGACCGAATTGATGAAGTCATGAACTATGATTATGATGACAAAGAAAGTGTTGATCTTGAAATAACAGAGACCGGCGAGGTATATTTATATAAGCAGGCATCTGGTGATCATCACATGTTTTAAATGATTTGAAGATATATCAACGAATCAATCTTTCTTCTTTCAGCCCTCCGGATCGAGCAAATCTTCTACAGGCAACAGGACAGTGCGAGGCCCGGCCAAAAAGTTGAAGGAGGGCGTAAAGTACAACATTGATGCCATCAAAACTGATGGCAAACCAGTCGCTCCTAAGAACATTGCGAACAAGTTCGTTCATCGATGCAGAGTTCTTGTGAAGGATCAACTCCCGATCTCCCTTCAAGAATGGAAAGAGCCAGCAAAGAAACGTCCAGATCTTACTTTTGTCGACGACAGAGTAAAATCTCTGCTTTGGGAATCTCTAATGGAACATTTCACCCTACCAGATCATTTCACAGATGCAGATGTGCAGAAAGTCAAGGACGCTGCTCTTAGGAAGATGGCAATTGCATTCAACAACCACAAGAAGTGTATATGGGCCAAGTACGTCGAAGGAGGAAAGAAGACTCCAGAATTCAAGGGAACACTAGAGAAGTAAAGAGATCACTGGCCCGCTTTCATGAAATTCAAGGAATCAGAATTATCTAAGGAACGGTCAAGAAAAAACAAGGCCAATGCCGCAAAAAAGGAGCAGTTCCATAGGCAGGGGCTAGGTGGCTAGGCGGTGGCAATGCCTAAGTGGGATAAGTTTGAGCAAGAGATGCTGGATGCAGAGGTCACTCGAGTTACTAAGAGCTGGCCCCCCAGATGCAGGACTTGGTTCTATGCGCATGGGGGGGGGGTGTTGGACCCAAAGACAGGCCAGGTTTTGAAGAAGGCATGTCTTAAAGGAGCCGAAGATAAGTTACTTGAAGCAATAGAAGATGCTCGAACGGGGGTGTTCACGCCCAACAGAGAGAACCAAGAGCTTACGCACGCCCTGGGAAATCCTGAACACCCGGGAAGAACACGAGGCAAGGGCGTTGTTCCATGGTATGAGGGCTTTTCGGACTGGAACGCCGACTACAGAAGCCGTGCGAGAAGGAAGATGGAGGAGGAGAAGAAGAGGAAGCTGGAGGAGGAGTAGAGGAAGCAGGAAGCAGAACGCCTTCAAGGCCTAGAATCAACGCACACGGAGTTGGCACTCAAGTTCCAGCGGCAGCAGCAGCAGATCGACTCACTTAGCCAGGAAAGGGGGTCTCAGCAGCGGCAGGAGCTAGCGGATGATCCAACATTGGATAGCACCATCCCGTCCATGTCGGCAAGCAGCATGGGTTTTGCCCCGGGCGACGCACTGCTGGATAGATACCCTGTGGATGACATCATGGAGAACACTAACTTTGAGCTACACTTCAAAATGAAGAACATATCCATGAAGGTGGCGGACGCCGTTGCTTATACAAATCCCCCCAAAGCAACCCTTCATTGCAACCCGATTCCAGCCGGCTATGCTCGTGTCGTGGTTGATGAGGTGGTGGACCAATATTTGAGTTTAGAGCTTGACATCCCTAGAGGTGACGAGGAGCACATACTAGGAGAGGCCATACATCGTATCATCCTAAGGAGAAAGGATTGCATCATCTTTCCTGCAAGGCCACCGACACCGCGTCAGCCGACTCCTCCTCCAAGTCCGCCACCGCATCAGTAGACTCCCGCTCCTCCAAGTCATCAGCCTGCACCACCTCAGCAGAGTCCTGCTCCTTCAAGTCTGCCAACGCGTCAGGCCACTCCTCCTCCTCTAAGTCCGGCACCGCGTCAGGCCACTCCTCCTCCTCCAAGTCCAGCACCGCGTCAGTCCACTCATCCTCCTCCAAGTCAGCCACGTCAGCCGTCTCCGCCGCTTCAGCAACAGCGGAAGAGAGCCACCGCAGCTATGGTGCGTAGCGATACAAGTCGAGGTAGTACATGAGGTACAGGCAGAGGCAAGCGATTTCAATATGGTCCAAGCCTCACGCCTCTGCCACAGAGGCCTTACGACATAACCGACGAGCAAAATGAAGCCATAGTGAAGGCCCAAGTGGACGCCCATTTTGGACCGAAACTGCCACCGCCGCCAAAGGAGAAAGTGCCCGAGGAAATCGTTGACCACTTTATTCGTATGGCTAGAAAACCAGCTCCCATGCCTGTTGACTCAGACTATGAGCGCCAAATCCGAAAGGCACATCGAGCACGACTACAGAAGGAGTCGAGCTCGAGCCAAGTAGCTGCCAAAAAAGCGGGAAAACCGTTCCCCAGCTGGGAGAACAGGCGGTGCAATCGACCCCCCCGCTCATTGTACCAACACATGCGAGTACCGGGGCCGATCAACTGGTAATAACCGACGACCATATAAGGCAGGCAAAAGAGCTCAGTATCACTGTTGGACAACTCCTAGAGATCGAGCCCATGGATACGCTTAGAGAGGAGGACATAAAACAGAAATATGTCCGCGGCGAACCTCTGGTCAAGCCTGAGGAGGTCAATAAGCTCTCAACGAGAATGTATGAATTGCATCAATGGTACATGGAAATTACCAAGACTACCAATCAAGAGTCCCTCATGGTGAAAGTCAACGAAGATCATTACTTCCATCAGCTAGCTCTGTCTGTTGAGTATACAGAACTGTTTCAGTTATTCAATCAAGACGCACTCGACAAATCTATCATCAGTTGCTATTGTTTGTAAGTGATTTCTTTTTCTGTAATTTAAGTCTCAAGCTAGCTGTGTAGTGCTCTCGTTGATCATTACCTGTAATTATCATCACTATATTATTTTTTATGGTATTATACAGGGTGAAGATGTATGAAAAAAAAAGCTGGACGCTATGGCATTGGGTTCATTGACCCAAATACCATTAATGAAGAGACATGGTCATATGCATGGTATAAAGCAGAAGTAGAGAAAAACATGCTGAGTTCTTGAAGCGCCTCAATAGCAATCCAGATATACTACTTCCTTACAACTTCCAGTGAGTCACACTGTCTTCTACTACAAAATCCGTTTTTTCTTACTAGCTAGATGTTAATAAGTGTATAGGGTTTAGGGTAGTTGATGAGTGTTATGCACATGCCGGCTTAATTTATGCAAACACATGCAGTTACCACTGGATCTTGTTAATCATTAAATTCGAAGAAGGAATAGTTGAAGTATTGGACTCACTACTTAAAGAATCTATGGAGTACTCAATCGTGAAGGGGATAATCGACAGGTAATTTCAATCATTATTGAACTATATATGTCAACATCTTTAGTTCGTCATCTCCTGATATCAACTAATTAATTACTCATTTATTCATTTTCTTTGCCGACGGGCAGGGCTTGGCAAAAGTTCATCAAAACGGTTCCAGGTGAATGGAAACCAAAGCTGTATTGGTTTCGACCCAAGATTAGTAATTAATTATAGTACTAACTAGCTACAATCTCTTTAATTCTAGTTTCAATGCCATTAAGTATCATGCTTGAATAATTATTATCTGATTGAATTCTATTCTCGTAAAGGCCATGAGGCAGGCGTCGGGGACTGATTTATGTGCATACTACGTTTGCGAGAACATTTGCATGATGGCTTCCGAAAGGAGCGTATCTGATAGACAACTATGTGTACATTTGCAAGAACACTATTCACAATTTTTACATCATTATATATATCTAATCACACAACGACTAATACATATGCATATTGATCTCCTTCTTAAAAGTTTGATGAGGTGCGGGAAAAGCTCCTACCAACGGATCGCGTACGAGCAATTCAAGAGGAAATAGCGTGATTTTTGCTCGACCAGGTCATAGATCCCAAAGGAGAATACCATTACCTGCTACCGCAGTAATGCCTCAATGTAGGAGAAATTGTATATACCAAATTGTGTATATGTATACATGTGCATGTGTATGTGTGAATGTTTTCTACAAGCAGTGGTAGTTACCATCACTTGCGTTTTGTATGTTGTATGTAGTATCTGCCGAAACTGAGAGTATGTACGTGTAATATGTAGTATATAACAATGATTAGCTATTATATATACTAAGTTTTAGGTAGTATGTACCATTTTTGAGTATGCTCTTTTTATGTACAAATATGTACGTATCTCACAAATATAACAAAACTATGAGCTCATATGCAATTTTTTCATGTAACTTGGTTTCAAATATCTTAGATAGAGTATATGAACATATTTAAAATAATATAATAGTATATATAGTACCACATGGTAGTATATGAGACATGTGGGGTAACTACCACCGTGTGGACTATTTATATATAGGATGGACTATTACATTACATGTAAGAATATTATTATTATGTAGCAGAATATTATTCTGCTACCCTCGGTCCCTATAAGGGCTGACGCATGAGCCACAGGAGAAACTCCCGACCCGTCCCCAACCTAGCCCGCCTCCTACCGGAGGCAGCCGTCCACGGCGAAGCGGCGACGGCGGCGGCGGAGCGAGGGAGCAGCATGGCGCGTGCGGATCGGTCTCCTCCGACCCACGCGCTGCCGTCGGCCGGCCGTCAGATGCCTCCCGCCGATGGGCTCGCTGGCCCCTCACGACCTTCCCTCCGACAGCGCGCCCTCCCACGCGCACCTCCCGTCGGACGGTGTCGGATCCTCCCCGCGCCTCCCATGCACGAGCTCGCCGGCCCGTCCAGACCTCCGGCGGCTACGCGGTCCGTCCCGCCTCGGCGGCTGTCATGCAGTAATCCCAGCCTCCCTCCGCCGCCACAAGACCGCCATCCCCGCAGCGCCGCCACCTGAGCCCCTCCGCGCGTGCGCCTCACTGAGCACCGCCGCCTGCGCCTTTCACCCCCACCTTGCGCAAACATCCTACTAACCGGACCAGCCGCGGCCGAATCCGATCTCGCCCGAAGCCGTCTTCTTCCTCATTTGAGACATGCGACAGCCACCCCAGTTCGGGCGTAGTAAGTACCTCAGTACGAGTTAAAAACGATTGTCCATTCGGAATAAAAGAAATGGCAGAAATTCAAATTGTAAAAATTCAAGCAAAAAAAGAAACCCCATGAAAATCCTGCTTAGTAAGTACCTCAGTACAAGTCGTAAAATGAGAGAAGTTCAGAACATCGTTGTCAAAAAAATGTTGAGTTCAAAAAAAAACATATTTTTCTTTTTGAACAAAATATCATTCAGTTCGATGATACAAACCATACAAGTACAGGGGCGATGATACAGTAAACCGTTGAAAACTTACGAGAAAAATATTACCCAAAAAACATAGGGAAGTCTAGTTAGTGAAAACACGCTTAGTACAAACCCATGCAAGCATTAGTACAAGTACCATTTTTCATAACCATTCAAAATTACTCTACAAAAAATAGCTCAGTACAAACATACACATATATCAGTACGACTACTCTGTTTTTCAAACGAGAAAACAACAGGATTCGTCATGCCGTATTCAAAATTACTCTTAAACGGTTGCAAAGTAGAGAAAACATTCAACATGACTAAGTTCTGAATTTTCGATAGCTATCCAACGGTATCTATTTTGCATATTTCGACAAACTTTTTAAAAAAAATCGCGTTTAAAATCAAATTTGACCGTATTCAAATTCGTTTTTAAACCGTAAGAAATTAGAAAAACATTTCTATACGAAAAAGTTGCGCATTTTCTATAGCTTTCCAACGCCTTATCATTTGCGTCAATCCGACAAACCGTTTGCAAAAAATCGCGAAAATACGTTTCGCCCAGAATTTCGCCGTTTTTCAAATTACTTTTAAATCATATAGAACTATAAAAAACAATACATATATGGAAGATGCGGATTTTCACCAGCTTTCCAACGCCAGCTTATTTGCTCAATTCCGACAAACCGTTTGAAAATTGAGTCCAAAATACGATTCACGTTTTCGGTTTTGAAAGAAAACGGTTTATTCAAAACTGCTCTTAAACCATAATGATTTTGCAAAAACGTTCAATATACTTGAAATATGGTTGTCAAGAGCTTTCCAACGATATATTATTTGCCCCATTCCGACAAAAAAATTACAAAAAGTTTTTTGAACTAAAGAAGACGATCTTTTAGACACAACTGAAAGTATCAGTTCAACCGCTTCAAAAACATCAGTACAACCACCTGAAACCGTCAGTTCAAAAAGGGTAATAGAATATTCTGTTACGCGTAACAGAATAGCCCAGATGTGTGTGTGTGTGTGTGTGTGTGTGTGTGTGTGTGTGTGTGTGTGTATAGACACACACATAAACACTATTCTGATCACGAGATCAGAATAATATTCTGATCACAATCTGAACTTCCCGAGTAACGCTGAACTTCTTCTCTGCATTTAACCGAACTTGGGCTATCTTCGCAACCGTGCCTTCTACCGCGAGTTTTTCTGGTCATTCGTGTTGTTGGCGATGTAAGTGTAATGTTTACACGGTTTTTAGAATCTAAATGCTTGTTTTGATTAGGAATCTAGCTGTTTGGCGGATGTGCTCTCGGGCGGTGATGAACATCGGTCTGTCACAGTTGTTTTGCATGTACTGGATGTTCTAGGATCTGTAACAGGATGAAAATTGGGTTTAGGTACGAGTTTACTTCATGATTTGTTGTTATTTTCGAACGAATTCGATTTGGTGTTCCGCCGCCTCCGTTCTTCGTCCGCGGGAGTGGTTTCGGCCGGTTTTTTAGATTTGCAGGTTTTCTGTTCAAATTGGGTGTGGATTTTGCGTGCATCAGTGAGACAGAATGTTGTCCATGTTGTTAATTTGATTATTCAGGATCATACAAATCGAAATCCGGCGATTGGATCTTCTGCCTCCCGCCGTCGTTTTCTGTTCGATGAGACAACATGATGAGAGTCATTTTCTTATTTATCTGGAGCATGATGACGATCGAAATGGCGGTTGAATCCTTCCCGCTTTGTTAATTCGATTTGGTGGCTCATTCATTCCTAATTTGCGGATTGCACTTTCCGCCTCCGTCAGGGTTCGTTCGCCGAGCGACCGATTTGATGGTGATCTTTTTGGATGTTTTTATCCGGAGTAGGAAGACGTTGAAATGGCGTTGGCGTGTCATAATTGATTAGCGATTAAATCTGGGAACCAAATTTAATCGGGTTGTCTTTCAATCAATTTTCGCTCTGTTTGTACAAGCTGGATGCTAGAACTTCCTTTTGAACTTCATGCTCTTAGTAGATCTTGGACTTGATCGATGTTTGTTGTTTTCGATAATCACCATCTTGATGAGATCTTGGACTTCTTACTAATTAATGATTGAACTTCTGGTTTTCCACATTGCATTCCATATTTTGCAAGGCGAAGGTGCATGGTGCTATATATTTTCTTTTTTTCGTTTTTATAATTTTAGTTCCTAAGATGTTATTTTTAAAGTTTGTCTCGTGGGCAATCATTCGATTAGTCCAAGTATGCATGCACTTTTTTCCAGATCATCTAAGGGTCGTTGTACAAGCTGGACTTCTGTACTGTTCATTTTTTGAACTTCTGTTTTTCGTTCTTTGCAATGTAATGGAAGCAAGCCCCTCTGTATTTCTTTCTGTTTTTATGTTATTTTTCGTACTTTTGCATTGCTTTGGATTTTTTGATAGTCCCATGAACAACCATGTAATTTTCCTACGGATATGCGCATATTTCTTATTTTTTCTAGTATGTTTTCGTAATTATAGTAGTTGTTGGTCTTCAGTTAATAGCTATCCTGAACTTCTGTATGTTAATCGTTTTTATAATGTTAATTTTGAGGTTTTGACCAAACCCCGAACTTCTCTATCTTTTCTTTTTGAACTTCTTTTAAAATATAATTATGTTTGTTATTTTAGGATTTAAATAGTTGTAGACATTGAAATAGGCATTGGGCCTATTGACAAATCTTGATAGCGCGAGGCGAGCAAGGGGAGGGGGTGGGACCCCCTCCCTCCCTCGCGAGGCCGAGACAGAACGAGCCGGAGAGGCGACGACGCGGCATGCATGCGTCGTCGCATCGGAGGCAGTCCGTTACATCCGTGACCCCACTATCTATCTTAGGGTTTTTAGGGTTTAGGGTGCGTGCGGTGGGGGTGGAAGCAGAATAACGCATTGCGTCTGTCAAATCCTAGCTTGACAATGCGGTAGCGCGAGGTCGAGCAGGGGGAGGGTGGGACCCCTCCCCCCCGTGAGGCCGAGACAGAACGAAGCGAACAAGCGACGACACGGCGTGCCGCGTCGTCGCATGCGGAGGCGAGTCCGTCACATCTGTGACCCCACTATC
The DNA here is from genome assembly GCA_021605205.1 of Aegilops longissima. Classification (NCBI taxonomy): domain Eukaryota; kingdom Viridiplantae; phylum Streptophyta; class Magnoliopsida; order Poales; family Poaceae; genus Aegilops; species Aegilops longissima. The sequence goes on along the minus strand of CM038676.1, from coordinate 142,553,798 downwards.
TATCTTAGGTTTTTTGGGTTAGATATGAACTTCATCTGTTTTTGTACTTGAAGTTCTTCTTTTTATTTCTTTATGGTTTATTTATTCTTATTGCTTTACTTCTTTTATTAGAGTACTTGAACTTCTGTTCTTTATTTTTTGAACTTCTTTTCTCTTGTTTTTTAGGGGCATATTTATGTATGTATGTTTCTTCCTTTAGTAGTGTATTTTGCCATCTATTTTTTGGTTTTGAGGATATCAGCTTTGCTGTTTTTGTGATCTTATCTCATCATAATAGATGCATTCAAATGGTGCGTTTATTTTATCTACACATGTATTTACTATTTTAGCTGTTGGGGGGTAAAACTGTAAATTTGGTGTAGCTGCAAGTCCCACGACAGATAGGCATTAACTGACCATCTCCCTCGCCACCACCTGTCAGAGATTTCCTCTCCCTCTGTCGCTCGCTCTCTCTTCCCTCTCCGTCGCTCCGCTGCCTCCTTCAACTGCTACTCCCCATGATTTCTCCGCCCCTGTCCCGTGCGCTCGCGAGTGGAGTAACCGGCGCACTCCCCCGCTCCTATTACTCCCCCGCCCCGCGCTCTCCCTCGCCCAGCCCGCTCTCCTCTGCTCTGAAGCGAGGGCGGCAACTGCTTGCGCGTGGCGTTGTGGGGAGTGAAGAACCGTCGCGGATTCGTGCTTGGAGAGGTACAAACGCTGCGCCCCGCCCCCTCCCCCCTAATGCTTGTATTCGCTTTCGCCAGATCTGTGGAGGCCTGCCCTGTTTGCTCTGTTTGCTCTCGCGTCCGCCTCCTACCCCCTTTTTCTGATGGTTTGGTGGGACATTAGGTAGGGTTCTTGGGCGTGTGGTGGTTGGAATGCATTCCCCCGTGGCCAGATTTGTTTGTGATATGCTTGTGTGTGGATTTTCATTTCCCCTTTGTTGATTTTAGCAGTCAGGTGCATGTCAAAGAGGTTGTGATGTGATTTTTGATGCTAGATCTGTTCTATCTAATGGCATTAGTGCTGTGGATTTGGAGGTCTAGATTATGTTTGGGACATTGTAGTTAGTTTCTGGATACGGTTTTTGTTGTGCTTGCCTATATGTGCTACTCTCATCTATTTCATACTTGTTGGTTCTAGTTGTTTGTAGTTGGTTCTAGTTGTTTGTAGTTGGTTCTAGTGTTTGATTCAGTTTCCTTTTTTGCATTTTGTTGTATGTTTTTGTACTTGCTAACTATATGGAATTAATCTTACGTGTTTCTGAGTTGTTCTAGTGTTTGGGCATTCATCGAGGCGGTTGTGTTGTCATGGCTTCAAAATCATCTCCGGGTATCTTAATGTAGTTGTATCTTTTTTTAAATAGTAGTATTGTTATATGTGTCTGCCCATATCTTCATTTGGTATTTATGTTGGACTGCCAGTCTTAGTAGTGTGAACTTCTAACAAGTTTTGTGTGTATGCATTTTTACACATAGTTTATGTGTGTGCCATTTCATATTTAAAGTGTATATATTTGTTTTTTGTTTTCTTGTTATCATGTTCATGGTATTGATATTTAGTTTGCCTGTGAAATACTATTTGTGGTCATGCTACGTCTTTTTTATGTGCTATTTGCTTGGGTCACGTAGTTGAACTTCTGGTTTTTATTAGTGTTTTGATTGTGATGAAATTTGGTTGATCTTCTGTTATGCACATTTTGTTTTACTGCTTTGTTATGTATCGTTGAACTTATGGACATTCATGATGTATGTAGTAGCACCTCTGGTGTAGATTGTTTTTATGTTTAGTTTGTAGATTTTTTAGTTTGTTCTTTGTGTTTACTGCTTTGTTATGTATTCTTGAACTTCTGGGTATTGGACATTGTTGTAAAAGTAGAAGTCCTTTTGGTGTAGGATTGCGGATTAGAACTCAGCTGCCTTTTTACTTGCATTTTTTGTAGTTGGTGATGAGTTGAATAGTTCTGAAAAAAATGCCTGCGATCAAGATGGAGCTTCAGAGGTTAATACTGATGCTCCAATATGTGATGTGGCTAAATCACCCATTATCCCTTTGACTGTGATTGCCGAGGTTGCTTCGAGCCTTGAGAATTTTTCAAGCCTTGAGGATCTTGCTTCTGCAGCTCTTGCTTCACCTAGTATGTGAAATGCCTTTTCTTTTCATTTTAAAGTTTTGAGCCATGTTTTTTTAGTTTGTTCATGTTGTTTGTTTTTGTTTTTGTTCCTGACTTTTTTTTATTTTTTGCTTCGATTTTTTGTGTTCTTTTGCAGATGTGTCCACAGAGGAGGAAGCTTTGAACACCATCAACGATATTTTATCTGATTTGGGTTTATCAGAAACCCCTGCTGCTGCTGAGGAGGAGGCTCCGTCAGTCAAAGGTTGTGATTCCGTTCAGGATCCTTTGTGCTCTCTTTAGATGTCAGAGACGCATCATGATCTGTTGATGGCCTTGGACACATCACGCAAACCGAGGATGTGCCTCTTCAGCTTCTCTTGGAGGACCAACGTAACAGGAAGAAGCAAGAAGATTTTGTCAAGAAGAGGGCGGCCTGCCTTGAGAAAGATTCTGATGTTCCTGGATCTGTTCGTGCGGCTGAGCTCACTTTTGAGGAAGACGTGCCGTGTGGTAGTGATGGCACTATTGTCCCTGTTAAGAAGAAAATCAAGAAGACTGCTGCGAGGAAGCTAGTAGTTGGTGCAGTAATCCTCGGAAGAGCCCACGTGTTTCAAGGCCTGCAGAAGTTGTTGAAGATGAAGGGTTAGGCCTTGGTGGTACGCCACGCCGTAGTCCTCGTGTGCTTGCCACTGCCGCGCCTACACCTTCTCCGCTTGGTACTGGTGCATCTGGTAAGGGGAAGAAATGCGGCGTGAAGCGCAAGGTTCCACCTGCAAAGGTCAACAAGGGTGTGAAGAAGCGTTCTCGTGTTAATCCAGAGGACAAGGATGATGCTGATTTCAATGCTGATGATCAGGACGACGTCGATGATGATGTTGCCGCTACTCAGGTATGAATGTCTCATCTTTACTGTTTTTAAGAGCATTTGTCGCTATTGCTGTAGTTTTATTGTTTTTAGCACTGCCTTGGCGTACATAGCTGACCTTCTGCTCCATCTCCATATAGACGAATAAAGTAGCCGACGTGCTTTTGCTTTTATGGTATTACTGCCTTTGTGTACATGGTTGGACTTCTGGGTATATACATGAAGAAATTAGCTTAACTTGTTGGTATACATGTTTGATTACTGCCTTAGTGTATATGGTTGAACTTACGCTTTTAAATTTCCAACATTTTGAAAGCATGTTAACTAGTGTTCATACATGGTTGTCTTGCCTATGTTGACATAGTTGGACTTCGAGATACATGTTTGATTCTTGCCTTGGTATACATGGTTGAACTTCGCTTTGTAAATTTCCAACAATTTGAAAGCATGTTAACTTCGGTCATACATGGTTGTACTGCCTACGTGACATAGTTGGACTTCTGGTATTCATGTTTTATTACTGCCTTGTTGTACATGGTTGAACTTGTGCTATGTAAATTTCCAACATTTTGTTAGCATGTTAACCACGGTCATACATGGTTGTATCGCCTATTTAGACATTCTTTGGACTTGTAAATGTCCGAGTGTGTAATTTTGTAGGCACTAGTGGAATTTTGGTGTAGCTTGTGTATCTCATTGTGTATCTCATTTTTCCAGTATCAGCTTGTTAAGCGGCCTGAGAGGAGGAAGAGAGGATGCAAAGCGCCCGAAGAAGGTGGCCAAGGAGGAGGTGAGGCGAAACGTTTTAACAAGATGGTTAGCTGCTCACTAGGAGAGGTGAAGACGTGTGCGAAAATGCTACAGCTTAGGCACAAGACGAGGGTTATCAAGGCTGGTTTTTGTTGTGTGTTTGACCTGAAGGTTGATTCCAACATTTCTCGTGTTGGAGATATGCCCTAGAGGCAATCATGTATGATGATATTTCCTATGTGTTTATGAATAAAGATAGTCCTTGGACATTATCAATGATGTGTATCAGCAAGTACGTGACTTGTTTGTGGGACTATACATTGTATGATGACTGTCCTAAAAGGTCCCTAGTCGAAAGGGCTGTGTGGACGCGCAGCCGACTAGACTAGCATATGACACGGTCGATGGCTCGGTCTCACTAGCCATGGAGCATTGGATGCTAACCGGATAATATGGACTTGGAAAGGTCTGGTCGGATTCGACATAGTCGGATCCGAGTCGAGATAAGGTCCGAGTCGGATAGACCCAATTATGAGACGCAGCGATATGTCATCTGTGAGTCTCTAGTACAACATCGTTCTATGTCCTAAGACCTGAGCCGACGCATGTACTCGAGATGGTGATAGACTTGCTTTGGGCCGACCAAATGCTACTCCATGGTCGGGTAGTTACAAAGGTAGGTTTCGGTTTTTCCAATCCCATCTTTGCGAGACATGGTCGAGCAAGATGGGATTGCCCCTCCGATCGGAGAGATATACTCTGGGCCCCTCGTGTGATCGACCAGAATAGCATGGCCATGCGACAAGGATTATGAGATAATCCGGATTGTGGTCAGTATCTTTGGAGCGAGAAAGAGGTCGGGCTAGCACAAGGATGACAGTCTCGCCTTGAGCCCGACAACATATATCGTGTGGCAAAAGGAATGGAAGTACGATGTACTGAGTTCGCCTAACCAGCTTCATAGTCGCTGGTGGTCGGCACGCCTTGCTAGAGGCCGCTACCAACCGTGCATGTCGGAGGTGATCCGAACTGTGACCAAGCCGACTTGAACCTAAGGGGTCGCGCGCTTAAGGGAAGGGACCTACGAGGTCAGTTCGTAGGACACTGGTCGGATGTGATCCGAACTGGACTAGGGACGTGACCGAGTAGACTTTGGGCTTTAGGGTCCGTGCGAGGCCCAAATGTTGAGCCCGCGACGGACGCCTATATAAAGTGGAGGTACGGCACACTTGATGGGTTGAGAGACAGAACGCTTCGGCCTCAGGAGGCAGATCGCTTCGGCCTCAGGAGGTAGATTGTTTCGGCCTCAGGAGCCACCTCCACTTGCCGCCGATCGGGTGATCGGACCTAGCAGTCCGCCGCCGGTGTTCCTCCGCACGCGCGGATACCGTTAGAGGCGGTGCACTTGCGCCGCTCCAGCGAACTTCGTGACGTGGGATCGGACGACCGGGCGCTCGAGGAGATCCACGAGGAGGAGGCGATCCACGCGACGCGCTGCCCCAACTCTTCTTCATTTGCTGCGGCGCTGCTGGCGTCTAGTGGTAACGAATCGTGATCCATCTCCGTAGCATGTTCTGGATGTTCTGCGCGTAGGAATTTTTAATTTGCAATCGGCGCACCCTACCGTAGAACCCAACAAAGTGGTATCGAGCCTCTGTTATAGGATTTGGATTCAGATCGTATGCATATTAGATATGTGGAGGCGGCCGATGAGATCTGTTGTCCTTGAAGAGATCGGCTATGTGCACGGTTGATGTGATCAACTGCACATGGGGATCGTTGAGGCTATGTTTTCTGTAAATCGGGATTGATGAGGTCGTGACACGATCTACCCCTACCGGTCGGTCATCCGCCATCGGGGTTAACAGTGAAACGTAAATCCGAATCGGATTCGCGATGATCGATAAGATCGGTCAGATCAGAGAATTCGGCGTGATCGGAGTTCAGATGTGATTTGTGATTTCTGAGTCGTGTGCGTAGCGCCGTGTATTTCGTACCCGCCACACAAACCGGTAGAATGCGATTCTATACTTTGTTTTGCAGGTTTGATGTGGATAGTATGGCTCATGTGTATGTGATGCATGTGTGTAATTTATACGTGGCCTGCGTGTCATGTTTGTCAGCCGGCAGGAGCCAAAGTGCTGTCATTATAATGTATAACGACCTGCGTGTCGACTTGTGACTCTATGTAAATTCATTACTAGTTGTAGTAGTTGGATAATAGAGATCAGGTTGGTGGCTTGGCGTCTTGGCATGACAAACAAGATGGAGTTAAGTAGATGGTCATCGAGTCGGAGCCGACCTAGAACAACGTCCATGAAGGAGCCATACTATTTCACAATATGTTATATTTGTGATTGTTATGCTTCTTTGTTTCTATGCATGTTAAAATGATAGAATGATCCCTCATGAATATCAAGCTTAATTGCCATCCCGATGTTGCACCTTCGCACGTCAAATACGTCTAGTAGTGGGCTCATAAAATTGGGGTCTTCTTGGGTGTCCTTGAGCTGAAGGGTTCGTGTCGGACACGGACATGCATTGCATCGAGTTAACTTGACAAGGCTATCAAAAGCGGTTTTGGGCCTTGTGGCAAAGAAGGTTGGGAGCCGGGTATGAGATACCTTCCCGACCGGATGTGAGTCGTATAGAATACGATTAGCAAGGAGTTGCTTACGGATAGGTATGTTGGCTAGCAGTGATGCTAAAGCTCACTAGTCGCATGCGCTAGTCGGATCTGAATCACCGAGAGTTGCGGAGGATCTTGACTTGATGGGAGTATTTCTGTTTAGGCTAGAATTACTCTACATAAACACATTGCTTAGTGATTGCATATTCTCGTTGTAGATCAATGGCACCACCTGCTCAACCCAACTTTGCATTGAAATCAATTCGAAAAGGATAAACTGAATGGAACAAACTTTACCACCGGTATAGAAATCTGAGAATTGTTCTCAAGCACGATAAAAGGAACATGTTCTAGAGGATCCACTTCGGAGGAACCTGCCGATAATGCTAGTGCCACAACTAAGAATGCCTACGTAAACTTCGTTGATGAATCAACGGAGATCACCGTCGATGTCTTTGGCTTGTATGGAGCCCGATTTGCAACAAGCATTTGAAAATGTTGAGGCTTACGATATGATCGAAAGTCTCAAGAGCATGTTTCGAACACGTGCTAGGACCGAAAGGTTCAACGTCTGGCGATCCTTGATGGATTGCAAGCTGAAGGAAGGTGATCCATCGAGCCCACATGTGATCAAGATGATCGGATATGTGCAAGCTTTGGATCGTTTGGGCTTCCGCTCTTGGATGAGTGACTCTCGATGTCGTTCAGGTTCTCTTCCGCCCAGCTATGGGACGTTCATCTCGAACTATCATATGCATGGCATGGATAAGAAGCTCACCGAATTGCATGGGATGCTCAAAGTGGCGAGCAGGATATTAAGAAAGGCACGCATCAAGTGTTGATGGTGCGAAATCGCTAAGTTCAAAAGAGTTGGTCCAAGAAAAGGCTAAGGCAAAGGGCACGGAGATGGTAACCTCGCCGCTGCTACCAAGTCTGGACGGACTCAAGACCGTTTGCTTTCACCGCAAGGAGACCGGTCCTTTGGAAGAGAAGCTGTAGCAAGTGGCTTGCGAGCATGGCAAGAAGGCCGAAATGCTTCTTCGTGCAAAGGTACACTTGTTGCATATGTTATAGACATTTACCTTCTTGACATACCTAGTAGCTCTTGGGTATTTGATACCGGATCGGTTGTTCATATTTGCAACTCGATGCGAGGGCTGGTAAGAACTAGGCGTGTGGCACAAGGGAGATTGACATCGTGGTCGGCAACAAAGCAAGAGTTGCTGCGTTGGAGGTCGACACGATGCAGCTCGACTTCCTTCCGGATTCTTTATGGAATTGAATAATTGTTATTACATTCCTGCACTTAGTCGAACATTATTTACGCCTCATGTTTGATGAGTCAAGGTTATGAATTCAATTTAAAGGACAATGGTTGTTCGATATTTTTGAATGGTATGTTCCACGGCTATGCACCCTATTTATATTGAATCTAGAACAGGAACCGGTCTATAACGTGAATGTCAAGAGGCATAAGCCAAATGAGATAAATCCGACATACTTACGGCATTGCGGCTTGGACACATTAGTCGAACGCATGAAGAAGCTCCATGATGATGGGCTCCTAACTTCGTCCGACTTCGGGTCGTTCGAGACATGTGAATCATGCTTGCTCGGCAAGATGACTAAGTCTCCTTTCGCAAAGAGTTGCGAGAGGGCGTCCGAGCTATTGGAACTTATACATAGTGATGTGTGTGGTCCAATGAGCACAACCGCCAGAGGTGGCTATCAGTACTTTGTGACTTTTACCGACGACTTGAGTAGATATGGATATATCTATTTGATGAGGCACAAGTCGGAGACTTTTGAAAAGTTCAAAGAGTTTGAGCGAGGTTGAGAATCAGCTCGGCAAGACTATAAAGCTTCGCGATCTGATCGTGGAGGTGAGTACATGAGCCAGAGTTCGATGATCATCTGAAAAGTCGAGGTATAGTACCTCAGCTCACACCTCGGGTACACCACGGAGAAATGGCGTGTCGAGCGGAGGAATAGGACCTTGTTGGACATGGTCCGGTCTATGATGAGCAAATCGGATTTACCCTTGTCATTTTGGGGATCGCTCTAGAAACCGCAGCTTTCACACTTAATAGGGTACCATCAAAATCCGTAGACAAGACACCGCATGAGATGTGGTGGGAAGAGTCCGGTTTGTCTTTTCTAAAGATTTGTGGTTGTGAAGCATTTGTCAAGCGACTTATGTCGGACAAGCTTACACCCAAGTCGGATAAATGCATATTCGTGGGATATCCGAGGGAAACCTTGGGATATAGCTTCTACAACCGGAAGAGAACAAAGTGTTTGTTGCTCGAACGGGTTTTCCTTGAGAAAGAGTTTCTCGGTCGGGAGGCCGTGGGAGGACGGTTCGACTCGAAGAAATTCGAGGACCACTCGGGACGGCTCGGTGGTGATGAAATCATACCGAGTCTCGTCAGGAACCCGAGTGGAAGCGGCACCGGAACCACGGAGGTCGGAAAGATTGCGCAAAGTGCGCGATGTATTGTTGCTAGAAAGCGACGAGCCGACCACGTATCGGAAGCGATGGTGAGCCCAGATTCGAGGCATGGCTAGAGGCCATGAGATCCGAAAGTTAAAGTCCATGGATGAGAATCAAGTCAGGACTTGGTTGATCCGCCACCGGCATAACGCCATTGGTTGCAAATGGGTCTTTAAAAAGAAAACCGATGTGGATGGAAATGTTCAGATCCACAAAGCTCGCTTGTCGCTAAAGGTTATGGACAAGTTCAAGGAGTTGACTACGACGAGACTTACTCGCCGATAGCGATGCTGAAATCGGTAAGGATCATACTAGCTATAGCTGCATATTTCGATTACGAGATATGGCAGATGGATGTCAAGACGGCTTTCCTTCACGGAAATTTAACCGAGGACGTGTATATGATACAACCCGAGGGTTTTGTCGATCCGACTAGCACTAGTAAGGTATGCAAGCTCAAGAGATCCATTTATGGGTTGAAGCAAGCATCTCAGAGTTGGAACATTCGTTTTGATGAGGTCGTCACTGGTCTCGGTTTCATCAAAAGCGAAGAGGACTCTTGTTTATACAAGAAGTTAAGTGGGAGCTCGATTGTATTTTTGATCTTGTATGTGGATGACATACTACTGATCGGAAATGATGTTTCGATGTTAAACTCGGTCAAGGGATCATTGAATGGCAAGTTTTCGATGAAGGACCTTGGTGAGGCAGTCTATATTTTAGGCATTAAGATCTATAGAGATAGATCGAGGAGGCTGCTCGGCTTAAGCCAAAGCACGTACATAGATAAAGTGTTGAAGCGGTTCAACATGAGTGAGGCAAAGAAAGGGTTCTTGCCGCTCTCACATGGTATAAGGCTAAGCGAGACTCAGAGTCCTTCGACATCTGATGAGCGAAGCAGGATGAGTAGGATTCCGTATGCCTCGGCAATCGGATCCATCATGTATGCCATGATATGTACAAGGCCCGATGTTGCTTTTGCAATAAGCCTAACAAGTAGATACCAGGCCAACCTGTGAGAGTCTTCGGGCAGCGGTAAAGACTATTTTGAAGTACCGAAAAGGACTAAAGAGATGTTCCTAGTTTATGGAGGTGAGGAAGAGCTCGTCGTAAGAGGTTACGTCGATGCTAGTTTCCAAACCGCGAGAGATGATTGTCGATCACACCGGATTCGTACGCCCTGAACGGAGGATTACCTAATGGATGAGTTCCAAGCAGGATACGGTGGCGATTCTACCACGAAGCGAATACATTGCGGCTTGTGAAGCTGCAAAGGAAGGTGTTTGGATCCGCATTTTTCGGATGATCTTGGTATTTTCCCAGCCTCGGTGAAACCGTTGGACCTTTATTGTGATAATTCGGTGCCATCGCACAAGCCAAGGAGCCGAGGAATCACCACAAGGTCGGACACATAGACCGGAAATATCACGATACGAAGATCGTAAAGAATGGTGATGTAGAGTTATGCAAGATTCACACGGATGCAAATGTTGCAGATCCGTTGACTAAGCCGCTTCCACAACCCAAGCATGAGGGGCACGTTAGAGCTATGGGCATTCGATGTCTATTTGATTGACTCTAGTGCAAGTGGGAGACTGTTGGAGATATGCCCTAGAGGCAATCATGTATGATGATATTTCCTATGTGTTTATGAATAAAGATAGTCCTTGGACATTATCAATGATGTGTATCAGCAAGTACATGACTTGTTTGTGGGACTATACATTGTATGATGACTGTCCTAAAAGGTCCCTAGTCGAAAGGGCTGTGTGGACGCCAAGAGCCGACTAGACTAGCATATGACACGGTCGATGGCTCGGTCTCACTAGCCATGGAGCATTGGATGCTAACCGGATAATATGGACTTGGAAAGGTCTGGTCGGATTCGACATAGTCGGATCCGAAGTCGAGATAAGGTCCGAGTCGGACGGACCCAATTATGAGACGCAGCGATATGTCATCTGTGAGTCTCTAGTACAACATCGTTCTATGTCCTAAGACCTGAGTGGCGCATGTACTCGAGATGGTGATAGACTTGCTTTGGGCCGACCAAACGCTACTCCGTGATCGGGTAGTTACAAAGGTAGGTTTCGGTTTGTCCAATCCCATCTTTGCGAGACATGGTCGAGCAAGATGGGATTTGCCCCTCCGATCGGAGAGATATACTCTAGGCCCTCGTGTGATCGACCAGAATAGCATGGCCATGCGACAAGGATTATGAGATAATCCGGATTGTGGTCGATATCAGATCACCGAACAAGAAAGAGGTCGGGCTAGCACAAGGATGACAGTCTCGCCTTGAGCCCGACAACATATATCGTGTGGCAAAAGGAATGGAAGTACGATGTACTGAGTTCGCCTAACCAGCTTCATAGTGCGCTTGGTGGTCGGCACGCCTTGCTAGAGGCCGCTACCAACCGTGCATGTCGGAGGTGATCCGAATCGTGACCAAGCCGACTTGAACCTAAGGGGTCGCGCAAGGAAGGAACCTACAAGGTCGGTTCAGAGGACACTGGTCGGATGTGATCCGAACTGGACTAGGGACGTGACCGAGTAGACTTTGGGCTTTAGGGTCCGTGCGAGGCCCAAATGTTGAGCCCGCGACGGACGCCTATATAAAGTGGAGGTACGGCACACTTGATGGGTTGAGAGACAGAACGCTTCGGCCTCAGGAGGCAGATCGCTTCGGCCTCAGGAGGTAGATCGTTTCGGCCTCAGGAGCCACCTCCACTTGCCGCCGACTGGGTGATCGGACCTAGCAGTCCGCCGCTCGGTGTTCCTCCCGCACGCGCGGATACCGTTAGAGGCGGTGCACTTGCGCCGCTCCGGCGAACTCGTACGTGGGATCGGACGACCGGGCGCTCGAGGGAGATCCCACGAGGAGGAGACGATCCACGCGGACGCGCTGCCCCAACTCTTCTTCCGCTGCACGACACTGCGCGTCTAGTGGTAACGAACTGTGATCCATCTCCCGTAGCATGTTCCTGGATGTTCTGCGCGTAGGAATTTTTAATTTGCAGTCGACGCACCCTACCGTAGAACCCAACATCTCGTCCTTTGATGGGCAACATCTACACGAGGATTGACCCTGCAACGATGATTCTGGACATGGGTGAGGCGAACAAGGTTCTGCGTATTACAAGTGATGCTATTCACCATCTGTTTGGATTCCCTCAAGGTAATCGTACCCCTCCTAGGCCTTCAAGTGATGGGTTTGATGATGCTGTTATGAGGTTGAAGGGCAAGCTTGGGTACGCTAGGAGTGACGACATCAAGACAAAGGATCTGCGGAATATCCTCGCGGATCTTGTGAAGGATGAGACGAAGGATGATCTTGCTCTACAGGTGTTTTACCTGATTGTTTTCATGAAGGTGGTTATCCCTGGAACGTCTACACGAGTGTCCAGGGAGGCAACAATGGCTGAGAATCTTGTGTTTGAGGATATGGCGATATGGACTAACGCCGGTTGGTTGTTGATGACCTTTGAAGTCTTTGTTATTAGGTATCGACAAGGTACTAGCAGAGCAAAAAGCTGTCACAGCTGTGCCATCGCTACCGCTTCTTATGTACTGGATCGCCTTATCATTGGCAAGACGCCTAATGTTGACTTGAGGACGCCTCGCGTCAATTACATGGATCGAGGCCAAGCTTCTTGAGCTCATTGCGGTGACTTGGTCAGGAAAGGTGATGATGACCCAGCCAACTGGGTGTTTGGGAGACTACCTGTGAGTGTATCTTCTCTTCTGTGTAGTTAGTACTGCCTTTTGTGTGCATGGTTGAACTTCTGCTGTGTACATAGATGACCTTCTGGTTCATATAGACGAGGGTAAATTAGCTGAACTGCTTGGCTTATATGGTATTACTGCCTTTGTGTACATATGTGAACTTCTGGATATATTCATATGAAATAAGCTAAACTTTGTTGTTGCACATGCATGGTTGAACTTGTGCTATGTAAATTTCCAACATTTTTGAAAGCATGTTAACTTCTGGTCATACATTGTTGTACTGCCTATGTAGACATAGTTGGACTTCAAATGTCTTTGCGTGTGTAGGCATTATTGGAATTTTAGTGTAGTTTGTGTATCGATTGTTACGCCTTTTTTCCTTGTCATTGTCTTTTTTTTCAGTATCAGCTTGTGGTACTAACTTGAACTTCTGCTACTGTCTTCTGTATTTCTGCTTCCATGTTCTTTTCATTTGTTCTGCGACGTGTTGATTTTTATTTTCATATATGCAGTGGAAGACACAGGCTGAGGTTGTGTTCTTTAGGGTCATCGAGCATACTGTTCTTACTATGCCACGTCTGTCACGCCTAGGTAGTGGAAGTTCTCTGAGATTTGAATTCTCGCGGGATGTTAACACTGGTGCCCCCTGTAGATCCAGGAGGTTCTTCTGCCCGTGTGAGTGCTGCAGGTGGCGTTTCTTCTGAGAGTTTGTTCGATGCCTCGAATATTTCCCTTTCTAGGATTGATGGACTTCTGGAAACTGTTTGTGGAGAGATGGCTCGTGTTCTGACAACTGTTGAGCGCCTTAGTCGCGTGGATGGTATTATTCCTCCCGGCCACGGTTTTGATGCTGAGTCTTCGAAGGAGCTTTTGTCGATTGAAGCTAAATATCTTGCCGAGCTTCATGAGAGCACTTCCCACCTCTGGGCTAGTTTTGTCTTTGTTCAAGGAAATGCAGGACCTTGATGCAAGCCTTTTGAAGATGAGGCGAGTGTTGTTGTGAGAGAGATTCAGAGGTAGGATCCCGTTCATTTGGGTCGTGAAGGAGGCCATGTGGAGCGTACCGAAGAGGTTTGTTTATGTTGGCTTTTGATATTTCTTTTGCACTAGTGTTCATTGTTAGCTTTGAGTTATTACTGTTATGCAGTTATAGGGTGACCTTCTCTGTTTATAGGACCTGAACTTCAAGTGCTTCAGCACCTGAACTTCTATGACTTTGATGACTGGCCCTTTTTGTTCCTTTTTGTATGTTATGGTAGTTTGGTATGTTATATGCTATGTTTACTGTATTTGGACTTCCATGATGTGTCAGTTGTGATAGCCGACCTTCTCTGATTATGTAACGTGAACTTCTGCTGATTAGGTATTTGTTTTCTACATGATTATTTTTCTAGGCTGTTGATGATGGTGTTGGGGTTAGGGAGGATGTTTTACCTGTGCATGAAGATGATCATGTGCATGAAGCTGCCCCTGTGCATGATCCTTGCCCCTCTAGTGATGTATTAGTTGATGAGGTTCATGGCAGCGAAAATAAGGTACCATTTTTTCTTGTCCATTTTGTCTTGTTGCCCCTGAGACGGACTTGCTGCCCCTGTGCATGAGGTTCAGTCAGCCCTTTGTAATGACTTTTTGTTTCTTTTTGGAGCAGCAGAATGATGATGTTAGTGTTGCTCCAGAGAAGGCTGCAGACATTTCCGTCTCAGGCACCGGCTGCTCCGACGGGTGGTCTCGATCGAACCTCGCCGTCTGCTGGCGCCGAGGTTTCGGATCGAAAGGTGGCAAGACAACTGGAGACATTATTTTGGAGAAAGATCATGTTGAGTCGATGTACAACTGGTGGTAGTATCGCTGCAAGCCCGGAGAAGTCTCTGCAGCAGAGCCATCTGCTGATGTTGATCTTTGTATAAATCGGTGGTAGTATCGCCGCAAGCCGGAGAAGTCTCTGCAGCAGAGCCATCGGTTGATGGTGATGCCGCATGTGCACAACCAAATGTTTTTCTTGTTTGATTCTCCGGTTGCTACTTTCTGCTGCTGGTGTCCTTCCCAACGACGCCGCAATGTCTCATCAAGACGGCGATGAAGATACCGGAAGCGATAGCTATGGAGAGGAGGTTGATCATTCAAAGGTCTTGCCATTGGTCTAGGCAAGGATCCATGAAGAGAGGAGCATGCTTCTCTCTTCTTTCCCCATCCCCTCCCCTCTTTGTTTTTTGGTTTTAGTCCATGATATCCCCTGTGAACTGCCTGTGTGGTCTAAGTTGAACTTCTGGTTTTGTTGTTTGTCGTGTGGGTTGTAAAGAATGTTAAGTGAACCTGTTTTTCTATGTGGGTGGAGGTTTGTAATGCATGTGTTGTGATGTCTATGATGCCGTGGTTTTATCCTTTCTGATGTAGCAGCTGAGATGTGTTTATGTTTTTGAATGTTTGTGCTTGAATGTTGGTCTTAATTGGTACTGTCGTGAATCTATGTGCTTTTGAGTGTTGCTGTTAATTGCTATTTTCTTTTTGGTGAGCAGATAGCGACCTTGCTGTCGTCCGTAAGAAGGTTGATGACTTTTATTACAGTGTAACTAGGCTTAGGAATGATCGCTCCAAGAGGTGAGTCTGTTGCTCAATATTTTACATCATCCATGTGCCCCCGTGAATTGCCTGTGGTTTCTTACCGAACTTCCCAACTATATGTACCGAACTTCTTGTTTTTTACTTATCTTCTTTGAACTTTGGCCCTTTTGTATTGTCTTTGCTGCTTGTGGTATAGCTGAACTTCTGTGCTATCATGTATTATGAACTTCCTGAGTTTCCTGATGCTGAACTTCTTTTACTTTTTGTTCGCTTGTTTTAGATCAATGATTATGTTCCAAAACAAGGAGTGTGAAGCTTCGTTGAAGATGTTGCAATATCTTTTGGTCCTCGCGAATGCTTGGCCTAATGTGGTGAGTGTGCACTCTCATCTCACGTCATGAAGTACTGTGGATGAGACAAACTCATCCTGCCGTATTGGGTTTGTGTAAGTCAAGCATACAGTGATTTCTTTTCCGTTTTTTTCCTTACCATTTTTTAATTAAAACTTGTTTGTCTCGTTTTTGTATTTTTTTCATATGTTGGCGTTGCCTGCATTATTTTGGGACAAGATTTTCAGAGGTCAATTTGATTCCCGTGTGAGGAAGTACTTCATGGCGAGTGGTCCAGATAGCATGGATGCACATGATTCAAGATGCAATATCTTGTTCTTTGCCTCTCAGATTAGTTTTGCGGTCAGGCGATCCTTTGTGTTAATATTTTTTTATTTTTCCTTTTGTACCGTTCTGATATTAATTCTCATTTTTAATGATTCGTGTGTTTATGATGCTTCAGGTTGTTTTCCCTACTTTTGACCCGCCTGAGGTTCCTGCTTCCATGGGTGGTGTCGGTCATTGGGTGTTGGTATTCCTTGACCTGAAGAATTCAAGGTTCCAGCTTCTCGATTCCTACAATGGACCAAAAGATGAATGTGCGGTACGCCTGTTTCGACGGATGACCGACAACATCAAGAGGCTTTGGAAGGATGCCAGCAACGACAGGGAGACACCCTTCAGTCCAGTTAGCATCGACAATTTCCCTCTGGATTGGATTGATGTCCCCCAGCAGCAAAACAAGTATGAGTTCCACTTTTTCTCTTTATCACATCTGTTTAACTGTAGTTGTACTTCAGCTGCGACGTGTTTAATTCGTTGGCTTTCTTTTTCGGTTCTAACACTATTCTTTTTACTTCGTTTGATGGCAGTATCGACTGCGGATTCTTCATGCTTACGAACGTTAATTCATATCATGACGGGGTTCTTGCAAATTATTCCCATGAGAATATCGGGGATATCAGGAAGACGTGGTTGTACTCAATCGCTTCTTCTAACCTGTTTGAGACAGACTTCCTATCTCTGTTTGGCTACTACACATGTAAGTATTTTGGAAGTTGGACTACTTACCTGCACTGCATCTTTTATTCTACCTGAACTTCATTTTTTTTCTCTCAAACTTGGACTTCTGCTTGAGATCCGGTCAATTCTTTGGTTTCAAGGAGAGGAGCATTTTCTTTGTACATGAACTTCATTTCTATCTTTTTTAATTTTGCTTGTGTGTTTGGTTTCAGTAATTTCTGTCCTTCCATTGCTTAAATGGACATGAGCATTTTTTTCTAATTGAACTTTCAGAGATGATGCCTTTCTATGGTTTTTGTTAGCTGTAGTTGAATGATTTCGAGTTCATCAGTTTATCTTGAACTGTGCCTCTGGTTGTGCCTGAACTTCATTTAGTTTTTTACTGCAACTAATTTTTTTAGTCAGCTTGAGTAGTAATCATGCCATCTTTTATTAGTTGGACTGCACATTGTGATGTTCCTGAACTTCAATTGTTTTTTAATGGTGATGTTTTCTCTTCTTTTTTTTCTTTGACAGTGGATCCGTTGGAGTTGACCGATCACCACTACTCATTCCTCGGGTCACAGGAATACCAGCCTAGGAGGAACCGATGAGTACAGCTCGATAGAAGATGATAGACCTCGGAACCTCATTCCTTCCAAGTTGGGGAGCAGTGGCGGTATTCGTGGTACTCCAAAACCCCATGCTCTGAGGAAGGCTAATGCAATCGAAGCACCAAGGTAATTGATTTCGTCCGATGATGATTTTGAGAAGATTGCTTACCCAAGAATGCTAAGCGTCTTCTTTGGGCTGATTCTGGTTGGTAGAGGTGGGAAGAATTTGTGATGATCGAGGAGGAAACCGCGATTAAGTCTGGAACATAACTACCTCCAAGCGAGCATCAAGATTGCCTTTGAAGTGGCGTTCTCCTGTCGCTCCCCTGAAAAATACAGATTTCTCATCTATCCGAGGCCGGAAGTTGAAGCAAAGTATGTCTTTGAGTAAAGACGGTCCGAGAAGTACGGGTGAGTTACCCTCTTTACGTCGTTCCTTGCCTTGGAGTTGTAGTGTCTGAACTTCTATTGTTGTATTGTCTGAACTGCCGTTGTTGTAGTATATGAACTCCTGTTTTATGTCTCCTCTTGCCTTTTTGAGTTATAGTGACTAGACTTCTGTTTTGTTGTTGTATCTGAACTTCTAATATAATTTTTTACCATCCTTTTGTATTCTGCAGGACAAGCTACTGCATGTTTACCATCCCTGGGAATGTTATTGACCTCACAGGAGATTTCCTTTATAGGCTTTTCGGTGATGGGCAGCAGATGGAAGGAGACATAATGGATTATCTCATAAATTTGTGGAAGGATAACCCGGAGACCTCTGGGATATTCTCTAATCCTGTCAGGGTTGTACTTAGTCCCTACTTCATACAGGTTTTAGTTCTTTGCACCCCTATCTCCTTTTTTTGCCTTAGTTTTGTTGTAGTAGCATCTGTGAGGTGTTTTAATTGTGTTTTGGTGAATGCACAGTACTGCCTGGAGTATGATTTCTACACCGCAACAGTTCCAAAGTTCGACGCAAAAAAAATCGGCTAAACTCCTCCCAATGTTTGTTCGCAAGGAAGAAGACCTTCTTAACGCAAAGCTGGTTAGTTTTTCATAAATCTTGCTTTTTTCTTAATTTCATGTGCATCCTTTTGCTGAGTTTGTCAATAAGTTTTTGTTCATGCTGTTTCTTCAGTATATATGCTTTATAGTTTATGTTCACCGGTCCTTTCATTTTGGCAGGTTTTAATGATTCTATTCAAGCCAATTGGCACAATGGCACTATAGTGTGTACGTGGTGAATAGAAATCGTGGGAGCATTGACATCCTCGATTCACTTTCTTACGATAATATGCAAACGTCGCGATCGAGTTTCCACGGGGACTGCCAAAATATCGTGAGTGTTTCTTAGCCTGGACATCCTTTCACATTCTCTTGTTTGACACGAAGTTTATTATGCCTTGTGTTTACAAAATATGTTGCTGTCTCTGTTTTGGTAATACTGCTTGAACTGACTATCATTTAGAAGTTGAACTTCCGCTATTTTTGTTTAGGTGGATCTTATGCAGGTATCGCTTTTTTATGTACCTGAACTTAACTATTTTGGTTAACATGTTTTTGACTTCATCTAATTTTGATATTTCTGGCAGATGAAGAGATTTGTTGGGTTGCTCGAGGAGGTGTATGGCAAGGCTGCATACAAGGCGAGCAAGCAGCCTAACTGGGTGACTATTGCAAAGAGGCCGACTTTCATCGATGTTCAAGCGTAAGAGTAATGATTGTGGTTTCTTTGCCGTGAAGTTCAGCTCTTCGCTTTGGCGATGAGATTGTTGAAGATTTTGGTGATGTGGAAGTATGTTCATCTTTGTTCTTGTCTCATCACCCTTTGATTTTTCTTGCGTGTTTTTTTGTGGACGCTCTCTTTGTGGTTTTAGATATGCGTTACTAAACCATCATTTTCACCTTTCTTTTGTTTGCAGTGCTGCCGCAGATGGTGGAAGGTTGAGTTCATGCACACTGGTTTTAGCGAGAAGAATGAAGTCATGCGTTCAGAGCTCCCTAAAGAGATCCAGTCCTTTGGCCCGTGAATTTGAAGCATTAGTTTCATTTGTAGATTTGATTTCGTACATATTTTTAGGTTTGATGATGATTGGAACAATTCCGTAAAGATTTGGGTGTAAGAATGTTTTTAGTGATTTGTGTATATACTATATGTGAAGCACTATTACTTATGATATTGTGGACAAATGCATTTGGTGTGAAGAATGGCTTTTGTGAATTTCAATGTGTTGCGTCGTTTTTTAGTATCCATGTGTTGAATGTTTTTGCCCCAATAGATGTACCTGAACTTCTGCCTCGGTTTTGGTTGAACTGCTTGATTTTTTTTGGGTTGTTTATTTTGGGCCCCCAACATATGATTCTAGACTTGAACTTTTGCTTTGAGAATGTGGCTGGACTGCTGGTTTCAGATGGAGAGGATATTCTGTGTTGTGTAATGCATTGGTAATTGTCAACCCAACCAATATGTATGCTTTTGTGTAGAATCTACATTTGTTCTTTTTTGTTTTTTCAAGTGGGAAATGTATTTCATATGTAAATTTGTGCAGAGATATTGTTGACATTTCTTTTATCTTTCTCGGCATTGTACATGATCTTCTGCACGTATCCAAGCAGAAATTGACATTTGAACGCGTTGTCCTAGGCTTGCTAACCTTAGTTTGTGCGGCGAAACTTTATTTTTTTAAGCATATTCTTTTGCTACATCGATTTTACATTCCAGAATTTCTTCTGTAAGCTGACATGAACTTCAAAACTGTATGATTATTTGCTGGTTGCTCTTTTATGGAATACAACGCGAGCACTTCCTCTCATAACAAACCAGGACTTCTGCAGTAATATTACTTGAACTTCATTCTGTATGTTTTTCATGTTTGTTTTCGCTTGCACTTTCATGCAATACATCACTACCAATCTATTCTGTTATAAAAACCGGGACTTCGCAGAATATTACTTGAACTTCATTACGTATGTTTTTCATGTTTGTTTTTGCTTGCACTTTCATGCAATACATCACCAAAGACATCTCTTCCTCGCCATAACATACCGGGACTTCGCAGAATATTACTTGAACTTCACAAAGTGTATATTTTTCAATTTAACCTTGCTTGCACTTTCATGCAGTACAACACCAACACATCACTTCCTGCCATAACATACCAGGACTTCTGCAGTAATATTACTTGAACTTCACAGTGTATGTTTTTCAATTTAACACTGCTTGCACTTTCATGCAGTACAACACCAACACATCACTTCCTGCCGTAACATACCAGGACTTCTGCAGTAATATTACTTGAACTTCACAGTGTATATTACCAGGGGATGATGACATAATGTTCTGCACATTGACATGACATAAGTTTGCAATGTGTTAATTGACCTATTCTAATTGTTTATGAGCCTTGCGCTCCTCCTAGGCTTTGGTGGTAGAGGTTTTTGCTTGACATGTACCTCTTCCTCTTCATCGTCCTCTTCCTCTTCATCGTCGTCTTCCTCTTCTTCTTCATTGTTGCATTGCACTTCCTCTTCATCTTCGTCTTCCTCTTCTTCGTCGTTGTCTTCATCTTCGTCTTCCTCTTCATCTTCCACCACCTTCTTGTTGTTGGCTCTAGGTCTTGTTTTCTGTTTCTTCTCTGGCATTTTGGTTGTCTTTTCAAAGATTCGGCGCTTGGGCATGTTCTTGCATTATGTGGTTCATATTCCTTGCATATGCTACAAAGTCTGCCGCTTGCTTTACGTGGGTGTGGTCCCTTCTTTTGTTCCATAACTTTGGGCTCTTGTTTTTGAGATTTGGGTTGCTTGACCTCCTCAAAGATTGTTTCTTTCCAAGAGTGTTGGCAGGTCGACTTGTTGTGTCCGCAACCTGGTTGCACACTGCTTGCATTTCTGTGTCCAAGTGGCACTCCGTTCTCATCGTGCACGCACGACTCTTCCTGCAGGTGGTGCCTTTATTTGAGCTCTCTTGTCACTTTTCTTTACTGCAGTAATTTTCTTCCTACCCATTGTTTCAGAATACAACGGCAATTTCATCGTCTCTTGTTGTCGCTGCTCCATTGATTGGCCATCACCCTGCTTGCATTGGCTGGCTACAGCGGCGGCGTTGAGCATTTCAGCTGCATAATAATGAAGGTCATCTTCAATTTCAGCGTCCTCTTCACCATCCTTTAAATCAAGATCCACTTGATTTCTTTGAATGTATTGCATCAAGCTCTTCCACAAGCCTCTTGAGAACATAGTATGCTCTATCATATTGCTGGTCACATCTCATCGCTTTCTTGTTAACCATCAAATTCAGCTGCAGCAATATGTCTTGCTTCGATAGCCTTGAGCTGCCATCCGATGCGGTTGTGTTGTAGTCCCTTGTATCAAAAGTTGGTTGTGATCTTGCGTCTTTGTGTACCGTTTGAGGATATACTTGTTTGGAAAATTGTCGGGCTTGAGGTAGTCAAGCACGTTCATGATGTGAAGGCGTAACAGGCCCTGCATTTTTGTGATGAATGCGAATACATAGTTTGAGAGCCAGAATGAGTTTCATAAATTTTGATATGATACTACTAGTCTAGCTATTTAATGAGGTTGTTTTTTCGCTCACCGTGTGTGTCCAGATCTTGCATTCACACTTGTATATTTCATTCTCTAGGTCACTACAACCTGGAATTCATGCTTTGACCGGAAAATCTTTCTTCATCATCATGGCTGGGCTTGTTGTGGTAGTACACAAGGTACTTAGTTGGCTCTGTTAGTACGCTTATGCGGAATAGTGTTGCCTTTCTCATCCTATTCCTCATCTCGGTGTACACGGCTCGTGTACTTGATGGACATGTCTTCCTCGTGAGCCGTAAGTTGTTTTTGTCACAGATTGGTCTCGCACATGTCAAAAGTGAGATATTAGTCAAGCAGAGTCATGGGTTTCATTTTTAAAATTCAAAGTGCACATGTTGAAGGTAAAGCAGAACATGATGGGGTGTTTTGTACTTGTCATCATACCATGTTGTTCATTGTTTGCTCGTTCTCATACGCATCCGAAGTTTGTATGCAAGCATTAACCCGCCTAGCAAACTTGTGTAGGTTACGGGTCCCTTGACAAACCCTTTCTTTAGCACGTGGTTCATGCTCTCGCTTCATTGTGTGGAAGTCATTCTAGTACGTAAAATGTTCTTGTAATATGCTGAAATCCACATCTTCCTATCACTCAGAGTGCATCATCATCCGGTCGTTCTCCGTGTTGTACTTGTGCACCGTTTAGCCTGCATCTTCAAACTCCATTGCCATGAGCGGCCATTTAATATAGCTGTGAACTCCTCTTTGAATGTTTTATACTTTTGTACAAAGAACGCGAGGTATTCCATGTACTTCTTCAAGATGTGCCAACGGCATAGCTTGTGGACGGTGTTTGGAAATGATTGTGGTATAGCTTTCGCCATCGATGGGCATTGGTCTGCATGAACTAAAAAAAATGAAACTTCATTCTTTTTTTTGTAATGATGGTGAACTTATGTTGTACAAGTAGTTGAACTTCACATGCAGTAATATGACTATCTAAAAATGGCACATGTATTTTTTCTTACGGCAGTGTTCTTGAACTTCTGTGGTATCAGTGCTTGAACTTAACAGGTAGCAGTGGGACTAC
This sequence comes from Aegilops longissima, assembly GCA_021605205.1. Lineage (NCBI taxonomy): Eukaryota > Viridiplantae > Streptophyta > Magnoliopsida > Poales > Poaceae > Aegilops > Aegilops longissima. The sequence continues at coordinate 142,531,109 of CM038676.1, read as the reverse complement.
CTAGTAGTGTCACACTCAAATTTTTCTTACAACAGTGTTCTTGAACTTCTGTGGTACCAGTGCTTGAATATGTATATTTTTCTGAACACGTTACATGTTTTTTCTTTACATCTTTCTGTCCTTGAACTTCTATGATTCTTGTACTTGAACTTCACATTCATGAACAGTTTTTTCTAAACATGTGATGATAACTTTGCTTTCTTCCATCGTTAGTTGGACTTATGTGCTAGCGATAGTTGAACCGCTTCTTGTATATTATTTTCAGATAAAACCAAATATACCCAATCTGAGACCCATAGACTAAAAAGATGATGAAACTTGAGGAGTTTTTATTTGAACTCACCTGTCGAATGCAAGTTGTGTGCTTGTTGTTCATGCCGTAGAAATGTATCGAATGACCACTTGAATGACTTTGCATCTTCGCTCTTATCGAGCAACAAACAAATATCGTTGATCGCAAGTGATGGTTTGTTCCAACAAACACTCCTGTGGGCATGTGAAATATGTTGGTCTTGTAAGTCGTGTCGAATGTTACGCAATCGCCGAAGTCTTGATAGGCTCCTCGGCAGCTTGCATTGGACCAGAAAATGTTTTTAATTGACTTGCCCTTGTCCACATGGATGTCATAGAAAAACTCATCATTTATCGCCTTCATGTCTTTGAAGAATGAAACAAGTTTCAATACATCATCCAAATCATCTTTCCTTGCATTCATGGCTTTCCTGCAAATCACATGCAAACATGCATTTGTTTATTTTTGCTAGCAAAGGATTGTGAGCTAGGATGCTATTTTACATTGCAAGATGTTGGTGTTTGAGTACTTACTTGGTTTAGCGTGTCTCGTCCGGTCATGCTTAGGAAGTAGCTTCCATCTTCATTTTCGGATAGCATTGACATTATTGTTGTGTGCTTGACATCATGGTACCGCAAGAGCTTTACGTACTCCAAAATAGTGGGGTCATAATTCTTGTGTGAGTGCAAAAGCACCAAAGATGTCATCGGTTTGCATGAGTGGTGATTATGATTGTACTCAATGTCCTTCGCCACGCATGTGCCATCCTCTGCACCTTCACCCTCATTCTTGCATTGCAGCCCGTCCTCTGCGATGTTTTGTTTCGCTTCTGCTTGGCCTCAAATCGAAGATGTGTGTATCCCTTGGAAGGCGCAAACAAAATACTTGTGGTTGTCATTTCCACCCATCTTCCTGATTCCAAAACCAGCGTATCTGTTATAAAATTCCCTTTCTTTCTCTACATCTTTGAATCGCATCTTTAGTCTTGGTATTAGATAATCCGGTAGATCTGGTGTCTGCAGAAAAAGAAAAAAAAATCCAAACATCACCTTAAAATGCAGTTTATGAACTTGTTATCCTGGAGGGAGCAGAAAATTTGCAGATAATACAAGATGCGTATATAAATATTTTTTATTTCACTTACGTGCGTGTATGATCGCGACTCATGGGTGTCATTTCTTTGTCCCTCCGGGATGGGGCATGGCGGAGTAATCATAGCGAGGATGCAAGATGGATCACGAGGAGGAAGGAGGGTGAAGATGGCCTCTCTCTTGTTTGCGTCCTTTTGCTTGAGGTGGTTGTGGAGGTATTGTGATCTGGTCTTGTTTTGCTCTTTTGTTTTGTGAAGCAATCCATCTACCTTATGCCCGCATACAATTCGACTTGTAGCAAAGAAGAAGCAGGATCAAGCGGTGGTAGTGTGCGATCACTCTCCTCCGTGTGTGTGTTCTTTGTTGGATTTGTCTGGGATCCGGTTTAGTTGCTTCGCTTTGGCATTGATGAGGCACACCAGGATAACCTCCAGAGTTACACACATGACTTGAGCTAACCCCCTCTTCCATCGGCGTGGTTGGGAGTCTGCTGGTGGATACAAAGAATCCGAGGGGGATTTCCGGCGTCACCCAATTAGGTGGAGGCGCAAACTTGTGCGGATAGGGTGTGACCCACTTCTCGGGAGTATCCGTGTGTTTGGTGTCGTCCATTTTGGTCCGGAGCGGGTTGGTAATCTTTGTTAGTGCGTTTGAGGTGTGACCCATTGAGAGGGTGGTGCAACGCGCATGTGCTTTGCATTGTGTACTAACTGCTGGGAACTTCTAAGCTTCTTCATGCATCTCTCGTCTTCTCGACATAAAAGGAAAAAATGTCTCATTAGCACAGGTTATATCTGCATATACCTTCATAACTGAACTTAGCATTATTCACACTGAACTTCTCATAAAAAGTGGTGAGAGACATCACACTATACCTTTCAAGTGAGCATCCGCCAATGCCTTTGTACTGAATCGAGCACCCTTCACGTAGCGAACTTCACATCCTGTTTTTTAATTCTGCAATATTAGATTACTTATATGTACCTGAACTGAGCACTCTCCACAACCTGAACTTCTTGTCTTGCAAAGGGGAAATACTGTCTACAGTTAGGAAACCTGAACCTTCACGAGTTTTTTTGAATGGTTGGACTGCTAGTGCATACCAACCTGACCTTCAAGTCATATCACATGCATGTTCTATTTTCATTTTCATTTTTTTGAATGTGAATGTAAATGTGAATGCAGGCAGATTTAAAAAAGCTTTTGTAGCCTGGACTGAGGCTCATACACTACCAGAACTTCTCATGGTTGTAAGAAGGAGATTTTAAAAAAGCTTTTGTAGCCTGGACTGAGGCTCATACACTACCAGAACTTCTCATGGTTGTAAGCAGGAGATTTTAGAAAAGCTTTTGTAGCCTGGACTGAGGCTCATACACTACCAGAACTTCTCATGGTTGTAAGCAAATAACAAACCGAAGGAAGGAAGAAGTTCAACCATACCCTGGCTATAAGTTCGGCCAACCTTTTTCCAGAACTGATAGGCCACCCTGAGAACAATTCGTCGTGGAGGTATGAGAGGAATCCCATGGCAATCCATGTTTTGCAGAGGGCGCGAAGTTCATCTGCACGAAGCAAGAAGGTCAGAGAATGCAAGATTGAAGAAGAAGGTAAAATTCGGAGGAAGTTCATGTACTGTTGAGGGCGCAGCAGATGCCGCCTCCGCGGAGGAGTTGCTCCGTTGGTCGCGCCGCTCGCCGTCGGGCCCGTCATCTGGTCTGCCAAGTCTTCAGGCGGTGGTGATGGGACGAGGATGCGGCTTCCTGAAGTCCATGGCGGCCGCTGGCGTCAGCGACGCGGGCTCCCTCGCCGGCGTCGCTGTCGCTGCCTTCGCCCGCCGGTGGCCGGCCAGAGCTGGAGACGGAGGAGGTAGCGGACCCGGCCGGCCAAGAGCTGAGTGAAGAAGGGGAGGCGGCGGATCCGGCCAGGTGAGCCGAGAGGGGGGGAGGCGGATCCGCGAAGATCGCGGCGACCACGGGGAGGTTGCGGGATCGAGGAAGGAGGTGGGTGGGCGGCTCGGGATCGGGATCGTGGATCTGTCGGGGCCTCGGGATCCGATGGATCTGTCGAGTGAGGCGATCCAGAAAGTTGGGAGGCCTGTCAGACCCTATATAGGGGCTCTTGTGATCAAATAGTTATTCTAATCCTGGCATTAGAATAGTGCTACTATATATATATATATGATTGGTTCTACGAGAAATTCTATTTATAAATATGCATAACATGTACAATATGTAGTATTGTAAAATACCAGTAAATGAAAAATAATTAAATGGAAAACATAAAATTAAAGGAAAAAGAAATCATGAATCCAAAACCCCCAACCTTCTAGTACCGGTTGGTGTTACAAACCGGTACTAAAGGTCTCCCCGCCCCCGGCGCTGGCTCGCGCCACGTGGTGGCCCTTTACTGACGGTTCGTGCTGAACCGGTACTAAGGGGGGACCTTTAGTCCCCACCTTTTAGTGCCGGTTACAGAACCGACACTAAAGGGCCTTACGAACCGGTGCTATATCCCAGTTCTGCACTAGTGTTAGTTAGGAATACCTTACAAAGGTTACCCTCAAATACCACATATGGCACCTTATCATGCAACACATCTACGCCACTTGTCATTCTCGGAGAGTTTTGACGGGTTTAGACTAAAAAACTAACAAACAAATTATAGTGGAAGAGGCGGGTCGGACAAGGTGAGTACTCATATTTGACGCATGCTTGACATCTCTCTTTGAATCTAAAACCCGACATGAGTATTGCATCGTCCTCCATTGCTGGAAATGATAACGATGGATCTACTATTACTGCGAGCGGAACAAGTTGGGCGAGCTTTGGATGGATCGATCTATTTTCAAGCAATTTATTGAAAATAACAAGGCTTCCCTAAATAGTCAAAGTTTCATTTAAAGAAACCGCTCAAGTTTTAGCAAAAGTTGCCCTGCGAGGTCACATGATCTTTTTTCATCTATAAAAAACCGCCATTCCTCATACCCACCCCCCTCACATTCATAGAGCTCGAGGAATCCACAATGGGCCGGCCTATTCATAATTGAAATTTTATTGGGTAGAGGAGGATTTGAGATGGTCTGTATGTAAAGTTTGTAGCGAGATGAAAATTTTAATCCAAGCATCTCTTAAACCGAGTGCCCAAATTGCGAATTGTTTGCACCGCAGCTGTGTCAGACACGTCAGTATCATCAAATATAGATCTCCTATTAATAGATTTTTTCATGCTTTTTCCCAACGCAACTTGTACTTCCAATCCAAAAGGAACAAACTTAGGGCATCTCCAATGTTGACCCGTAAATGAACACCACAAATGTTTGTTTTTATGTCCGGACGTGATCCATGGATATGATGCGGAAGAGAGCCATCCAATCATATTCACAAAATTAATCCGGTTGGCAGGAGAGAGAGAGAGTGTAAGAGAGAGTAGTGGGGACCATGCATGTGGTGGGATATTGTGGTGTGATGTCCAGGAGAGAGGAGAGAGAGAAGAGGGGACCATACATGTGAAGAGAAGGAAAAGAGAGGAGGGCCAAGCCAAGGCTTTGTGTTGAGTGCATGTCTAGACTCCAGCAAAGCTCCCCATGTTTGTTGCTAGGATACTGGAATCCGTACTCCGGACTGCTAAGTGGACATATAAGAGTCCCTTTTGGATGGCAAAAATGATTCGAACACTATGGTCCGAACATATAGTGGAGGTTTGAGGGTCCGTTTTGAAGATGCCCTTATTACTTGTTGCAATAAAGTACTTGCATTTTTCATTAGAGTGAACTTTGGGCATATACAATGGTTCATAAGATAGTCTTATTTTAAGCTTTCCATGTAATTTATAGATGGCAATAAAAGCATGTGTACAATGGGTTATCTTTTAATCTTATCTCTAATAAATAATTATTTCCAAACATGTGGTAAAACATATTATGCTAAGAGCATCTCCAACATATCATGTATCCGTAAAAAGGCTACCATTTAGAGCAAGTTTGGATCAACATATACTGTAAATGTAACATAACTCTAAAGGATTATGTAAACTTGATCCCAACTTTCTTTTTTCCCCGCAAACTTTTGACGGGTTAGAAAATGCCTGAAACTTCTCGCCGTCGTCGTTGCCCCATCAGAATGCAGCTTACTTAATCTGACAAAAACAATTCTCTAGAAACTTCCCCTAAAATGTATAGACATCCTGGGAAGTATTTTAGAGAAACTCTTGTAGTTGCTCTTTTTTCTTTGCCCGAAAAACTTTCAATCTATTCATCTATAATCTTGACAATACAAATAACACTAGAGGTAATAAAAATTACAACAAGATTCGTGGACCACCTAGCGACTACTACAAGCACTAGAGCGAGTCGAAGACGTGCCGACGTCATCGCCCCTCCCTCAGTGGAGCCAGCCAAACCTTGTTATAGTAGACAATCGGGAAGTTGTCGTGCTAAAGCCCATAGAACCAGTGCGACAGGGCAACAACCATCGTTGATGAAAAAAATCTTAGATTAGAAGGATCAAACATATAAACACCAAACAAAGATGAACGAAGAACAGATCAAAACAGATTGACCAAAGACCAACACCGACCGAATCTCGCGAGATCTGACGGAGACACACCTCCACAGGCCCTCCGACAACGCTAGACGCACCGTCAAAATGAGGATGAAACGTGGGAGACATTATTCCTGCTGAGGTACATCGCCGCCGCCACACAGCCCCAACCAAAACACTGAACCTAACAAGAACGAAAACGGGGTCCCCTCCTGCCGATGAGGAGTCGAGATCCTCCACACCTCTATGGCCCAAAAGCCATTGAAGATGAGGCGGATTGTCGGCGGCGCCGGCGGGAGGAGAAGATAAAAGCTGAGTCATTTTCTTGTTGAGGAAAGAGCTTAGTTGCTCTGAGACATCGTCTTCTTAATTTGAGAACAACATCATCTTCTTAATTAAAAGAATGCAAAACTTTTTCCCTAGTTTCTCTTTCTTCCACCGCAACACTAATCGTGCGTGACACTTCTAAAACAACAACATTGTACCACACGCCCTTGTACTTTACCGCCCAATTTTACACCCCTCTTAAACCAGTTTTACTGCTCGTCACACGTCGGCCCTGTTTGGATCCCTCAGTTAGAGTTAGATTTGGTTAGTTTGGCCTCAACTAGCTCTAAAGGATCCAAACACATGGATTAGTTTCAGCTAGTTGGATCTAACCCATGTAAAAAAACTATCCTGATGAAGAGGTGCTAGTTGGGTTAGTTTTCCTGGGGTCCACTAAAAAACAACTAAAAAATCTCCCTCCGGCACCAGATCCCTCCGTCCTGCGCCCCCCTCCGCGACTCCTCTCCCGTTCCCCATCGCGCCGCCGCCCAAGCGCCGCACCGGCGGAACCCCAGGCGCGCCCTCCTCCGGCCGCCGCTCGCCCTCCTCCGGCCGAAGATCGTCCCACTCCCCCGTCACCGGTCGTCTCTCTCTCTCTCTCTCTGTCGTGCGTGGCGGCGGCGCATCTACCAGAGATCCAGCGAGAGATGAGTTCGTTCATTCCTTCTGTACTCGTGCTCTCCCTCACCCTACGCGCCCATCTCTCTAGCAACGGCTCGTGGCCGGGATTTGAGCCGGCGGGGCGGCTGGATCCGTCGGAGCCGGCAACTGGGGCTTGGGTGGAGTGAGTGGCCGGTGATTGAGGACTAGGCGGCGGCTGTGTGCATGTGGCTGGTGCATGCATGAGCAAGAGCAATGGCTGTGCATGTGGCTGATGCATGCATGAGCAAGTCAGCAAGAGTAGTCTGCCCTCCTTCTCTCCGTAGGAAATTTCTTGCTGTTCTAGATTCTTGCATCCTAATTTGTTGGCGGAACTTCTGATTAGGTAATAGCTAGATTCTGTACTATTTTTTGTTAACAGAACAGACAGTGATGGTTAAAAGAAAACCATTGATGCATTTTACATAAGAAAGAGTTTTGAATGTGAAGAACATTAACTGAATCAGAGTGTGAAGCTAATGAACCAACAGTAAATGAATCAGAACACCCTGTTCAGCCTCCTCTCTTGTTGCAGATGTTCTTGTGCAAATTTAGAGCATTAAGAAACAAAGAGCTAATCTATATAGTGTGATCAACTCAATACTTCATCACTAAATAATATTTTGGTACAATTTCATTTTTGTTATGCACTAGCTGTTATAAACAATCATAGTTAGAAATGTATCTCATAAATTAACATGGACGAGATTACTTATTCTGGAGAAGAGCACGTCTGCGTGTGTGCGGTGTTGAGTTCGGCTTGCTTGTAGCACTTCCTGGATGCGCTACTGATTCTTCTCTTCTGGTTCAGGTAGTATAGCTTGGAGCAGAGCACCCGCGATGGACGGAGACGGCTTCGACGTGTGGGGTTCGCAGCCGTCGGCAAGCGGCCCCGCTACCCATCCCGGTCTTGACCTCAACTTGCTAGCGCTGATGTCGGAGGGGTTCCCGGGACTTGTACGTTTAAGTGGGACGTCTCATTTGCATGGACAAAATAAAGTCTTGGGCAGTATCTCTCTATGGAAATAAGTTATTGCTATACAGTTTTGGTATTCTATTTTGAACACATCTTAGCTTTTTACTGTAAGCAATCTCTGTTTATTTGCATTTGTGTTGCTCCTCCATCCGCTGAATTTTTTTGCACCAGATAGTCGTCTTCTCATGCAATGTGAATTATTCAATACAGGCTATTTACATGATTTTTGGATTGAATCCGTCCGAAGTCCACGTTATAACTGGTAATATACTAACTTTGTGCCGTGTTACGATGATTTTTTTTGAGTGGAAGGATCAGATACCCTGATTTGAGATACATCGTTGCAAGTTATATGGACAAAATAAAATTTATCATGTTTTTGATACTTGATTTGTAAGGATAATTTGTTTATGTCATTACTGAGCGGGAGGAGGCCACACAAGAGCCGACCACAACGAATCCACATGAAAAGAGGGCCAAATGATTGAGAAAGTGCATTTATTGTCAATCTAAGCCTCCTATCCAAACATCACAAAAGTTAGAGTTAGTTTAAGGTTAGTAGTTAGAAACCAATTCTAACCTCTAATTAAGTTAGAGGATCCAAACAGGGCCGTCACATGGGTCAGTAAGCACGCTGCGGTCGGTTTGTCGGTTCCGTTTAGCACGTCGGTCGGCACCGGCGTGTCGCTTTGACGCAGCTTTGGGACGGGCTAGTCAATGTGAATAATGGAAAGTCCACGTGCCACTGTCAGACCACAACATGGCCCTTTGCTGCTCCCTGCCCTGTTCGGGATTTCGATCCGCACCGTTGCCGCTGCCCCGACCTCACTGGAGCGTGGATCCGCACCGTTACCGTTCCCGTTCCCGGTAGGTGGCTGGCACGCCCGTTCAGGAGTATCTCTCACGAGACTGCTAGCTTTACTTGCCGCTGCCGCGCTGCCCCGGCAAGCAAGCGAGCGAGCGGAGGCTGCCGAGATTCGATCCCCCGCCTCCCCGCTGCGGCGCAAGTGCAACCACCACCAACCTCCGGAGATCACTAGACCGCACCACACTCCCCCCGCGCAGCCGCGGGAGCTCGAGATCTGAGCTGAGGCGCGCTCCGCTCCGCTCTGCTCTGCTCTGCAACGCTCTGCTCGCCCCAAATGCAGCGAGCGGGAGGAGCGTCGCCGGCGGTGAGCCGGTGATACTGCTATACAGCACGGGGTACTAGCCGACCCGTCTCGGGGAATGAGGCCGCGGCGGCACTCGTACGGCAGGGGCGGCAGGAGCGCGGCGGCGGCGGTGCTGCTGGTGCTGTGCCTCTGCGTCACCGGCGTCTTCCTCCTCCTGCTGCACGGCTCCTCCCCGCCGCTGGACGCGGAGGGAGAGAAGGAGCAGGCGGCCGCGGCGGGAGGAGGAGGAGGAGGGGGGAGGCGCGAGGGGCCGGTGGTCCTGGCCGAGGTGGAGGAGGCGCCGCTGCCGCCGGGGAACGCCAGGGTCGCCTTCCTCTTCATCGCCCGCAACCGCCTCCCGCTCGACCTCGTCTGGGACGCATTCTTCCGTGTACGTCCCCCCGCCCTTCTCGCTTCGTCTCTCGATTGCCGTCTCGATTTCACCAATGCGGGAGGGAACGAATGAATTAATCACAACTCGCATTGTTATTCTTATTATTACGCGGATCAGGGTGACAATGAGGGGAGGTTCTCCATCTTCGTGCACTCGCGGCCGGGCTTCGTGCTCACCCGCGCCACCACCCGCTCCCGCTTCTTCTATAACCGGCAGGTCAACAACAGCGTCCAGGTTAGTGCTCACAGCTCCTACCATATGATCTCTGCGTGCGATGCCCCATTGCTGCTGACATGTTTTTTTTTTTACTTTTTTGGCCTTCAGGTGGATTGGGGGGAGGCGAGCATGATCGAGGCCGAGCGCATCCTTCTCAGCCATGCACTCAAGGATCCCTTCAATGAGCGCTTCGTTTTTGTTTCCGACAGGTACAGTTCGAGGCAGTGCTTAGAATGGCAATTTACACAAAAGAATGAAATCAATGAAGGATAAGGTCTAAGAGGGGAACTTGTACTGTTTAGCACATCAATTATCATCGCATGGGAGTCTCTTAGCTTGACCAAAGTTCAGACAAAAAATATCATCAGAGGTGGTAGCACTGAGTTTGCAGAAATTTTGGTTCCTGAACTCTGTTACCTTACCTGTACTCGTTTCCTGGTTTCTTTAATAGAAATCAGAGGGGAAACCCTCTTTCGCTAAAACACACACACACACACACACACATCAATTATGTGGTGTTTGAGTTCTTGCTGCAATGCACTAATTACTAAAGTGGAAAATCTGCTGTATTATGTCTTGAGATTGTGTCAATGCTTCTTTTGTTGTCCCATGTAGATTGTCTTACTTTTTCCGATAAATGGAATTTCATTCAATCGCTATATCAAGCTAATACACCCGCACTGAGCCCAAACTCTGCATAACATGCACACAACCAACATGTTTGAGAGAACTCAAAAGTAGGGTTTTACAGAAGAAAAAAAAAACTCGTGATAGACCACCTACCTTTGCATGATAGACCACGTACGGAGCCAACATGTACATGCATGAATAACTTGCACATGAGATAAAAACTCTTTTTGGTAAAAATAAACACATCATTCATGGAAAGCCACAAACCCAACACAAGGCTGCCGCCCCCACAAGGATTTTTTTTTAGAAATGGAGGAAGACCCCCGGTCTCTGCATCTGGACGATGCATACAACCATTTTATTAATTATTGACACAAGACCTTACAAAGTCATACAACAGTAAGACTAAAGCCACCGTCTACGCAACATCTGTCGCAACTCCTATCCAGTTGATGAAGGGGCGCTGATAGTCTGGGCTAATACCAAACAGACATCGCGACCAAACCTAACATCTAAGACATGAGGTCCCAACCAGAACGCCTGCCGGGTATGGGCACCCACCAGTCCGGCGTGCTCCTCAACCAGGACGCCTGCCGGGTATGAGGCCGCTGCAGCCACCTGCCACCAATCCATCTTCAGAGCTGTATTGTTGCATGTACCTTGCCTGGTCTAGCTGCCGCCGATTCCACCACGACGCCAGACAGCGTCATCCTCCTGCGCGAGTCCATCTCCGCGCATCGGGCGCCGAGTCTCCACTACGCCACACCGCCGAGATCCGCTGTCATCAATGGGCAAGATGAAACACCGCTCCTCCTCTTGTCCCCTCCAACCAGCACTTGCTCCAAGACGATGCCCCCAGGAGGAAGAACGCCACCGAAGGTGCCATCATCGTCTGATCCGATAGACCCAGATCTAGGGTTTCCCCCGAAACTTCCCCCGGAACTACCCGATCAGGTTGATGTGACCTGCAACGACGATGCCTCGAGAAGGGAACGACGTCCGAGATGCCGCCATCGTCAGCCAAGACCGCAGTCAGGCGCGATTGTCACCGGAAGCCACGTCGTCCCGATCTCGCGGCTGGCTGGAACCGAGCGGAACCTCGTCACGAAGACGTAAGTCGCCGTCGGTACTCCGGCGGAGATCCGGCAGCAAACCGCCGGGCACCCGCAGTATCCCAAACGGCCAGACAGATCGGACGTGATGATCGGATCCGATCCAAAAACTCCGCCGGATCGCCAGCAGAGGCCTCCGGCCCCCCTCTCTGGCCCTTCCACGCAGCCGCCGGCCGGCCACATGTACGAGCTGGATTAGCCAACCCGCACGTCGCCGCCAACAGCCGCACCACCAGTCCTCCCCGTCGACCCTACAACATCGCCGCCACTGCCCATCACCATGCCGCCGCCGGAGAGACGCCGCGCCGCCCGCGATCCAGATCTAGGCAGGTGCCCCCACGCCCATGGATGCCCCGCATCACCCAAACCTGCGTGGGAGGGGAGGGATCCTCCGCCACCGCCGTCGGCCACCAGGCTTTGCCCTATGGCTTCCTCCAGCAGCGACGGAGGAAGGCACGGGATGGAGGGCGGCCCGGCGGCTAGGGTTGCAGATCCGCCCGAGTCGCCCAGGTGGGGGGCGACGCGGGGGACGAGGGAGGGGGCGACGCGGGGAGGTTTCGCCCCCACAAGGATATGGAAATATTTTTTATCAATACACCTCAACCAGTTGCCGAACATGTTATACACACTAGGGGCAGCCGGGGGGGGGGGGTGTATAGGTTTGAAGCTACCCAACAATGGAACACATTGCTAAAAATGCACCTCTAAGCTTGTATAAAAAATTTGGCAATGTGATAGTGCTAAGACATAATTGGACATTTTTCCTTTAGACCAGTCAGGAGATTCCTCCCCATTTGTACACCGTGTCCGCGCCCTTAACAAGGAATTTTCATATCATTACCGAGAAAGGCTTTCGCCCCGCTTTATATATATAAAGCAATGATCATCAACACCCGATACAAACGCACGCCACCACAACACACGCACACACCCAAAACAGGATACATAGGCGCTGAGCGCAGCAACACCACCCCTAGCACTAATGCCACCGCGTGGAGATGAAGCCGCATACGACGAACCGTAAGCTCCAAGGCGGCGCCTTCAGGAAGGTTACGACACCGGAGCGCCGCCATCGCCGATCCGAAGATCAGAGTTTCCCTTGGAGCAGCACGACGGGCAATGATAGCCGCGAAGACGCCTTCAAGAAGGGAACGAGCTTCGCCGCCGCCGGTCCGTCCAAAGATAGAACAGGTTTTCACCCTGACGAACACTCACCGCCACAGAACGCCACACCCCGACTACCATGCTGCCCATGCGGCCATGGCCATCGGGCAGCACCAAGCCACGGGCTCTGCCCAAGAGCACCGCGCTACCACGACCAGGGCCGCCGCCCCGGCATCCCAGACCTAGACACCACCTTATCCGAGATCTGCCGCTACCCTAACCAAAGAGACAAGCGGAAAGGTCCCACCTTTCGCACCCCTGGGCGACCCCCAGCGCCTGGCTTCCATCGACCCGTCCTGCGGCACCGGGCGCGAGACAGGTTCGCTCCTGCAGCTAGGGGTGGAAAGTGGTAGCGGATAATCCGAAATATCCGATATTCGTATTCGAGAAAATGCCTATTCGAATCCGAAACATCCGCATCCGAACCAAAATCGAAATGGAAATTATTCATATCTGAATTTGTTTAACAAATAAAAAATAAAATATGGCATGAGATTTTGACACAAATATGGATATGGAGGTGGATATATCTGCATCCGAATAAGATTATGGGAGGTAATTTTCAAAATTATATCCCCAATATTCCAATTATCCAACATAAAAGCCAAATAACTAGTCAAATTTTACTCTCTGTATGATTAAACTTGGAAATTATTATGCATTACAATAGTATTTATTCATAAAACTATTTATTCATAAAACTTGCCCCGCCACCAGACAGCCAGCCACGCCACCGCCGAGCCCACGCCGCCGGCCGGGGCTACCGCCCTAGCGCTGCCGGGCCCAGCAGACGCCTGACGCCTCCGACAGGCAGGCGGCTCAGCGTCGCCAGCGACCGTCGGAAGAGGAAGGAGCCCCCGCCGCCAGCCACCACCAGGGGCTTTGCCCAGGTGGCTCCGGCCGGCGGCGGCGGGGAGAAGGGAGAGGAGGGGGGCTAGGGACGGGAGGTGGCGGCGCCGCCCGAGCCGCCCGTGGGGGAGACGGCGCAGGGGCGAGAGCGAGAGGATAAGGTCGTTCCCTAGCCCTAAATTTTGTCACCTTTGTGAAGAATTTTCATATCATTCACATTTAGGTCCAGCTTAGATCCCTCTATTGTTTCCCTTTCCACCTAAACATACTGGTAGACTCGAATTGTATTTTTTAAGTTCTTGTTATTGCTCACAGGAAATCCTACTTTTACAATCGGTAGATCACCAGGTTATTCATAAGCCGTGTTTTCTGTGACTTGGGGAGAACATTTGTTTTGCAGGAAGTGAATCCTGGGTTATATTTTCCAATTGTCCCTATGTTCTGTTGGTTGTCTCGGATAGGTGCCTATTTTTTCGAGAAAGGGAATATACTAATATCGCGAAGATACCAATTACACCCAGCCTCTGCAACAACGCAATACCCTAATGACATTACGGATGCGCACAGCCAAAAAAAAGAAGAAGCTAAAAAAGAAAAGCCCCGCTACAGAGTTCCAGTCCTTGCAGCCAGCAGTACAACAACCACCAAAACAACACCTGAAGTCCAAGTTCTCCAAAAGCGACGCCTCAAAGAAGGAAACAGTGTACAAGCGCCGCTGTCGCCCGATCGTAGATCATGGGTTTTCACCCTGAAGATAGTCCCCACTCTCAAAACAATGCCTTCAACAAGGACATTGCCAGACACAACCAAATGTATAGCTGTACCCATTTACCAAATTCGGGTCTGTTGCAAATTTGATATCTTTTACATGGCTCTGGTGTTTGACTCAATAGTTACTAATACTCAACAATCCGACATTTATTTTTTTCAAAACTTGTTTTCGTCAAAATGGTTATGTACTGCACACATCATTTATGAACGTATTTGGATCTTAATATTGAATTCGTGCTTACTAGGATCTTCTCTCTCTGCCAGCTGTGTACCATTGTACAATTTCAACTACACTTATGACTACATAATGTCTGCGTCAACCAGCTTTGTGGACAGGTATAAACATCTCAGTTTTGCATTATGTCTCCTAGCCTTGATTAAGAATGAGTATCAGCCAGTATTTATGAACGACAATATAAGTTCATCATAGCCTTTTCCATTTTACATTGTCTTAGTGTTTTCATGCACCTTAACCTTTTAGATGGATTGCTAGCATAACATATTGCAGATCTGTTCATATTAAGAGTTTAAGACGTAAGCTTTTCTTTTAGCTGATGTTATAGTCTGAGGACTAATAGCATCCAATTGTGTAATGCTGGCAGTTTCGCCGATACAAAACAGGGCAGGTACAATCCACGAATGGACCCAATCATCCCGGTGGAGAATTGGAGAAAAGGCTCACAGGTACCTTTCCGCTTTTACTGATGAAAGAAGAAAGATGGAAAATAAAAGTTTAACTTGAATTTTTGTGTGTCTAATAAACTCATTCTTGTATCTCTGCCGCCCTAACTTGCCATACAGTGGGCTGTGCTGATTAAAAAGCATGCTGAAGTTGTGGTTTATGATGATGTGGTGTTGCCAGAATTCAAGAAGCATTGCAGGGTATGTGCCTCAATAATTGTATGTTCTAAGTTTTTTTTTCGAAAAGGGGGGACTCCCCGGCCTCTGCATCAGAACGATGCATACGGCCACATTTATAAATAAATGAGGTTCAACAAGGTCTTAAAGTCTGGAAACAAAATAAAAACGGCAAGCTCACACAGAGCCACAACGCCAAGGACAAAAGGCCCAAAAAGCCACAACCGGCTGGTAAAACAGAAGATAGGTAAACTAATCGCCTATCCTATTACATGACCGCCATCCAAACCGGTTGAAGATATCCCGCGCTACCATCTCCCATTGGATAGATCCAGTAACCAAATGCTCACGGCCTCCGTCGGAGTGAGTAAGGACCACATACGGATCGTAGCGATGGCAGAATAAAACCCGCAAAAATGAATAGTTGTTGTTACATTAGAAGCCAAATCATTTCTGCAGTTCCAAATTGCCCATAACAACGCGCATACTCCTACACGAATGTGTCTAGCTGTTTCGGACTCTATCCCAACAAGCCACGTTCCGTATAACGTATTGACCGAATTCGGAGGAGTAATGTTAAAGGCAATTTGCACAGTGCGCCACAAAACTCTTGCCAACGGGCAATCAGAAAGAGGTGCTTGA
Source organism: Aegilops longissima (assembly GCA_021605205.1). Lineage (NCBI taxonomy): Eukaryota > Viridiplantae > Streptophyta > Magnoliopsida > Poales > Poaceae > Aegilops > Aegilops longissima. The sequence goes on along the minus strand of CM038676.1, from coordinate 142,515,459 downwards.
TAGTTGATAGTCTCGTCCCGATCACAAAAACTACACCTAGTAGATCCTGTCCAGTTGCGCTTAACCAAATTATCCTTTGTTAAAATTACTTGTTTATGCACAAACCACATAAACACTTTAATCTTCAAAGGAACTTTGACTTTCCAAACATGTTTGGAACTAGGAATAACACTAGAGTTAATGATATCGATATACATCGATTTGACCGTGAACTCTCCGGACCTAGTAAGCTTCCAACACAATCGATCGGCCGATGAGCTAATGAACCTCCATCGATCACGCACCAAATGAAGCATGCTTCCCATCGTTCGCCCACAAGCACCCTCCTAAAGCTGAATATTGAGGGAATGGACTGCATAATCGTTGCAACAAGAGAATCACGACGAACAATACGATCTGAGGGACGGATCTTTGGATCGCCAAAGACGCGTTCTCCAAGCCACGTATCCTCCCGAAGCGAGTGGTGTTGCCATTACCGACAATAAACTTTGTTCTATTAAAGAAGGCAGCTTTGACTCTCATAAGCCCCTTCGAGCGGCGAATCGTTGGTCTCACTGTCACAGGACAAAGTCTTGGACCGCAGATATTTACTATGAAGAATCTGCGCCACGTTGCCTCAATCTCAATCGACAACTTATACTGACCACTTCATCGAGAAGACATCTGTTCTTGACTTCAAGATTCTCAATACCAAGGCCCCCCTGGTCCTTTGGTCGACAGATGATATCCCATTTGGCGAGTCGGTATTTTCTCTTAAGTTCATCACTCTGCCAGAAGAATCGGGATCGATAGAAGTCCAGCCTTTTCCTAACCCCAACTGGGACTTCAAAGAAGGATAAGAGAAACATAGGCATACTCGTGAGCACCGAATTAATAAGAATCAATCGGCCTCCATAAGACATGAGTTTTCCTTTCCAAAGAACTCCGGTTTCTTCTCAAACCGATCCTCGATGCACTTCCACTCTCTGTTTGTTAGCTTACGATGGTGAATGGGAATACCTAGGTACGTAAAAGGTAAAGCCCCCAATTCACATCCAAACAATTGTCTATAAGCCTCTTGTTCGTCCTTGGCTCTACCAAAGCAGAACAACTTGCTTTTATGAAAATTAATCTTCAATCCAGTCAATTATTCAAATAAGCATAACACCAACTTCATATTTCTCGCTTTTGCCAAGTCGTGTTCCATAAAGAAGATTGTATCATCAGCGTACTGCAGGATGGACACACCACCATCAACTAGATGAGGCACCAAGCCACCCACCTAACCGGCCTCCTTTGCCCTCCCTATCAGGATCGCCAACATATCAACCACAATATTGAACAAGATTGGAGACATAGGATCACCTTGTCTCAGGCCCTTGTGTGTCTGGAAATAACGACCTATATCGTCATTCACTTTAATTCCAACACTCCCTTTTTGCGTGAACGATTCCACCTGGCGTCGCCAAGCTTCATCAAAACCCTTCATGCGTAAGGCCTGTTGAAGGAACGGCCATTTGACTTTATCGTACGCCTTCTCGAAATCCACCTTGAAAATAACTCCGTCAAGTTTTTTCGTGTGAATCTCATGGAGCGTTTCATGAAGGACCACAACCCCTTCAAGGATGTTCCCGTCCGGCATGAAAGCAGTTTGAGTAGGCTGTACCACAGCATGCGCAATCTGTGTGAGCCTAATCGTCCCGACCTTGGTAATATTTTTGAAACTAACATTAAGAAGACAGATAGGCCTGAATTGCTCGATTCTCACTGCCTCTGTTTTCTTAGGAAGTAGGGTTATCGTTCCAAAATTAAGCTGAAAAAGCTGAAGTTGTCCCGAGAACGAATCATGGAACATCGGCAACAGGTCCCCTTTAATAATATGCCAGCACTTATAAAACTCAGCCGGGAAGCCATCCGGGCCGGGAGCCTTATTATTTTTCATATGTGAAATGGCCTCGAACACCTCCTTTTCCGAAAAAGGAGCGGCTAAAATATCGTTCTCAACAGCAGTAAGTTGAGGTACATCCTCAACCCTAGACTCATCCAGAGACACACAGTTCTCCTTTGGGGGTCCAAACAATTGTTTGTAGTACTCAGTAATGTATACTTTTAGGTTCTCCTGGCCGATAATCGTACCCTCATCTTGTTCAAGCTGAAAGATTCTCTTCTTCTTGTGTTTGCCATTGGCAATCATGTGGAAGAACTGAGTGTTCGCGTCCCCCTGGACAACTCTTCGTACCTTGGCCCGCAGTGCCCACTTTAATTCTTCTTCACGAAGAAGTTCTTTCAGCCTCATCTCTGCGTCAAGTTTGGCATGAAGCTCGGCGGCTGGCAGAACCGTGGTTTCTGCTTCTACATCTAAGGACTGAATAAGGGTAAGGAGCCGTTCCTTTTCAACCTTATAAATCCCACTAAGATGTTTAGCCCACCCACGAGGAAACTTCTCGGTGCCTAATCTTATTACGCGGTGATCAAGCTTGATCCTACCTTTGCATCCTTAGCCCACTCTCAGCTCACGAGATCAAGGAAGCCTTCTCTTTCAAACCAAGCAAGCTCGAGCGAGAATAAATTCTTGTTGCGGGTGGGAAGCCTCACCGAGTCAAGAAATAAAGGCGTGTGGTCGTAAATACCACGAGAGAGCCCGAACTGTTACAAAGGGAAACTTCATTCCCATTCGACACTTGCCGATTACGATCCAACTTTTCAAGCGTTGGATTTGGCATTACGTTAGCCCATGTGAACTTCCCACCAAAGCTCAATCTCTCGGATCCAAGCTTTCAATGATAGTGTTAAACATGAGCGACCATCTCCGTCAAAGTTATCATTATTCTTCTCATCACGCCTTCTAATGATGTTAAAGTCCCCCTACCGAGATTGGGAGCTGCTCGAGATCCGCAAACCCTAACTAGATCAGCCAAGAAATCCGGTTTGAATTACGGGCATGCGGCACCATACACCGCCACGAGCCCGATCAAATCCATCAGCCTTGGACCGCACCCTGAACTTAACAGCAAAATCTCCCATGACCACACTTCGAACTTCGAGAGACTCGCATCTAACACCGAGTAAGATCCCACCCGATCTTCCTCGCGGTGGCGGACAGTGCCAGTCGAACTCAATACCACCCGATAAAGTATTGAGAAATTGTGGTGAGGAATTTTCTCTACCAGTTTCCGACAAAGCAATAAAGTCCAACCTATGCTCGATAGACGCTTCTGCAAGAAACCTTCTTTTGGCCAAGTCCTTGAGACCTCTGCTATTCCAAAAGATTCCTTTCATATCTCGTCATGGATTTTTTTAGCCGTGCGGATCCTAGCACTCCTACGTACTGCGGATGTCGGGTAAATCTTCCGCTTCCATTTGCGCTTAGGGCTGGTCTTACTCTCCAGCCGGTCCTCACAACCAGGCTCAGGAGGTCTTACTACAGCAATCTCGACACACATCCTCCTCTTCAGGCTTAGAGAGGGGATTAGCGAGATCGGCACAAAAATTATCCAGCACCCTGACCCCCAAAGCATCAATCTCGGAATCATTCATGGGTTTGATGGCAGCTAAGTTACGAATCATATCTAAAGCCCTCTCGGCCTCTAAATCCAGTAAATCATTTATGGAATTAGAAATTTCACCATCATTACTACCTAGTGAAATCCCTAATTGGTTTGCATTATCAACAATCTCATCGTTCGAAAAAAGCAAGATGGAATTAGATGTATTAACCGACATACCAGTAGTGACCTGAACGTCATGAAGCTTGGCCGCCCTCATGGCGCACCGCTGCTGCATGTCGTCCACCTCCGGATGGTCCTGAAGACGGCAGCTCAACCGTCGGCCCTCAGAAACCGGGTCCGGAATCCTGCCAAACGCTATCACCTCCTCCCGAGTGAAGTTGCCCTGGGAGTGACCTCCTGCCACACCCCGAACACTCAACCGGTCTCCACGGCAGGGGGATGGCACCGAGTCGGTTGATGGGGTAACATGGGCCGCCTGCCCACGCTCCCCATCCACCCCAGCCCACCGGCCAAAGGTGCTCGCCGGCGCCAACGGAGGGGCGGCCACCCTAGGCACCGAGGGAGAAGAGGGCCCTGAGGCCACCTGCCCCGAGCTCCCTCCATGGACCGGACCTACCGCCTGCAGTTCCGGCCTAGCGAGAGGTGAAGAGGGCGCCGAGGCCACCTGCCCCGGACCCCCTCCCTAAGATAAAGCCTCCAACACGGAGACCTCGTCCGGTGCGAAAGGAGAAGAGGGCGCCGAGGCCACTTGCCTCGAACCCCCTTCAGAACTCGGAACCACCACCTGCAGCTCCGTCCTCGCAATGTAATCGAGAGGAACCGAGAACACCACCGGACCCCCCACCTCGGCGAAAACCTCCACGGCCGGACCCACAGTCAGCGGAACAACAACAGTAGAAGGATCCTCCTCCTTTCCCTTGACCGAGTTCGGCGAAGTCCCAAGGATAAGACCCGAAGCATCCTCAAAGTCCAACGCGGGTAACGTGTGCTCAAAAGCCTCAAAAGACTCCACAGTCTCGGAGGTGCAGAAGCAGGCTCGAGAGACCCAAATCTCAGAGTGGTCAAAGGCACCGAGGAAGGTGGAGCTGTCCCGTCCCCGGTCGTCTGAGCAACAGACCCCAGTCCCTCGGACATCTCTCGTCCAGGATCAGCGACCGGGTTCTCCTTAACTCCCGCGCCGTCATCACCCTCGTGCATATCAACGTCAGCCACGGTAACTGCCTCAGCGAACAGGCTCTCATCCTCAAACTCAATCTCAAGGTTGTAAATCTGGCCTCGATATGACCACTTGACCACATCAGGCACAAACTCAATGTCCAAAATACTAACCAAGAACGCGAGCAACCCCATGAGCTCTAGTGAAGGCCATATCCACTCGCTCAGGTTTTCCCACCATGATGCCCAAGCTAGCAACGACCCTAGCATCCTGCATAGGCTTCGAAGGAGCTCCCGAAAAACGCAGCCAAGCCTGGGTAAGAGGTTTACCCTGAGGCTCCACCAACTTCCACTCTTGGAACTCGAGGATGCCCTTAGTACCTGGCACTTTGCACATCCCAAAACTCAGCAGCCTCTGCAAATCCTCCACCGACGGGAACTCAACCCTAAACAAATTTGCCTCAAGACTGACAAGCTCCCAGTGGAAGTCTCCCGGAGCTAGCTCCCGGAGCCGCTGCACAATCTGGGTCTCAGAGACTTCTCCTCTGGTCACTTTGACAATCCCAGTGGTCATACTCTGAGCCTCATCAGGAGCCTCCCTCTCGGTCGGAGACTCAAAGAACGTGAGTTCAGCACAGTACACTCCATACATCATAAGAGACAGAGCCTGATCCCTCAAAAACGGACATGCCCCCAGAGTCATGGGCTGGTTTGCCACAAGTATCGCATAAAACTGCCACACACTCAGCAATGAAATGGCCCTTCTCGCCACAACGGTAGCATAACATTTTTTCCTTCTTGCGCGCCACTTGGCCGCGCTCGTCTGAATCAGCCCTGCGGCGCCGCCCACGCATACAGACCGAATTCAACATTACCAGGAACCTCCACATCAGCGAGAGCCGTCACCACCTCCATAGCCTGGCTAGACAACCCAGACTCCTCAGTAGCCCCGCCAGTAGCCGTCTGCTCGACGACAACTGTATGCTGTCTTGGACGATAGCGGCCACCTCGACCGCCTTGGCCACCACGATGACCACGGAAACCACCGCGGTGACGATGTCCCGGGCCTGACGCCCCTTCAACAAAGCCTCCCGTAGGACCCATGAAAGGCCTCTCAGCCGAACCATCGCTCTGCCAGGAATACCCCCAGCCACCACCCGTGGACGAGGATCCCCGGTGTTGTCCATCTCCATATGCGTTATACCCATCGTCGCCCCATTGACCACGAGGCGCAGTCGAATCACCACCACCAGCCGTAGCATGCGGCAACTGTGCCTGCGTCAGCACCGGCGCCACCAAATTTTGCGCCTGACGGGCGACAAAGTGCGGCGGCCTGGCGCCGGAATGAGACGTCGCCGGACGAGGCTGGAGGCCAGTAGCGGGGGGTGGCGGCCTCGGACCAGAAGCACCTCTGCCCGCGGCAGCAGCTGGGCTCGGCACCGGGGGTCGAGGATGCACACCATCCCGGCCCATCGCCGGCTGCGGCACCACCATCGGCGTCGGGGGTCGAGCGCCCGGGGGACCAGACCCGCGGCCAATCGTGCCAAGGCCGGGCGCCCCGCTAGCTGCCATCGGCCTAGGGCCGGTGACCTCATTTGTCACCCTGCCGGCACAAGCGCCCGGCGACGAGGCAACCCCACCGCGTCCAGTCCCCAGCTGCTGGCCGATTCCACGCGGCCAGTTCGGCGGCGAGCCATTCCCTTGCATGCCAGCTCCCGGCGGCGACGCTAGCCCTCCGCGGCCAGCACCACCCGCGGCGGCACTCTTGCCAGGAGGCGGCAAAGCTCCTCGGCCAGCCATGGCCTGGAGTGGGGGGATGCGCCTTGCCCGCCCCGCACCACGATCACAGAACCCCGGCCGGCCACTTCTCAAAACCCTAGATCGCAACGACGAGAAACAGACTCGAGTATCGAACGTGCATGGGGCGACATGAGAAATTATCTTATTGTATGTTCTAAGTATTGTAACATAGTTTATAGATGGACATAACTTCACAAGGTAGTAGTTTCGCATCATCAAGATAATGTCACTTAAATAGTTGTACACTTCTTATTGTTCTACTAAGTTCTGACAATTTTACATCCGTACTTACATATGGTTCTGTAGGGTATGCATGTACTTATATGACTTTGCTATTTGCTGGCGTGTTTTTTTGTGTGGGTTGGTGTTGGCTGTGTGCATCCTAGCTGTGCAGAGGCCGGGTGTGTGCTCATCATGTTTGTATTCTCTTGATGCTTCGTTTTGAGCTAATAAAATCCACCCTTTTTCAAAAAAAAAAAAAACACTGGAACTTGATTTTTTTTCTATGCCTGTTCTTATTAAAGAAAGTATATCTTTTATTTGCTGCAGAGAAGGCCCTTACCAGAGTTCTGGCGGGACTGGGATAAACCTATTGTAAGTGAGACCCTTTAACCAAATGCCGATCCATCTATTTCTGGAGTATCTTGAACCGTGGTTCATGCTGTCTTTTTTTCTTCTGTGCAAATAGTTCATGCTTGTTTTGGATGCAGTTTGTCTAGAATACATGACAGATTAGAGGTTGTGTTCATCATGCCATTTGTTTTCCTGTAGGTTCTGGATGTTAACATCTGGCCTTATTCCTGTGACATGAATTGCAGGCATGAACTTGATCCGTGCCTGTATTGCTTTAATATTTAACCAGTACCCATCCAAATGAGTTGATTTTTATTTGTTTTCATCAACGTATGCAATAGTAAAGGAGGCATTGTTCTCAAACTATGGACAAGTTAAGCTTTATACATGAAAATAAATAACACTATGTGCGATAGTTTGTGCGCTCACAAGGATCATGTATGCAGAAGTGGAACCAAAGTTAGATTAATCTGTGTTATTTCTGCAATAACCTTTTCTGCCACCATATTCCCATACGTATATATAGTGAAGCCAAATTTTAAGCGTGGCATATAGTGCACATAGAACCACTACTCATATGTCATATGTATACTGTATTTCTTATATTTCCTAAAATATTTTCTTAACCAAATAAGTACCTAAGCCTTCATGGTAGGAGGTAGGATCTGGATCCTACCTGGTCTAGGGCGTAGGTTGTACGGGAAGGGGGAGGGTTGACGGAGATGCGATTGCGGCTGCCGGTGGCGGGGCGCCGTGGCGCGATGAAGAAGAGGCGGCGGCGGCGCAAGAGGCGGCTAGGGTTAGGTCTCCCGGCTCCCTTCGGGAAGCCGAGCAAATAATGATTGCTTCTTGCTTGATTAGATTGATACATCTCCTCTCCTTATATAGAGAGGTTTACTTGACTCCTAAGCAAACGATCCTAATAACGATAAGATAATTGGGCTAAGCCCCTAATAACGATAAGATAACTTGGGCCACAGCCCACTGGGCTAAGCCCCTCATATGCTGGTCATAACACTTCTTCCCGCCTGCACAAACAGCTCGTCCTCGAGCTGTAAGGTGGGGAAGCGCTTGCTGAACTCCTCGAGGTGATCAACCAGCGTCAAACACCTTCGCGACATTTGGGCGGCCGGTCGGCGGCGACGGCGTCTCCTCAATGTAGTCTCGCAACCTCCGGTAGAAGAGTCGGGCGACGCGTGGCGGGCGTGTAGGGCTCGTCGCGGTTGAAGCACAACCCGCGACTTCGAGTAGCTCGGCCGAGGTGAGCCGGTGAGCAGGCGCGCCATGATCGCGGCGAGGTGCCGCAGCTCGAGCGAGCCGACCTCGCAGCGGAACATCCGGCGAGGTAGCGCCCATCGGCCGGGGACGGTGATGCTCTTGGATGGCCACCGCGCGGCTTCGAACGCTGGCGTAGTACATGGCCGTCTGGAGATCCTAGGGTCCCCGAAGCTCCACGTGCACGCGGATGTGATCCGGAAGTCCACCGACGAAGAGGTCGGCCCACTGTTGTGCCATCACGCCCGACGCGTGGCATGCTAGGGCTCGAAGCGGTCGGCGAAGTCTGAACCGTGGAGGTGAAGGAAGGCGGCCTAGCTCGCCGGCGGCTCCAGCGGATCGGTGGCCCAAAACGCGAGGCAGAGCTCGCGAAAGCGCTCCCAAGGGCATGCTGCCCTCGTCCCCGCCGAGGGCGTAGTACCAGTCTGTGCTGCGTCGCGAGGTGGTAAGAGGCGAGCAGTACGCCCAGGCGGGCGCTGCCGTGAAAAGAATCGCCGCCTTGGTTGAGCCAGTTGAGGGTCCTCCATGCCGTCATAAGTGGCGAAGTCGATTTGGCAAACCGCGGTGGTGTTCGAGTCGGGCGCCGTGGCGGATCGCTCGGAGGTGCGGCAACGGATGATTAGGCGCTGGTCGATATGGCGCTGCCCGTGGAGTGCTCCGCCGAGCCGGAGGGATCGCCGAACTGCAGAGTGGGTGCCGGCGGGTCTCCAGCCGACGTGTAGACGGGTGGCGGCGATGATCTGGTCAGCCAGGCCGGTATTGGGGACGGCGATGGCGGAAAGTGCACTTGCTGGATCGGTACGCCTCCCTGTGAGGGTGACTTGGGCCCGTCTTTGGCGGGCGGGGCGGCAGCTGCGGTGAATGCAGACCGGGTGGCGTGGGGGCGCGGCGAGGGTCGGGCCGCCATCTGTGGGCTATTGAGGCGCGGCATGGCGGCGGTGGTGCGGCGGTGGGGCTGCGCTGCCGGACCCGGGGGCGTCGAAGCGCGGCGAGGGTCGGGCCGCCATCGTAGCCTATTGAGGCGCGGCGGCGGCGGCGATGGGGCGGCGGTGGAGCTGCGGCTGCCGGACCGGAGAGCATCGGGCGCGACGATTGCGGAGCCGGCCATCTGCGGCGATGGGCGGCGGGGCGGCGGCCGACCGGACGATGGTGGTGTAGAGGCCCGATCGGCGCCCGTGGTGGCGCGTAGCGAAGGCGGCGGCTGGCGGTCGCGGTGGCGGCTGCAAAGCGGCGGCTGCCCGTAGGGCCCGGCCAGTAAGCGTATGCCACGACGGCGCGACGAGGTCGTTGAGGACCTCGGTCATCTCCGCCGGCGAGTAGATGGCGACGGGCGGCGCGGTGGGGCGGCGGCGTCGGCGGTGGGCGCCAGCCGTGGAGTCCAGCGGCACGGTGGGGAGAGGCAGCGGCGCGGTGGTGACGGGCAGCGGCGCGGTGGTGACAGGCAACGGCGGGTTGCGTGGTGGTGTAGACATGATCGGAACCGAGCTAGCCGATACCAAAGTGGTAGGAGCTAGGATCCTACCTGGTCTAGGGCGTAGGTTGTACGGGAAGGGGGAGGGTTGACGGAGATGCGATCGCGGCTGCCGGCGGCGGGGCGCCGTGGCGCGATGAAGAAGAGGCGGCGGCGGCGCAAGAGGCGGCTAGGGTTAGGTCTCCCGGCTCCCTTCGGGAAGCTGAGCAAATAATGATTGTTTCTTGCTTGATTAGATTGATACATCTCCTCTCCTTATATAGAGAGGTTTACTTGACTTCTAAGCAAACGATCCTAATAACGATAAGATAATTGGGCTAAGCCCCTAATAACGATAAGATAACTTGGGCCACAACCCACTGGCTAAGCCCCTCATATGCCGGTCATAACACTTCAAGATTAACTAATGAACTCAATAAGTACATTTGTTTATGGTTGTTTCACTGGAAAAAGTTTAATTGGTAGACTTACGTGTTACATGTCCTCATTTTATCCAGCCTGCTGAGGCATGGAAGGCACATAACTGCATACCAGATGAGCACTATGTTCAAACATTGCTTGCAGTAAGTCAATAATCATTTTAACATACCTTGAATTTGTTCTCTACACAAATGCACATGACCTATCTCTGTTACAGCAAAATGGGCTTGAAGAAGAGCTTACGCGGAGATCAGTTACACATAGCGCATGGGATCTATCATCTTCTAAAGATCGTGAAAGGCGTGGATGGCATCCTGTAACATACAAAGTCTCTGATGCTACACCCGCACTTATAAAATCCATTAAGGTATATGTTTCTGTCAAATCTGAACACTGTATTCCCTAGAAAAGATGATTGTATGTTTTTTGTATTTCACAAAAAAAAACAAGTATGCTTTTATTATTTGTTTTGGTTTGCTGAGTTTGATAGAAGTTGATATCTAGCAACATCGCTGGCAAAATCGGTGATGAGAAATACATTAGTGTATGTCAGTTTGGAGACCTGTTGATCTTTATGACAGAATTTTCAACTTTGATTTCCATGCTGTAGTTCTGCCATAATAAGATACATGTCTGTAAAATAAACTGCCTGTAAGAAGTGCCTAGGAGAATTTCTAACTGTTCACTGAGGGTCTATCTCTTTATATTTTTTGTAGGATATTGATAATATATATTATGAGACCGAATATAGAAAAGAGTGGTGCACAAGTAATGAGAGACCAGCACCTTGCTTCCTCTTTGCAAGGAAGTTTACACGTGGAGCCGGTCTGAAGCTTCTTAACTCAGTGAGTTCAGGACCTTTAACTTCTGTTGTGGATGAGCCTGCACAAACATAGGCCAACCAGTTGTCAAATTTACTTCCCATGAACCTGATTTGGCCTAAGAAATAACACTCTGCTTTGCTTACGTAATTCCTTTTTCCTGTGCAGTCATTTATAGCAGCAAGATGATGAGTATATAGTGCAGGGGACATCTGTCATGTAAAGGTTTTCTCCCTTACAAGCAGAATACTGCCAGTTTGCATATACCTACAGGAAAGGGGTGGAGGTGGCAGAAAATAGCAGCGATTTTTGGCCTGTGTTAGATATAATTTGTTGTACTCTAGAAAGTACAATAGGGTGTTGTAAAGAGATAAACTTATGCTCCATATAGCGCTAGGTTAGTACACATGTTAGCTCACAGCTCAGCTCAGCATTGTAACTGGAACCGTAAGCATCTATCCACAGTTGGATCTGGAAGAACCACTTAAGTTCTATTCTTGAGAAAATCCTTTCTGCAAATTTATGGAAGCAGTTGCATCTTGTGGCATGTTCATTCATTCAGTATTATTCGGTGATCTGAATGCGAATTGAGCGTATGGAACTGCATGGTTCACATTGATTCATAACATAGTATTTGTTAATAATCTAGATGGTCAGAAGTATGTTTCGTCAGAGATACGGGACCTATCTACTTCTGTGGACTTTGATACTCAGAGTTCATCTTCATCAGACCTATGGTGCATTTATGATAGTACTGGTAGACTTACCAGTATACAAGTACTCTACTGTATTCGGATACATGTAAATGGCGATCTAACATCATCAGAAGAGTTTTTTTTTGAAACAAGGCAAAAGGCTTGCCATTTTCATTGAATAAGAAGAAGGTTTAAGAGTCTTGGCCAAAAGATCAGATTACAAGCATCACTCTTGCGGCATTATATTACATAAATATTTCGCCCCGGCAAGGCACCACAGCGAAGCATCCGCTTTGACGCGAGTCACAAGCACCCCGATCGGAATTGCCGTGCTGCGGAACACACGTGCATTTCGCTCTTTCTAAATTTCCCAAGAGATAAGAAGCATAAGGGAAAGAAGTGCCCTTCGAGATTGTGACCTCCCGGAAGCTATGTTGCGCCACCACTCCTTGACTGAAACCATGCCTCCCCAATCCATAGGATGGACATCATGTAAACCGAGCCATGTTTTGATCATTCCTCAAACTCTAACCGTGTAATGACATTGGAAGAGAAGGTGAGCTGCTGATTCTGGCGTTTGTTTGCATAGCGGGCAAATGTTACAGTTGGGCTAGCCCCTACGCTGAAGCCGGTCTGCCGTCCAAATCCTATTGTTGATGGCCAACCAAGCAAAAAATTTACATTTGGGAGGAGCCCAGTTCTTCCAGACCAAAAGAGGCATATCTGAGTCGATAAGGCCAAGAAATTGTGCACGGTATGCCGTCGCCGCTGAATATTGGCCATCATTGGTGAGCTTCCAGGAAATTGAATCAGCCACACCGGGGTTGAGGTGAATGTGTGATAGCTCACTCCAAAGGTTGACGAACTCGGCTATGTAGTTTACATCAAGGTTCCCACCAATGTCCACTCTGGATACCCATGTGTTATTATGTAAGGCCTTCTGGACAGTGCAGTTTTTTCTTGCAGAGATCGCAAAAATATTTGACGCGATGTCTTTGGGTCTCATACCATTCAGCCAAGCAGACTCCCAAAACGAAGTCCTTATCCCATCTCCAATCAGAACCTTGGTGGCAGCAGCAAATATGTCTTTATCTTTGTCATCACACGGGTTCCCCAAGTTTACCCAAGGCTTACTTGGATCCGTCGAAGCTCCCCACAACCACCGGATGCGAAGGGCAGTAGCAAATTTTTCCAAGTTGAGAATACCTAGGCCACCATGCATTTTAGATTTGCACACTTGCTCCCAGTTGATTTTGCATTTTTCACCAGAAACCTTGTCACAACCAGCCCAGAGATATGCACGCCGCACGGAGTCGATCTTTTTCATGACCTCTACAGGGAGGTTTAGCACCGTCAAGTAATATATAGCAATCGCCGTTACAACCGACTTGACAAGCACAACCCTTCCAGACGACGTGACGTGTTTGCCCATCCAAGGCGTAAGTTGAGCTGCAATCTTATCCTCGAGGGGTTGCAAGTGGATTCTATTTAATCTTTTGATCGACAACGGCAGACCTAGGTATTTCATAGGAAAAGATGATCGGTTAGCCGGGAAGAAGAGGAGGATATCATTCAGATCCAAATTGTCACATCGGATTGGGGCCTCAGAAGAGTTGTTGACATAGCAATTGACGTGTGGCATGCTGCTTTGGACCCGAAGAGACCATCAAGCTCTGTGCAGGTAAATGATTTCTGTCGCGTGACCAATAATATTCATCAGTGTGCTCCTCCAGCGCCTTCATCTGTTTTTTTTTTTTGCGCATAGCCTTCTTCTGTTTGTTATTTTCCCTTTTATCATGTTCGATTCCTGGTCGTACATTTCGTTGGATATTTTCTCCCGCTTCTTTTTTGGGTGGATCTAGTGCAAGATTTGTATTATGATGTTTGTGGTACCAAAGAGAAAGGGGAATGAGGGAGCATGTGAGTTGCTTACCGCTAGCCCGGTGTCTCTTTCAACCGCTGCATTGTCACTGTCGCTATGATCCATTGTCCAGAATGTCTGTAGCTGCCTGCTAGGACAAAACTGACCGAACCGTTATGCTAATACTCCCATCCATTTCACAGTTTGCAGATTTCTCAGGCCGCTTTCGTGCGCAATTTGCTTGCCAAGGACGACGAAGCAGGTAAAAAAACCTTTGAGACCCCGGGAGTGAGAAATGATGGTGTGGCCGTGTTGTTTGTGGTTTGTGTCTGGGTTCTCAGATTTGCCTTGTTCTGTCATGCACGAAGTGGAGAAGAGCCTTGTCCTTCTTTCCAAGTACTGGTATATTTTCTGACACAGAAGTGAAAGAAGCTGGATGATCTGTCCCAGTTTTCTACAGCGAGATTGCGCACATCAACTGTAGGAGGAGCTTTATCCGTTCCAATAGCGGGCAGAACATTTTCAGAAAAACCTGGGACCAAGCAATGGATCTTGACTACTCAGGTAAATCATTACAATCCCGAGCAATAGATCCAATACTCGTTTTTTTTTTCATTCAAATCAGTAGACAAAGTGAAACTGGTTGGAAACAAACTCGGGCCGACTAAAATCAGTCAGAGGTTTGACTAAATTGTCATCGACACAAAAGTTAGGCAGTCTCGACAGGGAAGTTTGGCAGTTACTACGAAGAAGTCTCTACTCCTACAGTTTGGATCTTAGAATCGAATTATAGGAATTTTGTAGGATGGGGAATCATTATTTTTGCTTATGGACGAAATAACACACGCGGACCAACCTAATGGACAAATTCTTCTGAATGTTCCGGTGCATCTTCTCTGTTTGTCTCTACTTTTCTCGCTAATCAACTAACCCTTAATCTCAAATCTCATGCTTATTTGCTTTACACCATTTAAAGGCCTCTTCTCAGCAATGCCCGGTGTTTTCATTCTCACATGATCAAAGGAACATTCTAGTTCTCTACTTTTTGTTTCTGTTTTCACGTTTTCCAACTCATGCATTGTTTAGAGCACCTCATGCGTGCTTAAGCTAGTGTTTTCTTATTAGAAAAATGCCTAAGCTACTATCACATGTACTCCCTTCGTCCCAAAATTCTTGTCTTAGATTTGTCTAAATATCTAAGACAAGAATTTTTTAAGACAGAAAAATATATATAAACTTGTAGGCAAGGTACAACATGACATGTAGGTAACACCAGCTAGCCATTTCGGGCATCGAAAGGAGAGTGCAGTCAATTTTAAAGCTCAATGATTGAATGTGGCAATGGATGTAGCGAAACACCACCACATTCTATGGTTCTGTTTCGAATGCAGCACTTTCCCTCCCTAATTCCCGCAAGGATTGATTGTTCGCTGTAAATTTGCAGAAAAAGCTTTTGCTTTATCAGCATGCCATTAACCATTCACCTTTGGCAAATTGCCCATGCACTTCATTCAAAGGCTCAAGCTGAGAAAGGTGGATACGTTCTATGCTCCTATAGGTCTTTTCTCCTTTCTAAATTAACTGAAATTCTAGCTTTGTTCCAAGTCAATTTTCTTTTGACGAAGTCTCTACAAAAACATATCAACATCTACAACAGCAAATAAAATGTATTTTGACACTTTAATTTTTATTTTTCTATATCTTAACTTTCTTATATACTTGGTCAAACTTATCTAAATTTGACTTAGGACAAACTTAAAACTCCAATTAGTTTGGAATGGAGGGAGTAGACATCGAACTAAGGCAGGCCGCAATTTTTTATGAACAATAATACATTGGCCAGTTGTCAAAATGGAGACCTCTTGGGTACTTAATTTACCCCAAAACTTGACCCGGGGAGAAGAGTGGAGAATATACTTCAACACTTTTAACCCTGTACGGAATCTTGTTGTTAAGATGCGCTCCCACCCCAGCATTAGCAGTTGCTCCCACTGAGATATGTTTAGCCTTTCCTCCACGCCGCTCTTTCCAAAAGGCAGCTGATTCTCACTGCATCCACTCCAGCCAGCTGTGGACCTCTCCTTCACCAACAATGCAGCGGGAGCAGTGCGAGAGTGTTCCCTTTGTGGCCCTGTACCTCCTCAAGGACGGACCTCTAGGTAGGTGCAGTAGAGCGGCCAAAAGAGCAGGATGCAGTGCCCAAATGGCAGGCGTAAGTGGTGGTGCAGACTGGAGAATGGCCGTGCTTGCGACGGCCCTACTCCACTTTGCTGTCTGCCTTGTCTTGTTTTCTTTGCAGCTCGAGTCCAATCAGTGAATCAAGTCCATTCGTTACGTGGCTTGCTAGTCCTGCATTATGATCAACGATTAATAGCCGAGTCTTCCAGTTAAATTCTTTTTTTAATGAGGAATATATTAATATCGCGAAGATACCAATTACACCCAGCCTCTGCATCAATAAAAAATCACAAAGACATTCAGAATGCACACAGCCTGGAAAGAAAACAATTTTTTTTTTGAAAAAAAGACATCTCTACAGTGATCAACTCCTCTCAGTAGCAGCACATGAAACACCATCAAAGACAACACCCGGAAAACATAAAAGGTCTCCAAAAGCGACGCCTTCAAGAAGGAAACAGTGCACAAGCGCCGTCGTCACCCGATCCAAGATCATAGGTTTTCACCCTAAAGAAAGACCGAATTCTCAAAACAATATCTTCAACAAGGCAATTGCCAGGCACAACCACTGAAGGCCAGACGTTAGGTTTTCACCCTGAAAGTCACGACTCGGCACTCGAGGAGCACCACCAAAAAAATATAATCCTCTAGTGTTGTCGCCCCCGCTTGACACTGCTGCTACTGAAAGTATCAAACACCTGGCTGACTCCATCGCCTTCAAGGTCCCCTCCGCCTTACTGATCCTCCGACCTCAGCCATCAAGACTTTCTCCCCCGTTGTCTGTGCCATGGAAATCGAGATGCCGACATGTCCCATGGTGTAAACAAATAGCAGAGCTTCGCACCACGCCCTCCTGGAGCCACATAGGTTGATATGGACGCAAGCGACCGGATACTATCCGATCCAGATATCTTTGGGCAAGATCTCCGGCAGTAGTTCCAGAACACGTCGACGGACAGATCAAGGAGGATCGATCAAGCAGAACATTGCCGTGATGCGATAAGAGCACAAGGCCGCCACCGCACCGTTGCCTCCACCAAGCCGACGCCATCGACGTCACGGCGGAGGGCACCGGCCCATGCTGTTCACAGCCCGTGGCTCCAGGCGCTAGATCTGACAAAAACGGCAGCGGCCGGCCCGCCATCACGCCATGCCGGCCCGACCCGCACTCCAGCGCCGCGCTCGAGTGGCAGTAGTACGACACGCAAACAAGGAGGCATGCCACCGGCCTGGCCTGCCGGAACCGAGCAGCCGCCCAAAACATCGCCGCCGCCGCCTCGTCAAGGGAGACTTCGCCGTGCCCGAGGACACCCCCACAACGCGAGCAAGGTCCCCGCCGCCGCTGTCGGCCACAGCGGCTTCGCCCTGCAGCTTCCTCCGACATTGGCGGAGAGGAGTGATTTTTTTGATGGCGACAGCCAGCAGTTTGGCTGATTAATCAGTTAATTGGCTGATTAATCTTTTAATTGACTACTTGGTGAGCCTATGAGCATTAACCGACTGTTTTTTGAACAATGAATATTCTTTTCAGCTTCAACTTTATCCTTCATCAACTGCATATTTCTCCTATGTTAAAAAATGCATATTTCTCCTCCTGAAGGGCATTTTTGTCATTGACAATTGCGTCGGTATCAACTACAGCATTATTGTCGACTTGTACAGGGTTTATGTGCTCTTGGCAAAATGTTTATGTTTCTAACGTTATTGTTAATATAGCCCCATTAAATCATATGAGATTAGAAAACTATAGAAATTTGGATAAAAGAGTGTTTTACCGTATATGAGAAACATTACTTTGACCATTGTTTTCACAATTCATGTGTTTTTGGTATTATTGTGAGTCGAAAACTCAATTATGCAGATTCACGTGTTTTCACAATCCTCTGTTTTGCACGTGTCATCCTATGTTATTTTTGTATTTTTAGATCCTACGAATCAAATAGGCCCTAAGATTAGAAAACTATAGGAATTTGGGTGAAAAGGTGTCTGCTAGCCCGTGAAAAACAAATGAATTGTCCAAAGCGGTTTGATTGGATGAAAAAAAAATCATCCAAAAATAGAGTGCAAGTGAATCATAAGAAAAACTTGATAAGGATATGAATACTATGAATCAAATTACCAACACAGGAAGAAAATCATAAGGATCTAAATCCTCAAGAGATCTTGTGAAAATCAGAAGTAATGGTATATCCTGGATTGGAATCCAGCAACCTCGATCGTGCCTCTGAACCAGGCAGTCTGTACTGCTGGACGGACTCAAGGTAACAGGATGTAAAACATGTTGTGCCTAACCAAGCAGTGTTCTGGACATTGCACAGATCTCTCGGCACATGGAGAGCACCCATCGTCCTGCAGCAGAAAGAAAAGCTACATACCATACCATGCCACTGGGCTGGCCTCCACTGAGATCTAAAAGAAAGACCAAAAGGCAGCAGCGTGGAGTGGGAGAGGGGACAGGAGCGGATATATGGCTAGGGAAAAATGATGGAGGCATGGCTACGCGTGGTGGTCATTTCGAGACAATTATGCTGCGCTGGTCCGTCGCACTCGCACGGAAGAAAAGGCCTGCAGGTTGGTGAGGCCACCGGAGCGCAGAGACGGCCAAATGAGTTGCTCATAATTCCGTCTCGCTGCTGGTTCGTTTAGTGCCATTCTCCCAGGTATCTACTTATCCGTCTATCTAGTAAATCTATCAATGGATGCGTGTATTTATAGCCAGCAGGAGGGCAGCAGGAAGAAGACAACCGCGTCAATGCCGGTGTGCGCCTCAGAAGAGTATTAAAGCTTCTTCTTCTTCTTCTGATCCTACCTGGCTAGGCTGCTACGAAACTCAGGGCCGCGTCTGCGTCAATGGCTTCTTGCTGCTGCCCAATCATTGCCTCGTTCGTCTCTTTCCTCCTCGTCTTCCCCGTCCTCGTCTCCTCCGCGACAGCGGGCAATGGCAGCACATTCGGGGAGGAGCAGCTCGGGCTCCGGCGGATGGAGGCCCGGCTCGCCAGGGTCAGGGAAGCCTCCGTCAAGACGATCCAGGCACGTACTGCAACGCTCTGCTCCTTCGTTCGTCACATCGTACGTGTAATTTGTCCCGTTTCTTGCCAGGTGGTACTAACTGATCTTCATCGTTTCGCAGAGCCCTGACGGCGACGTCATAGACTGCGTGCCCTCTCACCTGCAGCCCGCGTTCGATCACCCCAAGCTGAGAGGCCAGAAACCAGAGGTACGGCCTGAGACTGCAATGTGCATCGTGTTGTCGCGTCTGTCCTTGAGGTGGTCAGTAATGGTTGGTGTGCGGCTGCAGAACGAACCTGCGGCGAGGCCAGGGAATGCGGGCGCCGTGGCAAACGACGAGGAGGAGGTCTTGCCGCAGACTTGGAGGAGCTCCGGCGAGTGGTGTCCCACGGGGACCATACCCGTGAGGCGGACGACGGAGGGCGACCTGCTCAGGGCCAGCTCCGTCCGGAGGTTCGGGATGAAGCCCGCGGCACGGCGGGACTCCACCAGCAACGGCCATGAGGTCAGTCACCGGCCAGAATGATGACCACTTCCTCTATTCAGTCTCTGTTTCTGTTTAGTACAGTATCAGTCAGTCATCTGGACACGGATGCAGACAAAAGGATACGGCCACAGTACTAGTGTACTCCGGATACTGAATGTCGCTGTGTCCGTATCGTATGCAGCACGCGGTGGGGTACGTGAGCGGCGGGCAGTTCTACGGCGCCAAGGCGAGCCTCAACGTGTGGCCGGCGCAGGTGTCGTCGCCGGCGGAGTTCAGCCTGTCCCAGATCTGGGTCATCTCCGGCTCCTTCGGCAACGACCTCAACACCATCGAGGCCGGCTGGCAGGTCAGCCCTGAGCTATACGGGGACAACAGCCCCAGGTTCTTCACCTACTGGACCGTAAGCTCTCTAAACGATATCGTCTAAAGGTTCAATCATCTTCAAGTGTTCGTCCATGAAAAATGAAGAAAAGAAGGTTAAATTCTTGTGCGAAATGTGTGTGCGATGCAGAGCGACGCGTACCAGGAGACGGGGTGCTACAACCTGCACTGCGCGGGGTTCGTGCAGACCAACGGCCGCGTGGTGATCGGCGCCGCCATCACGCCGGTGTCGGCCTACGGCGGCCGGCAGTTCGACATCACGCTCATGATCTGGAAGGACCCCAAGAAGGGCAACTGGTGGCTGCAGCTGGGCCCGTCGGGCGCGCTGGTGGGCTACTGGCCGTCCTCCCTCTTCACCCACCTGGGCGCGCGCGGCCGCGGCGGCGCCGACATGGTGCAGTTCGGCGGAGAGGCGGTCAACACGCGGCCGTCCGGGTCGCACACGCCCACCCAGATGGGCAGCGGCCGGTTCCCCGGGGAAGGGTACAGCCGCGCCGCCTACTTCCGCAACGTGCAGGTCGTGGACTGGGACAACAACCTCATCCCGGCGGCGGGGCTCCGGCTCCTCGCCGACCACCCGGGGTGCTACGACATCGCCGGCGGCCAGGGCGGCGCGTGGGGCAGCTACTTCTACTACGGTGGGCCTGGCAGGAACGTCCGGTGCCCCTAGCTAGGACGGAACCGATACTGCTTACTCAGGCCACAGATGCTAATTCCAGCAAATTAATATACCACAAAAGTCTTTAGTTATAATTTCTTTGCATGCATGCTTGTTTATGATCATAGATAGGGTTTTTTGCACTAGAATTTATTTAAAAGGACGGACATTTGACTCGCATTGCACCTGGCACCAATGGACCAAAGATCGCACGGCCAACTCCAACACACAACCCCATTTGAATTTTATCTGTTTGGGTCGGACAGAAGGAGAGAGTCTGATCGTTTTCTATTTGTGCTGGCTGTGCGTCCAAATCTGGTCCGCCACGGTCAACTGAAGGCCCTAGTATATATTTTTTGAACAACACACATTGTAAAAAGTTTTACAACCAAATAAATTAAATATTGCAAATAATTTTTACAATCAAATAGTTCCACATTCAAATAAAAACACAATCAAATTGTTTCACAACCCAATCGAATTTATCTTGAATACATGGAAAGGGAATGAACTGATACATCCACTGGTTGCCGATGTGATTTCACATGTGCTCAACCAACTCATTTTGGAGCTGCATATGAGTATGTCAATCACACATTTCATGATGAAATTGGATGAGCTGTTCCAACGTTGCTGGTTCTTAGTGCTCAGACACAACATTTTCACCCTGATATTTAAACCCTTAGTCGTAGATGTTGTTATCATGCTCGTCTTCCATGATCACACAAGCAGTCATCACCTTCCAAAACTTCCCGGTGCTCCATGTCAGTGCAGGGTGTCGAACGATACCCATCTAGATTGAAGCACACCAAAAGCACGCTCCACAGCATTCCTGGCACTATCTTGTGTTTGGGAAAATTCATGTTTCTGGGTTGGATATTGTATTCACAAGATTTCAGGTGATAAAAACCGCCAGCTAGGTAGTATCCCTTGTTTGTAATGGTGGCCATTGATCTCAAAGTTGACCTCTGGGGAGTGGCCTTTTACAAGCCTTGCGAACACTGAAAAATGCAGAAGCACGTTGATATCATTGTGAGAACCAGTCATGCCAAAGAAAGAATGTCATATCCAAAGATCTTGTGAAGCCAGCGCTTCTAGTATGACAGTGTCACGTTTCACATGCCCCTTCTACTGCCCCTGTCAAGCAAATGGACAATTTTTCTACTTCCAGCACATACAGTCTTCGCTACCAAGCATCCCCAGAAAGCCCCTACCGGCATTGATCGCCAACAACCGAGTTGTATCAGCGACAATTGGCTCTCTTAGGTACTCAGGGCCAAACATTGCTGAGGGAGTCCTGGATTAAGGGGTCCTCGGGCGTCCGGCCTATGTGACGTGGGCCGGACCGATGGGCCAAGAAGATACAAGAAAGAAGACTTCCTCCCGTGTCCGGATGGGATTCTCCTTTGCGTGGATGGCAAGCTTGGCGTTCGGATATGAAGATTCCTTCCTCTGTAAACCGACTCTGAACAACCCTAGGCCCCTCCGATGTCTATATAAACCGGAGGGTTTAGTCCGTAGGGGCAATCACAATCATACAGGCTAGACATCTAGGGTTTAGCCATTACGATCTCGTGGTAGATCAACTCTTGTAATCCTCATATTCATCAAGATCAATCAAGCAGGAAGTAGGGTATTACCTCCATCAAGAGGGCCCGAACACAGGTAAACATCGTGTCCCGTCTCTGTTACCATCAACCTTAGGCGCACGATTCAGACCCCTAGCGAGATCCGCGGTTTTGACACCGACATTGGTGCTTTCATTGAGAGTTCCGTTGTGTCGCCATCGGAAGGTTATTGGCTCCATCGGTCATCTACAACAATACCGCCACAGGGGGGTTCTCCCGGCCGATCTTTGTATTCGGCGGCCAGATGCGGGCCAACTCGCAGCCATCTAGAGCAGATCGACAGCTCGCCCAGTCACCAGATTAGTTTTGGAAATCTGGACTATGTCGATGATATCCGAGGAGACTTGATCTTCCAAGGGTTCACGACCCCAACCTCCGCTCTGGCTTTAGATCCGGAGCGCATCGCCGGGTCCGAAGAAGGGATTCCTGAGCTCGCCGGACTATTTACGGCCACCAAGCCCAGTACGGGAAAGCCGGAGGAAGTAGTGTCGCTGGCAACCATCACGAACCGGACTCTTCTCCGGACACTGGCTCCGAACACTCGAAGTCAGCACCGTGTGAGCTCGGCCAAGGAATATCCTTCCCGCCGTACTCCACGGACTCTCTTCTCTCTGGCCAAACCTCGCCTTTAAGCGAGGCTCTGGACTTGATGCGATCCCTCGTCATTACAGAGGAGCAACGTCCGAACTACGCCCAGCCCAGACTAGGGGCTGAGAGTGGGGAATTTTACGTCCCACCCACCACCCACTTCATAGCCATTGTCGAGGACCTAACTGACATGCTCGATTATGGCTCCGAAGACATCGACGGTATGGACGACAATGCCGGAGAAGAGTAGGCCCAAAACCCGCCGTTTATCGGACGTTGGACGGCCACCTCTTCGTATGATGTGTACATGGTGGATACACCCAAAGAGGATAACAACGATAACGAGAAGAATCCAATAGAGGATAAACCTCCTGAGATACAACCAAAGCGCCGACGGTGCCGCTCTAAATCACGCCGTGAAAGAGACAGCAAATCCGGCACGAGAGACAACAATACTCCGGACGATGCCCAAGACCAAGAACACCACGTCGAGCCAACTTCCGAACAGGACGATCAGGAAGATGGGCAAGTTAGCCCTGATGAACATGTTGAAAACGAAGACTTGGAGGACAGTAATTATCTTCCACTCTCCGAGGATGAGGTGAGCCTCAACAACAAAGACTTTATCGTGCCTGAGGAACCTCTCGAGCAGGAACGCTTTAAGCGCCGGCTAATAGCCACTGCAAGGAGCCTGAAAAAGAAGCAGCAGCAGCTTCAAACTGATCAAGATCTACTCAACGACAGGTGGACTAATGTCCTGGCAGTCGAGGAATACGGCCTCGAGCACCCAACCAAAAGCTACCCGAAGCGTAAACTTCTACCTCAATTTGACGACGAGGCACTGGACCCCGTACCATCAGCGCGTAACACGGCTGACCGACCACCACGTGGCCGGTACAAAACGACAACTCAAGCCCAACACCAGCCCATACCACCTCGCCGTAAAGGTAGAGACACAACAGCCCGGGGATATACATACGGCAGGACCTGCAAAATAGAGCAGGCCAGACCAGATCGATCTAAGGATCGCGGGGGCGTACCCCGGCGCGCGACGACGGCTATCTAGCTGGACGTGACAAGCACAACCACGTCCCGGCCGAAAACCGCAGACGGACTCTATCCGAGCTACGTCGTGACTTGGCCCGATATAGAGGCGCCGCACACCCCCTCTGCTTCACTGATGAAGTAATGGAGCACAAATTCCCAGAAGGGTTTAAACCCGTGAATATCGAATCATATGATGGAACAACAGATCCCGCGGTATGGATTGAGGACTTTCTTCTCCATATTCATATGGCCTGCGGTGATGATCTTCATGCCATCAAATACCTCCCACTAAAACTCAAGGGACCAGCTCGGCACTGGTTAAATAGCCTGCCAGAAAACTCTATTGGTAGCTGGGAGGACTTGGAAGACGCCTTTCGCGACAACTTCCAAGGTACATACGTCCGACCTCCGGATGCCGATGACTTAAGTCACATAGTTCAACAGCCCGGAGAGTCAGCCAGGAAATTCTGGACTAGGTTCCTAACTAAAAAGAACCAAATCATCGACTGTCTGGATGCCGAAGCTTTAGCGGCCTTTAAGCACAGCATCCGCGACGAATGGCTCGCCCGACACCTCGGCCAAGAAAAGCCGAAGTCCATGGCAGCCCTCACGGCACTTATGACCCGCTTTTGCACGGACGAAGATAGCTGGCTAGCCCGTAGCAATAATAACGCAAGCGAACCTGGCACGTCTGAAGCCAGAAATAGCAACGGCAAGCCCCGATGCAACAGGCACAAGCCTCGAAACAACGGTGACAATACCGATGACACGGTGGTCAACGCCGGATTCAGTGGCTCCAAGTCCGGTCAGTGGAAGAAGCCATTTAAAAGAAACAACCCGAGCTCATCCAGCTTGGACCGAATACTCGATCGTCCATGTCAGATCCACGGCACCCCCGATAAACCAGCCAACCATACCAACAGAAGCTGTTGGGTCTTTAAACAAGCCGGTAAGTTAAATACCGAGAACAAGGAGAAGGGGTTGCAAAGTGAGGACGATGACGAGGAGCCCCGTCCGCCGAACACAGGGGGACATAAGAAGTTTCCCCCCAGGTCAAAATAGTGAACATGATATACGTTACTCATATCTCCAAGAGGGAGCGCAAACGCGCACTCAGGGACGTCTACGCGATAGAGCCAGTCGCCCCAAAATTCAACCCATGGTCGTCCTGCCCGATCACTTTCGATCGTAGGGACCATCCGACCAGTATCGGTCATGGCGGTTCAGCCGCACTGATCCTCGATCCAATCACTGATGAATTCCACCTCACGTGAGTCCTCATGGACGGTGGCAGCAGCCTCAACCTGCTCTATCAGGATACAGTCTGCAAGATGGGCATCGATCCATCAAGGATCAAGCCCACAAAAAAATACCTTTAAAGGAGTAATTTCGGGTGTAGAGGCTCGTTGCATGGGCTCCATCACATTGGAAGTCGTCTTCAGACCCCCGGACAACTTCCGAAGCAAAGACTTGATCTTCGATATCGTCCCCTTCCGCAGTGGCTATCACGCACTGCTCGGACGAACTGCATTTGCTCGATTCAATGCGGTGCCACACTATGCTTATCTCAAACTCAAGATGCGCGGACCACGTGGTGTCATAATAGTCAATGGAAACACAGAACGCTCCCTCCATACTGAGGAGCACACCGCGGCCCTGGCAGCGAAAGTACAGAGCGGCCTTATCAAGCAGAACTCTAATTCAGCGGCCAAGCTCCCGGACACTGTCAAACGAGTCCGGACTACTCTGCAGCCTGACAGTCCAGATCGTCAGGAGTTCAATTAGCAATTCGGCCTCCGTCTCAGCCTCGACCAAATGGCTGCGTACGTACCGCGCGTATATAACTACACACTCAAAATACCATGGGCATAGACGGAGGCATAACTTGATTGTGGCCCATCATACGGCTCGACCTTCCCTGGGCACACATACTTTCCCTTTTATTTTTTTATCCTTTTTAGGTTTCTTCTCCACAGGCCCCTCACGACGGCCCGATCAACGATCCTTTCGAAGGCGGCAAGTAGCATAGACATGTGGGGAAATCTCTAGGTGGTCTTCTTGACGATCACTCTACCTGTTTTCTCCGCACGCACCTCCCCCTTGATCTCGGCATGTTAAATAGCCCTGTTGCTTATCACACTATTTGTACAAATACGCTTTGAATATTAATCAAATTATAATGGAAACAGTTTGCGGCCCAACTTATGTGGCACTGGCTTACTACTTCATTTTATTTCGCTATTCTTATCGATTGCACCCGTACACTTTGGTACGCTTTAATTCACCAGGGGCTTCATTGCGCTCCATACTACGGCAACAAAGTTCGAACACTTTTACAGTATAGTTCGGCACCCCGAATTGAGCATTATATGCATCGGCTCCGAATCATGTCTTTGGTGAATAGTTGGGTTGCCCGGCTCCTGTGCTTACTACCTTACGTTCCGTCCTATCGGCTAGGGTAGTAAAGGGAGAACTACTGCGATTGTGTTTCTGGTTTATCCGGGTAAACACCTCAATAGAGAAAGCGAAAACCGAGTGTCATGATGCGGCGAGAGCTGGTCAGCTATTCGGAGGTTAAAATCTCTTGTGATTTTTTCTGCATTATGCGACGGATCGGCCTCTATCTGATCAGGTGTCTACAACACCCTAGTCCGGATTAACAAATACTAGGGGCTCCGCCTACATTTCTATTGTCAAACTCCTATGGCTAAGTGAGGGTGATAAAGCCACATAGTCCGATTTCCTGGTTCGTTGCGCTAAGCACCTCCTTCAAGGACCAAACTCTTGGATCAAGAGTGTTTAGGTTTCAACCCGAACACCCCCGTACTACCTACGTGGGGGCTGAAGCCGATGACTGGCCAACTCTCAGATTTAGTAAAACGGCCGCACAGGAGGCAAAATTTTAAACAAACAACAAGCATTATATTACATATCAGCTTTGTTTCATAATACATGACGGGATACCATGAATGTTTTCATTCAAGGATAATATCTTTGGCACACTGGCCCTCTACAATGCGGGATCCCTTCAAGACATCATCAAAATACCGCTCGGGCGTGCGGTGCTCCTTGCCCGCGGGCGGTCCCTTGGTCGCGAGCTTGACGGCGTCCATCTTCGCCCACTGCACCTTGACACGGGCGAAGGCCATCTGCGCACCTTCGATGCAGAACGACCGCTTGATGGCATCAAGCCGAGGGCAGGCATCGACTAGCCGCTTCACGAGCCCGAAGTAGCTGCTGGGTATGGCTTCGGCAGGCCACAGACGGATTATCAAATCCTTCATGGCCGATTCGGCCACCCTATGCAGTTCGGTCAGCTGTTTCAGCTGATCACTAAAGGGCACCGGATGCTCTGGCGCAAGGTATTGCAACCAGAGCAGCTTCTCCGTGGAGCTCCCCTCTTCGGCTTGGAAGAACTCCGCAGCATCCGCAACACTGCGCGGCAGATCTGCAAATGCTCCTGGAGAGCTCCAAATCCG
Source organism: Aegilops longissima (assembly GCA_021605205.1). Classification (NCBI taxonomy): domain Eukaryota; kingdom Viridiplantae; phylum Streptophyta; class Magnoliopsida; order Poales; family Poaceae; genus Aegilops; species Aegilops longissima. Next base: position 142,488,445 of record CM038676.1, on the reverse strand, counting down.
GGTCATTAAGAGGTACCTTTTCTTCACATACTTGCTTTGCATAATAAAGGCCTTACCCACCGCGATTTTCTTGGCCTCCTGGATTTCCTGGAGGGCATCCTGGGCTTCAACCCGGGCCTCTTGTGCGCTTTGGCGGGCCTTCGCAAGTTCGGACTCTTGGTCCGCAAACTTGCGCTCCAAGGACTCGCATTTCTTCAAGGTGTCCTGGAGCTCTTGCTGGACCTCCCCAACCATTGCCTCGTGTTTTTTGCGAGAGGCTTGCTCCCTTGCCACTCTCTTCTGGGCCTCGGCCAATGCGTTCGTGAGGGTCTCCACCTCGGACTCCGCTCCTACGAAATATCATGATAACATGATCAACATAAACAATTCATGCTTTTCTAGATCTGAATAGGCCATTGCATACCTTGCTTGTCCTCTAGCTATTTTTTCACGTGGCCGAGCTCTTCCTCGGCCTGCTCCAGACTCTGCTTCAGTTTGGAGACTTCGGCAGAATGGGAGGTCACAGCCAGCATCGATGCCTGCTTATTCACATAGACATGTATGGTTAGTCTCATGCGGATATTATTTGATCCTCTGTCCGACTTTTCTTTTCGAGAACCGGAGAGAGTATCAGGGGCTACTGTCTATACTATGACATTATTTTTGCATAAATACGCCGCATACCTCAAAGCCTGTTAGAAGGCTGGTGTAGGCTTCGGTCAGTCCGCTCTTAACGGATTGAACCCTTTCAACCACCGTACCCATGAGGATACGGTGTTCCTCAACAATGGAAGCGCTTTGCAGCACTTCCAGTAGAGTATCCGGTGCTTCTGGATGGACAGAGGTCACCGGCGGAATGGGTGCACCTCCTTCTTTCGAAGGAGGCTGCTTGCCTGATTCCGGAGCCGGATGGGCCTCCGAAATAGTATTCTTCTGGGGCCGAATTGGGTATGGCCCCCATCGCCAGTCTCCATGGGGCTCTGCTCCTCCATGTGTCTGGCAGCCGAGGCGTCACCCTCTGGCGCCACCTGGACGGCCTCCTGTACCTCTCCCTGGCCTGGAGGGTCCTTCGGGACAACACCTCGGCGTCATCCGTGGTCTTGGGGGAGAAGGCCGGCGGAGGAGACCCGCTTTCCATCACCTTAGGATCCAACGAATTCCCCGAAGATGAGGATCGCTGGAGGTGGGAACGAGCCGGACTGCAGTGCATGATTCAACACGTTAAAACAATGAAGTTAAGGAGCTGGATATGTGTTCGTCAGTGCCTTTGAGTACTTACGATTCGGCCAGGGGCTTCTCCCTGGGACGCCACTCAGAGCTACTATCGGTGTCCAATGCGGAATCATCCGCAGTGGATACCTTCTTCCCTCTCTTGGATGCCTCTGCCTCCAGATTTGTGGAGGCCGCCCTTTTCTTCCTTCCCCCTCAGGGGGAGAGTTGCTTTCCTCCTCCTCCTCGTCGTCCTCGCTGAGGGAGGAATGGGTTTTGGCGTCCTCGGACGTCACGTCCAAAGTGCCTTTACGGCGGAGGCCACTTTTGGTCTCCTTGGCCTTCTTGGCCTTCTTCTCTGGCGCCTGGTAGGGCGCCGGAACCAACATCTTTGTCAGAAGAGGGATTGCTGGGTTTTCGAGCAGCGGAGCTGGACACTGGATCCGCTCCGCCTTCTTTGTCCAGCCCTGAAAGGACAGATAGGGATGCTCAGACATCTTCCTTGAATGTACAGGTGAAGGATACACCTTGAAATATGAAATCTTACCTGACTGGCTGGATGGGTCAGTTTGTACCCACGGTCCTCGGTCGTCTTCGGCCACGTCTCATTGGCCTTAAAAAGCACCTTCCAGATGCCTTCGTTCGTAGCACCGAAGAACTCTTGCAAGGTCCGGTGCTCAGCCGGATTGAACTCCCACAAATTGCAAGTTCGGCTTTGGCAAGGAAGGATCCGGCAAAAAAGCATCACCTGGATCACATTGATGAGCTTGATGTTCTTGTCCATCATGCTCCTGATGCGCGTTTGTAGCACGGACACCTCGTCTGACGACACCCAGTCCAGGCCCTTTTCCAGCCAGGAGGTAAGCCGCATTGGGGCCCCAGACTTGAATTAGGGAGCCGCGGCCCAGGTGGTGTCGTGGGGCTCTGTGACATAGAACTACTGCTACTGCCACCCTTTGAAATTCTCCACAAAGGTGCCTTTGGGCCACGTGACATTGGACATCTTGCTCACCATGGCACCTCCGCACTCCGCATGTTGACCACCCACCACCTTCGGCTTCACATTGAAGGTCTTTAACCACAATCCAAAGTGGGGTGGGGTGCGAAGGGAGGCCTCGCACACGACAATGAGTGCCGAGATGTTGAGGAAGGAGTTTGGGGCCAGATCATGGAAATCTAGCCCGTAGTAGAACATGAGTCCGCGGACGAAGGGGTAGAGAGGAAACCCTAACCCGCGGATGAAGTGGGGAATGAACACCACCCTCTCATGGGGCTTCGGGGTGGGGATGATCTGCCCCTTGGCTGGAAGCCGATGGGCGACTTCCTGGGCCAAGTACCCCGCCTCCCGGAGCTTCGTGATGTCCTTCTCCGTGACGGAGGAGGCCATCCACTTGCCCTGCACTCTGGATTTGGACATGGCTGGAGTGCTTTCTAGAGGCGGAAAGGATGGAAGCTTGGGCGCCGGAGCTCGAGAATGGGTGGATAGAGAGAAAGAAGGCGTGGGTGAAAGGGTGAATCCTTATCTCTTTATAAAGGCAGCGAATATTAAGCGTATCCCCATTCACCTTAAAACTCACCTATTCCCCAAGGGCCGTGCAGGCGGCGCGGTTGGATTACCCACGCCCGTATGGATGAGAATCCCGCAATAAGGGGACACGATCTCTGCTTTGACAAGACGTGCCAATGGAAACTGCATCTCAAAACATGGAGCGGGAGGCTAAAAAAACGGTTCGAAATAATGACCGGGCAGAGACGTGGCGTCTCACTACAGAAGATGTCAGTAGATGGGACTTGTTAAATATTATACTCTTTGCGGAGCTTGTTTTGCAGAGCCGGACACGTTCTGTGTGTTCGAAGACTATTTTGGAGTATTCGGAGGAGGAACCCGCCTTGCAATGCCGAAGTCAACCTGTGCGCCGGACACATCGTCATTGAAGCCTGGTTCAAGGGCTACTGAGGGAGTCCTGAATTAAGGGGTCCTCGGGCGTCCGACCTATGTGACATGGGCCAGACTGATGGGCCAAGAAGACACAAGACAGAAGACTTCCTCCCGTGTCCGGATGGGACTCTCCTTTGCGTGGATGGCAAGCTTGGCGTTCGGATATGAAGATTCCTTCCTCTGTAAACCGACTCTGAACAGCCCCAGGCCCCTCCAGTGTCTAAATAAACCAGAGGGTATAGTCCGTAGGGGCAATCACAATCATACATGCTAGACATATAGGGTTTAGCCATTACAATATCGTGGTAGATCAACTCTTGTAATCCTCATATTCATCAAGATCAATCAAGCGGGAAGTAGGGTATTACCTCCATCAAGAGGCCCGAACTTGGGTAAACATCGTGTCCCCCGTCTCCTGTTACCATCGACCTTAGACGCATAGTTTGGGACCCCCTACCCGAGATCCGCTGGTTTTGACACCGACAATTGCCACCACGACCTTGCAGAAATTGTACATTGATTGAGACATGTGGACTCACTCATACATACTTACTCATCCACAAGATCGTCTGAATTCCATAGAAAGTGAATAGTTGTTGTCCATTTATAGTAAGAGGAGTGCCAAGGGCATCCTCTTTGCACTCAAATTATGGGTCATATGCTACCACGTCCTACAGAATATGATTGAACACATGTCTCGCCATCTGGAAGAGGCGGCGGAATTGATGTGGTTTAAAGAGCGGGGAATTCTCAAAGTAATTGGCATAAAGCAGGGTGTGGCCACTCTCCTATTGCGGTTCAAGGCCGGAGCATGGCCCGGGATTGATCCCCTGAACCGAGGTCGCTGGCTAGCAATGTGGTCATTAACGACCAATGCAACAACCATGAGCTCTTCATTATCCGAGGACAAATCATCTGATGAGCAAGAGAAGTTGTGAAAAAAATACTCGTCCCCGCTACCCATGGTACCTTGTGAGCAAAATGTCGAACACCTTACGGTGGTGGTGGAGACGCGGCTGAGAAGAGCACCCCGGGCTCCCCGCGTGGGCAACAGACAAGGTTGGTGTTGACGGCCTGCAGTCGACGGCTTTGCAGCACCTGCCGGAAGGTGTTGGGGTAAATGGGCGTCGCCGACAGACGTAGCTTCCCTAGTACCAGCTGCGGAGACAAAAATTCACAAATGCCGGCAAGAACTACTCCAAAACGCAGGCAGCTATGGCTAGGGGGTGGTCGTGGTTTGGGGCGGTCGGACTGAACATTGAGGAGGCTACCAGAAAAGGGCAGCATCGGCTATGGTGGGGGAGGGGCATGCGCCGTGCGGGAAGAGAAAAAGGGGGTTGTGTCCCCGACGGGCGGGCCGGTTGAGGACAATGGCATGCGTCTCGCCCGTCCACGCCCTGTCCATTTGGCCCCAAATGAACGCGGTCGGACCATTTGGGGTCGTGCGTTGGAGTTGGCCTTATCTCCTTGGACGCATAGTAATTAAGAGCATCTCCAATAAATGCTATATATTTGGAGATGTAAAAGTAGATGTTGTATAATTTACTTACATCATCAAAAAGTGTTTTTTACATTTCTAAAAAAGTCCCAACTCCAACAGATGATGTATTTGAAGATGTAAAGTAGTTTAACAACTACACCATTTCAAACATAGCAAGCCCCTTTGAAGCAAAAAAGTTTGAATTAAAACACAATTAAACCTAGTTCTAATTAAAACATAATTAACACATAGTTTAAACTACCGCATCCATCAAACTACTGCTACTCCAACTACTACTACTAGTTCCAACAACTACTTCAACTACATCGAATATAAAACTACTCATCATCGGTCTTGAACCGCTCCCAGAACTCCTCCTGCTCGGGTCGTCGCACTCCTAGTCCTCCTCCTCCAAGTCACCCAGTCCTCCGAGTCAAATTCGATTGGGATCACCATCGAGGGGCCGACCTCCTCTTCCTTCTTCACCGCCTTGTTCTTCCGCTCATCCTCGTGCTCCAAGAAGAACCCGCACTCAGCCTAGACATACTCCAGGTGCTCCAACACAAACCTCTACATCACCGCATCATCACTATCGCGGGGAACAACATGAATCGCCAGCTTCTTCTTTTTCTCGTTCTTCTTCTTCTTCTCCATCGATTGTATCGCGAAATTCACCACCATGAGGAGCTCCACATCTACCCGGGTCTTGATCTCCAAAAAGTTGAGCCCTATCTTCGGCCAGCTGAAACACCACGCTGCCATGTCGTATGCATGCACGGCCTCCTCGGCGGTCCCGTACTTGTCGAGCCAGTAGCGGCGGCCGTAGTCGGAGAACTCGACTCCAAAGTTCCCAAACGGCTTTGCCCACATCTTGAAGTAGTGGATACGGCGATGGGCTTGAATCGGGCGCTGACGAAGGGCTTGAATCAGTGCAGCAGTGGAGTGCTTGAATCGGGCGGCGGCGCGGTGGTGGATGGGTGGCGGAAAAGCGGCCGATTTGGAGGCGGGCGACAACGGAGATGCGGCGGACCAAGTGGCAGCGGGGCGGTGCAGCGTGTTACAGTGGGAGGGTGGCATGATGGCGGAAGTGCGGCAGGAGGCGTGGAGGTGGTCACCCGGTTGGTTGGGAAGAAATGAAGTGGTGGTTGGGTGGTTGGTGCGCGATTACGAATATACATCACCAGACAACTGGTGATGCAAATTTGGATCTTCAAGTGTTGTGTTTTCCATCACTTGGAGAGGTGATGTAATTTTTTTACATCTACATTATCTGAATCAGCGTTTTTAGTTCTTCATAATGTAAAAGTTAGTTAGTTTTGCATCTACATCTTCTATTGAAGATGCTATAAGGATAGTCCATGAAGAGATTCGGAGTAGAAGTTTAGTTTGCTATTTGCTCCTAAGGGTGAGATACTATAATTTTTTTCTAGATACTCCAGGGCTGAGGAAACTAATTACTTGTTTAAAAGTTGGCATTTTCACTAGTGCCGATTCAAATTGATAGGGAAAAACCTTGGAGTTCTTGACGACCATGTTAGACCTTGGAATTCAGGGCGTACAGCTTGTCAAAGGCACAACGAGGAGTTCCTCACGCTTCTGCCCAAATGACCCGACATCACGATGCTGCAAGATTTCCGGTCGATCAACTTAATTCATCTCTTCGCCAAGCTATTCATCAAAGTTGATGCAGAGTATCCCAAGGTCATCCCCATGGACCTACCTACACCTCCCACAATGCCACTTGGACCAATGACAAGGGCTCGAGCAAAGGCTATCGAAGATAAGGTGAACTCGCTTCTCTCCGAACTACCACTTCCTACATATGAGACATGGCTACTACGTCAAGCGGAGACCCTATGTGTGATCGGGTGCTTAGAGGAAGGCCACGGGTCTGCGACACCCAACGGACAAGACGACGAGGACACCAAGTACGAGGAACAAGAAGAAGAGCTGCCAGAAGTCTACAGCCACCGGACGACCGGTCTGGACCGGACGTCCGACGCTTGGAAGCGCCAGCCAACCAGCCAAGTCCAAGCCTACGCACCTACAGTGCCCGGACGACCGATGCGGACCAGACATCTGACACACCCCAGCAACAGGAAGATCGAGCCCCTCCAGACATTCGGTGCCACCCAACAGAACGGAAATTCTCGGAAATCCGGAGCCTCCGGACGACCGACGACCGGATGGCCAATCATCTCCGGAAATCTGACGCCGCCTGACCCGAGCCGAAATGTCAGACGTCCGACCGCTTCCGGACGTCCGGACCCTCGCAAGCCATCGGACATCCAACAACGTCCAGATGACCGACGCCTGTCTGTGCACAGCGTATTGGGCCGAGGCCCATGTACCCTCTCGCCCCCTTAGACTATATATACTCGTCCTCCTCTCTCTTTCTAGGGTTAGCAAAGGATTATCTCATTTGAAAGATAGAGCTTTGGTCATCCACTTGGTTACTTCTCGATTGGAGTCCACGACCTCTTCGGAGAAGATCCCCCAAGCGGATTCAAGACCCCTCACGGGAAGACCCCCTCAAGGCCTCCTCACGGAGATGAACTAGTTACCTCTTGTATTGTCCTTTCTTGATCGTGGATCGTGTATCGCTTTGTGTTTCGAGGATCTAGCACATGTGTAATCTAATCTTGTTGGTTTGACTGATTTCTCTCATTTTCCCCTCGTGTTTCCCCTCGGGTTCTTCGTAGGATCCGCTCCAATCATGAAAGATCGGGCCCTTGGGTTCTACCCTACATATCTTGGTACCAGAGCCAAGGTTGATCACGAATTTGGAGCCCCTACCTTTGTTTTCTAGCCTTGTTTTGTTGTGTTCTTCCCCAAATTCAAAAATTCGCCACCAAAAATAGCCCTAATTTTTTTGTGATTTGTTAGTTTTGATGAAGTTTTGTTGGATTTGATCCATGGATTTGCTTTGCCACGAGTCGATCTAGATTTTCACCACCATCTCCACCTTTTTCATCCACAAAGTCACCCAATTTTGCCCCAATTTTACCTCCCCACCACGAACCCTCGAAGTTCATCCCGTGCCCGAAATCGCCCAGGCACCGGACGTTCGACTGTCTCCAGATGTCCAACGAGTACCGGTCGTCCGATCAGCATCGGACGCCCGACGATACCTATCGAAACTGAACTTTTTCCAGTTCGGCCACTAGCACCGTTCCACTTCCACTTCCGGATACGCACTCCAATATATACCACCTTCCATATCTACACTCCAATACTTCAACCTACCCAACCCCCATCGCCTTCCGCAACCACCTTTGCTTACCCGATACACACTCCAACAAATTTTGACACATTTGGTCTTTGAGATTTGAGTTGCGATTTCCGTTTCCTAACGTGTTTCAGCTACATAGGGATGGTTCGACAACGACATCACCGCCGCTCATACTCGTCATCGACATCGAGCACCTCACCATTTTGACACCTTCACCGTAAGCAAGAACTGTAACCTCTATATCATCTTGGTATCATGATATCCCATCATTGTACATTCTCGCCATTGCAGTGATAACCCCATAGCCCATTTTGTGTACCTTGCCTATCGAGATTAGCCTTTGAGTATTGCCGGAAATGTTACTTGTGCACATTAGTGATCATATCTCCCATTAGATACATACCATATCATCTTCGTACATATCTTGGTATCATCTCTTGTGTCACAAGGTTGTCATCACGTATACACAATTTGCTATCTTGGTTCGTGAAGTTTTGCATGAGAAAGAGCTCAAAAGAGAAAGAGCCAAACAAGCTTTTAGGCAAAAGGGAAAGATAAGCAAAGAGCTTTTAAGAAAGAACCATATCATCATACTACATTAAGATTGTCATACTCGATCATCTTGGATCATATCATCGGAACACCATACATATAGCATATTTGGGATAGAAGTCATTGCATTTTTGCTTAGTAGGTTGTGCACAAGTTTCGTATCCGCCTATTGTGCAATCGTGCTAGCGTCTCTCTAGAGTTGTGCAACAAGAGCATTTTCGTGGATTCCACATTTTGGCTCATTCCTTGGTTGCACGACCCCATTTATCTTTCCGTGTGTCTGTTTCCGTGTACCATATCTTGCTATTGGTCTACTTGTTGCATTTGCAAATTTATGAATCTTTTCCAACATTATTGAGTCTCACTAACAATTGCATAAATTTTGTGCCACCATCCTAACCGAGCTCTACCTTTAAGCTTTCTTTGTGTAGGTGTGAGAACCGACAAGAATTGGTACAAATTGTGCTATTTCCTCGTTACACATTTGAGTGATCATTGATCCATCTTCAACATCGGTCAAGGTACATTTGGTATAAGTTCTTCTATTTCTCCCACTCACATGTTTTCTTGGAATGATGGATAGGCCAAGTTCTTCTACCAACCCACTCTTCATCAAGCAATACGACGAATCGAACACCTACGTCACCAAGAACCACCTCTTTGGTGCACAACGAGCTTTGCATCAAGACAAAAAAGCATTGAGCGACCGCATCGACAACCTCGCCACCGACTTGTGACTCTTCGAGCAACATACAAGAGACTACTTCGTCAACAAGCTCGACGAACAAAAACAAGAGAACAATGCAAGAATGGACGAGATACGTGCCTTATTGGTCAACCACTCTTCTACCACTTCGTCCTACTCAAGACGGAGCCGCTAGAGTCGACACTCCGATGACACCATCTTCGGCTCAAGTACACCGACATCGAACACTCTTCAATGAGCCGCGCGCCAAGACCGTAAAGCAAACTGCAATCCTCTAAACGATAATCCTACACAAGAGCAATTCGACGAGCAAGCACATCGACATCACCAAAACCAAGCTACTCTTGCGCAAGCACAAGATAGGCAACACCAAAGCCAACAAGAGGAAGAGCGGGCGCGCCAACATCAAGAAGAGCAATACGCCGAAGCGCTCCGATAACAACAACAATGGCGTGAAGCCTAAGCACTCGAGGCACAACATGCCCTCCACGACGCGAGTCGCGCCATTGCCGAACGCAACCGGCATACTCATGAGCAAGAAGAAGCACTTCGCGAAGAAGTTCAAGAGAGCAACTATCAGGCAAGAGTACACCAACAAGTTCCACAAGCTCCTCGACAAGAACCCCAAGTTCTCCAAGAGCAACATGAGGTTGACAATCCTCCATGCCAAGAGCAAGTTGAGGGAGACAATCCCCCTCGTCAAGGGCGTCATCACCCTCGACCCCAGCACAATGAAGAGCAACGCTACGACAAGCTAAAGTTCACCATGCCCAAGTTCACCGAAAGTAATGATCCTTGATGTCTACTACGCAACCTTCTCCTTGTAGACGTTGTTGGGCCTCCAAGTGCAGAGGTTTGTAGGACAGTAGCAAATTTCCCTCAAGTGGATGACCTAAGGTTTATCAATCCGTGGGAGGCGTAGGATGAAGATGGTCTCTCTCAAGCAACCCTGCAACCAAATAACAAAGAGTCTCTTGTGTCTCCAACACACCCAATACAATGGTAAATTGTATAGGTGCACTAGTTCGGCAAAGAGATGGTGATACAAGTGCAACATGGATGGTAGATATAGGTTTTTGTAATCTGAAATTATAAAAAAACAAGGTAACTAATGATAAAAGTGAGCGTAAACGGTATTGCAATGCTAGGAAACAAGGCCTAGGGTTCATACTTTCACTAGTGCAAGTTCTCTCAACAATAATAACATAATTAGATCATATAACTATCCCTCAACATGCAACAAAGAGTCACCCCAAAGTCACTGATAGAGGAGAACAAACGAAGAGATTATGGTAGGGTACGAAACCACCTCAAAGTTATTCTTTCCGATCAATCCATTGGGCTATTCCTATAAGTGTCACAAACATCCCTAGAGTTCGCAGTAAAATAACACCTTAAGACAAACATCAATCAAAACCCTAATGTCACCTAGATACTCCAATGTCACCTCAAGTATCCACGGGTATGATTATACGATATGCATCACACAATCTCAGATTCATCTATTCAACCAACACATAGAACCTCAAAGAGTGCCCCAAAGTTTCTACCAGAGAGTCAAGACGAAAACGTGTGCCAACCCCTATGCATAGGTTCATGAGCGGAACCCGCAAGTTGATCACCAAAACATACATCAAGTGAATCAATAGAATAACCCATTGTCACCACTGTTATCCCACGCAAGACATACATCAAATGTTCTCAAATCATTAAAGACTCAATCCGATAAGATAACTTCAAAGGGAAAACTCGATCCATTACAAGAGAGTAGAGGGGAAGAAACACCATAAGATCCAACTACAATAGCAAAGCTCGCGATACATCAAGATTGTATCACCTCATGAACACGAGAGAGAGAGAGAGAGAGAGATCAGACACATAGCTACTGGTACATACCCTCAGCCACGAGGGTGAACTACTCCCTCCTCATCATGGAGAGCGCCGGGATGATGAAGATGGCCATCGGTGAGGGTTCCCTCCTCCGGCAGAGTGCCGGAAGAGGGTCCCGATTGGTTTTTGGTGGCTAAAGAGGCTTGCGGCGGCGGAACTCCCAATCTATTCTGCTCTCCCAAGGTTTTAGGGTATATGGAGATATATAGGCGAAAGAAGTCGGTAAGGGGGGCCACAAGGGGCCCACGAGGGCGGAGGGAACGCCCAGGGGGGGGGGGGTGGGCGCGCCCCCTGCCTCGTGCTCTCCTCGTTGATCCCCTGACGTGCACTCCAAGTCTCCCGTATTGCTTTCTTTCCAAAAATAACTTTTCCGAAGGTTTCATTCCGTTTGGACTCCGTTTGATATTCCTTTTCTGTGAAACACTGAAACAAGGGAAAAACAGAAACTGGCACTGGGATCTGGGTCAATAGGTTAGTCCCCAAAAGTAATATAAAAGTTCATAGTCAAGCCCATAAAACATACAAGATGGATAATATAATAGCATGAATACTTCATAAATTATAGATATGTTGGAGACGTATCAGCATCCCCAAGCTTAATTCCTGCTCGTCCTCGAGTAGGTAAATGATAAAAGAAATAATTTATGAAGTGTGAATGCTAGCAGGTGCACATGTTTGATCAATGATAATTTCAATCACCTTTTCTAGCATCATTATATGTCATAATAGTAGCTCAACTCATAGAACTTTTCATGATCAAGTAACAAGCTATTCACATGTTAAACTATAGATCATAAGCTTTCTTGAAAACTAACAAACCGTGTTATTAGTCATCAAACAATTACAATTCATCTTATTTTCAGGAAGAGTCTATGTCAGAGCTTTGATTTAGCAAACTCCACATACTCAACTGTCATTTAGTCTTCCATTATTGCTACCACTCAAAGCATATTTTTAGAACAAATAGTATTCATCGAACACAGAGAAAGATAGGGGCTTAATGTTTCGCCTCCCAACCTTTTACCTCAAGGGTAATGTCAACAGTAATAATTCATGATCAAATATATTTGAATGGCCATATATGCTTAGATCTTTCCATCATATGATGCTTGCCAACTAAAGAGTAGGTTGGAATAAGAAGGAATACTACTGACTCTTGCATAAAAGTAAAAGATAGGCCCTTCGCAGAGGGAAGCAGGGATTTGCAGAGGTGCCAGAGCTCGAAGCAAAAATAGAGATGAAAATAATTTTGAGAGGTATGCTTTCATTGTCAAGATAACGACCAAGAGTTCCCAATATCTTCCATAATAGATACATCATAGGCGGCTCCCACGCAGAAAGGTAAAGATTTTACTCCCCCTCCACCAACGATCACACTCCACGGCTTGTCCAAAACAACGGGTGCCATCCAATTTTCAACAATCCTGGGGTAGTTTTGTTTAAATTATTTGCGATTTTTTTGATCTTTTGATCATAGGACTGGGCATCCCAGTTACCAGCCATTTTCTCATGAATGATGAGCGGAGTCCACTCATTGTGAGAATAACCCACCTAGCATGGAAGATACTGCTATCCCCTAGTCGCTACATGAGCGAGTCGGGCATACAAAACAGATTATTATTTGAAGGTTTAGAGTTTGGCACATGCAAATTTACTTGGAACGGCAAGTAAATACCGCATATAGGTAGATATGGTGGACACTCATGGAAGAAACTTGGTTCAAGGATTTTGGATGCACAAGCAGTATTCCCGCTTAGTACAGATATTTTGGCTAGCAGAGGATTCTAAATAGCAAGCACCCCATGTTAGAGGATCCGCAACAATATAACTTCTATACAAATATACCCAAGCATAATTCATTATGTTGTCTTCCTTGTCCAACTTCAACTAATTTGCTCAGGTTTGAAAATAATTAATGGGGCTCACAATCATAGAAGATGTCCAAGATAGTATATTTATATGTGAAATCTCTCTTTCTTCAATATTCTGTCATGAATTGTTCAAGTGACCAATACAACGTTTGCTAACCTTCAATAAATTTACCACCTCTACTTCTTATATGTGAAGGCATTACTCCCCATGGGAAAGGCATATGACACATATATAATTTCAGATTTATGATATTCAAATTATTCAACCATTTACTCATAGGATATAAGTGAAGCACACGAGTAAATGACAAACTACTCCAAAAAGATATAAGTGAAGATCAATGAGTAGTTAAACAATTATTTAGCTATGTGAAGACTCTCCCATTAAAGAATTTCAGATCTTGGTATTTTATTCAAACAGCAAGCAAAGCTAAATAAAATTAAATGACGCCCCAAGCAAAACACATATCATGTGGTGAATAAAAATATAGCTCCAAGTAAAGTTACCGATGAACGAAGACTAAAGAGGGGATGCCTTCCGGGGCATCCCCAAGCTTAGGCTCTCGGTTGTACTTGAATATTACCTTGGGGTTCCTTGGGCATCCCCAAGCTTAGGATCTTGCCACTCATTATTCCATAGTCCATCGAATCTTTACCCAAAACTTGAAAACTTCACAACACAAAACTTAACAGAAAATCTTGTGAGCTCCGTTAGCGAAAGAAAAGAAAACACCACTTCAAGCTACTGTAATGAACTCATTCTTTATTTGTATTGGTGTTAAACCTACTGTATTCCAACTTCTCTATGGTTTATAAACTATTTTACTAGCCATAGATTCATCAAAATAAAAGAAAACAGAATCTGTCAAAAACAGAACAGTCTGTAGAAATCTGTAACTAACGCAAACTTCTGGAACTCCAAAAATTCTAAAATAAATTGGTGGACCTGAGGAATTTGTCTAGTAATAATCTTAAAAAAGAATCAACTAAATAGCACTCTCCAGTAAAAAGTTTTAGCTAATCTCGTGAGCGCTTAAGTTTCTGTTTTTTTACAGCATGATCATAAAGACTTCACCCAAGTCTTACCAAAGGTTCTACTTGGAAAAAACACTAATTAAAATATAAAACCACATCTAAACATAATCTAGATGGATTATTTATTACTAAACAGAACCAAAAAGCAAGAAACTAAAATAAAATTGGGTTGCCTCCCAACAAGCGCTAACGTTTAACGCCCCTAGCTAGGCATGACGATTTCAATGATGCTCACATAAAAGATATGAATTGAAACATAAAGAGAGCATCATGAAGAACATGACTAGAACATTTAAGTCTAACCCACTTCCTATGCATAGGGATTTTGTGGGCAAACAACTTATGGGAATAACAATCAACTTGCATAGGAAGGTAAAACAAGCATAACTTCAAGATTTTAAGCACATAGAGAGGAAACTTGATATTATTGCAATTCCTATAAGCATACATTCCTACCTCATAATAACTTTCAGTAGCATCATGAATGAATTCAACAATATAACCAGCACCTAAATCATTCTTTTCATGATCTACAAGCATAGAAAATTTACTACTCTCCACACAAGCAAAATTCTTCTCATTCGGAATAGTGGGAGTATCATAAGAGACTTTAATACTATAAATTGTTTCCACATTCAAAGAGTAATGTTTAGAAAAAGGGTAATCATAATCATGACAAGTTTTATAAATATAATCATCACTACTTTTTATAGCATAAGTTTCATCACAATAATCATCATAAGTAGCAACTTTGTTCTCATCATAATCGATTGAAACCTCTTCCAAGATAGTGGACTCATCACTAAATAAAGTCATGACCTCTCCAAATCCACTTTCATAAATATTATAAGATTCAACATCCTCCAAAATAGTGGGATCATTACTTCCTAAAGTTGACAGTCTTCCAAACCCACTTTCATCAATATAATCATCATAGGTAGAAGGCATGCTATCATCATAACTTTGCATATCAAAACTTGAGAGGCTAAAAATATCATCTTCATTAAACATAGCATCCCCAATCTTGGGACAAACATTAATTGCAGCAAATATATTCTCAAAAACATCATCTTCATCAAATATAGCATCCCCAAGCTTGGGACTTTTCATATCATAAGCATAATCACTCTCATCATTAATAGTATGGATAGCACCAATAGTATAGCAATTATCATCATCACAATGAGTAGTAGGAGCAACATCATTTGGGAGGGATACCTTTTTACCTTTGCTTCTCCGTTTTTTCTTTTTCTTCTTCACATCATGTGCGGGTTTATCCCTCTTTTCTGAGCTCCTTATTGATGAGATTTGTTGAATAGAAAGCTCCTCCTCATTGCGTGATTCATCATAAGAAATAATAGGAGGATATTGGGAAGTCTCTACCTTTCATTAGTGTTCTCTTCATCTTCTATTTGCTTTCTTTTCTTTATGTAGTTGGCAATATAAGGATTTTCAATGCAATTCACCGCGCAATACATATAAATTTCCTCTAGATAAAAATGAAGAACTCTATCAAGGGCAAATTCTGGAATAACCTTAGTTATACGTTTCATTTCTTCATAACCCAAGAGCAAACTAAGTTCATTATGATGTGCAAGGGAAATCAAGTCATCACAATTTTTGGACACGACACGATCATGAAACAATTTGCATTGGTTACTGAAATGATCATGTTCATTGCAAAGTTCACAAGTAAGGCTAAGAAAATTCAAATTTTTAGCACAAACATCTAGCCTTTCTTGCAACAATTTAGTTTCTAAATGCTTATGCCTCTTGCAATATCTATCTTCCCTATTTCGTGTGTACTTGCAAACCCAATACACTCCACAAAAATCGACATGCTTATAAGAGATATTTTCATCATGACTAGTGCAATCATCATTAGTACCATGGATATTCAAAGAGTTCATACTAACAACATTGCAATCATGCTCATCATTCAAAGATTTAGTGCCAAACATTTTAATGCATTCTTCTTTTAACACTTTGGCACAATTTTCCTTTCCATCATACTCACGAAAGATATTAAAAAGATGAAGCGTATGAGGCAAACTCAATTCCATTTTTTTGTACTTTTATTTTATAAACTAAACTAGTGATAAAACAAGAAACTAAAAGATTTGATTGCAATATCTAAAGATATACCTTCAAGTAGTCACCTCCCTGGCAACGGCGCCAGAAACTGCTTGATGTGTACTACGCAACCTTCTCCTTGTAGACGTTGTTGGGCCTCCAAGTGCAGAGGTTTGTAGGACAGTAGCAAATTTCCGTCAAGTGAATGACCTAAGGTTTATCAATCCGTGGGAGGCGTAGGATGAAGATGGTCTCTCTCAAGCAACCTTGCAACCAAATAACAAAGAGTCTCTTGTGTCCCCAACACACCCAATACAATGGTAAATTGTATAGGTGCACTAGTTTGGCGAAGAGATGGTGATACAAGTGCAATATGGATGGTAGATATAGGTTTTTGTAATCTGAAATTATAAAAACAGCTAGGTAACTTATGATAAAAGTGAGCGTAAATGGTATTACAATGCTAGGAAACAAGGCCTAGGGTTCATACTTTCACTAGTGCAAGTTCTCTCAACAATAATAACATAATTGGATCATATAACTATCCCTCAACATGCAACAAAAAGTCACTCCAAAGTCACTAATAGTAGAGAACAAACAAAGAGATTATGGTAGGGTACGAAACCACCTCAAAGTTATTCTTTCCGATCAATCCATTGGGCTATTCCTATAAGTGTCACAAATAGCCCTAGAGTTCGTAGTAAAATAACACCTTAAGACACACATCAACCAAAACCCTAATGTCACCTAGATACTCCAATGTCACCTCGAGTATCCGCGGGTATGATTATACGATATGCATCACACAATCTCAGATTCATATATTCGACCAACACATAGAACCTCAAAGAGTTCCCCAAAGTTTCTACCGGAGAGTCAAGACGAAAACGTGTTCCAACCCCTATGCATAGGTTCATGAGCGGAACCCGCAAGTTGATCACCAAAACATACATCAAGTGAATCAATAGAATAACCCATTGTCACCATGGTTATCCCACGCAAAACATACATCAAGTGTTCTCAAATCATTAAAGACTCAATCCGATAAGATAACTTCAAAGGCAAAACTCAATTCATTACAAGAGAGTAGAGGGGAAGAAACATCATAAGATCCAACTACAATAGCGAAGCTCGCGATACATCAAGATCGTATCACCTCAAGAACACGAGAGAGAGAGAGAGAGAGAGAGAGAGAGAGAGAGAGAGAGAGAGATCAAACACATAGCTACTGGTACATACCCTCAGCCCCGAGGGTGAACTACTCCCTCCTTGTCATGGAGAGCGCCGGGATGATGAAGATGGCCACCGGTGAGGGTTCCCCCCTCTGGCAGTGTGCCGGAACAGGGTCCCGATTGGTTTTTGGTGGCTACAGAGGCTTGCGGCGGCGGAACTCCTGATCTATTCTGCTCTCCGAAGGTTTTAGGGTATATGGAGATATATAGGGAAAGAAGTCGGTAAGGGGGGCCACGAGGGGCCCATGAAATGGACGCCATTGCACAAGTGGCCATGCACCAGCAAGTAAACGAAGATGAAGATGATCAAGTCTTTCGTGATGAAGATTCGAGTCCCGCTCTTGTTGTCTCCAAGGTCTTGACACTTCAAATCAACAAGACGAAGACCAAAGATGCCATATCTTCCATACCAAGGCCGACATCAGTGGAAGGTCCGTGAAGGTCATCATCGATGGAGGAAGTTGCCATAAATTGGCAAGTGAAGAACTATGATCCAAGCTCCAATTGGTCAAGATGAAGCACCCATACCCCTATAAGGTCCAATGGCTAAGCGACTCCGGCACTATCCAAGTCGAGCATATGGTGCAAGTTTCCTTCAAGATAGGAGCATACGAAGACACTTTGGAGTGTGATGTCGTTCCGATGTCCGTTTGCCACCTCCTTCTTGAATGACCATGGCAATTTGACCGAGGCGTCATCCACAATGGGCGTACCAACCACTATAGCTTCCAGATGAAGGGAAAGGAGTACGTGTTATGACCTAAGTCTCCAAGCCAAGTGATCGCCGACAAGCAAGCCACCCATAGTGGAGAGAATAGTGAGAGAGCGAACCACCAAAAAGAGAGTGAGCGCCACAAGCCCAGATCAAGTGCCTCCACAATGGGCGACAAGAAGAACTTAGTGCTATTTGCCACCAAAAGTGAGGTGTGAGAACCCATCAAGTGTTATGCACTATGTATTTTTGTGCAAGGACGAGGCACCAAAAACTAACACTTCTCACAATCTACCTTTAGTGTTATCTTCTCTATTGCAGGAATTCTAAGATGTATTCCCCAACGAGCTACCTCCGGGCCTACTGATACGTCCATTTTGCATCATCTTTTCCTACTGTTATTTATGATGTTTTTATGCATAACAATGCTTTTTGGAGCAATTCTAATGCATTTTCTCTCATAATATACAAGGTACACACAAAGAGGGAGAATGCCGGCAGCTGGAAATATGGACCTGGAAAAGCTACACCAGGCTACCTATTCTGCACAACTCCAAAGAAGCTGAAACTTTAAGGAGAATTTTTATGGAATATATGAAGAATATTGGAGCCAATAAGTACCAGAGGGGGCCACCCTGGTGAGCACAAGACAGCAGGGCGCGCCTGTGCCTCTAGGCGCGCCCTGGTGGGTTGTGCTCACCCAGACCCACCTCCAGTGCCCATCTTCTGGTATTTAAGTCATTTTGACCTAGAAAAAAAAATAAGAATAGGACTTTCGGGACAGAGCGCCGCCGTCTCGAGGCGGAACTTGGGCAGGAGCATTTTTTCCCTCCGGCGGAGCGATTCCGCCGGGGGAACTTCCCTCTCAGAGGGGGAAATCATCATCATCATCATCACCAACAACTCTCCCATCTTAGGGAGAGAAATATCCATCAACATATTCAACAACACCATCTCATCTCAAACCCTAGTTCATCTCTTGTGTTCAATCATGTGTAACATCCCAAAATTCTAAATTTTGGAATGTTATATTAAATAAATAACTATGGTTGTTGTCTGATTGTTTGACTGATTTATTGAATGGAATTGAGTGGAAATTGAAACTTTTGAAAGTTGAATGAGAGGGAATGAAATGACTTTCCCAAACTTTCCATCTTGCATTTTTGGATCCCAATTGAACTCAAGTTCATTGCAACACCAAAAACCTAGAAGTGAAGATGACATGACTTCTTCCATTTTGAAATGAATAGGGTTTTGGAAAAAAGAATTGAATTTCATTTGGGAAGTTTTCAAATCCAAAGCTTTATGCAACTCAATGATTTTCATGAGGGAAGATAAAATGACTTCTTCAATTATATGAAATAGGAGTTGGAAGTTATAATGAATCAAGTTGAAAATCATTTGAAAGTGCTTTGAAACCCTCTTTCAAATTTTGAGTTTTGAATTTGAATTTCAAACTTGGCATGTGGGAAACATTTCAAAAACTAAGCCTGATAAATACTTGATCAAAAGTATGAGAGGAGCAAACATGACACTCCAAAAATATCAGAGGAAACAATGCCAAAAGATTTGGATTCAAATCTGAAATTTATTTGAATTTGAAAAAAAATGGATTTTCATAAAGTTTGGATTTTGCCTTTGGAAAAATGTTCAAATGAAAGGAATATTCCCTGATCATTTTGGTATATATATACCCTATATAAATTATTTATAGTTTAGGTTTTATTTTTGTTTTGTTTTAATTAAAAAATAAAAGAAAACCCCAGGCGCCACCGAGCCACCCCAGCCCGGCCAGCCGAACCCCCACAGCCCAGCCCACGGGCCAGTGAGCCGAGCCCCCTTCCTCACCTCGCCCGCTCGCGAGACCCGTTGGCATCGGTCGACCGCTCCCCTCGCCCTCTCTCTCTCACTGCCTCGTGGGCCCGCCCTCTTCTTCCCCCGCCCCACGCCACGCCTACCTCGCCGGAGATCGCCGGATCCCGAAAGATCCGGGATCCCCGATCGCTCCCCCGATCCCCTTCCTTCCCCGACGAGGCCCCCGCCCTATAAAGCCCCCTCCCGCACCCCTGCCCTCGCCCCTCATGGGACCTCCTCTCCCTCCCGCTCGTGCTCGCCAGAGCCGAAGCCCTGCTTGCCGCCATTGTCGCCGCCCTCGACGCCTGGTCCTCCCGAACACCCCGACCCCACGAACTCCTCACGGCCTCCCAGCACCCAAGACGGCGACTCGCGGAGCTCCCGACGCTTCGGAGCCCCGACGACTTCCGCCGCCGCCGCCGCCGCCGGACTCGAGAAGACACCGAATCATCCTCCCCGTCCGATCCATCTTAGGCGGCCACGATTAGAACCCCAAAGGTATGATTTATTAAAAGAACCGGCGGTTCGTCGGTTTATTTATTAGGGTTTTAGTCAATTAGCGGCCCGTTTTAGTTTTAACCGAGGCCCATTTAGACTAAATTACGCTCGAGGCACGATATAGGCCCATTAGGCTTTTTCCTTTTATTTTGATTTTCTGTTTTAGCGAATAGTTTCAGTTTTCAAAAATGTATATCTTTTATTCTGTTTAATATTTTTGAGTGATTCTTTTTTGTTGGATTGCAAATTTTATGTAGTTTCTGAAAATATATATTTAGCTATGTTAAAAATAATTAAAATGCCTTAATATTGTTTTAGTCAGAATATCAAATCTGCTATAATTTTAGTTAGAAAATTATTTTTGCATGATTCTTTTGTCATCACTTTATTTTGACATTTCCAAACCCTAGAAATTAATTTGAGTATTTTAGGATTAATAAATAATTAATTTTAGACAGAATCCTATTAAATCTAATTAATTAACTAGTTCTGTTTTCCTAATTAATTAATTAGTAAATTAATTTATTTTTAACTTGTGATTAGTTATTCTAGGTTAGTTTCTGTCATTCCATTAGATGAACTTTTATTTGTAATTAATAAAAGTTTTAAATTATTTTCTTAATAGAAATTGGATTAGGCCTAAAATGAGTTTTATAATAGCTATTTAATTAATTCTTTTTGCTCCTAGTTGCTTAGTTAATCCCTTTCTGTTAAGTTAACCTAAAACCATGATTAGGTTATTTTAAGAAATTTTGTTATATAAAAACTATTTTAGCTATTGTTTGGAGTAGGAAAAACTTTGAAGTGGCCTTTCTTTGAGTTTTTCTTTTGGATTTGGTTTTGGTTGTTTTGTTGTGTTATGTTACCTTTGTTATGTTGTGTTATGTGATCCTATTGCTATGTGCTTATCATAGTTATTGTTGCCTCGGTAGAATTTCCGGAGTGCGAAGATTACTACTACGAAACCCTAGTTCTTTCGAAGATCGTCAACCAGGCAAGTTCACTTTGATCATTGCTTTCATACCTATGTTTTTATTGCATTTAGTGGCACCTTTGCAACCACCCCTCAGTAGTGTTATTGAATCCTTGTAGTTGAGTAGTATGCATGAGGTAGGAACCCACCACCCTGTTACCAAGCCCGGGACGTTATTTATTTTAATGCTACGCTATAGTAGACGGGGTTTGGTATGAGTGCTCGGGAGTGGTGTGAGAATGGAGGCTCTCGTCAATGGCGACAACTCCGTGATGGAAATCTGCAAGGACTGCATCTTCAAGACCTCAAGACTTCAAGACTCGAGACAGGGTTTCAATACACACTACTGGGTGAAGGACGGTTGACGGGCAGCCCTGGAGAAACCAGTGGTTGGCCGGGATGCATGGAGAAGCGCCATGACATCTCATGAAAGCTTCACCAGACTCAAAGAGACGGAAGAATACTTCACGCCGGAAGCTTACTGTGCAACCGCAAGTCATTATGGGCTCGCTTGGTTGACCTTGGTTGTGACTCTGGGTGGGGCGGTACTAGCAGATGTAGAAGGACGGTAGGATTGGATGGGTGCGGACGGTGGTCGAGGAACTCTTTGGAAGACCATGTTTGGTCATCTTGTTCTCAAACACTCTGAAGTGCGAGAACGTAAAGAGAGGGATCGAATCTTGCGGGTAAAGTGTACAAACCTCTGCAGAGGGTTATAACCTAATCGATTAGCTGTGTCCCCGGTTACGGACAATTTGAGCCTCTGGACTTGGATCTATTTGGAACTCTCAACACGGATGATAACTTAATTGTGGGCAACTTATGATGATTTTGGGCTATGAGACATCGGTTGGCGGAACCATGTCATGACAGAAAAACTCCATAGTACAGACTTCATTATTCCTTTGATGTAGGTAAAATAAAATCAGCTTTTACGCAAAACAAAACTTAGATACAGAGCCATAAAGCCATACTGCATATAGTATAGTTTATCATCTATTTTCTCTTATTGTGATCTTGCCGGTACATTCAATGTACTGACCTACACGGCTGCAACGTATCATGTTGCAGATATTTCCTCGACGAGTAAGGTTTACGATACAGGGATACGGTCTACACTCAACCTGCCGATGGCGTTGATGGGACTCCACACCCGTTTGATTGTTTCCGCTGAGTATTATGAGGTATATATCAGTTTTACGTTATTTATGCATGTGATTGCACTTTGATATATACATTGATGTACTGTGTGTGCCAGCATACTGATCCAGGGATGGCACAGTAACACAGAGGCTTGACCGTCTGAGGTCGGGTCGCTACATCATGTTACCGGAACTCTAGGTTGGTGCTTGTGGGTGACTAGTAGTGTTGATTACATCTTGTAGTTGATTACTATATGGTTTATTTGGTGGAAGATTATGTGTTTAGATCCAATATGATATTTAATACCCCTCTGGTCTTGAGCATGATTATCATTTGTGAGTAGTTACTTTTGTTCTTGAGGTCACGGGAGAAATCATGTTGCAAGTAATCATGTGAACTTGATGTGTGTTTGATATTTTGATAGTATGTATGTTGTGTTTCCCTTAGTGGTGTCACGTGAATGTCGACTACATGACACTTCACCATATTTGGGCCTAAGGGAATGCATTGTGGAGTAGTTATTGGATGATGGGTTGCGAGAGTGATAGAAGCTTAAACCCTAGTTTATGCGCTATTCCGTAAGGGACCAATTGGATCCAAAAGTTTAATGCTATGGTTAGAATTTATTCTTAATACTTTTATCGTAGTTGCAGATGCTTGCGAGAGGGTTAAACATAAGTAGGAGGTTTGTTCAAGTAAGAACAGCACCTAAGCACCGGTCCACCCACATATCAAATTATCAAAGTAGCGAACACGAATCGAATCAACATGATGAAAGTGACTAGATGAAATTCCCGTGTACCCTCAAGAACGCTTTGCTTATTGTAAGAGACTGTTTTGGCCTGTCCTTTGCCTCAAAAGGATTGGGCTACCTTGCTGCACTTTTTTTTACTAGTATCGTTACTTTCTCGGTACAAATTATCTTGCTATCAAACTACTCTCTACTTACAATTTCAGCACTTGCAGACATTACCTTGCTGAAAATGACTTGTCATTTCCTTCTGCTCCACGTTGGGTTCGACACGCTTACTTATCGAAAAGAGCTACAATTGATCCCATATACTTGTGGGTCATCAAGGCTATTTTCCGGCGCCGTTGCCGGGGAGTGAAGCGCCTTTGGTATGTGGAATTTGGTAAGGAAACATTTATATAGTGTGCTAAAATTTACTGTCACTAATTACTATGGAAAACAATCCTTTGAGGGGTTTGTTCGGTGTATCTTCACCTCGACCAGAACCAAAATTAGCTACCACTCCACCTACTGCACCTACTGAAAATATTGAATATGAAATTCCTTCGGGTATGATAGAACAACTGCTAGCTAATCCTATGCAGGAGATGGAACCGAACATCCTGATATGCACTTGATATATGTTGAAAAAATTTGTGGATTGTTTAAGCTTGCAGGTTTACTCGGAGATGGAGTAAAGAAGATGGTTTTCCCTTTATCTTTGAAGGGAAAAGCATTGGCATGGTATAGGCTATGCGATGATATTGGATCTTGGAATTAGAATCGATTGAAATTGGTGTTCCACCAAAAAAAATATCCCATGCATCTAGTTCATCGTGATCGGAATTACATATATAATTTTTTGCCTCGTGAAGGAGAAAGTATCGCTCTAGCTTGTGGGAGGCTTAAGTCAATGTTATATTCATGCCCCAAACATGAGCTCTCAAGAGAAAGTATTATCCAGAATTTTTGTGCTCGTCTTTCTCATAATGATCGATCCGTGCTTGATACTTCTTGTGCTGGTTATTTTATGAAGAAGACTATTGAATTCCGGTGGGATCTTTTGGAAAGAATTAAACGCAACTCCAAAGATTGGGAACTCGACGAAGGTAAAGAGTTAGGTATTAAGCTTAAGTATGATTGTGTTAAATCTTTTATGAATACCGATGATTTTCAAAAGTTTAGCACTAAATATGGACTTGACTCTGAGATAGTAGCCCCCTTTTGTGAATCATTTGCTAATCATGTTGATCTCGCTAAATAGAAGTGGTTTAAATATCACCCACCTATTAAAGAAGAAATTAAAGAACCGGTAATAGCTAAAGAGGAAACTATACTTTATAATGTTGATCCAATTGTTCCTACTGCTTATATCGAGAAACCACCTTTCCCTGTTAGGATAAAGGAACATGCTAAAGTTTCAATTGGGGTCAACAAAATTTACATGATGACACCTAAACCTAACGAACAAATCAAAGTAGAACATAGTGTTGCTATTGTTAAGGATCTCCTGGAAGAAAATATAGATGGGCATGTTATTTGGTTTTGTGATGAAGCTGTTAGAATTGCCAAACCTGATAAAAGGGATAAACATAGACATGTTGTTGGCATGCCCGTTGTCTCAGTTAAAATAGGAGATCACTGTTATCATGGTTTATGTGATATAGGTGCTAGCGTGAGTGCTATTCCTTATTCCCTATATCAAGAAATTATGAATGACATAGCACCCGTAGAGATAGAAGACATAGATGTTACTATTAAACTTGCTAATACAGATACTATATCACCAATTGGGATTGTTAGAGATGTTGAAGTCTTGTGTGGGAAAATAAAATACCCTACTGATTTTCTTGTTCTTGGTTCCCCACAAGATGACTTTTGTCCCATTATCTTTGGCAGACCTTTCTTGAACACCGTTAATGCTAAAATAGATTATGAGAAACAAACTGTCGGTGTTAGTTTTGGTGATGAGTCTCATGAGTTTAATTTTCCAAGTTTAGTAGAAAGCTTCATGAAAAGAATTGCCTAGTAAGGATGAAATAATTGGTCTTGCTTCTATTGTTGTGCCTCCTGCTGATCCACTAGAACAATACTTGCTAGACCATGAAAATGATTTACATATGCAGGAAAGAAATGAAACAGATAATGTTTTGTTTGAACAACGTCCACTACTTAAACACAATTTGCCTATTGAAACTCTAGGAGGTCCTCCTCCACCTAAAGGTGATCCTGTGTTTGAATTAAAATAATTGCGAGACACTTCGAAATGTGCTTATCTCAATGAGAAGAAGATATATCACTACAAAAAAAGACACATCCGTGACATTTTGGGCCGAACGAATTTTTTTTCTTTCATACATATGACACTTCTATGACGATAATTGTGACAAAACCCGATATCATCATAGATGTGGTGGGCTCCTACTTCTATGACAAAAAATCATGACAGAAAATGGGCTTTTCGTCCTGAGCGGGCCGGAGACGCAGCTGCATGACATTCTTTGGGCCGTCCATGACGGAAAAAACCGTGGTAGAAGCGAGGGCGAGGAAAATTTCGGGAGTTCCGGTTACGGTGGGAGGTCGGGGGCGGCGATGCACGCTTCTCTCACGACGTCTGGCTGCGTGTGTGCGGCGTTGGCTCTAATCGAACCCGAAGCGCGGCGTTGGGCTCTAATCGAACCCGGCGATTGCACTATAGGCTACGCGTTCATCGAACCCGAGCGATCGATCGATGGCTGTTAACTAAACCCGATCGGCGATTCGCCGCTATCGCTGCTAATCGAAGCCGATCGATGCTGCCTCTAGGATGAGCAGTGGCGTTGCGGGGGGTTGGACGAGCAGGAGCGGTGGCGTTGCCTGCGGATGAACAGGACTCCGTGGTGTGGTGGAGGGCTGGATGAGCGGTAGCGGTGGAGGGTGCCCGTGGAGGGTGGTTGAACAGGACCCGTGGTGTGGAGGGCTGGATGAGCATGAGAGCGGTGGAGGGGTGCCCGTGGAGGGTGGTTGAACAGGACCCAGCGGTGTGGAGGGCTGGATGAGCAGATGAGCGGTGGAGGGTGCCCGTGGAGGGGTGGTTGAGCGATGGCGGTGGAGTAGCGCGGTGGAGGCTGGATGAACAGGAGCCCGTGGAGGCTGGAGGAGGTCGACGGTAGCCCATGGAGGCTGGAGGAGGTCGACGGTGGAGATGAACAGTATCTCTGTAATGCCCCGGATTCGTTGCGCCAGGTGTCTGCCAGTCATTCGTCATCATTGCCATGTCATTTGCTTGCGTGTTGCACTTTGCCATGTCATCATATGCATTTCATATCATGTCATCATGTGCATTTCATTTTGCATACGTGTTCGTCTCATGCATCCGAGCATTTTCCTCGTTGTCCGTTTTGCAATCCGGCACTCCTATGTCCCCCGGCGTCCCCCTTTTGTCTCTCGTTGTGAGCGGGTGTTGAACTTTCTCGGAATGGCCCGAGGTTTGCCAAGTGGCCTTGGTATTGCATCGGTAGACCGCCTATCAAGTTTCATGCCATTTGGAGGTCGTTTGATACTCCAACGGTTAACCGGGTAACCGTAAAGCCTCCTTCTCTTTGCAGCCCAACACCCCTCCAAAGTGGCCCAAAACCCAGCAAACTCCCCTCCATGCTCTTGGTCGTTCGATCACGATCGTGTGGGCAAAACCGCTCCTCATTTGAACTCTCCTAGCTCCCTCTACCTATATAAACACCCCTCCCTTGAAATTCGCGGATCAATTCCACCCTAACCCTAGTCTTTCCTCTTCCTCCGCAATGGACGCGCGTCGCCGCCGTCCGGACACGTCCGCCGACCACGTCGCTGGCCAATCCGAGGCCGCCACGTTAGCTCCAGCCGCCCGCGCCCTCTCGCGCCTCCACGTGTCCCTGGCGCCCGCTCCACCGTCTGCCGCCTTGCTGGGCCGCTGGCCCGAGGCCGCCCGCCCGCCGCCTTGCGACCGGGCCCCTTGCGCCCGCGCCCGAGCTTCCGCCGCCTCTGCGCGGCTGCCGCCCGCCGCCATCCGACCTTGTTGTCGCCGTCGGGCTCCATCGCCGCCACTCGCCGCCTTCGCCCCGATCTGCCGTCGACCCGCCGCCTCCGTGGTGCGCCGCCGTTGCTCCGTCGTCCCACCACCGGCAGCCGCACTGGCGAGCGCCGCTGCCGGTTCGCTGCCGCCTCGTCCCCGCCATCTTCGGCGAGAACTCCGGCGGATCTGGATCAGGACCAGATCCACCGGGATCCCAACCAAACGCGGCCCCCGTCCCGGCACCCCGAGATCCAGTTTCTGCGAGGGTAAAATTCCACCAAGTCCCCAGATCTGCAGTATTTTTATGCCCTGTTCAACGCATCATAACTCCTTGCATATTGCTCCGTTTTGTGCGTGTAATATATCAAAATGTTCACGGAGAGTTGCTCTACATTTCATTCCATTGCATCATGTTCATTTGAGCTCATCTAGATGCCCTAATCATCGTTTCAAAAGTACTATGTGATGTTAATCTGCTGAAACTGTTATAACATGCTCTTTTGTCATTTTTTCCATGATTGATGTGTGCATCTTATGAACTTGAGCCCTACATATGTTTTGATCTATGATATGCCATCTTTCCAGGGGTGTATGCCATGTATTTTTTTGATCAATGTGGTGACTAGCACAAACATGCAAACTAGGCTTTGTGATGTTGTTGATTTCAGCCCTTGTTCTGCTGTTATTGTGATGCCATGTATTCATGTTTCTACAGTGAGATCCATGCCTCTTTTGAGTATGTTCAGTAAGGATGTTTTGTAGATATGGTTATGCTCTATCCATCTATGCCTCTGTTTGAATTTATGGATTACCCTAGCTTGACTCAATCGAGCTCTACTTTTGCTATAAAATGTTCATGGCAGATTGTTAACATGTTTAGCAATTTTTCCTAGCTTGTTGTTGTTGATCCGTGCATACTATGTTGTTGTTCTTGCCATGTCTAGATTCTATGCCATGTCTAGTTTCTGGGTGTATGCTTAGTTTGTCATGCAATGCCTCGTAGTGAGTGCATCGAGCTCGTTAACATGCCTACTTATTGTTGTTCCTGCCATGTATGAATCTGTAATATAACTTGCTATGTTTATATGGGTGCCATCATATCTTCTGATCCTTTTGGCTCATGGTCAGTAAAGGACATTTGTTCTATGCATTTAGTAGATTCATGACATGCCTTTGGTTGCCATGATAAGTTCCTGTAGCAGGTTGTTTGATAGCTCTAAACATTGCAACCTGATGTTATTTCTGCTTAAGTCTGAAACTGTTATTATTTGCAATCTTGCCATGTGTGTTTGAGCATGTTCTAGTGATTTCTGGAGATAGCTCAGTGTTCATGTTTTGTTATGCTTTACCTGTAAATCATGTCCATGCCTTTTGTTATCATGTTGAGTTGCTGTAGTATGTTGTTTTGATGCTTGCTAGATGCTTACTTGCTGTTTTGGACATATTGTTGTTATGTCTTGTATAGAATGTATGTGTTGCACCGTTGCTCCGTTTTGAGTGTGCTCTATATGAAACTTGCTTAGAATTGCATGAAGTTTCATATTATCATGTTGCATCCTTGTTTTGAGGTGTTTGCTTGATGTTTGTATGCATTTGCATCAATGCCATGTTTAACTTGTTTTGCTCATATCTTCTAGGCCGTAGCTCCGAATTAAATGAACTTTATATGTAACTTGACTAGAATTTCGTGTAGATTCTCGTGGTGCATCTTAACTTGCTGTTTAACAACTTGAACATAAGGTTTATTCAGATCTGGACCAATTTCAAAATTTTGCATATGAGGACTTACCGGAATTGTTATATGTTGTTTCCGGCCTTATTTAAACTTGCTTTGAGGTGTTGTTCTTGTTTGCATCATATTTTGCCATGAGTAGCTCCATGTAGCCTTGTCATGCATCATGCTTGTTGTGCATCATGCCTTGTTTATGTGTGGTGTGTTTACTATGTTGTGTGCTTCTTCTCGATAGTTCCCGTTTCGTTGCGATCGTGAGGATTCGTTCGTCTAAGCTTGGTTCGTCTTCGTGGCTTCATCTTCTTCATGGACTCGTTATTCTTCCTTGCGGGATTTCAGGCAAGATGACCGCTACCCTGGATCTCACTACTATCATTGCTTTGCTAGTTGCTTCGTTCTTTCGCTTTGCTGCGCTACCTATCTTTTGCTCTTCAGGCCTCCCCAAATTGCCATTAACCCCTAACCTTTGTCACCCTTCCTAGCAAACCGTTGTTTGGCTATGTTACCGCTTTGCTCAGCCCCTCTTATAGCGTTGTTAGTTGCAGGTGAAGATGAAGATTGCTCCATGTTGGATTATGTTTATGTTGGGATATCACAATATCTCTTATATTATTAATGCATCTATATACTTGGTAAAGGGTGGAAGGCTCGGCCTTATGCCTGGTGTTTTGTTCCACTCTTGCCGCCCTAGTTTCCGTCATATCGGTATTATGTTCCCGGATTTTGCGTCCCTAACGCGGTTGGGTGATTTATGGGACCCCCTTGACAGTTCGCTTTGAATAAGACTCTTCCAGCAAGGCCCAACATTGGTTTTACCATTTGCCTCACCTATGCCCTTTTTCCCTTGGGTTTCCGGAGCCCAAGGGTCAACTTTATTTTAGCCCCCCCCCCCGGGCCAGTGCTCCTTCGAGTGTTGGTCCGAACCGAGCAGCCTGCGAGGCCACCACGGGGAAACTTGAGGCTTGGTTTTACTCGTAGCTTGACTTATCCGGTGTGCCCTGAGAACGAGGTACGTGCGACTCCTATCGGGATTTGTCGGCACATCCGGGCGGCTTTGCTGGTCTTGTTTTATTCTTGTCGAGATGTCTTGTAGCGGGATTACGAGACTGATCGGGTCTTCCGGGAGAAGGAATATCCTTCGTTGATCGCGAGAGCTTATCATGGGCTAAGTTGGGACACCCCTGTAGGGTATAAAATTTCGAGATCCGTGCCCGCGGTTATGTGGCAGATGGGAATTTGTTAATATCCGGTTGTAGTAAACTTGAAGTAAACTCTTCTAAAATACACCAACCGTGTGCGTAACCGTGAGTGTCTCTTTCCGGGGTTGATCGAGAGGAGAACACGGTTTCTGGGTTATGACTGACGTAAGTAGGAGTTCAGGATCACTTCTTGATCATTACTAGTTGACGACCGTTCCTTTGTTTCTCTTCTCGCTCTCATTTGCGTATGTTAGCCACCATGTCATGCTTAGTCGCTGCTGCAACCTCACCACTTTACCCCTTCCTTTCCCATTAAGCTTTGCTAGTCTTGATACCCATGGTAATGGGATTTCTGAGTCCTCGTGGCTCACAGATTACTACACCAACAGTTGCAGGTACAAGTTATGCGATGATCATGACGTGAGAGCGATGTTTAGTTGTTTTGGAGTTCTTCTTCTGCTTCTTCTCCGATCAAGGGATAGGTTCCAGGTCGGCAGCCTGGGCTAGCAGGGTGGATGTCGTTTGAGTTTCTGTTTGTGTTCCATCCGTAGTCGGATGTTGATCTCTTGTATATGATGTTGATGTATTCTTGTGGCATTTGTGCCTTATGTATGTATCCCCATCTATTATGTAATGTTGATGTAATGATATCCACCTTGTAAAAGCGTTTCAATATGCGGGTCTATCCTTGGTGGGACCTTCGAGTTCCTTTTGGATAGGGTCGCATATTGGGCGTGACAATCTCGTGGAGTCTCGTTTTGCGGTACGCCACACCCCTCCCGATGAACAGGACCCCGTTTCGACCGTAGGAGGTCCATTTCGTCCGTTTTTGGTACGCCACACCCTCCCGATCAACAGGACCCCGTTTACGACCGTAGGAGGTCTGTTTGCATTTTGGCGATACGCCACACCCTCCCGATCAACAGGACCCCGTTTCGACCATAGGAGGTCCGTTTCCTCCGTTTTGCGGTACGCCACACCCATCCCGATCAACAGGACCCCTGTTTCGACTGTAGGAGGTCCGTTTCCTCCGTTTTGCGGTACGCCACACCCCTCCCGATCAACAGGACTCCGTTCCGAACATAGGAGGTCCGTTTCCTCTGTTGTGCGGTACGCCATGCCTCGTTTTCATCGCCTGTTCCGTCCAAGCCCTCCCGATGAACACGACCACGCATTCCGTTCCGACCCAGCCGGTTGGCTCCCACGCGTTCCGTTGCCTCCCGATGAACACGACGCATTCCGTTGCCTCCCCATGAACACGACGCATTCCGTTGCCTCCCCGTGAACACGACGACGACGCTGTTTCTCCGTTCCGACCCAGCCATGTCAACGAGCCCTCGCCATACGTATGCACGAGTAGGCGTTCGAGACCCCGCCCGTATGTACACATACGTGGCCGTATTTTCTTTCTTGCACCCTGGCCGCTGTACGTACGTGTACATGCTACGTGCGCGCCTCTACTACGACACGTGCGCGCCTCTACATCCACCAGTATATATGTACGTACACGTTCGCGACCAGAATGACAACGCTACGTACGCTTTGACCAGGTGGGTCCTGACTTACAGGCACTTCCTTGCGTGCGCACATGTAGCTGGTGGGTCTCAGCAGTCAGGGGGGCGAATCATTTTGTCTTTTTTTGCCCAGACGCACTTCCTTGCGTGTGAAGGTGTAGCTGGTGGGTCCCAGCAGTCAGGGGGGAAATGTTTTTTTCGCGCAATACGGTGGCCCGTCTGATGGGTCCCCGCTGTCAGGTGGAGGAATAATTATTTTGCGCATAATAAGGAGGCACTTCCTTGCTGCGGCCGTGGACCCAGCTATCAGCGTCTCAACGCACAGTACTCTTCCAATGGAACTCAGTTGTTGACCACATTGACCACGCCGTGCTGAGAGCACCACGGTGGTGGACGGCAGCGAGGCCTAGGAAGGGGACGACACGGAGGCAGGGAAGACTCGGCAGTTGTTTCCCACGCGGAGGGGAGTACGACTGTACGAGGGTTTACTGGTTCGTCTGCCGTCGCCGGAGAATAACAGCAGGTGTGGGTGAGTAGATGGATGGCTAGGCCAGCGATGGGAGTACGGATGGGCGGTGAGGCTGTCTTGGCAACCAACCCCGCCATGAGGAGGAGGAAGCGAGCAGTCCAGTGGCGCTTGTTTGGCCATTTGGAGCAGGAAGAGCAGAGATTGAAGAAGCACGACGGCCGTTGGATGGACATCCAACAGTCAGTGCTTGTGCGTCAACCTTTTTTTCAGGAAAGCCTCAAATCTATGGAAAACAGCATACAGCCCATCTGCCATTATTTCTAATAATTTACAGCCCATTTGCTAATTCTTAAGGTTTTTTTGAAGCCCATATTCTTTTTGTTAGCATTACAGCCCATATTGTGGCCACGGTTAAAAAATTATATGAAATTTTACATATTTTGGTGCGGTGCGAACCGTTTTTAATCCCGAAATTTCGACTCACATTCAAACTGATTTAAAAAATAAATGTATATCAATATAAAATTCAACAAATTCTCCACGCATAAAAATTAATGTAATTTAAAATCTTGAAATAAAAAAAAGATATTTGAAACTAATTGCCGGTTTGATGTGTTTTAAAAATGTACAGCCCATTTCTCATTACTGATGGACCATTTTCTCGGCCAGCCGAATGAAAGCTCTCCTCGTCTTGAAAGATTTGCAGCCCAACAGGCCTGACAAAGCGACTTACTTGGCAAATCACAAAAAAACTGGGCTGTGGCCGAGGAGTACGAGGGTTCACTGATTCTGCTGCGGTGTGAGGCTGTCGTCGCCGCAGGGCCTGGCTAACGGTGGGAATAGTAGGGGGCGGTGAGGCCTCTGCGGCAGCACAGCCGACCACGGGAGGCAGGAGCATGCGGCACGAAGCACTTTGCTTTGGTAATTTGGAGCAAGAAGACCAAAGGTTGAAGAAGCACTACGGCCGTTGGATGGACATCGACAGTCCTTTGGAGCTAGAATCGTTCATATTGACTAAGTTGACAAAGCCCTTCGTCCCCATCAACTTAGTAGGCCCACAAGTCAGCCTCCCACCAAGGTGGGTCCCAGCTAGCCGGGGGAGTATTCATTTTTTTGTGCATAATAAGGAGGCACTTCCGGTGGGTCCGAGCTGACAGCGGGGGGAACATTTTTTTCGCAAAATACGGTGGCCCGTCCGGTGGGTCCCAGCAGTCAGGGGGAAATGATTTTTTTCGCAAAATACTAGTGGCCCGTCCAGTGGGTCCCCGCTGTCAAGTGGAGGAATAATTATTTTCCACGTAATAAGGAGGCTCTTCCTTGCGGCTGCCGTGGACCCAGCTGTCAGCCTCTCCACGTACAGTACTCTTCCGATGGAAGTTGGTCGTTGACCACATTGACCACGCCACGCTGAGAGCACCACAGCGGTGGACGACGGCGAGGCCTAGGAAGGGGACGACGCGGAGTCGGCCAAGACGCGGCGGTGGATGCCCACGCGAGAGAGAATCTGGCGTTCTTGGTTGGCTGCGGTGTGAGGCTGCCATCGCGCATGAGAATAACATGGGGTGTGGGTGAGTGGAGGGATGGCCTGGCCATGGTGGGAGTAGTATGGGGGCGGTGAGGCCTCTGCGGTGCCTGCACAGCCGCCACGGAGGCA
This sequence comes from Aegilops longissima, assembly GCA_021605205.1. NCBI lineage: Eukaryota > Viridiplantae > Streptophyta > Magnoliopsida > Poales > Poaceae > Aegilops > Aegilops longissima. The sequence goes on along the minus strand of CM038676.1, from coordinate 142,454,739 downwards.
CGAGCGGCGGCATGACCGGTCTTTGCTTTGGGCGGTGGAGCAAGAAGACCAGAGGTTGAAGAAGCACTATGGCCGTTGGATGGACATCATACGGTCCATTGGAGTATTGACTAAGTTGACAAAGCCCTCCGTCCCGTCAACTTAGTAGGCCCTAAGTCAGCCCAACAATATGGTGGGTCCCGGCTAGCGAGGGGTATTCATTTTTTGGGCGTAATAAGGAGGCACTTCCTTGCGTGCGAAGATATAGCTGGTGGGTCCGACTGTCGGCCGGGGAATGTTTTTCACGAAATCTGAGAGGCCCTTCCTGTGGGTCCTAGCTGTCAAGTGGAGGAATCATTATTTTGCGCGTAATAAGGAGGCACTTCCTTGCGTGCGGCCGTGGACCCAGCTGTCGGCCTCTCCACGTCTGATCCACTTCCGATGGATGTCGTTCATTGACCACGTTGACCAGGCGCGCCGAGAGCACCGAGGCGGTGGACGACGGCGAGGCCTAGGAAGGAGCGACGCGAGCCGTGGAATACTCGGCGATTGTTTCCCGCGGAGGAGTACGAGGGTTCTTGGTTCGTCTGTCGTCGCCGGAGAATAACAGCATGTGTGGGTCGAGTGAGAGGGATGGATAGGCCAGCGATGGGAATGCGGTGGGGCCGTGAGGCTCTTGGCAGCATGCCGGCCTTGGGAGGAGGGAGCGAGCAGTCCCGCCGGGCGCTTGTTTGGTAATTTGGAGCATGAAGAGCAGAGATTGAAGAAGCAGGACAGCCGTTGGATGGACATCCAACATTCACTGCTCTCGTGTGTTGACTAAGTTGACAGGGCATTGCGTGTGCGTCAACCTGTTTTTTATGAAAGCATACGCGTCAACCTGTAGTAGGCGCACAAGTCAGCCTCAAATCTGTGGAAAACAACATACAACCCATCCGCCATTATTTCTAATAATGTACGGCCTATTTGCTAATTCTTAAGATTTTTTTGGAGCCCATCTTCTTTTTGTTAGCATTACACCCCATATTGTGGCCATGGTTAAAAAGTATATGGAATTTTGCATATTTCGGTGCGGTCAACTGTTTTTAATCCAGAAATATCGATTCACATTCAAACTATTTTGAAAAATAATTTATATAAATATAATATCCAAATAATTGTCCACGCATAAAAATCAATGGAATTTAAGATATTGTAATGAAAAAAAATTGGAACTAATTCCTGGTTTGATGTGTTTTAAAAATGTACAACCCATTTCTAGGCAAACCGAATGAAACTCTCTTCATCTTGAAAGATTTGCAGCCCAGCAAGGCCGATAAGGCAAGTAGGCCTTGTTTGGGTATTTCTTTTAAAAAATAGAACTGGGCTAGCCATTTTCAGCAAAAAAAAAACACAACTGGGCTCATGATGTGGTAAACATAAATAAAACCCTGGCTAGACGGGCCACAGTCCCCGCACAGCCCTGTTGTTACCCTGATCCGTCGCTAAAACTAGTATAAATAACAACTGCTTGTTCCTCAAAAAATAACTGCGCGACTTCTTTGGGTCCACAGTGTCGGCCGCTCATAGTGTAATTCTCTCGTTTATTGACTACGTTGACAATGGCGTGAGCCCCGGATGTCCAACCATTAGGAGGAACCATATTTTTGGGCTTGTACTATAGAGGCACTTGCTTGCGTCTTGCCATGACGCTGGTGGGTCCTCTTGTCATCCTCTCCACGTCTGATCATCTCCTTGTTCCTCTCGGTTGTTGACGATGTTCACAACGCAAGAGGCGGCACACCACGCACGGCGAAGCGAACCAAGGCCGCAAAGGCGGAGGACGACAGCGAGGCCTCGGGACGGAACGAACAGAGCCGTTGAAGATCGCGCCGTCCGGTCGCGAAGCGGAGGGACTATGAGGGTTGGCTGGTTGAGCGCGGAGTGCGTGTTGGGGCTGACATCGCCGGAGAATAACAGGACGTGTGGGGGAATAGAGGGAAGGATAGGCCAACGTTGGAGGGTATGTACGGTAGGGCGGCGGAGGCGCAGCCAGCCATGGGAGGCGGGAGAAGGCGGAGCCGACGGGTTGGTTTGGTTTGGGCGGCTGGAGGAAGAAGAAGAGAAGAGATAGAAGATACATGACAGATGTTGGATGTCAATCCAACGGTGGTAAGCGAATCGTTTGTTGGTGGCTAGTAAGTCAACACCACCTTGGATAGGCTATTTCCTCGCGGGTCCCAAATATCGAATCCAAATCTGTCACGGTCATGCAGCCTTTCCTATGAAAATTTACAGCCCATTTGATGTGCTAGTTGAAATAAGTTTGTGGGTGCTGGTGGGGGCTAATCACTTGGCTTCATCTTGCATGTGAGCTCAAGCAGCCCGGAGAGTGATGTTATTTCCCTTGGTTGGATTTGTTACGATATTTCACTCTAAATTAAGCGAATGGCAAGCCATTTGCCTTGTTTCAAAGAAAATATGTGATCACAGCCGAGTTGAAAAGGGCAGGAACATCTAACTCCAGCTTACAAACTATACAAAAGCACGAGGGTTAATTGTTCATCAGGTTTACAAAAAAAACCAGATTGAAAAGGGCAACAACATCTAACTCCAACACTGTTTTCGGCGGTCACAGTCAAATGGATCGGTCAGGTCCATAGAATGAACATCCTGGGTCGTAAAATTTACCGGATTATGACCACAATATGTTGTAAATAGAAGACCGACATGTTCAGAAGCTCTTTTGCCCACCTAAAACTCCTTTTTTTGCTCTTCGACATACCCATCCGTCAAAACCATGCTGCTGATAAACTTAAGCCTGATGGACAATAGTAACCTCGCATTCAGCAGGAAGAATGTGACAAATCTTGTGTTTGCACGGTTGGCTACATATCGTTCTAGCATTATTGTCTTCAATCAAATCTCATGAGAAGTGAGAAAATTCCGATGCTTACGAATCCACCGATTGGTTATAACTTTCTTACCCCGTCATGTTGCCTAAATAGACATGAAGATCGAAAATAGTTAAGGTCTAAAACAAGAGTGTCGAAAGATCAACAGCTGAACGGTTAATTCTAGTACACTATATGCGGGCTTCCAATGTGCGTGAAATTATCACCTTTATATACAACTTCTCCAGACATGGAAAGCATTGCAGCAAGCCAATAATCTTGTTCAGATCAAAACTATTCATTTGGATATATAAGATCTTGACAGAATCCAGCACCATTGATAGGCCATCCATGGAGAAACTCTTCATTGAGCATAGAACATAATAATAGTACAAAATGTGTACTCCAAGATGATATATAAATTATGCGCAGAAATTTAAAATGCAGCTTATGGTTACAAGTGTAGATGATGATATAAAGTACCTGAAGAACTGTGGAGCCAAGGTCATGTATTACACCCAAGGTCTCCAGTTGAGGCGCAGAGAGGACGGTTATTTGCAACGGTGAATAACTAGAATCAAGGATCAACCTTTGAAGTGAAGGGGCATCTTGGATGATGAGCTGCCTTCCGTTAAAACAAATTCCAATTCTTACAAGGTTAGGCGACTTTATTTGGAGACAACCGATTCTAACTGTGAAAACAAGCACCAAGCACTCCATCACAGGGCAACTGGAGTGGATGATGCTGTGCAATGAGGCCTCCGATATGCGAACCCGCACAAGTGAAAGTTTCTTGAGAAATGGGAGTCAAAGGTTTAGTACCAGATTGTCTGGTAGGTAGCACAATGCAAAGGTGGCGGTGTGGAGAGAGGACGAAAACCGCGAGATGGACATCGGTGCTGAGGGCACAAGTTCATGGCGTTCGGTATGTGGTATGTGGTTTCCAGGGGAATAGTAGAACTCAAGCAGCTTTAGTTCTATGAATTGAGGGGATTTCAGCTAGGCGTCCACCGTGCAGGGCATGGTATGCTTGCTCAGGTAGCATGACGGGATGCAGAGGCTTTGAACGGAGCCCTGGTGGGAGGAGATGATGGCTCTGGGGATTTCAAAATCATTGAAGAGAGATAGCTGACAACAGTCGAGATTAAGGGGCACGACGCGCCATAGACGGCGCCACCGAATTGAGAGGACTTGGGTGCGGCAGCAATCCTTGGTGGGGAGAAGCAAGATGATCTCCCCAAGGACGGCGTCCGGGAGATCGCTGATGCGGTCCACCCGAGATTCTCTGGGTTCTGGGATCCGGTGGGGCAGGGTCGCCGCTTCTCCAGCGCTGCCGGGTGGGATCTACACAGCGTCGCCTTGGCGTGAGCCTCATCTTCTTGGTCTTGGGGTCAGCCGACTCCATTTTCCTCGAGGGCGTCGCGTTGCGCTCACGGATTTGAGCAGGGTAACGAATGACGAGGCTAGTTGTAGTGCGAGCGAAGAAGAAGGGGAGCTGAGGGTTTTCTGTAGGAGTGAGGAAGAAGGGGAGCTGGGGTTTTCTGAGGAGTGAGGTGAGGAATTTTGGGGTGCAGTGGAGCGAGTGACGTGAGTGGGTGGGAGCGAGGTGGAAGAAGAGCACCAGGTTTTTTTGGGGGGTGTTGGGTGTGGGTAGCGCCTCTCATTCAGCAAATATATGGGCTTTTGAATTGATTTTACTATTTACTAGTGTGGATGGGCTGTTTTGTCTTGGGCCGAGAGAAACAATTACTACTACTACGGTGGAGACACTCTCTGACTACCAGAAAAACAATTACTACTAGTATAGTGGAGACACTCTACCGCTTCGGCTCCTCCTAGGTCATTGAAACGTCTCCCTCTCTTGAATGACGTTATACTTTTGTTCACCGACATGCGGGCCATGCAGCTGCTGGGCCCAAATGCCATCCACCAAATTAGAAGGCAGTATCAGGCGGAGAGTCACCCGGTTGTGGCCTTGGCGAGAACGAGCCGTCGTATCACAAAAGCCCACCTCCCCGCAGTCTAAGTTTGATGGACGAAGCAACCATCATTTCACTCTTTGCTGAATCCCCTTCTCCCTCTCCGTCTTCAAGAAAGGCAACACTCGCATCTGCCAATGTTCTTCTCTCCGAACAAAGGGAAGGTAAGCGGATCCGTGATGTTGGTATATTTTCGTTCGAGAGAAAAAAAGAACTTTTGCAAAGCGATAACGATCCTCACTCTCTTTTTTGTTTCATTGTCATTGCGATTGTGTTTCCTTTCAGTGATCTCCTAGTATTCGTCAGTTTCATGATGGACCAAGGAGAACCAGGCAAAGATCTACCGATATTGGAGCAGACGCGGGAGGCTGATCCCACGAGAGAGAGCTCCAAGAAGATGGAGGCAACCACCAAGCCGACCCAGATATGCTCACGACCACTCTTGAGATGGTCAACGCCCGTTTGAGGTTACAGCCCCGTGGCACTACAGAGCAGTTTTCCCCTTCGAGGATGTGTCCCCCGCTGAGCTGCCCAAGGTGATTTCCTTCTTTGCTGATCTCGATTGTGGTTTTCATCTAAGTATGTGGTGATTTTTTAGAAAAGGAAGTATGTGGTGATTAATAATGCAAAATTTTATTAGCTTGATGCCATGCTATACATAGTGGTTTAAATAACTTGTGTTTCTTATCTTTGAAAAGTAATTCAGAATTTGTTTCTGTTTCAATTAGAGCCCTGATGCAGACAAGGATTGTGTGGTTGTACATGTCACTCGCTATGAGGCGGACGACCTGAATATACGCACTGGGAAAACAGAGTTCTTAGGATGTTGGATCCTCGAAGCCATTTGCGGTTATACCAATGAAGAGTTGTATTCCAGCCTCACTGTTGTCAGGCGTGTTGTCCAGGGTGTACTGAAGCACAAGAAGTTCAAAGCTACTCCTTCGTTTGTGAGGCATTCTGTTCTTGTCAAGCTTACACAGGAAGATAACGTGGCATGCCTCCACAAACAAGTTTATCAATGGCAAGGCCACAAGGTTGTCTTCATGAAGGTTCACAGGATTGAGCTGCTGCGGGACGTCCTCGATGATGTTCATGGCAAGGTCCGTCTTGTGTCCAGCCCAAATTAGATCGAGGCATGAAATAGTTGCCCCAGCTAGTGTTTAATAGTAGTTTGGATTGTGTCTAATTATCCGAACCTTGCCTGTTTTCGACCCCTCTGGGGCTAGTACTCTGTTTGAATCCATCTATGGGAACTGCTGCTACTTTTGTGTGCCCGTGAATCATGTGAGAACCATCGTAATTGTTGCCGAAACAGATGCGTCCTCACTAGTTTTTTCATGAATATAGCACGGTAAGACATAAGTTGTCACGGTTTATCATACGAGCAGTGTGTGTTTTGATGAAATAGAGCACTCGTTCGAGAACCGTGCGCTGACGTATACATAAGTACTTGTAAACACTGTTGGTGCTACCCCACTTGTAAGCAGTTGTGAAAAACACGGCACATTGGCTCAGCTCGCTTCAACACTAGGCTATCGACCAGCTAACAATCAACAATCTGCTGTCTGACATATAAGCAACTATGTATCTTGTTACAGTGGTTCATGCAGTTAATTGGGGCCACAATGTAATAAATTCCAAACATTCACACGCTAGTCCAGCGCTCATGTGGAACACTCACATTAAACTCGTCTTCATAAAAAACTTGAAAAGCATAAGTTAAGCAATTTTATACATCACAATGATTCATAGAACATAACAAACATATACTAGTTCATAGCAAAAGACAAAGTTGTGAGAAGGTTTACAAATCAGGAAAAAAACAAGCAAGGCTTCTCTGAGCAAAGGGCCTCCCGGCAGGCTTAAATTTCCTGGAGTTCACTCTGGTTTTTTCTTGTTGCCACCATCCAGGGTTAGGTTCTCTCATTCTAGAATAACCAATTATAATTGTGGTCTCAATTTGGAATGCTGAACTGAACCATCGATGTCTTGACCAGCTGAAATGCTTGTGCATTCCACTAAATTTAAGCACCGCTATTTGCGGAAATAAGCTGACCACAATGCCTCTTGTCCGCGCACCTGTCCAAAAAACTGCCATGCAGTCGTGCCAGCTAGTCCTTGGTTCATGGATGAACTGGTAGAAAGTGCATTCCAGACTAGGATGCAGTTGTTTTCGCTCGTCCCTACACTGCAATCAGGAAGTAAAATGTACGAATCAGCTTCTTTTAGATTGCGTTGGTCATTCTACCTTAGTTACTACCAATGTAGGGATACCTTGAAGACGGGAGGTTAGACGACGACAACGAGGGATAGCCATCTCATTTTGCGCAGTTGTACTAAAACTGAGGTGTGTGCTTTTGATTGCGTGGATAGAAACAATATAGAGACAGACATCCCGAAACAATATGGAGACAGACATCCCTGTTTGCGCAAATACGAAATACGGTTATTTAAACAGTGACATATATTGCTACTTTCCCCTGTTTCCTCTTAGAACCAAGTCCTAGATTCATGCTACAGCTTTCCCACTTTCTTCCCTGTTTGAACCAACGCTTTGAGTCGACTGTATGAACTAGCTTTACTTCTAATAATAGTAGAAGTCTAGGTGGCTTTGGAACAGCGGACGGAAGTAGAAAAGGATCCACGAAGGGAGCTGGGGCGATGAGAGCAAGGCAGGTTTCAAGGAATATATACCTAAGGGTCGTCGGCATGTGGCAAAGACGGTGTCGGGAGGCCGAATCTTGGGCACAATACCGCAGGGAGGAAGAAGGGGTCGGAGGCCCTCCCGAGCCGGCGCTCTCTCAGAGAGAACGGCACGACCACCGATCAGGACGCGAGGGCAGCCGTTCGTCTCCTCCCTTGCCACCGACGACAGCGTGAACGATGCACCTACACCCCTGCCTCGGCCGAGGTTGTCCGGCCGGATTTGTGACCAGCCGTGAGGTGAGAGAGAGTGTGGCCACCTATGTGTTGCTTAGATCTGGAGAGCATGAGAGAGTGAACGAGAGGAACCCTAGTAAAGCAAGCGCTAAGGCTCCTGCTTTTATATATAGTGGAGTGATTTTGTTGTACCAGCTTCAAAACAATGCGCTCCTACATGTACCCGTGAGTGGGTGTGAGAGAACTAGTGCGTGCGTGCACCGCTTCTCTTCGTGACAGTACAATATACTATGCCCAAAGAACGTTCGCCGCAAGAGTAATAGTATAAGTGTGTGACGTGTGAGCTAAAATAAAATGTGCGCGCCGTCTTTTGTTTTTTACAAGTTCTGAGGGTAGGGTGTGAAGAGCACATATGTGCGTGGCGTCTACCTGAGATAGGCGGTGGCGCGACGTCTTGAGTCTGCGAGAGGACTCGGGAGAGTCGTGACTCGTGAGGTGTGCGTGCGTGAGAGAGAGGGGGCGTATCAATGCAATGCATGTGTTAAGTAAATCATTATCCGACAAATGTTCGCCACAAGCCTTTTCACGACGAACATCGAAGAACCGTTAGATCGGCATCCGGCGATGTCAGTTTGCCATGTCATTTAACAGAACAGCCACTCCTCCTACACACAAATCTTCCACGTGAGTGTTAGCAACTGCCGTATGCTCCTCCGTTCGAAATGCGGTGCATATAGCTTTATTGAAAATTGAACCTCACAAACTTTTACCGAGTTTTCGTGTACCAAATTGCACATGTAGAATACCATGTATATATCATTTCATTCATCTTCGAGAGGTAACTATAAAGATGGGTGAGGAGTCTACAAAGAAAGACCATCGTATCACCCGCAGCAATTTCAAGCATCCTTTAGTGTTGAGGAATATCATAGGAACTCTATATGATATGATTTTTATAGGATGTTTTTCCTTTAGAGCCAATTGGTTCATAGGAATAGATTCATATACTCCAGATTTCAAAGGAAATAAACATGATATCATTTCTATAGATTTAGAGCCACTTGGTTCATATGAATGGATTCCTATACTCTCTTAATTTCAAAGGAAAATAAACATTAGCGTATATTCAATAGAAAAGTTCCTATGATATGAACCAAATTACATCTCTTTTCTAATCCCTCCTCATAGGAATTGAGATACATGTCATCTCTAGATTCAACAGAAAAGTTCCTATGATGTGAACCAAATGACATCTCTTTTCCAATCCCTGCTCATAGGAATTGAGATGCTCCGTGTCATCTCTTTCCCAACAACTTCCATGTATACATCTTCTATTCCTAAATAGATAGTACAACCCACTAGTAGCTTTTTTCCAAAACATGCAACTATGGTACAAGAACTATATAGTGTGCCAATAACTTTGAAAGATGGTCGCTGGATGAAGCTAACCCGATAGTGCAGAGATAGGCAAATCCGAGCAGAGCACTACTGGCCGTTGGATATCATCAACATTCCACCAGATCTGCCACATGTACAATTTAGAAGACACCATGGTTGAACTTAAGCATAATGCACATACCTCAAAACACAAGCACTTATCCTTTGTTCTAGAATCTTCTGTATCATAATTGATTATTTTTTTCTAAATGAATTGCCATTATTTGTTTTTTTACTTTATGATTTACAATGCACAACCGCATGAATCTTAACATTTTTATAAAACTAATTGATTTTGAATGAGATGAACTATAAGAACTAAACGAACATCTGCATCATGCATATATGACTCAAAGCTTTACATGCTATAGTGTGTATTTATTCATAATTTGGTTTCGAAATCTCATGCGTTCAATACATGTGTACCTTACTAGTTTTGAGTAGAGTAGCAAATTTCACGCGGCCCCGGGTATATCAAAATACAGGGCTCATGCATCATTGCCTTTCGATCGAACCTACGTCCACAATATTTTGTACGTACTATATCTCCACTGGTCCTGGAACTCAAAATGCTGCCTCGTTCCCGTAAAACCAAGCGGCCCACACATATTTAAGGTGTTGACTCGAACCCGTTTACTACGACGTGGCCCCGAACACCGTAGTACTCCTACAAAGCCTACCGCCGCACTCATCATCGGTTTTCTTCAAGAGGATGAGGGAGAAGCCGATTTGTAGTGGAGGCGCTTTCAAAAGAAAAGGATCTGTAGTGGAGACCCCTACCCTAGGGTGCCCTAGGTAGCTGCCGCACACATCATTGTTTTCTGTTTTCTTTATGCTCTTGCGCCCTAGAGTGAAATGATGGTTGCTTCGTCCGTCCATCTTAATGCGGGAAAGGTGGGGCTTTGTGATTTGACCCCTCATCCTCATTTTCTACTCTTTGCGGCAAGAACGACCGGGTGCCTCCAATTCCAACCGCTGCTCGAACTGTAATTTGGTGCATCGCACGTGGAACAAGATGGTGGATGAGCCACATGTCGGCCAAAGGGTCTGTTAAGTGTGTAGCCATTTAGGTGTGCGGACTGACCTGCTTGAGTTGCTACGCCAACACGGCAGGAGCAGCCTACCACTTGGTTTTGCTCCTTGGTGAATCCCGACTATATTGATCTAAAAGATATGTCTGAACTACCCTCTCCGTCTCGGTTTTTTATTTTTAGGCTTCTCGGTTTATATGGCCTGCACGTAGTTCTAGGTCATCCATTTGACTAACTAAATATGAGTTACTATGTCACAAAAGTATATCATTGGATTCTTAAGCGGATGTAGTTGTATTTAAAAGTCGAGGCGGGGCTTTTCTGCTTGTGGTGGGCGGGCAGTTCCGCCTAGTCGGTTCGACAGAGAGCGAGAAGGCGAGGGAGTAGGCTCTTTGCAAGCGAGGGTCGTGTGATTTGACAATGAGTTCTTCTTTGGACAGGTGGGGCCCGTGATTTGACTTGCCATTATCATTTTAAGCTGTGGCGCTTCGACGGCGTGAGTCTCCGATTCTTGACCACCTCCATACAGGTGCCTCTCCCAATGCTCCACCATGTAGTAGAGGCTGGCTCTTGCATGAGAGCCCACTTCCACTTTTCCTTGCCTCTCTTTCCTCCACATATGCAAAAGTGCCATGTAAAGCGCACTATTGTACTTACTTTTACTTGCTCCTACAGGTGCTTAAGCTTGCCACATAGGCATAAAGTCGATGTGGCAAGTTAATCAGAAGAGAGAGACTAGTTTGGTGACCCAAGGAAGAAAGCGTTGCTAAGTCGTCTACCTAGGTGAAAAGACAATTTTGAGTCTATAGCTAATTAAATGAAGCAAACTTAGCAACACCATTTCATTGGAAGAGGTCACTCCTTGGCAAATGCAATAAATACTAGTACTCCTGTGTCCCATAATATAAGAACGTTTTGGCACTACACTAGTGTCAAAACGTTCTTATATTATGAGATGAGGGAAAATCTGAAAGAGATAGGGAGGAGTAAAAAAATACACTTATAGCCAACCTTATAGCCAACCTTGTTGTAGTATGAGTGACTAAGTGATGACTATGTATGACATGCCAACATCGGATAGCCTAACACACCGTGTTAAATCTCCAAAGGTGCGACCCAGCGGCGGCGGCGGTCGTGGTAAGCGCGACCATGATACGGGCTGCTGGCAGCCCTTGGATCTGAGATCAAACGGTCGCATGCTAAGTTGCTAAACATTTGCAGAATAACCCTCCAGGATAGGATATTCACCCATAGGTCTAGAATCGCGCCATGCAACCGGTCGATCTCAGATACAAGGGCTCTCGGAAGCCCGTATCATGGGATAATGGAAAGCCACTACCCTGCCGTTCGCACGCTGGCAGTTCGCTCCTACTCGTCCCCGCACGTCCTTCAATACTACGACGTTTCGCTCCTAGTCGTCCTGTCCATTCACATTACGGCAGTTCCACTAATCCTAAACCTCCTCCCACCATGGCGTCCCAAATCTCCATGATCGGCGGTGAGTACAAGGTTAGAACCATCACTGGCGATGAGTTCGACGTCATCTACACCCGTTCTTCCGCGACGGTGAAAGGATGCCTTTCTCGCTTCAGACGCATGTTCGAAAACTCAGATGATGAGTGGGTCGCTTGGCTAGATGTTGAGCACACCACAGTCCTGGGACGAGAGAAGGATCTAAAGGATGAAGAGAGGAAGAAGCCCGCCGTGATCCAGGTTTGCGTACATAATGTTTGCTTGGTCTACCACATATGCCATGCCGACGTTGAGTGCCAGGATTTTAAGAACTTCCTCAAGGACAAAATAGTGAAATTCGTTACTTTAGACTTTAAGAACGACGAAGAAGTCCTGGGTCGGATAGGCCTCGTTGTAGGCAACCCCTTCGACCTCCAGAAGAATCGGCTGGTGCCCTCTCGTCAGCCTTCAATGCTGACCCTGGCAGGAGCCATGGTTCATCCTTCATACCGTAAATTGGAGAAACCTCATTACAGGTTTCATCGTCATGCATGGCAGCGGAATGTATTAGATATAGATCACATCCACTACGCTGCAATGGATGGCTACCTTTGTTTCAATATCTACAAGGGTTGGATGAAGAGCAACAACCAAAGCAAAGAAGTATCGGCCAAGAGGAAGAGGGACAAGGACGAAGTCGAGGACGTGGACGAGGACTCCGAGTAAGGTGGCAGTGTCATTGCTCATGGTGGTTCTAAACTTCTAATGCAGTGTCTACCGGATTAGTTGCATAGTTTAATTTCAGGTGTGCTTAGTTTAATTTGAGGGTGTGTTGTCTTGAGCCCCAACAGAACTATGTTATGTTTCTTCTCGTTACTTTAACTCTTGGTATGTACATACTACTAGTATTTCTTTAATAGAATTTAGCACCCCAATTAAGCACGTACTAGCTTTTTAATAGTACTATATGCATAATTTGGCTGCAGCGCTCTCTATATGTACCACCTTTTTTTTAATTTCAATTTTTGCTCCATATGGCGCAATCCATCGATAATACTACTGTACAAAAGTATACATTTTTTAAAAGGCTAGAGTACTGTTCATCACATATATAGCGATTAAATTCTCAACCTAGAATAGCGTGCATGCCATATAGTAAACCGATCGGAGGAAGTATAGTAAAATGAGGTGATTTTACCGAGCGATCAGCGGGGAGCATGGCACATCATGCGGTCCCACGTGTCATGATGTACCAAGGTGATCGCGTGTCCCTCTTGAGGCGAAGCAATACTAGTACGTGGTTTGAGATGTTGGCGAACGAAGTGTGAAATAATGGTTGCTTCGTCCGTGCAGGAAGGTGCGACATTGTGATTTGGCGTCTCATTGCTCATTACTACTCTTTGGGCGGTACAAGTGGGGTCGTCCCCCTGCTGTTCTGCACCGTTATTTGGTGCTTGACACGTCGACCGGTTGCTATATGTCCCACATGTCGGCAGGAAGTACAAAATTCATGAAAGGGGCGTCGATGGAGGGTATACTACAGAATTCATGAAAGGGGCGACTTAGTTTTGGAAAAATCTGTTTTTACGGAGTGCGTACCCACTAGGGTTTATAGGGCCCATCTAAAAACATTCGTTTTCCATTTGATAAGTCTCAATTCTACTATACTAGTAGTAGTACCATTACATGTTGGATTTCGAGTGCGTTAGATCACCCGACGCATAGCGATGTCAAGAGGAAACTAACCAATGCATGTACAAGTTCATGGAAATTTAGTGGTCATTCATGCATTCGTTCTAATTAATGCCTCGGTAAACATAACTTCTTGAAAAAACAGCGTACTAATTACTTGTGCAAACTACGAAATTAATTCGACCACTCACCGTCTACCTTGGTTGGAGAGATTTTGAAATTGAGCCATAAACTGGAAAGGAGGGAGTAGTAACTTTTGTCTCGATTACTATTTATGGCCTTGTATAGATGCAAAATGTATTTTTTATAGTGGCCTTGTATAAGTAAATGGAGGGAGTACTAACCAAAGTACGTAGTAGGGACGAGGAGTAAACGGAGGGAGTAGTAAAATTTTCTCCTCGTGCTGCGAGCCACCGCGCGCGTGGGCGAGGGAGAGGGCGTAAAGGCACTACTCGTAAGCAAGCTTCACCTCATCCCGCGAGCCACCGCGCCCGTGGGCGGGGGAGATGGCGTACTAAGCAAGCTTCTCCTCGTTCTACGAGTTGACGGGACACATCAAAAGTACTCCAGTGTATAGAGCCTTGCCTCTAAGGTAGGCCCCACATGGTTTGACTCTTTTTTTAATTTAACATAACGCGTCAAGTCGCAATTTGTTTGTTAACCCGTGGTAGACGATCCTCCCTCCACCAAGTGGACAACCAGTACACGTGCCAAATTACCACGTGGGCTGCCTTTTTCGACAGAAATGAGGCTCCACCATGTACCAGCGGGTGTGGTTGGGAAAGAGACGGGAGTACGTGCGCCGTGCGTGCACCTCTTCTCTTCGTGCACGTCCCCCACCTACGTGGGTGTGTGTGAGAGAGATAAAAACCTAGACATAATGTGTCGTCCATCCCCATGCCTCCGCCCAGTCCGACCACCAGTCACCACCATGCTCCACTCCTCCTCACCTTATCTCTCATCTTTCTCCCTCCATTTTTATATACAAGGGGCCACTATCAAAATTAAAATTTGTAGATATACAAGACCACTAACACTAATCGATGCAATATTAATGGTGTTTGCCTCGTGGTACTAGCAAAGGAGGACATTAATTATCCCTTGCATGCATGCGGGAGTTTGTAAAAAAATGCATCTTGATGTTCCGTGCAATGCACGGGCATCTTGCTAGTCCATGAAAACAACACATGGAAAAATTCCACGGCGAACGAGGGATTTGAATATGTTGGGAGGGGCTGTTTGGATCTTGCTGGGGGTAGCCAAAATATTGGCGACCCTTTTGTCCACCGGTGCCTTTGCCACCGATGAACGAGGAATGGCTCGGGTGCTCATGCTGTCATGCATCCTCCAGTAGCAAGACGTTGGAGAGGAGCTCGCACGAGCTGTGTTTTTTTGTCCCACAACGCCGCCCGAGCCACCCGCAGACCGATCGGCGACCCGCAAATTACGCCATCCAACCGTAGCCGCACACATTATGACAGCAACTCAACCAATTGGACGAAACTCACGCAAACACGTAGACAAACTGATATTTCATATAAACAACGACGGAAATCATATAAAATACTGGATTTTCATACAAACATGACGGATTTCATTACATTCAAATGAACTACACGGTGCTAGTTCTGGACAGCACAGGTATATAATACCTGGCCTAAATGGTCGCCCGCCGATTGATTTGTGTTCCTCATGTCCGACAGCACGATCACCGGACTGCCAAGAGCCTCAGAGGTATATGCTTCAGCGCAAAGGACGGCTCGCTTCCCCACTGCCCAACTGATATCATTGGCTGGTGCCGAAGATGATGGTGGCCGGCACTGATTCGAGTTCATCACCGGCCACTACTTCGCCATGGCCGGCACCAGCTCGAGTTCATCCTAACATTCCCCTCTTCCGTGGAGCCAATGCAGGGTCGACGAAGGTACTCGCAACAAAAGGATCCGGCACGACACCTGCTGTGTACGCCGGCGTCGCCTCCGCGGTGGCCTTCATGGGACCCAAGAGGCGGCGGCCTCCCGTGTTCTACTTCTTCTTGATGATGGCGGCGGACGTGGAGGCGCTGGCCACCGACTCGTCGCTCTCCGCGCACCCGGCTTCTGTCGCTGCTTGCATGGCGCAGCCGCCGGCATGGGAGTCTCGGCCACAGAAACGGGAGACGCAGACAGGCGGGCGGCGGACGGCAGCAACGACGCCCGTCGCCGCTCCTCGTCGAGCTGGCTCGAGCAGGAGTTGCTGAACCGCGGCTGGCTTGGGGCAGCAAACCGGCTCCGTCGAGGCGAGGGAGGAGGTGGATCAGCGAGCTGCATAGCTTCGTATCCGGCGGGCTACCCAGCCGGCTTGGATGCGGAATAACTACTCTTCGTAAGCCATTGTAAGAGTGGACAAAATGGTGGAGGAGATAAGGAGCGGCGGAGGTGTGCGATTCTTGGCGGCGTTTGGCCTCGTTTAAATAGGAGATTAAATAGGCGGCGGACGGGAGGAGCTCGGCGGCGTTGCTTAACACCCGCCCGGTCATGAACGGACGTGTGTCGAGTGGGTTTCTCGGCTTCCACAGGCGGGTTTCATGGGCGTTTGAATGCGCACGCGGGCGTGTTCAGCCGGGCGTGCAGCGAGTGGCACCCTCGACTCGACCTAGGACACGCGCCATTCTTCCAGCCGCGTGTGGGCTCTTTGGGTGCATGGCCTGCATGTCGCTGATCCAACGCGAGCAGCGCACAGCAGAGGAACCTTTGGTGGGCCAGGCGGTCGAAGCGGGCATTTCATAAACCGATGATTGTTCATTGAGTGTGGCGTCATCTTTTCATGTAGATAAGCCTACTATGTTGATAGCCCGTTCGATCGTTGTGATTCATAAAGACCGCTGCAAACATCAATGTTACGCTTATCACAGATAAGATTGATTAATACCGTAACAATCCATGTCCTTAACAAAGGGTGCATGCACGATAGGTTGGCGTGTGTCTTGCGTCGTGTGCTTTGTGTGCATGCAGCGTCGCGAGTGTTGCGTGTGTGCAAGGGTGCGTTTCAATGTTGCATGCATGGGTGCGTGCGTGCGTGTGTTCGTGAGTGCATGTGTATGCGTGTCGATGTTGCACGCCAAAGCATGCGTGCGTGTATGCGTGTCGGTGTTGCACGCCTACATGCGTGCGTGTCTTGCGTGCGTGTATGTGTACGTGCGGGGTGAGGCTACACGTCAGTCGACTAACTTTTTCATCTCTGGTCATTAGATTTTCCAGCCGTTGGATACGAAATCAAGGACCTCAGTTTATCATCAAACTCAACCCCCTGAGCTGTCAGCCACCACCGGCCGAACCGCCAGCCCCGCCGCTGTGGCCGCCCGCCCCCCGAAACCACTCCCCACCGCGGTTGGCGCCGACCGCCATCCTCTAGCCCCCGCCGAGCTTTTCTCCGGGATCCCACCCCACCGCCAATGAACGCCCCCCAACCGCCGTGACTGCCAACCAGAGGTCTCACGACTTCGAATACCCACCGACCACTAATTTATTACCATTTCTGTCCTTCATATACGCGCTGACGGGTGGGCCCTATGGTAATGTGCGATGCTGAATGTGGACCGTTTGACTAGTTAATTGATCATGTTATCAACAAATTACGGAGCTGTATGGTGAGCCAGTGACCGTATGATCACCCTAAAATGTACTCCTTTTTATTAACACAGTACAAACTCAAACTACCATTTCTTTCTTTCATATATGGGCTGACAGATGGGCCCCACGGTTACGCGCCCCGATGGTGCAACACTAGTTGCGCCGCGTGGAACGTTTGACTGGTCAATTGATTGTGTCATCAACAAAATACGGAGTTGTACGGGTGAGCCAGTGACCGTATAATCATGATATGTATTTGTTTAACACGGTACAAACGCAAGGGCTCATATATACGCGCAAGCACTCACCGCTATAAGCGCACACATGCGAACCCTACCCCTATGAGCACCTTCGAGAGAGTGGGTCAGCATATATGATCTTGAGATTTTATGAAGTCACCATAGGTGCCTCGTGAGTCGAGTGGAGCGTCTCCTCCCCTGAGCGTACATCGCGGAAAATACTGAAATTAACACAAGATAAATGCGGCGCCGGGACTTTAACCTTGGTGGGCTCGAGAAACCACTGTCCTCTAACCATCCAACCACATGTTGGTTAGCACGACAAAATGTATGTGGTGACCGTGATGAGCTTATTCTGAAGTCCAGTGACCATATCATGCTTTCGCTTCAAATACAATGACCGTAAGTGTCGTCAACAAAATACGGAGCACGCATCAAATGCAAACTCCGTCAGTGTCATCAACAAAATATGGAGACGTATCGTGAGCTAGGTACCATTGTACTATTGTATATGCTTATTTTCTTAGTGGCCGATTGCGTGTGTGGTGTGATGGGCACATCATTTCTAGTTGTGGTGGGTCAACATGAAGACTCATGGGTTGGTTCCATCCCGCGCCACATATAGGTTGGACCGAGACGTGTTATACGAAGACCCATGTGGAGGACTGGACGTACAACACGAAGCTACCAGAGTCGCGGAGGACTCTATCCCCACTGGTGATAAGCCGACTATATATGATTTGTAACCCTAGGCCCTTAGTATGTTATACAAGCTTGGGGCTAGTTAAATCGATAGTATACACACACGCACAATGCTCGGTATTCACGTGTACTTTGTACACACCCCTATCACTAATATACAGTACCAGGAGTAGGCTCTTTGTTCAACTACAAGGGTCCGATCCGAACTAGGGTAAAACTTTGCCTCGTATTACCATCCAGCCTAACAGCCAGGGATATCCTACTGAATGATATGATGAAACCATATCTGCCAACTACTAAGAGAGAGGTGTGTGTGGGGGAATGTGTGCTAGAGAGGCCTAAAGATAATGTGCGTGTGGGAGACACGTAGGCACATATATGTGCGTATAGAGGGCTAGTAGAGACCGTGCATGTGTATATATGCATGTGAGAGAAATAGTGTTTTCCAACTGAGATTAGTGAAAAGAGTGGTACATAGTAGTCAGAAAGAGAGAGAGAGAAACAGAGAGAGCATGTGCATGAGACACCCAGACACCCTGAGAGAGATTGTGAGCATGTGTGAAAGATAAATGCCGATGCATATAAAGTGTGTGCACTTATGCGTTAGATAGAGATATATATAACGCGTTTGTGAGAACGGGGCGAGGCATAGTGCATCTACGTGTAAAAGGCGGTTCTACGCATTAAATTAAAATATAAATGGCTTTATTATTTTTGGATGAGATCATGAATTTTGCAAATTGCGTATGGACGAAAATCGGTCTATCAGACACCCATACTCTATTGAATTCTAGCATGTGCATGTGTTTATTTCATATTATCGATCCATAGAGTGAGAGCGGTTTGAAATATAGGCAATGGATGCTTTTGCAATTCATATATAAACATTAATTAGTGCACTCCATGTTGTTAGTGTGAAGCACTTTATACATTTGTCACTTGCATGGATACATTCCAAATTGCTAGCTACGAAATAGAATACATGTTGAATTCAACATAAAGGGGGTTTCAAAGATTCGAATTCATAGGAAGTGCATTCATCTATTTGAACCCGAGATAATGGCATTTGTAAATCAGATGTAAAAGGGGGCATCAACCTTTGTTGTGAGTTTGAACATGCTATATATATTCATACGCATATCTAATTTTTTTTGCAACCAAGGAGATTATATCTGGAACCATGCATGAACAGAGGTAAGTTGGATATTTTTTAATATATACTCGTGTACAATGTATATTCAAATGTACCCCCTCCATTCCAAAATAATCGTAGCTTTAGGATTTTCAAGAGTAAAGATTTGTGAAGTTTGACAAATCCTGAAAGTTCAATTCAAGAGAACCGAAAAACGTTAATGCTTCTGCTCCCAAATATTGAGCGGTTACCAAATAGGTCTCTGGTCACCCGAAACCGCGCAAGACTAATGTTTTGGTGGTAGGAAATTACTGTCCCGACTCTGGCCCGTGTAGCCTATCGGCCCGATGTCCAAAGGTCTAAACCGGGGTAGGTTTGTAACTTCACCAAGATGCCAGTCTCAACCGCCTCCAAGGAGCATTCATACACCGTGGGCGCCTACCCATGCGCTCGGCCGAAATCTATCCCGCCCACATTTGGGACACCTGACATGACTGTCCTACCCCCAACCCGCAATATGTCCGAAATTTTAGATGGGGGCAAAGTTTGTAACTTTCCCAAAATTTCAAACAAGCGCGTCTCAAACCAAAACATTATTCCCCCTTAGTTCCCCGCCTCCCTCCGTTTCCCCATTCATACTCCATGGGCGCGAAAACACCCTCTCCACCAGCCGCGAAACCCCAGCCTCCTCCGTCCTCCACCCCATAGCGGCCAATCCACCGCTGCCCTCCTCCATCACGCCGGAGCCGGTACCCCGACGTCATCGTCCAACGCAACCACAACCGCAACGCCCTCAAGGACTTACCAGCTGAAGCCGAGGCAGAGCTGCCTCCACGACGCCGACGCCGATGTGCGCCATACCAGAACAACTCCGACCACGCCGCCCCACGCCTCACATTGCGGCTCCACCGCCGCAACCGCCCACCGCACCGAGCTGTTCCGCTTACGCCGTCGTTCGCCGCCTCGATTTGCCTCTCCCGCCGCCGACTGGCGGCCACCGCACCACACTCAAGAACTTGGCCATGGGTTCGCCCAAGGCTGCACCGTCCTCCACAACTTCTAGTTTCCGCGAACAACAAGAAGATCGTCGGAAAAACAGAAGGAGGACACAAGATCGCCAGCAGAAAGAGGTACTCCTCTTCCCTTATTCGTGCAAATCTTACGTCTCCGCCACACCGTATTCATCCCACGAAAGAAACTAGTTGAGCGCTTCATCTGCATCTTCTTCGTGATACTAAATGCACAAGGTTTCCTCCTTTTACTATTTCACCTTTGCTAGAGGTCAGTTAGCCGCCTGGATTTCAATTCGTGGTCGGTCGAACCGCAATTAAAAGAAGCAGCACCCGCTTAGGCGCGCGGAGCACCTAGTCCGCCTGTTCCCCGGGGAAGCGGTGCATCAGTGTCTATCATAGGGGTGTGTGTCAGCGTTCTGGGAACGGGGGTCCCCAGACTTGCCTGCCTGCGGCTTGCGGCGTGGCTAAAGTGGTGGCCCAGTACGACCCATGTTCATCAGCGCAAGACTCAAGACCCTCGCGAGGGGCCAAGCCTCGTGGGGCGGACGACGCAAGACTTCCTCAGGAGCGGCCTCGCCAGGCAGGCTCGCGAGGAGGTGGAGAGATCAAGGCAGGGAACCTCGCGAGGTGCTCGTGATGCAAGCCATGACGATCGAGACCAGGCGGGCGCCAGGCGGGCGTCGGCCTGTGCTATCTCCTCGTTTCCTCTTTGGTGCAAAGGGGGCAAGCACAGACGTGGAGTACCGAGGCATCAAGCAAAGGTTGCCATTTCAGTGCAACGAGACCAAGACCAGCGGAGCGGCAGGATGGAGGTCACCGTGGAGCTCAAGATGGCGTCATCGCCAGTGCTTTTGGCAGCCGAAGACCAACTTTAGTCAGGATAACCTGTACTAGATGTTCCCCTTCAAAATGGCCATTGTTGGCGCCCTTCCCGCTCAATATTTGGGAAGAGGACCAGGGCCTCTATAAATAGAGCTAGCCACCACCGTAGCCAGGGAGATCGGAGAGAGGGCCCTAGCCAGAGAGAGAGAGAGAGAGAGGCGATCAAACTCACCCAAGAAGTTCATCGCACCAGCTCAAGAACACCTCTCGCGAGGATGTTCTTCCCCTGTACTGTTCATCATCAGCCCCTAGGCAATCCACCACACCACACACTGGAGTAGGGTATTACACCGCAACGGTGGCCCGAACCAGTATAAATCTTGTGTCCCTTGTGCTGTTCATCGTTTTCAGCTTAGATCTCACGAGGCGATCGGACGTACATCGGTAGGGGAGAGATCTTCGTGCACACCCCAGAGTTCGAACCTTAAGGGTCTGCCGGAACCCGACATCCGACATTTGGCGCGCCAGGTAGGGGTGCGCCAGAATATTTCTTCCGCTGCTCCGCGTTCGATCTTCCGTCGTGCCCATGGCAGACGCTCGCCGGACTCGCGCCGAGCGTCGGGCTGCTCTTGCCGCCCATCGACGCTTCAGACGGCTCCGTCGGCGGGTGTCCCTCGTTCCCGTCGCCGCCGCCGCTAACGCCGCCACCGGCCCGGTGGGGAACGAGCAGCAGGCCTCGTCTCTGCATCCTTCGGTGCGGCGGGAAGGCCGCACCACCACCCCGTCGCTGACCCCGGCCGGTTCGTCGTCCCACGCCCGTCGCGCCCCCACGGACGCGCACGCCGCGTTGCTCCTGGCGCGTGAGCTCCTGCACTACCGTCCCGTCGATGACCTCTACGAGGACTGGCTCGCCCGCATCACCGAGCTCGTCAGCGCCGCATGGGGCTCTCCTATGTCGTCCCTCTCGCTGCCTTGCCCTCTGTCCTGCGCAGGAGGCGCAGATCAGGAGGTGCCTCCACCACCTCCTCCCCAAGAAGGTGCCCTGGCTCCAAGGCGCGCGGCCCCAGGACGAGATCCACCATGTCCGGCACCCGCGCGACAAGAAAGGAGCTGCCAAGAAATCCCTCATCCCCAAGAAGGTGCACGCGTGCTCCCGGCGCCGGTGCGCCACGACCGCATCCCTGCACCACCGTGTCAAAACCCCGCGCTGCTCCACGCATCAGCGCGCGGGAATCTCCAGTATCAAGCCCCACATCAGCAGAGAGCTCTAGTGGCCACCGCAGGCTGCCGCGCCTTCACCACCGAGCTGCGCAGTGTCGCCTGGCCAGGCAAGTTCATGCCTGACCTGCCCCCTCACTACGACGGCACTGCCGACCCCGCGGAGTTCCTACAGCTCTACGAGCTGGGCATCGAAGCCGCCAACGGGGACGAAAAGGTCATGGCGAACTGGTTTCCCATGGCACTCAGGCGCGGCGCCCTCGCACTGGCTCTGAACCTGGCCCCGCACGATCTCTTCACAGGATGAGATGCGCACCCGCTTCATCGCCAACTTCGTGGCACTCGCGACCATCCGCCGCCGTGGGTGACCTATGTCGCATCAAGCAGCAGCCTAGAGAGACCTTGTAGAAGTACATCCAGCGCTTCAACAACGCTCGCCTCAAGATTCCCAGGGTGACCGAGGAGGCCATCATTTCGGCGTTCTCTGATGGCGTCCGCGACGTCAAGATGAAGGAGGAGCTGGCGATCCATGAAGATCTGTGTACGTCACTGGAGTTGTTCAACCTGGCGACCAAGTGCGCAAGGGCTGAGGAGGGACGCCTTTCCCTTCTCGAGCTCCCGGCAGCGAGGAGAAGAAAGCCAAGGACAAGGATGTGAAGCGCAAAGGAGCATTTGTGCTCGCAGCAGAGCCGGACATGAAGCGTGGCAGGGACCAGCCGGAGTCGTCCAAGGGCAGCCGGTACTGTGTGTACCACGATCTTCACACCCACAACACCAACAAATGTCAAGAGCTCAAGGCCGTGCGGGAGGGCCGTGTCGGTCGACGTCCCGAGCGCAACGATCGGGGCTACGACCGAGGCGGAGCAAGAGGTGGAGGACGCTGGGACGACCGTGGCCCTCGCCAAGGGTGGCGTGACCGGCCTCGCGAGGATCGCTGGCAGGACCTGCCTCACGAGGGAGCTTGGAGAGATCAGCCTCGTGAGGATCGCCCGCAAGGCAACACTGGCCTTCCTCCTCTGCCACCACCACCAAGAAGGAATATAGACCATCATCAGGACGAGGGGGCTGGGGGCTTCCAGGAGAAATGTGCAATTGCTTGCATCTTGGGCGGCGCTTAGGCCCCAGCCTCACAGCGCATCTTCAAGCAGTTTGCTCGCAAGGTGAATGCAGTCCTCCCCAAGCTTGAGGCCACGCGCCCTCTCAGGTGGTCTGCGTGCGACATCACGTTCAGCTCAGCTGATCAGCTCAAGTGTGCGGTGACGGCCGGTGTCCTCCCAATGCTCTGTTCCCTAGTCATCAGCAATGTGTAAGTCACCAGGACCCTCATCGATGGCGGAGCAGGACTCAACATTCTGTCTTTCGAGACGTTCAACAATCTCCAAGTGTCATACGATCAGCTTCAACCAACCAAGCCTTTCTCAGGAGTCACTGATGGTTCCACTGTCCCGATAGGGCAGGTCCGCCTTCTTGTCACCTTTGGACATCACAACAACTACCGCACCGAGCTAATTGACTTCGACGTCGCTCACATTCGCCTGCCATACAATGCCATCCTCGGGTATCCGGCCCTGGCCAAGTTCATGGCAGTGACTCACCATGGCTACAACATTCTCAAGATGCCAGGAAGTGGCGGGGTCAGCACGGTCCCCTGTGAAGACAAGGATGCGGTGTGCTCTCTCGAGCGCGCCTTCCGAGCCGCATCAATCGAGGACCCGGACAGCAAGAGTGGAAACCACCCCGGAGTAGCTCCCAAGAAGAAGAAGATGTCATCTGGCCCAAAGCCTCAGGAGGCAGGCACCTCCGGAGGCGCCACATCTGGACATGCGCCCGTTGATACGTCCATTTTGCATCATGCTTTTATATCAATATTTATTGCATTATGGGCTGTTATTACACATTATATCTCAATACTTATGGCTATTCTCTCTTATTTTACAAGGTTTATCATGAAGAGGGGGAATGCAGGCAGCTGGAATTCTCGCTGGAAAAGGAGCAAACATTGGAAACCTATTCTGCACAACTCCAAAAGTCCTGAAACTCCACGAAACAACTTTTTGGATTTTATAAGAATTTATGAGCGAAAGAAATAGGCCAAGGGGCCCACACCTCGCCCAGAGGCAGGAGGCGCGCTTCTATAGGGCGGCCCCTATCTCTGGGCCCCGTGGCCTCGGCGTCCATCTTCTGCTATATCATCACTTTTACCTGGAAAAATCGTGGGCAAGCTTACGGGACGAAACTCCGCCGCCACGAGGCGGAACCTTGGCAGAATCAATCTAGGGCTCTGGCGGAGCTGTTCTGCCGGGGACACTTCCCTCCGGGAGGGGGAAATCATCACCAACGTCATCACCAACGATCCTCTCATCGAGAGGGGGTCAATCTCCATAAACATCTTCACCAGCACCATCTCCTCTCAAAACCCTAGTTCATCTCTTGTATTCACAATCTTGTATCAAAACCACAAATTGGTACCTGTGGGTTGCTAGTAGTGTTGATTACTCCTTGTAGTTGATGCTAATTGGTTTACTTGGTGGAAGATCATATGTTCAGATCCTTTATGCATATTATTAATCCTCTGATTATGAACATGAATATGCTTTGTGAGTAGTTATGTTTGTTCCTGAGGACATGGGTGAAGTCTTGCTATTAGTAGTCATGTGAATTTGGTATTCGTTCGATATTTTGATGAGATGTATGTTGTCTTTCCTCTAGTGGTTTTATGTGAACGTCAACTACATGACACTTCACCATTATTTGGGCCTAGAGGAAGGCATGGGGAAGTAATAAGTAGATGATGGGTTGCTAGAGTGATAGAAGCTTAAACCCTAGTTTATGCGTTGCTTCGTTAGGGGTTGATATGGACCCATATGTTTAATGTTGTGGTTAGGTTTACCTTAATACTCCTTTTTGTAGTTGCGGATGCTTGCAATAGGGGTTAATCATAAGTGGGATGCTTGTCCAAGTTAGGGCAGTACCCAAGTACCGGTCCACCCACATAACAAATTATCAAAAAATTGACGCGAATCATATGAGCGTGATGAAAACTAGCTTGACGATAATTCCCAATGTGTCCTCGGGAGCTCCTTCTTTATTATTAGAATTTGTCCAGGCTTATCCTTTGCTACATAAAGGATTGGGCCACCTTGCTGCACTTTATTTACTTTTTGCTCGTTACTATTTATCTTATCACAAAACTATCTATCACCTACTATTTGGTGCTTGCAGAGAAAACCTTCTGAAAACCGCTTATCATTTCATACGCTCCTCGTTGGGTTCTACACTCTTACTTATCGAAAGGACTACGATAGATCCCCTATACTTGTGGTTCATCAAGACTCTTTTCTGGCGCCGTTGTTGGGAGCGTAAGCGCTCTTGGTGAGTGGAACTTGGTAAGGAACATTTATATAGTGTGCTGAAATTTTACATTAATTGTCACTATGGAAACTAATCCTTTGAGGGGCTTGTTTGGGGTATCTTCACCCCAACCAGAAGAGCAAATAGATGCTCCTCAACCTACTGAACTTTATGAAAATATCCACTTTGAGATTCCTTCGGTATGATAGAAAACTGCTAGCTAATCCTTTTGCAGGAGGCGGAACATTGCATCCCGACTTACACCTTATCTTTGTGGATGAAGTTTGTGGATTATTTAAGCTTGCAGGTATTCCGATGATGTTTTCAAAGGAAGGTCTTCCTTTATCTTTGAAGGAGATGCAATGACATGGTATAGGCTATGTGATGATACGAGATCTTGGAATTATAAGCGACTGAAGTTGGAATTTCACCAGAAGTTCTATCCTATGCATCTTGTTCATCGTGATCGTAATTACATATATAATTTCTGGCCTCGTGAAGGAGAAAGCATCGCTCAATCTTGGGGGAGGCTTAAGTCAATGTTGTATTCATGCCCCAATCATGAGCTCTCTGGGAAATGATTATTCAGAATTTTTATGCTCGGATTTCTCTTGATAATCGCAACCTGCTCGATACTTCCTGTGCTGGTTCCTATATGCGGAAGACTATTGATTTCAAATGGGACGTATTGGAAAGAATTAAACGCAACTCTGAAGATTGGGGTTCCGACGATGGTAAGGAGTCAGGTATGACACCTAAGTTCGATTGTGTTCAATCTTTTATGGATACCGATGCTTTCCGTGGATTTAGCTCTAAGTATGGACTTGACTCTGAGATAGTAGCTACTTTTTGTGAAACTTTTGCTACTCACGTTGATCTCCCTAAAGAGAAGTGGTTTAAATATAATCCTCTGTTGAAGTGAAAGTAGTTGCACCTATTACGATCGAAGAAAAGACTATTACATATAGTGATCCTATTATTCCTACTACTTATGTCGAAAAACCTCCTTTTCCTGTTAGGATAAAAGATCATGTTAAAGCTTCGACTGTTGTTCGTAAGAGTAATACTAGGACCTATACACCTCCTGAGCAAATTAATGTTGAACCTAGTATTGCTATGATTAAAGATCTCTTGGATGAGGACTTAGATGGGCATGTTATCTCTTTCGTGGGTGAAACTGCTAATATTGCTAGACCCAATACTAAGCCATGTAGACCTGTTGTAGGCACGCCTGTTATTTCTGTTAAAATAGGAGATCATTGTTATCATGGCTTATGTGATATGGGTGCTAGTGCTAGTACGATACCTTATGATCTTTATAAAGAAATTATGCACGATATTGCACCTGTTGAATTAGAAGACATTGATGTTACAATTAAGCTTGCTAATAGGGATACCATTAAACCTATTGGGATTGTTAGAGATGTTGAAGTCTTGTGTGGGAAGATTAAATACCCTGCTGATTTTCTTGTTCTTGCTTCCCCACAAGATGAGTTTTGTCCCATTATTTTTGGTAGACCCTTCTTGAATACTGCTAGTGCTAAGATTAATTGCGAAAGGAAGGTCGTCACTGTTGGCATAGATGGTATGTCTCATGAGTTCAATTTTGCTAAGTTTAGTAGACAACCTCGTGAAAGAGAACCACCTAGTAAGGATGAAATTGTTGGTCTTGCTTCCATTGCTGTTCCTCCAACCGATCCGTTAGAGCAATATTTGCTAGACCATGAAAACGATATGTTTATGCAGGAAAGGGAAGAAATAGATGAAGTGTTCCTTAAACAAGAACCTATGTTGAAACATAACGTTCCCGTTGAAATTCTTGGGGATCCCCCTCCACCCAAGGGAGATCCCGTGTTTGAACTCAAACCTTTACCTGATAATCTTAAGTATGCTTATCTTGATGAAAAAGAAATATATCCTGTTATTATTAGTGCTAACCTTTCAGAAAAAGAAGAAGAAAGATTATTGAAAACTCTGAAGAAGCACAGAGCTGCTATTGGATATACTCTGGATGATCTTAAGGGCATTAGTCCCACATTATGTCAACACAAAATTTCAGTGGAAAAAGATGCCAAACCAGTTAGGGATCCTCAAAGACGATTAAATCCCAAGATGAAGGAGGTGGTAAGAAAGGAGATTCTAAAACTCCTTGAGGCAGGTATTATTTGTCCCGTTGCTGATAGTGAATGGGTAAGTCCTTTCCATTGTGTCCCTAAAAAGGGAGGTATTACCGTTGTTCCTAATGATAAAGATGAATTGATCCCGCAAAGAATTATTACAGGTTATAGGATGGTAATTGATTTTCGTAAGTTAAATAAAGCTACTACGAAAGATCATTACCCTTTACCTTTTATTGATCAAATGCTAGAAAGGCTATCCAAACACACTCATTTTTGCTTTCTAGATGATTATTCTGGCTTCTCTCAAATACCTGTGTCAGCAAAGGATCAATCTAAAACTACTTTTACTTGCCCTTTTGGTACTTTTGCTTATAGACATATGCCTTTTGGTTTATGTAATGCACCTGCTACCTTTCAAAGATGTATGATGGCTATATTCTGTGATTTTTGTGAAAAGATTTGTGAGGTATTCATGGATGACTTCTCCGTCTATGGATCCTCTTTTGATGATTGTTTGAGCAACCTTGATCGAGTTTTGCAGAGATGCGAAGACACTAGTCTCGTCCTGAATTGGGAAAAGTGTCACTTTATGGTTAATGAAGGCATTGTCTTGGGGCACAAGATCTCCGAAAGAGGTATTGAAGTTGATAAAGCCAAAGTTGATGCTATTGAAAAGATGCCATGTCCTAAGGACATAAAAGGTATAAGAAGTTTTCTTGGTCATGCCGGCTTTTATAGGAGGTTCATTGTAACATCCCAAATTTCCTATTTGGAATGTTTTACAATTATAGCTAAGCATCTATGCATATTGTTTGAATTTGAGTGGCATTTGAAGTTTCAGAAGTTTTTGGAGTTGTTGGAATTTGAATTCAAAGTTTGGCAGTTGAAATTTATTTCAAAAACTATGCCTGACAAATACTTGAGAAAAAGTATGAGAGGAGTAACATGACACTCCAAATATGCCAGAAGAAAAATTGCCAAAAATTTGAATTCAAATCTGAATTCTATTTGGAATTTTAGAAAAATGATTTTTTTATAAAGTTTGAGTTTTGCCCCTGGAAAAATGTTCAAATTATAGGGAATATTCCCCTGATCATTTTGATATATATATGTCCTATATAAAATATTTATATTTAATATATTTTTCTCTCTCTCTAATTCAAAAAAAAAGAAAAAGGAAAAAACCGAGGCGCTAGCCAGCCAATCTGCCCAGCCCGGCCGAGGCGACCCACCAATGAGGCGGCCCAGCTGGCCAATGGCGCCCGAGCCACCGGTACCGAGCCGGCCCAGCCGAGCCCCCTCGCCCGAAATCCTCCAGACGGTCACTCGACCGAGACGCCCTCCTCTCTCCCTGACGGCGGTGGACCCGCCACCTTCTTCCTCCCCACGCCAACCCGCCGCCGGCCGAATCCCGCAGATCCGGATCCTCCCGATCCCTCGCCCGATCTTCCCCTCGTCCAAGTCGAGGCCTCCCTATAAATACCCCGCCTCGACCCTTCCCCACTTTTCCCCCTCGCCCGACCCCTCTCCTCGCCGCAATCCGTCGCCGGAGCACCCGAGCCGCCGCCGCGCCATTGCCACCGTTCCGGCCGCCCCGAACCACCTCGAGCTCGCCCGACTCCACCCCCGTGCTCCCCTTGCTCCGCCGCACCCGCCGGAGGCCTCCGCCATCGTCCCCGACCACCGGAGCCACCAGAGCCGTCGTCGCCCGAGCCGCCATCGCCGCCACGGTACGTCGCCGGAGACCACCCCCACCGTTAGATCTAGACGTAGGGTCCTGATTAGATCCCGAAGGGGTACGGTTTTATTTAGGGTTTAGTTTAATGAACCGGTTTAGTTCCGGTTTATTTTGGTTTTATTTAGGTTAGTTTAGACCGGCCGACTCGGTTTAATCCCTCGGGCACGATTTAGTTAAATTACGCCGATCCGTTAGATAGGCCCATTAGCCGGTTTTTCCTTTTTAGTTAATTTTTTCGTTTCTGTTTTTAACAGAATAGTTTCTGTTTTGTAAAATCCATATCTTTTAATCTACTTAATATTTTTAATTGATTCTTTTTTTGTTGGATTGCAAATTTCTTGTAGTTTCTGTAGAAAATATAATTAGTCATGTTTAAATTATTTAAAATTGCTTTATTTTAGATTTAGACAGATTAGTAATTCTGCTATAAAATGAGTTAGGAATATTTTATTTTAGTGATTCTTTTTATCACAACTTTGTTTTGACCTTACCTAACCGTAGGAATTTATTTGGGCATTTTATATTTAATAAAAAATTAGTTTTAATCAGAATCATGTTATTCCTATTTATTTAACTAGCTACTGTTTTCCTATTGTTTCATATAGCAAATAATTTTATTTTTCCTATGTGATAGTTTATTCTAGGTTAGTTTCTGTAACTTTAGATCAGGAACTTTTATTTACAATAAATAAAATTTTTATTTTCATTTTTCTTACTAGAATTGTATTAGGCCTAATAGGAGTTCTATAATAGATTTTAATGTGATTCTTTTTGCTCCTAGTTGCATGATGATTTCTTTTCTGTTAGGTAGCAAAAACCCATGCTTAGGTTCTGTTACGAAAAATTTTGTTGTGAAAAACTGTTTCATGGTTGTTGTTTGATGTGGCAAAAGCATTGATTTGGATTTCTTCGAGTTTTCTTTGCGTTTTGGTTCAATTGTTTTGTGTGTTATGTTAGCATGATGTTATGTTAAATTGTTTGTATGCTCTTATGCTTATATGAATATTGTTTGCCTCGGTAGAATTTCCGGAGTGCGAAGCTTGCTACCACGAGTCCCTAGCTTTCAAAGATAGTCAGCAAGGCAAGTCATTGATCATATTTCTTTTACTATACCTATGATTTTATTGCATTAGAATTATACCTCCCCACCATGCATGCAGTAGGAGAATTTGAAGTTATGTTCTTGAGTAGTATCATGAGGTAGGATGAACCCAATTCCCCTTGTTACCATTGCCGGGACGAAGTAGTTTATTTTGCTATGCTCGTAGACGGGGTTGGTTGAGTGAATCATAAGGGAGATGTGAGAGTCAAGATGATGACAACCCCATGACTTCAAGCAACAAGATGGACTTCAAAATTCACTACTGGGTGGAGGACGGTTGACGGGCACCCTGGAGAAAACCAGTGGTTGGCCGGGATGCATGGAGAAGCGCCATGACATCTTGCGGAAAGCTTCACCCAGCCACCAAGAGACGGATGTATACCCCATTGATCGGAAGCTTACCTATGCAACCGCAAGCCATTATGGGCTCTGGCTTGGTCAACCCTAGTTGTGACTCTGGCCGGACGGTGCTACGAGATGTAGAAGAACGGTAGGATTGGATGGGTACCGGCAGTGGCCAGAAGAACTCTTCGGAAGACCCTATTTCGTTCGTCCTGTCTTCAAACACCATGAAGTGCGAAGACTTAAAAGGAGGGAACGAATCTTGCGGGTAAAGTGCGCAAACCTCTGCAGAGTGAAGATCTAATCGGTTAGCCGTGTCCCGATTCACGGACAATTTGAGCCTCGAACTTGGAAGTATTTCGGATATCTCAACACCAAAATTAATAAATTAATTGAGGGGATTATTTAATTGGGAATGAGACATTGGTTGGCGGAACCATCTCAATAATTACCAACATTTTGTAGTAATTGCAAACAAGTCCTTATTGTAGGAAAAAACTGGCTTTTCGCAAAATGATGAAACTTAGAGCCCCACAGCCAAATTGCATATAGTGTTAGTAATTTTTATTATTGTTCTCTCTTCATGACTTGCCAGCATATTCAAAATGCTGACCTACACGGCTGCAACGTCTTATGTTGCAGAGGATTATTCTGATCAGGAGTGAGGCTACGATCCACGCTTGGCGATTGCCCTTTGGAGTCGGATGGACTCGCTATTCTTCTACGCTTCCGCAGCTTATTTAGTTTATTTCTCATGAGTTGGCCTTCGGCCGAATTTATTCTATTGTAATAAAGACTCGATATGAGAATCGTGTAATAAATTCAGGTGTGATTGAACTTTGATTATTTCATCAATGTCTTGTGTGCGGCATGATCTTGGGATGGTACAGCTACACGAGACTTGACCGATTTTGGGTCGGGTCGCTACAGAGATGGTATCAGAGCACACGCTGACCGTAGGACGTAACCCCTAGGATCGGAAAGCCATAGGAAGAGACTATTTATTTTATGCCCTTATCATTCCGTAATTCTCCCCTATTCATTTCTGACTTCTCTCCGATTTTCAACATTCTAGATGGCCGCCGAGTTCACCCTAGTTTTGCTACCGGAGTTTTGCCAGCCAGATGAAATGATGCCTTTCGGCAAGAAGCTGGTCCAGATCGTGAAGAAGCTGAAGATTGCTCGCCCTCGATCACCGGAAGCCTACCAATGCACTTCCGATGGATACCCGCCTCTGATTGAGGTGCATATCCGGGGAGGACCTTCGGAGGACATTCAGAGCCCATTGACTTTGAGTTTACCGATTTCAACTGGATCCTCGGAAGAGACATGGCGATTTATCGTGCACTTGGACACCTCCGAGAAGAGTACAGGGCCGAGCTCGATCCATCAGACCTCGCCATGATTTCTCGCAGAGCTAGGAATGGAGATATCATCCGTACCGTAGAGGACGTCTCCATTCTCTCATATGTCCAAGACTTGGAGTGTCTCCTCAGGAAACGGGAGATCCAGACTCGCCGTAACTCGAAGGTACACAGGAGGCTGTTGTTCCGTGAACTGGAAATGGAGGAGAAGGCACACGCAGACTTCCTTGACCATGAAGAAGAAATCACGGATTTCATGGAGAGAGTCGACAAGCTGAAGATGGATGTTGCCGCATTAGAGGAGAAGATGGACCTGGGAGAGGACCTTTTTCCGAGTGGAGATGACGGACCTCTCGTGAGCAATGACCAGGATTATGAAGGGAGCTCCACTGAAGAAAGCCGCAAGAGGAGGCGCCGCATCAGAGGACGTCACACCGGAGGACGCCGCACCAGAGGACGCAAGGATTATTGATGAAGACATCTAGTCGACCGCCATGTTATTTTATTTTTCCGTCGATCAGTTAGGCCGTTATTTTCGATTAGTCGTGAGAAAATTGTAATCCGAGATTGAACCATGTTTGAGTTGATTGAATAAATGATTGGTGTGATTATGATTGTGCATTCATGTGGGTAGTGATATTTTCTCATTAGACCCTTGTTCTATTCTAATTTTCTCATCCGCTCCAAAACACCAGATGCCTCCGAGACGTGACCCCGGTCTCAACTTCCCGCCGGAGCTCACCCAGCTGATCCAGCAGCAGAATGCCCTCATGCAGATGCTCATCCAGAACCAGAACAATAACAACAACAACAACAACAATCCACCGCCACCACCCCCTGTTGACAACTTGACCCGTTTCCTAAGGCTGAATCCGCGGTGTTCTCTAGCAGACCGAGGCGGTTGTGGCCGATGATTGGCTCCGCAAGGTCGGAAGGGAGTTAGCCACTGCTGGATGCACAGATGCAGAGAAGGTGCGCTTTGCCGCACATCAACTTGATGGACCTGCAGCCTCTTGGTGGGAGAACTACACCGCCACTTATCCCATCGCCACCATCACGTGCGATCAGTTCCAAAGAAGCTTTCCGCACCGCTCATGTTTCAGCTGGAGCCATGAGTGCAAGAAGCGTGAGTTCCGTAACTTACGCCAGGAACTGTCTTGTGGGGCGAGACGTGGATGAGTTCAGCAAGTTAGCTCGCTATGCCCCGGATGATGTGGCCACAGATGCCGCAAAGCAGGAAAAATTTCTCGAGGGACTCAATGACGAGCTGGGTATGCAGCTTATGGTGGCTACCTTCAACAACTACCAGGAGCTGGTAGACAAGGCCACCATACTTGAAGGCAAGCAGCAGCAGATTGATAGCCGCAAGCGGAAGTATGGCCAGGGGAAGTATAACTCTGGAGCTCAGCAGAAGCCCCGTTATGCCCCATACTCGGGAGGGCATACCCATCATAATCATGGAGGACATAACCATGGAGGAAATGGGAACAACCGCAACCAGGACAACAAGTCAGGCAATGGAAATGGCAATGGAAACGACAATGGCAACCAGCACCGTCCTGCCCCGGATCAGAAAGATCTGAGTCACATCACCTGTTTCAAGTGCCAGAAAACAGGGCACTATGCCACCGACTGCCCGGAGGCCAAGCATAGGAATGGAAACGACAATGGAAGCTCAGCAAAGAAGCCCAACCCTTTTCCTCGTGCTCAGGTGAACCACATTGACATGGAGGACGTCTATGATCAGCCAGACACTGTGGTTGGTAAGTTTTTATTAAATTCACATCCAGTATTGGTACTCTTTGATTCTGGTGCAACGCATTCATTCATATCAAGGGTAGTTGTGGAAAAGTACGGGTTGCCCACTAGAACCCTTAGAAGCCCTCTTCCGTCGGTTCGCAGGAGGAGAAATGATGGCAGGCTTAGGCTGTCATGCAACCCTCAACATCGGAAACCATAAATTTCCGCAGACCTCATAGTATTGGAAACCTGGACCTTGGATATAATCCTAGGCATGGATTGGTTGACGAAGTCTGAAGGAAACATAGATCGTGCTCAGAAGTCGATTACGCTCACCACCCCGGAGCGAAGAGGATCAAGTATGTATCCGACGTAGTTAGATGAAGAATCGGTGAATTCCCTCGGGGAGTTGTTGGGAGGAAGTGCCAGAGTGCAAGATTTTCCGATGTGTTTCCGGAGGAATTACCAGGAATGCCACCGGACAGAGACATTGAATTTCTGATTGAGTTATTGCCCGGCACAGCCCCAATATCCAAGAGACCCTATCGGATGCCCCTGAGTGATTTGAAAGAGATCAAGAATCAAATTAATGAGCTATTGGAGAAAGGATATATTCGGCCAAGCTCATCACCTTGGGGAGCCCCAGTTCTTTTGGTAGAGAAGAAGGATGGAACCCTGAGAATGGTTGTGGATTATCGTTCGTTGAACGATGTGACCATCAAGAACAAGTACCCTTTGCCGATGATTAATGACCTATTTGATCTGCTAGTTGGAGCCAAGGTATTCTCCAAGATCGATCTTCGATCAGGGTATCATCAGTTGAAGATCCGTGAGAAGGATATACCTAAAACAATATTTACTACCAGGTATGGTTTATATGAGTATACTGTCATGTCATTCGGATTGACTAATGCCCCTGCATATTTCATGAATTTGATGAACAAGGTATTTATGGAATATCTGGACAAGTTTGTCGTGGTGTTCATCGATGATATACTGATTTTCTCCAAGAGCGAGGAAGAGCATAAGGAACATTTGCGTCTAGTTCTGGAGAAACTCCGAGAACATCAGTTGTATGCCAAGTTCAGCAAATGTGAATTTTGGCTGAAGGAAGTCGGATTCCTCGGACATGTTATTTCAGGAGAAGGACTAGCAGTTGACCCGCCAAGGTTGTATCACCACCGATTGGCGATCACCCACCTCGACCAAGGAGATCCGCAGTTTTCGGACTCGCAGGATATTATCGAGGTTTATTGAGAATTTCTCAAGATTGCCAAACCCATGACTGAGCTGTTGAAGAAGGATGCCAAGTACATTTGGACCGAGGATTGTGAAGCCGTTTCGTGAATTGAAGAAACGTTTGGTTACAGCCCAAAGATTGATTTGCCGGACATACACAAGGATTACCAGGTATATTGTGACGCTTCTCGTCAGGGACTCGGAGGAGTACTCATGCAGGAAGGAAAAGTTGTAGCTTATACCTCCAGACAGCTACGACCACACGAGATGAATTATGCCACACATGATTTGGAGTTAGCAGCAGTAGTGCATGCACTCAAGACCTGGAGACATTTCCTTATCGGAAACCGTTGTGATGTTTACACAGATCATAAGAGCTTGAAGTATATTTTCACGCAGAAAGAGTTGAACCTCAGGCAGAGGAGATGGCTAGAGTTAATCAAGGACTATGACATGAGATTGCATTACCACCCAGGAAAGGCTAATGTTGTAGCAGATGCTTTGAGCCGTAAGAGTTATGTGAATACTCTTATAGCGGGAGGATTACCCCAGGAGTTAGTCGATGACCTCAGAAATCTTCTACTAGAGATAGTTCCAAGAGGATATGTTGCAACTCTGGAAGTTCAGTCCACTTTGGCCGAAAGAATTCGTGAAGCCCAGAAGTCGGACAAGGAAATTGATGAGATAAAGAAAAGGATGAATGAAGGAAAAGCTAAAGGGTTTCGTAAGGATGAATACAGAGCTATATGGTTCGAGGATCGATTATGTGCCCAATGATCCCGAACTCGGAAGCTAATTCTTCAGAGGCTCATGATTCACCGTACTCGATTCACCCCGGTAACACCAAGATGTATCTGGATTTGAAGGAAAGTTTCGTGGGCGGTATGAAGAAGGATATTGCCGAGTACGTAGCAAAGATGCAATGTTTGTCAACGAGTAAAGGCGAACATCGAAGCCAGCAGGTTACTTCAACCTTTGCCGATTCCCGAGTGGAAATGGGAAAAACTTGGAATGGATTTTATCACAGGATTACCCAGACCCGCTCAGGTTATGATTCCATCCGGTAGTGGTTGATCGATTGACCAAGGTAGCTCACTTCATTCCCGTGAAGACTACCTATACCAGTGCTAAGTTAGCCAAGATATACATGACCAGGATTGTATGTCCGCATGGAGTTCCGAGGAGTATCGTGTCGATAGAGGAACACAATTTACCTCAAAGTTTTGGAATCGGTTGCATGAAACTTTGGGTACGAGGCTGGAGTTCAAGACAGCTTTTCATCCGCAGCATGATGGACAGACCGAGAGAGTCAACCATATTCGGAGGACATGTTGAGAGCTTGTGCGCTAGACTATGGGTCTAGCTGGGATGATAATTTGCCATACGCGGAGTTCTCATACAATAACAGCTTATCGGACCATCTGAAGATGGCCCCTTTCGAAGCTCTATACGGAAGGAGGTGCAGAACACCATTGCTGTGGGATGGTGTTGGAGATCAAAAACTTTTCGGTTCTGACCTTATCAGAGATTCCGAAGAGAAAGTCAAGTTGATTCGAGATAGGCTCAAGGTAGCTCAGTCGAGGCAGATGAGTTATGCCGACAGTAAACGCAAGGAAGTAACATACGAAGCGGGAGACCGAGCATATCTTCGTGTGTCCCCACTTCGTGGAATCAAGAGGTTCGGTGTTAAAGGAAAGTTAGCACCCCGATTCATTGGCCCCTACAAAATCCTCGAACATCGAGGAGAAGTTGCTTACAAGTTGGAATTGCCGGAAGGATTGTCCGGAGTTCATGATGTTTTCCATGTTTCTCACCAAGAAATGCCATGCCGACATGGCCGATAATCCGTTGAGAGACACAAGGCCCCTAGAGGCCATACAGCTCGACGGTGATCTCGACTTATAAGGAGAAGCCCGTCCAATTCTCGAGACTGCGAACAGAGTCACCCGCAGCAAGATCATCAAGTTTTGCAAGGTGCTGTGGAGTCATCATTCGAGGAGGAAGCCACCGGGAGCGAGAAGAAGACCTCCGCCGAGACCACCCGCTCCTATTTGTTAGTTAACCCGAATCTCGAGGGCTAGATTCATCTTAAGGTGGTAGGTTTGTAACATCCCAAATTTCCTATTTGGAATGTTTTACAATTATAGCTAAGCATCTATGCATATTGTTTGAATTTGAGTGGCATTTGAAGTTTGAAGTTTTTGAGTTGTTGGAATTTGAATTCAAAGTTTGGCGCTTGAAATTTATTTCAAAACTATGCCCGACAAATACTTGAGAAAAAGTATGAGAGGAGTAACATGACACTCCAAATATGTCGGAAGAAACATTGCCAAAATTTGAATTCAAATCTGAATTCTATTTGGAATTTTAGAAAATGATTTTTATAAAGTTTGAGTTTTGCCCTGGAAAAATGTTCAAATTATAGGAATATTCCCTGATCATTTTGATATATATATGTCCTATATAAAATATTTATATTTAATATATTTTTTCTCTCTCTAATTCAAAAAAATAGAAAAGGAAAAAAAACCTGGCGCTAGTCAGCTAACTGCCCAGCCAGCCGAGGCGACCCAACCAATGAGGTGGCCGAGCTGCCTGGCCAAGGCGCCGAGCCAGCCAATACCGAGCTGGCCCAGCCGAGCCCCTCGCCGAAATCCTCCTTTGTCGCCCGACCGAGACGCCCTCCCTCTCTCACCGACGGTGGACCCCGCCACCTTCTTCCTCCCCACGCCAACAAGAATCACCGCCGCCGCCGAATCCCCGAGATCCGGATCCTCCCGATCCCTCGCCCGATCTTCCCCTCGTCCAAGTCGAGGCCTCCCTATAAATACCCCGCCCGACCCCTTCCCCACTTTTCCCCTCGCCCGACCCTCTCCTCGCTGCAATCCGTCGCCGAGCACCCGAGCCGCCTCCGCGCCATTGCCACCGTTCGGGCCGCCCCGAACCACCTCGAGCTCGCCCGACTCCACCCCCGAGCTCCCCTTGCTCCGCCGCACCCGCCGAAGGCCTCCGCCGTCGTCCCCGACCACCGGAGCCACCGGAGCCGTCGTCGCCCGAGCCGCCGTCGACCATCGCCGCCGTCGCCGCCACGGTACGTCGCCGGAGACCACCCCCACCGTTAGATCTAGACGTAGGGTCCTGATTAGATCCCGAAGGGGTACGGTTTTATTTAGGGTTTAGTTTAATGAACCGGTTTAGTTCCGGTTTATTTTGGTTTTATTTAGGTTAGTTTAGACCGGCCGACTCGGTTTTTAATCCCTCGGGCACGATTTAGTTAAATTACGCCGATGCGTTAGATAGGCCCATTAGCCGGTTTTTCCTTTTTAGTTAATTTTTTCGTTTCTGTTTTTAACAGAATAGTTTCTGTTTTGTAAAATCCATATCTTTTAATCTACTTAATATTTTTAATTGATTCTTTTTTTGTTGGATTGCAAATTTCTTGTAGTTTCTGTAGAAAATATAATTAGTCATGTTTAAATTATTTAAAATTGCTTTATTTTAGATTTAGACAGATTAGTAATTCTGCTATAAAATGAGTTAGGAATATTTTATTTTAGTGATTCTTTTTATCACAACTTTGTTTTGACCTTACCTAACCGTAGGAATTTATTTGGGCATTTTATATTTAATAAAAAATTAGTTTTAATCAGAATCATGTTATTCCTATTTATTTAACTAGCTACTGTTTTCCTATTGTTTCATATAGCAAATAATTTTATTTTTCCTATGTGATAGTTTATTCTAGGTTAGTTTCTGTAACTTTAGATCAGGAACTTTTATTTACAATAAATAAAATTTTTATTTTCATTTTTCTTACTAGAATTGTATTAGGCCTAATAGGAGTTCTATAATAGATTTTAATGTGATTCTTTTTGCTCCTAGTTGCATGATGATTTCTTTTCTGTTAGGTAGCAAAAACCCATGCTTAGGTTCTGTTAAGAAAAATTTTGTTGTGAAAAACTATTTCTTGGTTGTTGTTTGATGTGGCAAAAGCATTGATTTGGATTTCTTCGAGTTTTCTTTGGGTTTTGGTTCAATTGTTTTGTGTGTTATGTTAGCATGCTGTTATGTTAAATTGTTTGTATGCTCTTATGCTTATATGAATATTGTTTGCCTCGGTAGAATTTCCGGAGTGCGAAGCTTGCTACCACGAGTCTCTAGCTTTCGAAGAGCGTCAGCAAGGCAAGTCATTGATCATATTTCTTTTACTATACCTATGATTTTATTGCATTAGTTATACCTCCCCACCATGCATGCAGTAGGAGAATTTGAAGTTATGTTCTTGAGTAGTATCATGAGGTAGGATGAACCCAATTCCCTTGTTACCATTGCGGGACGAAGTAGTTTATTTTGCTATGCTCAGAGACGGGTTGGTTGAGTGAATCATAAGGGAGATGTGAGAGTCAAGATGATGACAACCCCATGACTTCAAGCAACAAGATGGACTTCAAAATTCACTCTTGGGTGGAGGACGGTTGACGGGCACCTGGAGAAAACCGGTGGTTGGCGGGATGCATGGAGAAGCGCCATGACATCTGCGGAAAGCTTCACCCAGCCACCAAGAGACGGATGTATACCCCATTGATCGGAAGCTTACTGTGCAGCCGCAAGCCATTATGGGCTCGCTTGGTCAACCCTAGTTGTGACTCTGGCGGACGGTGCTACGAGATGTAGAAGAACGGTAGGATTGGATGGGTACCGCGGTGGCCGAAGAACTCTTGGAAGACCCTGTTTGTTCGTCCGCCTTCAAACACCATGTAGTGCGAAGACTTAAAAGGAGGGAACGAATCTTGCGGGTAAAGTGCGCAAACCTCTGCAGAGTGAAGATCTAATCGGTTAGCCGTGTCCCCGGTTACGGACAATTTGAGCCTCTGGAACTTGGAAGTATTTCGGATATCTCAACACCAAAATTAATAAATTAATTGAGGGGATTATTTAATTGGGAATGAGACATTGGTTGGCGGAACCATCTCAATAATTACCAATATTTTGTAGTAATTGCAAACAAGTCCTTATTGTAGGGAAAAACTGGCTTTTCACAAAATGATGAAACTTAGAGCCCCACAGCCAAATTGCATATAGTGTTAGTAATTTTTATTATTGTTCTCTTCATGACTTGCCAAGATATTCAAAATGCTGATTCTACACGGCTGCAACGCCTTATGTTGCAGAGGATTATTCCGATCGGGAGTGAGGCTACGATCCACGCTTGGCGATTGCCCTTTGGAGTCGGATGGACTCGCTATTCTTCTACGCTCCGCAGCTTATTTAGTTTATTTCTCATGAGTTGGCCTTCGTCGAATTTATTCTATTGTAATAAAGACTAGATATGAGAATCGTAATAAATTCAGGTGTGATTGAACTTTGATTATTTCATCAATGTACTGTGTGTGCCAAGATGATCTTGGGATGGTACAGCTACACAGAGACTTGACCGATTTTGGGTCGGGTCGCTACATTCATTAAGGACTTTTCTAAAATCTCTAGGCCTCTCGACTAATTTATTGCAAAAGATATTCCTTTTGTCTTTGATGATGATTGTGTAGAAGCATTTGAAACACTTAAGAAAGCCTTGATCATCGCACCTATTGTTCAGCCACCGATTGAATTTACCTTTTGAAATTATGTGCGATGCTAGTGATTATGTCAGAGGTGTTGTTTTAGGGCAAAGAGTCGATAAGAAACAGAATGTTATCCAAGATGCTAGTAAGACTCTTGATACTGCCTGAGAAATTATGCTACTACTGAAAAAGAGTTCTTAGCAGTTGTGTTTGCATGTGATAAGTTTAGACCTTATATTGTTGATTCCAAAGTCACTATTCACACCGATCATGCTGCTATTAAATATCTTATGGAAAAGAAAGATGCTAAGACTAGACTCATTAGATGGGTTCTCTTGCTCCAAGAATTTGACTTGCATATTATTGATAGAAAGGGAGCTGAGAACCCGTTATGCATAACTTGTCTAGGTTAGAGAATGTTCTTGATGACCCACTGCCTCTTAATGATAGCTTTCCTGATGAACAATTAGCGGTCGTCAATGCTTCTCGTACTGCTCCTTGGTATGCTGACTATGCTAATTACATTGTTGCTAAATATATACCGCATAGTTTCACATACCAGCAAAAGAAAAAGTTCTTTTATGATTTAAGACATTACTTATGGGATGATCCACACCTTTATAAAGAAGGAGTAGATGGTATTATTAGACGTTGTGTGTCTGAGCATGAACAGGAACAAATCCTACGCAAGTGTCACTCTGAATCCTATGGAGGACACCACGTTGGAGATAGAACTGCACACAAGGTACTACAATCTGGTTTTTATTGGCCTACTCTTTTCAAAGATGCTCGTAAGTTTGTCTTATCTTGTGATGAATGTCAAAGAATAGGTAATATTAGTATACGTCAAGAAATGCCTATGAATTATTCTCTTGTTATTGAACCATTTGAATGTTTGGGGCTTTGATTATATGGGACCTTTTCCTGCCTCCAATGGTTATACACATATTTTAGTTGCTGTTGATTACGTTACTAAGTGGGTAGAAGCTATTCCAACTAGTAGTGCTGATCATAACACTTCTATTAAAATGCTTAAAGAAGTTATTTTTCCGAGGTTTGGAGTCCCTAGATATCTTATGACTGATGGTGGGTCACACTTTATTCATGGTGCTTTCCGTAAGATGCTTGCTAAGTAAGATGTCAACCATATAATCGCATCTCCTTATCACCCGCGGTCTAGTGGTCAAGTAGAGTTGAGCAATAGAGAGATCAAATTAATTTTGCAAAAGACCGTGAATAGATCTAGAAAGAATTGGTCCAAAAAACTTGATGATGCATTATGGGCCTATAGAACTGCATACAAAAATCCTATGGGTATGTCTCCTTATAAGATGGTTTATGGAAAAGCATGTCATTTACCTCTTGAACTTGAACATAAAGCATATTGGGCTATTAAAGAGCTCAATTACGACTTCAAACTTGCCGGTGAGAAGAGGTTGTTTGATATTAGCTCACTTGATGAATGGAGAACCCAAGCATATGAGAATGCCAAGCTTTTCAAAGAAAAAGTCAAACGTTGGCATGATAAGAGAATACAAAAACGTGAGTTTAACGTAGGAGATTATGTGTTATTGTTCAACTCTCTTTTAAGATTTTTTGCAGGAAAACTTCTCTCAAAATGGTAAGGTCCTTACGTTATCGAGGAGGTCTATCGCTCGGTGCTATAAAAATCAACAACTTTGAAGGCACAAATCCGAGGGTGGTAAACGGTCAAAGAATTAAACATTATATTTCAGGTAATCCTATCAATGTTGAAACTAATATTATTGAAACCATAACCCCTGAGGAATACATAAGAGACACTTTCGAGAACGTTCCAGACTCCGAAAAGGCATAGGTATGTGGTACGGTAAGTAAACCGACTCCAAAACAACTCTAATGGCAATTTTTATCAGTTTTGGATTATTTAAGAATTTAGGTAGAAAGAAGTAGTCCGAAAGGGACACGAGGCTCCCGCTAGAGGGGAGGCCGCCCCCCCCCTGTAGGGCCCCCCCTGTAGGGCGCGCCCCCTATCTCGTGGGCACCTCGTGTGCCTCCCGGACTCCATTTTCTTGTATGTTACGTATTTTGGTCGGTAAAAATTCATTATATATACTCCCGAAGGTTTTGACCACCGTATCACACAAATATCCTCTATTTTCGTTTCGAGCTGCTCCTGTTGCAGAATAAAGCAAGATGTCTTCTCAGGAGTCAGTTGGGGAGAGCCGGGTGTCTCACCCAACGCCAGGTCCAGGAGCAAATAGCGACGCCTATCACTTTGGACCATCAACGGAGGATGAGATGGAGGCTGATTTGAAAAGGATAGATGCTATGGGGGAGGATCAAGAAGTTACCTCTCGTCTTCGAGCAGAATTCACTATGTGGGAACTACCTAGCCTAGCTGTCCCTACTTCGGTCACTCCTTCCAACTCTATATTTCTTTCTTATGAAAATATGAAAAAGAGTTTCACTTGTTCTCCAGAAGCTATGCAGCATCCTTGGGTAAAAGGAGCCTTGTCCATTACGGGAAAGCTCCGTAAAGAAAATATGGACCTCAAACAACAAGTCAATAAGTTCGAGAAGGAGAACCGTATCTTGAAGGGCATAATCGCCAAGAAGATCATAACACCAACCATGAAGAAGGAGAAATAATCACATGGGTATGGGCACTCCCCTTGGCAACTGCCAAGCTTGGGGGAGGTGCCCCGGTATGGTATCACCATCACACTCCTATCTTTACCGCTTTATTTAGTTTGATCCTTTTAGTAGTATCTTGATCTAGTAGATTGAAGTTTTGATATCAAGTATTTTTGAGTTTTGCTTTGTGATCTATTTATGTAAGCGAGTCAGTGTGCTATCTATAATAAAGATTAGTGTTGAGTCAAGGGCTTTGCTATGTTGCTATGATCTTGAGAAAGTAGAAAGAACAAAAGAGTTCATATTGATCTTATGGATAGTGATAACTTCACACATAGAAATATAAGGCATAAAAATTGTTGAGAATTGATGAACGTAGCCTTGGTCATCGTTGCAATTAATAGGAAGTGATAAGGAAAGACGGGTTCACATATAAATATATTATCTTGGACACCTTTTATGATTGTGAAGCACTCATTAAGTATGACATGCTAAAAGAGTTGATGCTGGACAAGAAAGACAACGTAATGGTTTATGTTTTCCGACATCTCAGTTAAAGTATATTGTCATTGACCTTCCAAACATGTTGAGCTTGCCTTTCCCCCTCATGCTAGCCAAAATTCCTTGCACCAAGTAGAGATACTACTTGTGCTTCCAAATTTCCTCAAACCCAGTTTTGCCATGAGAGTCCACCATACCTACCTATGGATTGAGTAAGATCCTTCAATTAAGTTGTCATCAGTGCAAGCAATAAAAATTGCTCTCTAAATATGTATGACTTATTAGTGCAGAGAAAATAAACTTTGTACGAACTTGTTGTGGAAGTAATAAAAGCGACGGACTGCATAATAAAGGTCCACATACAAGGGGCAATATAAAGTGACGTTCTTTTGCACTAAGACTTTATGCATCAACCCTAAATGTGCATGA
Organism: Aegilops longissima; assembly: GCA_021605205.1. Lineage (NCBI taxonomy): Eukaryota > Viridiplantae > Streptophyta > Magnoliopsida > Poales > Poaceae > Aegilops > Aegilops longissima. The sequence continues at coordinate 142,410,576 of CM038676.1, read as the reverse complement.
CAACCTCTGCTTCCCTCTGCGAAGAGCCTATCTTTTACTTTATGTTTTACTTTATGCTTGAGTCAAGGTGATGCTCACCTTTCCCTTTTTCATTTTATCCTTTGTCAAGCTCCTCGTGTTTGAAAGATCATGATACATATATCCAATTGGATGTAAGTTGGCATAGGCTATTATTGTTGACATCACCTAAACGTGAATATGTTGGGAGGCAACACAATAAGCCCCTATCTTTCTCAGTGTCCGGCTGAAACTCTATAACCACAAGTATTGCGTGAGTGTTAACAATTATAGGGGACTACGAGATAGTTGAGTATGTGAGCTTGCTGAAAAGCTCTATTATTGACTCTTTCCGATGTTATGATAAATTGCAATTGCTTCGATGACTGAGATTATAGTTTGTTAGTTCCCAATGAGGTTTTGAACCATACTTGATATTGTGAATTGTTTATTACTTGAACATGGGAAATAATATGACAAAAATCTATATATGTTGCTGTTATTAGAATGATCATGATGCCCTCATGTCCGTATTTTATTTTTATCGACACCTCTATCTCTAAACATGTGGACATATTTTTTGATTTCGGCTTTCGCTTGAGGACAAGCGAGGTCTAAGCTTGGGGGAGTTGATACGTCCATTTTGCATCATGCTTTTATATCAATATTTATTTCATTATGGCCTGTTATTACACATTATATCTCAATACTTATGGCTATTCTCTCTTATTTTACAAGGTTTACCATGAAGAGGGGAATGCCGGCAATGGAATTCTGGCCGAAAAGGAGCAAACGTTGAAACCTATTCTCGCACAACTCCAAAAGTCCTGAAACTCCACGAAACAACTTTTTGGATTTTATAAGAATTTATGAGCGAAAGAAATAGGCCAGGGGCCCACACCTATCCAGTGTGTGAGGGCCCCCAGAGGGCGCTGCCCCTATCTCTTGGGCCCCATGGGGCCTCCGCATCCATCTTCTGCTATATCATCACTTTTACCTGGAAAAATCGTAGGCAAGCTTACGGACGAAACTCCGCCGCCACGAGGCGGAACCTTGGCGGAATCAATCTAGGGCTCTGGCGAGCTGTTCGTCGGGGACACTTCCCCGGAGGGGGAAATCATCACCAACGTCATCACCAACGATCCTCTCATTGGGAGGGGTCAATCTCCATCAACGTCTTCACCAGCACCATCTCCTCTCAAAACCCTAGTTCATCTCTTGTATCCAATCTTGTATCAAAACCACAAATTGGTACCTGTGGGTTGCTAGTAGTGTTGATTACTCCTTGTAGTTGATGCTAATTGGTTTACTTGGTGGAAGATCATATGTTCAGATCCTTTATGCATATTATTACTCCTCTGATTATGAACATGAATATGCTTTGTGAGTAGTTACGTTTGTTCCTGAGGACATGGGTGAAGTCTTGTTATTAGTAGTCATGTGAATTTGGTGTTCGTTCAATATTTTGATGAGATGTATGTTGTCTTTCCTCTAGTGGTGTTATGTGAACGTCGACTACATGACACTTCACCATTATTTGGGCCTAGAGGAAGGCATGGGGAAGTAATAAGTAGATGATGGGTTGCTAGAGTGACAGAAGCTTAAACCCTAGTTTATGCGTTGCTTCGTTAGGGGTTGATATGGACCCATATGTTTAATGACGTGGTTAGGTTTACCTTAGTACTCCTTTTTGTAGTTGCGGATGCTTGCAATAGGGGTTAATCATAAGTGGGATGCTTTTCCAAGTTAGGGCAGTACCCAAGTACCGGTCCACCCACATAACAAATTATCAAAGTACTGAACGCGAATCATATGAACGTGATGAAAACTAGCTTGACGATAATTCCCGATGTGTCCTCGGGAGCTCCTTCTTTATTATTAGAATTTGTCCAGGCTTATCCTTTGCTACATAAAGGATTGGGCCACCTTGCTGCACTTTGTTTACTTTATTTACTTTTTGCTCGTTACTATTTATCTTATCACAAAACTATCTATCACCTACTATTTCAGTGCTTGCAGAGAAAACCTTACTGAAAACCGCTTATCATTTCCTTCTGCTCCTCGTTGGGTTCGACACTCTTACTTATCGAAAGGACTACGATAGATCCCCTATACTTGTGGGTCATCACCCGTCCAAGGGGCGCCACCCTCCATCGCATAGGAAGGCGCGCCCGGCGCCCTCCTTGGGCAGGGCTCGGGGGCTCTCTCCTGGGGAGCCATCGACTTTGCGAAGATCACGAGGGAGGCGCTTGGGCACCACTTGGAGGCGTTCTTCGCGACACACTTCCCTCAGGAAGGCGCAAGGAAAGGAGAACCCAACCCTCGGGAGTTCATCACCAAGGTCGCTCAGGAGTTGCAGGAATCGAGAGTTATGCGCGGCAACCGCCGCCTGCCCAGCGTAGCTTCCCATCCAGGCGAGGATGGCGGGCTGCGCGTCTGCATCGACTACCCAGGGCTCAATCGAGTCGCGTCTCAGGAGTGCTTCTGGCCCTCGCGCGGGTCCACCGCACAGCTACGTTCGCATGCCCTTCGGCTTGCCGAACGCGACTGCTGCCCACCAGCGCCTGATGAGAAGCATCCTGGAAGCTCAGGTGGCCAAGCATCACGCGTTCCTGGAGGAGATGGAGATGGACCTCAGCGAGCCGCCCGGACCTCCTGAGCCGCCTGAGGCTCGGAGTCCCGAGGGCTCGTGAGGATCGGCTTCTTCACCCTGCACCGCCAACTACTCCGACACTCGTTCTACAATGGTATCAGGTGACTTCTCTCAAGTTTCGTTTTAGCTGGGAGCGCCCCCAGGGCCGCATCATTCCCAGGTCGCGTGGGTGCGTCCCTGCGGCATGTATCCGTTTTTCTTATGTCTTCTGCTTGCCTCGTTGGGGGCGCCCCTCGGGCTGCATCATCCCCAAGCCGCTCGGGCCTGACCCAGTGGCGTTTGCTTTCTCTGCATCTATCTAAGTTGCTTAGTTTCTTCATGCTTGACCTACCCATGATTGTCGTCCGCCGCCCACCACGGGTCTATTTTTCCTCATGCGGATCGCTTGCACGTTAAAAGGGGGGCGCCTGAGCATCGCGACTCATGGGCTCTTACTGGCTCTCCAGCCCTCACCCCCTGGCCTTGACCCACGGCATCGCGACCTGTCATACCAGCGGCGGCTGAGCTTGCTCGAGGGCCGGGACCTGAGGACGTAGAGCATTCACATTTTAACCACCTTGCAGGAACATACCATTGACAAAGGCCCAGAGCCAGGCGCAACCCGCCTCGAGGTAGGGCCTCGTGAGTCCCGCGCTGGCTCACGGGTGCCCAGATACACCTCTCTTAAGCCCTACCGTGCCGGCCACGTGTCAGGGCGGGGCTGTACACGCCCCGGGGGATCCTCTCGGAGGGGAGCCCCCCTCCCACGTACCAGTGGAAGCACCATGCTCCGCGCTGGCTGACTACACTGCCGAGGAGCGGCTATGCCCGTACACATACGGAAGCGCTATGCTCCGTGCTGGTGATAAACAACTGAGGGCAGCCCACGGCTGCATCAACCTCAGGGAGCCCAGAGCTCAGTGTCTGGCCCCATCGCAAAGCCTCCCCTCGGGAGTGCCGCGCGAGGGGGCTGGACACGGGGGTTGCGCCCGGGTCACACCCGAGCACATGCCACCCAGCCAGGTCCCTCGGACCTGGTCGTCGCGCGCCCCTCCCCGAGCGGAGCCAAGGTATGAAGACTCGTTTGAGCGTCAAGGGGGACTCCTGAGCATCGCGACTCAGGAGCCTAACTGGTCACGTAGCCCCTCACTCCTTAGTTCCGAAAGGCTAACGGCGGTTGAGGTATGCGCGGGGCTGGGCCCTGCCGATGTAGAACGACAGATCCTCTCTTCTACACCCTCCCTATTTTCCGTTTGCGTGTCAAGGGGGACTCCTGAGCATCGCGACTCAGGAGCCTAACTTGCCACGTAGCCCCTCACTCCTTAGTCCCGTCCTGGTGATCCGGTCGAGGCTAACGGCGGCTGAGGTATGCGCGGGGCCAGGCCCTGCCGACGTAGAACACAAGCAAATAGGAAGGAAATCGCAAAATCTAGCAAATCCAGAAGCAAAAATTACAGACCATAGTTTGTTCTCACAGTACCAGACACGAATTTAAATGCCTCCACAAGGCATGGTGCATGTTGCAGGAATCAAAGTAGGAAGAGGCCGCGAGAAGATCACCCCTGGGCCGCGCCACCGCTCGTGGTGGAGTCGCGCTTGTCAGCCCCATTCCCTGGAGCTGTGGAGCCGGCAGCGCCTCGCTTGGGCGCGGTGTTGAAGGCAAGGCCTCCGTCGGCCCTTGACGGCTTCGGCAGCGGCGGCGGAGCGCTTGGCGTCCACGGGATCCAGCAGGTCGTCAAGGTTGGCGTCGGGGTTGCGGAGGTAGACGTGGCTGAGGATCCGCGTCAGCGCTGCGGAGGAAAGGACGCGAGCTTCAACTTCGGCCATGGGGCCGATGCCGATCATGACTTCCTCAAGCGCCTCGACGAGGAAGGGAACCAGCTTGGCGGGGCCTTCCTTGGCTCCAGCCAGCGGTTTCTCCATGCCCCTGTCATATAGCGTCTTCAGCGCTACGCGATCCCTCTCCTCGTAGCGCGTGAAGGCCGCGCGATCCTCGGCCAAGACCTTCGCCTCGGCGTCTAGTTCGATCCTCTTCGTCTTCAGCGCCTGCTCCAGCGTCTTCAGCCGGTCGCGGTCGGCTGAGAGTTCGGCGTCACGGTCCTTAACAATAGCCTCCCGAGCCTTCATCTCCTCCTCCTTCACCTGGTGGTCGTGAATCTCCTTGGCGAGCTCATCACGTAGCCCTTGCAATTCGCCCTCCAGCGTCTTGCAGTAGCCCTTGGCAGTTGAGGCGTCCTTCAACGCCGCGTCGCGAGTGGCCATGGCCTGGGAGGTGGCTTTCTTCCCCTCCTCGGAAGCCGTCACAGCTTGGCCCAGCGCCGCTCGGACGGAGGCTTCAGAACGAACCCAACTGGAGACCAACTCCAGGCGCCCGGCCACCAGGCGGAGGTCCGCGCTCCGAAAATCCTCCCGCAGCCGACTCAGTTCGTCGGCGGCACGGTCCAAGGCAACAGAGGAAGTAGAGGAGACGGGCGCCGGCGGAGTAGGAGGAGAAGATGGCAGCGTGATCACAGCTTGGGAGGAAGGGACCTCCTGAGCCTCGGCCACCTCGGCGACAGCATCAAGCGTAGGCACCTCCAGAGTCAGCGGGGCCACGGTGGCTCACTCCTTGCCGGAGCATCTCTGCTGGCCTCGCGAGGATGACCGGGCAGGGGACATGCGGGCCCCACTACCTCCCTTTCCCGCGAGTGAAGACGCGGCCACGACCAAGGAGCCCGTCCCAGGTGGGGTCTCCGCATCTCCCTTCAGCCTCTTCGCCGCGGGTAGCAGCCTACCCAATAAAAGATGTCAGGCCTCGATAGCAGAAGACAGGAACGAGGCGGAATTCGAACACTTACTGGTTGACTGCCGCGGGATCCCACGGACTCCGGCCAAGCTTGAAGCCTGAAAGCCTCTTGTGGGGATCAGCCTCGGGAGGCCCAGCCACAGGGGAAGGTGCACCTGAAGCGCTAGAACTGACTTCGGCCGATGCGAGGGCCGGGGTAGACCCTCGAGACCAGAGCCGGCGAGTACCAGGCCGATGCGGCCCCAGCCGGGGTCCTGCGGGGTGCCATTGCTCGCCTGGGAGAAAGGATGCGACAGATCTGGAGATTTTGGAAGCAGGAGGGCGAAGAGCAAGAAAGGGGATCTGGAGCAAGGAGAATGAGAGTAATGAAGGTAAGGCTAACCCCAGACCAGCCTTTTGTCAGTCGAGCAGTTGTCGAGGCAGCGTGGGGAAGCGGAGACGCCCACGTCCAATCAACCGCCACGCAGCGCCCAAGGCCGCAGGCTGATGGGGCCCGCAGCGCTCCGCACTTGCCCCTTCGCTTCTCCGCTAAGCCAAGTCCGAGCGCGCCTTGGGCCCGGGATCTTGTCGGCGTTCGGGAACGGGGTCCCTGACTTGCTCGCTGCGGCTCGCGGCGTGGTTTCAAGTGGTGGCCCAAGACGCCCATCTTCATCAACAAGAAGACTCATGACCCTCGCGAGGGGCCAAGCCTCGCGGGGCGGATGACACAAGACTTCCTCAGGAGTGACCTCGCCAGGCAGGCTCGCGAGGAGGCGGAGAGAACAAGGCAGGGTACCTCGCGAGGTGCTCGTGACGCAAGCCATGACGATCGAGACCAGGCGGGCGCCAGCCTGCGCTGTGTCCTCGTTTCCTCTTTGGTGCAAAGGGGGCAAGCACAGACGTGGAGTACCGAGGCATCAGGCAAAGGTTGCCATTTCAGTGCAACGAGACCAAGACCAGCGGAGTGGCAGGATGAAGGTCACCGTGGAGCCCAAGACGGCGTCATCGCCAGTGCTTTTGGTAGCCGAAGACCAACTTTAGTCAGGATAACCTGTACTAGATGTTCCCCTTCAAAATGGCCGTTGTTGGCGCCCTTCCCGCTCAATATTTGGGAAGAGGACCAGGGCCTCTATAAATAGAACTATCCACCACTGTAGCCAGGGAGATCGGAGAGAGGGCCCTAGCCAGAGAGAGAGGCGATCGAACTCACCCAAGCAGTTCATCGCACCAGCTCAAGAACACCTCTTGCGAGGCTGTTCTTCCCCTGTACTGTTCATCATCAGCCCCTGAGGCAATCCACCACACCACACACTGGAGTAGGGTATTACACCGCAATGGTGGCCCGAACCAGTATAAATCTTGTGTCCCTTGTGTTGTTCATCGTTTTCAGCTTAGATCTCACGAGGCGATCGGACGTAGATCGGTAGGGGAGAGATCTTCGTGCGCACCCCAGAGTTCGAACCTTAAGGGTCTGCCAGAACCCAACATCCGACAGTGTGGGGCGCAGGAGCTGCTTGCGCCCGATCTGGAGGTCGGTGGGGCTTGAATGGATGGCCGGGGGGGGGGGCGGTGCCAAGCATGGCAGTGCGGTGAGGTCGAGGGGAGGGCACAGGCAGGGGAGGAATACTGGGCCGGTGGTCGCTGGCGTTTCGAGGAAGATCGTCAACACTGACTGGCTGGAGGTAGATGAAGGCGGTCTGCCCGTTCTTTGTACATTGGACGGTGCAGAAAAAATGGACTGACCTATTTTCTTTCAGTCGACTGTTATTTTATTAGAATCTTGTAGTAATTTAGTGTGCCATGCATGTCGTAGAGCTATCATATGTCTCCCGTCATTTATTTCTCACCGACCTTCTATCTGCTACCTTTACACTGTACTAATTGTGCACACACTTCACCCATACTCACACTATTGTTTTTTTATGCATGGGTATTTCAGACTCGACGCAGGTGTTGATAAATGCGAAAAGAAAAGACGTAAGTCGCTCGGTGTAATTCAAGATAAGCACTAAGCGTTTGAGCGCCTAATGGGTGCAAATGTCGCAGCTGGAGACAGCGAACGAGCTCTCATTGATGATCTCAATTGCCACACACAACCATCCTGGTGCTTGCTTTAACTTCGCGCTGTCAAATGTGGTTGCATGTTGCATAGGGTGTCTAGCTTGTGTTGCTTCCAATTTGGTTTAATTGCATCTGCTTACTTTACACATTATACCTTTGGTAATGATATGCCTTCCTGTTTTTGATACATACTACATATGTCTATTAACCATGTTCGTACATCAAACTAATGCTCTTTTGTATCCCTCGCCAATCACTTATGATGAGACAGTCACCCGAGTGGGTTACTGTGAGACGCCCTAATCGTTTAAAGAGTGCAGTGTCATCCTCCCCACATGATTCTCAAGAAACAGCAAGGCTAAATGAAGATAGTCAACGTAGCTCTCTAGTCGATCACCGCAATTACCCCACACCACCATCGTAGGTTCTTGCTCTTACTTGGTAGTGTGATATGCGGTTGCATGTTGCATATGGTGTCTACCTTGTAATGCTTCTAATTAGGGTAAATTGCATCTGCTTAGTTAACACATTATACCTGTGAATATGACATGCCTTCCTGTTTTGGGTACATACTACGTCTTTCTATTAACCATGTTCTTACATCAAACTACTTTTCTTGTGTATCCCTCATCGATGCTCCTAATTTGTTAAATTGCATCTCCTTAGCTTACACATTATACATGTGAATATGACACGCCTTCCTGTTTTTGGTACATACTACATCGCCTACCACACCATGTTCTTACATCAAACCATCGTTCTTGTGTATCCTGCGTCTATCACTTATGATGAGACAACACAGCGATGGGTTAATATGAGACGCAATACTCTTATAAAGAATGCAATTTCATCCTCTCCACATGATTCTCAAGAAACAGCAAGCCTAAATGAAGATATTGAACGTAGCTCTATACCTGAAGACAGCACTTCCCCTACACCACCATCACATGTGCTTGCTCTAACTTCGCAGTGTGATATGTGGTTGCATGTTGCATACGGTGTCTAGCTTGTAATGCTTCTAATTAGGGTAAATTGCATCTGCTTAGTTTACACACTATACCTATGAATATGACATGCCTTCCTATTTTTGATACACACTACATCTATGTGTTAACCTTGTTCTTACATGAAACTACCTCTCTTCTGTATCCTGCATCAATCACTTACGATGAGTCACCTTTATTCGTTGCATATTGCATATTATTTCTAGCCTGTTGCCATGTATTGCTTCTAATTTGGTCAAATACATTTGTTAGGGCACCCTTTTAATTTGGCAGAGTGATATTGGTTTCATCTTTCATATGGTTTCTAGCTTGCATCGATTCTAACAAGTTCAAGCACCTTGTGCTTAGTTTACACTTTATACATCATACATGTCAATATGTCATGCCGTCATGTTTTTCGTACATATTCCATCCTCCTATCATGCGGCTGCCTTACATGAAAGTAGTGTTCGTCAGTATCATGCATCAATGAGTTCTGAAGAGAAAATTTTATTCCTTTTTCTTGTGGGTTTGACTTGACAAGGCAAAATCAATAAAGAGGAAGGAAAATAGTAAGGAAGGCGATGATGGTGGTCCTCTGCAGCAACGTAAACGGAGCATATGTACCAATTCTCCTTGTACTGATAGTGCATTACAAGGTCCAAGTCTCCGCTCCCCTACTCCACCATCCAAGGTGCTTGCTCTAACTTGGCAGTGTGATATCTGGTTGCATGTTGCATATGGTGTCTAGCTTGTATTGCTCCTAATTAGTGTAAACTGCATCTGCTTAGCTTACACATGATACATGTGAATATGACACGCTTTCCTGTTTTTGGTACATACTATATCTGTCTATCACACCATGTTCTTACATGAAACTACTCTTCTTGTGTATCCTGCATCAGTCACTTATGATGGGACACCTTTAAGTTGGCAGTGTGATATTGGTTTGCGTCTTGAATTCTATCATGTATTGCTTCTAGTTTGATGAACACCACCTATGACGAGACAGTTTTAACTTGGCAGAGTGATATTGATTGCACCTTCCATATGGTGTCTTCCAGTGTTTCTAATTTGTTGAAGTCCCTTCTGCTTAGTTACCACATCATAGGTGTGAATATGTCAAGCCGTCCATTTTTTCTTACATATTCCATCCTCGTATCATGACTTTGCCTTTCATCAGAGTAGTGTTCGTCAGTATCATGCATGAATGAGTTCTGAAGAGAGAATGGTATTCCTTTTTCTTGTCGGTATGACCTCACAATACAAAATCAATAAAGACGAAGGAAATTGGCAAGGCATTGGATGATGGTGGTCCTTCCGAACAACTGAAACGGAGGTTCCCTACAGATTCTACTCCGCCATCCTCCCAACAAGATTCGCAAGACAACGCAAGGCTAGACAGTCAACATAGCTGTGTAGATGATGAGCACATCTCCCCTACTCCACCATCACAGGTGCTTGCTCTAACTTGGCACTATTATATGTGATTGCATGTTGCGTATGATGTCTAGCTTGTATTGCTTCTAACTTTGTTGAATTGCATCTACTTACTTTACACATAATGCCTGTGAATATGACATGTGTTCCTGTTTCTACATCAGACTACTATTCTTGCATATCCCGCATCAGTCACTTATGATAAGGCACCTTTAAGTCGCCTTTGTGATATTGGTTGTGTCTTGCATATGATTTCTAGCATGTAACGCTTCTAATTTGTTGAAACGCCATACAGTTTGAACTTGGCGAGTGATATTGGTTGCATCTTTCATATGGTGTCTAGTTTGCAATGCTTCTAATTTGTTGAAATGCCTTCTGCTTAGTTACCACATCATAGGTGTGAATATGTCACACCATCCTGTTTTTCATACATATTCCATCCTCGCATCATGTGTTTGCCTTTCATCCGAGTAGTGTTCACAAGATCATGCATGCATGAGTTCTGAAGAGCGAATTTTATTCCTTTTTCTTATCGGTTTGACTTCACAATGCAAAATCTTTACAGCTAAAGGAAATTAGTCCGGCAGTGGATGATGGTGGTCCTTCGGAGCAACTCAAACAGGGGGTCTCTACAGATTATACTCCGCCATCCTCCCAACAAGATTCGCAAGAAAACACAAGGCTGGATACCAACGAGCTGTGTAGATGATGAGCACATCTCCCTACTCCACCATCACAGTGCTTGCTCTAACTTGACACTATTATATGTGGTTGCATGTTGCGTATGATGTCTAGCTTGTATTGCTTCTAACTTGAATTGCATCTGCTTACTTTACACATAATGCTCGTGAATATGACACGTGTTCTGTTTCTAGAACATACGTGTACATGATGAGCACATCTCCCTACTCCACCATCACGTGTGCTTGCTCTTACTTGGAACTGATATACGTGGTTGCGTTTTCCGTATGATGTCTAGTTTGTATTGCTTCGATTATGTTGAATTGCATCTGCGTAGCTTACAACTTATACCGCAACGATCACTTACCCATAAGACACATTTAACTTGGGACTGTGATGTAGGTTGCATCTTGCATTGTCTTCTAGCTTGTCCGCTTCTAATTTCTTGAAATGGCACTTACGACGAGACACTTTTTACCTAATAGAGTGATATTGGTTGCATGTTCATATGGTGCCTAGCTTTCATTTCTTCTAATTTTGTTGAAATGTCTTCCGCCATTTTTTTTTCATACATATTCCATCCTCCTATCATACGTGTGAATATGAAATGCTGTCTTTTTTTGTATATATTCCATCCTCCTATCCTGCGCTTGCCTTACATCAAAGTAGTGTTAAATCAGATCATGCATCAACCAGTTATGCAGAGCTAATTTTATTCATCTTCTTGTGGTTTTGACTTCATAAGGCAATATCGAAAATAGGAAGGAAAAGAGTAAGTTAGGGATGTTGGTGGTCCTCCGCACCGACGCAAACATAGACTCTCTAGATTTTCCATCGCCATCGCTAATGAAGTTGAAGTCCCAAGTCTACATGATGAGTTCATCTCCCGTACTCCACCAACGCAGGTGCTTGCTCTAAGTTGACAGTGTGATAATTGGTTTCATGTTGCATATGTTGTCTAGCCTGTATTTCTTCTATTTTGATTAAATTGCACCTGCTGAGTTTATATGTTATACATGTGCATATGACATGGCTTTCTGTGTCTAGAATACACTGCATCTATCTATCATACCATGTTCTTACATCAAAGTACTGTTGTTGTGTATCCCACATCATTCACTCATGATTGGACGCTTTTAACATGGCAGTTTGATAGTGGTTGCATCTTGCATTGATTTCTACGTTGTACTGCTTCTAATTTTTCGAATTGCCACTTATGACAAGACACTTTTAACTTGGCAGAGTAATATTGGTTGCATCTTTCATATGGTGTCTAGCTTGCATTACTTCTATTTTCTTGAAAATCCTTCTGCTTAGTTTGCACATCGTAGCTGTGAATATGTCATGTCGTCTGTTTTCTTACATATTCCATCCTCATATGGTTGTCTTACATCAAAGTATTGCTTGTCCGATCATGCATCAATGAGTTTCAAGAGTGATTTTATTCTTTTGTGTTGTGGGTATAGCTTGACATGGCAAAGTCAAAAAGAGCAAGGAAAATAATATAGTAGGAGTCTTTGTTACTCGTCGGGTGAAACGGAAAAGGTTACGCCATCAAGATTCTGCTGGTACTTATAGTGCAATAGAAGGTCCAAGTCCACCGCTAAATCTACAAAACAAGATCACTGCTCCACCAGGTTGCAGATCCGCTTCAATTGTAACAACATCTCAACCAGTTACTCGTTCGTTTGCTCCGAGGCGGCCGTTCCCAAGCTGCCTTCACACCTAACACTACTTCCAAGCATCACGACACAATAGGACTTGGCAAGATCAGATGAACCTCATGAACATCAACACCAAGACGGTACTGACCGAGTCAAGTTGCAGTTGCATGCTCCTTTATATGTACTCTCACAGTTTGATGTACACTAACACTTTCCATATTCGTTGTTGAACTAGCACCACGGCGCAAGCGGAAACAGACATGAGGAATAATGCTTGACATATTAACAAAATCTAAAGGAGGAAGAATGGAGATCCATTTTGAGGCAGGTTTAAAAAGGCCACGTGATGCTATAGAGTCAGCCAAGTTAGTATCAGAGGCAGCTGTTGCCGTTAGGTGTCATGCACGTATCCTCCCAACGTGGATCCGAAGACAGAATGAGAAAGACAATACCCAGTTTAACACCTTCCTTGACCATTTATCCGTAAGTAATGTTATTCATCGCAATTAGTAATATTGTCTTGCTCTGTCCCATACTTTCTAGCTTCCTCCTAATAAGACTCACATTCTTTTTCAACAGATGAGGTTCAAGTTGGATCCGAAAGATGATGCAACTAAACAAGCATACACTCATGTTTTTCGACCGCTCATGACGAGATCGGTACCACCTTAGAAAATCTCACTTTGAAGGCAAGGCTAACAATGAAATCGCCCAAACATCTCCAAATGGAATATATTACGATGAAGACTGGACAGCCCTTGTTAAACACCTGGTCCGATCCAAAGTATCGTAGGCTATATGTATTTGATCGACCACATATTGAACTTGTATTTATGTATGTGCCTTACAAGTGTATCTTCTTCTAGGCTAACTGTTTGAAGAACAAAACCAACCGTTCTAAAGTGAAATTCCAATGACAACAGGATCTCGTAGCTATATTGCACAATCGCGAGGCTCTTGTAAATAGCTGCTACTTCCTTCTTTTTTTGTGCCATATTATTGTATCTATATTGACTTGTTCCAAATACAGAGGAAAGCCCGTGCGGACCAAAAAGAACCTGAACTGAATGCAATGCAAATCTTCAAGGATTGCCACACCAGCAAGATGAAGGGCATGAGCACACCAGTTCAAGCCACTATTGTAACTCCTTACTCCTCCTGCCTTGAACTGATTGGTACTGTGATGTGTTCATTTAACTACTTGGTTTGCAGCCAATGTCGATTACTCTGTTCACTTTTATTCACAGCTTGTCTTAACGTATCATTTCACCTTACATGGTTTAAAAGAGATGAAGGATATTCTTTTGGTCTTGATCTGTAATCTAGTTGTTATGTTCACGTGCGCACACAATGATAAAATAGCCTGTTTGTTTTATATCTGTTTGCCCATGATATGAATGATGTCATACTATGTTCATCCTACTTTAAACCATGTCTCTTTATCCTTAGATGTCAAGGAATGTGAGGAAATAGACAATACAAGAGGCATGCTACATGGACATATGTTCAAAGTGATTTTATTATGTAGTTGGCACTACAATACATGCTAATGTATTACAAGAGTTCACCAAAATAAGTTATGTATAAACGTTTAACCTACTTTGTTTGTTTTTGTCTCATTAGTAACTTATTTGGTACACTAATCTACAAGTTAAAACTTTCAGGAAGCTATGGAACAAATGATTGAACAACCACAACCACCGAAGGTGACGAGGCTACTACAGGCACAATGTCACCTCTTGCTGCAGTCGTCAAGATCTCTCCATTAACGATGCAAAAAGCACCTTCTGCGTAATTCGGGTTGGTTGTCAAGATAACCTCGTCCAAATCTCCCATCGAACAAAATCTTCCTGCTAGACAGAGTGATATATTTGTGCTCCGGACACAAGTCCAATCCCTAATGGACGTTGTTTCGAAACAAGAATAGTGGTTGAGAAATGTCGTCAAGATATGAATGGTTTTGAAACCGACTATCGACATTAAACCGTTGTTCAAGAGCAATGGCGGAAAAAGGTGGAGATCGTGCTGCTCCATCGATTCTACAACTCAAACATTAGCACTCAGGTCAAATGATATGTGCTTCTATACATCCGATGGTGCTTTTATCTCGAAGGATCAGAAACTTTATGCCAACAGGCCTTTTGTTGTATGGTTGGAATTTATTTTGTTGTGATACAAAATTTATGATGTGCCTCAGCTGCAGTAATTCTGACGCTTTTTTGTATAGTGTAGGTTTATCTTAGTAATGTATTCGCCGAAAGCTACGAGGAGCCCAACATGCCAACATTCGTCGGGCCCATTCCAATTGGGCTAAAACGATTACGGGCGAAATTGGCATGTAGCCCACTAAAAATATCGGGCCTAAATCAGCATAAGCTTTCATATTTTTCTCGTAGGCTCATGCGCATAGTGGGCCTTTAATAGGCCTAAACATAATTTGGGCCCTCGGTAAAAATAGGCCGTTCTGGTGTAAATATCTCGAGCCCATAAAAACATGGGCCTTTAATAGACCGAAGTGAGATTGGGCCCCGACAGCCAAATAACCCATTGGACTTAGCAGGCGAAATGGTGGCCCATTTACGATGCGGATCTTTGACAGGCCGAAATTCGGACGGGCCATAAATGCGCCGACCTAATACACGGGCCTTTAACAGGCCGGAACTTCGGTCGGGCTAGATTATCGTCATTTTTATATGGGCCGTTAATGGGCCCGATATGACGTTGGGCCACATATGGCCCATGGTTTATGTCCGGTGTTAACAGGACGAAAATGACAACAGACCGAAAGTGGCCCAAAGCTATAGTGGGCCTCTAACAGGCCGAATGTCAGACATGGCCGAATATGACCCAAATCCTTCACGGTCGTTTATGGGACAAAAGTTTTGATGGCCTGTAAATGGGCCCAAATGAAGCCGGACCTTTAACAGGCCGGAATTACACCGGGCCGTAATTCGGCCCAATTACTTAACGGACTGTTAACGGGCCAGAAGTGACAATGGGCCGCGTTGATGACAAGTTTAGGATAGGCCGTTGACGGGCCGATTTGACGGAGAATGTTGGGCCTTTAGCTGGGCCGACCCATTATGGTCTGCAGAATCTTGTGGGTTTTAGTCGGGCCGCCCATTATGGTCCGCAAAATCTTGTGGGCCTTTAGTCGGGCTGGCCCATTATGGTCTGCAAAATCGTGTGGGGTTTTAGTCGGGCCGCCCATTATGGTCCGCTAAATTTTGTGGGCCTTTAGTTGGGCCGCCCATTATGGTCTGCTAAATCTTATGGGCCTTCGTTGGGCCGCCCATTTAAACTTTATGGGCCACTTTTGGGCCGGTCCACGTGTCAACATATCATAGGCCCATCTCGACCGCTGGATGAGTGACACCTGTGTTAACGCCGAGTCGACGCGTGGATCCGCTACCAATGAGAATTTTATACGTGGAAAATCGGCATTGGTCGCGGCTGTTAACGGGTTATCAGATCCAAAATCTGACCCGATAGCTTAACGGCGTTCCGTTATGGTGGATGCCACGTGTCGGTCACCCTCGACGAAAGCACTTCTGTGACGCGCGATTTATCGTCATGGAAGTGGACACTTCCGTGATGATAATTTTGGCAATGTCATGGAACACTTCTACGACGGCACAGGTATGGCTATCTTGATTCTGTCATAAATTTGTCATGGATGTACATGCATGACAGAAAACGCGACCTACTATGACAAACACGTATCATCACGGAAGTGTATTTTTTTGTAGTGTATCCTACTATTATTAGTGCTAACCTTTCAGAACATGAAGAAGAAAGATTATTGAAAGTAAGGAAGCACCGAGCTCCTATTGGATATACTCTTGATGATTTAAAGGGCATTAGTCCCACTCTATGTCAACACAAGATTAATATGGAACCTGATGCCAAACCCGTTGTTGATCACCAACGTCGGTTAAATCCAAAAATGAAGGAAGTGGTAAGAATGGAAATCTTAAAACTTCTGGAAGTAGGTATAATCTATCTATAGCTGATAGTAGATGGGTAAGTCATGTTCATTGTGTCCCTAAGAAGGGAGGTATTACTATTGTTCCTAATGATAAGAATGAATTTATTCCACAAAGAATTGTTACATGCTATAGAATGGTAATTGATTTTAGAGAACTAAACAAAGCAACTAGAAAATATCATTACCCTTTGCCTTTTATCGATCAAATTCTAGAAACATTATCTAAGCACACAAATTTTTGCTTCCTTGATGGATACTCTGGTTTTTCACAAATACATGTTTCTCAACCTAATCAAGAAAAGACCACTTTCACTTGTCCCTTTACAACTTATGCTTATAGATGTATGCCTTTTGGTTTATGCAATGCACCTGCTACCTTTCAAATATGCATGACTACTATATTCTCTGATTTTTGTGAAAGGATTGTTGAGGTTTTCATGGATGACTTCTCTGTTTATGGGAAGTCTTTTGATGATTTTTTAAGCAATCTTGATCGAGTTTTGCAAAGATGCGAGCAAACAAATCTTGTCTTAAATTGGGAGAAGTGCCACTTTATGGTTAATGAAGGTATTGTTTTGGGCATAAAATTTCTTAAAGATGTATTGAAGTGGACAAAACTAATGTTGATGCAATTGAGAAAATGCCATGTCCTAAAGATATCAAAAGTATGCTTGTTTCTATAGGAGATTTATCAAAGACTTTTCGAAAATTTCTTGGCCTCTTAGGAATCTTTTGCAGAAGGATGTTCTTTTTGTTTTGATGATGATTGTTTAGAAGCCTTCGAAACACTCAAGAAAGCCTTAATTTCTGCACCTATTATTCAACCACCTGATTGGAACTTGACTTTTGAAATTATGTATGATGCTAGTGATTATGTTGTTGGTGCTGTTCTAGGACAAAGAGTTGATAAGAAATTGAATGTTATTCATTATGCTAGTAACACTACTGCATGATGGTTCAAACACGACAGTCGAATCAGAGACCCTTCGACGAAACTATGTGCGAAACCATAATCGCAAACGGTGGTGTAAAAACCCCGTCAAAAAAGGTGCAAAATGTTTGCGATGACGGATGCATCAAACATGGTTCATATTTTAGTTGCGTGTGCGATGCAGGGCATATGGTTCAGTTCAATTAACTGTTTGCGATGAGGAGGAACAAAAGAAACGGGCAACCAGATGAAGGTGTGTGCGATATACAACATACAATTCACTAGGATGAACTATGTGTGATTAGGCAACACAATGGAAACGGTTCAACTGAACAAGATGTGTGTGATACGCGGCAAACAGGTCCGTAATCAGAAATGTGTGCGAAGACCAATAATAACACAGACGGTTGCTGCTAATAAGCCGTGCAATTTGCTCTGTCTACAGAAGAATAACATGTGTGTATATATATAACTGAAATAAACATCCAATTACATAAGTGACTATATAGATCATTCGCACACACCTCAATAAACAATTGCATGCATTCTAAAGTAGGAGAAATGATCGTCTAGTCATCTACTTCTTGTGATGCTCCTGCCACTGCTCTGTGGCTCGATCCCTCGTCTGGGGGCAGGAAGAAGACACTTCCTCATGTCAACGATCCACCTGTACATCTCGTAGCTTGTGTACGCGTCCTTGGTCACGTACATGACATGTTGTTCATCCAGTCTCTCATGCCACGCATTGTGCCGGGCGTTCTTGTCCTTCTTGCTCTCATTCTTCATCTTCATGTAGTAGGGGTCGATGATGGGCGAGGCGAGCTCAACCAGCGAATTCAGTTTGTTTTTGTCGCTGCCCCAGACCTTGTAGTGGTGCTGGATGTTGACAAGATTCGGGCATTTCAAGCCCGAAACCTTGAGCGCTTTTAGATCGTTGGTGGTGTCCACCGTAGCGAAACTTTAGTCGGAGCTGTTGATAAACCTGGAGAAACGCTCGCAAGGCCTTGTGGCAAGATGGTAGTGGTAGACGAGGACGTCATGTCGCACGCACAACTGGGTGACGGCAACCTTCTGATCATGCCCAACATGACCGATTGTGTACTCGAGGTCGAAGCCGACCACTTGGTACTTGTCCTCGGCAAGGAACTGCTCCATAGTTTGGATGGAGCTCTCCACCGAGACCGGATTGTTCGTGTACACCACCGAGAGGGCCTTCCCCCTCACGTGGGTGTCCACTACGTGATGTGTGGTGAACTGCCCGCCGTTGTCATCGTCGGCCGCTGGGAGCGCCATTGGAGCGACGGGGATTTCCATTGGAACCGATGGATGTCCGCTCTGTATGTGTCGTCGTGGGTGTGCTTATTGTGTCGTGTGACACGATAGATGAAGGTAAATGGCCGCAGGAATAAATGGGGGTCGGGCGGCCTAGATTCTCTGCGCGTCCGCATGGCAGTTTTGCCAGCGGGTAACTGCATTGTCGCGCCGCGCCCGGCGCAACCGCATGCACACGAACGTGCGTGATCGTGCACCGGTCCCAAACACTGGCAGCGCGCGTGGAGGGACGAGGGCAGAGCACCCGGAGGGACGCGAGAGCAGAGCGCGCACGGCAGGATGCGAGCAGAGCGTGCCGCGACCGCCTCAACAATAAGCAACCACATGCATAGAGCAGTTGAACACACAGGAAATGGTCGCCTACAAGCCGGCCGACAGTTGTGTTGCTGCGTAGAGAGTAGTCGTGTCCTATTACCTCCGTCTTGGTCTATTGTCCCCTTTATATTATGTGCCATACTTTGCCCTCAAATTTGACCTACAAAATATTAATGCATGTTATAAAAATTATATAATTGGAAACTATGTTCAAATACGAATCCAACTATATCTTTGGCGACATGCATTCATATTTTATTAGTTAAATCATACTTATAAACCAGGACGGTGGTATAGTAGGTAACTAAATAGCAAACGTTTTTTATTGATCATATGTGTACGTGGCCTTGCGTCCTCCTCTCGCACTTTTGTCACCCCGCTGCCGTAGACGGCTTACAGCGCAAGCTTGCGCAGCACGCGGGGGCGTTCTTTTGGCCAAACGGTGGCGCCAATGAATCGTCGGTGAGCCCATTCCCGTGCAACCTCGCAAGTTCCCGCGCAAGCTTCCCACCTGACTCGGTGAAATCCCCCAAAATCCCAATGCTTACCGGCCTTCTATATAAACCCTCACGGCCGACGAGTCCTGCATCGCATTTTCCCCTCCCTCCCTGTAGCTTATCTCGTCTGCTTCTCCCACAATCGCCAATGGCACCGGTCCGCCGTCATCGCTCAGGCACTCCACCGTCATGAGAGGACAGCTCTAGCTGGGAGGCTACACCGTGGCGGCGGCGCAGCCCCCGGCGTAGTGTAGTGCGCGTGGCGTCCCTGTTGGGTGTGCGCGGAACACCCACCACATGCTCCGCCGCCGCTGCCCGTCGGCAGCTGTTGCCGGCTACCGTTGCCGCCACACCACCTTCGAAAGCCAGGGCCAACGCCCGCTCTGCCGCCGCGGCCCGAAGGCGGGAGGTGGCCGTCATGGCCGCCACCCTACTACCGGCCATCGTGGCCATCACTCGCTCCGCCACCGCGGCCCGAAGGCGGGAGGTGGTGGTCGTGGTCGCCACCCCATCGTCGGCCGCCGTGGTCGCCAGCCCATCGTCGACTACTGGGGTCATCACCCGCTCCGCCACCGCCTCCCGAAGGCGGGAGGCGGAGGTGGATGCCCGCACGTGCGTCAGCGACCTTGCGCGCTACACCGAGTTCCTACGGGAGGAGGAGGAGCGCCTCGTCGAGCACGCAAAGAGCCTTACCACTGCCATGGCCGCGGCACATGCCGCCTCAGAGGCGAGGAATCAAGAGATCTACGAGGAGAACCACCACTTCGAGAGGGGTCGTCTAGAGTGGCAGAGGGCGTTCGAGGTGAGTGTCGCTGAAGCTGCAGCAGCGGCAGGCACCGTATTGCAGTTGTCCAGCTCATCGGTAGGCTCCTCCTCCTCTGCCTCTTACTGAGCGCACTCGACAGAGGAGAGGCGGCCGGAAGTAGTACAAAGCCCCTCCGTAGTAGTAGTATTTAGGGGCTATTTTGTTCAGTTCATTTGACTATAGATGTGGTGGAACTGTACAACGTACTTAAAATTAGCTAGCATATAAAGTAGAACTAGCTATTTCGGTACGTGGTTGGCAACAATTGGTGAAAAGTTTGGCCGGTTCAGCTATCAAGTTGAATTGTTTGTATAAAGAACGACTGCTTAATCTATGAATGAAATCTATGCTTAATTACTGAATTTAGTTGCAAAAATTAGATACTGCTAGTGATTTTTAGCTTCATATTTTGACAAATCAAAGTGTTGCAAGGTTGACAAATGGCAATGTTACTAGATCAACAAATGTCAATCTTTTCAGTTTGACAAATGGCAACATACCCAATATGATAGATGCAAATCTTACCAAATTGTTTGTAAGTGGTTGCACACGGGTCAGTCAAAAGAACCGTTTGCGTTGAAGAGATGCACAAATCCTGCTCTCACTTTGCATACGGGTGTTCTATCTAAAACATTTGCGATCAAGAGTTGCAAAAATCTTGCTCAGCACATTTTCCCTTAGCTTCCCGGGGAAGCTGTCGGTTTGCATACGGGTGTTCTAACTAAAACGTTTGCGATGAGCGTTTTATATTTAAAAACCATTGACATTCAAAGTAAAATCGTTTGATAAGTCTCTACATTAAGAGAGAAAAATGCAAGTTCGGTCAAACCATATCTTTCATTCAGTCATACTATGAATTATATTCATATAATCGAGATATAGTATTAAACCCAAGAAAAAAACTATTTCCGATGGCGGCGGAGGCGGCGTGCCGCGCCGTCGTTGACGTTGTCGTCCTCCGGGATGCCGTTGTTGAAGTCTTTAATGCAGCATAGAATGTTCTTCACTTGTAAATCAAACATCATGTCATCGCGCGATCGAAGGGAGGGGCACGGGAGGACGGCAACTGGCGGCGCTGAGAGGTAGCGGTCGACGGCGGCGGCCCATGCCGCTGAGGGGGGCGCGCGCATGGGCACGATCGCGGCGGGTGCAACCAAACACACGGGGACCGGCGCCGCGGTGGGTGGAGGGGCGCGCACGGGCACAAGCGCTGGCTCTGGCACATACACGAGCTTGCGCGGGTCTGCGGAGACCTCGCTGACGCCCTGTAGCGACCCGACCTCAGACGGTCAAGTCTCTGTGCTTCAGTGTCATCCCTGGATCAGTAATGCTGACACACACAGTACTCAAGGATTTATAACAGAGTAGCAATCACACACTTATTACATCGAATGTCTCAAAAGAGGACTTTTTACAATAAATATGGCTGAAGTCCATCTAATACGATAACAGCAGAAGGCTTGGAAGATAAAGTGAGTCCATCAACTCCAACGGCATGGCTGAGTGCACGACAAACGACCTATGGCACCTTACTCGTCGTCTGAAAAGTCTGCAACATGATACGTTGCAGCCCGAGAACGGGTCAGCACATGGAATATGCTGGCAATATAACACAGTAGAGCAATAAACAGATAAATGCTATCACTACATGCATATTTGGCTGGTGGAGGCTCTAAGATTATATTGTTTTTGCGAAAAGCCAATTTTTTCCCTACAACAAAGGCATAGATTTTATTTAACTATCAAGGTGGTTGAAACATTGAGAATGGTACCCCCTTCTCAGTCCTAATTAAAGTAATCATTAAGAACCCAACAAATTAATTTAGAGTGATGAGATCAAATCAATAATTCAAGTACCAGATACTCAAGATGTCCATAACCGGGGACATGGCTAATCATGATTAGTTTGTACACTCTGCAGAGGTTTGTGCACTTTTCCCCACAAGACTCGATCTCCTCCTTTTGATTTCTTACACTACATGGTGTTTGAGAAACGGTTGACCGAGACACAATCTTTCAGAAGGATTAACTCTAACCCCGGGTAGACAGTACCAAATTACATCCCCTACATCTGCTAGCCTACCACTGGAAGAGGTCATGCAACATACTCAACTATGCCAGAGCCCATAATGGCTTGTGGCTGCACACCGAAGTTTCTAGCATGAACAATCTTATGACCCCTTTGAGCCTGGGTGGCGGACCATAGGAGGATCACACGGTATAACCCCGGGATCTCCTAGGACAACACTGGTATAACCCCAGGTGCCCAAAACCAACAATCCACCTAGATGTGTATTAAAGTTGCCACCTTAAATTGAATCATTAATTAACATCTCACATATGTCATGGATACACTCAAACCCAATCCACGTCTACGAGCATAGCATAGCGATATAAGCATAACGTAGAAGTAACTCCCAAGGGTTTGAAATTAAGAACAGGTAATAGGTTCTACCTCATCATCTACTTCCCAATACCCACAAGTTAATCACATCCTAATCATGCAGTGTTTGTGGATTGTAACTAATGCATAAAAACTGGGTAATAAAGGGGTATGATCAATGTGTTACTTGCCTTGCTGACAATCCGCAAAACTTAGAGACTCGTAGTAGCACGCTTCGCACTCCGGGAATTCTATCGCAAACAAACAATAGCATACATAAGCACTCAAGCAAAGATGCATGGGTAAAACTCAAATAACAATATCTAACCAAAAATTTCAACTGAAGAACTCCGGTTTGCAAAAAGAATTGAATCAAACGGAGCAACGAAACTCAAATTGCGAAAGAAATAAGATCCGATTACTAATCTGGACTAAAGTCAAATTTTACAGTACCAAAATCTTGTTCAAGTTGGTTAAACAGAAAGAGGGCTTTGACACGAAGATCTAGGCGCTTGTTTCACCTGATTTGGATAAACGAGCGAAAATATATACTAGATCGAAGATTAGGGCAGAAATCGCGATCGGAAATCATCGCGAGAAACCCTGGAAAAAGAAAAACTGACGAATAGGCTAACGAACGAACGTTCGCTGTCTGCGACTAACGGACGA
The DNA here is from genome assembly GCA_021605205.1 of Aegilops longissima. NCBI lineage: Eukaryota > Viridiplantae > Streptophyta > Magnoliopsida > Poales > Poaceae > Aegilops > Aegilops longissima. Next base: position 142,387,434 of record CM038676.1, on the reverse strand, counting down.
ACAACATTCGTTAAAACGAACGTACGGACGAACGTCCGCTAAATAAATAAACTGACGGAAAAACCGATCTAATAAAAAAACGAGATCTAGGGTTTCGAAAGAAAACCGAACGGTTTTCTCGCGAAAACCGGCGGCGGCGGCGGCTACCTCCGGCGACGAACGGCGAGGTATCGGCGGGATGGCAGCGTGGCTCTGGTGGGTCTGGCGTGGGGCGGCAAGGCGGCGTGGCTAGGCAACGACGGCGAAGGGTCGGCAACATGCAAGGCTGGAGGCAAGACGGCGGCGTTGGCGGCAATGGCGACGCTAGGGTTTTAAGGTGGTGGGCGACTTGGGCCTCGGGCCTCGGGGGCGCGGCTTATAAAGCCCTAGGCCAAGTGCCCTAGCCGGACACGGCCCGGTAAGTCGGTTCGAACTTTTTTTAAATAAGTCCTGGCGCAGAAAAACTAACGAAAGAAATACTAAACACACTCCAAAAATCCCGAAATAAATTTTCACGGTCCTCTAAAAATATGCCGGACAAAGTGAACATATATTTGGGCCTCTAATGCAATTTTGAAAAACGCGTATTTTTCCTAATTCAAATAAAATTGCAATAAAAATCCAAATAAAATTTATTTATTTGATTTTAATATTTTTCCTCCAATATTTCATTTATTTTGGAGAAGTCATATTATCTCCTCTCATATATTTTAGTTTGAAATATTTTCAGAGAGAAAATTTAATAAAACCAAAATGACCCTTGTTTTAATATTTGATAAAATTCAAATATGAAGAACGTGAAATCCCCAACTCTCTCCGTGGGTCCTTGAGTTGCTTAAGATTTCGAGTATCGCGAAATGAAAATGCAATAAAATATGATATGCATGAATGACCTATGTATAACATTCCAAATTGAAAATTCGGGATGTTAGACGCCCGCGACTTCCAGCTCTGCGATAGTGCTCGGTGACCAGCCCGTTAATGCTATGGGGGTGGTCGCTGGCGTGGGCGCGGGGATGGGAGCTGGGACGGGAGCGGGAGCAGCAACCGCCGTGGCCAGCTCGTTCTGGGCCATGTCCATGAGCCCCCATTCCTCCTTATTTTCCATCTCCTCCGACTCGGAGTCGACTTCACCAAACTTGAAGACTAATGGCTGATGATCCTTCTGCACCATGGAGTTGGTGGAGGTCTGCGGGAGGGAGGGGAATGGGAGGCGAACAGTAAGGCCGCCCGTATTAAGCAGCAGCTCGGGTGCCATTAATGGAGAGGAAGGTGGTCGGCCATGGAAGTCAAAGGGCTCACGTCCCAGTGAGCCTGCGCAGCATACAGCTCGCACGCTTCCCGGTGAGCCTGCGCTTGGAGGACAGCTTGCACGCCTCTCGGTCACCTCAAGACCGGACTGCACTCGTGACGCCTCCTGCTCACCAAGCAGCTGTCCGCACGGCACCTCTTATAGCCATTAAAACAAAGACACGTGGCCTCATGTGAATGGTTAACATAACGCACATGATTTGAATTATACAAACGTTTGCGATGTTAGAGTGGCAGCTATTTGTTTCAAAATGCCTTTGTTGGCTGTTATTCGAGTGCGCCTTCTCTCAAAATGGACACGAAAAATGCCACAGCATGTCGGTTGCCATTCCATGATAGCATGCCAAGTTTCATGAATTTAAGACGAGTTTTGGATTTGCTAGAATTTGAAAACAAAGTATCTCAACGTTTTTCCGGCAATCAACGGTGCCCTGGTGTTTGAAATTCATTCACATTTCTTGCATGGGACCTAAGCATGCACCCAAGGACAAAGATTTGATTTTTCAACCAATTTATATGCATTGTTGCATGTGAATGTAGTTCAAATTTAAATTATGCATATAAATGCATTGAAAACCTCAATTAATGCATAGAAATGTCCAAACGAACCCCAAAAAATCCCAAAAATTGACACAACACTCCTGTTGTTCTATGCTGACACGAGAATTTTTTTGAAAGCAATAAGAGGCAATGGATATCGTTTTGTCCCCAAAGGTGGGACGTTCCCTACCAAAACCATCATACTTGTTGTGAGAAGCTCTGGTTTGTGACAAGTATATACCCAAACCTGCCCCAAATAGGACAAAAAAATTACCATAACATGTAGACGCCGCTCCATGATAGCATTCCAAGTTTCATGAATTTTAGACGAGTTTTGGATTTACTAGAATTTAAAAACCAGGTATCTCAATGTTTGTGGCTGAGTGACGGTGGTAGGGTGTTTGACATTCATTCCCATTTCTTGCATGGGATCTAAGCATGCAACCAAGGACACAGATTTGAATTTGCAACCAATTTATATGCACTGGAGCATGTGCATGTAGTTCAAATTTGAATTATGCACATATATGCATTGAAAACTCAATTAATGCATAAAAATGTCCAAACGAACCCCGAAATCCCAAAAATTGACACAACACTCATGTTGTTCTATTTTGACACGAGAAATTTTTTGAAAGCAATAAGATGCAATGGATATCGTTTCGTCCCCAAAGGTGGGACCTTCCCTACCGAAACCATCATGCTTGTTCTAAGAAGCTCTGGTTTGTGAGAAGCATATACCCAAACCTGCCCCAAATGGGACAAAAAAATTACCACGGCATGTTGGTGACGCTCTATGATAGCATGCCAAGTTTCATGAATTTCAGACGAGCTTTGATTTACTAGAATTTAAAAATTAGGTATCTCAATGTTTGCGGCTGAGTGACGGTGGCAGGGTGTTTGACATTCATTCCCATTTATTGCATGGGACCTAAGCATGCAACCAAGGACACATATTTGAATTTTCAACCAATTTATATGTGTTAGAGCATGTGCTATAGTTCAAATTTCTATTGTGCACATGAATGCACAGAAAACTCTGTTAATGTATAAAAATGTCCAAGCGAACCCCGAAAAATTCCAAAAATTGACACAACACTCCTGTTGTTCTATGTTGACACTAGGAAAAAAAATTTGAAATCGAGAAGAGGCAACAAATATCGTTTCGTCTAGAAAGGTGAAATGTTCCCTATGAAACCATCACACTTGTTGTGAGAAGCTTAGGTTTGTGAGAAGCTTATACCCAAACCAGCCCCAAATGGGACAAAAATTATACCACATCATGTTGATGCCGCTCCATGATAGCATGCCAAGTTTCATGAGTTTCAGACGACTTTTGGATTTACTAGAATTACAAAAGCAAGTACGTCGATGTTTGTCGGAGAGCCACAGTGCCGTGGTGTTCGAAATTCATCCCCATTTCTTGCATGGGACATAAGCATAAACCCATGGATACATATATGATTTTACTACCCATGTTGGTGCACCAGAGTATGTGCATGTAGTTTAATTTTGAATTGTGCACCTGAAATGGCTAGAAAACCAATTTAATGTATAAAATGTCCAAACGGACCCTGATTAATTCCAATTCTTTTACGATACACATATAGTTGCATGTTCACTGCAGATAAAAGGTCTAGCAATTCAAACACCGTCCATTGCCATTGTGACCCCATTATGTAATTCAAATCAAGATGAAAAATCAAGTAGATCCCACACAGTTTATTACCACCAACCGTGTGAGATGCAGTACAAAATATCCTGGAGCACCGTCGGAGTATAGTACGCCTATGGCTTACGCGAGAAGGTGCGTTGGCTATAGTCCACAGCCGGCGTGTCAAGCACACTAGCTCGCTCCCCAAATATCATTTCACTGTTCAATCGTCGCTGGTGAAAGATGGGGACGTGGACCCGCGTCGTGAGGGCAACTTCGGCGGCCCACTCCGGCGACAGCGCGGCCGCAGCCGCCATGCGCGTGCTAACTAGGTGCATGAGCGCGGCCGCAATCTGCGACCGGGCGGCCAAGGCTGCCCAAACGGCCGTTGTTGCTTCTCAGGTGGAGGCAGCAACATCTGCCTCAGGGATAGCAACTGGCGAGAGCGGCACATCAGCTGTCCGTTCCGCAGTGGTGACCTTAACCCTGATGGAGGCTGCCCACGACCATGTCAAGGCCGCCCACTCGCAGCTCGTGGCGGTCACCGCACAAATCGAACGAAGCTTCTCCGACAACGGTCGACAAACCCATGGCCAAAGAGTTGGCAATCGCCGAGAGTGTTCGAGCAGCCGTCCATTTGTAGCGACCTGACCCAAAATCGGTCAAATCTCTGTGTCTGTACCATCCCAAGATCATGCTGGTACTCACAGTACATCGATAAAGTAATCAAAGTTCAATCACACCTGAATATTATTACACGGTTCTCATATAGAGTCTTTATTACAAGGGAATAAATTCGGCTCAAGGCCAACTCATGAGAAATAAACTAATAACACTGCGGAAGCGTCGAAGATAAAGCGAGTCCATCCGACTCCAAAGGGCAATCGCCAAGCGCGGAGCGTAGCCTCACTCCCGATCGAATATACCCGCAACATAAGACGTTGCAGCCATGTAGGTCAGCTTTTGGAATAAGCTGGCAAGTCATGAAGAATAACAATAATAAAGTTACTAACACTATATGCATTTTGGCTGTGGGGCTCTAAGTTTCATCATTTTGCGAAAAGCCAATTTTATCCTACTACAGTGGACTTGCTTGCAAATTACTACAATTGTTGGTAGTTATTGAGATGGTTCCGCCAACCAATATCTCATTCCCAAATTATTAAGTCATAAAACCCCTCAAATTAATTCATTAGTTTTAGTGTTGAGATATCCGAATACTTCCAAGTTCCAGAGGCTCAAATGTCCGTAACCGGGGACACGGCTAATCGATTAGTTCTTTAACTCTGCAGAGGGTTGCGACTTTCCCGCAAGAATCATTCCCTCCTTTAAAGTCTTCGCACTTCATGGTGTTTGAAGACGGACGAATGAAACAGGTCTTCCAAAGAGTTCTTCAGCTACCGCCGGTACCCATCCAATCCTACCGTTCTTCTACATCTCGTAGTACCGTCCAGCCAGCGTCACTACTAGGGTCAACCCAGCCAGAGCCCATAATGGCTTGCGGCTGCACAGGTAAGCTTCCGGTCATGGGGCATCCATCCTTCTCTTCGTGGCTGGGTGAAGCTTTCCGCAAGATGTCATGGCACTTCTCCATGCATCCCGGCCAACCACTGGGTTCTCCAGGGTGCCCGTCAACCGTCCTCCACCCAGTAGTGATTTTCCGAAGTCCATCTTGATCATTGTAGTTCATGGGGTTGTCATCATCATTGACTCTCACATCTTACTTATGAATTTCACTCAACCCAAAACCCGTCTGCGAGCATAGCAAAGTAACTACTTCGTCCCGGGGTCATGGTAACAAGGGGATTGGTTCATCCTACCACATGATACTACTCAAGTTTAATGACTTCAAAATTTCACTACTGCATGCATGGTGGGGTGGTGACAATTCTAATGCACAAAAAACATAGGTATAGAAATAACATGATCAAAACTTGCCTTGCTGATGATCCTCGTAAGCTAAAGATTCAGAGTAGCAAGCTTCAGACTCTGAAACTCTACCGAGACAAACAAATCACAATAAGCATATAGCAATAGGATCACATAATAGCATAAAAAAGTAACATAACACACCAAAACAACCAAATCAAAATCCAAAGGGAAAACTTCAAAGAAAAACCCATTCAAAGTTTTTCCTACTTCAAACAATAGCTAGAATAGTTTTTATATAACAAAAATTTCTTAACATAACCTAATCAGGGTTTTAGGTTAACTTAACAGAAAAGGATTCACTAAGCAACTAGGAGCAAAAAGAATTAATTTAAAAGCTATTATAAAACTCCTATTAGGCCTAATCCAATTTCTATTATGAAAATAAAATAAAACTTTTATTAATTATAAATAAAAGTTCATCCTATAAAGTGACAGAAACTATCCTAGAATAATCAATCACAAGTTAAAAATAAATTTATTTACTAATTAAAATAATAGGAAAACAGTAGCTAGTTAATTAATTAGAATTAATAAGATTCTGCTTAAAACTATTTATTTATTAATCCTAAAATACCCAAGTTAATTTTATGGTTTGGCAATGCCAAAATAAAGTTGGGACAAAAGAATCATCCAAAATAATTTTTCTAACTCAAGTTATAGCAGATTTACTATTCTGGCTAAAACTAAAATAAAGCAATTTTAATTAATTTTAACATAACTAAATATATATTCTACAGAAACTACATGAAATTTGCAAACCAACACAAAAAGAATCACCTAAAAATAATAAACAGAATAAAAGATATGAATTTTTTAAAACAGAAACTATTCTGTTAAAACAGAAAAACAAAAATAAAAGAAAAAGGCCTAATGGGCCTAAACTGTGCACTGGGCGTAATTTAGTCTAAAAGGGCCCTAGGGTTAAACTAAACGGGCCGGCTAAAACAAATAAACCTAACTAATTAATAAACCGGACGAACCGGCCAGTTTTCTAAATAAAACTTATTTCTTCGGGTCTAATCCTAGCCGTTCGTTATGAATCGGACGGGGGTGTCTCGGCGACTTATCAAGCGTCCGGACGGCGGCAGCGGCGGCGCAAGAGAGGCGGCGAGGGTTCCGGTCGTCGGGAGGTCGACGAGTGGCTGTGGAGGATCGGGAGCTCGGGGAAGGGTTTGGTGGAGTCGGGGTTGGTCGGGGAGGTCTAGGGCGGCGACGGCGGCGACAATGGCGGCGGCGAGAGCTTCGGGCTCCGGTGAGCTCGAACGAGAGGGAGAGGGGGTTCCGGCGAGGGCTAGGGGGAATGGGTGCGGGGGCGTCGGCTTTTATAGCCAGGGGCTCGCCCTGCTTGGGGCGATCGGGCGATCGGGATCCGGATCCTCGGGATCCCGCGATCCACGGCGGCGTGGCGTGGGGGCGGGGTAGACGATGGGCGGGCCCATGGTCGATGAGAGAGAGAGGGGGAGCGAGCGGGTGGCCGATGCCAGAGGGTTTGGTAGCGCTGGGAGTGGCCTGGTCGGTATTGGGCCGCCCGATTGGTCAGTGGGCACTGCATTTGGGCCAGCGCTGGTTTTTGCTGGTGGGCAGGGGGTAGTGGCGCTGGCGGGGGTTTCCTTTTTGAATTTATTTTTTATATTAAAACAAAAACAGAAATAAAACAATAACTATAAATATTTTATATAGGGTATATATATACCAAAATGATCAGGGGAATATTCCCTTTCATTTGAACATTTTTCCAAAGGCAAAATCCAAACTTTATGAAAATCCATTTTTTTCAAATTCAAATAAAATTCAGTTTTGAATCCAAAACTTTTGGCATTGTTTCCTCTGATATTTTTGGAGTGTCATGTTTACTCCTCTCATACTTTTGATCAAGTATTTATCAGGCTTAGTTTTTGAAATGTTTCCCACTTGCCAAAGTTTGAATTCAAATTCAAAACTCAAAATTCTCTGAAACTTCAAATGGCATTCAAATTCAAACAGGAATGCATAGGATGCTTAACTATAATTGTAAAACATTCCAAATAGGAAATTTGGGATGTTACAAACCTACCCACCTTAAGATGAATCTCGCCCTCGAGATTCGGGTTGGCTAGCAAATAGGTGCGGGTGGTCTCAAGAAGATCTTCTTGGCGCCCCTGTGTGGCTTCTTCCTCGGTGTGGTGACTCCACAAAGACCTTGCAAAATTTGATGACCTTGCTGCGGGTGACTCGCTTGCAGTCTCGAGACTTCGGACGGTTTCTCCTTGTAGGTCGATCGCTGTCAAGCTGTATGGCCTCTAGGGGCCTTGTGTCTCTCAACGGAACATCGGCCATGTCGGCATGACACTTCTTGGTGAGAAACATGGAAGACATCATGAACTACGGACAATCCTTCCGCAATACCAACTTGTAAGCAACTTCTCCACGACGCTCGAGGATTTTGTAGGGCCAATGAATCGGGTGCTAACTTTCCTTGACACCAAACCTCTTGATTCCACGGCGGAGACACACGAAGGTATGCTCGATCTCCCACTTCGTAAGTCACTTCCTTGCGCCATTGTCGGCATAACTCTTCCGTCTTGACTGTGCTATCTTGAGCCTGTCTCGAATCAGCTTGACTTTCTCTTCGAATCCTTGATAAGATCGGAACCGAAAAGTGATCGATCACCAACACTATCCCACAAAGAATGGTGTTCTCGCACCTCCTTCCGTATAGAGCTTGAAAGGGCCATCTTGATTGGATTGATAACTGTTGTTGTATGAGAACTCTGCGATGGCAAATTATCATCCCAGCTAGACCCATAGTCTAGCACACAAGCTCTCAACATGTCCTCCGAATCTGGTTGACTCTCTCGGTCTCATCCATCTGTCGCGGATGAAAAGTGTCATCAATTCCAGCCTCGCACCCAAAGTTTCATGCAACCGCTTGCAAAACTTTGAGGTAAACTGCGTTCCTCTATCGACACGATTTTCCTCGAACTCCATGCGGACATACGATCCTGGTCATGTAAATCTTGGCCAACTTAGCACTGGTATAGGTAGTCTTCACGGAATGAAGTGAGCTACCTTGGTCAAACGATCAACCACTACCCAGATAGAATCATAACCTGAACGGGTCCTGGGTAATCTGTGATGAAATCCATTCCAAGTTTCTCCCATTTCCAATCGGGAATCGACAAAGGTTGAAGTAACCCAGCTGGCTTCGATGTTCGCCTTTACACGTTGACAAACATCGATATCGCTACGCACTCGGCAATATCCTTCTTCATACCGCCCACCGTAAACTTTGCTTCAAATCCGGTACATCTTGGTGTTGCCGTGGTGAATCGAGTACGGTGAATCATGAGCCTCTCAAGAATTAGCTTCTGAGTTCGGGATCATTGGGTACATAAATACGATCCTCGAACCATATAGTTCCGTGTTCATCCTTATGGAATCCTTTAGCTTTTCCTTCCTCCATCTTTTGCTTAATCTCATCAATTTCCTTGTCCGACTTACGGGCTTCACGAATCCTTTCGCCAAAGTGGACTGAACTTCCGAGTTGCAACAAATCCTTTCGAACTATCTCCGATCGGAGATCTCGAGGTCATCGACTAACTCCTGGGTAATCCTCCTGCCGTAAGAGTATTCACATAACTCTTACGGCTCAAAGCATCTGCTACAACATTAGCTTTACCGGGTGGTAATGCAATCTCATGTCATAGTCCTTTATCAACTCTAGCCATCTCCTCCGCTCGAGGTTCAATTCCTTCGCATGAAAATATACTTCAAGCTCTTGTGATCTGTAAACATCACAACGGTTTCCGGCGAGGAAATGTCTCTGTGTCTTGAGTGCATGCACTACGGCTGCTAACTCCAAATCATGTGTGGCATAATTCATCTCATGAGGTCGTAGCTGTCTGGAGGCATAAGCTACAACTTTACCTTCCTGCATGAGTACTCCTCCGAGTCCTTGACGAGAAGCGTCACAATAAACCTGGTATTCCTTATGTATGTCCGCAAAATCAACACCGGGCTGTGACCAACCGTTTCTTCAATTCTCAAAACTGGCTTCACATTCCTCGGTCCAAACATACTTGGCTTCCTTCTTTAACAGCTCAGTCATGGGCTTGGCAATCTTCGAGAAGTTCTCAATAAACCTCCGATAATATCCTGCGAGTCCGAGAAAACTGCGGATCTCCTTGACTGAAGTGGGTGATTGCCAATCGGTGGTCGATTCAACTTTGGCGGGATCAACTGCTATTCCTTCTCCTGAAATAACATGTCCGAGGAATCCAACTTCCTTCAACCAAAATTCACATTTGCTGAACTTGGCATACGGTGATGTTCTCAAGTTTCTCCGTAACTAGACGCAAATGTTCCTTATGCTCTTCCTCGCTCTTGGAGAAAATCAATATATCATCGATGAACACCACGACAAACTTGTCCAGATATTCCATGAACACCTTGTTCATCAAATTCATGAAGTACGCAGGAGCATTAGTCAATCCAAATGACATGACGGTATACTCATATAAACCATACCGTAGTGAATGCTGTTTTGGGTATATCCTTTCACGGATCTTCAATCGATGATACCCCGATCAAGATCGATCTTAGAGAATACCTTGGCTCCAACTAACTGATCAAACAAGTCATTAATCATCGGCAGAGGGTACTTGTTCTTGATGGTCACTTCGCTCAACGCACGATAATCCACAACCATCCTCAAACTTCCATCCTTCTTCTCTACCAAAAGAACTGGGGCCCAAGGTGATGAGCTTGGACGAATATATCCTTTCTCCAATAACTCATTAATTTGATCCTTGATCTCTTTCAACTCATTCGGTGGCATCCGATAAGGTCTCTTGGATATTGGGGCTGTGCTTGCAATAGCTCGATCGAAACTCAATGTCCCCGTCCGTGGCATTCTGGTAATTCCTCGAAAACACATCGGAAAATCTTGCACCATCGGCACTTCCTCTGAACAACTCCCATGAGGGAATGCACTGATTCTTCATCTGGCTGTGCTGGCTACATACTTGATCCTCTTACGCTCCCGGTGGTGAGCGAGAATAGACTTCTGGGCACGATCTATGTTTCCCTCAAACTTCGTCAACCAATCCATGCCTAGGATTACATCCAAGGTCTGGGTTTCCAATACTATGAGGTCTGCGGGAAATTTATGGTTCCCGATGTTGAGGGTTGCATGACAGCCTAAACCTGCCATCATTTCTCCTCCTGCGGAACTAACGCGAAGGGGGCTTCTAAGGGTTTTAGTGGGCAACCCGTACTTTTCCACAACTACCCTTGATATGAATGAATGCGTTGCACCAGAATCAAAGAGTACCAAAACTGAACGTGAATTCAATAAAAACTTACCAACCACAGTGTCTGGCTGATCATAGGCGTCCTCCACGTCGATGTGGTTCACCTGAGCACGAGGGAACGGATTGGGCTTCTTCGCTGAGCCTCCATTGCCGTTTCCATTCCTCCGCTTGGCCTCCGGGCGTCGGTGGCGTAGTGCCCGTCTTTCGGCACTTGAAGCGGTGATGTGGCTCAGATCTTTGAGCCGGGCAGAACGGTGCTGATTGCCATTACCGTTTCCATTGCCATTGCCATGGCTCGACTTGTTGTCCTGGTTGCGGTTGTTCCCATTTCCTCCATGGTTATGACCTCCATGGTTATGATGGGTGTGCCCTCCCGAGTATGGTGCATAACGGGCTTCGCCGAGCTCCCGAGTTGTGCTTCCCTGGTTGTACTTCCGCTATGCTTTCTATCTGCTGCTGCTTGCCTTTAAGTATGGTGGCCTTGTCTACCAGCTCTCCGGTAGTTGTTGAAGGTAGCCACAATAAGCTGCATGCTCAGTTCATCATTGAGTCCCTCAAGGAACTTCTCTGCGTGGCGGCATCGTGGCCACATCATCGGGGCATAGCGAGCGAGCTTGCTGAATTCATCCACGCATTGTGCCACAAGACGGTTCCCTGGCGCGAAGTTGCGGAACTCACGCTTCTTCGCACTCATGGCTCCAGTGAGACATGAGCAGTCTGGAAGGCTGCTGGAATTGATCCCATGTGATGGCACCAATGGGATAAGTGGCGTGTAGTTCTCCCACCAAGAAGCTGCAGGTCCATCAAGTTGATGCGCGCAAAGCGCACCTTCTCTGCATCAGTGCATCCCACAGTGATTAGCTCTCTTCCGACTTTGCGGAGCCAATCATCAGCCACAATCGGCTCAGTGCTACTAGAGAACACTGGCGGATTCAATGGCGGCGACAATGGCGGCGGCGAGAGCTTCGGGCTCCGGTGAGCTCGAACGAGAGGGAGAGGGGGTTCCGGCGAGGGCTAGGGGGGGAATGGGGTGCGGGGGCGTCGGCTTTTATAGCCAGGGGGCTCGTCCTGCTTCGGGGGGCGATCGGGGGCGATCGGGATCCCGGATCGCCTTCGATCCGGCGATCCATGGCGGCGGCGGGCGCGTGGCGTGGGGCGGGGTAGACGATGGGCGGGCCCATGATCGATGAGAGAGAGAGGGGAGCGGCGGGTGGCGATGCGCGAGGGTTTCGGGCTGGGAGTGGCTGGTGGGCTGGGCCAGCCGATTGGTCAGTGGGCTGGCCTGGTGGCCAGCGCTGGGTTTTCGGCTGGCTGGGCCAGTAACTGGTGGCGCTGGGGGTTTTTCCTTTTGAATTTATTTTTTATATTAAAACAAAACAGAAATAAAACAATAACTATAAATATTTTATATAGGGTATATATATACCAAAATGATCAGGGAATATTCCTTTCATTTGAACATTTTTCCAAAGGCAAAATCCAAACTTTATAAAATCCATTTTTTCAAATTCAAATAAAATTCAGTTTTGAATCCAAAACTTTTGGCATTGTTTCCTCGATATTTTTGGAGTGTCATGTTTACTCCTCTCATACTTTTGATCAAGTATTTATTAGGCTTAGTTTTTGAAATGTTTCCCACTTGCCAAAGTTTGAATTCAAATTCAAAACTCAAAATTCTCTGAAACTTCAAATGGCATTCAAATTCAAACAGGAATGCATAGGATGCTTAACTATAATTGTAAAACATTCCAAATAGGAAATTTGGGATGTTACACCATTCCTCCGCCGCATACCTTGTGACGATGGAGCCCGTCCAAGCCCAGGTCGTGGCCGCCCATGCCCAGCTCGTGGTAGCCTTTTCCAAAGAGATGGCAGACGCAGATGGCAAGATGCTTGCCGAGTATGGTGCGAGGGATGCCATGGAGCCCCTTCCCCAGGAGACCGTCGGGCGCGAGCTGGACATGGAAGAGGCGGCGGAGATCGACGCGCACTGGCCATAGTAGTACTCTTTGTTTTGTTTATTTAAGAGTGCCGGTCTTTAATTTGTTAGTGTAATGTTTAAGTCAGCTAGCTCTGTTTAATTGCTGAACTTGCTCGATTAAGAAGTGTGGGTGTGTTGTAGTCTCATTTGTGTACCCAAATTATGCAATGACGTGGATGACCATTTTAACCAGGGAAATTCGAACCAAAATTATTGACGTTCAGACTCATCACACACGAGTTAAGCTATCTGAATCGTTTGTGATGTTCACATATTGTACACAGTTCTGAATAAGTGACCGTGTCTGATGACACTTTGTGCGCCAGTTTTTTCGCTGAAGCGATTCCAAATTTTCTGCTTCCGCGGAAATATCTACCTCCCTGCCCTCTCCCCCTTACCAAAAGCCACTTTCCCCTGTTTCTGCCTTCCTTTCAAAGTAGAAACCTTCACACCTTGCTTGCAGCGTCGCCTCCTCGCCGGCGACCCTCCTTCATGCTGCTCGGCCTCGTCTATCCAGGCAGGTAATCCACACCCGACCCCCATTCTCCTCCTCCTTCCACATCCCACATGCCCCGAACGCCGGCGCAACACCTTCCACCCAAATCACCGACCCCTCCACCAAATAAGCGCCGCCCTAAGCCATGGTGCACGCAGTATAGCTAGGAGCTCAAGGAGCATTTAGAAGCGGAGAAGCAAATCGCGGCTGCACGCGCGGATGAGGTCACGATGGCTGCCATTCGTGTCGACCCCCAGATCTTGGAGGAGCACCTTGCCATTTGCTAGCTACGCCGGTTAAGCATGCTCGGTTTACCCGTTGCGTGTGCTGCTCCTCCCTTTCCTTAACAAATTCTAGTGAATTGTGCTATCTAATTTTACCATGCAATATGTTGCTCTAGTGTATATGTTCTATATGTCGTGCAGTGTGGTGCTCACTTATTACTGTTTGGTTAATTAGTTGTCGTCTTCAGTTAACTATTTGGTTCAATTATGCAAATGTGATGTTCAATTCTTCAAGCTGCAATTTTGTATTTTCTTCCATGTGAGAAATAAATTGAATTTATCTTTAAAAAATACATGAGAAACGAATACAATTGCTATATTTCCAAGTTGTCAAGCATGCTTGGTTTGCTTATACATTGTGCAATATGGTGCTCAGTTAACATTTGGTTCGTTTATGTTGTGGTGTTTAGTTAACTTTTTGGTTCAATTCTGCAATGCGATGTTCAATAGTTGTGGGTGCATTCTGTTATTGTATACCATGTGAGGAATAAATTGAATTTGGCTGTAGTAAATACACGAGAAACAAATACAATTGCTATATTTCCAAGTTGTTAATCATGCTTGGTTTGGTTAATTGTTTGATACTTCTATTAGGTGTATGTTATATTGTGCAATGTGGTACTCAGTTAATGTTTGGTTCATTTGTTGTGGTGTTTAGTTAACTGCTTCGTTCAATTCTGCAATGTGATGTCCAATTGTCGTGAGTAGAATTTTGTATTGTTCTGCATGTAAGGAATAAATTGAATTTGGCTGCACTTAATACATGAGAAATATATACAAGTGCTATATTTCCTAGTTCTTAATCATGCTTGGTTTGGATAAATGGGTTTTCCATGTGGCTTGAATTAATCTTATGAATCTGTAATGTGCTTATTTTTCATCAACATATTTTACTTATAGCATGCGAACCCTTACTTAACCTGATGACTAACTACCTTATATGTGTTGCAGGGAAACAATGGGAAGCACTGAGGTTTACAATCAAGGTTAGCACGTGCATGGTCCGTCGTCTAATAGCACATTATTGTGCAATTGCATGAACCATTCTAATATTTAGGTTTTTAACAATTTGGTCTTGCACATGTAGGTCCTTCTATCAGAGGTTTTGACCCACTGTTCGACCCTTTTTGCATATGGGGAAATGAGTTGTCCATGAATATCAATCAAGTCAAGAAACTCGGAAAGATTGTTAGGATAAAGAAATTAGTGACAAAAAACAACAAGATCTTTGTCTGCACAATGAAGAAGACATTAGTTCACTACAAGATGGTACTAACTATTATACATTGCCTCTTTTATTCCTTTGCCCCATTTCCAATATAGAGAAGATATTTATGCACATCCTTGTTTTCAGGCCTTTCCAAAGCAGTTCACTGATGATTACCTCTCAAACCACCTCTATGGTCAGGAGGCGAGGAAGGTTTTCATACAACACCCACAGTTCAATATTGAAGTGTTCCTGAAGAGGACGGACGGTCAATCATCCACAGGCACTAGACTAAAGTTGCAAAGACCTTCAGCATGAATGAAAGCTCAATATTCGCCTTCCGCGCCTTCCGCTTCAGCAGTTTTCCAAATGAGATGCATCTGTCTATGTACTGTCTATGATGCTAATTTCGAAAGGTTCTACATGTTGCATGTGAAACTTGGTGGTTGTGCAGTTGTGTAATAGGGTAGCTGAGTGCTGAAGCTATATCATGTTGTACTCTGATATATTTCAATTATGGAATCTTGCTTCCTTAATATGGAAATGAAATATATTATGTGCTTAATATGAATGTCAATTAGATTAATAAAAGGATTACTAATAATCGGGCAATTAGCCTACTAATGGCGAATTAGGCTGCTAATTGAGTTTTGCTATTGCAAATGGTTATTGAGAAAATACCATGGGCGATGACCTCAAGCAACGCACATAGTTTCTAGGAATAAACCGTGTTGGATCAATGAACAATCACACATGGCCTTCTCTTGAAAACTATTTACGTTAGGCCACCTTGCGCAAACGTTTACCACATAAAAATTGTGTGTGATGGATAGCCTTTGCCACACGGTTTCTTCTATGCACCGTGTGTGATGCATTCAATAACGCAAATGATAAAAATTTTAGTATCGTGTGCAATGGCAACGTTATCACAAACGAATTAACGGGGAAAATTGTGTGTGATGTACCCGTGAACGGAAACGTTTTCCTTGGAGCGACTGTGTGGGATGTACATACGAACGGAAACGTTTAGCGGGGACTGACTATGTGGGATGTACTTGCGACCGGAAACAATTTCGCCTGTATAATTGTATTTGTTTAGCTCTACTGTATGTATTACGGTATTTGAGCGCTCGCCGGTCGCACACGACCTCATTTTGCCGAGCTTGTGTGCCAGGAGGGCATATCCCTGACGGTTTCTGGGTCGTGTGGGAAGGAACCTCGCCCACACTCACTTGGCGACGGTTCCAAATTCCGTCGCGAAAAGGGGTTAAAAACCGTTTGTATAGCACCTCGATGTACCAATGTAAAACTCTAGACAGTGCTTAATGAAATTATGCAACTACTGAGAAAGAATTCCTAGCAGTGTTGTTTGCTTGTGTTAGATCTTACATTGTTGATTCAAAAGTAATTGTTCACACCGATAATGATGCTATAAAATATCTTATGGAAAATAAAGATGCTAAACCTAGAGTTATTCGATGGGTTCTCCTGCTATAAGAATTTGATTTACATATCACTGATAGAAAAAGAGCTGAGAATCCCGTAGCTGATAACTTGTCTAGGCTTGAAAATGTGCTTGATGACCCACTACCTATTGATGATAGTTTTCCTGATGAGCAGTTAGCTGCAATAAATGTTTCTCATAATACTCCATTGTATGCTGACTTTGCTAATTACATTGTTGCTAAATATTTACCACGTAGCTTTACATACCAACAAAAGAAAAAATTCTTCTATGATTAAGACATTACTTTTGGGATGACCCACATCTTTATAAAGAAGGAGTAGATGGTATTATTAGATGTTGTGTACCTGAGCATGAACAGGGACAAATCCTACGAAAATGTCACTCCGAAGCTTATGGAGGGCATCATGCTGGAGATAGAACTTCTCACAAGGTATTGCAATCCGGATTTTATTGGCCTACTCTCTTCAAGGATGCCTGTAAGTTCGTATTATCTTGTGATGAATGTCAAAGAATAGGTAATATCGGTAAACATCAAGAAATGCCTATGAATTATTCACTTGTTTTTGAACCATTTGATGTTTGGGGATTTGATTACACGGGACCTTTTCCTTCCTCTAATGGGTATACACATATTTTGGTTACTGTTGATTATGTTACTAAGTGGGTAGAAGCTATTCCAACCAGTAGTACTCATCACAACACCTATATTAAAATGCTTAAGGAAGTTATTTTCCCAAGGTTTGGAGTCCCTAGATATTTAGTGACTGATGGTGGTTCACACTTTATTCATGGTGCTTTCCGTAAAATGCTTTCCAAGTATGATGTTAACCATAGAATATTGATGTCGCTTAAAGCTACGTAGGTATTTCCCCAAAGAGGAAGGGATGATGCAGCACAGCGGCGGCAGGTATTTCCCTCATATAAGAAACCAAGGTTATCGAACCAGTAGGAGAACCAAGCAACACAACGTAAACAGCCCCTGCACACAGATAACAAATCCTCGCAAGCCGACATGTTAAAGTGGTTGTCAATCCCTTCCGGGGTACGGCGCCTCAAGTAGGCAAACGGACGTGAGACAAATTTGTAGTAAATTGATAGATCGAACGCCAAATCAAATAAATAAGAATAAATTGCAGCAAGGTATTTTGTATTTTTGGTTTAATAGATCTGAAAATAAATGCAAGGAAAAAGTAGATCGCAAAGGCAAATATATGAGAAAGAGACTCGGGGGCCGTATGTTTCACTAGTGGCTTCTCTCGAGAAAAATAGCAAATGGTGGGTGAACAAATTACTATTGGGCAATTGATAGAACTTAAAATACTCATGACGATATCCAGGCAATGATCATTATATAGGCATCACGTCCAAGATTAGTAGACTGACTCCTGCCTGCATCTACTACTATTACTCCACACATCGACCGTCCAGCATGCATCTAATGTATTAAGTTCATGGAAAAATGGAGTAATGCAATAAGAACGATGAAATGATGTAGACAAGATCTATCAATGTAGAGATAGACCGCATCGTTTGATCCTTAGTAGCAATGATACATACGTGTCGGTTCCCTTTCTGTCACTAGGATCAAGCACCGTAAGATCGAACCCACTACAAAGCACCTCTTCCCATTGCAAGATAAATAGATCAAGTTGGCCAAACAAAACCCAAATGTCGGAGAAGAAATACTAGGCTATAAGATATCATGCATAAAAGAGATCAAAGAAACTCAAATGCTTTCATGGATATAAAAAGATAGATTTGATCATAAACCCAAAGTTCATCGATCCCAACAAACACATCGCAAAAGAGTTACATCATATGGATCTCCAAGAGACCATTGTATTGAGATTTCAGAGAGAGATGAAGCCATCTAGCTACTAACTACGGACCTGAAGGTCTACAAAGAACTACTCACGCATCATCGGGGAGGCACCAATGGAGGTGGTGAACCCCATCCGAGATGGTGTCTAGATTGGATCTGGTGGTTCTGGACTCTGCGTCAGCTGGATGAATATTTCGTCGATGCCTTTAAGGTTATGGAAATATTGGGGTATTTATAGAGCAAAGAGGCGGTCCGGGGGGCACCGGAGGTGGGCACAACCCACCAGGGCGCGCCTGGGCCTCCTGGCGCACCCTGGTGGGTTGTGCCTCCCTCGGGGCACCCCCAAGGCGTAACCAGGGCCCATTACATTCCTTCTGGTCGAAAAAAAATCTCCATAAAGTTTCAGCGTTTGGACTCCGTCTGATAT
This sequence comes from Aegilops longissima, assembly GCA_021605205.1. Classification (NCBI taxonomy): domain Eukaryota; kingdom Viridiplantae; phylum Streptophyta; class Magnoliopsida; order Poales; family Poaceae; genus Aegilops; species Aegilops longissima. The sequence goes on along the minus strand of CM038676.1, from coordinate 142,369,042 downwards.
TGGTTTCCTGCGACGTAACAGACATGCAGAAAACGGCAACTGGTACTTGGCACTATGTCAATAGGTTAGTACCAAAAAATGATATAAAATGACTATAAAATGAAAACATCCAAGATTGATAATATAACAGCATGGAACAAGAAAAATTTATAGATAAGTTGGAGACATATCAGCATCCCCAAGCTTAACTCCTACTCGTCCTCGAGTAGGGAAGTGATAAAAACAGAATTTTTGATGTGGAATGCTGCCTATCATGTCATATCATATTATTTTCTTTATAGCATGGACATTTGCACTTTTATATTATTCAAAGCAATAATCTAGTTTTGACATGTTAATTTAAATACTCAAGCATATCAACAAGCAACCATGTCTTTCAAAATATCAACGCTAAAATAAGTTATCCCTAGCCCATCATGCTCAACCATTGATCCATTCATGAAACACACTCGCATATTAGTTACACCCGATACTTAAGTATGATCATAATGCCTCCTAATTGGTGCTTTTGTAAGAGAATATGGAGACTCAAATTCAAAAATAAAAATTGCATAAAGTAAAAGAAAGGCCCTTCGCAGAGGGGAGTAGGGATTTGTAGAGGTGTCAGAGCTCAAAGCGAAAAACTTAGAGATAAAAACATTTTGGGAGGTGTATCGATCCTACCAACGAAAACGATTTAGAGTTCCCAACACTTTCCATGCTAGATATATCATAGGCGGTTCCCAAACAGAAAACAAAGTTTATTCCTTTTTCGACCATACTTTCACTTTCCATGGCTAGCCGTATCCACGGTTGCCCTCCATACCAACACTTTCCAAGGAATTTATTATTCGATAACATAAAGTAAATTCATTTCTCATTTCGGGACTGGGCATCCCTAATACCTTTGCCTTACTCTCGTGCAATGACAAGTGAATAAACACTCATCTTGAGAATAACACATCTAGCATGGAAAATATTAGCCACCCCTCATCGCTCCGTGAGCGAAACAAACACAAAAAAGAGAAGTTTATTTTGAAAATTATAGGTGGCACATACAAATTTGCTTAGAACGGCAAAATAATACCGCATATAGGTAGATATAGCGGACACATGTGGCAAAACTGGTTTAAAGGTTTTTGGATGCACAAGTAGAGATGATACTTAGTGCAAAATGAAGGCTGACAAAAGATTGAGAAGTGACCAACCAAGAAACGAATAATCTCATAAGCAAGCATTAAGCATAAATAACACCGAATAATGCACCACAAGTAGGATATAATTTCATTGCATGACTATGACTTTCGTACTTGCATAGGGAATCACAAACCTTAACACCAATATTCTTACTAAAGCATAATTACTCATCAACATAACTCACATATCACATCATCATATCTCAAAACTATTATTAAGAATCAAGTTTATTTTGTCCAATCATCTTCATGAAAGTTTTTATTATATCCTTCTTGGATATCTATCACTTTGGGACTAATTTCCATGTGTTGCTTTTCATAAGCTCAAACAAATATAAGTGAAGATCATGAGCATAATTTTTCTTTCTTTCTCTCAAATTAATTTAAGTGAAGCAAGAGAGAATTTCTTGAAAATTTTACTAACTCTCAAATAAATCTAAGTGAAGCAAGAGAGCATTTCTTCAAAAATACTAAGAACACCATTCTCAAAAAGATATAAGTGAAGCACTAGAGCAAGTCCATTGCTCATAAAAATTTAAGTGAAGCATAGAGAGCAATTCTAACAAGTCATGACATAATTTTGGCTCTCCCAAATAGGTGTGTCCAGCAAGGGATCAAGACTTAAAACACAATATAAAACAAGCAAATACTCATATCATACAAGACGCTCCAAGTAAAACACATATTATGTGACAAATAAAAATATAGCTTCGAGTAAAATACCGATGGTCGTTAGAAGAAAGAGGGGATGCCACTCGAGGGCATCCCCAAGCTTAGTTGGTTGGTCATTTTTGGATAATAGCTTGGGATGCTGGGGGATCCCCAAGCTTAGGCTCTTATACTCCTTATTTCTTCATCCATCGTAAGATAACCCAAAACTTGAGAACTTCAATCACACAAAACTCAACAAAACCTTCATGAGATCCGTTAGTGTAAGAAAGCAAATCACTACTATAAGTAATGTACCAAACCAATTCATATTTTATTTTTGCATTGTATCTACTGTATTCCAACTTTTCTATGGCAAAATGTAGCGACCTGACCCAAAATCGGTCAAATCTACGTATGCATACCATCCCAAGATCATCTTTGGTACTCACGATTACATCGATAAAGTAATCAAAGTTCAATCACACCTGAATATCATTAAACGATTCTCATATAGAGTCTTTATTACAAGGGAATAAATTCGGCTCAAGGCCAACTCATGAGAAATAAACTAAAAACACTGCGGAAGCGTCGAAGATAAGCGAGTCCATCCGTCTCCAAAGGGCAATCGCCAAGCGCGGAGCGTAGCCTCACTCCTGATCGGAATATATCTCTGCAACATAATACGTTGCAGCCATGTAGGTCAGCTTTTGGAATAAGCTGGCAAGTCATGAAGAATAACAATAATAAAGTTACTAACTCTATATGCATTTTTGGCTGTGGAGCTCTAAGTTTCATCATTTTGCGAAAAGCAAATTTTATCCTACTACAGTGGACTTGCTTGCAAATTACTACAATTGTTGGTAGTTATTGAGATGGTTCCGCCAACCAATATCTCGTTCCCAAATTATTAAGTCATAAACCCCTCAAATTAATCCATTAGTTTTAGTGTTGAGATATCCGAATACTTCCAAGTTCCAGAGGCTCAAATGTCCGTAACCGGGGACACGGCTAATCGATTAGATCTTTAAACTCTGCAGAGGGTTGCGCACTTTCCCCGCAAGAATCATTCCCTCCTTTAAAGTCTTCGCACTTCATGATGTTTGAAGGCGGGACGAATGAAACAGGGTCTTCAAAGAGTTCTTCCGCCTTTGCCAGACTCCATCCAATCCTACCGTTCGTCTACTTCTCGTAGTCTTGTCCAGCCAGCGTCACTACTAGGGTCAACCCAGCCGAGCCCATAATGGCTTGCGGCTGCATTGTAAGCTTCGGTCATGGGGCATCCATCCTTCTCTTTGTGGTTGGGTGAAGCTTTCCGCAGGATGTCATGGCGCTTCTCCATGCATCCCGCCACCACTGGTGCTCCAGGTGCCGTCAACAATCCTCCACCCAAGAGTGATTTCAAGTCCATCTTGATCATGGTAGTTCATGGGGTTGTCATCATCATTGACTCTCACATCTTGCTTATGAATATCACTCAACCCAAAACCCGTCTCTGAGCATAGCAAAGTAACTACTACGTCCGGGGTCATGGTAACAAGGGATTGGTTCATCCTACCACATGATACTACTCAAGTTTAATGACTTCAAGATTTCACTACTGCATGCATGGTGGGGTGGTGACAACTACTAATGCACAAAACATAGGTATAGAAATAACATGATCAAAACTTGCCTTCTTGATGATCCTCGTAAGCTAAAGAGTCGTAGTAGCAAGCTTAGACACTCAAAACTCTACCGAGACAAACAATAACACAATAAGCACAAAGTAATAGGATCACACAACATAACAAAAGTAACATAACACAACAAAACAATCAAAACCAAATCCAAAAGGAAAACTCAAAGAAACCAATTCAAAGTTTTTTCCCTACTCCAAACAATAACAAAAATAGTTTTATATAACAAAAATTCCTTAATATAACCTAATCATGGTTTTAAGTTGACTTAACAGAAAAGGTTTCACTAAGCAACTAGGAGCAAAAGAACTAATTAAAAGCTATTATAAAACTCATATTAGGCCTAAACCAATTTCTATTAAGAAAAATAAATTAAAACTTTTATTAATTATAAATAAAAGTTCATCTACTAGAATGACAGAAACTAACCTAGAATAACTAATCACAAGTTAAAAATAAATTTATTTACTAATTAAAATATTAGGAAAAACAGGAACTAGTTAATTGATTAGGATTAATAGGATTCTGGTTAAAACTAATTATTTATTAATCCTAAAATACCCAAGTTAATTTCTAGGGTTTTGCAATGTTAAAATAAAGTTGGGGCAAAAAGAATCATGCAAAAATAATTTTTCTAACTCAAGTTATAGCAGGTTTACTATTCTGACTAAAACTAAATTAAAGCATTTTTAATTATTTTAACATAGCTAAATATATATTCTACAGAAACTACATAAAATTTTCAATCCAACAAAAAAAGAATCACTCAAAAATATTAAACAGAATAAAAGATATGAATTTTTGAAAACAGAAACTATTCTGCTAAAACAGAAAAATCAAAATAAAAGAAAAAGGCCTAATGGGCCTATACTGTGCACTAGGCGTAACTTAGTCTAAACGGCCCTAGGGTTAACTAAAACGAACCGGGCCTAAAAATAAAAACCTAACTAATACTAAACCGATTGAACCGGCCGGTTTTCTAAATAAAACCTACCCCTTCGGGGGTTCTAATCCTAGCCATTGATTTAAGATCGGACGGGGGTGTTTTCGCTTGCTTACGGACTCAGCGGCGGGTGGCGATAGTCGTCGGGGCTTGGCGTCGGGAGCTCAGCGAGTCGTCGGGAGGATCTTGGGGAGCACGGGAGTGGTTCGGTGGGGTCGGGGGTGGTCGGGGTGGACTAGGGTGGCGACGGCGGCGACTTTGGCGGCAGTGGTGAGCTCTGGTCTCCAGTGAGCTCGGAGAGAGAGGAGAGGGTCCCGCGAGGCTAGGGGGGAATGGGGTGCGGAGGGCTCGGCTTTTATAGCCTGGGGGTCGGGCGGCCGGGGTCGATCAGGCGGATCGGGATCCGGATCCTTGGGATCCGCGATCTCAGCGAGTCGCTGCGTGGGCGAGGGGAGAAGAAGAGGCGGGCCCACTGGTCGAGAGAGAGAGGGAGGGTGAGGCGATCGGGTGGCGAAGCCTAGGGATTCAGGCGAGGGGTTGAGTGGGCAGCTCGGCTCGGCTGGTCTGCCAGATTAGGCGTACTGGCCGGGCCAAAGGGAGGGTCGGTGCTGCTGGTCCTGGGTGGCCTAATTGGCGCCGAGGGGGTTTTTCTTTATTTTTTAAATAAAACAAAAACAAAAATAAAACAATATCTATAAATATTTTATATAGGGTATATATATACCAAAATGATCAGGGAATATTCCTTTCATTTGAACATTTTCCAAAGGCAAAATCAAACTTTATAAAAATCTATTTTTTCAAATTCAGATAAATTTCAGATTTGAATCCAAATCTTTTGGCAATGTTTTCTTCTGATATTTTTGGAGTGTCATGTTTGCTCCTCTCATACTTTTGATCAAGTATTTATCAGGCTTAGTTTTTGAAATGTTTCCCACTTGCCAAAGTTTGAAATTCAAATTCAAAACTCAAAATTCTCTGGAACTTCAAATGGCATTCAAATTCAAACAGGATGCATAGGATGCTTAGCTATAATTGTAAAACATTCCAAATAGGAAATTTGGGATGTTACACAAAAACTCATCAAAGAAAACCATAGAGCCATCAAAATAAGCACACAACGCAAAGAAAATAGAATCTGTCAAAATAGAACAGTCTGTAGCAATCTGACTATTTCGAAAACTTCTAGAACTCCAAAAATTCTGAACAATTAGGACGACCTGAGAAATTTGTATATTAATCTTTCTGCAAAAAGAATTGGTATTTTATCATGCTCTGGTAAAAAATTAGAATTTTTTTCGTGAGCGCAAAAGTTTCCATTTTTTCAGCAAGATCAAACAACTATCACCCAAGAAGATCCTAAAGGCTTTACTTGGCACAAACACTAATTAAAACACACAAAAAACAATCATAACAGTAGAATAATTGTGCAAACACTCAAGAACAGAAAGCAAAAAGCAAAAATAAATTTTATTCATTGGGTTGCCTCTCAACAAGCGCTATAGTTTTACGCCCTTAGCTAGGCATAAGATTTCAATGATGCTCACATGAAAGATAATAATTGAAACACAAAGAGAGCATCATGAAACATGTGACAAACACATTTAAGTCTAACATACTTCTGATGCATAGGGATTTTATAAGCAAACAAATTATCAAGACAAGAAATATATAGCATATGCAAGGAAGAAGAAAGAAATAATAACAATCTCAACATAACGAACGGTAAATTAGTAACATGAAAATTTCTCCAACCATATTTTCCTCTCTCATAATAATTACATGTAGGATCATAATCAAATTCAACAATATAGCTATCATATACAATTTTCTCTTCATGATCCACATGCATAAAAGTTTTATCATCTTCCATAATAGTGGAATGAACATCAACTAAAGTCATGACCTCTCCAGACCCACTTTCATAAAAAAATTCATAAGATTGAATACTCTCCAAGTATGTGGGATAATGTTTACCTAAAGTTGACGCTCTTCCAAACCCACTTTCAATATTATTGCGAACATTATTATCACTAACACATTCATCATGAGGCTTAAATAAACTTTCAAGATCATAAGAAGAATCACCCCAATCATGATCATTGCAATAAGTAGTGGACATACCAAAATTAGCATCCCCAAGCTTGGGGTTTTGCATATTATTAGCACAATTGACATGAATAGTATTTATAGTAAAATCATTGCAATCATGCTTTTCATTCAAGGAGCTATCATGAATCACTTCATAAATTTCTTCATCACAATTTTCAGATTCACGAATCTCAAGCAAAACTTCATAAAGATAATCTAGTGCACTCAACTCACTACCAATTGGTTCATCATGATTGGATCATTTAAAAAGATTAACAAGTGGATGAGGATCCATATCAATAGATTTTTAGCAAGCGAAGATGCAAGCAAATAAAAGACACATGGCAACACAAGCAAAGATACCAAACAAGATTGCAAACAAAAACAAATTTGACGAGAAAACGACGGCGAACAAAAACGGCAATTTTTTGTGAAGTGGGGGACATGAAAACGAGAGGCAAATGGAAAATGATGTAAATTGCGAGGAGATGAGATTTGTGATTAGTAACCTGGTATATGTTGAAGATCCTCCCCGGCAACGGCGCCAGAAATTCCTTTTGATGTCGCTTAAAGCTACGTTGGTATTTCCCCAAAGAGGAAGGGATGATGCAGCACAGCGGCGGTAGGTATTTCCCTTAGATATGAAACCAAGCTTATCGAACCAGTAGGAGAACCAAGCAACACAACGTAAACAGTCCCTGCACACAGATAACAAATCGTCGCAACCCGACGTGTTAAAGGGGTTGCCAATCCCTTCCGGGGTACGGCACCTCAAGTAAGCAAACAGACGTGAGATAAATTTGTAGTAAATTGATAAATCGAACACAAAATAAAATTAAAAAAAATTGCAGCAAGGTATTTTTGTATTTTTGGTTTAATGGATCTGAAAATAAATGCAAGGAAAAAGTAGATCGCAAAGGCAAATATATGAGAAAGAGACCCGAGGGCCGTAGGTTTCACTAGTGGCTTCTCTCGAGAAAAATAGCAAACGGTGGGTGAACAAATTACTGTTGGGGAACTGATAGAACTTCAAATACTCATGACGATATCCAAGCAATGATCATTATATAGGCATCACGTCAAAGATTAGTAGACCGACTCCTGCCTGCATCTACTACTATTACTCCACACATCGACCGCTATCCAACATGCATCTAGTGTATTAAGTTCATGGAAAATGGAGTAATGCAATAAGAACGATGAAATAATGTAGACAAGATCTATCTATGTAGAGATAGACCCCATCGTTTGATCCTTAGTAGCAACGATACATACGTGTCGGTTCCCTTTCTATCATTGGGATCAAGCACCGTAAGATCGAACCTACTACAAAGCACCTCTTCCCATTGCAAGATAAATAGATCAAGTTGGCCATACAAAACCCAAATATCAGAGAGGAAATACTAGGCTATAAGAGATCATGCATAAAAGAGATCAAAGAAACTCAAATACTTTCATGGATATAAAAAGATAGATATGATCATAAACTCAAAGTTCATCGATCCCAACAAACACACCGCAAAAGAGTTACATCATATGGATCTCCAAGAGACTATTATATTGAGAATTCAGAGAGAGAGATCAAGCCATCTAGTTACTAACTATAGACCCGAAGGTCTACAAAGAAATACTCACGCATCATCGGAGAGGCACCAATGGAGGTGGTGAACCCCATCCGAGATGGTGTCTAGATTGGATCTGGTGGTTCTGGACTCTGCGGCGGCTGGATGAATATTTCGTTGATGCCTTTAGGGTTCTGGAAATATTGGGGTATTTATAGAGCAAAGAGGCGGTCCGGGGAGCACCCGAGGTGGGCACAACCCACTAGGGCGTGCATGGGCCTCCTAGCGCACCCTGGTGGGTTGTGCCTCCCTCGAGGCACCCCCAAGGCGCAGCCAAGGCCCATTACGTTCCTTCTGGTCCAAAAAAATCTCCGTAAAGTTTTGTTGCGTTTGGACTCCGTCTGATATTGATTTCCTGTGATGTAAAAAACATACAGAAAACAGGAACTGGCACTTGGTACTATGTCAATAGGTTAGTACCAAAAAATGGTATAAAATGATTATAAAACATCCAAGATTGATAATATAACAGCATGGAACAAGCAAAAATTATAGATACGGTAGAGACGTATCAAATATCATCACCTTATCATCCTCGGTCTAGTGGTCAAGTTGAACTTAGCAATAGAGAAATAAAATTAATTTTGCAAAAGACTGTCAATAGGTCCCGGAAGAATTGGTCTAAGAAATTAGATGATGCACTTTGGTCTTATAGAATAGCATATAAAAATCCTATGGGTATGTCTCCTTATAAAATGGTTTATGGAAAATCTTGTCATTTGCCACTTGAGTTAGAACATAAAGCATATTGGGTAATCAAAGAACTCAACTATGATTTCAAACTTGCCGGTGAAAAGAGATTATTTGATATTAGCTCATTAGATGAATGGAGAACCCAAGCTTATGAAAATGCCAAGTTGTTTAAAGAAAATTTTAAAATATGGAATGATAAAAGAATCCAAAAGCGTGAGTTTAAAGTTGGAGAATATGTTCTTTTGTACAACTCTCGTTTTAGATTATTCGCAGGAAAACTCCTCTCCAAATGGGAAGGACCCTATGTTATCGAGGAGGTTTATCGGTCTGGAGCTATCAAAATAAATAATGCCGAAGGTACTAACCTGAAGGTTGTTAATGGGCAATGAATAAAACATTATATCTCAGGTATGCCCATTAATGTTGAAAGCAATATTATCCAAACTTTGACACCGGAAGAACACATAAAAGAGTCCTTCCAATACACTCGAGAATCATGAAAATAAGGAGGTACGTGATACGGTAAGTAAACGTAGTCCAAAAAATCCGCAAAAATATTTTCTGTCAGTTTTGGAATATAGCAAAAGTTAGGAAAATAAGAAACAACCAGGAAGCGTCCCCTGGTGGGCACAAGACACCAGGGTGCGCCTAGCTTGCCAGGCGCGCCCAGGTGGGTTGTGCCCACCTCGGGTACCTTCCGGACTCCATTTTTCTATAGTTTGCTTGTCTCCCAAGATAAAAAAAATCTTTATATATGCCCCGAACCTATTGACCACCGTATCACCGAGAAATCTTCTATATTCTTTTCTTGCTGTTTTCGGTTAGATCTGTTGAGCCAGGCATCATGTCCTCTTTTTCCTTCAACAACACGAAAGATGATGCTTGGTTGATGAAGATCGAGCTGAAGAGAGAAGAGCCTGTAGAGGTCGTCAAGGGAGACACGAGCAAGGACATTACTGTAGACCAAGCCCGAGTGGGTAGACCAAGCCCGAGTGGTCGACCAAGCACTGCCAGCCGAGGAGGAAGAAGAAGATATCCTTAAACCTTACTATGCTCATCTTACCCCTACTGAGATCGAAGCCTTTCGGATCATTCAATTGGAGAATCTATTAATCTTGAAGGACAGGATTTCCTCTACTACACCACCACCTTCTTCATCACCAAAAGAAAATTGAGTATCGGGTATGGGCACTTCCCTTGGCTTCCTCCAAGCTTGGGGGAGGTGCCCCGGTATCGTATCATCCCCACTATATTTTGCCTTTACTTATTTTAGTTCAATCTTTTGCTTTAGATGAATAATAGTTAGTTCGATCCTTTCTTTTCAAGAGTTTCCTTAGTGATCTATCCTTGTAATTGTGTACGAGATATATGATAAAGTTTAGTTTGAGTTTTTGCTTTCTTTACTGTCATATTGCAATAAAAAGAAAGGTTATAAATAAAAAGAAAGGAAATAAATGAAAAAGATCATATGCTAATCTTATGGTAGGTGATGACACCACATAAGGAAAAGTATAAGTAGGAAATTTTATTAGAGATATTGGTAAACATAGCATTGGTCAATGATGCAACTCATGAAAGAATTAATAAGGGAAGAGAAGATTCACATATAAATACACTATCCTAGAAATCTTTTGTGATTGTGAGCCCCCATCAAAATGTTATATGCCAAAATTGTTGACGTTGGACAAGGAAGACAACGTAATGGTTTACGTTTGTTCATATTCACATAGAAGTTATATTGTCATAGATCCTTTAACATGAGGTGCTTTCCCCCTATCTTTGCTAGCCAAAAATTCCTCACTAAGTAGAGATACTAGTTGTGCATCCAAAAAACCCTAAACCCAAATCTTATCTTCAAGTGTCCACCATACCTACCTAGGGATTGAGCAAGATCCCTCAAGTAAGTTGTCATCGGTGCAAAAAGGCAATAAAAATTGCTTCTAAAAGTGTGAGATCATTTAGTGTAAGCGAAAATTGAGCGTTGTACGAACTTGTGATGGTGAAGAATAAAAGCGACATGCTGCATAATAAAGGTTGCCATCACAAGGGGCAATATAATGTGACGTTCTTTTGCACTAAGGGGTTGAGCATACAAACAAATAAGCTCATGGCAACCTCTGCTTCCCTCTGCGAAGGGCCTATCTTTTACCTTAATGTATTTACTTTTATGCAAAGAGTCAAAGTTTTTCTCTCTATTGCCTTTTATTTTCTCCTTTGGCAAGCATCATGTGGTGAGGAAAGATCTAGGCACATATGTCCAGTTGATAATGGGTAGCATGAGTTATTATTGTTGACATCACCCTTGAGGTGAATACGCTGGGAGGCGAAACTATAAGCCCCTATCTTTCTATGTGTCCGGTTGAAACATTTTGCTCATATGTATGCGGTGAGTGTTAGCAATCATAGAAGACTATATGATGGTTGAGTATGTGGACTTGCCTAAAGGCTCCGATACGTGACCCTTCCTGAAAATATGATGAATTGTAGTTGCAAAGTTGACTAAGAACATAGTTTCTTTGTTTCTAATAGAGATTATGCTTTATACTTCAATAGTGTGATGAATTGTCACTTATTCATGAGAAGTCTATGATAAAAGTTCTATGATAGAAGTTCTATTCTTAAATTTGTTGATGTTATAATAATCAACATGATGCTTCTATGTCCATATTTTGTTTTTATCTGTTGGAAATATGCCCTAGAGGCAATAATAAATTAGTTATTAGTATATTTCCTTGTTCATGATAATCGTTTATTATCCATGCTATAATTGTATTGAAAGGAAACTCAGATACATGTGTGGGTACATAGACAACACCATGTCCCTAGGAAGCATCTAGTTGACTAGCTCGTTAATCAATAGATGGTTACGGTTTCGACCATGGACATTGGATGTCATTGATACGGGATCACATCATTAGGAGAATGATGTGATGGACAAGACAATCCTAAGCCTAGCACAAAGATCGTAGTTCGTATGCTAAAGCTTTTCTAATGTCAAGTATCATTTCCTTAGACCATGAGATTGTGCAACTCCCGGATACCGTAGGAATGCTTTGGGTGTACCAAACGTCACAACGTAACTGGGTGGCTATAAAGGTTCATTACGGTATCTCCGAAAGTATCATTGGGTTGGCACGAATCGAGATGGGATTTTCACTCCGGTTGACGGAGAGGTATCTGGGCCCACTCGGTAGGACATCATCATAATGTGCACAATGTGACCAAGGGGTTGATCACGGGATGATGTGTTACTGGAACAAGTAAATAGACTTGCCGGGGCGAGATTGAACAAGGTATTGGTATACCGACGATCGAATCTCGGGCAAGTACAATACCGCTAGACAAAGGGAATTGTATACGGGATTGATTGAGTCCTTGACATCGTGGTTCATCCGATGAGATCATCATGGAACATGTGGGAGCCAACATGGGTATCCAGATCCGCTGTTGGTTATTGACCGGAGAACGTCTCGGTCATGTCTACATGTCTTCGAACCCGTAGGGTCTACACACTTAAGGTTCGATGGCGCTAGGGTTATAAAGAAAGTTTGTATGTGGTTACCGAATGTTGTTGAGTCCGGATGAGATCCCGGACGTCACGAGGAGTTCCGGAATGGTCCGGAGGTAAAGATTTATATATGGAAGTCTGTTTTGGTCACCGGAAAAGTTTGGGTTTTTCCAGTAACGTCTGGGACCACCGGGAGGGTCCGGGGTCCACCAAGTGGGGCCACCAACCCTGAAGGCTCGTGGGCCAAGTGTGGGAGGGACCAGCCCTAGGTGGACTGGGCGCCCCACCAAGGCCCAAGCGCAGGAAGTGGGGAAGGGGGCAAACCCTAGGGCAGATGGGCCTAAGGCCCACCCTAGGTGCGCCTCCCCTCTCCCCTTGTGGCCGCCACCCGGATGGGATCGGGGCTGCCGCCACCCCTGGGGAGGGAACCCTAGGTGGGGGCGCAGCCCCTCCCCTTCCCCTATATATACTTGAGGTTTGGGCTTCCCAACACACATGAGTTTATCTCCCTCTTGGCGCAGCCCTACCTCTCTCCCTTCTCCTCTCACGCGGTGCTTGGCGAAGCCCTGCTGGATTTCCACGCTCCTCCATCATCACCACGCCGTTGTGCTGCTGCTGGATGGAGTCTTCCTCAACCTCTCCCTCTCTCCTTGCTGGATCAAGGCTGTAACATCCCAAATTTTCAATTTGGAATGTTATACATTAGGTCATCATGCATATCATATTTTCTCGCATTTTCCGATCCTAGAAAATTTCACGCAACTCAAGGACCCTGAGAGAGTTGGAAGTTTCATTATTTTCATATTTGAGATTTCTCAAATTATGAAAATAGGATCATTATTTATTTAATTATCTTCATAAAGTTTTTCCTATAAAAAAATAAAGAGGGAATAGTATGACTTTCCCAACATTTAGGAAAATGAAGATATTATAAATAAATCAAATTTGACTTTGAAAGATTTATTTGCTTTAGGCAAAATGAGCATTTTAAAAAATATGCATATCTGCCTGTTTTTAAAGTTCATTTTGTTCGACTCATTTTAGGAGTCGGGAAAATTATTTTATTAAATTGGAGTTCGTTTGGTATTTTTTAATTCGTTTGGTTTTTTTTTTTTTTAAATCGCGCCCACTGGGCGAGGCCCCTGCCCGGCCACCCCCGCCCGCCTCCCTCCTCTCCTCCCTCGCGGTGTCCCGCCGCCGCCGCCGCGCCTCCGCCGCCCGGAGTCCGGATCGGACCCGGCCCCGCTGCCCCCTCCCCAAGGCGCGCCACCCACCCCTCCTTAAATACCCCCCCCCTCTCCTCATCCGCCCGCCCGCCCCCGAACCCCGCGCCCGAGAGCGCTGCCGCCGCCTTCCGCCGTCGCGGAGCACCCCGCCCCCCGCCCCTCCGACCCCGCCGGCCTCGCCCCCCGGGCCCGCTGAGCCCCGGCCGCCGCCACCGGAGGTAGCCGCCGCCGCCTGCCCGTTCGGTTTTTTAAGATGTTCGGTTAAAAAAACCTAGATGGTTTTATTTTTCGGTTTTCTTAATTATGACGTTCACCGAACCGTTCGTTTTAATGAATGTGTTCGTTGGATTAGTTCTGTTAACGAACGTCCGTTATTTAATCTGTTCGTCGTTTTCTTTTAATCGGATTTAATCCGTTATTTTTCTGATTCGATTTCCGATCCGATTTTCAAATCTGTTTTATTTCTTGCTCGTTTATCGAATCGGTGATTCAAGCGCTGGAGTTTCGTTACGAAACCGCCGTTCCGACTAACCTACTTACACAGAGTTTTGCTACTGTAAAATTTTGAGCTAGTTTCAGATTACTAAACCGAGTCGTTCTCTCCCGAGTTTCGACTTTCGATGCTTTATTTGATTCGATTCTTTTGCAACCAGGGTTCTTAAGTTGAACTATCTGGTTAGATCTTTTATTCGAGATTTCCCTGTGCATTAGATGAGTACTTATTGTATGCTTGTTGTTTGTCTGCGTTAGATCACCGGTCGCGCTTGTTACTTGAATCTCTAGGTCTCGCGGATCATCAGCAAGGCAAGTAACACTTGATCATATCTTTTCTACTACCCAGTTTTTATGCATTAGATCAAACCCTCAAACACTTGCATGGTTAGGATCTAATTAAATTGTGGATTGGGAAGTAGATTGAGGTAGTACCTATTACCTGTTTTACGTATGAAACCTTGGGAGTTACTTCTACGTTTGCTTATCATGCCATGCTATGCTAGTAGACGTGGATTGGGTGAGTGAATATCCATGACAGAATTGAGATTGTTAATTAATGGTTTATCTAAGGTGGCAACCTAAACACACATCTGGGTGGATTGAGGCACCTGGTTTCCATCGAGGACTTACTGTATTTCTTGGACCGCCACCCGGGCTCTAAGGGATCATAAGATTATTCAAACTGGAAACTTCCGTGTGCAGCCACAAGCCAATTATGGGCTCTGGCGTAGTTGACTAAGTTGTGCGAACTCTTACGGGTAGGCTAGCTGATGTAGGGGATGTAGGTTGGTACGGTCTACCCACATGTAAGATGCTAAGCGCTTCGAAAGACTATGTCTCGGTCATCCGTTTCTCAAACACCTTGTAGTGCGAGAACCAAGCGGAGGCGATCGAGTCTTGTGGGGAAAAGTGCGCAAACCTCTGCAGAGTGTACAAACTAATCATGATTAGCCGTGTCCCCGGTTATGGACGTTTTGAGTATCTGGTAATTGAATATCATGTGAATCTCAACATGTTACCTCTAATAAATGTATTGGGTTTTGATGAGTACTTTTTAATTGGGATTGAGGATGCTGTCAACCATTCTCAATGTTTAACAACCACCATGATAGTTAAATAAAATTATTCCTTTGATGTAGACCTTTGATGTAGGGAAAAACTAGCTTTATGCAAAAATGTAACCAGAGAGCCTTACCACCAGCCATATATGCATGTAGTATAGGCTTATTTTCCTTCATTGCTCTTATGTGTTACATTGCGGCATATTCCATGTCTTGACCCGTTTTGGGCTGCAACTTTCACGTTGCGAGACTTTTCGAACGACGAGTAAGGTGTTAGGTCGTGGTTCTATACTCAGTGATGCCGATGGAGTCGATGGACTCACTTATCTTCCAAGCCTTCCGCTGTTATTATTAGATGGCCTTAAGCCATATTATTGTAATAAGTTCCCTTGTGGAAAACGTTGTAATGAGTGTGTGATTGCTACTCTGCTATAAATCCTTCAATCTTGTGTGGTGTCGGACATTCTTGATCCGAGGATGACACGAGCACGAGACTTGATCCATTCGGTCTGGTCGCTCTGAGAGAATGGTATCGAGCACACTGTTGTTGTAGGAGACCGACCACTAAGTTAAAGCCATAGATCACTACTCTCTTCCCATTTTCTAACTCCTCACCTTTTCTACTCTCTTTAGGATGACGGACGCGAAGATCAAGTACACCCAACGGATGAAGGCACACCTTTTGGATTTCACTTGAAGGAAGTTACCAAGTACTGAACATTGGACTACCAAGCTTCACGGGACTTTCAACGCCACTCTGCTCAAGAGGAGCGCTGGAAGATTCACGCTCACGTTCGGGAAGGACATTCGCCCCAATCACCAAGCCTATAGATAGTGTTTTGATTGCACCAACTTGGAGTGCAGGAAAGAGCATGGCAGCTCACATCACCATGGGACGCATTGGAGAAGTTTATCAAGAAGACCTCAAGGACACCATCTACCAGATTTGCGGACGCCGAGATGACAACGGGACGTCGTCGGCACCAAGAAGGATAGATCCATTGCAGCTTTCATCAAGGAGTTAAATCAGCACATTCGACGCCAGGAGAACCAAATGTGCAATGACATGTTGGAGTTGCAGAAGACAAAGGGAAGGATCCTCAAACTGGAAGGAGAACTAAAGACTACGCAAGGACTACATGGGCGAGATCGTAGCTCGGCAAGACACAATAACGATCTTAAGTGCGAGATCGAAGAACTCAAGAAGAAGTTGGCACTCGAGGAATGAAGACCGGTATGTCGAATACCCAGCGACTACATCAACATCGACGACACCGATTCGGATCCAAGTGAACCCGACTTTGAAGACGAAGCTGGAGCAGACATCATGGAGTCTTCCACCGGTTCAAATTAATAGATGTCCCCCACATATTAGTAGTATTTCCCTCCATGTAAACATTGTAGTACACGCACTTTTGCGATAGTTAGATCGTTGTAAGCCCTTGTTTGATTGAATGAAGTGATTTTTGTGTGCATTTGCTCATGTGCATTTGGGTAGTGATTCCCCTTAGACCTCATTCTATTCTACATTTCTCTTCTTTTCTAAACCCATCAGATGCCTCCGAGACGCGACCTCGGATTCGTTTTCCTGCCAGAGATCACCCAATTGATCCAGCAGCAGAATACCCTGATTCAAACATTGGTGCAGAACCAGGGCAACAACAACAACAACAACAACCCACCACCACCACCACCACCTGCGGATCATCGACTCGTTTCCTTAGATCTGAACCCGCGGTGTATTCCGATAACACCGAGCGATTGTAGCAGATGGTGGCTCCGCAAGATAGGAAGGAGCTGACCACTGCGGGATGCATGATGGTGAAAGAGTGAAGTTTGCAGCACATCACTTGAAGGACCATAGCAAAGCATGGTGGGAGAATTTCATAGCCACCTACCGGTGAACACATCACATGGGATCAATTTCAGCAAGCTTTCCGACTTGCCCATGTTTCAGCAGGAGCCATGGCCATGAAGAAGCGTGAGTTTCACAACTTCGCCAAGGAGGAAGGACTGTTGGCGATCGTGGATGACTTTAGCAAATTAGCACGTTATGCCCCGGATAGCGTTGCTACCGATGCAGCTAAGCAGGAGAAGTTTCTAGAAGGACTGAGCGATGAGTTCACATGCCGTTGATGGTAGCAAGTTTCAACAACTACCGGAGTTGGTAGACCGAGCCCTCATGATTGAAGGAAAGCAGCAGCAAATTGAGAACCGCAAGAGGAAGTATGGGCAAGGGAAGTATAACTCGGAGCTCGTGAAGCCTCGTTATACCCCTAAATCAGGAATTCAGTTTGACATACCCGTGGAGGAGGTAATTCGCACAACCATAATGGCACCAAGAATGGGAGCAGGGAATGGAGGAAGCAGCGGACAGAATCGCACCAACCCGTCAACACCATCCAAGGTAGACTGAGTCACATCACTTGCTTTAAGTGCCGCAAGGCTGGGCATTATGCAAATGGTATCGAAGGCCGAATGGAAATGGCAATGGAAGCTCGGAAAGAAGCCCAACCCTTTCAACAGGGGACGGGTGAACCACATTGATGTGGAGGAGATTGAAGATCAGCCCGATGCACGATGTCGGTAAGTTTTGGTTAAGTCATTTCTGCAGTTGTTCTTTTTGATCTTGGTGCATCGCATTCATACATATCAAGGGATTTGTGGATAAGTACAAATTACCGACCCAAGCCCTTAGGTCACCCATGCTAGTAACCTCACCGGAGAAGAATACATGGCTAGTAAATGGTGTGATCGATCGCCATTAAGGATTGGACACTATGTTTCCCCTCGGACCTAATAGTTACGGAATCCCAAGGATTGGATGTGATATTAGGTATGGATTGGTTATCAAGGTATGGAGGAAACATAGATTGCACCACAAAGTCAATTTTGCTCACCACACCGAAGGAAGAAGGATTAAGTATGTATCACGGCACGAGCGAGAAGAAGCAAGTTAATTGCCTATCGGGAGTGGTGCGGGAAGAAGTACCGATGGTGAAGGATTATCTGATGTATTTCGGAAGAGTTGCAGGAATGCCACGGATAGAGACATTGAGTTTTGATCGAGCTGTTGCGAGAACAGGCCCGATATCGAAGCGACCGTCTGAGGATGCCCGCAAAGGATTTGGCGAAATCAAGAAGCAGATTAAGGAACTATTGGATAAAGGTTTTATCGCCCAAGTTCTTCACCTTGGGGATCACCCGTTTTGTTAGTGGAGAAGAAGGATGGATCTTTGAGAATGGTTGTTGATTATCGTGGATTGAATGAAGTAACAATCAAGAACAAGTACCCATTACCTATGATAAATGATCTGTTTGATAAACTTGCAAGGAGCCAAAGTGTTTTCCAAGATCGACTTGCGATCGGTACCATCGATTGAAGATTCGGGAGCAAGACATACCCAAGACAGCATTTACCACGAGATATGGACTATACGAGTATACCGTTATGTCCTTTGGATGACTAACGCACCAGCCTATTTCATGAACCTGATGAACAAAGTGTTTATGGAGTTTTGGATAAGTTAAATCGTGGTGTTCATTGATGACATTTTGATTTTCTCGAAGAATAAAGAGGAACACAAGGAACATTTGCGATTGGTTTTGGAGCGAAGGAACACCAGTTGTATGCCAAGTTCAGCAAATGTGAGTTTTGGCTAAAGGAAGTTGGATTTCTCGGACATGTTATATCCGGAGAAGGAATAGCAGTTGACCCCACAAAAGTTGAGACCGTAACCAAATGGGAAGCACCAGCGGCAGTTAGAGATTCGAGTTTCCTTGGACTCACAGGATACTACGAAGATTCATTGAAATTTCTCAAGGATTGCAAAGCCTATGACAGAATTATTGAAGAAGGAAAACAAATTCATATGGGTGAGGACTGTGAGGCAAGTTTTCAGGAGTTGAAGAAAAGATTGGTTACCTCACCGGTTTGATATTGCGGATCGGACTAAGGATTATGAGGTGTATTGCGGCGCTTCACGTCGAGGACTTGGAGCAGTGCTTATGCAGGAAGGAAGAGTTGTTTCAGTATGCTTCACGACAACTTAAGCCCCATGAGTTGAATTATGCCACTCATGATTTGGAGTTAGCAGCCGTTGTGCATGCCACGAAGACGTGGAGACATTTTCTCATTGGAAATCATTGTGAAGTATATACGGATCACAAGAGTTTGAAGTACATCTTCACACGTAAGAATTGAATCTCGAGGCAAAGGAGATGGTTAGAACTTATCAAGGATTATGACATGAGATTGCATTACCACCCGGAAAGGCTAATGTCGTGGTGGCGCATTGAGCCGTAAGAGCCACGTCAATACCCTAATGATGGGAGGAATACCCAATGAGTTAGCGAGGACCTTGAGAGCTATGTTTGGAAATAGTTCGAGAGGCTATGTAGCAGCATTGGAGATTGATCGACATTGATGGACAAAATCGAGAAGCCCAAAAGGCGGATAAGGAAGTTGCCTCTATAAAGGAGAAAATGAGCAAAGGAAAAGCTAAAGGATTTCGTGAGGATGAGCACGATACCCTATGGTTTGAAGACCGTGTTTATGTGCCCAATGACCCGAGATCGGGAAGTTGATTTTACAAGAGGCCCATGATTCACCTATTCGATTCACCGGAAATACCAAGATGTATTTGGATTTGAAGAATACTTTTCGGTGGACGGAATGAAGAAGGATATTGCGGAGTATGTAGCAGTTTGTGATGTGTGTCGAAAGTAAAAGCGAGCATCGAAGCCAGCAGGATTATTACAACCATTGCCGATACCGAATGGAAGTGGGATAAACTAGGCATGGATTTCATCACAGTTTGCCAAAGACTCGTTCAGGTTATGACTCGATTTGGGTTATAGTCGACCGTTTGACTAAGGTAGCTCATTTCATTCGATCAAGACTACCTATAGCAGTGCTAAGTTGGCAAAGATATACATGACCAGAATTGTGTGCTTACGGAGTTCGAGGAGCATCGTATCGAGATAGAGGAACCCGGTTTACCTCGAAATTTTGGAACCCGGTTGCACGAGACATTGGGAACCGATGGAATTGAAGAGACTTTCCACCCACAGACCGATGGATGACCGAGAGAGTCAATCAGATTTTGGAGGACATCTTTGAGAGCTTGTGCACTAGATTATGGATCTAGCTGGGATGATAATTTGCCGTATGCAGAATTTTCCTACAACAACAGTTACCAAACCAGCTTGAAGATGGAACCTTTCGAGGCTCTCTATGGAAGAAGGTGCAGGACACCGTTGTCATGGGGATGGCGGAGATCGTCAGTTGTTTGGACCAGATTTGATTAAGGAGTCTGAACAGAAAGTTAAGTTGATTCGAGACAGGCTCAAGGTAGCCCAGTCCAGACAGAAGAGCTATGCCGATTCAAAGCGCAAAGCGATTGAGTATGAAGTTGGAGACAGAGTATATCTTAGAGTATCCCCGCTTCGAGGAGTTAAGCGTTTTGGAGTTAAAGGAAAGTTAGCACCCCGTTTCGTTGGACCGTATAAGATTTTGCAACGCATGGGAGAAGTTGCTTATAAGTTGGAATTACCAGAAGGACTGTCAGGAGTTCATGATGTATTCCATGTTTCTCAGTTGAAGAAATGTCACCCCGAGATAGCAGAGGTACCGTTAAGAGACACAGTGCCACTGGAAGCAATTCAGTTGAAAGATGACTTAACATATGAGGAAAAACCGGTTAAGATTCTCGATTATGCCAGCAGAGTTACCCGCAGCAAGGTTATCAAGTTTTGCAAAGTTCAGTGGAGCCACCACACTGAGGATGAAGCCACACAGGAAAGAGAGGAAGTTTTGCTCAAGGACCACCCTCACCTATTTTCTAGCCAACCCGAATCTCGAGGGAGATTCATCTTAAGAGGTAGGTTTGTAACATCCCAAATTTTCAATTTGGAATGTTATACATTAGGTCATCATGCATATCATATTTTCTCGCATTTTCCGATCCTAGAAAATTTCACGCAACTCAAGGACCCTCGGAGAGAGTTGGAAGTTTCATTATTTTCATATTTGAGATTTCTCAAATTATGAAAATAGGATCATTGGATTTATTTAATTATCTTCATAAAGTTTTTCCTATAAAAAAATTAAGAGAGGGAATAATATGACTTTCCCAACATTTAGGAAAAATGAAGATATTATAAATAAATCAAATTTGACTTTGAAAGATTTATTTGCTCTAGGAAAAAATGAGCATTTTAAAAATATGCATATCTGCCCGTTTTAAAAGTTCATTTTGTTCGACTCATTTTAGGAGTCGGGAAAATTATTTTATTAAATTAGGAGTTCGTTTGGTATTTTTAATTCGTTTGGTTTTGTTTAAAAAAATGCGCCCAGGGGTGGGCCGAGGCCCACTGCCCACCACCCCTGCCCGCCTCCTCTCTCTCCTTGTGCAGTGTCCCGCCCAAGCCGCCGCCGCCGCCCGCCGCCCGGAGTCCGGATCGGACCCGGCCCCCTGCCACCTCCCCAAGGCGCCGCCACCCCCCCCTCCTTAAATACCCGGCCCCCCCCCTCTCCTCATCCCGCCGCCGCCCCGAACCTGAACGCTTGCCGCCTGACGCCGCCGCCATTGCCGTCTTCCGCCGTCGCCGGAGCACCCGCCGTCCCCCCCCCCGCCCCTCCCGACCCCGCCCCCTCGCCCCCGGGCCGCCGAGCCCGCCGGTGAAGCCACGGAGGTAGCCGCCGCCGCCCGATCCGGTTTTCTTTAAGAAAACCCGATCCGGTTTTTTTTTGAAGATGTTCGGTTTAAAAAAAACGTAGATGGTTTTATTTTTTCGGTTTTCTTAATTAACGAACGTTCACCGAACCGTTCGTTTCAATGAATGTGTTCATTGGATTAGTTCTGTTAACAAACGTCCGTTATTTAATCCGTTCGTCATTTTCTTTTAATCGGATTTAATCCGTTATTTTTCTGATTCGATTTCCGATCCGATTTTCAAATCTGTTTTATTTCTTGCTCGTTTATCGGAATCAGGTGATTCAAGCGCCTGGAGTTTCGTTACGAAACCGCCGTTCCGACTAACCTACTTACACAGAGTTTTGCTACTGTAAAATTTTGACCTAGTTTCAGATTACTAAACCGAGTCGTTCTCTCCCGAGTTTCGACTTTCGATGCTTTATTTGATTCGATTCTTTTGCAACCAGGGTTCTTAAGTTGAACTATCTGGTTAGATCTTTTATTCGAGATTTCCCTGTGCATTAGATGAGTACTTATTGTATGCTTGTTGTTTGTCTGCGTTAGATCACCGAGTCGCCGCTTGTTACTTGAATCTCTAGGTCTCATGGATCATCGACAAGGCAAGTAACACTTGATCATATCTTTTCTACTACCCAGTTTTTATGCATTAGATCAAACCCTCAAACACTTGCATGGTTAGGATCTAATTAAATTGTGGATTGGGAAGTAGATTGAGGTAGTACCTATTACTGTTTTACTTATGAAACCTTGGGAGTTACTTCTCGTTTGCTTATCATGCCATGCTATGCTAGTAGGCGTGGATTGGGTGAGTGAATATCCATGACAGATGTGAGATTGTTAATTAATGGTTTATCTAAGGTGGCAACCTAAACACACATCTGGGTGGATTGAGGCACTGGTTTCCATCAGACTTACTGTATTTCTTGGACCGCCACCCGGGCTCTAAGGGATCATAAGATTATTCAAACTGGAAACTTCCGTGTGCATCCACAAGCCAATTATGGGCTCTGGCGTAGTTGACTAAGTTGTGCGAACTCTTACGGGTAGGCTAGCTGATGTAGGGGATGTAGGTTGGTACGGTCTACCCACATGTAAGGTGCTAAGCGCTTCGAAAGACTATGTCTCGGTCATCCGTTTCTCAAACACCTTGTAGTCACGAGAACCAAGCGGAGGCGATCGAGTCTTGTGGGGAAAAGTGCGCAAACCTCTGCAGAGTGTACAAACTAATCATGATTAGCCGTGTCCCCGGTTATGGACGTTTTGAGTATCTGGTAATTGAATATCATGTGAATCTCAACATGTTACCTCTAATAAATGTATTGGGTTTTGATGAGTACTTTTTAATTGGGATTGAGGATGCTGTCAACCATTCTCAATGTTTAACAACCACCATGATAGTTAAATAAAATTATTCCTTTGATGTAGACCTTTGATGTAGGGAAAAACTAGCTTTATGCAAAAATGTAACCGTAGAGCCTTACCACCAGCCATATATGCATGTAGTATAGGCTTATTTTCCTTCATTGCTCTTATGTGTTACATTGCCAGCATATTCCATGTGCTGACCCGTTTTCGGGCTGCAACTTTCACGTTGCAGACTTTTCAGACGACGAGTAAGGTGTTAGGTCGTGGTTCTATACTCAGTGATGCCGATGGAGTTGATGGACTCACTTATCTTCCAAGCCTTCCGATGTTATTATTAGATGGCCTTAAGCCATATTATTGTAATAAGTTCCCTTGTGGACAACGTTGTAATGAGTGTGTGATTGCTACTCTGCTATAAATCCTTGAAATCTTGTGTGGTGTCAGCATTACTGATCCAGGGATGACACTGAGCACAGAGACTTGATCCATTCGGGTCTGGTCGCTACAAAGGCGTGGGAGACGTCACCGGGTTGTACGTGTGTTGAACGCGGAGGTGCCGTCCGTTCGGCACTAGGATCTCCGGTGATTTGGATCACGACGAGTACGACTCCTTCAACCCCGTTCTCTTGAACGCTTCCGCTTAGCGATCTACAAGGGTATGTAGATGCACTCTCCTTCCCTCGTTGCTAGTTTCTCCATAGATAGATCTTGGTGACACGTAGGAAAATTTTGAATTTCTGCTACGTTCCCCAACAGTGGTATCAGAGCCAGGTTTATTGCGTAGATTCTTTGCACGAGTAGAACACAAAGTAGTTGTGGGCGTTGATGATGTTCAATATGCTTACCGTTACTAGTCCAATCTTGTTTCGACGGTATTGTGGGATGAAGCGGCCCGGACCGACCTTACACGTACACTTACGTGAGACAGGTTCCACCGACTGACATGCACTTGGTGCATAAGGTGGCTAGCGGGTGCCAGTCTCTCCCACTTTAGTCGGAACGGATTCGATGAAAAGGGTCCTTATGAAGGGTAAATAGCAATTGGCATATCACGTTGTGGTTTTGCGTAGGTAAGAAACGTTCTTGCTAATCTTCATGGTGATGTTTATCATGTTTATGCATCTTATTTGCTTAGAACGACGGTAGTAAATAAGATGATCCCTCATTAAAATTTCAAGAAAGTGTTCCCCTAAGCGTGCACCGTTATAAAGTTCGTCGTTTCTAAGCACCACGTGATGATCGGGTGTGATGGATCCTTACGTTCACATACAACGGGTGTAAGCCAGATTTACACACGAAACACTTAGGTTGACTTGACGAGCCTAGCATGTACGGACATGGCCTCGGAACACAAGAGACCGAAAGGTCGAGCATGAGTCGTATGGTAGATCGATCAACATGAAGATGTTCCCGATGATGACTAGTCCGTCTCACGTGATGATCGGACACGGCCTAGTTGACTCGGATCATGTAATCACTTAGATGACTAGAGGGATGTCTATCTGAGTGGGAGTTCATAAGATGAACTTAATTATCCTGAACATAGTCAAAAGATCTTTGCAAATTATGTCGTAAGCTCGCGCTTTAGTTCCACCGTTTTAGATATGTTCCTAGAGAAAATATAGTTGAAAGTTGACAGTAGCGATTATGCGGACAATAGAAAGCTTATGTCCTTAATGGACCGCTCAGTGTGCTGAACCCCAAACGCCGTTTGTGGATGTTGCGAACATCGGACATACACGTTTTGATAACTACGTGATAGTTCAGTTAAACGGTTTAGAGTTGAGGCACCAAAGACGTTTTCGAAACGTCGCGGAACATATGAGATGTTTCGAGGGCTGAAATTGGGATTTCAGGCTCGTGCCCACGTCAAGAGGTATAAGACCTCCGACGATTGTCTTATCCTGCAAACTAAGGGAGAAAAGCTCAATCGTTGAGCTTGTGCTCAGATTGTCTGAAGTGCAAAAATCACTTGAACCGAGTGGGAGAGTTGATCTTCCAGATGAGATAGTGATGTTTCTCCAAAGTCATTTCCACCAAGCTGTTAGAGCTTTGTGATGAACTATAACATATCAGGGATAGATATGATGATCCTTGAGGTATCGCGATGTTTGACACCGCGAAAGTAGAAATCAAGAAGGAGCATCAATTGTTGATGGTTGGTGAAACCACTAGTTTCAAGAAGGGCAAGGGCAAGAAGGGACACTTCATGAAATGGCAAATCAGTTGCTACTCCAGTGAAGAAACCCAAGGTTGAACCCAAACCCGAGACTAAGTGCTTCTGGAATAAGGGGAACTGCCACTGGAGCAGCATTACCCTAGATACTTGGTAGATGAGAAGGCTGGCAAGGTTGATAGAAGTATATTGGATATACATTATGTTAATGTGTACTTTACTAGTACTCCTAGTAGCACCAGGGTATTAAGATACCGGTTCGGTTGCTAAGTGTTACTAACTCGAAATAAAAGAGCTACGGAATAAACGGAGACTAGCTAAGGGTGAGCTGACGATATGTGTTGGAAGTGTTTCCAAGTTTGATGTGATCAAACATCGCACGCTCCCTCTATCATCAAGATTAGTATTAAACCTGAATAATTGTCATTTGGTGTTTGCGTTGAGCATAGACATGATTGGATTATGTCTATCGCAATACGGTTATTCATTTAAGGAGAATAATGGTTACTCTATTTGTTTGAATAACACCTTCAATGGTCTTGCACCTAAAGGAATGGTTTATTGAATCTCGATCGTAGTGATACACATTTTCATGCCAAAAATATAAGATAGTAATGATAGTACCACTTACTTGTGGCACTGCCATGTAAGTCATATTGGTATAAAACGCATGAAGAAGCTCCATGTTGATGGATCTTTGGACTCACTCATTTTGAAAAGTTTGAGACATGCGAACCATGTCTATTGGTGTATACGCATGAAGAAACTCCATGCAGATGGATCGTTTGGACTCACTTGATTTTGAATCACTTGAGATATGCAAATCATACCACATGGGCAAGATGACTAAAAGCCTCGTTTTTCAGTAAAATGGAACAATATAGCAACTTGTTGGAAGTAACACATTTTGATGTGTGCAGTCCGATGAGTCTTTGAGGATCTGATGAATATCGTTATGTTCTTACTTCATGATGATTCGAGTAGATGTTGAGTATATTTACTTGATGAACACAAGTCTGAATTATTGAATGGTTCAAGTAATTTCAGAGTGAAGTTGAAGATCATCGTGACAAGAGGATAAAATGTCTATGATATGATCATAGAGATGAGTATCTGAGTTCGAGCTTTGGCACGCTATTAAGACATTGTGGAAATTGTTTCACAATTAATACCGCTGGAACACCATAGTGTGATGGTGTGTCCGAACATCATAGTTGCACCCTATTGGATATGGTGCGTACCATGATGTCTCTTATCGAATTACCACTATCGTTCATGGGTTAGGCATTAGAAACAACCACACTCACTTTAATAGGGCACCACGTAATTCGTTGAGACGGCCTTTGTTTGAACTATGGTTTGGAGAAACCTAAGTTGTCGTTTCTTAAAAGTTTGGGGCTGTGACGCTTATGTGAAAAAGTTTCATCGTGATAAGCTCGAACCCAAAACGGATAAATGCATCTTCATAGGACACCCAAAACAGTTGGGTATACCTCCTATCTCAAGATCCGGAAGCAAAAGTAATTGCTTCTAGAAATGGGTCCTTTCTCGAGGAAAAGTTTCTCTCGAAAGAATTGAGTGGGAGGATGGTGGAGACTTGATGAGGTTATTGAACCATCACTTCAACTAGTGTGCAGCAGGGCACAGGAATTTGTTCCAGTAGCGCATACACCAATTGAAGAAGAAGCTTATGATAGTGATCATGAAGCTTCAGATCAAGTCACTACCGAACCTCGTAGGACGACAAGGACGCGTACTGCTTCGGAGTGGTACGGTGATCCTGTCTTGAATGTCATGTTGCTAGACAACAATGAACCTACGAGCTATGGAGAAGCAATGGTGGGCCCATATTCCAACAAATGGTTAGAAGCCATGAAATCCGAGATAGGATCCATGTATCAGAACAAAGCATGGACTTTGGTGGACTTGCCCGATAGGCAAGCCATTGAGATAAATGGATCTTTAAGAAGAAGACGGACGTGGACGGTAATGTCACCGTCTATGAAGCTCGACTTGTGGCGAAGAGTTTTCACAAGTTCAAGGAGTTGACTACGATGAGATTTTCTCATCCGTAGCGATGCTTAAGTCCGTCGGAATCATGTTAGCATAAGCTGCATTTATGAAATCTGGCGATGGATGTCAAAATGAGTTTCCTTACCGGTTTTCGTAAGGAAAGGTTGTATGTGATACAATCAGAAAGTTTTGTCGATCCTAAAGGATGCTAAAAGGTATGCTGGCTCCAATGATCCTTCTAAGGACTGGAGTAAGCATCTCGGAGTTGGAATGTGCGCTTTGATGAGATGATCAAAGATTTTGGGTTTATACAAAGTTTATGAGAAACTTGTATTTCCAAAGAAGTGAGTGGGAGCACTATAGAATTTCGATGAGTATATGTTGTTGACATATTGATGATCGAAATGATGTAGAATTTCTGGAAAGCATACGGGGTTATTTGAAAGATGTTTTTCAATAGAAAACCTGGATTAAGCTACTTGAACATTGAGCATCGAGATCTATAAGGATAGATCAAAATGCTTAATAATACTTTCAAATGAGCACGTACCTTGACATGATCTTGAAGGTGTTCAAGATGGATCATCAAAGAAGGAGTTCTTGCACGAGATGTAAGGTATGAAGTTAAGACTTAAAGCTCGACCACGGCAGTAAAAGAGAGAAAGGGGCGAAGGTCATCCCTATGCTTTAGACATAGGCTCTATAGTATGCTATGTTGTGTGTCCTTAGGAAGTGTACCTTGCCATGAATCGGTCAAGGGGTACAAGAATGATCCAGGAATGGGGATCATTGGACATCGGTCAAAATTGTCCTTGGAGTAAATAAGGACATGTTTCTCGATTATGGAGGTGATAAAGAGTTCGGCGTAAAGGTTTACGTCGATGCAAGCTTTGACACCTATCCGAATGACTCAGAATAGCAAACCGGATACGTATAGTGGAGCAACCATTTGGAATAGTTTCAAATGGAGCGTGGAAGCAGCATTTATAATATGACCTAGAAATTTGCAAAGCACACACGGATCTGAAAGGTTCAGATCCGTTGACTAAAACCTCTCTCACAAGCAAAATATGATCAAAACCCAGAACTCATTGAGTCTTAATCACATGATGATGTGAACTAGTTTAAAGACACTAGTAAACTCTTTGGATGTTGGTCACATGGCGATGTGACCTATCAGCGTTAATCACATGATGATGTGAACTAGATTATTGACTCTAGTGCAAGTGGGAGACTGTTGGAAATATGCCCTAGAGGCAATAATAAATTAGTTATTAGTATATTTCCTTGTTCATGATAATCGTTTATTATCCATGCTATAATTGTATTGAAAGGAAACTCAGATACATGTGTGGGTACATAGACAACACCATGTCCCTAGGAAGCCTCTAGTTGACTAGCTCGTTAATCAATAGATGGTTACGGTTTCCTGACCATGGACATTGGATGTCATTGATAACGGATCACATCATTAGGAGAATGATGTGATGGACAAGACCCAATCCTAAGCCTAGCACAAAGATCGTAGTTAGTATGCTAAAGCTTTTCTAATGTCAAGTATCATTTCCTTAGACCATGAGATTGTGCAACTCCGGATACCGTAGGAATGCTTTGGGTGTACCAAACGTCACAACGTGAATCGGGTGGCTATAAAGTTTCATTACAGGTATCTCCGAAAGTATCATTGGGTTGGCACGAATCGAGACTGGAATTTGTCACTCCGGTTGACGGAGAGGTATCTCTGGGCCCACTCGGTAGGACATCATCATAATGTGCACAATGTGACCAAGGGGTTGATCACGGGATGATGTGTTACGGAACGAGTAAAGAGACTTGCCGGGAATGAGATTGAACAAGGTATTGGTATACCGACGATCGAATCTCGGGCAAGTACAATACCGCTAGACAAAGGGAATTGTATACGGGATTGATTGAGTCCTTGACATCGTGGTTCATCCGATGAGATCATCGTGGAACATGTGGGAGCCAACATGGGTATCCAGATCCGCTGTTGGTTATTGATGGGAGAACGTCTCGGTCATGTCTACATGTCTTCCGAACCGTAGGGTCTACACACTTAAGGTTCGATGGCGCTAGGGTTATAAAGGAAGTTTGTATGTGGTTACCGAATGTTGTTCGAGTCCTGGATGAGATCTCGGACGTCACGAGGAGTTCCGGAATGGTCCGGAGGTAAAGATTTATATATGGAAGTCTGTTTTGGTCACCGGAAAAGTTTGGTTTTTCGGTAACGCACGGGACCACCGGAGGGTCCGGGGTCCACCAAGTGGGGCCACCAACCCCAGAAGGCTGCGTGGGCCAAGTGTGGGAGGGGACCAGCCCTAGGTGGGCTGGGGCGCCCCCCACCAAGGCCCAAGGCGCAGGGAAGTGGGGAAGGGGGGCAAACCCTAGGGCAGATGGGCCCTAAGGCCCACCCTAGGTGCGCCTCCCCCTCTCCCCCTTGTGGCCGCCACCCAGATGGGATCTGGGGGCTGCCGCCACCCCTGGGGAGGGAACCCTAGGTGGGGGCGCAGCCCCTCCCCTTCCCCTATATATACTTGAGGTTTGGGCTGCCCAACACATATGAGTTTATCTCCCTCTTGGCGCAGCCCTACCTCTCTCCCTTCTCCTCTCACGCGGTGCTTGGCGAAGCCCTGCTGGATTTCCACGCTCCTCCATCATCACCATGCCGTTGTGCTGCTGCTGGATGGAGTCTTCCTCAACCTCTCCCTCTCTCCTTGCTGGATCAAGGCGTGGGAGACGTCACCGGGTTGTACGTGTGTTGAACGCGGAGGTGCCGTCCGTTCGGCACTAGGATCTCCGGTGATTTGGATCACGACGAGTACGACTCCTTCAACCCCGTTCTCTTGAACGCTTCCGCTTAGCGATCTACAAGGGTATGTAGATGCACTCTCCTTCCCCTCATTGCTAGTTTCTCCATAGATAGATCTTGGTGACACGTAGGAAAATTTTGAATTTCTGCTACGTTCCCCAACATTATCGACACCTCTCTCTCTCTAAGCATGTGGACATGTTTTTGGATTTCGGTTTTCGCTTGAGGACAAGCGAGGTCTAAGCTTGGGGGAGTTGATACTTCCATTTTGCATCATGTTTTCCTACTGTTATTTATGATGTTTTTATGCATAATAATGCTTTTTGGAGTAATTGTAATGCCTTTTCTCTCATAATATGCAAGGTACACACAAAGAGGGAGAATTTCGGCAGCTGGAAATATGGACCTGGAAAAGCTACAACAGGCTACCTATTCTGCACAACTCCAAACAAGCTGAAACTTTACGGAGAATTTTTAATAAATATATGAAGAATATTAGAGCCAAAAAGTACCAGAGGGGGCCACCCTAGTGAGAACAAGACTCCAGGGCGCGCTTGGGCCCCTAGGCGCGCCCTGGTGGGTTGTGCTCACCCAGGCCCACCTCCGGTGCCCATCTTTTGGTATATAAGTCATTTTGACCTAGAAAGAAAATAAGAAGAGGACTTTCAGGATGGAGTGCTGCCGTCTCGAGGCGGAGCTTGGGCAGGAGCACTTTTGCCCTCCGACGGAGCGATTCCGCCGGGGGAACTTCCTTCCCGGAGGGGGAAATCATCGTCATCATCATCACCAACAACTCTCCCATCTTAGGGTGGGCAATCTCCATCAACATCTGCACCATCTCATCTCAAACCCTAGTTCATCTCTTGTGTTCAATCTTGTTACCGGAACTATAGATTGGTGCTTGTGGGTGACTAGTAGTGTTGATTACATCTTGTAGTTGATTACTGTATGGTTTATTTGGTGGAAGATTATATGTTCAGATCCAATATGCTATTTAATACCCCTCTGATCTTGAGCATGATTATCATTTGTGAGTAGTTACTTTTGTTCTTGAGGTCACCGGAGAAATCATGTTGCAAGTAATCATGTGAACTTGATGTGTGTTTGATATTTTGATAGTATGTATGTTGTGATTCCCTTGGTGGTGTCATGTGAACATCGACTACATGACACTTCACCATAGTTGGGCCTAAGGGAATGCATTGTGGAGTAGTTATTAGATGATGGGTTGCGAGAGTGACAGAAGCTTAAACCCAAGTTTATGCGCTATTCCGTAAGGGACCAATTGGATCCAAAAGTTTAATGCTATGGTTAGAATTTATTCTTAATACTTTTCTCGTAGTTGCGGATGCTTGCGAGAGGGTTAATCATAAGTAGGAGGTTTGTTCAAGTAAGAACACCACCTAAGCACCGGTCCACCCACATATCAAATTATCAAAGTAGCAAACACGAATCGAGTCAACATGATGAAAGTGACTAGATGAAATTCCCGTGTACCCTCAAGAACACTTTGCTTATTATAAGAGACCGTTTTGGCCTGTCCTTTGACTCAAAAGGATTGGGCTGCCTTGTTGCACTGTTGTTACTAGTATCATTACTTGCTCGTTACAAATTATCTTGCTATCAAACTACTCTGCTACTTAGAATTTCAGCACTTGCAGACATTACCTTGCTGAAAACCACTTGTCATTTTCTTCTGCTCCTTGTTGGGTTCGACACTCTTACTTATCGAAAAGAGCTACAATTGATCCCATATACTTGTGGGTCATCACCTACCTCCACTACGAGGCATCGAACACCGCATCAACCTCATACCCGGAGCACCCCTTCCTAACAAGGCTCCCTATCGCGTCAACCCCGAGGAAACCAAGGAGATCCAACGATAAGTACAACAACTCATCGACAATGGCCATGTATGAGAAAGCTTGAGCCCATGTGTCGTACCGGTAATCCTTGTTCCCAAGAAAGATGGTACATATCGCATGTGTTCTGATTGTTGTCCTATCAATGCTATCACCATGCGTTACCGTTACCCATTCCACGCCTAGATGGTATTCTAGATGAGCTTAGCAGAGCCAACATTTTCTCTAAGATTGATCTTAAAAGTGGCTACTATCAAATACACATACAAGAAGGTGATGAATGGAAAACCGCATTTAAGACCAAATTGGCTTATATGAATGGCTTGTTATGCCAATGGGTTTATCCAAAGCACCCGGTACATTCATGCGCATCATGCATTTTGTTCTTCGCCCCTACATTGGCGTATTTGTTGTGGTCTATTTTGATGATATTCTTGTCTTTAGCAAATCTCTTGAAGATCATGTCACCCATCTTAGAACCGTGTTGCAAACCCTTAGGAAAGAGCGCATTTATGCTAATATGGACAAATGCCTTTTTAGTGTTGATAAGCTTGTTTCCTTGGGTTTCGTTGTGTCTTCTAAGGGTGTTCATGTAGATGAATCTAAGATCAATGCTATTAAAACTTGGCCCCAACCAACAAACTTGCAACAATTGTGTAGTTTTCTTGGCTTAACCAGATTTTATCGTCGCTTTGTTAAGGATTTTAGCACCATTGCATCCCCTTTACATGCTTTGGGTAAGAAAAATGCACCCTTTGTTCGGGGACTATCCCAAGACACCGCATTTAATGAGCTTAAGAATTTGCTTTCACATGCTCCCGTGCTTGCTTTGCCCAATTTTGACAAAACTTTTGAAGTTCATTGTGATGCTAGCGGTAATGGCATAGGAGGTGTGTTAATGCAAGAGAAGCGCCCAATTGCTTACTTTAGTGAGAAACTTTCGGGAGTGCAACTCAATTATCCCATCTATGACAAAGAGCTATATGTTTTAGTGCGAGTTTTGCATGAGTGGGAACATTATCTTTGCCCTCATGAATTTGTCATTCATACCGACCATGAAACGCTTAAATACCTTAAGGTTAAGGGCCAAACTAATTTGAACAAGCGTCATGCTAAGTGGAGTGAATTCATTGAGTCATTTCCTTATATCATCAAATACATCAAAGGTAAGGAAAATGTTGTGGCTGATGCTCTTTCCCGCAAATGCATGCTTGTCACTAAACTTGAATTGAATGTCATCGGCTTTGAGCACATAAAAGATTGTATGCGCATGATCCTACTTTTGCTATTCCATATGCCCAATGTTTGACACATACATCTTGGGAACGATATTACATCAAGGATGGTTATCTTATGAGAGTTAACAAACTTTGCATCCCCGAGTCTTCTCTTCGTTGGTTACTTTTGCAAGAATCTCATGGAGGAGGACTAATGGGACACTTTGGACGCGACAAGAAATTTGCTACGCTCTCCAAGAACTATTTTTGGCCCAAGATGTTCCGCGACATTTCACGCTTCACCAAACGATGTTCGACATGTCGCAAAGCTAAGTCCAAAGCTCAATCTCATGGTATTTATATGCCCCTTCCAATTCCATATCACCCATGGGAGGATATTAGCATGGATTTTGTGCTTGGTTTGCCTCAAACTAGAAATGGAAAGGATTCTGTGTTTGTTGTAGTGGACCGATTCTCCAAGATGGCTCATTTCATTCCTTGCAACAAGATAGACGATGCTTCACATGTTGCAAACCTTTTTTGTAGGGAAATCTTGCACCTACATGGAGTACCAAAGACGATTGTCTCGGACCGCGACGTCAAGTTCTTGAGCTACTTTTGGAAGACCTTATGTGCCAAGCTTGGAATCAAGCTTTTGTTCTCTTCGGCATACCATCCTCAAACCGACGGCCAAACGGAAGTGACGAACTGAACGCTCTCCATTCTACTACGTGTGTTGATCAATAGGAACATCAAGGAGTGGGAGGAGTGCCTACCCATCACCAAGTACGCCTACAACTGTGCAAGACATTTGACTACCGGCAAGTCCCCTTTCAAGGTCGTCTATGGTTTCAACCTGTTGTCCCCATTGGACATTCTTCCTCTACCACTACAAGAGTGCACCAACATGGACGCGAGTGCCCGAGCGAACTACCTCAAGAAGATGCATGAAGATACAAGGAACACCATCGAGCGCCAAGTACAACTACTTGCGACCAAGCTCAACATCAACAAGCAACCCATGATATTCAACATTGGAGATCTTGTGTGGTTACACCTTCGCAAGGACCGCTTCCCCAACGAACGCGAATCCAAGCTTCTACCTCGAGCCGATGGACCCTTCAAGCTGCTAGCACGCTACAACAATGCTTACAAGATCAACCTCCCGCGCGACAAGTACAATGTGAGCGTCGTCTTCAATGTCAAAGATCTCTCGTTGTACCATGGTGATGAAGCTTTCGATCCGAGGTCGGATCTTTCCCAAGGGGGGGGGGGGGAGATGATGCAGAGCATCCCAAGGTCATCTCAATGGACCAACCTACACCTCCCACGACGCCACTTGGACCAATGACAAGGGCTCGAGCAAAGGCTATCAAATATAAGGTGAACTCGCTCCTCTCCGAACTACCACTTCCTACATATGAGACATGGCTACTACCTCAAGCGGAGACCCTATGTGTGATCAGGTGCTTAGAGGAAGGCCACGGGTCAGCGACACCCAACGGACAAGATGGCGAGGACACCAAGTACGAGGAACAAGAAGAAGAGCTGCCAGAAGTCTACAGCCACCGGACGACTGGTCAGGACCGGGCGTTCGAATCCTGGAAGCGCTAGCCAGCCAAGTCCCAACCTACGCACGCTACAGCAGCCGGATGACCGATGCAGACCGGACGTCCGACACACCCCAGCGACCGGATGACCAAGCCCCTCCGGACATCCGGTGCCGCCCAATAGAAGGGAAATTGTCAGAAGTCCGAAGCCTCCGGACGACCGACGACCGACCATCTCCGTAAATCCGACGCCGCCTGACCCGAGCCAAATTATCGGACGTCCGACCGCTTCCGGATGTCCAGACCCTCGCGAGCCACCGAACGTCCGGCAGCATCCGGACGACCGACGCCTGTCTGTGCACAGCGTATTGGGCCGAGGCCCATGTACCCTTTCACCCCCTTAGACTATATATACTCCTCCTCCTCCCTCTTTCTAGGGTTAGCAAAGGATTAGCTCATTTGAGAGATAGAGCTTTGCTCATCCACTTGGTTACTTCTCCATTGGAGTCCACGACCTCTTTGGAGAAGACACCCCAAGCGGATTCAAGACCCCTCATGGGAAGACCCCCTCATGGCCTCCTCACGGAGATGAACTAGTTACCTCTTGTATCGTCCTTTGTCGTGGATCTCTTTGTATTTCGAGGATCTAGCACATGTGTAATCAAATCTTGTTGGTTTGAGTGATTTCTCTCATTTCCCCCTCGTGTTTCCCCTCGTGTTCTTCATAGGATCCGCTCCAATCGTGAAAGATTGGGCCCTAGGGTTCTACCCTACATCAAAAGTGTTGTCCCTCCGGCTTGTGCTCAATATTCAGACGAGGGTTTCGATCAATCAAAGCGCATTCATATCCGGGCATTGCATCCATGAAAATTTTCTAATTGTGCAGCAGACCGCACCCCTTCTGCACAATCCAAAGATGCCTAGGCTCCTTCTCAAGCTTGACATTGCACGCACCTTTGATTCTGTATCTTGGGCATCCCTTTTGACACCCTATCCCATCTCGGTTTGGCCGCTGCTCGCGCGAATGGATCTCAATTCTGCTCTCCACGGCTTCCACTCTTGTGTTCATCAATGGAACTCCATGAGCTGCTATTGGCCATGTCAGTGGCTTTACCAGGGAGACTCCTTGTCGCCCATGCTCTTCACCCTTGGTGTGGATTTTCTCAACTCCCTGATCGTCCAGGCAGTAGGGCATGGCGGTCTACAACGCCTAACGACTTGCCACGCTGCTTTCGTCTCACTCTACATCGACGATGTGGTGGTGTTCTGCCACCCTGACCACAACAATCTTCTGAACATATACAATTATAGAACTCGTGACCGTTTTTGAAAAACATGAACAATTATAGAACTCATGAATATTTTTTAGAATTCATAAATACCTTTTCATATTCGTGAAGAATTTATAATTTTACAAGCATTCTCTAAATCAACAAAAGTTTTTTAGTGAATTGGAAATTCACAAAGAATTACAATTCCTGAATGTTTTCATTAGTTTTGAAAAGTGTTTTAGTAGAATGTCCTTTTCTATAGTGTCATGCGGGACCCACGATTAGATCAGGCCTTTACAAACGAGTCCACTTTAAAAAAACTTGAAGCTCTCCTAGGCCTCTATTCCCAGAGAGCTTAGTAATTGTAAGGATTATTGGGTGATGATTTTTTAAAGAGGAATATACTAATATCGCGAAGATACCAATTACATCCAGGCTCTGCATCTACAATATGTCACAAAGACATCCAGGATGTACACATCCAGAGGAGAAAATAAAAAGAAAGGTCCCGCCACAGCGACCGACTCCTCTCAACAGCCGCACACCTACCACCACCTAATGCAACACCCGGAAAATATAAAAGGTCTCCAAAAGCAATGCCTCTTAGAAGGTAACAATACACAAGCGCTGTGTTGCCCGACCCAAGATCTTAGCTTTTCACCCTGATAATTCCCGCGCTCTCAAAATAATTCCTTCAACAAGGCAATCATCAGGCACAACCAATGGTGGTCATACCTTAGGTTTTCACCCTGAAAGTCGTGACTTGGCACCTCAGAACCTCGTAGGTTGATATGGGAGTGCATGACCAGAATCTAAACGATCCAGATATCATGAGCAAGATCTCCGACGGTCGTCCCGGAATGCGTTGATGGCCAGATCAAGGAGGAACGATCATGCATGTCGTTGCCATGATGTGAGAAGAGCATGGGGACCGCCACCTTAATCATCACGGCAGGTCGGCAGCAGCCCCCCACGCCGCCCGATCCAGCCTACCGCCGCCAGCAGCCCCCCACGCCACCCCAATCCAGCCTACCACCGCCAGCCCGGGCGCCGCACCAGCACAATGTCTAACAGCCAACGCCGTTAGGCACCACTGCGCTTTCTTACAGCCAGCCACGAGACATGGTCGGCCCGGCTACCACAACATACGTCGTGCCCAAGGCGCATCAGTTGGAGTAGGCTAGAATGGATCTGGCAGAGCCCCGCCACTACCCTGGGCGCACCCGCCCCGTCCCATGCAGCCACCACACGGCCTCGAGACCATAGCCCTACCGCTGCAGCTCCTCGCGCACGCCACCGTGGTCGAGCCCCGCATCGCGCTGCCGCGCCCCGCGTAAGCCCGGCACTCCATCTTGGACGAACTACAGTGATTGTCCTCGTTCGATGGGTCCACATTCATCCCTGAATGTCACCAAGCACTCTCCCCCTATGCACATACTGTTGTAAGAAAATTTACATTTGGGACCAGCTCCCTGCCAATTCTTTTTCCTGCATGACGACAAATCTCAATTGGTAAAATCTTTGCGCAAGAAACCATCACCTATGCAACACAAAAAAACATTTTGAAAAAGACCAGCATTTTGCAAGTCTTCCAGAGACCACTTAAACTCAAAAGATGCCAATCTACAGTCTCAAACCAGCCTTGAGCAAAAGAAACAAAACTTTAGAAGATGGGTCCATGCATCTGGCATGCGTGCCTTAGAGTATTGCGCAGTGGATATCACCAGAGCCGCACACCTTGTCGTGGTAAGCGCATTCATCCAAAATTCACCGATGCTTTTGCATCATCATTGGCATGCCAAAATCAATGAAACCACGAGAAAAAACACATCAACCAAAGCCAAAAAAATAATATGCCCGACAAATCAAGAACGAACATAGCAACAAACTCACGAAGCGGGGATGACATAGTTAGAGACGAATCTGGAGCTCGGCCAGCCAAAGGAATAAAACCACGACCTTCTCAAAGCAGAATATGAACTCGGGGAGTTCAAACTGTAACAACTTAGAAATCAACAAGCAGGCTGCCAGATGGGAGAGAGAGAGAGAGAGAGAGAGAAAGAGTTCCCTTGATCCTGATGTGAAACGGAGGTTGGAGCGAGAGATGAGATGTGGAGAAAGGAGGCAGATGGAAGCGACAGATGTGGATGGTCCTTAAATACACTTGGCTTGGGAAGCGGCCATTGAAGCGACGGATGGCCAGGATTACTAGGATAACATTGTCACTTGTGCCAGGATAACGTTCGTTTTGTCGCTGCGGAGACAACGCACACGGGGAGCTCTTATTGTCATCAAGCACTCCCCCCCCCCATGCACACAGTGTTGTAAGAAAATTTACATTTGGGACCAGCTCGCTGCTAATTCTTTTTCCTGCATGACGACAAATCTCGGTTGGTGAAATTTTTGTACAAGAAATCATCGCCTATGCAACACAGAAAAAACATTTTCAAAAAGACCAGCATTTTGCAAGTCTGCCAGAGACCACTTAAACTCCAAAGATGCTAATCTACAATCTCAAACCAGCCTCGAGCAAAAGAAACAAAACTTTAGAAGATGGGTCCATGCATCCGGCATGCGTGCCTCAGAGTATTGCGTAGTGGATATCACCAGGGTTGCACACCTCGTCGTGGTAAGCTTATTCATCCAGAATTCACCAATGCTTTTGCATCATCATTGGCATGCTAGAATCAATGAAACCACGAGAAAAATAACATCAACCGAAGCCAAAAAAATAAAATGCCCCACAAATCAAGAACAAACACAACAACAAACTCACGAAGCGGTGATGAAATATTTAGAGACGAATCTGGAGCTCGGCCAGCCAAAGGAATAAAACCACGACCTTCTCAAAGCAGAATATAAACTCGGGGAGTTCAAACTGTAACAACTTAGAAACCAACAAGCGTGGCTGCGGGGGAGAGAGAGAGAGAGAGAGAGAGAGAGATCCCTTGATCCTGATGCAAAACAGAGGTTGGAGCTGGAGATGAGATGTGGAGAAAGGAGGCAGATGGAAGTGATACGTCTCCAACGTATCTATAATTTTTTTATTGTCCCATGCTATTATATTATCTATCTTGGATGTTTTTGTTGGGGAACGTAGCAGAAATCAAAAAAATTCTATGCATCACCAAGATCAATCTATGGAGTTATCTAGCAACGAGGGGAAAAGGAGTGCATCTAAATACCCTTGTAGATCGCGAGCGGAAGCGTTCAAGAGAACGGGGTTGATGGAGTCGTACTCATTGTGATCCAAATCACCGATGACCGAGCGCCGAACGGACGGCACCTCCGCGTTAAACACACGTACGGTTGGGGAAGACGTCTCGTCCTTCTTGATCCAGCAAGGGGGAAGGAGAGGTTGATGGAGATCCAACAGCACGACGGCGTGGTGGTAGATGCAGCGGGGATCTTGGCAGGGCTTCGCCAAGCTCGACGGAGAGGAGGAGGTGTTGGAGAGGGAGAGGGAGGCACCAGGGGCTAGGGTGTGGCTGCCCTCCCCCCCACTATATATAGGGCCCCTGGGGGGGCGCCGGCCCTAGGAGATGGGATCTCCAGGGGGGCGCCGGCCCTAGTAGATGGGATCTCCAGGGGGGCGGCGGCCAAGGGGGTGGTTTGCCCCCCAAGCCAAGGGGGGCGCCCCCAACCCTAGGGTTTCCTGCCCTAGGCGCAGGGGAGGCCCAAGGGGGGCGCACCAGCCCATCAGGGGCTGGTTCCCCTCCCCACATCAGCCCATGGGTCCCTCCGAGATAGGTGGCCCCACCCGGTGGACCCCAGGACCCTTCCGGTGGTCCCGGTACAATACCGGTGACCCCCGAAACTTTCCCGATGGCCGAAACTTGACTTCCTATATATAAATCTTTACCTCCGGACCATTCCGTAACTCCTCATGACGTCCAGGATCTCATCCGGGACTCTGAACAACTTTCAAGTTACTGCATACTAATATCTCTACAACCCTAGCATCACTGAACCTTAAGTGTGTAGACCCTACGGGTTCAGGAGACATGCAGACATGACCGAGACGACTCTCCGTCAATAACCAACAGCGGGATATGGATACCCATGTTGGCTCCCACATGCTCCTCGATGATCTCATCGGATGAACCACGATGTCGAGGATTCAATCAATCCCGTATACAATTCCCTTTGTTAATCGGTTCGTTACTTGCCCGAGACTCGATCGTCGGTATCCCAATACCTCGTTCAATCTCATTACCGGCAAGTCACTTTACTCGTACCGTAATGCATGATCCCGTGACCAGACACTTGGTCACATTGAGCTCATTATGATGATGCATTACCGAGTGGGCCCAGAGATACCTCTCCGTCATACGGAGTGAAAAATCCCAGTCTCGATTCGTGCCAACCCAACAGACACTTTCGGAGATACCCGTAGTGCACCTTTATAGCCACCCAGTTACGTTGTGACGTTTGGCACACCCAAAGCACTCCTATGGTATCCGGGAGTTGCACAATCTCATGGTCTAAGGAAATGATACTTGACATTTGGAAAAGCTCTAGCAAACGAACTACACGATCTTTGTGATATGCTTAGGATTGGGTCTTGTCCATCACATTATTCTCCTAATGATGTGATCTTGTTATCAATGACATCCAATATCCATAGTCAGGAAACCATGACTATCTGTTGATCAACGAGCTAGTCAACTAGAGGCTCACAAGGGACATGTTGTGGTCTATGTATTCACACATGTATTACGATTTCCGGATAACACAATTATAGCATGAATAATAGACGATTATCATGAACAAAGAAATATAATAATAACCATTTTATTATTGCCTCTAGGGCATATTTCCAACAGTCTCCCACTTGCACTAGAGTCACTAATCTAGTTACATTGTGATGAATCGAACACCCATAGAGTTCTGGTGTTGATCATGTTTTGCTCTAGGGAGAGTTTTAGTCAACGGATCTGCCACATTCAGGTCCGTATGTACTTTACAAATATCTATGTCTCCATCTTGAACATTTTCACGGATGGAGTTGAAGCGACGCTTGATGTGCCTGGTCTTCTTGTGAAACCTGGGCTCCTTGGCAAGGGCAATAGCTCCAGTGTTGTCACAGAAGAGAGTGATCGGCCCCGACGCATTGGGTATGACTCCTAGGTCAGTGATGAACTCCTTCACCCAGATAGCTTCATGCGCTGCCTCCGAGGCTGCCATGTACTCCGCTTCACATGTAGATCCCGCCACGAGGCTTTGCTTGCAACTGCACCAGCTTACTGCCCCACCATTCAAAACAAACACGTATCTGGTTTGTGACTTAGAGTCATCCAGATCTGTGTCGAAGCTAGCGTCTACGTAACCCTTTACGACGAGCTCTTCGTCACCTCCATAAACGAGAAACATGTCCTTAGTCCTTTTTAGGTACTTTAGGATATTCTTGACCGCTGTCCAGTGTTCCATGCCGGGATTACTTTGGTACCTTCCTACCAAACTTATGGCAAGGTTTACATCAGGTCTGGTACACAGCATGGCATACATAATAGACCCTTTGGCTGAGGCATAGGGGATGACAATCATCTTTTCTCTATCTTCTGCCGTGGTCGGGCATTGAGCCGTGCTCAATCGCACACCTTGCAATACAGCAAGAACCCTTCTTGGACTGATCCATATTGAACTTCTTCAATATCTTGTCAAGGTGCGTGCTTTGTAAAGACCAATGAGGCATCTCGATCTATCTCTATAGATCTTGATGCCTAATATATAAGCAGCTTCTCCAAGGTCCTTCATTGAAAACACTTGTTCAAGTAGGCCTTTATGCTTTCCAAGAATTCTATATCATTTCCCATCAACAAGATGTCATCCACATATAATATGAGAAATGCTCTTGAGCTCCCACTCACTTTCTTGTAAACACAGCTTCTCCATAAGTCTGTAAACCCAAACGCTTTGATCATCTCATCAAATCGAATGTTCCAACTCCGAGATGCTTGCACCAGCCCATAGATTGAGCGTTGGAGCTTGCACACCTTGTTAGCATTCTTAGGATCGACAAAACCTTCCGGCTGCATCATATACAATTCTTCCTTAAGAAAGCCGTTAAGGAATGCCGTTTTGACGTCCATTTGCCATATCTCATAATCATAGAATGCGGCAATTGCTAACATGATTCGGATGGACTTCAGCTTTTCTACGGGTGAGAAAGTCTCATCGTAGTCAACCCCTTGAACTTGTCGATAACCCTTAGCGACAAGTCGAGCCTTATAGATGGTCACATTACCATCCGCGTCTGTCTTCTTCTTAAAGATTCATTTATTTTCTATGGCTCGCCGAACATCGGGCAAGTCAGTCAAAGTCCATACTTCGTTTTCATACATGGATCCTATCTCGGATTTCATGGCTTCTAGCCATTTGTCAGAATCCGGGCCCGCCATCGCTTCTTCATAGTTCGAAGGTTCACCGTTGTCTAACGACATGATTTCCAAGACAGGGTTGCCATACCACTCTGGTGCGGAACGTGTCCTTGTGGACCTACGGAGTTCAGTAGGAGCTTGATCCGAAGTACCTTGATCATCATCATTAACATCCTCTCTAGTCGGTGCAGGCACCACAGGAACATCTTCCTGAGCTGCGCTACTTCCCGTTTCAAGAGGTAGTACTTCATCAAGCTCTACTTTCCTCCCACTTAATTCTTTCGAGAGAAACTCTTTCTCCAGAAAGGATCCGTTCTTAGCAACAAAGATCTTGCCTTCGGATCTGAGGTAGAAGGTATAATGGTTTCCTTAGGGTATCCTATGAAGACGCATTTTTCCGACTTGGGTTCGAGCTTTTCAGGTTGAAGTTTCTTGACATAAGCATCGCATCCCCAAACTTTTAGAAACGACAGCTTAGGTTTCTTCCCAAACCATAATTCATACGGTATCGTCTCAACGGATTTCGACGGAGCCATATTTAAAGTGAATGCGGCAGTCTCTAAAGCA
The DNA here is from genome assembly GCA_021605205.1 of Aegilops longissima. Taxonomy (NCBI): domain Eukaryota; kingdom Viridiplantae; phylum Streptophyta; class Magnoliopsida; order Poales; family Poaceae; genus Aegilops; species Aegilops longissima. Next base: position 142,325,951 of record CM038676.1, on the reverse strand, counting down.
TAGCCCCAAAATGAGAGCGGTAGATCGGTAGGAGACATCATAGATCGCACCATATCTAATAGAGTGTGATTACGACGTTCGGACACACCATTTCGCTGAGGTGTTCCAGGCGGCGTGAGTTGTGAAACAATTCCACATTTCCTTAAGTGTGTGCCAAATTCGTGACTCAAATATTCCCCTCCACGATCTGATCATAAGAACTTTATTTTCCTGTCACGTTGATTCTCAACCTCACTCTGAAATTCCTTGAACTTTTCAAAGGTCTCAGACTTGTGTTTCATTAAGTAAACATATCTATATCTACTCAAGTCATCAGTGAGAGTGAGAACATAACGATAGCCACCGCGAGCCTCAACACTCATTGGACCACACACATCAAGATGTATGATTTCCAATAAGTTGGTTGCTCGCCCATTGTTCCGAGAACGGAGTCTTGGTCATCTTACCCATGAGGCATGGTTCGCTGACGTGTCAAATGATTCGTAATCAAGAGACTCCAAAAGTCCATCTGCATGGAGCTTCTTCATGCGTTTGACACCTATGTGACCAAGGCGCCAGTGCCACAAGTATGTGGGACTATCATTATCAACCTTACGTCTTTTGGTATTCACACTATGAATATGTGTAACATTACGCTCGAGATTCATCAAGAATAAACCATTCACCAGCGGGGCATGACCATAAAACATATCTCTCATATAAATAGAACAACCATTATTCTTGGATTTAAATGAGTAGCCATCTCGAATTAAACGAGATCCTGATACAATGTTCATGCTCAAAGCTGGAACTAAATAACAATTATTGAGGTTTAAAACTAATCCCGTAAGTAAATGTAGAGGCAGCGTGTCGAGGGCGATCACATCGACCTTGGAACCATTCCCGACGCGCATCGTCACCTCGTCCTTCGCCAGTCTCCGCTTATTCCGCAGCTCCTGTTTTGAGTTACAAATATGAGCCATGGCACCGGTATCAAATACGCAGGAGCTACTACGAGTACTGGTAAGGTACACATCAATTACATGTATATCACATATACCTTTGGTGTTTCCGGCCTTCTTGTCCGCTAAGTATTTGGGGCAGTTCCGCTTCCAGTGACCACTTCCCTTGCAATAAAAGCACTCAGTCTCAGGCTTGGGTCCATTCTTTGGCTTCTTCCCAGCAACTAGCTTACCGGGCGTGGCAACTCCCTTGCCGTCCTTCTTGAAGTTCTTCTTACCCTTGCCTTTCTTAAACTTAGTGGTTTTATTCACCATCAACACTTGATGTTCCTTTTTGATCTCCACCTCCGCTGATTTCAGCATTGAATATACCTCAGGAATGGTCTTTTCCATCCCCTGCATATTGAAGTTCATCACAAAGCTCTTGTAGCTCGGTGGAAGCGCGAAGGATCTGTCAATGACCGCGTCATCCGGAGATTAACTCCCACTGAGTCAAGCGGTTGTGCAACCAGACATCTTGAGTATGTGCTCACTGACAGAACTATTTTCCTCCATCTTTAACTGAAGAACTTGTCGGAGACTTCATATCTCTCGACCCGGGCATGAGCTTAGAAAACCATTTTCAGCTCTTCGAACATCTCATATGCTCCGTGTTTCTCAAAACGCTTTTGGAGCACCGGTTCTAAGCTGTAAAGCATGCCACACTGAACGAGGGAGTAATCATCAGCATGAGACTGCCAAGCATTCATAACGTCTTGGTTCTCTGGGATGGGTGCTTCACCTAGCGGTGCTTCTAGGACATAATCTTTCTTGGCAGCTATGAGGATGATCCTCAGGTTCCGGACCCAGTCCGTATAGTTGCTGCCATCATCTTTCAGCTTGGTTTTCTCTAGGAACGCGTTGAAGTTGAGGGCAACATTAGCGTGGGCCATTTGATCTACAAGACATATTGTAAAGATTTTAGACTAAGTTCATGATAATTAAGTTCATCTAATCAAATTATTCAATTGAACTCCCACTCAGATAGACATCCCTCTAGTCATCTAAGTGAAACATGATCCGAGTCAACTAGGTCGTGTCCGATCATCACGTGAGACGGACTAGTCAACGTCGGGGAACATCTTCATGTTGATCGTATCTTCTATACGACTCATGCTCGACCTTTCGGTCTTCCGTGTTCCGAGGCCATGTCTGTACATGCTAGGCTCGTCAAGTCAACCTAAGTGTATTGCGTGTGTAAATCTAGCTTACACCCGTTGTATTCGAACGTTAGAATCTATCACACCCTATCATCACGTGGTGCTTCGAAACAACGAACCTTCACAACGGTGCACAGTTAGGGGGAACACTTTCTTGAAATTATTATAAGGGATCATATTATTTACTACCATCGTACTAAGCAAATAAGAAGCAAAACATGATAAACATCACATGCAATCAAATAGTGACATGATATGGCCAATATCATATTGCTCCTTTGATCTCCATCTTCGGGGCGCCATGATCGTCTTCGTCACCGGCATGACACCATGATCTCCATCATCATGATCTCCATCATCGTGTCTTCATGAAGTTGTCATGCCAACGATTACTTCTACTTCTATGGCTAACGCATTTAGCAATAAAGTACAATAATTTACATGGCGTTACTCAATGACACGCAGGTCGTACAAAAAATAAAGACAACTCCTATGGCTCCTGCCGGTTGTCATACTCATCGACATGCAAGTCGTGATTCCTATTACAAGAAAATGATCATCTCATACATCACATATATCATTCATCACATCCTTTGGCCATATCACATCACAAAGCACTTGCTGCAAAAACAAGTTAGACGTCCTCTAATTGTTGTTGCATGTTTTAACGTGGCTGTTATAGGTTTAGCAAGAACGTTTCTTACCTACGTAAAACCACAACGTGATATGCCAATTTCCATTTACCCTTCATAAGGACCCTTTTCATCGAATCCGCTCCAACTAAAGTGGGAGAGACAGACACCCGCTAGCCACCTTATGCAACTAGTGCATGTCAGTCGGTGGAACCTGTCTCACGTAAGCGTACGTGTAAGGTCGGTCCGGGCCGCTTCATCCCACGATGCCGCCGAAGCAAGATAAGACTAGTAGTGGCAAGAAAATTGACAACATCTACGCCCACAACTGCTTTGTGTTCTACTCGTGCGTAGTAACTACGCATAGACCTAGCTCATGATGCCACTGTTGGGGAACGTAGCAGAAATCAAAAAATTTCTACTCATCACCAAGATCAATCTATGGAGTTATCTAGCAACGAGGGGAAAAGGAGTGCATCTACATACCCTTGTAGATCGCGAGCGGAAGCGTTCAAGAGAACGGGGTTGATGGAGTCGCACTGTCGTGATCCAAATCACCGATGACCGAGCGCCGAAGGACGGCACCTCGCGCTCAACACACGCACGGTTGGGGAAGACGCTCCACCTTCTTGATCCAGCAAGGGGAAGGAGAGGTTGATGGAGATCCAGCAGCACGACGGCGTGGTGGTGGATGCAGCGGGATCTCGGCAGGCTTCGCCAAGCTCTACGGAGAGGAGGAGGTGTTGGAGAGGAGAGGGAGGCACCGGGGGCTAGGGTGTGGCTGCCTCCTCCCCCCACTATATATAGGGCCCTGGGGCGCCGCCCTAGGAGATGGGATCTCCAAGGGGCGGCGGCCAAGGGGTGGCTTGCCCCTGCCAAGGGGCGCCCCACCCTAGGGTTTCTGCCCTAGGCGCAGGGAGGCCAGGGGGGCGCCCCACCCCTAGGGTTTCCTGCCCTAGGCGCAGGGAGGCCTGGGGGGCGCACCAGCCCACCAGGCTGGTTCCTCCCCACTTCAGCCCATGGGGCCCTCCAGATAGGTGGCCCCACCGGTGGACCCGGGACCTTCCGGTGGTCCCAGACAACATCGGTGACCCCAAACTTTCCCGATGGCGAAACTTGACTTCCTATATATAAATCTTTACCTCCGGACCATTCCGAACTCCTCGTGACGTCTCGGGATCTCATCCGGACTCCAAACAACTTTCGGGTTACTACATACTAATATCTCTACAACCCTAGCGTCACCGAACCTTAAGTGTGTAGACCCTACGGGTTCGGAGACATGCAGACATGACCGAGACGACTCTCCGGTCAATAACCAACAACGGGATCTGGATACCCATGTTGGCTCCCACATGCTCCTCGATGATCTCATCGGATGAACCACGATGTCGAGGATTCAATCAATCCCGTATACAATTCCCTTTGTCAATCGGTACGTTACTTGCTCGAGACTCAATCGTCGGTATCCCAATACCTCGTTCAATCTCGTTACCGGCAAGTCACTTTACTCATACCATAATGCATGATCCCGTGACCAGACACTTGGTCACATTGAGCTCATTATGATGATGCATTACCGAGTGGGCCCAGAGATACCTCTCCGTCATACGGAGTGACAAATCCCAGTCTCAATTCGTGCCAACCCAACAGACACTTTTGGAGATACCCGTAGTGCACCTTTATAGCCACCCAGTTACGTTGTGAAGTTTGGCACACCCAAAGCACTCCTACGGTATCCGGGAGTTGCACAATCTCATGGTCTAAGGAAATGATACTTGACATTTGGAAAAGCTCTAGCAAACGAACTACATGATCTTTATGCTATGCTTAGGATTGGGTCTTGTCCATCACATTATTCTCCTAATGATGTGATCCCGTTATCAATGACATCTAATATCCATAGTCAGGAAACCATGGCTATCTGTTGATCAACGAACTAGTCAACTAGAGGCTCACTAGGGACATGTTGTGGTCTATGTATTCACACATGTATTACGATTTTCGGATAACACAATTATAGCATGAATAATAGACAATTATCATGAACAAAGAAATATAATAATAACCATTTTATTATTGCCTCTAGGGCATATATCCAACAGTTTTATATGCATTTATATGATTTCTGGGACTAACCTATTAACCTAGAGCCGAGTGCCAGTTTCTGTTTTTTCCTTGTTTTGAGTTTCGCAGAAAAGGAATATCAAACGGAGTCCAAATGAGCTGAAAATTTACGGTGATATTTTATGGACCAAAAGAAGCCCCCGGAGCAAAAGAGTTGGGCTAGAAGAGCCACGAGGCCTCCGCCCCTGTCTTGTCGTCGCCTCATGGACCCCCCTGACTTGTTCCCGATGCCAAAAATTCCTATAAATATAGAAACCCCCAGAAATAAACCTAGATCGGGAGTTCCACCACCGCAAGCCTCTGTAGCCACGAAAAACCAATTGGAAACCCATTCTGGCACCCTGCCGGAGGGGGAAACCATCACCGGTGGCCGTCTTCATCATCTCGACGCTCTCCATGACGAGGAGGGAGTAGTTCAACCTCGGGGCTGAGGGTATGTACCAGGAGCTATGTGTTTGATCTCTCTCTCTCTCTCTCTCTCTCTCTCTCTCGTGTTCTTGATTTGGCACAATCTTGATGTACCGTGAGCTTTTCTATTATAGTTGAGTCATATGGTGTTTCTCCCCCTCTACCTTCTTGTGATGAATTGAATCTTACTCTTTGAGGTTCCGTTATGTTGGATTGAGTATTGGATTTGAGAACACTTGATGTATGTCTTGCGATGGGATATCTTTGGTGACAATGGTATGTTATATTGATTCACTTGATGTATGTTTTGGCATTCAACTCGCGGGTTCCCGAGGTGACATTGGGGTAATCTATGCATAGGGGTTGATGCACGTTTTCGTCCTACGTTCTCCGATAGAAACTTTGAAGTGACTCTTTGTTGCACGTTGAGGGATTGCCATATGATCTAATTATGTTAACATTGTTGAGAGAACTTGCACTAGTGAAAGTATGAAACCTAGGCCTTGTTTCCAAGCATTGCAATACCGTTTTTGCTCACTTTTGTTACTTGCTACCTTGCTGTTTTTATATTTTCATATTACAAAAACCTATATCTACCATCCATATTACACGTGTATCACCATATCTTCGCCAAACTAGTGCACCTATACAATTTACCATTGTATTGGGTGTGTTGGGGACACAAGAGACTCTTTGTTATTTGGTTGCAGGGTTGTTTGAGAGAGACCATCTTCATCCTACGCCTCCCACAGATTTATAAACCTTAGGTCATCCACTTGAGGGAAATTTGCTACTATCCTACAAAACTCTGCGCTTGGAGGCCCAACACGAGTCTACAAGAAGAAGGTTGCGTAGTAGACATCAAGCTCTTTTCTGGCACTGTTGCTGGGGAGGTTAGTGCTTGAAGGTATATCTTTAGATCTTGCAATCGAATATTTTAGTTTCTTGTTTTATCACTAGTTTAGTCTATAGAAGAAAACTACAAAAAATGGAATTTAGGTTGCCTCATTTGCTTCATCTTTTTAATGTCTTTCATGAAAATAAGGATTCCGATCATTTTGCTCAATTGCTAGAGGAAGAATACAATAAGATGTTTGGCATAAAATCTTTGAACGATGAGCATGATTGCAATGTTGTTAGTATGAATTCTTTGAATATCCATGATGCTAATGATATGCAAAGCTACAAGCTTAGGGATGCTATATTTGATGAAGATGATATTTTTTGTCCCCCAAGTTTTGAGGAGCAAATTTATTATGATGATAGCATGTCTCCTATTTATGATGATTATATTGATGAAAGTGGGTTTGGAAGAGTGTCAACTCTAGGTAATTATCCCACTATTTTGGAGGGTGATGAATCTTTTTATAATATTGATAAAAGTGGATTTGGAGAGGTCATGACTTTATTTAGTAATGAATCCACTATTTCGAAAGAGGTTCCAATTGATTATGAGAACAAAGTTGCTATCTATGGTGATTATTGTGATGACATGTATTCTATAAAGAATAATGATAACCATGAAACTTGTCATCGTCATTTTAATTTTCAATTGGATTATGCCTCACATGACAGTTATTTTGTTGAATTTGCTCCCACTACTATTCATGAGAATAAATTTGCTTATGTGGTGAGTAGTAAAATTTCTATGCATGTAGATCATGAAAAGAATGCTTTATGTGATGGTTATATTGTTGAATTCGTTCATGATGCTACTGAAAATTATTATGAGAGAGGAACATATGCTTCTACATGTTGCAATAATATCAAGTTCTCTCTCTATGTGTTGAAAGTTTTGAAGTCATGCTTGTTTTGCCTTCCTATGCTAGTTGATTCTTGTTCCCATCAATTGTTTGCTCACAAAATCCCTAGGCATAGGAAGTGGGTTAGACTTAAATGTGCTAGTCATATGCTTCATGATGCTCTCTTTGTGTTTCAATTCTTTACTTTTATGTGAGCATCATTGAAATCATCATGCCTAGCTAGAAAGGCATTAAAGAAAAGCGCTTGTTGGGAGACAACCCAATATTTATACCTACTGTTTTTGTGTGTTCACATGATTATGCTACTGTAGTAATCATGTTTTATAGCTTTTGTTTCAATAAAGTGCCAAGTAATGGTCTATGGTGATAGTTGACTTGATCTTGCTGAAAACCACAAACTTTTACGCCCAGTAAAATAATTATCGAAAATCACAGAAGCGTACTTTTGATCTGAATTTTTTACACAATATTGATATACAGATTGCCTAGGTTGTCCTAAGTTTTCAGAATTTTTGGAGTTACAGAAGTATGAAAAGTTTCCAGATTACTACAAATTGTTCTGTTTTTGACAGATCCTCTTTTCGTTGTGTTGTTTGCTTATTTTGATGAATCTATGAGTAGTATCGGAGGGTATGAACCATGGAGAAGTTGGAATACAGTATATGTAACACCAATATAAATTTAGAATGAGTTCACAACAGTACCTAAGTGGTGATTTATTTTCTTATACTAATGGAGCTTATGAGTTTTCTGATGAGTTTTGTGTTGTGAAGTTTTCAAGTTTTGGGTAAAGTTTTGATGGACTAGGAATAAGGAGTGGCAAGAGCCTATTGGGAATTCCCAAGGCACCCCAAGGTAATATTCAAGGACAACCAAGAGCCTAAGCTTGGGGATGCCCCAGATGGCATCCCCTCTTTCGCCTTCGTTCATCGGTAACCTTACTTGAGGCTATATTTTTATTCACCACATGATATGTGTTTTTCTTGGAGCGTCATTTTATTTTATTAGGATTTGCTTGTTGTTTGAATAATATCCCAAGATTTAAAATTCTTAAATGTTAGAGAGTCTTCACATAGTTACATAATTATTCGACTACTCATTGATCTTCACTTATATATTTTGGAGTAGTTTGTCATTTTCTCTAGTGCTTCACTTATATCTTTTTAGAGCACGGCGATAGTTTTATTTTGAAGAAATTGATGAACTCTCATGCTTCACTTATATTATTATTTTAGTCTATAAACAGCGTGGTAATTTGCTTTGGTTATGAATTTAGTCCTAATATGATGGGCGTCCAAGAGAATACAATAAAAACTTTCATATAAAGTGCATTGAATACTATGTGAAGTTTGATTCCTTATGATTGTTTTGAGATATAAAGATGGTGATATTAGAGTCATGCTAGTGATTAATTGTGGATTGTAGAAATACTTGTGTTAAAGTTTGTGATTCCCGTAGCATGCACGTATGGTGAACCGTTATGTAACGAAGTTGGAGCATGGTTTATTGATTGATTGTCTTCCTTATGAGTGGCGGTCGGGGACGAGCGATGGTCTTTTCCTACCAATCTATCCCCCTAGGAGCATGTGCATAGGTCAGCCTTTCATCACGGGCGAGAATCACAGCATGACGGAGCGCCCAGCTTTCAGCAAGTTCTGGCTGTACCATCCCTTTAAGTGGCTCAGTGCAAGCGACCAAGCATTCGCCTTTGTGGTTCCGAATCAGGATGCCAATTCCCAGTTTGTGCAGGTTTGAAAAGATAGCTGCGTCGACGTTAATAAGGACTGATCCGTGCAGCGGCGGAGACCATCTAACCAATGAACTTGATGGTGTCTCACGACTATGTCCCGCAACAGTCTTAAAAAGATGCAGCAGAACCAAATCAATATAAGCATGTATCTTTGAGGCAACACGGTGTGGATGGATATTACTTTCACCATTTCTCACCGCATTCCTTGCTTCCCAAATATGCCATACGGTGATTTCCAACACAGTGGACTGCTCCAGTGATGCTCTGTCAATGAAATTGAATAGCCACTGTTTAGTTGAATGGAAGTTCTTGCGACATAGGTGGATGTCGAACCGTTTTCGCTTCAGACTGCCTCTCCTTAGTACAAAGAATGAACTCTTCATCCATGGACAGGTCTGAAGTGGGTGTAGTGGTGTCAAATATTAAGCGTTTGGTTGCTTGTTTTCTTCGATTTCCTTCGCCATGTCAAGCGGTCATTGAATGCTGCTGCTCATATACTAGCTAGGTCCCGTGAGTTTGCGGTTCAAAAGCCGTGTACTATTCTACTCAGGTATCGTGCAAACTCTATGTATGATGTATACTAATTAATAAATTGCAGCATTCTCTCTCTCTCAAAAAAAAGGAGCATGTGCATAGTACTTTGTTTCGATGACTAATAGATTTTTGCAATAAGTATGTGAGTTCTTTATGACTAATGTTGAGTCCATGGATTATACGCACTCTCACCCTTCCACCATTGCTAGCCTCTCTAGTACTGCGCAACTTTCGCCGGTACCATACACCCACGATATACCTTCCTCAAAACAGCCACCATACCTACCTATTATGGCATTTCCATAGCCATTCCAAGATATATTGCCATGCAACTTTCCACCGTTCCATTTATTATGACACGCTTCATCATTGTCATATTGTTTTGCGTGCTCATGTAGTTGACATCGTATTTGCGGCAAAGCCACCATTCATAATTTTTATACATGTCACTCTTGAGTCATTGCACATCCCGGTACACCACCGGAGGCATTCATATAGAGTCATATATTTGTTCTAGTATCGAGTTGTAATTATTGAGTTGTAAGTAAATAAAAGTGTGATGATTATCATTATTAGAGCACTGTCCCAGTGAGGAAAGAATGATGGAGACTATGATTCCCCCACAAGTCGGGATGAGACTCCGGACGAAAAATAAAAAATAAAAAATACAGAAAAAGAGGCAAAAAAAAGGGAGAGCCCAAAAAAAAGAGAGAAAAAGAGAGAAGGGGCAATGCTACTATCCTTTTTCCACACTTGTGCTTCAAAGTAGCACCATGATCTTCATGATAGAGAGTCTCTTATATATGTTGTCACTTTCATATACTAGTGGGAAATTTTCGTTATAGAACTTGGCTTGTATATTCCAATGATGGGCTTCCTCAAATTGCCCTAGGTCTTCGTGAGCAAGCAAGTTGGATGCACACCCACTTAGTTTCTTTTTGAGCTTTCATAAATTTATAGCTCTGGTGCATCCGTTGCATGGCAATCCCTACTCACTCACATTGATATCTATTGATGGGCATCTCCATAGCCTGTTGATATGCCTAGTTGATGTGAGACTATCTCCTTCTTTTTGTCTACTCCACAACCACCATATTCTATTCCACCTATAGTTCTATGTCCATGGCTCACGCTCATGTATTGCGTGAAAGTTGAAAAGGTTTGAGGACATCAAAAGTATGAAACAATTGCTTGGCTTGTCACCGGGTTTGTGCATGATCTGAATATTTTGTGTGATGAAGATGGAGCATAGCCAGACTATATGATTTTGTAGGGATAACTTTCTTTGGCCATGTTATTTTGAGAAGACATGATTGCTTTATTAGTATGCTTGAAGTATTATTGTTTTTGTGTCAATATTAAAATTTTGTTTTGAATCTTATGGATCTGAATATCATGCCACAATAAAGAAAATTACATTGATAAATATGTTGGGTAGCATTCCACATCAAAAATTCTGTTTTTATCATTTACCTACTCGAGGACGAGCAGCAATTAAGCTTGGGGACGTCTCCAACGTACCTATAATTTTTTATTGTTCCATGCTATTATATTATCTATCTTGGATGTTTTATATGCATTTATATGCTATTTTATATGATTTTCGTGACTAACCTATTAACCTAGAGCCCAGTGCCAGTTTCTGTTTTTCCTTGTTTTTGAGTTTCGCAGACAAGGAATATCAAACGAAGTCCAAATGAGTTGAGAATTTAAACAAATTTTTTATGGACTAGAAGAATCCCCCAAAGCAAAAGAGTTGGGCCAGAAGAGCCACGAGGCCTCCACAAGAGTGGAGGGCACCCCCCTAGGGCGCGCCCCCTGTCTTGTCGTCGCCTCGTGGACCCCCCTGACTTGTTCCCGACGCCAAAAATTCCTATAAAGAAACCCCCAGAAATAAACCTAGATCGGGAGTTCCACCGCCGCAAGCCTCTGTAGCCACGAAAAACCAATCGGGAGCCTGTTCCGGCACCCTGCCGGAGGGGGAAACCATCACTGGTGGCAATCTTCATCATCCCGGCGCTTTCCATGACGAGGCGGGAGTAGTTCACCCTCGGGGATGAGGGTATGTACCAGTAGCTATGTGTTTGATCTCTCTCTCTCTCTCTCTCTCTCTCTCTCTCTCTCTCGTGTTCTTGATTTGGCACGATCTTGATGTACCGTGAGCTTTGCTATTATAGTTTAATCATATGGTGTTTCTCACCCTCTACCTTCTTGTGATGAATTGAGTCTTTCTCTTTGAGGTTCCGTTATGTTGGATTGAGTATTGGATTTGAGAACACTTGATGTATGTCTTGCGATGGGATATCTGTGGTGAAAATGGGATGTTCTATTGATTCACTTGATGTATGTTTTGGCACTCAACTCGCGGATTCCCGAGGTGACATTGGGGTAATCTATGCATAGGGGTTGATGCACATTTTTGTTCTACATTCTCCGATAGAAACTTTGGAGTGACTATTTGTTGCACATTGAGGGATTGCCATATGATCTAATTATGTTATCATTGTTGAGAGAACTTGCACTAGTGAAAGTATGAACCCTAGGCCTTGTTTCCAAGCATTGCAATACCATTTTCGCTCACTTTTGTTACTTGCTACCTTGCTGTTTTTATATTTTCAGATTACAAAAACCTATATCTATCATCCATATTACACTTGTATCATCATCTCTTCATCGAAGTAGTGCACCTATACAATTTACCATTGTATTGGGTGTGTTGGGGACACAAGAGACTCTTTGTTATTTGGTTGCAGGGTTGTTTGAGAGAGACCATGTTCATCCTACGCCTCTCACAGATTGATAATTCTTAGGTCATCCACTTGAGGGAAATTTGCTACTGTCCTATAAAACTCTACGCTCGGAGGCCCAGCACGAGTCTACAAGAAGAAGGTTGCGTAGTAGACATCAGGAAGCGACGGATGTGGATGGTCCATAAATACACATGGCTTCCGGAGCGGCCACGGAAGCGATGGATGGCTAGGATTATCAGGATAACATTGTCACTTGTGTCAGGATAACGTTCATTTCGTCGCTGCGGAGGCAACGCACGCGGGAGCTTCTATTGTCTTCAATCACTCTTCTTTCCCCCTATGCACACAGTGTTGTAAGAAAATTTACATTTGGGACCAGCTCCCTGCCAATTCTTTCTCCTGCATGACGACAAATCTCAGTTGGTGAAATCTTTGCGCAAGAAATCATCACCTATGCAACACAAAAAAAAACATTTTCAAAAAGACTAGCATTTTGCGAGTCTGCAAGAGACCACTTAAACTCCAAAGATGCCAATCTACAGTCTTAAACCAGCCTCAAGCAAAAGAAACAAAACTTCAGAAGATGGGTCCATGCATCCGGCATGCATGCCTCAGAGTATTGCATAGCGGATATCACCTTGTCGTGCGCAAGCGCATTCATCCAGAATTCACTGATGCTTTTGCATCATCTCGGCACGCCAGAATCAATCAAACTACGAGAAAAACACATCAACCGAACCAAAAAAAGAAGATGTGCGACAACTCAAGAATGAACACGGCAACAAACTCACGGGGCGGGATGACATAGTTAGAGACGAATCTGGAGCTCGGCCAGCCAAAGGAAATAAAACCATGACCTTCTCAAAGCAGAATATGAACTCGGGGAGTTCAGGCTACAACAACTTAGAAATCAACAAGGAGGCTGACATACGGGAAATAGAGTTCCCTTCATCCTGATGCGAAATGGAGGTTGGAACTGGAGATGAGATATGGAGAAAGGAGGCAGATGGACCTACGCGGTCACGTGGATGTGGATGGTCCATAAATACACTTGGCTTGCGGAGCGGCCATGGAAGCAATAGATGGCTAGGATTACCAGGATAACATTGTCACTTGTGTCAGGATAATGTTCGTTTCGTGGCTGCGGAGGCAACGCATGCGGGGAGCTCCTATTGGTAATGGCCCTATAACGCGCACCTCCGGCCATTTAGCTCGGCCTCGATCGCTTAAACAAAAATCGTCACTCTATCTGAAATCATTAGTTACGGATACCCTTGGTTACTCATACTTCCTCTGATGTGACAAGTGACACGTTGTATGTGTGACACAGGGAATTTTGTGTTTTCTCATAGATTTGTTTTTCAACATGTTTTATAATTTAGACTGTGTGTTTAAATCACAAACCGTTTTTATCATTGTGTTTCTCGCGTCGAAATCTACAAACTAGTTAGATCCCATGATAATTGACTAGCAAATATCCCTGTGCGTTGCAACGGGAGAAAAATTACCCATCATACACACACTTGATGACATCAGCAAATCCATTGAAATTTTTCATGATGTCACACAACAAACAACATGATAAGTGGTGTTGCGCAAAAAAATAAAGGTTGGATGATTTTTTTAGTGTACTCAAGGTGTTTCCAAAAATCTTTGTGAGCACAATTTCAAACAATGTGAAAATCAACATTAAGCCACTTGTTTACATAAATGGGGTGGGAAACATATATAATAGGCATTTTTTTAAAAATACCCCATATAAAGAAGGTATTGATTAAGGTTGCACCTTAAACATAATTTTAGAAATAATTAACATGCAAGATAATAGCATATCTAGAATCGACATATTTTTTTCTGGAATCTACATATTTTTCTGAGTGATTTTCATATATAACATGTTAGATTTAGAATTGAGGTTTGAAAGATAAGAAGCATTTGAATCTGCCTAAAAAAAGAGAGAAAGGTTAAACCTAGACTTACTGGGTTGAATGCAGCCCATCCTCTTAGTATTCGTAGAGAAAAGGAAGAAAACAAAAAAGAGGAGTAAGCTCGGATCAAACCCAATTCTGTAAAGGTGGGGATGCACGAGTCTGACCACTGAGGCGCATGGCCGCTTTTGATTTAACAGAGGATTGCTATGTATATGAACCGAAGACGACGTTTTTTTTTCACTTAGCGGTGGTATTGGGTTGTAATTTGTGTCAACTTTAAAGACAATTCTACAACGTACGGACAGAAGCACTAATGAATTTATTATTAAGTAAAGATTTGAACGAACTTTTTCCCAAAAAAAACCAGAAATATATAAACCTGAAAAAACAAAACAAAAGCACAACTCAACATCACCGTGAAACACAATTATGCTATGTTCTTCATCGCTTTTCACTTTTCGAGAAGCACATATGTGCTTCACCATGAAGCACAACTGTGATTTTCATCTTTTTAGGAAGCACAATTGTGTATCAGCGTGAATCACAATTATGCTTTTCACTTTTTGGAAAGCGCAATTGTGCGTCACCGTGTAGTACAACTATATTTTTCGCATGGTGTGCTTCACAAGTGTGTGTGTGTGTGTGTGTTGCAAAAACCTAGAAAAAAACTGAGGAAAATCTGAAAACTCACAAGTAGCCCAAAACCCCAAAAACACATGTAGAAAAAAGTGCTATGTGGGTGCACCCAGCACACGACACGTGTTGATAGTTAGGCGCACCAGACGGTACAGCATAACTGACCCTTGTGGAAAGCCTGTGGAGGATACCTGTTGATTAGTTGCTCCGCGCTCTTTGCCCACCTTGTTCAATCCCTATTCGGTGCTAAATGCGCCAGTTAGTATTGTTTCGGCTAGTTAGCGCCAGAGTTATGTTTCACTCCTATAGGAATCGCTTACATCAAGGCGAGTACTTGGCCGGCCCGACAATATAGATGAGCGCGAGTATTTTTCGACTTTGGTATTATCTCAGTTTTCCACTGTTTTTGTATCGGTTTTCTTCGGGTCTTATATGGTTTTCTTTTCTTTTTCTTTTTTTGGCATTCTTTGTTTCCTTCTTCGGGTTTTTTACGGTTTTCCAGCACATGTTTAATTTTTTCATACACATTGTACATATTTTTTATACAGCAGAAACATTTTTTATACATGATTACCCTTTTTCAAATGTATGTTTTGATGTCTATTTTTTCTAACATGTTGTACATTTTTCGTATACATCTAAAACACTTTTACATGCGTCTAACAATTATCAAATACATTATTAATATATTATTTCAAATATTTTTTGAACAATTTTCCAATACGTGTTAAACTTTTTCAAATACAAGTTGAGATATTTTATTGAATGATATGAAACATATTTTCAAACTACGCAAAAGAAAATGCATTATACTCCCTCTGTTCCTAAATCTAAGAACTTTTAGGGATTCCAATATGGACTACAAACAGAGCAAAACAAATGAATCTACACTCTAAAATATATCTATATACATCTGTATGTAGTCCATATTGATATCTACAAAAGGGCTTATATTTAAATATCACAAATATAAGTTTTAAATATCACAAATATAAGTTTGAAACGCGTGAACATTGTTGTAAATGTAACTTACATTTTTAGTATAGTGCGATTTTTTTTGTTTTAAATCACATAACATTTTTTACATTCTATAACATTTTTAAATTGTCACATACATTTTTTAAAATTCAAGAACATTTTTGAAATGTGACATATTAACTAAATTATTTTTCCTAATATGTGTATAGTTTCTCCCAAAATATTAACAAAAGGTAAAAAGGAGAAAACTACATACATGATGCCAGCATGAGATCAGTGTTACAAAACACATTGTTACTAGGCCCACCCACGGCCTGCTTGTAGGGGACACGATCTTGTGTCTCGCAGCAAGCGAGACATAGAGTATGATTGGTTTGCTGCCAATATTTGGCTAGCCAAATGTTGGAATTGCCAAATATTGGCAATACCAAGACTTGCCAAATATTGGCAACTTTATGTGAGATAGGCAAGACAACTCGGTAACCAACCAAGTAGTAGCCAATATTTGGCACAATGCCAAACATTGGCATGCCTATTTTTGGCACCAAACCAATTATGCTCATAAACTTGCCACCTAGCGCGCCCGAGAGCTATATCTTGCTTATAGCAGTGTAGGCGTGTAGCTTTTGTCTCGCATGAAGGGTTTTTTTTTCCTGTTTTTTTTCATCTGCTGGTTCTTCTTCGCGTGTTCATTTCAGTTCGATTGTGGCTTGTGATGATCCCTATTTATCCGGCTTTTTCTGGTCTTTTTTCAAAAAAGAAAATCTATTTTTCTTTCAATTTTCTTTGTTTCTTTCATGGTTCTGTCATTTTATCGTTTTCTTTGCTATTCATCAGTAATCTTCGTTTATTTCATTATTTTTGTCTTTTCTTTGTTTTTCAATGATTTTCTGGGTTTCTTTGTATGTTTCAAAAGAAATCCACTTTTTCTTTGTTTTTCTTTGGTTTTTATTTCTTTTGTACCTATTTTTTCCTTTGTTTCTTCATCCTATTTTTGTGGTTTTCTTTCATTTTTTTTGTTTTCCTTCATTTCTTCGCCGGTATTCTTTGGTTTTCTTTGTTTCACTGTAGTCTTTTTGTTTTTCTTCTTTTTCTCACCAATTTTCATGGTTTTCGTTGTGCTCTCCATCTGTCTTTATTTAGATGTTTCTTTTTTAATATTCTTCCGTTTCTTTGGTTTTTTCTTCAACACATGTCTACATTTTTCTTACATATATTTTTGTATATATCAAAAATATTTTTATACATGTTTAACTTTTTCAAATATATGATTATATTTTTCTAAAATTTATATTTCATGCCTAAATTTTCGTATACATTCTACATTTTTGGTGTATATAAGGAACATTTTAAATACATGTTTAGCATTATAAGATTAACTTTTTCATACACAATCAACATTTTTAATTTTTTTGCTTTTATGCTCATTTTAATAAAGGTTCTACATTTTTCATACACATTAGGAACATTTTTCATACAAATTTCATATTTAAAATATATTACAAACATGTTTTCTAATATTTGTGTTCTGTGGCTACTTTTTTGTATACCTTGTACTTTTTTGTATGTAGAAACTTTTTAAATGCATGTTTAATAGTTTAGAAATATATGATTAACATTTTTTATACACGATAAACATTTTCTAAAATTTATGTTTTGATGTTGAATTTTTTTAAATACACGTTCTATATTTCTCATACAAATAGGAGCATTTTTATACACATTCAACATTTTGAAATAGATGACTAACATTTTCCAAAAAATTGTGTTCTTCGGTTGAGTTGACTGTGTTTTGAGGATGCTTGAATAGCTTCGCCGCAAGGAATGTTCGGAAATTGAGCAACGACCTCGTGTCCTGAGCATACAAAAAGCAGAAATACAAAAACATCATTAGAAACACAGGAGGGGGGGGGGGATGTTGATAGGAGTCATATTCACAAAAGTAGTGTTTCGAAAATGAAAAATGTTATTTAGCTACTAGTGTTGCATAGCAAAAATGGTTATACCATGTTGAATGGCTTCATCCCGCTTGCTGCTTTAGATTCTCCATGTATAGAATAACAAAGAACCCACAATCAAACCTGCCAAAAAAAGGTACACCTAAAAATGCTTCCTGAAACAAATGTAGAAAGTTGTGGATGGGCACATGAAAGAAAAGAAAAACGAAAAAGAGAATAATACATTGTTGATTGTTGCGGGTACCCCTTTTGGTTGAAACGATCGAACTTGTAAAGATCAAGTTTCCATGGGTTTCGTTCTCGGACGAGAGTTTTGAAGTTTGTTATCTGCACACTTAATATCTGAAAAAATAAAGATATAAAAAGATGGCACGGTGACATCTTCTTTGATTGGTACCACAACATCAATTTGATACGAGAAAAAGAATGAAAATGATCAAACAAAGATGTAACAAAGGGGTGTAGTTTTCATACCAGATTGCAACATGGCTGCTCAAGGTTGTTGACGTAGTCAGGGTCTGTTTTTGCATCAAATTCGCAACAACAACTGTCCAATGTCCATTCTGGACAATGGTGAAGAAGAGCTGTAATATTAAAAAAAATCACAAAACCAGATCATGATGCACTAAAAGATAGCTTATAGCATTCATAAAAATTTCAATGTGCTACAATAGTTTTTATGCTACTATTTTGGGAAAAACTTCTGCTCCAATAGTTTTTCCCAGAATAGTTGTAGCTCCAATAGTAGCAAAAATTCAATGGATTCAATGTAAAAAAAATTGATCCAATAGTACCTGGAGCTACAACTATTCTGGGAAAAACTTGTTGTGCCTATGCTACAACTATTCCTACAGCTACAACTATTCATGGTCCTCTCCAGGTGCCAAGGGGTAGTCAGGTAGGGAAAAACTTCTGGCCATTCATGCTCACAAACAGAAAACGGAAAAGTTCATGCTAAAACTGCCTGCTCCTCTCGAGGTGCTCCCGGGCTGGGGCCTTCCGTCTCTATCGCAGGTCAGGTGATGAAACAACAAACCTGTGGCCACTCATGCTCACAAACAAAAGGGCGCAAAATCCATTCCCCACCCTGAGCTCCTAGTCAATTCCCCACCCAAATTTGGGGGCGCAAATCAAAAATAGGCACCACCGCAACCCTAACCGGCGCGTAGCCGCTCGCTGCAGAGCCGCTGGCGAAGCCACGAGAAGGCACGGAGCTGAACTCGACCGGAGCAACAACATCGGCCAGAAATGGGGGGAAGGAAGGAGGAGAAATCACAGGGATCCAGAGGAGATCCGTACCTGCTTGGGTTGTCGCCGGTCGCCCGAAGACGTCGTCGTCGTCATGGCGGTGGTTTAGCCCCGGTCAGTCGTCGTCGCCCTCCCAGCCCTGCGAGCCCACGCCGCTACGGGAATGACCACTTCCAGCTGTAGGGTCATTTCCCTGAAACAATGGGTATGTTTCAGAAAACGAACGCGCGTAACGCGGAAGCGGGGAGGCTGTCGTCCATCCGATCAACAGACAGTCTGACGGACGCGGAGCCAGCGGACGCGGCGCGCGTGATCGGTCGGGTGAACGTAAGCTTTTCCCAAATAGAAAACGTAAAGAAAAATAACATGAAAAGGAGGGTGTAGCCTCCCACATGGCTGGACCGGCCCATCTAGAGCTTTCCCGGCGCAAGGCTTCCCTCTATCTTGCTTGCAACGAGAAAGGGAGCTCCTATACGACGCCTTCTGCACCGTCGAACCAAACTGGCTCTCGCTGCAGTGCTTAGCTCGGGCCCGCCCATGAACGAGAGAGTGGCGATCATATAGCGTGAAAAAACAACACAAAAAGTCGCTCTTTTAAGGACTAGAACTCGCGTCGTTGAGTTGTTGTATTATTTATTGTGTGGTACCACATTGAATTACTCGAAGAAGAAAAAAAATAGTGAATTTGAAAGGGTTCGTCGATTTTGAAGAAAAAGTACACAAACTTGAAAAAAAACCATCAATTTGGGAAAAAGTTCATGAAAAAAATATTGATTTAGAATTTTTTTATTGATTTTAAAAGAAAGTCCACAAAAATATAAAAAAGTTCATTGATTTTGAAAAAAGTTTATCCATTTCAAAAGAAAGTTCATCAATCCTGAAAAAACTTCATCAATTCTATAAAAAGCCACAAAGTTGAAAAAAGTTCATACATTTCGATAAAAGTTCATCAATTCTGCAAAATGTTCACAAATTTTATAAAAGTTCATCGATTTCTAAAAAAAGTTAATCAATTCTGAAAAAACTTCATCAATTTGGAAAAAAATTAGAATTATAAAATTGTAAAATGAGAAAAGAAAAAATAACGAAAGAAAGAACAAAAAGAGGAAAATGGGAGAAAGTTAACGCAGCGTGTGTGGTCTACCAGGTGTTTACCTCAGTTTACTGAGCATAAGGGGATGCTGGTTCGAATCGTCTCAACGCTCTCCTGTTTTTTGCATTTTAACATAAAAGTCAAGCTAAACGGGCCGGCCTCGGATGCAGGTGGGGTGTGCACCCGTTTGTGGGTAACGAGAAATGCGCTAACTATTGCGATCCTGGGTCTGCTTGGAGAGAGCTAGCGCTGCTACCCACTGCAGGGAAGTTTCACGCGCGATAACTATGAGGCGAGTCCGGTAATTGAGGCAAATAAAGCCGGCTTTCCCATGTTTTTCACAGTGTTTTTTTTCTTTCTGTTTTTCCTTTTTGTTTTTTCTTCATTTTTTGTTTTCTTTTTTCTCCTCCATTATTTGTTTGGTTTTCTTATTTCCGTTTCATTTGGTTTTTCTTATGTTTGCTTTCGTTTTCTCTCCACATTTTAATGTCAAAAACATTTTTGTAACAAGTATTAAACATTTTTGGTATACACGTTCAACAATGTCCGAACACTTATTCAATATTTTTTAAATACTTGTTCAACATTTTAATTCAACATTTCTAAATACTTTTTTACATTTTGTATACTTATTCAACATTTTCAAATACTTGTTCAACATTTGTCATAGACTCGTTCAACATTTTTAATACCTATTCAACATTTTTCATACTTATTCAATATTTTCAAATACTTGTTCAACATTTTAAATACCTATTCAACTTTTTTCAAATACTTGTTCAACATTTTTAATACTTATTTAACATTTTTAAACACTCGTTCAACATTTTGAAATTCTTTTTAATATTTTTCAATACTTATTTAACTTTCTATCAAATGTGTTTTTAAAGAGTGATTTTTGTATTTATGTAGAATATTTTAAAGTATTAAAAGGCACAAAAATAAAGCAAAAATGTGAATGGAAAACAGTAAAAAAAACAAAAAATAGGCTGTGGCTCTCGCGCGGCCGGGCTGGCACACCCCCCTGTCTCGCTTAAAGAAGAGTGACATACATCGCCCAACGAAAAACTGGGCATTTAAGGCTCCTTATAGGGGGGTGCCCATAACTTAGCGCCGAACGGAGTGGGGTCGCTGTCTTTAGATGGGCAGGCCTATCTAGTGTCCTTTTTGCATGGGTATACAAACTTCCATTTTCTTTTTTACATTTTTTCTTTTACTTTTTAGATCATGATTTGTTTTTTTCAAACATGTAAAATTTTCTACATATTGGCAAATTGTTTTCAAATTCAATATTTGAAAATAATATGAACCTTTTCATATTCATGAACTTTTTCCTAGAATTGTGAAGTTTTTTGAATTTGCGTACAAAAATTCAAATGCACGAATTTTTTTATAAACCTGTGAACTTTTTTTGAATACCAAAACAATTTTAAAATCCAAGAACATATTTTCAAATCCATGGACTTCTTTCACATTTGAAAAAAAATCAATTTGATGTTTTTTTGAAATCCATGAACTTTTTTTCAATCCATGTTTTTAAAAGTAAACAGTCGATGGTCAACTGTCAACTGTCTACCCAAGCGAGTGAACAACTCACTTTGTTTTGCCATGGCCCTATTGGTGCTGAAGGCTACATTATGCGTCAGCCGGAAAACATGCATTAAGACGCCATGCTCGTGTGGGCCATCCCACCAACGCAAGCTTCTGGCTCGCTGGGGACGCCCCCGTGCGCTCGTTCAGTTTAACGTGACCATTGGCTTCTCTAAAAAAGTTCACAAAACTAGAAAATGTCAGCGTATTTATAAAAGTGTCCACAAAACTAGAAAATGTTAGTGTATTTAAAAGAGTTCACCAATTTTAAAAAGTTAGTGGATTTGAAAAAAGTTCACAAAAATTTCATGAATTTGAAAATCCATGCTAAAACAAAAAAGCAGGGAAAAAATAGTCCAGCTTTCAGAAGTTTCACAAAACCGGCCGGAAGCTTCTTGAAACTTCACAAACCGGCCCATTTCCTAAGTACATGCCGAGAAAGGTGTGCGCCATGTACAGACAAGCCAAGTGGCTAGCTAACACTTCGTTGACTATAGGCATAGCTACAGTACTTTGCACTGTTTGGTACTATACATACATTGTTTGCCTTGTGCATTACTTCAACCTGGCACCACAACTGGACAAGCCTATAAGTGGCACCTTAAGCGCCAAATATGAATTGGCATGTATGGCATAGAAAAAATGTCTGATTCCCAAAACCTTTAAAGTCTAGATGGCAAAATCCACCTACCCATTTTTTAAAAGATTAGAGAAGTTTAAGAATTTAGAAAATCAAGAATTCAAATAACATTTTGTGAATTCCAAAAATATTCATGAATTTTAGAACTTATTCACAAAAAGTGCAGTAATTTGAAAAATATTCTCGAGGTTCAAAATCTTGTTAAAGTGAAAAATATTCAAGAATTTACACGAAATTTGTCACTTAATTATTATTAATGAAATAAAACATTCACAAATTTTCAAAAGTGTTCGCAAGATTTCAACAATGTTCTTGAATTGAAAAAATTGTTCAAAAGCTTTGAAAATAGTCATGAATAAAAATAGAAAAAGAAAGAAGAAAACAGGGGAAAGACAAAAAGAAGGGGGAAAATAAAAAATTTAAACAAAAAAAGATAGGAATATCAACAAAGATGAACACAATAAAGGACAAAATATGAAACCTTCTAGAACCTTTGCAAAACTGGGTGAAAATTCCTAAAATTTTGCTAGAGTGCATGTTTTATACAGTTTACTTGCTAGTTTCGGCAACATGTGGAATATAGCTCGGGGGCATAGCACGACAATGCCTCCGGAAGTCTAGGGCATGAAGAGAAATTGCAGTTTAGGCCCAATGCATAAAAAAGCCAATTACAATGTTTTATATCAATAGTTATCATATGATTTTTTTTTAATAATCACATCATGTCAAAAGGAAAAAGAATCTATAAGCCCTCCGTAACGCAACATTATTGGGCTAGCCCGTTGTGCCTCGCTGTATGGGTTTGCTCTCAAGCTTAACACAAATGGCCACAAATAGAAAACCGGAGCTCCTATTTTGCACACAATGCGCCGGGAGGCCGAGTGCGCGCATAACCGCGTGCCCACTAGGGGCAGCCCATGAACAGTGGCGGGCGCCCCCTATTTTCTTGTTTCATTTTTTTCTTCCGTTTTTGTTTTTCTCTTCTTGAAATAATTGGGGATCTCTAAAACGTTCCAAAATTAAGAAAAGTGCGAATTTTGAAAAAGTTTGTGGAGCCAAAAAATGTCCCTAAATTTAAACAGTGTTCATGAATTTGAAAATTGTTCGTGAATTTGGTATTGATGAAAATTATTTATCAGATGAACAAATTTTGAATTTGATGAACATTTTTTGAACTTGATGAACAAATTCTCAACTCAAGGATATTTTTTGAAAATCAAATGAACTTTTAGAAAAATAGTTGAACATTTTCAAAAATTATGATTAATTTTGAATACGATGAATATTTTTTGAATGAGATGAACAATTTTTCGAACTTGATGAACAAATTCTCAATTCAAGAACACTTTTTTGAAATTGAATGAACCTTTTGAAAAATGGATGAATATTTTTAAAAGTTGATGATTTTATAAAAATAATGGTGAACAAATTTTGAATATGATGAACAAATTTTGAATTTAATGCAGACATAAAAAAGTTCATGGTTTTAAAAAATTTCATGAAAACGAGAAAAAACATAAATAAAGAAGCAAAAAAGGAAATGAAGTGGAAAATAAAAATCACAAAAGAAAAGAAACTAAAACAAAGAAACTAATTGAAAAAGCAAAAAGAAAAGAAAAGAAAATCAAAAAAGGATAAAAAAAGAAAATCGATTTGGAAAGGTTATAGAACCTTCCCAAAAGTGAACATGATCTACCTGGGCAGGCCCACTTATACGCAGCGGGCGAGGGGTGCGTGCGAATAGGAGGTGCCTATAAAAAACCGTTCTTCCAATGTTTTTAGTTCTCCTCAGGCCCTCAGTCTAGGCCTACTCTCGGCCCTTGCAGACTTTTTGAATATGAGATAGAAACCCCTACCTTCTTATATATATTTTTAATAATGTAAAATGCTCATTTGTCTCAAAAATAATAATATAAAATCTCTTATCCACTTTTTCTTGACATTCAATACCTCCTTTATTAATTTGCTACAATTGTAGCATCAGAAACAATCAAAGGGATAATAGACCCCGACCGGCATCCAACCAAACACTACGAGTATTGAATTTAACTACTCTAGCTAGTTCGTGGGCTACTCTGATATTCTCCCTAAAGCAATGCTCGTAGATGATATTAGTGAAGTCCAAAGACATGAAGTAATAGTCACAAAAAATGGCGCTCACAATAGAGGATGAACTCCCTTCCTGAAGTGACGGAATGATCTCCTAACTGTCTAGTTTACTTCAATCTTGTTGCATCCAGCAGTGCGAGCGAGGTTCAGTCCAAAGCGTACTGCAACTGCTTCAGTCGTAAACGCATCATAGTATATGTCATATTTTTTCATTTGCTGCAGCAACAAAGTTACCGTTGTGATCCCTGATAACAACTCCGACAGATCCTTCAAGTGAGTCCGGATAGAATCCCGCATATACAGTCAACTTGACATATCCATTCCTCGGCCTGATCCAACCACCTACTCGTATCTTTGGTTTCATAAAACATGTAGTAATGAAATTTGCAGCTAATACTCATACTGATATGTTAATCCGAGCTGTAGTTTGTTGTTCTCCTCCATGAGTTAACTTCCTCTCTCCCACCACAAGAACCAGCAGCAGATCGTAATGGTTTCTATAAACTTTGGGAGTCCAAGCACATTGATATGATTGTCAAGTAGGGTAGGCTAAGAAGAAACTCCAGAATTACTTCCTCAGACCTATTCATCAACAAAGCTTTTTCCATTTCATCATACAACCCAAGTAGATTCCAGACCTCTACAACGATTGGGCATTCGAATAACCAATGACGGATATTATCCGGCCTAAGATTACAAGCTGGACAATGGGCCTTGATCTTGATGTGTCTATCCGCACTAGTATCGCCCGACAAGGGATGGCACCATGGATCGCTCTCCAAATAAAATTCTTTACTTTGCCGGACAACTCAGTCTCCACAGGGGGTCCCAAGTCAGTTTTGATGATGATGAGCTGCTCTTGGGTTGTAAGTGACCGAATTGACCATCCAGACTGCGTGATATGCGGATATCATCGTGAACCCTCCTGTTTTGTTAGAACTCCAAGTTATAAAATCTAGCATTTCATGTACCGACAGTGGCATTCCTAGTATCATTTGAACATCAACATGGCTGAAAGTCGTTTGAGAAGAGGTATATCCCACTCCCCAGACACCAGATCAATAAGTTCAGACACACGGGACAGGAGATGGTTACCTTTTTGGGAGATCACCTTTCTGGATGGTGATTGTGGGATCCAACAGTCCTCCCATATCTTAATTTTTTTCTCCATCCCGCACCCTCCATATGTGGCCATGCTTCAAAGTATCCACTCCTGCCATTATACTTTGACAAGTATAAGATGTCTTCTTCTTCAACCCCGCATTCATGAGGTCAACATCGGGGTAGTATTTTCCTTTGAGAATTGTTGCACAAAGGGGTTCAAGAATATCAATGAGCCACTAAGCTTGTTTTGCTAGAAGTGCCAAGTTAAAATAGTGAATATCTCGAAATCCCATGCCTCCTTTACTCTTCAGAATACATATGTTCCACCAAGCAAACCAGTGCATTCTCTTGTGTGACGCATCATCACCCCACCAAAAAAGTGATATCGCATCTGTGATTCCTTTGCAAATTTTCTTAGGGATTTTGAAGACCAAAATCGCATAAGTTGGATGGCTTGTGCAATAGACTTATCAACACTTCCTTACCTCTAGAAGACATGCATTTCTCCTTCCACCTTGTAAGCCTCAGGATCAAACAATCAATCAAGTAATGGAAAGTATAACTCTTGTCCAGCTCCAATGTAGAGGGCAACCCAACATACTTATCATTGATGGCTTCTGTCATTATATTTAGTGTAGAACAAACCCAATCCTTCATATTTACATCTGTGCTAGGTCTGAAATAAATGTTTGATTTGTCCAAACTTACTAGCTGGCCCGAAGCCCCACGATAGGAATCCATAACAGATTTCAGGCAATTGGCATTTTACACATTAAATTTCAGCGGAATTAAAGAGTCATCAGCAAACAAACCATTTGTGACTGAGGGTTCATCCCGACAAACCTTGACTCCCACTAGATCTCCTGATTGCTCTGCATGGTCTAAGAAAGCTGTAAGACCCTCTTTGCAAAGTAGGAATAAATTGGTGATAAAGGTCACCATGTCGAAGTCCTCGAGATGATCTCCTGATATGGAAGCGATAAAATTTTACAGAGATTTTTTCTGGAATATATGTGATTTTAGGGACAAAGAATCAATGCAAGACGGTGCCCAAGGACTCCACAAGGCAATACGGCATGCCCTACCCCTGGGCGCACCCCCTTGCCTTGTGGGCACCTCGTAGGCCGCTTTGAGCCCTTCTTTTGCCACAAGAAAGATAATTTCCAGATAAAAATACCCTCAAAATTTCAGCCCAATCAGAGTTATGGATATCTATGAATATAAGAAATATTGAAGGGCTCCGAAAACAGTAGCGAACAACAGAAGACAACAGAGATATCCAATCTAGGGGAGTGCCTCCTTGATACGTCTCCAGCATATCTATAATTAGGAAGTATTCATGCCATATTTACCTAAGTTCTACATGGTTTGGGTGCACTTTTATATGATTTTTATGGAACTAACCTATAAACCTAGTGCCCAATGCCAGTTGTTGTTTTCTGCATGTTTTTGGTTTTCGAGAAAATCCATACCAAACGAAGTCCAAATGCCATGAAACTTTATGGTAAATTTTTTTGGACAAAAAGAGAACCCCGAAGTATTGGAGGAGGACGAGACGAAGTTCAGGGGAGGCACGAGCTCAGGGGGCGCTCCCTAGGGCATGTGGGTTGAGCTCGTGGGTCCCTCGGGACTCCCCCTGACGTGAGACCGACGCAAAAAATTCTTATAAATAGGGGAACCCCCCAGAAAGAAACCTAGAACTTCCACGCCGCCGCAAGCCTATGTACTAATGCGGTCGCATCTGGAGGCCTTTTTCGGCACCCTACGGAGGGGGAAATCATCATTGGAGGCCATCTTCATCATCCCGAGGGTCCCCATGATGAGGAGGGAGTAGTTCACCCTTGGGGCTGAGGGTATCTACCAATAGCTATGTGTTTGCTCTCTCTCTCTCTCTCTCTCTCTCTCTCTCTTGTGTTCTTGATCTGGCCCGATCTTGATGTACCACGAGCTTTGTTAATATAGTTGGATCACATGGTGTTCTTCCCTCTCTGTCTTGTTGTGATAAATTGAGTCTTTCCCTTTGAGGTTTCGTTATGTTGGATTGAATACTTTGGATTTGAGAACACTTGATGTATGTCTTGCATGTGCATACCCGCGGTGACAATGGGGTATTCTATTGAGTCACTTGATATATGTTTTGGTAATCAACTTGTGGATTCCGGAGGTGACAATAGGGTAATCTAGGCACATAGTTCTTTGTGTTGGAAACTTTAGGGTACTCTTTGAAATTATTTGTATTGGATTGAATATTATGAATCTGAAATTGTTTGATGCATGTCAGGGATACTTGTGGTGACATTGGAGTATCTAGGTGACATTAGATTTGATTGATGCGTATCATATGGTGTTATTTTAGTACGAACTCTAGGGCTATTTGTGACACTTATAGGGATGGCTCAATAGATTGATCGGAAATGATAACTTTGAGGTGGTTTACTACCTACTACAATTTCATCTTATGTTCTCCGCTATTGATAAGAACTTTGGAGTGATTCTTTGTCACACGTTGAGGGATTCTTATATGATTCAATTATGTTAGCACTATTGAGAGATTGCACTAGTGAAAGTATGAACCCTAGGCCTTGTTTCCAAGCATTGCAATACCATTTGTGCTCACTTTTAGTACTTGCTACCTTTCTATTTTTATTATTTCAGATTACAACAACCTATTTCTACCATCCATATTGCACTTGTATCACCATCTATTCGCCGAACTAGTGCACCTATACAATTGACAACTGTGTTGGGTGTGTTTGGGACGCAAGAGATTTCTTGTATTTGATTGCAGGGTTGTTTGAGAGAGACCATATTCATCCTACACCTCCTACGGATTGATAAACCTTAGGTCATCCACTTGAGGGAAATTTGTTACTGTTCTATAGAACTCTGCGCTTGGAGGCCCAACAGAGTCTACATGAATAAAAGTTGTGCAGAAGAAATCAAGCTATTTTTGGTGCCGTTGCCGGGGAGGTGAGTGCTTGAAGATATATCTTTAGGTCTTGCAATTGAATATTTTAGTTTCTTGTTTTTCACTATTTTGGTTTATAAAATAAAAGAAAAATGGAAGTGAAGTTATGCCAAATTGCTTATCTTTATAAAGTCTTTCTTGAAAATGTCGGATCGGGAAATTATGCAAAGTGACAGAAGAAGAATTCAATAAAATGTATGGCATAAAATCTTTGAATGATAAGCATGATTGCATTGATATTAGTATGAGTTCTTTGAATATCCATGATGCCAATGATATGCAAAGCCATAAGCTTGGGGATGCTATATTTGATGAAGATGATCTTGTTAGTACCCCTACTTTTGATGAGAAAAATTATTATGATGACATCATGCCTCCTGAGGGAGTCCTGGACTAAGGGGTCCTCGGGCGTCCGGCCTGTTGGACATCGGCCGGACTAATGGGCTGTGAAGATACAAGACCGAAGACTCTCTCCTGTGTCCGGATAGGACTCTCCTTGGCGTGGAAGGAAAGCTTGGCGACCGCATATGAAGATTCCTTTCTCTGTAACCGACTTTGTACAACCCTAGTCCCCTCCGGTGTCTATATAAACCGGAGGGCTTAGTCCGGAAACCAACAATAGTCATACAGGCTAGACTTCTAGGGTTTTAGCCATTACGATCTCGTGGTAGATCAACTCTTGTAATACTCATATTCATCGAGATCAATCAAGCAGGAAGTAGGGTATTACCTCCATAGAGAGGGCCCAAACCTAGGTAAACATTGTGTCCCCCGTCTCCTGTTACCATCGACCTTAGACGCACAGTTCGGGACCCCCTACCGAGATCCGCCAGTTTTGATACCGACATTGGTGCTTTCATTGAGAGTTCCACTGTGTCGTCCCCAAAAGGTTCGATGGCCTCTTCAATCATTAACAACGATGCTGTCCAAGGGGAAACCTTCCTCCCCGGACAGATCTTCGTGTTGGGCGGCTTTGCACTGCGGGCCAACTCGCTTGGCCATCTGGAGCAGATCGATAGCTACGCCCCTGGCCATCAGGTTAGATTTGGGAGCTTGAACTACGTCGCGGGTATCCGTGAAGACTTGATCTTCGACGGCTTTGAGACCACGACAGCCGCTCCCTGTCCCTACGGTGAACATGACTTAAATCTATCACCGGTCCATACTCAGGAAATTGCACCTATAACTACTCCGGCCTTATATTCGGAGCAGATCGCGGCATCCGAGGATGGGAAGCTCAACCCCGCCACGGAAGCTGTAGACTCCGCGGCATTGGAGCCGCACATAGACCTAACCTCGGGTGATATCTGTGTCTCCGGAGCTGCGGACTTGTTTCGGGCCTTAAGTTCTGAACCATGTGTGACCGCGCACGTCGAGCTGGATCAGTCATCGATCGCCGAATTCAGCGCCACGGACATCTTCCGGCACTCGCCTTTAGGCGACGTGTTAAACTTATTAAAAAATTTCTCCCTAGCAGGGGACTCACAGCCGAACTGTATCCGGTTCGAATTTGGAGGCTGATGACGGGGAATTTCGCTTCCCACCCGCCACCCACTACATAGCCACTGTTGAGTACTTAACCGACATGCTCGATTACGCCTCCGAAGACATCGACGACATGGACGACGATGCCAATGAGGAGCAGGGACAAAATCTGCCGTTTACCGGAAGCTGGACGGCCACTTCTTCGTACGCCGTATACATGGTGGATACACCTAAAGAAACTAACAACGACAAAGAGGATCCAGTTGAGGATAAACCTCCTGAGACACAACCCAGACGTCGTCACCAGCGGCGCCGCTCTAAGTCACGTCGTGCAAAAGACAGCAACACCGGCACCGGAGAAAACAATACTCCATACGAGGCCGAAACGAAGACCCTATTGGGACAACCTCCGAACAGGATGAATGGGAAGACGGGCACGTTAGCCCTGATGAACAGGTCATAAACGAAGACTCGGAGGACAGTAATTATCTTCCACTCTCCGCAGACGAAGAGAGCCTCGGCAATGAGGATTTCATCGTGCCTGAGGAGCCTCTCGAGCAGGAGCGCTTTAAGCGCCGACTAATAGCCACTGCAAAGAGCCTGAAAAAGAAGCAGCAGCAGCTTCAAGCTGACCAAGATCCGCTAAATGATAGATGGACCGAAGTCCTAGCCGCTGAGGAACACAACCTTAGTGGCCCAACCAAAAATTACCCGAAGCGCATAATTGCTACCTCAGTACGGTGATGAGGCGTTGGAGCCCATACCATCATCTCACAATACGGCTAATTGACCACAACGTGGTCATGACAGAGCGGCAACTCAAGCCGAACAGCAGCCCGCCCACCTCAACGTACAGGCAGAGATAATACAGCTCAGGATCATACAAATGACCTTCGGCAGGGCCTGGACAGCAGAGCAAGACATACTAGATCGATCTACGGATCACGAGGACATGCCCCGACGCGCAACGACGATTATCTACTCGGACGCGACAAGCCTGATCATGCCCGGGCCGAAAACCGCAGACGGACTCCATCGGAGCTACGCTGCAGTGTGGCCCAATACAGAGGCGCCGCACATCCTCTTTGCTTCACAGACGAAGTAATGGAGCATGAATTCCCAGATGGGTTTAAACCCATGAATATCGAATCATACGACGGAAGAACTGATCCCGCGGTATGGATCGAGGATTTCCTCCTCCATATCCACATGGCCTGCAGAGACGACCTTCATGCCATCAAATACCTGCCGTTAAAACTCAAAGGACCAGCTCGGTACTGGTTAAACAGTCTGCCGGAAAACTCCATTGCCAGCTGGGAGGACTTGGAAGACGCCTTCCGCGACAACTTCCAAGGTACATATGTCCGGCCACCAGACGCCGACGACTTAAGTCACATTGTCCAGCAGCCCGGAGAGTCAGCTAGGAAGCTCTGGACTAGGTTCTTAGTCAAAAAGAACCAAATCATCGACTGTCCGGACGCGGAAGCCCTAGAGGCCTTCAAACACAGCGTCCAGGACGAGTGGCTTGCCCGCCACCTCGGTCAAGAAAAACCAGCCCTTACCGCTCTAATGACCCGCTTTTGCGTGGGATAAGACAGCTGGCTCGCTCGTAGAAGCAACAACGCCAGCAATCCTGATACTTCCGAAGTCCGAGACGGCAATGGCAAGCCACGGTGCAGCAAGCACAAATGTTGCAATGATAAAGAAAGAACGTGCGACACTGCAGTCAACGCCGGATTCAGCGGTCCCAAACCCGGTCAAAGGAAAAAGCCCTTCAAGGCAAATAGAGACTGACCGTCCAATTTTGACAAGATATTGGACCGGCCCTTCCAGATTCATGGCCACCCCGATAAGCCAGCTAACCATACCAACAGAAGCTATTGGGTCTTCAAGCAGGCCAGCAAGCTCAACGCCGAATACAAAGGGAGGAGGTCGCCCGGTGATAGCGATGACGAAGGGACTCACCAACCAAATACCGGGGGTCAGAAGCAATTCCCCCCGAAGTAAAAACAATGAACATGGTATACGTGACACACAACGCTACAAGGGAGCAGGAGAAGCACTCCCTCCGGACTGAAGATCATACTACGGCGACCTCAGCCGAAGCACAAAGTGGTCTTATTAAACCGCATACCTTGTCGGCCCTTAAGCCACCGGTCTCCATTCAACAGGATCAACCAATTCCGGAGCGGAACTAGCAGTTCGGCTTCCGCCGCCCACCTCATATACCCGCGAAATCTATACCGCACATACATAACTATGCACTTAAGATACCTTAGGCATCGGCGGAAGCACAACACGGACGAGCCTGCAAACACTCCCATAACCTTTGTTTCTTTTTTAATTACTCTTTCCCTTTCATTATCCTTTACTACAGGTGACGCAAAGGCTAAACATCTAATGGACTCTAGCGGAGTTCGGATTCGTACACTCAACTAGGGGCTATTTCCGTCAAGGAGTCCCCTCACCGAGGACAGGCGGCGCAGACGTGCGACAGGAGGTCCAAAACAACTTTTTGTAGACCACACTCTTTATTTCGAGCCTGTAATGTGCCTTTTTCCTCCGCCTTCGACCCCGGGCATGTCAAATAGCCGGGGTTGCGGCTTTGTTATCTATAAAATAAATATTGGCATATCACTCAGGTCCCAGTAAACATAATCCGTGTTCAGCATTCACTTTTTTCAAAAAAAAACCTGAATTTGGCTCCCGTGGTTGTTTTACACACATACCTCGGCATAACTTGCCAGGGGCTCGGTATGGGAACAAATGAGTTGCCGACAAGTCCGAACAACTTTATAGCGTACTTCCGCGTCGCGAATTTGGCCTTATATGCATCAGCTCCGAATCATGTCTTGGGTCAATAGTTGGGTTGCCCGGCTCCTGTGCTTGCTACATTACGTTCCGCTCTATCGGCTAGGGTAGTAAAGGGAGAACTACTACGATTGTGCTTCCGGTTCATCTGGTCAAGCACCTTAGTAGAGAAAGCCGAAAATTGACTGTCATGATGCGGCGAGAGCTGGTCAACCACTCGATGACTTATCGGAATCTTTCGTGATTCCCTCCGTATTATACGAAGGACCTTTCTCTTCAGGTCATATATGTAACGCACCATATTGGAATAAGTCGTACACATACCAGGGGCTATATCCTAGTCCCCCCTATAAAACTCCTATGGATAAGTGAAAGTGTTAATGCCCTATAGTCCGATTGCCTAGTTCACCGCATTGACACCTCCTTAATGGACCAAGACGTTGGGCTAAGAGTGATCAAATGCTTTTCCGAACACCTCCGTACTTTATACGAGGGGGCTGAAGCGGACGACTGGAAAACTTTCAGATTAATACAAAAACGGCCGCACAGGAGGACCAAGAGTTTTAGGAGAAACTAAACTATATAGCCTTATCATAATATTATCTTTTACAAATCCCCATACATTTCACTCGAATGTCATGTTTTTTGAGCATTGACCCTCTATCAAGTGGGCACCCTCCAGGACATCTTCGAAATAATGCTCTGGTGCATGATGATCCTTGCCCTTGAGTGGACCCTTCGCTGCAACATCAGTGGCCTTCATCTTCGCCCAGTATGCCTTGACATGGGCAAAAGCCATCCGTGCACCTTCAATGCACGCTGACCGCTTAACAACGTCAATACGCGGCACCGCGTCAGCAAGTCGCCGCACCAAACCAAAATAACTATCCGGAATTGGCTCGTTCGGCCACAGCCCGATCACGGCGTCCTTCATGGCAGAACCGGATAGTCTATGGAGCTCGGCCCATTGGGTCATCTGTTCATTCAGCAACAATGGGTGTTTTGACGTACCGAACTACGACCAGAAAAGCTTCTCCGTTGCATACCCTTCTTGTGCTTGGTAAAACTGCGCCGCATCGGAAGCACTCTTCGGCAAGTCCAACAACGCGTCTAGAGAACTCCACACTTTATTAAATGGAGCATAATTCGGATAGCTGAACTTAGTTTGCAATAAAAAGGGCTTACCAGCCGCGATCTCCCCAGCTTGTCGGATCTCCTCCCGGGCCGCTCTAGATTCGGACCGCGCTTCTTTCGCCTCTCGCAAGGTCTTGTCAAGATCAGCCGTTTTTGCTTTATTATCCTTCTCGAGGATTTTACAGCGGCTAGCGGCATCCTTTAGCTCACGGGCCATAGTGGATATTCTCTCCTCGCATTGGCGCCGAGCAGCCTGTTCGGCCTTTAGCTCGGCAGATGCCTTCTCGGCAGCCGCATTATTAATCTGGGCCTGCTCCTTGGCCCGGGCCAGATCAGCCCGGAGGACCTCCACCGCGGCAGCACCATCTGCAGTCATGCATATTTTAGTATACAATTCTTAGCATCATGATCAAATAACAGGCACGTGCATGTAATGAAGGCCCCCGAGACATACCTTGCACCTCGTCGAGCCGCCTATTGATAAGCGTAATATCATCATCCGCTAGATCAAGCTTCCGCTGCAGCTCTGCAACCTCCGTAGTCCGGGCAGTCTCCCGGGGGGGGGGGGGTAACAGCCTGTGTTCCAATTCATCAGATTATTTCCTAGGGATATCTTTTTGATCCTCCGACCACCCCCTTGGGAGGCCAATCAGAGTCTCAGGGGCTACTACCTATACACAGGTGCAGTTCTAAAACACACTCAATGATTTTTTTCAGTACAAACCTCGAAGCCTCTTAACAGGCTCGCGCATGCTTCGTTCAATCCACTTTTCACGGACAGAAACTTTTCAACCACCATACCCATCAAGGCACGATGTTTCTCCAAGACGGACGCCTGTCGCAGCATGTTCGTCAATATATCCGGTGCTTCTGGCCCTCTAGAAGCTGCTGTGGGAGTATGGCCTTCCTTCGAAGGGATCCGCTCATCTGTCCCCAGAGTCGTCTCCGGCTGTAAACTGGACAGTCCGGGGCCTTTATTGTTGGCCCTTGGATCCTGGGCTACCAAAGTATCACCTTCGGGCAGTATCTTCATCACCCCTTGAAAGTGCGTTATATCGACTAGAGGGGGGGTGAATAGGCGATTTTTATGAATTCTTCACTGAGGAATTTGCCGATGAGGAAATTCCTTAATGAAGAACTACTTGTAGCGGAATAAGTACTCAGAAGTAAGCATAAGAGAATGCGGGCATGGTCATCATGATGAAATGAAGACAAACAAAGAGTATGTAAAGCGTAAACACAGGATAGCACAAGATGAAGACAAACAGTGAAGAAATTGGCGAGGAAATTGAGAAAGTCTTGATCAAAGTCTTCAAACACAGATATGAATGAACACTCAACACAAGAATGAGGAAATGAAAGGGTTGAGGAAATAGAACCAATAAGGTTGGTGAAGACAATGATTTGGTAGACCAGTTCAACTGCTGTCTCGGTTATACGTCTGGTTGGAGCGGTGAGTATTTAAACTCGAGGACACAGTCCGGACACCCGATCCATCGAGCATGTAGCTCAGACACCCATCCTCTCCATATTCTCCTTGAACTAAGGTCACAGACCTCGTCCAATCACTCGTGGTAAGTCTTGAGCGACTTCCAAACCTTCACAGACTTGGTCACTCGGCGATCCACAATTCCTCTTGGATGCTCTAGACCATGACGCCTAACCGTCTGGAAGAAGCACAGTCTTCAAAGGTAACAAGCGTCGGATCCACGCAGGATCAATCTCTTGATGATGCTCAATCACTTTGGGTTTGTAGGGGTTTGGTGTTTGGGTTTTCCTCACTCGATGATTTTCGCCAAAGTCCTCGGAGGATGGGTTGCTCTCAAATGACAAGTGTCAAGTTTCTCTCAGAGCAGCCAACCAGCTAGTTGTTGTAGGGGTGGCTATTTATAGCCTAGGGAGCAGCCCGACATGATAAGACATAAATGCCCTTCAATGATATGACCGTTAGGTGTATAAGATATTTTGGGACAGGTGGCCAAGAAGACAAAGAACGGTCGGAAATTTGAATCTCAAATTCCTCGTGGCTATCATGTTCCTCATGTGTAGGCAATCCGCCTTTGGCGAATTCCTAACTCCTCGGTCGAATAAATTCTCAATGACGGAAGAACTTCGTCTTTGTCACTGAAGAAATTGACCAAACTGTATGATATTTCCAAAGGCTTCACTCGAAGGGATTTGGTAGGTGTAGGATTTTGAGTTGAGCATCACATGGAAATTTTTCCTTAGTATTTCCTCGACCCCTTTAACAAAGACGGTGTTTCCTATGACTCAAGAAAGAGAAAATGAAACTACGAAAACAAAAGTCTTCACGCTTCATGTTGCTCAAATGAATACCAAGTCTTCAAGGTCACACCAATTTCTTCACTTTCAAAGTCTTCAGAAAGTCTTCAAAATATCAAAGTCTTCAGTCAAAGAACTTCATTTTTAGGGGTCGACTTTCTCTGTAAATATCAAACTCCTTATAGACTTATAGACCTGTGTACACTCACAAACACATTAGTTTCTTAACCTATAAGTCTTCAATACACCAAAATCACTAAGGGGCACTAGATGCACTTACACCCCTCGCACCACTTGTTGATCAGGGGAGACCCTCTGGGAAGACACCTCAAAGTCGTCCGCCTTATTGGGCGAGGAGACCGGAGGAGGTGTCTCGCTTTCCATCATCTCCGGAAGAAGATCCCCCGAGGAAGAGGATTGGTGAAGAAGACTGTCTGCCGAGCTGCAAAAACATATATTCTAGATGTTACCCTGGTAACAAGAAAGGAACGGGGTATGTTTAAAAAGCACCCTTGGTTCACGATTTGGCTAGAGGCTTGTCCTCATCATGGGACTGTGCAAAGACGTCATCCTTCAAGCCCGAGCCGCCGACTGGGGCACTTTGCCTCGCTTAGGAGCCTTTCCCTCCCAGTCTTCAGAAGCAGCCCTTTTCTTGCCATGGGACGGAGAGACGTCGATTCCTCCTTCTCTTTTGTCCTTGGATGATGGGTTCTGATTCCCCCGGACACAATGTACGATATACCTCCGGGATGGGGGCCGCCCTTGGCCTTCCCGCTTTCCGCCTTGTCCTCCTCTATAGGTATCTGGTATGGTGCCGGGGCCAGCATCCTTGTTAGTACGGGATCCGCTGGGTCTTCGGGGAGGGGGGCCGGACACCGGATTCGCTCCGCTTTCTTTACCCAGCCCTGAAAAATGGTAGTTTGCTCAGTAACATATTTTGGCATGCTTAACTACAAAGTGTCTGGGAGTTGAGCGCTTACCGGGGTATCCGAATGGTTGCAGTCGAGGCCGATGTCCTCGGTGGTGTCCGTCCACTGTTTTCGTTTCCCAAAAAACAACTGCCACATCCCTTTGTGCGTAGTGCCGAAGAAGTGTTGGAGGGCTCGTGGTCCTTCTGGATTGAACTCCCACATGCGAAGAGGCCTACGCTAGCATGGCAGGACTCGACGGACTAGCATTACTTAAATCACGTCGACAAGATCGATGTCCCTCTCAAGGAGGGTTCGGATGCGGCTCTGCAGAGTCTGTACTTCGTCAATTGATCCCTAGTCCAGCCCCCTATTAATCCATGATGCAAGTTGTAACGGAGGGCCCGAACGGAATGCAGGTATAGCTGCCCACTTGGTATGCGGGGTTCTGTGACGTGAAACCACTCCCGCTGCCATTGGTTGGAAGTTTCAGTGAAAGAACCTTTTGGCCAAAGAGCATTGGTAAGCTTGCTCACTACAGCGCTGCCGCACTCCGCCTGCTTCCCGTCGACCGCCTTCGGCTTCACACTAAAGGGATTCAGCCATAAGCCGAAGTGTGGGGGAATTCGGAGGAAGGCTTCACACATGATGATGAACGCCGAAACGTGAAGGAAAGAATCTGGGGCTAGATCGTGAAAATCTAGTCCGCAATAAAACATGAGCCCCCGGACGAAGGGGTTAAGAGCAAACCCTAACCCTCGGAGGAAGTGAGAGATGAATACGACCCTCTCGCCGGATCTGGGGGTCGGAATAACCTGTCCTTGAATAGGAAGCCTGTGGGGGATCTCCGCGGTCAGGTATCTAGCTGCCTGAAGCTTCGCAATATCCTCCTCTGTAATAGAGGAAGCCATCCATCGGCCCTGCGGGCTGGGTCCGAGCATGACTGGGAGGATTGAAGCAATGGAGTCGAGCCTTGGGTTCTAGAACTCGAGGTTGGGGAGGCTGAGGAGAAGTTTGGCGTAAATAAAGACGACCCTTTGCGCCTTTATAAAGGCAACGGGTATCGAGCGCCTCCTCCTAAGCC
Organism: Aegilops longissima; assembly: GCA_021605205.1. Classification (NCBI taxonomy): domain Eukaryota; kingdom Viridiplantae; phylum Streptophyta; class Magnoliopsida; order Poales; family Poaceae; genus Aegilops; species Aegilops longissima. The sequence continues at coordinate 142,287,887 of CM038676.1, read as the reverse complement.
TGAAAACCTGCCTATTCCCATGGAATCTTTCCAATGGAACTGTTGGGTTACCCACGCTCGTATTAATAAAAATCCCGCGATAGGGGGACACGATCTCTGCTTTGACAAGACGTGCCAATAAAAACCACGCCTCGAAACGTGGAACGACGGGACAGGAAACGGTTCAAAATAATGACCGGGCGAGCGTGATGTCAAGTTACGAAAGGTCGTCAGCAGGTTGGACTCGTGAAATATTATATTCTCTTGTGGTACTTGTGTTGCAGATCCGGACACGTTCGTCCGAAGAGTACCTTGGAGTATTCGGAAAGAGGAACGCGCCTTGCAATGCCGAAGACAATTCGCGCGCCGGACACCTCGTCATTGAAGCCTGGTTCAGGGGCTACTGAGGGAGTCCTGGACTATGGGGTCCTCGGGCGTCCGGTCTGTTGGACATAGGCCGGACTAATGGGCTGCGAAGATACAAGACCGAAGACTCTCTCCCGTGTCCGGATAGGACTCTCCTTGGCGTGGAAGGCAAGCTTGGCGACCACATATGAAGATTCCTTTCTCTGTAACCGACTTTGTACAATCCTAGTCCCCTCCGGTGTCTATATAAAACGAAGGGCTTAGTACGGAAACCAACAATAGTCATACAGGCTAGACTTCTAGGGTTTTAGCCATTATGATCTCGTGGTAGATCAACTCTTGTAATACTCATATTCATCAAGGTCAATCAAGTAAGAAGTAGGGTATTACCACCATAGAGAGGGCCCGAACCTGGGTAAACATTGTGTTCCCCGTCTCCTATTACTATCGACCTTAGACGCACAGTTCGGGACCCCCTACCCGAGATCCGCCGGTTTTGACACCGACACCTCCTATTTATGATGATTACAATGATGAAAGTGGGTTTGGAAGAGTGTCAACTCTAGGTAGTAATGATCCCACTATTTTGGAGGGTGTGGAATCTTATTGGAATAATGATAAAAGTGGATTTGGAGAGGTCATGACTTTATTTAGTGATGAATCCACTACTCTGGAAGATGTTTCAATTGACTATGATAACAATGTTGCTATGTATGATGATTATTGTGATAACATGCATGCTATAAAGAATAATGATAACCCTAAAACTTATCGTCATGATTTTAATTTTTAATTGGATTATGCCAATCAAGTATCACATGATAGTTATTTCACTGAATTTGCTCCCACCACTATTGATGAGAAGAATTTTTCTTATGTGAAGAGTAATAAAAATTCTATGCTTGTGGATCATGAAAAGAATGCTTTATGTGATAGTTATATTGTTGAATTCATTCATGATGCTACTGATAATTATTATGAGAGGGGAAGATATGCTTATATACATTTCAACGACATCAAGTTTCCTCTCCCTATGTGTTGAAAATTTTGAAGTTATACTTGTTTTGCCTTCCTATGCTAGTTAATTCTTGCTACAATAAATTGTTTGCTTATAAAATTCCTATGCATAGGAAGTGGGTTATGCTTAAATGTGTTTGATATATGTTTCATGATGCTCCCTTTATGTTTAAATTCTTACTTTTATGTGAGCATTGTTAAAATTATCAATGCCTGGCTAAAAGGCTTTAAAGAAAAGCGCTTGTTGGGAGGCAACACAATATTTATACCTACTATTTTTGTTGTCAACATGATTAAGCTAATGCAGTAATCATGTTTTGTATCTTTTCTTTCAATAATGTTCCAAGTAAAGTCTTTGGGGTGATTTGGATGATAGTTGAATTGATTCTGTGCAAAAACAGAAACTTTTGTGCTCAGTGTAGGATTTTTTTTTTACCGGAACATGATCTTGGTCTGAAATTTTTACACAGTATTGATATAAAAATTTCTTATGGTGGCCTAATTGTTCAGAATTTTAAGATTTACAGAAGTATGATTTTTGTTCAGATCATTACAGACTGTTCTATTTTTGATAGATTCTATTTTCAATGCATAGTTTGCTTGTTTTATAGTTTCTATGGCTTATATTAGCCAATATAAATTATAGAAATGATAGAGTACAATAGGCATTAGGTGAGAACAATTATGAATCTTTTCTTGACAGTACAAAAGTAAATGATTTATTCTTTATCATACTAACACATCTCATGAAGTTCCGTTAAGTTTTGTGTAATTGAAGCTTTCAAGTTTTGGGTAAGATATCGATATGAGGAGAATAAGGAGTGGTAAAACCCTAAGCTTGGGGATGCCCAAGGCACCCCAAGGTAAATATGCGAGGAAGAGTCAACTATCCAAGCTTGAAGATGCCCTGGATGGCATCCCCTCTTTCATCTTCAACATTATCCGTAACCTCACTCGAAACTATGTTTTTATTCGTCGCATGATATGTGTTTTTCTTGGAGCATCATTTTATTTTGTTGAGATTTGCTTGCTGTTATTAATAATCATGTTTGTATATTTTATTTCAATAAAAGTGTCAAGTATAGCCTTTACCATGCCCGGTTTGCAAGTTTATGAGTTGCTGTTTGAAAACAGAAAGTTTTCTATTATGTCTTGAATATTACTGAATAGCCAGAACATGATAAATCTTGAAATTTTTAAACAGTAAGCATGCATTACTTCTCTATCATGTGCTAATTTTTCAGAATTTTTGGAGCTAAGTAAGTATGCATTTTCTTCATCATTTAAAGACTATTCTATTTAGACAGATTACCGTTATATTTGCATATGTTTGCTTGTTTAATGTTTCTATTAGGTGATGGGAGTATTAAATATGCAGAGATATTTAGTATGCAATGTTTAATTATAATTTGAGTAATTTATTACAGTAGAGAATGCTAAGGTGTTGAATCAATTTATACTAACTTATCTCACGAGTTCTTGTTAAGTTTTGTGTGGATGAAGTTTTTAAGATTTAGGGAAACCACATATTTAATATTCCAAGAGCTAAAGCTTGGGGATGACCAAGGCTCCCCAATTTAATATTCCAATACTTCTCAAGCATCTAATCTTGGGGATGCCTTGGTAGGCATCCCACCTCTCTTCATCAACAACAGCCTAAGTCTTTATTTGTTCACATGATATGTGTTATCCTTGGTGTGTCCTTTTAGTTTTGTTTTCTTTGATGTTTAAATAAAATTATTAGATCTGAAAGTTTTAAACTAGAGAGAGACCTCACATAGCTACTTAATTGTTTAACTACTCATTAATCTTCACTTATATCGTAAGAGAAAATGTTTGAATGAATTTAATAGCATAAATATGAAATTGTCCATGACCCATATGCTTAGTAATAGTTACACATTGGGTTTATAAAGTAAAATCTATTGAAATTTGACAATCAAAATATTGGTCATTCAAGAAATTCATGAAAGATTAGTATAAGGAAGAAAGTTTTCACATAAAAACATATTATTTTGGACATCTTTAATGGTTGTGAATAACCATTAATTATTTTCAAACTTGATCAAATAATTTGAAGTTGGACAAGGAAGACAACGTAATGAGTTATATTTGCATAGAAGTTATATTATCATGGACTCTCAAACATGTGGTGCTTGTTTATAATCTTTTCTAGCCAATTTTTTTGCACTAAGCGGGAATACTGCCTGTGCATCCAAAACCCCTGAGCTAAGTTTCTTCCATAAGTGTCCACCATACTTATGGGGCTTGAAGCTACGTCGGTATTTCCCCAAAGAGGAAGGGATGATGCAGCACAACGGCGGTAGGTATTTCCCTCAGTTATGAGACCAATGTTATCGAACTAGTAGGAGAACCAAGCGACACAACATAAACAACACCTGCACACAAATAACAAATACTCGCAATCCGACGTGTAAAAGGGGTTGTCAATCCCTTTCGGGTAGCGGCGCCCCAAGATAGGCAAATGGACGTGAATAAATTGTAGTAGATTGATATATCAAATGCCAAATAAAATAAATAAGAATAATTTGCAGCGAGGTATTTTTGTATTTTTGGTTTAATAGATCTGGAAATAAAAGCAAAGAAAAATAGATCGTAAAGGAAAATAATATGAGAAAGAGACCCGGGGGCCGTAGGTTTCACTAGTGGCTTTTCTCGAGAAAAATAGCATACGGTGGGTGAACAAATAACTGTTGGGCAATTGATATAACTTCAAATAATCACGACGATATCTAGGCGATGATCATTATATAGGCATCACGTCCAAGATTAGTAGACCGACTCCTGCCTGCATCTACTACTATTACTCCACACATCGACCGCTATCCAGCATGCATCTAGTGTATTAAGTTCATGAAGAAATGGAGTAACGTAATAAGAACAATGACATGATGTAGACAAGATCTATTATGTAGAAATAGACCCCATCGTTTTATCCTTAGTAGCAACGATACATACGTGTCGGTTCCCCTTCTGTCACTGGGATCAAGCACCGTAAGATCGAACCCACTACAAGGCACCTCTTCCCATTGCAAGATAAATAGATCAAGTTGGCCAAACAAAACCCAAATATCGGAGAAGAAATACGAGGCTATAAGAAATCATGCATATAAGAGATCAAAGAAACTCAAATAACTTTCATGGATATAAAAAGATAGATCTGATCATAAACTCAAAGTTCATCCGATCCCAACAAACACACCTCAAAAAGAGTTACATCATATGGATCTCCAAGAGACCATTGTATTGAGAATCAAACGAGAGAGAGGAAGCCTTCTAGCTACTAACTACGGACCCGAAGGTCTACAAAGAACTACTCACGCATCATCGGAGAGGCACCAATGGAAGTGGTGAACCCCTCCGTGATGGTGTATAGATTGGATTTGGTGGTTCTGGACTATGCGGCGGCTGGAATTGATTTTTGTCGACTCCCCTAGGGTTTCTGGAATATTGGGGTATTTATAGAGCAAAGAGTCGGTTCAGGGGGCACCCGAGGTGGGCACAACCCACCGTAGGCGCTGGGCCTCTGGCGTGCCTCGTGGGTTGTGCTCCCCTCGGAGCACCCCCCAGGCACTTCTTCAACCCACTGGATGTCTTCTGGTCCCAAAAAAATCTCCAAAAAGTTTCGCTGTGTTTGGACTCCGTTTGGTATTGTTTTCCCGCGATGTAAAAAACATGCAGAAAACAACAACTGGCAGTTGGCACTATGTCAATAGGTTAGTGCCAAAAAATGATAGATACGTTGGAGACGTATCAGCATCCCCAACATTAATTCCCGCTCGTCCTCGAGTAGGTAAATGATAAAAACAAAATTTTTGATGTGGAATGCTGCCTAACATGTCATATCATATTATTTTGTTTATAGCATGGACATTTTGACTTTTATATTGTTCAAAGCAATATTCTAGTTTTGACATGATAACTTAAATACTCAAGCATATCAACAAGCAACCATGTCTTTCAAAATATCAACGCTAAAATAAGCTATCCCTAGCCCATCATGCTCAACCATTGATCCATTCATGAAACACACTCGCATATTAGCTACACCCAATACTCAAGTACGATCATAGTGCCTCCTAGTTGGTGCTTTATAAGAGAAGATGGAGACTCAAATTCAAAAATAAAAATTGCATAAAGTAAAAGAAAGACCCTTCGCGGAGGGAAGTAGGGATTTGTAGAGGTGCCAGAGCTCAAAGCGAAAAACTTAGAGGTAAAAACATTTTGGGAGGTGTGCCTTACCCACCAACGAAAACGACTTAGAGTTCCCAACACTTTCCATGCTAGATATATGTAACGCCCCGGATTCGATGCGCCAGGTGTCCGCCAGTTATTCGCCTTCGTTGCCATGTCATTTGCTTGCGTGTTGCATTTTATCATGTCATCATGTGCATTTCATTTTGCATACGTGTTCGTCTCATGCATCCGAGCATTTTCCCGTTGTCCGCTTTTGCAATCCGCACTCCTATGTCTCCGCGCCCCTTTTGCCTCTTTTTCGTGTGTGGGTATTAAACGGTCTCGGAATGGACCGAGGTTTGTCAAGCGGCCTTGGTATAGCACCGGTAGACCGCCTGTCAAGTTTCGTGCCATTTGGAGGTCGTTTGATACTCCAACGGTTAACCGGGTAACCGTAAAGGCCTCTTTTGTGTGCAGCCCAACACCCCTTCCAAAGTGGCCCAAAACCCAGCAAACTCCCCTCCATGCTCTCGGTCGTTCGATCACGATCATGTGGCCGAAAACCGCACCTCATTTGAAGACTCCTAGCTCCCTCTACATATAAATATGTGCCCCTCCCGGATTTTTTCGCGCAGATGAAACCCTAACCTCCTCCTCCCTCCGCGTCGCCGGACATGTCCGCCCGCGCCGGACGCGTCCATCCCCGCAGCCTCCACGTTGCCCGACCAATCCCCGCGCGCCACCTCACCCCAGCGGCCGCTCCTGACCAACCGGAGCGCGCCACGTCACTCATCCGCCGCCCGACCGGCCGCCTCCACCGCGCCGGACCGCGAGGCTCAGATCCGCCCGCCTGGGGCGGCCGCTGGCCCGCCCGCCAGACGCGCCCGAAGGCCCGACCCGCCGCCCGCCGAGCTCCGGCCACGAGCCTCGCGAGCCCGACTCCGCCGCACGCGCCCAGCGTCCGTCCGCTGGCGCCGTCCGCGCCTCCCTCCGGCCGGCGCTTCGCCTCGCCGGCGCCTCCCTCGCCGCCGGCTCCCTTCCGGCCGCGCGGTGTTAACCTCCAGCGCGCCGCCGCCGCGCCGCATCCGCGCCGCCCTCTCCTCCGGCCTCCTCAACGCCAGATCCGGGGCCCCATGCCCGATCCGTCCTCCCGGCTTCCCGACCTCTCCCTCGACTCCGGCCGCCGTCTCCTTCCTTCTCCGGCGAAGTTCCGGCGAGATCCGCCGCCGCTTTGAAAACCGTGCGGATCTGGAGGTTGCCCCCGAAATGCCTTAGTCCCTGTTATTTTGCATTATCATGCCATGTTCATGCCATCGTATCTCTGCATCCGTAGCTCCGTTTCGTGCGTGTAATATGTCAAATTGTTCGCCTCGACGAGTACATCGTTTCAACTCATTGCATCATTTACATTTGAGCTCATCTTGATGCCTGAAATGCTGTTAGAAGAGGGCTATGTGATGTTAGTTTCAGATTCTTATCAGAACATGCACTTTTGTCATTTTTGCCATGATTGATGTGTGCATCCTATGAGGTTGATGTCTACATGTGTTTTGTAATATGCCGTGCCATCTTTACAGGGTGTATGCCATGTATTTTGTGATCTCAGTGGTGACTAGCACAAGCATGCAAACTAGGCTTCATGATGTTGCTGATTCCAGCCCCTGTTCTGCTGATATTCTTATGCCATGTAAACTTGATGCTAACGAGAGATCCATGCTTATTTTGAGATACTTCAGTAAGGATGTTTTGAACATATGGTTATTATCTATCCATCCATGCCCTTGTTTGCAATTATGGAGTGCCATAGCTTGAGTCAATAGAGCTCTACTTTTGCTATAAAATGTTTCCTGGCAGGTTGTTTACATGTTATTCAATTTTGCCAAGGTTTTTGTAGTTGATCCGTGTATGCTATGATGTTGTTCTTGCCATGTATAGCTTCTATGCCATGTCTTCTTACTGTGAGTTGCCTTGCCATGCCATGTATTGCTCTGTGGTGAGTGGTTCAAGCTCACCAACATGCCTACTTATTATTGTTCCTGCCATGTATGAATCTGTCATATAACTTGCTATGTTTACATGGGTGCCATCATATTTTCTGATCCTTTTTGGCTCATGGTCACTAAAGGACATTTGATCTAAGCATTTAGTAGATTCATTCCATGCCTTTGTTTACCATGTTAAGTTCCTGTAACATGTTGTTTTATAGCTCTAAACATTGCAACCTGATGTTATTTCTGCTAAAGTCTGAAACTGTTATTATTTGCAATCTTGCCATGTCTTTTTGAGCATGTTCTAGTGATTTCTGGAGATAGTTCAGTGTTCATGTTTTGTCATGATTTACCTGTACATCATGCCCATGCCTTTTGTTATTACGTTGAGATGCTGTAGCATAGTGTTTTGATGCTTGCAATATGCCTAGTTGCTGTTTTGAACAGATTGTTATGCCTTGTTTCATGTGTATGTGTTGCACCGTTGCTCCGTTTTGAGTGTGCTCTATATGAAACTTGCTTGATTTTGCATGTAGCTTCATATTATCATGTTGCATCCTTGTTTTGAGGTGTTTGCTTGATGTTTGTATGCATTTTGCACCAATGCCATGTTTAACTTGTTTTGCTCATATCTTCTAGGCCGTAGCTCCGAATCTAATGAACTTTATATGTAACTTGACTAGAATCTCGTGTAGATCATCGTGGTGCATCTTAACTTGCTGTTTAACAACTTGAACATAAGGTTTATTCAGATCTGGACCAATTTCGAAATATGCATATGAGGACTTACCGGAATTGTTATATGTTGTTCCCGGTCTCATTTAAACTTGCCTTGATGTGTTGCTCTTGTTTGCATCATCTCTTGCCATGAGTAGTTTCATGTAGCATTGCCATGCATCATGCTTGGTTGAGCATCATGCCTTGTTCATGCGTGGTGTGTTTACTTTGTTGTGTGCTTCTTCTTGTTAGTTCCGCTTGCTGCGATCGTGAGGATTCGTTCGCTTACGCTTGGTTCGTCTTCGTGGCTTCATCTTCTTCATGGACTCGTTCTTCTTCCTTGCGGGATTTCAGGCAATATGACCTCTACCCTGGATCTCACTACTATCATTGCTATGCTAGTTGTTCCGTTCTATCGCTATGCTGCGCTACCTATCACTTGTTCCTCAAGCCTCCCAAATTGCCATGAACCTCTAACTCGTTGTCACCCTTCCCAGCAAACCGTTGTTTGGCTATGTTACCGCTTTTGCTCAGCCCCTCTTATAGCGTTGTTAGTTGCAGGTGAAGATGAAGTTTGTTCCTTGTTGGAACAGGAGATGGCGTTCCTTGTTGGAACATGTTTACTTGTTGGGATATCACAATATATCTTATTTAATTAATGCATCTATACACTTGGTAAAGGGTGGAAGGCTCGGCCTTATGCCTGATGTTTTGTTCCACTCTTGCCGCCCTAGTTTCCGCCATATCGGTATTATGTTCCCGAATTTTGCGTCCCTAACGCGGTCGGGTGATTTATGGGACCCCTTGACAGTTCGCTTTGAATAAGACTCCTCCAAAGAAGGCCCAACCTTGGTTTTACCATTTGCCTCACCACCACCTACCTTTCCCTTGGGAGTAATTAACCCAAGGGTCATCTTTATTTAGCCCCCCGGCCGTGCTTCTCTAAGTCTTGGTCCGAATCGAGCTGCCTTCTTGAGGCCACCTTGGGGCAACTTGAGGTTGGTTTTACTCGAGCCTGTCTCATCCGGTGTTGCCACGAGAACGAGATATGTGCAGCTCCTATCGGGATTGTCGGCAGATCGGGCGGTCTTGCTGGTCTTGTTTTATTCTTGTCGAAATGTCTTGTAGCCGGATTCCGAGACTGATCGGGTCTTCCGGGAGAAGGAATATCCTTCGTTGATCGCGAGAGCTTATCATGGGCTAAGTTGGGACACCCTGCAGGTATAAACTTTCGAGAGCCGTGCCGCATGTTATGTGGCAGATGGGAATTTGTTAATATCCGGTTGTAGTAAACTTGAAGTAAACTCTTCTAAAATACACCAACCGTGTGCCTAACCGTGAGTGTCTCTTTTCGGGGTTGATCGAGAGGAGAACACGGTTTCCGGGTTATGTCTGACGTAAGCAGGAGTTTAGGGTCACTTCTTGATCACTACTAGTTGACGACCGTTCCTTTGTTTCTCTTCTCGCTCTCATTTGCGTTGGTTAGCCACCATATATGCTTAGTCGCTGCTGCAACCTCACCACTTTACCCCTTCCTTTCCCATTAAGCTTTGCTAGTCTTGATACCCATGGTAATGGGATTGCTGAGTCCTCGTGGCTCACAAATTACTACACCAACAGTTGCAGGTACAGGTTATGCGATGATCATCACGCGAGAGCGATGTTTGCTTGTTTTGGAGTTCTTCTTCTTCCTCGTCGATCAGGGGATAGGTTCCAGGTCGGCAGCCTGGGCTAGCAGGGTGGATGTCGTTTGAGTTTCTATTTATGTTTCATCCGTAGTCGGATGTTGATCTCTTGTATATGATGTTGATGTATTCTTGTGGCATTTGTGCCTTATGTATGTATCCCCACTATTATGTAATGTTGATGTAATGATATCCACCTTGCAAAAGCGTTTCAATATGCGGGTATATCCTTGGTGGGACCTTCGAGTTCCTTTTGGATAGGGTCGCATATTGGGCGTGACAAGTTGGTATCAGAGCCTCGATCGACCTTAGGAGCCCCCTTGATTGATCGTGTAGTTTGGCCGTTGTTGAGTCTAGAATAAAACTTTTCGGAGTCTGTTTATATCAGAGAGTAGGAATTCTTTTTATTCCTCTGCCCCCTCGTCGCTCTGGTGAGGAATCTTGACGTAGGTGTTTTGAACTACTCCTCTTACCATTCAAGTTTTTCTTAGGATCACGCAGTTGGTTTTCCGATCGTTGGCTCTCAGCTCTTTTCATCCGGTGCATTTCTCGTCAAGTTGACTCGAGCCTCTTCATCGTTGTCAAGTTCAATCCTCAGTTGTTTTTCTTTTTCCACCCGCCCACCCTTCTTCTTCTCGGAACCGGAGTCCGTAATCGAGTATCCATCCTACTCCTGCGAAGTCTTTGCTTTCTTTCCTCAATGATTTCAACCAGTGTTTTTCTCTTCAAGTAATTCATCGGTTTTTTCCCCTTCCAAGTTGCCTTTGTTTTTCCCGCCCTCCCACCCTCTTCTTCCCGGAGTCTGAGTCTGTTTCGAGCATCAATGTCATTCGTGTGGAGCCTCTTCAGTCTTTCGTAAATTATTTCAACCAGTGAATTCTCGTCTCGTTCGTCATTCTTCATCCCTTTCTTTTTCCGGTGCACTCAATTCAAGTTTTTCGGGTTAATCATATTCTTTTTCTTGGATCAAGTGTTTTCCTTGCTCGTTCGTCTCTCGCTAGTTTATCATTCCGGAGTTCCGAAGACATCTCAGGAGATTCGTCTGTCTTCCAATTAATTCGAGGTTGTCACCTCATTCAAATATTTCAATTATTCCGGTGCATCATCTATCTGCTCAACAATCCTTTCCAACGGTGTTTTCTTTTCAGTGGGCCCTAACCCACAGGTCTTTTCCCAGGATCTTACCTGACTCTTCTAATTATTCCGGAGCTATTTCTAATTCTTTTCAAAGTGTGACGTAAGAATGAATTTCATCAGTCACATGCTTTCTCCAAGTTCGCTTTCAAATTCTTTTCATTGTTGGCTCAACCTCTTCGCTTTTCATTCTCCCGGAGTACCTCAATAATTTTTGTCTAGCTTCTTGTTACCCTCTCGAATTATTCCATTTGTCAGATATTCTTTTCCTCAACCATCCAGAGTTTGTCAGCAGTTGTGTTTTTCGGAGGCCATCGTTCCAGAAGAATTCTTCGCCCTCATCATTCCAGCTATCGTCCTCTAATTATCCCGGTGCTTCGTTCAAGTATTCTTCAATCAGTTCGCGATCTCTTTGCTCTTTTGCATCTAAATCCCCACTAGCTTATTGGTTCTTCTAATTATTCCCGGTGATTCATTCTTTTTCGTCAGTCATTTCCGAATTCTTACGGTGGTTCGTTCAAGATTCTTTTTCTTTGATTATCATATTAATCCATTCGTTCTTTCAAATCCTACCGGTGGTTCATTAAGACCTTCTCAAGTTTGCGATATATCACTTCTCAATCCTTTTCAAGAAGAATAAGTAGTATGCAAAAATCTATTGCTTGTCATCAGTTAAATTTGATGAAGTATAAGCATACAATAAATCTTATTCTTATTTCATCAAAGTGATTAATCTTTTTCTTCGGAGTTTGTTCGTGAGGAATAAATTCTATTTCCAAGTGTTTTCATCTTTTCTTTTCCGGAGTTCAATTTCCTCGGTCATTTCGTTGGAACATCCATCTAAATCACCGCAACGCTCATCTTACTCTTTCATCCTTCATTCTATTTCATCATCCTTTTGCTACCGGAGTTTTTCATGGTGGTTCTTCATGTTTTAATTCATTCTTCAAGAGTTCATCAAGATTCTTGTTGAAGGATTCAAGTATCTTTCCTTCTCGCATCTCGAAGTGCAATTAATTCTCCGTATTCTTTTGAAGTGGAGTTTTGCATTTCTTCGTTCTTTTCAGCTATCCAATCATTTCGTTTGTGGCCGGTTATCATCTTATGATCTTGAGATGTTACCTATAAGCCCACAACAAGCTTATTTCTTTTCGTTGTTGATTTTCTCAACAACTCCGTTCAATCCTTCCTTCTAAGTTATTTTCATTCAATTCTTTCAATTCTTCCGGAGGCATTGTGTTGTTCCTCTCGTCAACTATCATTCCATTTTGTCAAACTCAGTTCCAACTCCTTCCATGTTCAGCCGGAGTGCTGCATAAATCCTTCCAGTCTTATTCGTTTCTTTTCTCATTCTAACAACTCCGGTTAGAACGAGTGGTTTCATAGTCTATCTGATTTCGTGAGCTTTCGATTCTCGTCATTCTCGTCGTTCCTTTCTTCTTCTCGAGTGCTCTCGACTCTTTGCTTCTTCTTTTGAGTTCTTGTTTCACCTCATCATTTTCCCTTCCGTCTCGGTCCTAAGATCTCGGGACGAGATCTCTTGTTAGTGGAGGAGTGTTGTAACGCCCCGGATTCGATGCGCCAGGTGTCCGCCAGTTATTCGCCTTCGTTGCCATGTCATTTTCTTGCGTGTTGCATTTTATCATGTCATCATGTGCATTTCATTTTGCATACGTGTTCGTCTCATGCATCCGAGCATTTTCCCCGTTGTCCGTTTTGCAATCCGGCACTCCTATGTCTCCCGGCGCCCCCTTTTGCCTCTTTTCGTGTGTGGGTGTTAAACGGTCTCGAAATGGACCGAGGTTTGTCAAGCGGCCTTGGTATAGCACCGGTAGACCGCCTGTCAAGTTTCGTGCCATTTGGAGGTCGTTTGATACTCCAACGGTTAACCGGGTAACCGCAAAGGCCTTTTTTGTGTGCAGCCCAACACCCCTTCCAAAGTGGCCCAAAACCCAGCAAACTCCCCTCCATGCTCTCGGTCATTCGATCACGATCGCGTGGCCGAAAACCGCACCTCATTTGGAGTCTCCTAACTCCCTCTACCTATAAATATGTGCCCCTCCCAGATTTTTTCGCGCAGATGAAATCCTAACCTCCTCCTCCCTCCGCGTCGCCGGACATGTCCGCCCGCGCCGGACGCGTCCATCCCCGCAGCCTCCACGTCGCCCGGCCAATCCCCGCGCGCCACCTCACCCCAGCGGCCGCTCCCGACCAACCGGAGCGCGCCACGTCAGCTCATCCGCCGCCAGCCAGCCGCCTCCACCGCGCCGGACCCGCAGGGCCCAGATCCGCCCGCCCGGCCGCTCGCTGCCGCCCGCCGCCGCCCGTCGAGCTCCGGCCACCGGAAACTCCGCCGCCGCCAGCGCCCTGCGCCCGTCCGTCGGCGCCGTCAGCGCCTCCCTCCGGCCGGCCTTCGCCTCCGCCGGCGCCTCCCCGCCGCCCGGCTCCTGCCGCCGCCGCCGCCGCATCCGCCGCGCCCTCCCTCCGGCCTCCTCCAACGCCAGATCCGGGGGCCCCATGCCCGGATCCGTCCTCCCCCAGCTTCCCCGACCTCTCCCTCGACTCCGGCCGCCGTCTCCGTCCTTCTCCGGCGAAGTTCCGGCGAGATCCGCCGTTGCTTTGAAAACCGTGCAGATCTGGAGGTTGCCCCCGAAATGCCTAAGTCCATGTTATTTTGCATTATCATGCCATGTTCATGCCAACGTATCTCTGCATCCGTAGCTCCGTTTCGTGCGTGTAATATGTCAAATTGTTCGCCTCGACGAGTACATCGTTTCAACTCATTGCATCATTTACATTTGAGCTCATCTTGATGCCTGAAATGCTGTTAGAAGAGGGCTATGTGATGTTAGTTTCAGATTCTTATCAGAACATGCACTTTTGTCATTTTTGCCATGATTGATGTGTGCATCCTATGAGGTTGATGTCTACATGTGTTTTGTAATATGCCGTGCCATCTTTACAGGGGTGTATGCCATGTATTTTTGTGATCTCAGTGGTGACTAGCACAAGCATGCAAACTAGGCTTCATGATGTTGCTGATTCCAGCCCCTGTTCTGCTGATATTCTTATGCCATGTAAACTTGATGCTAACGAGAGATCCATGCTTATTTTGAGATACTTCAGTAAGGATGTTTTGAACATATGGTTATTATCTATCCATCCATGCCCTTGTTTGCAATTATGGAGTGCCATAGCTTGAGTCAATAGAGCTCTACTTTTGCTATAAAATGTTTCCTGGCAGGTTGTTTACATGTTATTCAATTTTGCCAAGGTTTTTGTAGTTGATCCGTATGCTATGATGTTGTTCTTGCCATGTATAGCTTCTATGCCATGTCTTCTTACTGTGAGTTGCCTTGCCATGCCATGTATTGCTCTGTGGTGAGTGGTTCAAGCTCACCAACATGCCTACTTATTATTGTTCCTGCCATGTATGAATCTGTCATATAACTTGCTATGTTTACATGGGTGCCATCATATTTTCTGATCCTTTTTGGCTCATGGTCACTAAAGGACATTTGATCTAAGCATTTAGTAGATTCATTCCATGCCTTTGTTTACCATGTTAAGTTCCTGTAACATGTTGTTTTATAGCTCTAAACATTGCAACCTGATGTTATTTCTGCTAAAGTCTGAAACTGTTATTATTTGCAATCTTGCCATGTCTTTTTGAGCATGTTCTAGTGATTTCTGGAGATAGTTCAGTGTTCATGTTTTGTCATGCTTTACCTGTACATCATGCCCATGCCTTTTGTTATTACGTTGAGATGCTATAGCATAGTGTTTTGATGCTTGCAATATGCCTAGTTGCTGTTTTGAACAGATTGTTGTTATGCCTTGTTTCATGTGTATGTGTTGCACCGTTGCTCCGTTTTGAGTGTGCTCTATATGAAACTTGCTTGATTTTGTATGTAGCTTCATATTATCATGTTGCATCCTTGTTTTGAGGTGTTTGCTTGATGTTTGTATGCATTTTGCACCAATGCCATGTTTAACTTGTTTTGCTCATATCTTCTAGGCCGTAGCTCCGAATCTAATGAACTTTATATGTAACTTGACTAGAATCTCGTGTAGATCATCGTGGTGCATCTTAACTTGCTGTTTAACAACTTGAACATAAGGTTTATTCAGATCTGGACCAATTTCGAAATATGCATATGAGGACTTACCGGAATTGTTATATGTTGTTCCCGGCCTCATTTAAACTTGCCTTGATGTGTTGCTCTTGTTTTCATCATCTCTTGACATGAGTAGTTTCATGTAGCATTGCCATGCATCATGCTTGGTTGAGCATCATGCCTTGTTCATGTGTGGTGTGTTTACTTTGTTGTGTGCTTCTTCTTGTTAGTTCCCGTTTCGTTGCGATCGTGAGGATTCGTTCGTCTACGCTTGGTTCGTCTTCGTGGCTTCATCTTCTTCATGGACTCGTTCTTCTTCCTTGCGGGATTTCAGGCAAGATGACCGCTACCCTGGATCTCACTACTATCATTGCTATGCTAGTTGTTCCGTTCTATCGCTATGCTGCGCTACCTATCACTTGTTCCTCAAGCCTCCCAAATTGTCATGAACCTCTAACTCGTTGTCACCCTTCCCAGCAAACCGTTGTTTGGCTATGTTACCGCTTTTGCTCAGCCCCTCTTATAGCGTTGTTAGTTGCAGGTGAAGATGAAGTTTGTTCCTTGTTGGAACAGGAGATGGTGTTCCTTGTTGGAACATGTTTACTTGTTGGGATATCACAATATATCTTATTTAATTAATGCATCTATACACTTGGTAAAGGGTGGAAGGCTCGGCCTTATGCCTGGTGTTTTGTTCCACTCTTGCCGCCCTAGTTTCCGTCATATCGGTATTATGTTCCCGGATTTTGCGTCCCTAACGCGGTCGGGTGATTTATGGGACCCCCTTGATAGTTCGCTTTGAATAAGACTCCTCCAGCAAGGCCCAACCTTGGTTTTACCATTTGCCTCACCACCACCTACCTTTCCCTTGGGAGTAATTAACCAAGGGTCATCTTTATTTAGCCCCCCCGGGCCAGTGCTTCTCTAAGTGCTAGTCCGAACCGAGCCGCCTGCGGGGCCACCTTGTGGCAACTTGAGGGTTGGTTTTACTCGTAGCCTGTCTCATCCGGTGTTGCCCTGAGAACAAGATATGTGCAGCTCCTATCGGGATTGTCGGCGATCGGGCGGTCTTGCTGGTCTTGTTTTATTATTGTCGAAATGTCTTGTAGCCGGATTCCGAGACGATCGGGTCTTCCGGGAGAAGGAATATCCTTCTTTGATCGCGAGAGCTTATCATGGGCTAAGTTGGGACACCCCGCAGGTATAAACTTTCGAGAGCCGTGCCTGCGGTTATGTGGCAGATGGGAATTTGTTAATATCCGGTTGTAG
The DNA here is from genome assembly GCA_021605205.1 of Aegilops longissima. Lineage (NCBI taxonomy): Eukaryota > Viridiplantae > Streptophyta > Magnoliopsida > Poales > Poaceae > Aegilops > Aegilops longissima. The sequence goes on along the minus strand of CM038676.1, from coordinate 142,271,417 downwards.
TAAACTTGAAGTAAACTCTTCTAAAATACACCAACCGTAGCGCGAATCGTGAGTGTCTCTTTTCGGGTTGATCGAGAGGAGAACACGGTTTCGGGTTATGTCGACGTAAGTAGGAGTTCGTGGTCACTTCTTGATCATTACTAGTTGACGACCGTTCCTTTGTTTCTCTTCTCGCTCTCATTTGCGTTGGTTAGCCACCATATATGCTTAGTCGCTGCTGCAACCTCACCACTTTACCCCTTCCTTTCCCATTAAGCTTTGCTAGTCTTGATACCCATGGTAATGGGATTGTTGAGTCCTCGTGGCTCACAGATTACTACACCAATAGTTGCAGGTACAGGTTATGCGATGATCATCACGTGAGAGCGATGTTTGCTTGTTTCGGAGTTCTTCTTCTTCCTCGTCGATCAGGGGATAGGTTCCAGGTCGGCAGCCTGGGCTAGCAGGGTGGATGTCGTTTGAGGTTCTGTTTATGTTTCATCCGTAGTCGGATGTTGATCTCTTGTATATGATGTTGATGTATTCTTGTGGCATTTGTGCCTTATGTATGTATCCCCACTATTATGTAATGTTGATGTAATGATATCCACCTTGCAAAAGCGTTTCAATATGCGGGTCTATCCTTGGTGGGACCTTCGAGTTCCTTTTGGATAGGTTTGCATATTGGGCGTGACAATATATCATAGGCGGTTCCCAAACAGAAAATAAAGTTTATTCCTTTTTCCACCATACTTTCACTTTCCATGGCTAGCCGAATCCACGGTTGCCTTCCATACCAACACTTTCTAAGGAATTTATTATTTGACAACATAAAGTATATTCATTTATCATTTCGGGACTGGGCATCCCTTATACCTTTGCCTTACTCTCGTGCAATGACAAGTGAATAAACACTCATCGTGAGAATAACACATCTAGCATGGAAAATATTAGCCACTCCTCACCGCTCCGCGAGCGGTACGAACACACAAACGAGAAGTTTATTTTAAAAATAAGATATGGTGCATACAAATTTGCTTAGAACGGCAAAATAATACCGCGTATAGGTAGATATAGTGGACTCATGTGGCAAAACTGGTTTAAAGGATTTTGGATGCACAAGTAGTGATCATACTTAGTGCAAAACGAAGGATAGCAAAAGATTGAGAAGCAACCAACCAAGAAACGAATAATCTCATAAGAGAGCATTAAGCATAATTAACACTGAATAATGCGCCTCAAGTAGGATATAATTTCATTGAATGACTATTGACTTTCATGCTTGCATAGCGAATCAGAAACCTTAACACGAATATTCTTACTAAAGCATAATTACTCATCAAGATGACTCACATATCACATCATCATATCTCAAAACTATTACTAAGAATCAAGTTTATTTTGTCCAATGATCTTCATGCAAGTTTATATTATATCCTTCTTGGATATCTATCACTTTGGAACTAATTTTCATGTGTTGCTTTTGATAAGCTCAAACAAATATAAGTGAAGATCATGAGCATAATATTTCTTTATTTCTCTCACATTTATTTAAGTGAAGCAAAAGAGAATTTCTTCAAAAATATTAAAGCATGCTGTGCTCAAAAAGATATAAGTGAAGCACTAGAGCAAATCCATAGCTCATAAAAAATTTAAGTGAAGCATAGAGAGCAATTCTAAGAAGTCATGGCATAACTTTGGCTCTGTCAAATAGGTGTGTCCAGTAAGGAATCAAGACTAAAAACACAAAATAAAACAAGCAAAGACTCATATCATACAAGACGCTCCAAGCAAAACACATAGTATGTGACGAATAAAAATATAGATTCGAGTAAAATACCGATGGTCGTTAGAAGAAAGAGGGGATGCCACTCGGGGCATCCCCAAGCTTAGTTTCTTGATCTCTTTTGGATAATAGCTTGGGATGCCGGGGTATCCCCAAGCTTAGGCTCTTCTTACTCCTTATTCCTTCATCCATCGTAAGATAACCCAAAACTTGAAAACTTCAATCACACAAAACTCCAACAAAACCTTCGTGAGATCCGTTAGTATAAGAAAGCAAATCACTACTATAAGTACTGTATAAAACCAATTCATATTTGGTTCTTGCATTATATCTACTGTATTCAAACTTTTCTATGGCAAAAACTCATCATAGAAAACCATAGAATCATCAAAACAAGCACACAACGCAAAGAAAACAGAATCTGTCAAAAACAGAATAGTGTGTAGTAATCTGGATATTTTGAATACTTATAAAAATCAAAAAATCTTCATAAATTAGGAAAACCTGAGAAATTTATATATTAATATTCTGCAAAAGAATTGGTATTTTATCACACTCTGCTTAAAAATGATAATTGTTTTTGTTAGCGCAAAAGTTTCTGTTTTTCAGCAAGATCAAAGAACTATCACCCAAGAAGATCCTAAAGGCTTTACTTGGCACAAACACTAATTAAAACACAAAAAACACAAGCATAATAGTAGCATAATTGTGCAAACACTCAAGAACATAAAGCAAAAAGCAAAAATTAATTTTATTCATTGGGTTGCCTCCCAACAAGCGCTATCGTTTTATGCCCCTAGCTAGGCACAAGATTTCAATCATCCTCACATGAAAGATAGTAACTGAAACACGAAGAGAGCATATTGTAGCATGTGAAAACACGTTTAAGTCTAACATACTTCCTATGCATAGACATTTTATAAACAAACAAATTATCAAACAAGCAAATACTTGCATAAGCAAGAAAGAAGAATAAAGCATAGACAATCTCAACATGAAGAGAGGTAATTTAGTAGGATGAAAATTTCCACAACCATATTTCCCTATCTCATAATAATTATATGTGGTAGCATATTCAACTTCAAAAATATAGCTATCACATAATATATTCTCAATATGATCCACATGCATGCAACGTTGACACTCTTCCAAAATAGTGGGATTATAAGCAAATAAACTCATGACCTCTCCAAGCCCACTTTCATAAAAAAAATCATAAGATTGAACACTCTCCAAATATGTTGGATTATTTTTACCTAAAGTTGACTATCTTCCAAACCCACTTTTAGTATTATCACAAGCATATACATCATGCAGTTTAAATAAATTTTTAAGATCATAAGAATCATTATCACCCCAATCATGATCATTGCAATATATAGCGGACATAGCAATATTAGCATCCCCAAGCTTGGGGTTTTGCATATTATTAGCACAATTGACATTAATAGAATTTACAAATAACATCATTGCAATCATGCTTTTCATTCAAGGAACTATCATGAATCACTTTATAAATTCCTCCGTTTAACACTTCATCACAATTTTTAGATTCATGAATCTCAAGCAAAACTTCATAAAGATAATTTAGTGAACTCAATTCAGCTAGCAACAGGTTCATCATAATTGGATATCTTGAAAAGATTAGCAAGTGGATGAGGATCCATAAAAAGAAATTTTTAGCAAGTGAAGATGCAAGCATATAGAAGACACATGGCAACACAAGAAAACATGGATCTGACGAGAAAAAGGCAAACGAAAAAGAGGGCGAATAAAACGGAAATTTTTTGTGAAGTGGGGGAGATGAAAATGAGAGGCAAAATGCAAATAATGTAAATTGCAAGGAGATGAGATTTGTGATTAGGAACCTGGTATATGTTGATGATGTCTCCCCGGCAACGGGGCCAGAAATTCCTTTTGATGCGGCGTGAAGCTATGCCGATATTTCCCCAAAGAGGAAGGGATGATGCAACACAGCGGCGGTAGGTATTTCCCTCAGTTATGAGACCAAGGTTATCGAATCAGTAGGAGAACCAAGCATCACAACGTAAACATCACCTGCACACAAATAACAAATACTCGCAACCCGACGTGTAAAAGGGGTTGTCAATCCCTTTCGGGTAGCGGCGCCCCAAGATAGGCAAATAGACGTGAATAAATTGTAGTAGATTGATAGATCGAATGCCAAATAAAATAAATAAGAATAAATTGCAGCGAGATATTTTTGTATTTTTGGTTTAATAGATCTGAAAATAAAAGCAAAGGAAAATATATCGCAAAGGCGAATAATATGAGAAAGAGACCCGGGGGCCGTAGGTTTCACTAGTGGCTTCTCTCAAGAAAAATAGCAAACGGTGGGTGAACAAATTACTGTTGCGCAATTGATAGAACTTCAAATAATCATGACAATATCCAGGCAATGATCATTATATAGGCATCACGTCCAAGATTAGTAGACCGACTCCTGCCTGCATCTACTACTATTACTCCACACATCGACCGCTATCCAGCATGCATCTAGTGTATTAAGTTCATGGAGAAATGGAGTAATGCAATAAGAACAATGACATAATGTAGAAAATATCTATTTATGTAGAAATAGACCCCATCGTTTTATCCTTAGAAGCATAGATACGCACATGTCGATTCCCCTTCTGTCACTGGGATCAAGCTCCGTAAAATCAAACCCAGTACAAAGCACCTCTTCCCATTGCAAGATAAATAGATCAAGTTGGCCAAACAAAACCCAAATATCGGAGAAGAAATATGGGGCTATAAGCAATCATGCATATAAGAGATCAAAGAAACTCATATAAATTTCATGGATATAAAAAGATAGATCTGATCAGAAACTCAAAGTTCATCCGATCCCAACAAACACACCGCAAAAAGAGTTACATCATATGGATCTCCAAGAGACCATTGTATTGAGAATCAAATGAGAGAGAGGAAGCCATCTAGCTACTAACTACGGACCCAAAGGTCTACAAAGAACTACTCACACATCATCAGAGAGGCACCAATGGAAGTGGTGAACCCCTCCGTGACGGTGTCTAGAGTGGATCTGGTGGTTCTGGACTCTACGGCGGCTGGAATTGATTTTCATCGACTCCCCTAGGGTTTCTGGAATATTGGGGTATTTATAGAGCAAAGAGTCGGTTCAGGGGGCACCCGAGGTGGGCACAACCCACTAGGGCGCGCCTGGGCCTCCTGGCGCACCCTGGTGGGTTGTGCTCCCCTCGGAGCACCCCCCATGCGCTTCTTCGGCCCACCGGATGTCTTCTGGTCCAAAAAAATCTCCAAAAAGTTTCACTGCGTTTGAACTCCGTTTGGTATTGATTTCCTGCGATGTAAAAAACATGCAGAAAACAGCAACTGGCAGTTGGCACTATGTCAATAGGTTAGTACCAAAAAATGATATAAAATGACTACAAAATGATTATAAAACATCCAAGATTAATAATATAACAGCATGGAACAATCAAAAATTATAGATACGTTGGAGACATATCACATACCTACCTATATACGGTATTACCCTGCCATTCCAAGTAAATTTGCATGTGCCATCTCTAAAATCTTCAAATAAACATCTGTTTTGTGTGCCCGTACCGCTCATGGAGCGACGGGGCGGTCAATCTCTTCCATGCTAAGTGGGTTATTATTGCGATGAATGTTTATTCACTCGTCTTTATGAGAGAGGCTGGTATTTGGGATGGCTAGTCCCGTTAAATGAATACAAAGAAAATTTAAAACAAACTCCCCCAGGAAAGTTGATTGTTTGGAGGGCACCCGTGGATTCAGCTAGCCATGGCTTGTGTGTGTATGGTTGTGGGGGAGTAAATCTTTTCCTTTCTGCATGGGAACCATTAATAATGTGTTTAGCATGGAAGATATTGAAATCCTTTGTCGTGACATTGACAGGAAAAGCATACCACTCAAAATGTATTCATCTCCGTTTTAAGCTATGAGCTCTAGCACCGCTGCAATCCCTGCTTCCCTTTGTGAAGGGAATATCTTTTACTTTTTTTGTCAATTTTATTTTTGTTGAGTCAGCTTCTTATTCCAACATCAGTTATTCTCCACTTGGCAAGCATCATGTGGTGGGGAAAGATCTAGAGACATATATCCAATCAAATATATTTGATCATGAATTATTATTGTTGACAATTATCTCTATGATAAGTAAGTTGGGAGGCGAAACATTAAGCCCCTATCTTCCTCTGTGTTCGATGGATGATGTTTGTTCTAAAAATATGCTTTGAGTACTAACAATCATAGAAGACTATACGATAATTGAGTATGTGGAGATCTTACTTAGACTTCTCAGAAAATAAGATGAATTGTAATTGTTTGGTGACTAAGAACATAGGTTGTTAAGTTTCAAGAGAATGCATTTTTTGAACCATAACATGTTAATTGATTTCTATTTTATCATGGTGAGTTAATGAGAAAGAGTGTTGTTTATCATGCCTGGAAAAGTTATTGAAATTATCATTGATCAAATTTATGCACCACTCTAGCATTCACACTTCATAAATTATTTCTTTTTATCATTTACCTACTCGAGGACGAGCGAAAATTAAGCTTGGGGATGCTGATACATCTCCAAAGTGTCTATAATTTATGAAGTATTCATGCCATGTTTACAATAGTTTTATATGGTTTTGGTGCACTTTTATATTATTTTTATGGACTAACTTATTAATCTAGTGCCCAGTGCCAGTTCCTGTTTTTTCACGTTTCTTGTTTCGCGGAAAAACCATACCAAACGAACTCCAAACACGATAAAATTTTATGCAGATTTTTTGGAATATATGTGATTTTTGGGAAAAAGAATCAATGCAAGACGATGTCCAAGGGCTCCACAAGGCAACAGGGCACGCCCTCCCCCCCGGGCGCGCCCCTTGCCTTGTGGGAACCTCATGGGTCGATTGGATCCCTTCTGTCGCTACAAGAATGATAATTTCTGGATAAACACCCCTCAAAATTTCAGCCCAGAGTTATGGATATCAGGGAATATAAGAAATGGGGAAGGGCTCCGAAAATAGTAGCAAAAAATAGAAGACAATAGAGGTATCCAATCTAGGGGAGAGACTCCTCTCTCCCTGGAGGGCCAAGGAAGAAGAATAAGAAGAAGGAGGGAGCCCTATCAAAACCGGCAGATCTCGGGTAGGGGGTCCCAAGCTGTAGATCTTGGATCGATGGGTAAGAAGGAACACAGAGACAGTATTTACCCAGGTTCGGGCTCTCTCAAAGAGGTAAAACCCTACGTCCTGCTTGATTGTATTGATGTGTTTGTATGATGATTACAGAGTTGATCTACCACGAGAACGGATGAACTAAACCCTAGATGAATAGGATGATGGTTCTAGCCTCTACGGACTAAACCCTCTGGTTTACGTAGACACCAGGAGTACCTAGGGTTACACATGGTCGGTTACCATCAGGGGATAAACACGCCGACTCCATTATCTTGACTTGGAGGATACACTAAGGCTTCAGAGGTTTCCTTCTAGAACACGGAGTCACCTATCGCTGGGCCTCCCAACGACGGATCAAGAGCGGCCCACTTGTCTGACCCATGAGAGATAGGCCGGCAGCCCGGGGACCTCTTAGTCCGGGACACCCTCAGTAGCCTAAGAACTAGTCTCTGAAGCCGAGGTATATGCGAGAATCATCGGCTCTGTGGACCAGTTCCCTCCCGTCTATGTCACTTTAATAATCTCCGGCCACACATCCCCTGAGCTACGTCATAGTTTTTGAAGTTCATACGTAACTTAGCCCCGGAGGCCAGTCGCTCAAGTGCGAATAGTGCCCTCATCTAACATTTTTTGTCGAAAGGTCACGACCCGCCATAACCACTAGCCAATTATGAAAACTCGATTCGCGGTTAGAGGCAGTTTCTTCATTGGCACGTCCCATCAATATGGAGATCGTGCCCCGTTTTTAAGGGATATGAGCAATGATTTGTGCTATCCCACGTGCGCATAATGACGCGATTATATCGGGAAGTGGCGAGGTTTGTGGTGAAGTAAAAGGACCCTTGGCCTTACTACATCCCATAAAAGGGGAGCAGCCACCAGTTTCTCCATACGCTCTCACTTCTTCCATCGCCATTGCTTTCCCAATCTCCTGAGCTCCAGCGCCCAGATCCATCCTCCCTCCCAAAACCTCTCCGACCATTTCCACAATTCGGCAATGGCCGGTTCCGGGTCTAATGGCAAGTGGGAGGCCTCCAACGTTACCAAGGATGCCATCCAGGAGTTGAAGAGCGAGGGATACATTCTCGCCTATGTCTCTCACAGCGTCCCGGAGGAGGGTCGGGTCATCCCCACGCCAAGCCCGGGCGAGAGGGTGGTGTTCCTCCCCCACTTCATCCGGGGTTTGGGATCCCCCCTCCACCCCTTCGTTAGGGGCCTGATATTCTTCTACGGGTTAGATTTCCATGATCTTGCCCTGAACTCCTTCTTGCACATCTCTGCCTTCATCATCATCTGTGAGGCCTTTCTTCGGGTGCGGCCACACTTCGGCTTGTGGATAAAGGTCTTCAAAATCAAGCCTAAGATTGTTGATGGCCAACAAGTGATCGAAGCGGGGGGATAGTCAGCAAACTCCCCCACGTTGAGTGGCCAAAAGGCACTTTCATAGAGACCATCAAGATATGGCAAAAGGAGTGGTTCTACATAACGGAACCGCGAGGTGCGGATTGGGCAGAGATCCATGCCTTCAAATCTTGACCCCCCCATGAGGCTGGTCTCGTGGACCAAGAAAGGCCTCGATTGGGGGTCAACCACGGAGGTGGCGTTGCTGCAGAGCCGAATATCTCAAAAGATAAAGAAGAAGGTCGAATTGCCCAACGTGGTTCACATCATGGTTTGCCGGCGCCTCCTCCCCTTTCAAGACCGAACTGTCCCCATGTGGTCCTACAAGCCCGAAGACCCTGCCACCGTGCTCAGCTTCTACCACACCTCCCACGCCAAGTTGTGGAAGGTGTTGTTCAAGCCTCAAAAGGACTGGCTGGCCGAGGAAGAAGACATCGGCTTTGATGCCGCGACACCCCCTCGGGAGGTATGATAAGTTTTACCATTATGTTTGGATATTTATTTTTGACAAAGTACTTAACCCCTCTTTCTTCCATCCACAGAGCTGGCTGAAGAAAGCCAAGCAGATCAATAGCCCAACCTCGCTGCCCGAGGGCCCCAGGACGGCCTTGCTGACAAAGATGCTAGTTGTGGCGCTATACAAGGTGCCAGAGAAGAAGGAGAAGAAGAAAGGAGAGAAGAAGGAGGACAGAGAAGGCTTCCGTCCCAGACGACCCCCGGACACTAAGTCCAGGGAAACCCAGGCCCACTCCACCCCTGACGGGGAGACAGAGCAGGGAGAGGAGGGGAGGGGAGCGACTCCTCCCGAACAAGGAAGAGGGCAGTGTCAGATGAAGCCGAGGAGGATGAACCTCCCCCCGCCCTGTAGAGGCAATGCAGGGCCAAAGTGGCCATGTCTAACGACCGCTCGTACTTTGTCGAAGAGTCTGAGGCTTCCGAAGAGGTTCCTCAAAGGAACCCCTGGATCAAGCCCCGGGCCCAAAGGTATGTATCCAAAGATGCACCCGTGCACTCTTAACCAAACTAAATCCATTTTTGATCATGCGCTTGCTTTTAACATCACACCCCGCCGCACGACCTCCCCACCGATCGAGTCTCAGAAGGAGACTCTACACCAGTCAAGCTAGCAGAGAGCGGGACTGCATAATGCACCAAGCCTCCTCCGGTCATCGAGGAGACTGAGGAAGTTCTGTCCAAGAAGACCCCTCCCGGGCCGAACACGGTGAATACCTCGACCGCTGAAGACCAGGAGGGGAGAACCCTTCTGGTGAACAAAGAGGGGGGGCTTGGTCAGTCTGTGCTTTCCCCGAAGATGGTTCCGAAGCCGCCAAGGCACCAGGAGCCAACCATCCCGGCTTCCACAGAGGGGGATGATACGTCTCCAACGTATCTATAATTTTTGATTGTTCCATGCCGTTATATTATCATTCTTGGATGTTTTACAATCATATTATATCATTTTTTGGTACTAACCTATTGACATAGTGCCTAGTGCCAGTTGCTGTTTTCTGCTTGTTTTTTACATCACAGGAAATCAATACCAAACGGAGTCCAAATGCAGCGAAACCTTTTGTGGATTTTTTCTGGACCAGAAGACACTAGATTGGCCGAAGAAGTACCAGAGGGGTGCTCCGAGGGGAGCATAACCCACCAGGGCGCGCCTGGAGGCCCAGGCGCGCCCAAGTGGGTCGTGCCCACCTCGGTGGCCTCCCGCACCGCCTCTTCGCTCTATAAATACCCCAATATTCCAGAAACCCTAGGGGAGTCAATGAAAATCAATTCCAGCCGTCGCAAGTTCCAGAACCACCAGATCCAATCTAGACACCATCGTGGAGGGGTTCATTATCCTCATTGGTGCCTCTCCGATGATGCGTGAGTAGTTCATTGTAGACCTACAGTTTTGTAGTTAGTAGCTAGATGGCTTCCTCTCTCTCTCTTTTGATTCTCAATACAACGGTCTCTTAGAGATCTATTTGATGTAACTCTTTTTGTGGTGTGTTTGTTGGGATTCGATGAACTTTGAGTTTATGATCAGATCTATGTTTTTACCGATGAAAGTTATTTGAGTCTTCTTTGATCTCTTATATGAATGATTCCTTATAGCCTCGTATTTCTTCTTCGAATCTTTGGTTTAGTTAGGCCAACTAGATCAATTTTTCTTGCCATGGGAACATGTGCTTTGTGATGGGTTTGATCTTATGGTGCTTGATCTCAGTGACAGAAGGAGAACTGACACGTATGCATCATTGCTATTAAGGATAACAAGACAGGGTCTATTTCTACATAAATAGATCTTGTCTACATCATGTCATCTTTCTTATTGCATTACTCTGTTTCTCCATGAACTTAATACACTAGATGCATGCTGGATAGCAGTCGATGTGTGGAGTAATAGTAGTAGATGCAGGCAGGAGTCGGTCTACTAATATTGGACGTGATGCCTATATAATGATCATTGCCTGGATATCGTCATGATTATTCGAAGTTCTATCAATTGCCCAACGGTAATTTGTTTACCCGCCGTATGCTATTTTTCTCGAGAGAAGCCACTAGTGAAACCTACGGCCCCCGGGTCTCTCTTTATTATATTTGCCTTCGTGATCTATTTTTATTTGCTTTTATTTTCAGATCTATTAATCCCAAAAATACGAAAATACCTTGCTGCACTTTATTTTATTTTGCGTTTATTCGAGATCTATTTATCCAATCTATCATATTTTTATCCCGTCTACTTGCCAATTTCTGGCGCCGTTACCCGAAAGGGATTGACAACCCCTTTAATACGTCGGGTTGCGAGTATTTTTTATCTGTGTGCAGGTGCTGTTCATGTAGTGTTGCGTGGTTCTCCTACTGGTTCGATAACCTTGGTCTCATCACTGAGGGGAATACCTACCGTAGCTGTGCTGCATCATCCCTCCCTCTTTGGGGAAATACCGATGTAGTCCAAGCCGCATCAAAAGGAATTTCTGGTGCCGTTGCCGGGGAGACATCATCAACATCTACCAGGTTCGTAATCACAAATCTCATCTCCTTGCAATTTACATTATTTGCCATTTGCCTCTCGTTTTCCTCTCCCCCACTTGACAAAAAATTGCCATTTTTTATTCGCCCCTTTTTCTTTCACCGTTTCTCATCAGATCTATCTTTTTTCTTGCAATCATGAGTGACTTTGGTATGGCAGAAACTGATGATGGCCTAACTCCTAAAATTGGACGATCTGGCAATCTGGATGCTAAAACTTTTGTTTTGGGGCAAGGGAATGTTATAGGAAAAGAATGTATCCAAGAATTTTTCAACTGTGTTGGAAATTTAAGTCTTGATGATGTTCCTATACTTAAGAGGACTAAATCTTATGCGGAAGCTATTTCAGCACTAGTTCTGAAACTTGAAAATAAATTTATCTGTACCATCCTACCTTGCAAAGATAGTTTTTTGAGTTACCCGTTGTTAAGAATCCCAAGGCTAGAAAGTTGGCTACACTTGTCCTTATGAATGACTTTGATTACATAATATGGGAAGCTAGGGAGATTTTTGATTTCTATGGTATGAATCATGAAAACTCCGTGATAAATGAAATTATTTATAATAGTGATCACGTGCTAAGACATTTTCTTGGGGATAATCAAATCTTTGACGAGAACCTTAAGAAGAAAGTCTCTGTTTTAGATATAATCGAACAAGTTTTCAATGATGTCGATCAACATTATTCTTGGATTGTTGCCGGAAATCAAAGGGGATATGATGATAAGCAACTTGATAGTGCTAAAGTTTCCATGGATAATGTGTTTTATGTTGTTTTTGCAAAAACTCCTAACAAAGACACCTCTAAGGAAAATGTAACTAAAGATGACAATACTAGATCCTTTGCATTATGCCTAGCTAGGAGCATAAAACAATAGCGCTTGTTGGGAGGCAACCCAATGAATAAAATTTATTTTTGTCTTTTTCTTTCTGCTCTTGAGTGTTTGCACAATTATGCTACTATTATGAATGTGTTTTTTGTGTTTAATTTAGTGTTTGTGCCAAGCAAATCCTTCAGGATCATGTTGGGTGATAGTTAATTTGATCTTGCTGAAAAACAGAAACTTTTGCACTCATGAAAATAATTTTCATTTTTAACAAAAGCATGATATAATACTAATTCTTTTTGCAGAAGATTAATATACAAATATCCCGCCTTTTCCTATTTTTCAGAATTTTTGGAGTTACAGAAGTATTCAAAATATTCAGATTGCTATAGACTATTTTGTTTTTGACAGATTCTGTTTTCTTTGTGTTATGTGCTTGTTCTAATGATTCTATGGTTTCCTTTGAAGAGTTTTTACCATAGAAAAGTTGGAAAAAAATAGATATAATACAAGAATAAAATATGACTGGGTTTGCAACAATACCTATAGTAGTGATTTGCTTTCTTATACTAACGGATCTCACAAAGGTTTTGTTGAGTTTTGTGTGATTGAAGTTTTCAAGTTTTGGGTGATATCACGATGGATGAAGGAATAAGGAGTAAGAAGAGCCTAAGCTTGGGGATGCCCATAGCATCCCAAGCTATTATCCAAAGAGAAGCAAGCAACTAATCATGGGGATGCCCGAGTGGCATCCCCTCTTTCTTCTAATAACCATCGGTATTTTACTTGGAACTATATTTTTATTCATCACATACTATGAGTTTTGCTTGGAGCATCTTGTATGATATGAGTCTTTGCTTGTTTTAATTTTTATTTTGTGTCATTAATCCTTGCTGGACACACCTATTTGAGAGAGCCAAATTATGCTATGACTTGTTAGAGAATTGCTCTCTATGCTTCACTTAAATCTTTATGAGCTATGAATTGCTCTAGTGCTTCATTTAATTATATCTTTTTGAGCATGGTGTGCTTTAGTATTTTTGAAGAAATGCTCTCATGCTCCACTTAGATTTATTTGGGAGTTAGTAATTTTTTTAGACATTCTCTCTTGATTCACTTAAATTATTTTGAGAGAAGAAAATTTTTATGCTCATGTTCTTCACTTATATTTGTTTGAGCTATCAAAAGCAACACATGAAACCAGTTCCAAAGTGATAGATATCCAAGGAAGGTATAATAAAAACTTACATGAAGATCATTGGACAAAATAAACTTGATTCATTGTAATAGTTTTGCGATATGATGATAGTGATATGTGAGTCATGTTGATGAATAATTATGCTTTAGTAAGAATATTGGTGTTAAGGTTTGTGATTCCCTATGCAAGCACGAGAGTCAATAATTATGCAATGAAATTACATGCTACTAGTGGTGCATTATTTGGTGTTAGTTATGCTTAATGCTCGCTTATGAGATTTTTCGTTTCTTGGTTGGATGCTTCTCAATCTTTTTCTAGCCTTCATTTGCACTAAGTATGATCACTACTTGTGCGTCCAAAAACCCTTAAACCAGTTTTTCCACATGAGTCCACTATACCTACCAATATGCGGTAATCTTTTGCCGTTCTAAGCAAATTTGTATGTGCCATCTCTAATTTTCAAAATAAATTTCCCTTTTGTGTGCTCGTACAACTCATGAAACGGTAGGGGGTGGCTGATATATTTCCATGCTAGATATGTTATTCTCAAGATGAGTGTTTATTAACTTGTCATTGCACGAGACTACGACAAAGGTATTAGAGATGCCCAGTCCCGAAATGAAAAATGAATTCAATTTATGTTGTCAAATAATAAATTCCTTGGAAAGTGTTGGTATGGAAGACACTCATGGATACGGTTAGCCATGGAAAGTGAAACTATGGTTGAAAAAGGAATAAACTTTATTTTCTGTTTGGGAACCGCCTATGATATATCTAGCATGGAAAGTATTGGGAACTAATCGATCGTTTTCGTTGACAGGAAAAGCATGCCACCCAAAATGTTTTATCTATATCTTTTTCGCTTTGAGCTCTGGCACCTCTAAAATCCCTACTTCCCTCCGCGAAGGGCCTTTCTTTTACTTGATGCAATTTTTATTTTTGCTTGAGTTTCCATCTTCTCTTATAAAGCACCAACTAAGGGGCACCATGATCGTACTTTAGCATTGGGTGTAGCTAATATGCGAGTGCGTTTCATGAATGGATCAATGATTGAGCATAATGGGCTAGGGATAACTTGCTTTAGCGTTGATATTTTGAAAGACATGGTTGCTTGTTGATATGCTTGAGTATTAAAGTCTTCATGTCAAAACTAGACTATTCCTTTTAATCATATAAAAGTCCAAATGTCCATGCTATAAAGAAAATAATATGTGATGAATATGTTAGGCATCATTCCACATCAAAAATTCTGTTTTTATCATTTACCTACTCAAGGACGAGCAGGAATTAAGCTTGGGGATGCTGATACGTCTCCAATGTATCTATAATTTTTATTGTCCATGTTGTTATATTATAATTCTTGGATGTTTTACAATCATTTTATATCATTTTTGTTTCTAACCTATTGACATAGTGCCAGTTGATGTTTTCTGCTTGTTTGTTACATCGCAGGAAATCAATACCAAAGGGAGTCCAAACGCAGCGAAACTTTTTGTGGATTTTTTCTGGACCAGAAGACACCATACGGGCCGAAGAAGTACTAGAGGGGTGCTCCGAGGGAGCACAAACCACCAGTGCACGCTTGGGAGCCTAGGCGCACCCAGGTGAGTTGTGCCCACCTCGGTGGCCTCCCGCACCGCCTCTTTGCTCTATAAATACCCCTATATTCCAGAAATCCTAGGGGAGTCGACGAAAATCAATTCCAGCTGCTGCAAGTTCCAGAACCACTAGATTTAATCTAAACACCATCACAGAGGGGTTCATCATCCTCATTGGTGCCTCTCCGGTGTTCCGTGAGTAGTTCATTGTAGACCTACGGGTCTGTAGTTAGTAGCTAGATGGCTTCTCTCTCTCTCTCTCTCTCTCTCTCTCTCTCTCTCTCTCTCTTTTGATTCTCAATACAACGGTCTCTTGTAGATCTATTTGATGTAACTCTTTTTGCGTAGTGTTTGTTGGGATCCGATGAACTCTGAATTTATGATCAGATCTATGTTTTTATCCATGAAAGTTATTTTAGGCTTCTTTGATCTCTTATATGCATGATTAATTATAGCCTCGTATTTCTTCTTCGAATCTTTGGTTTAGTTAGGCCAACTAGATCGATTTTTCTTGCCATGGGAAGAGGTGCTTTGTGATGGGTTCGATCTTACAGTGCTTTGATCTCGGCGACAGAAGGGGAACCGACACGTATGTATCGTTGCTATTAAGGATAACAAGACCGGGTCTATTTCTACATAAATAGATCTTGTCTACATCATGTCATTGTTCTTATTGCATTACTCCGTTTCTCCATGAATGATACGTCTCCAATGTATCTACTTTTCCTAACGCTTTTCCTCTTGTTTTGGACTCTAATTTGCATGATTTAAATGAAACTAACCCCGGACTGACGCTGTTTTCAGCAGAACTACCATGGTGTTGTTTTTGTGCAGAAATAAATGTTCTCGAAATGGAACGAAACTTTGCGAGGAATTTTTATATAATATATAAGAATTTCTGGAGCCAAAACCTACCGGAGAGGGGCCCGTGGGCGGGCACAACCCACCAGGGCGCGCCCCCTCTCCTGGCGCGTCCAGGTGGGTTGTCCCCACCTAGTGGCCCTGCAGACCCTGAAACCAACGCTATAAAATCCTATTTTTTCAGAAAAATGAGGGAGAAAGAATTATCACGATTCACGAGACGGAGCCGCCGCCAAGCCCTGTTCTTCCTCGGGAGGGCAGATTTGGAGCCCGTTTGGGGCTCCGAATTGAGGGATCTTCGTTCTTCGTCATCACCAACCCTTCTCCATCGCCAATTCCATGATGCTCCCCACTAGGAGTGAGTAATTCCTTCGTAGGCTCGCTAGTCAGTTTGGAGCTGGATGAGATTCATCATGTAATCAAGTTAGTTTTGGTAGGGCTTGATCCCTAGTATCCACTATGTTCTAAGATTGATGTTGCTATGAGTTTGCCATGCTTAATGCTTGTCACTTTGGGCCCGGGTGCCATGATTTCAGATCTGAACCGTTCATGTTATCATCATTATATCCATGTTCTAGATCCGATCTTGCAAGTTATAGTCACCTACTAAGTGTTATGATTCGGCAACCCCGGAGTGACAATAACCGGGACCACTCCCGGTGATGACCGTAGTTTGAGGAGTTCATGTATTCACTATGTGTTAATGCTTTGTTCCGGTTCTCTATTAAAAGGAGGCCTTAATATCCCTTAGTTTCCAATATGGAACCCGCTGCCACGGGAGGGTAGGACAAAAGATGTCATGCAAGTTCTTTCCATAAGCACGTACGACTATTTATGGAATACATGCCTACATTATATTGACGAACTGGAGCTAGTGCCGTATCGCCCTAGGTTATAACTGTCTCATGATGAATATCATCGAACAAGCCACCAATCTAATGCCTACGAATTTATATTTATATTGTTTCCGCTAAGTTACTACTGCTATCATCACTGTTACACTTGCTATAAAATACTGCTATCACTGTTACTGTTACTATTGCTGCTGTCACTTCTATCATAACTATCAAACTACTTTTCTATTGATCACTTTGCTGCAGATAATTAATCTCCAGGTGTGGTTGAATCGACAATTCAGCTGCTAATACCTTCAAATATTCTTTGCCTCCCCTTGTGTCGAATCTATAAATTTGGGTTGAATACTCTACCCTCGAAAACTGTTGCGATCCCCTATACTTGTGGGTTATCAAGACCTTTTTCTGGCGCCGTTGCCGGGGAGCATAGCTATATTTGTTGAGTCACTTGGGATTATTATCATATTGTCACTATGAAGAATCTGAAGGATGCTAAGACTAAGATTTTTTCCTCTAAGACGAGGGGAGGTAAAGAAATGCCATCCAGTTCTGCTTTAGATTCACCTTCTGTTATAAGTAAACTTGCAACACCACCACATGCTATCAATTCTGATATGTCGCAAGTTATTGATGATGCTACTTCTACTATGAATGATGCTTATGATGATGCTAGTACCTTGCTTGATAATGATGATGTGCCACTTGGTGAATTTCTTGATGAACAAATTGCTAGAGTAATACAACATGATGTTGTTAAATATGATGATGAGCTTGAAACTGAATCTCCTGAAAACCCTGCTAGAACTAGCCCTCCTAGATATGAATTGCCTAAGGTACCGGAAGGTTATGTTATGAGTGAGGAGACAACTAGAGATATTCTTGCTTGCAGAGATAGAGATGATCTAGAGAAATTATTAAGCAAGTATAAAGAAAAATCTCTGAATGCTAGAATGAAATGTGATCCTAAGTTTGCTACTTCACCTATCTTTATTGATGATAAGGATTATGAATTCTCTATCGACCCAGAGTTAATTACTTTGGTTGAATCTGATCCTTTCCATGGTTATGAAACTGAAACTGTTGTGGCACATCTTACAAAGTTGAATGATATAGCTACCCCTTTTACTCATGATGAGAAGACTCACTACTACTTTATTCTCAAATTATTTCCTTTCTCATTAAAGGGTGATGCTAAAGCTTGGTACAATACTCTTGCTCCTGGTTGTGTGCCTAGTCCCTAGGATATGATTTATTACTTGTCTGAAAAATATTTTCCTGCTCATAAGAAACAAGCTGCCTTACAGGAAATATTTAACTTTGTTCAAACTAAAGAAGAGAGTCTCCCACAAGCTTGGGGGAGGCTTTGCTAGTTACTTAATGCTTTGCCTGATCATCCTCTTAAGAAAAATGAAATACTTGATATCTTCTATAATGGACTAACCGATGCTTCTAGGGACTTCCTAGATAGTTGTGCTGGTTGTGTTTTCAGGGAACGAACCGTTGGACAAGCTGAAGAATTATTGAATAACATATTGAAAAATTATGATGATTGGACTCTTCCTGAACCACCGCCTAAACCCACTCCAAAGAAGAGGGGTATATTATATCCCAGTCCTGAAAATATGCAAGAGGCAAAGAAATCCATGAAGGAAAAAGGTATTAAAGTTGAGGATGTTAAAAATTTACCTCCTATTGAAGAAATACATGGGCTTAATACACCACCACTGCCTAAGGTGGTAGAGGTAAATTCTCTAATGAAGTTCAGTGATAATGATAATCCTCACAATATGCACCCTAGTCATTGCCTTTATGAGTTTTAAAACTATATTAGAAAACAAGATTACTTCAATGCAAATGTTATGAAACAACTGAAATACAATTCTGATATGATTGCTCGCTTGAGTTACTTGTTATTTAGAATCTCAAATGATGTAAGAGGTGTTGGAAAACATGCTTCTATGGTTCAAACTAAGTTAGAACAAGTTGCCAAATCACAAAGAGAATTGCTTGATGAAATGAATAGTAATATACATGACTTTGCTATTAGAGTTGCAACTGGAGGAGGTAAAATGACTCAGGAACCACTTTATCCTGAGAGACACCCTAAAATAATTGAACAAGATTCACAAAGAGTTAACACTGATGCACCTAGTCCTTCTAGAAAGAAAAAGAAGAAGAAAAGTGATAGGACTTTGCATACTTCTAGTGAACCTGAAATAGAAAAACCTCCTGATAATGATAATGAAACTTCTATCTCTGATGCTGAAACTCAATCTGGTAATGAACACTGACCTAGTGATAATGAAAAAGATAATGATGAGGTTCATGAAGACTCTCAACCAAATGAAAAGAACCAGATAATGATGTTGAGATAGAATCACCTATTGATCTTGATAACCCACAACCTAAGAATAAAAGCTATGACAAAAGATACTTCATTGCTAGAAAATACGGTAAAGAAAGAGAACCATGGGTTAAAAAACCTATGCCTTTTCTACCCAAGTCAACCAAAAATAAAGATGATGAAGAATATGAACGCTTTGCTGAAATGCTGAGGCCAGTCTTTTTGCGTACTCGCTTGACTGATATCCTTAAAATGCCTCCGTATGCAAAGTATATGAAAGACATCATCACAAATAAGAGAAAAATACCGGAAGTTGAAATCTCCACTATGCTTGCTAATCATACTTTTAAGGATGGAGTACCTAAAAAACTTGGAGATCCGCAACTATAACTTGCTCTTTCAAAAAGAATTATGTGAAAACTGCTTTGTGTGATTTAGGAGCTGGTGTTAGTGTTATGCCTTTCTCTTTATATAAAAGACTTGATTTGAATAAACTCACACCTACTAAAATATCTTTGCAAATGGCTGACAAATCAACTGCCATACCTATCGGTATCTGTGAGGATGTGCCCGTTGTTGTTGCTAATGTTACTATTTTGACTGACTTTGTTATACTTGAGATGCCCGAGGACGACAACATGTCGATTATCCTTGGTAGACCCTTCTTGAATACTGCAGTGGCTGTTATTGATTGCAATAAAAGCAATGTCACTTTTCATATCAATGGTAATGAGCATACGGTGCACTTTCCAAAGAAACAATTCCAAGTGAATGGTATTAATGTTATTGAAAAATCTCCGACAATCACTATTGGAAGTTTTCAAATACCTCTACCTACTGTCAAAAAGAAATATGAAATGCTTATTGTTGGGGAAATGCATATCCCCATTTAGGTAACTTAGTGATTTACGAAAGTTCTTCGGTGTCATGCCAATCGAAAGTGGTTGTTACTAAGACATGATCAACCTTATTAATGGATCATTTTTGAACGGTATGAAGTTTATGAATTTAGTAAGCACTGCCTTCTGTCTCTACTTTTTGTTTTCTATTTTTATTAGTTAAATCAAATAAATGCCATGTATTGTCAGTTTTCTGAATTTCCCATGCAATAAAAAAATGAGCCAAAAATAAAAGTTCTCAGAATGCCCTGAAAATTTAATACGATTTTTTCTGAATATTTCTGAATTTCTGGTGCAAATAATATCAGAGATAGGTGCTCCAGGTGGGCACAACCCACCTGGGCGCGCCAGGACCCCCAGGCGCGCCCTGGTGAGTTGCGGTTCCCACGTGGCCCCCCTCACTTATACCTTCACACCACATCATCACTCACCTTCAGAAAAAATTCTCCATTGCTCTCTCTCCCGTGTTCTTGCCCCCAAACCCGCGGATTTCGATCTCTTTGCTCGAAGCTCCATTTCGAAAACTGATTTGGGGGATTGTTGCTTGGTATGTGACTCCACCGTTTGTTCAATTAGTTTTTGTTTTAGTGGTTTATATTTTGAATAATTAGCTACTCTTGGTGCTGCTGTAGATGAGCTTGCATGTTGAATTCTTAAGAGTTCTAAGTAGTTTGAATGCTTGCTATGGCCTCTATGTATCCCTATGAGTAGTTGCTACCAATTTATTGAAGTTTTGTTGACAAATTTTTGTCACCCAAAATTTTTCAGTAAATTGTACGCAAACATGATGAACTTGTTTGGAAGGAGTTCTTCGAGGAGGAGATCCTCGGGGGCATCTTCTAGTGACAGTTCCACTCGCCGGTCTTATGTTGAACCAAGTGAAAGTTCTACTTGAGATGCCGCCACCAAAACATGCTTATGGCCTTGCGATGAGTATATGATGCGTGTGGGTATTAAGGAGGAATTTGAGCAATATGTTCACAATGCCGGTCTCAGCCCCTACCTTTTAGAAAAGTGCGAACAACGCCACCTTCTCACTGAATCATTTTTCAAAGGATTTAAATTCCTTCAGCGTGAGTCTAGGGTGTCGTTTATGCTTTATGATAATCCATTTACCATCCCACTAGAGAATTTTGCTTACCACTGCAAACTCCCATTCTGGGGTTCGCTTGACGAACCACCGAGGTCTGAATTCCAAACATTCTTAACTAGTCTTTGCTGCGGTGAGACGAGGGGAGTGACACAAGGTAGAATAAAGAACATTCATTTTCCTGCAATCCAGTACTTTGCATTATTTAATGGGAAATGTATAGTAGGCAAGCAAGACTGTAGTACATTCTGTGCTCCAGAGTTGAGCCTCATTCACACTGCTCTTACTAGTGAAAGGAATTATAACCTTGGAGCAATTGTTGCACGCAGACTTCAGCACAATGCTAACAGTGGCTATTTCTATGGTGGAATATATACCACGTGTTTAGCACGTGGGCTGGGTGTTCGTAGCGACCCGACCCGAATGGATCAAGTCTCTGTGCTTTCGTGTCATCCCTGGATCGGTATGCTGACACACACAGTACTCGAAGGATTTATAACAGAGGTAAATCACATGTATAAAGTAACGTAAATACTATTACCTCGATCCATAATATAGCGGAAGCAACAAGGTTGTGGATTCCCATCAACACCAACGGCAAAGTTGAGTATAGGAAATCGTAACCCTAACGTATCACTTACTAAATAAATTCGAAAAGTCTCGCAACATGAAAAGTTGCAGCCCAAAACGGTCAAGACATGGAATATCTTTGGCAAAGTAACACATAGAGAATAATGAAGGAATAAGCCTATACTACATGCATATATGGCTGGTGGAAAGCTCTATGGTTACAGTTTTGCATAAAGCATATTTTTCCCTATATCAAAGGAATAAATTTTATTTTAACTATCATGGTGGTTGAAACATCATTGAGAAGGTATAACCCCATCTCAATCCCAATTAAAGTGATTAACAACCTAGCAGTATTAAGTTAGAGTGATGAGATACATGTGAATACTCAAGTACTAGATACTCAGAATTGTCCATAACCGGGGACACGGCTAACCATGATTAGTTTGTACACTCTGCAAAGGTTTGCGCACTTTTCCCCACAAGACTCGATCGCCTCCGTTGGTTTCTCGCACTGCATGGTGTTTGAGAGACGGATGACCGAGGCACAGCCTTTCAGAAACATTAACTCTCTACTCCGGATAGATCATACCAAACCTATAAAACCCACTACCTGCTGATCTACCTCTTCGAAAGCTTCACGTAACTTACTCAACTATGCTAGAGCCCATAATAGCTTGTGGCTGCACACGGAAGTTTCTAGCATGAATAATCTCAGTTCCCTTTGAGCCCTGGTGGCGGTCCATAGGAAGATCACACGGTACCCCGGATTTCCAAAATAAAACAGACAACACTGGGTTCCCAGTGCCTCAATCCACCCAGATGTGTATTTAAGTTGCCACCTTAAAGTAAACCATTAATTAATAATCTCACATCTGTCGTGAATATCTCTCAAACCCAAACCACGTCTACGAGCATAGCATGGCAATATAAGCAACACGTAGAGTAACTCCCAAGGGTTTGATAGCAACAGGGCAATAGGTTCCTACCTCATCATCTACTTCCCAACCCACAAATTAATGACATCCTAATCATGCAATGTTGGAGGGTTGAGCTAATGCATAAAAACTGGGTATGAAAAGATATGATCAAGTGTTACTTGCCTGCAATGTTGATGAAGATGATTCGTACTCAAAACTCTTGATAGTTCTACTCGTCACACTCCGGTCAATCTATCGTAAGCAAGCAATAGTAACCACACATAAGCAATCACTCAAAAGATCGGAAAGAACGAAGAGTACGATTCGGAAAACATCAAAACCAAGCAAATAACTCTTTGCAACATAAAATTTTTTCTAACAGTACCAAAACCATGTGTATTTGGCCTTATCAGAAAGTTTAGGTCAAGAGCTTCGATTTGCAAAAAGAATCAACTAAATCGGAGTTACGAAACTCAAGTTATGATCAAAACGAAGTTCAAATTCAAATCTGATCTAATTCAAATTTTAAACTTTCAAAAATATGTTTGAGTTGTTTTACTGGATAGAGGAGATCATAACGAAGACGTGAGCGTTGGTTTCGTTGGATTTGGATAAACGAGTAACAAGTTATGAGGGTTTGAAAATTGGGGACTAATCTGTAAAAATAACACTACGGATAGGTCCCTGGCAGTAAATCTAAAATAAAAAGAAAAATCCTAACGAACGAACGTTCACTGCTAAAACCTAACGAACGGATTCGTTCGCTGTGAAAACCTAACCGGCGAACGTTCACTAAATAAACTAGCTAAATAAAAAAAACGGGTTTTTAAAACAAAACCGAAACCCTAAATTAAAAACCGTCGGACCGGGGTGGTTTATTACCGGACTGGGAAAAACCGACGGGTCGGGCGGCGGAGCGGATTCCGGCGACGGCGGTCTCCGGCGAGAAAGGCGGCGGCTCCGGCGAACTCGGGGCGGTGGCTCCGGCGGTCACAGAGGACGGCGGAGACGTTGGGGAGGGGCGACGCGAGACGGCAGACGCGGTGGTGGTGTCGACGAGGGTCGACGGAGAGGCGGGCGGCGGCAGTGGAGTTCGGCGGCGGCGGCAAGATCCGGCGGGGCGGCGAGCGAGGGGAGAGAGGGGAGTCAGGCGTCGGGGCCCGGTATTTAAGGGGGGCCGGGGAGGAGGTGGCGTGGGGAAGGGGGCACGGAGAGGCGGCGGAGGAGTCCGGGTCGGGGACGGCTCCCATGGCGGCGCGGCGGCGTACGGCGGACGGAGTCCGTCGCCAGCTCGGGGACGGCGCGAGGCTGGGCTGCTGGCTGGCTCGGTCTTTGGGCTGGTTGGTGGGCCCGGCCCACTATTGGCCCGATCGAGGAAGATGTTTTTTAATAAACATTTTTTTCGAGAAAAAATAAGAAGAAAGCAAAATAAATAAAAATAATATATAGGCATATAATATATCAAAATTTTCAGAAAAACATTTCCTACATGATGAACATTATTCTAGCTTCAAATAAAATACACAAAAATTCAAATAATTCATACAGTGCTACTGCCCTAATAAAATCCACTGAAAATCATTTTAAAAATACCCAAATGACTTTAAATTTATTCCTCTCCAATTTTCTGTTGTAGGGAATCATGTTACCCTATTTTCCATGTATTTTATTTTTGGAGAAAAATAATTTGAATAAAACTCAAATAACTCCAAATTGAAAATAAATTCAAAAGAACTTTGAATTTATTTCTTTGAAACTCCCAACTCATATTTCATATGTTTTGAAGAAGTCATTTTATCTTCGCTCGTGAAAATCATTGAGTTGCATAAAGTTTCAGAATTGGAAATATTTTCCAAATGAAATTCAAATATTTTCAACACCCCTTGTCATTTAAATAAATGGAAGAAGTCATGTCATCTTCTCTCCAGGTTTTGTGATGAAGAGTATTTGAATTCACGAAAAGCATAAAAGCAAAAATGAAAGTTTGGGAAAGTCCTTTTATTCCCTCTCATTTAACTTTCAAAAAGTTTTTGAATTCACTCACTTTCAGTCAATCAATCAAACAATCAAACAAACAATCAAATGTGTTTATAACATTCCAATTTAGAATTTTGGGATGTTACAAACTACCACCCTTATTATGAATCTCGTCCTCGAGATTCGGAGAGGCTAGAAAGAAATAGGTTAGGGTTTGGGGGTCTTCAAAATCCATCGATCATCTCCGGGGTCTCGGGTGCTACCACCCTTAGAAGCATGGTTACTGTTCCATCAAAACTCAGATACTCCATCCTTATTCTTGACGGGGCCGGTCTTCTCAAATTCTCGAAAAAAATCCTTCTCTGGGCTCTTCTGGTAGTGGCATAACCACTACCGCAATTCTTCTGTCCTTACATCTTGATAAGGTTCTTCTGAGACTAGGTCTTCTTAGCTGACGGGTCTGGCGCCAATTCTAAACAACTATCGATATCTCATGGTGGTTAACAATTTATGGTTTCTCCTGCAGAAAATGGGTCTGGGTTGAACCTCACCGTATTTCCTATGGTTGGCAACAACTGCTGTGTACAAGGGAAAAATGCTTATACCATTCTAAGGTTTAAACAAGGTTTTGATCGTCGTCTCTCTACTATAGGTAAGTCACTCAAGTTTACCATCCCATATAGAAAAACGAATAATAAGAGTAAGTCGGTATGGTGATCAATCCATCCCGCACCCAAATCATTACCTTGTACATGGTTTAGCGAATCTCGCATTCTAACACTCGGTCATCCTCACAAGCATTGCAGAATTTCTCTTGTCGACGAACCAAGTTCGGAAAATCCATTCATTCTGCAAGCCAAACAAACATCTATCGTTCCTTAACAACTCTCAGGTTTTGTGTAAACTCCTATAGAATCGTCGGTCGATAAAATCGTAACTTCTTCCAGGGTTTTCCTTCAAGAGTGTGCTTGCTTCTTGGCAGGTCCTGGGCCCTGTGGGTTATGGGCCCACCTCATCACTTGCAAACCTTGAATTCATCCTCGGGGCAACTGATCATTATCCCAACTTCCAACTTCTTAGTATTCTTAAATCCATCCAATTGTACTGTCTTTCTTCCTTCTAATGGTACCAAACTAGGACATGATTACTCAGACTTATCATGGAATTTCCATTGATCCATATTTCCAACATCATACCTCCTTTATATCCAATAGTAATTCATCTCTTCAACCTCGTGGGATATCCCACATACCGAGATAAAAACTTATACTTATGAAATCCATACTCCACTTCGTGGAACATCATTATCCCTTCCAGGGTCAAGCGTCCTTATAGGGGAATATTGGCCATCTCTGCATGGCACTTCTTCAACTGGGAAACGTGAAACACTTCATGAACTCCTGATAGTCCTTAGGGTGACTCCAACTTGACACACGAAGACATGCTCCGTCTCCAATTTCATAGACTACCTCCTTGCGTTTTTGAGTCTGCATAATTCTTCTGCCTGGACTGAGATACCTTCAGTATATCTCGAATCAACTTAACATTCTCTTCTGACCCCTTGATCACATTTGGTCCAAACAACTGACGGTCTCAAACTTCGTCCCACACCAATGGTGTCTGGCTCCTTCTCCCATACAAAGCTTAAAAAGGGGACATCTTCAAACTGGCTGGGTAACTATTGTTGTATGAGAACTCCGCGTAAGGTAGATTATCATCCCCACCAGATCCATAATCTAGCGCACACGCTCTCAACATGTCTTCCAGAATCTGATTGACTCTCTCGATTTATCCATCTGTCTGCAGATGAAAGGCTATACTGAACTCTAGCCTAGTACCCAAAGTCTGGTGCAGCTAATTCCAAAACTTTGAGGTAAACTGTGTTCCTCTACGATGGTCCTCGGAACTCCATGCAGACATACGATCCTTGTCAAATATATCTTGGCCAACTTTGCACTTGTATAGGTGGTTTTCACTGGGATAAAATGAGCCACTTTGGTCAATCGAGTCAACTACTACCCAGATAGAATCATATCCCGTTCGGGTTCTGGGAAATCCGGTAATGAAATCCATGCCAAGCTTATCCCACTTCCATTCGGGTATCGGCATAGGCTGTAGTAATCTGGCTGGCTTCTGATGCTTTGCTTTTACTCTCTGGCTACATACTCGGCAATATCCTTCTTCATACCAGTCCACCAGAAACGATCCTTCAAATCCAAATACATCTTGGTGTTTCTGGGGTGAATCGAGTATGGTGAGTCATGAGCCTCCTGAAATATTAACTTCCTGATCTTTGCATTATTGGGCACATGTACACTATTCTCAAACCATAAGGTGTCGTGCTCATGCTTACGAAAACCTTTGGACTTTCCTTTGCTCATCATCTCTTTTATCTCAGCAATATCTTTGTCATACTTCTGAGCTTCACGGATCTTTCCCAACAATGTAGACTGAACTTCCATTGCTGCAACAAAACCTTGGGGAACAATCTCCAACCGAAGTTCCCTGAGATCCTCAGCTAACTCCTTTGATAATCCTCCGATTATGAGGGTATTCGTCCTTGTTTCTTTATGGTTGTGTCCTATTTCTCCACAAAGCTTGTATGCACAAGTTTTCTTCATATCCTTTTCCATAAGGTCTCAATTTCTGGGACACGAGACGAGACTTTGGAAAAGTCAACTTAAATTCCTTCCAAGTGGTTACTCCTTGCAATCCATTGATGGTTTGGTACATCCTCCACCAAGTAGCAGCACCTCTTTCAAAACACTTAAGAGCATGCTGGGCCATATCCTTTCTGACTATAGGGTTGTTCTTCATGTGATTCTCCATGTTCTGAATCCATTGGTCTGTCTCCAATTGACGCATTGGTCCAGACAATACAAGCTCATCTCCATTCATCCTCTATTGGGTCCATGGGTTTGGGGTGGGACAAGAGAGATAGAGAGGGATGCACACAATACAAACAAAAGTTCTGAAAGACAGGTTTTATTGTGGCTGTCGGAAAAACATCAAACAAATGACAGCTCACAACCATCGCATCTAACGTAGGTATATAACAGGGGTTGGGTCTTCTAAAAGTCAATAAATCTTCAAAATCATCAAACTCTTCAAGTCTTGGTCATGTCTTCGATGGGCTTCTTCCGATCATGCTGTCCTTCTCAAGTTCTTTTGCCAAATCATCTCTGTTGACGTGAAGTCTCTCACGACGTCCTGTAATATTTCTGGAGTTGCATTCCAAACTTCTGGTTTCAACTTCCTTGACATGGACCATGGTCCTACTGTCCTTCAGTTCCTGACGAATCTCCTGTATCTCGAGGTTTTGCTCCTCTAGCTTGTCTACTTTCAGTTTCAGGTTCCTGATTTCTTCACGAATTGCCTCCTTGTCAAATACGGCTTCATGCAGATCCATCTTAAACTCCTTGATGTAATACTCCAGATCCTGGTGATACGCCAGCTAAGGTTAAAACTGCATCTTTTGCTGATAGGTGCTCCATCAGCCTTCTACCATCCAATCATTCCATGCATATGCATGCTTAACTTAGCACGGTGACAATAGCATAAATGGGAGATAACATCATGGATAGCGTGTTTCTGCTCTTTTCATTTCCATGAGCTATCATTCCATAGTTGATATCTCCTACCTTAGGGTTTTCCTTGACAGAACTTTGAGTTCTATACTTTATGTTCCGGTCTTTCTCCGATACACCTTGATCTCGGGTATTGACAGCTTCCATAGTCTGCCAAGTTCCATAAGTGTAGCCTTCTTTGGTCATAAAGATCTGGGAATACTTTAGAGTCTTCAAAATCTCATAGTCTTCGGAGTCTTCAACAGTTGTAGTTTCCATTTACACGGTAAAATCCTCTTCATTCCAAATGGTCTTAGTTGTCCGATATCTTGTATCCTTGGAGTGGTCTCATCATCAGACAAATCTTCGTGGTCAAAAGGGGGAAAAGGGGTATGGTCTCACTAAAAGGGAATATTTGAATAAGCTCAGAAGAGGAGAGAGGTAAAAGATCTTTTGAAAAGAAAGTTGTAGAGAAAAATCTTTCCTATGGGCTTGGGTTTCTAGGGTCACGCCCTACGGTCAACATGTGCTCGATACCATCTTGTAGCGACCCGACCGAATGGATCAAGTCTCGTGCTTCGTGTCATCCTCGGATCGGTATCTTGACACACAAGATCAAGGATTTATAACAGAGGTAAATCACATGTATAAAATAACGTAAATACTATTACCTCGATCCATAATATAGCGGAAGCAACAAGGTTGTGGATTCCCATCAACACCAACGCAAAGTTGAGTATAGGAAATCGTAACCCTAACGTATCACTTACTGTAAATCGAAAAGTGCGCAACATGAAAAGTTGCAG
Source organism: Aegilops longissima (assembly GCA_021605205.1). Classification (NCBI taxonomy): domain Eukaryota; kingdom Viridiplantae; phylum Streptophyta; class Magnoliopsida; order Poales; family Poaceae; genus Aegilops; species Aegilops longissima. The sequence goes on along the minus strand of CM038676.1, from coordinate 142,242,516 downwards.
CCCGAAAACGGGTCAAGACATGGAATATGCCGCAAAGTAACACATAGAGAATAATGAAGGAATAAGCCTATACTACATGCATATATGGCTGGTGGAAAGCTCTATGGTTACAGTTTTGCATAAAGCCAATTTTTCCTATATCAAAGGAATAAATTTTATTTTAACTATCATGGTGGTTGAAACATCATTGAGAAGGTATAACCCCATCTCAATCCCAATTAAAGTGATTAACAACCCAGAAGATTAAGTTAGAGTGATGAGATACATGTGAATACTCAAGTACTAGATACTCGAATTGTCCATAACCGGGACACGACTAACCATGATTAGTTTGTACACTCGCAGAGGTTTGCGACTTTTCCCCACAAGACTCGATCGCCTCCGTTGGTTTCTCGCCTTTGCATGGTGTTTGAGAGACGGATGACCGAGACACTGACCTTTCGTAAACATTAACTCTCTACTCGGATAGATCATACCAAACCTATAAAACCCACTACCTGCTGATCTACCTCTTGAAAGCTTCACGTAACTTACTCAACTATGCTAGAGCCCATAATAGCTTGTGGCTGCACACGGAAGTTTCTAGCATGAATAATCTCGTTCCCTTTGAGCACTGGTGGCAGTCCATAGGAAGATCACACGGGTACCCCGGGATTTCCAAAAATAAAACAGACAACACTGGGTTCCCCAGGTGCCTCAATCCACCCAGATGTGTATTTAAGTTGCCACCTTAAAGTAAACCATTAATTAATAATCTCACATCTGTCGTGAATATCTCTCAAACCCAAACCACGTCTACGAGCATAGCATGGCAATATAAGCAACACGTAGAGTAACTCCCAAGGGTTTGATAGCAACAGGGCAATAGGTTCCTACCTCATCATCTACTTCCCAACCCACAAATTAATGACATCCTAATCATGCAATGTTGGAGGGTTGAGCTAATGCATAAAAACTGGGTATGAAAAGATATGATCAAGTGTTACTTGCCTGCAATGTTGATGAAGATGATTCGTACTCAAAACTCTTGATAGTTCTACTCGTCACACTCCGGTCAATCTATCGTAAGCAAGCAATAGTAACCACACATAAGCAATCACTCAAAAGATCGGAAAGAACGAAGAGTACGATTCGGAAAACATCAAAACCAAGCAAATAACTCTTGCAACATAAAACAATTTCTAACAGTACCAAAACCATGTGTATTTGGCCTTTACATAAAGTTTAGGTCAAGAGCTTCGATCTGCAAAAAGAATCAACTAAATCGGAGTTACGAAACTCAAGTTATGATAAAAACGAAGTTCAAATTCAAATCTGATCTAATTCAAATTTTAAACTTTCAAAAATATGTTTGAGTTGTTTTACTGGATAGAGGAGATCATAACGAAGACGTGAGCGTTGGTTTCGTTGGATTTGGATAAACGAGTAAAAAGTTATGAGGGTTTGAAAATTGGGGACTAATCTGTAAAAATAACACTACGGATAGGTCCCTGGCAGTAAATCTAAAATAAAAAGAAAAATCCTAACGAACGAACGTTCACTGCTAAAACCTAACGAACGGATTCGTTCGCTGTGAAAACCTAACCGGCGAACATTCACTAAATAAACTAGCTAAATAAAAAAAACGGGTTTTTAAAACAAAACCGAAATCCTAAATAAAAACCTTCGGACCGGGGTGTTTTATTACCGGACCGGGAAAAACCGGCGGGTCGGGCGGCGGAGCGGATTCCGGCGACGGTGTTCTCCGGCGAGAAAGGCGGCGGCTCCGGCGAACTCGGGGCGGTGGCTCCGGCGGTTGCAGAGGACGGCGGAGACATCGGGGAGGGACGGCGCGAGACAGCGACGCCTTGGTGGTGGTGTCGGCGAGGGTCGACGGAGAGGCGGGCGGCGGCAAGTGGAGTTTCGGCGGCGGCAAGATCCAGGGCGGCGAGCGAGGGAAGAGAGGGAGTCAGGCGTCGGGGCCGGTATTTTAAGGGTAGGGAGGAGGTGGCGTGGGAAGGGGGCACGAGAGGCGGCGGAGGAGTCCGGGTCGGGACGGCTCCCATGGCGGCCTGGCGACGGCGGACGGAGTCCGTCGCCAGCTTGGGGACGGCGAGGCTGGCATGCCTGGCTCGGTGTCTTTGGCTGGCTGGTGGGCCGCCCAGATTGGCCCGGTCCAGGAAGATGTTTTTTAATAAACATTTTTTCGGAAAAACAAAATAAGAAGAAAGCAAAATAAATAAAAATAATATATAGGCATATAATATATCAAAATTTTCAGAAAAACATTTCCTACATGATGAACATTATTCTAGCTTCAAATAAAATACACAAAATTCAAATAATTCATACAGGGCTACTGCCCTAATAAAATCCACTGAAAATCATTTTTAAAATACCCAAATGACTTTAAATTTTTCCTCTCCAATTTTCTGTTGTAGGGAATCATGTTACCCTATTTTCCATGTATTTTATTTTTGGAGAAAAATAATTTGAATAAAACTCAAATAACTCCAAATTGAAAATAAATTCAAAAGAACTTTGAATTTATTTCTTTGAAACTCCCAACTTATATTTCATATGTTTTGAAGAAGTCATTTTATCTTCGCTCGTGAAAATCATTGAGTTGCATAAAGTTTCAGAATTGGAAATATTTTCCAAATGAAATTCAAATATTTTCAACACCCCTTGTCATTTAAATAAATGGAAGAAGTCATGTCATCTTCTCTCCAGGTTTTGTGATGAAGAGTATTTGAATTCACGAAAAGCATAAAAGCAAAAATGAAAGTTTGGGAAAGTCCTTTTATTCCCTCTCATTTAACTTTCAAAAAGTTTTCGAATTCACTCACTTTCAGTCAATCAATCAAACAATCAAACAAACAATCAAATGTGTTTATAACATTCCAAAATTTAGAATTTTGGGATGTTACAGTGTTTCACCTTTGCCCTTTGATCCTATCCTACCCATGCAGTATTTAGATTTTGACACCTTAAAAGATCGTAAGATTCTCAAGGAAAAGGTTGATAACTTCACTTATAATCTATTATTTAACCAAAAATCTGTTGTGCACACATATTGTCCTGCGCCTGCTCTTTTTGACTATCACAGCAAAGGAAGATATTTTGTTCTTGAGAGCGAGGCCCGATCTCACAATGCAGCAGTGGAGGCAGCACGACAGGCGGAGGCATCCACACTGAGAGCCTCCGTGAGCTACCACGCCAACTACTACCCTCCAAGCTACTGATCGACTACCAAGTTAGGCCAAAGCCTAAGCTTGGGGGAGTACGTGTTTCCACCGACTTCACATTCATGTCCACTTATTCATTTAGTTGGTGTTCACACTTTTTCATTGTATCATCCATGCTTAGATTTATTTTCTTGCTTTCTTCTTGTGTGTTTGAAAAACTTTGTAAAAACCAAAAAAATTAGTTATAGTAATTTACTTTCTAGGCATGATTAGTAGCAGTATTAAAAAGAGAAAACCCAAAAATATTTTCTTGTTCTTCTTTTGCTTGTTGGGAGCTTTCCCGTGTGAATAGTTTTTCTTGTTTTTAGCTTTTCCCTTTTATTTTCTTGTTCAAGAAAACCAAAAACTCCAAAAATATCTCAGTGTGTTTCTCTGAATTCCTTTTCTTTTTATTCGAGTCTTACCGAGGAGAAGACCACGATGAAAATGTTGAGTGGCTCTCATATGAATAACTGTTGAACTAATAAGAGCACATTTTACTTTATCTTCTCCTGTTGAATAAAATGATTGCAGATTCCAGCTTAGTCCACATAACTCTTGCACTATTATTATTTTCACACCATTCGGTCATGCAAGTGAAAGGCAATAATGACGATATTCGATGAACTGGCTGTGCCAAAGAGAAACTGATATGAACTCGACTTGTTCTGTTTGTGTAAATATGTTTAACCTAGTATCCATGCTTCAACCCATTATGATTAAACATGTTTGCAATGACAATTAGAGATTATAGTTTCTCATGCCATGAATAAGTAGCTGGGAGTGAATAATGATTTATCTTGGATATCAACATTGCGTTAAAATGATTGTGATGTAGTATGATGATATGGTATCCTGCTCTGAATGTTTGAGTGGCTTGACTTGGCACATGTTCATGCATGTAGTTGAATCAAAACCAACATAGCCTCTATGATATTTATGTTCATGGTGTTCATATCCTACTCATGCTAGTGTCCAATGTTACTTATGCATAATGCATGTTTATGACCGTTGTTGCTCTCTAGCTGGCCGCTTCTCAATCTAATTGATAGCCGTCACCTGTACTAAGTGGGAATTCTGCTTGTACATCAAAAACCTTGAACCCAAAAGTTATTCCAGATGAGTCCACCATACATACTGTTGGGGAATGCAGTATTTCAATTTTTTTGCCTATGATCACGCAAGATCTATCTAGGAGATGCATAGCAACGAGCGGGGAGAGTGTGTCCATGTACCCTTGTAGACCAAAAGCGAAAGCGTTTAGTAACGTGCTTGATGTAGTCGAACGTCTTCGTGATCCAACCGATCCAAGTACCGAACGTACGGCACCTCTGTGATCAACACACGTTCAGCTCGGTAACGGCCCTCGAACTCTTGATCTAGTTGAGGCCGAGGGAGAGTTCCGTCAGCCCGATGGCATGGCAACGGTGATGATGAAGTTACCGGCGCAGTGCTTCACCTAAGCACTATGAGGAAATGACCGAGGTGTGTAACTGTGGAGGGGGGCACCGCACACGGCTAAGAGAAACTTGTGTGTCCTTTGGGGTGCCCCCTCCCATGTATATAAAGGGGGGAGGATGAGGAGGCTGGCTTAAGAGGGGACACACGCCATGGGGAGTCCAACTAGGATTCCCAATCCTAGTTGGAGTCCCCTTCCATCCAAGAGAGGGAGAAGGAGGGAAGGAGGAAGAGGGGAGAAGGAAAGAGGGGGCGCCGCCCCCTTCCCTAGTCCAATTCTGACTGGCCATGGGGGGGGGGGCGTGGCCTCCCTTGTGGCCCTCCTCCCCTTTCCACTAAGGCCCATGAAGGCCCATGAACTTCCCGGGGGTCCGTAACCCGGTACTCCGGAACTCATCCGAAATGACCCGAACCATTCCGGTGTCCGAATGCAACCTTCCAATATATGAATCTTTATGTATCGACCATTTCGAGACTCCTGGACATGTTCGTGATCTCATCTGGGACTCCGAACAATCTTCGGTCATCAAATCACATAACTCATAATACAAAACGTCATCGAACGTTAAGCGTGCGGACCCTACGGGTTCGAGAATTATGTAGACATGACCGAGACACATCTCCGGTCAATAACCAATAGCGGAACCTGGATGCTCATATTGGCTCCTACACATTCTACAAAGATCTTTATCGGTCAAACCGCATAACAACATACGTTGTTCCCTTTGTCATCGGTATGTTACTTGCCCGAGATTCGATCATCGGTATCATCATACCTAGTTCAATCTCGTTACCGGCAAGTCTCTTTACTCGTTCCGTAATGCATCATCCCGTAACTAACTCATTAGTCACATTGCTTGCAAGGCTTATAGTGATGTGCATTACCTAGAGGGCCCAGAGATACCTCTCCGATACACGGAGTGACAAATCCTAATCTCGATCGATGCCAACTCAACAAACACCATCGGAGACACCTGTAGAGCATCTTTATGATCACCCAGTTATGTTGTGACGTTTGATAGCACACAAGGTGTTCCTTTGGTATTCGGGAGTTGCATAATCTCATAGTCATAGGAACATGTATAAGTCATGAAGAAAGCAATAGCAATAAAACTAAACGATCATTATGCTAAGCTAACGGATGGGTCTTGTCCATCACATCATTCTCTAATGATGTGATCCCGTTCATCAAATGACAACACATGTCTATGGTTAGGAAACTTAACCATCCTTGATTAACGATCTAGTCAAGTACAGGCATACTAGGGACACTCTGTTTTGTCTATGTATTCACGCATGTACTAAGTTTCCGGTTAATACAATTCTAGCATGAATAATAAACATCTATCATGATATAAGGAAATATAAATAACAACTTTATTATTGCCCCTAGGGCATATTTCCTTCAGTCTCCCACTTGCACTAGAGGCAATAATCTAGTTCACATCGTCATGTGTTTTAACACCAATAGTTCACATCTTTATGTGATTAGTTCACATCTCCATGCAACTAATACCCAAAGGGTTTACTAGAGTCTAGTTCACATTGCTACGTGATTAACACCCAAAGAGTGATCATGTTTTGCTTTGTGAGAGAAGTTTAGTCAACGGGTCTGCCACATTCAGAGCCGTATGTATTTTTGCAAATTTTTGATGTCTACAATTATCTGCACGGAGCTACTCTAGCTAATCGCTCCCACTTTCAATATGTATCCAGATTGAGACTTAGAGTCATCCGGATCAGTGTCAAAGCTTGCATCGACGTAACCCTTTACGATGAACTCTTTATCAACTCCATAACCGAGAAACATTTCCTTAGTCCTCTTAGGTAATTAAGGATGATTTTGATCGCTGTCCAGTGATCCGCTCCTGGACCACTATTGTACCCTCTTGCCAAACATGGTGAGGTACACAATAGGTCTGGTACACAGCATAGCATACTTTATAGAACCTATGACTGAGGCATATGGAATGACTTTCATTCTCTTTCTATTTTCTGTCGTGGTCGAGTTTTGAGTCTTACTCAACTTCATACCTTGCAACACAAGCAAGAACTTCTTCTTTGACTGTTCCATTTTGAACAACTTCAAAATCTTGTCAAGGTATGCTCTCACTGAAAAATCTTATCAAGCATCTTGATCTATCTCTATAGATCTTGATGCTTAATATGTAGGTAGCTTTACCGAGGTCTATCTTTGAAAAACTCCTTTCAAACACTTCTTTATGCTTTAAAAAAATTCTATATCATTTCCGATCAACAATGTGTCATTCACATATACTTATCAGAAAGGCTTTAGTGCTCCCACTCACTTTCTTGTAAATATAAGGCTTCACCTAAAGTCTGTCTAAAACCATATGCTTTGATCACCTTATCAAAGCGTATATTCCAACTCCGAGATGCTTGCACCAGTCCATAAATGGATCGCTGGAGCTTGCACACTTTGTTAGCACCTTTTGGATCGACAAAACCTTCTAGTTGCATCATATACAACTCTTATTTAAGATATCCATTAAGGAATGCAATTTTTACATCCATTTGCCAAATTTCATAATCATAAAATGCGGCAATTGCTAACATGATTAAGATAGACTTAAGCATCGCTACGGGTGAGAAGGTCTCATCGTAGTCAACTCCTTGAACTTGTCGAAAATCTTTCGCAACAAGTCGAGCTTTGTAGACAATAACATTACCGTCAGCGTTAGTATTCTTCTTGAAGATCTGTCAGATTTCGGGTTTCGGCAGACCCTTGAGGTTCGAACACTGGGGTGCGCGCGGAGATCCAACCCTCCATCGTCTCGCACCTTGCCGAATCGCTGGGACCTAAACTACTAAACGGAACAGCACAAGAGACACGAGATTTATACTGGTTCAGGCCACCATTGTGGTGTAATACCCTACTCTAGTGTGTGGTGTGGTGGATTGCCTCTTGGGCTGATGGGGAACAATACAAGGAAGAACAGCCTCGCGAGGGTCTGTTCTTGGCGGGTGTGATGAACTGCTAGGTGGTGTTCAGTTGCTCTAGCTACTGGTTTCTTGATGAGGATCCGGATCTCGATCCTTCTCTCCCTCTTCCAGATGCCCCTAGCTCTGAGTGTGGCTACCCCTATTTATAGGCGAAGGCCCTGGGCCTCTTCCCAAATATTGAGCGGGAAGGGCGCCAACAATTGGCCATTTTGAAGGGAAACAACGGGTACACTTATCCTGACTAAAGTTGGTCCTCGCCTGCCAAAGGCTCTGGTGATGATGCCTGCTTGGGCTCCTCAATGACTCACTTCCAGCCGTTTGGCTGGTCTTGGTCTTGTTGCACCGAAACAGATGCCTTTGCTTGATGCTCTCGTCTGCGCTTGCTCCCTTTGCACCAAAGAGGAAAGGAGGACGCTGCGCGGGCTGGCATCCGACTGGCGCCCTTGGTCGTCATGGCTTGCGTCATGGGCACCTCGCGAGGTACCCTGCCTTGAACTCTCCGCCTCCTCATGAGCCAGCCCGACGAGGCCGTGCTCGAGGAAGCTCCTTGTCGTCCGCCCATGAGGCTTGCCCCTCGCGAGGTCTTGAGCTTGCGTTGATGAAGATGGGCGTCTTGGGCCTCCTTCACCACGCCGCAGGCCGCAGGCGAGCAAGTCTGGGGACCCCGTTCCCGTGAACGCCGACAGATAGCCTCGGCCCACCGCACGCCCGAACTTGGCGGCGAGAGAGGCGAAGGGCAAGTGCGAGCGCCACGGGCCCTAACAGCTCTGCGGCCTTAGGCGCCAGCGTGGCGGTTGATTGGACGCATGCGCGCTGCATCCCACGATGCCTCGGTAACCACCGGATTCGACAGTCCTCGCATGCATAGTCGGTCATGATTACGGTGATCATGGAGGCCGACGGTTGGCCTTTGCCGGCTATAAATGCGGAACGGCGCGCCCTTCCGGTCTATCATACGCTTCTCCTCATCCTCGTTTAAATGCGGTTGCCATGGCTCCGATCCGTCGGTTCTCCACGGAAGAGAAGGGAAAGCTCCTCAAGAGGATCTGACCTGCTCCCCAAAAAAGCGGCTTGCCCTCGGTGTCGAGCAAGAGCGCGTGCGAGGCGCCCATGCCTGGTGCGTGCGGCCGCCACCAGGGTTTCCTCTTCCCTTATGCAGCGACGTTGGCGGCTCAAGAGGCGACGCGGGCGCCACGAAGCGCGCGCGCCGCCCGACGCCGGCGGGTCACGAAGGTGTCGTCTCCCACCTGGAGTCCACGCCGAGGCTCTGCCGGGAGTTCGTGCCAGCGTCGCCACGCCTCCTAAGTCTTGGATTCGTCTTCCTTCTTTCTTCGCCTCCGTCCGTCCGTGGGAACACACAGGACTCTGGCTGCAGCACGCCGGCTGCGGCACCCTCGCGACCGGGCAGAGGTCGCGGTAGTTGCCCCGGGCGAGGTCTTCATGACTCGAGGCTGGGGCGAGGTCGCCCGGGTCTGCAGGACGAGGCGCCCTCACGATCCACTGGAGTACAATGGTGCTTGGTGGTGTCCTTCAAGGTCTTCGACGCGGAGGGTCGTCGGCTGGAGTGCTGCCCCGGGAGAGGTGGTCGGGGTCCTGCTGCGGTGAGACAGAGGCCGACCGACCACTCCCTTGGCAGCTCCTCAGGCGATGAAGGCGCCGGAGGATCCAGCGACTCCGCCGAGCTCTTCGCGACGCCGGAGACGAGCGACGATAGCTACGAGCCTCCGAGCCTGCGCCGCTCCCGGAGCAGGGTGGGCTCGTCAGGTCGTCGCCGCCCTGATGTGGATGGGGTTGGCGCCGGACCGGGCAGCCCACTGTTGATGATGGCGTCTGCCGCGGTGGTCCCTGTAGGTAGGACTCTTTAGGATTCACGTCTTTTGTTCCTGCGAGGAGCCAAGAGTGTACCCCGCGGGGGCTTGTAAGATGTTTGTAGCTTCGTTTGTCAATATGATCCTTATTGTGAGGCAGTGCGAGATGCTCATTCCGTTCTAGCTCAGTTTCCTCCTTTCAGTCCTCACGAGGGCCTGATGCTCTGCGCCGACAAGTCCCAGTCCCAAGGCGACTTCAGCCATCGCTGGTATGCCAGGTCGCGATGCCGTGGTCAAGGCCAGGAGGTGAGCGGCCCGAGGTCCGATAAGATCTTCTGAGTCGCGATGCTCAGGGGGTCCCCCTTGGCGCTCAAGCAGCCATCATTCGGTGAGAAAGGAGAGCAACGTTGCTAACACGGGGTTGCATTGAGTGTGGGGATGGTGTTGCGATAACTAGTGTGTCCGGAGGGTGACTTATCTCGAGGGTCAGGACAATGCCTCCTGGTGCGGCGCTAGGTCCGTGCCTTGGCCGGCGAGAGATTGCATGGCGAGGTCGTTTCGTGCTCCTTGGAGGGATCCTGCAGGTTCACCACAAAAGGAACAAGAGCTCGCCGTGGCGATCGTTAGTCCTGCCATTAGTTGCTTTGGAGAGGCGCGAGAGGCCTCGCGAGGTGTGTTGGGGCACCCGTGAGCCAGTGCAGGGCTCACGGGGCCCTACCTCAAGGCGGGTTGCGCCCGGCTCTGGGCCTTATCTTCGATTGTGTTCCTGCAAATTTGGCCAGATGCCGGTGCTCTACGTCTTCGGGTCCCGGCTCTCGGGCTGGTCTCAGCCGTCGCTGGCAAGCCAGGTCGCGATGCCATGGACAAGACCAGAGGGTGAGGGCCGGAGAGCCGGTAGGAGCCCTGAGTCATGATGCTCAGGCACCCCCCCTTTAACGCGCAAGCTGGGTTAGATGACGAAACTCTACGTCCTCGGGTCCCGGCTCTCGGGCTGGTCTCAGCCGTCACTGGCAAGCCAGGTCGCGATGCCATGGACAAGACCAGAGGGTGAGGGACGGAGAGCCGGTAGGAGCCCTGAGTCGCGATGCTCAGGCACCCCCTTTAATGCATAAGTGGGTTAGATGATGAAACTCTCGTCCTCGGGTCCGGCTCTCGGGCTGGTCTCGGCCGTCGCTGGCAAGCCAGTCGCGATGCCATGGACAAGACCAGAGGGTGAGGGCGGAGAGCGGTAGGAGCCCCGAGACGCGATGCTCAGGCACCCCCCTTAACGTGCAAGATTCCGTCACCCGGAAAAGGCACCAAATAACAAGCATGGTGGGCGAGAGCATAATCCTAAGGAAAGCGTAAGAAGGATACATGCAGCTGGGACAGGCCCGGCGGCTTGGGGATGATGCAGCCCGAGGCGCCCCAACAGGATAGGCTAATGACATGAAATAAAGGGATACATGCCGCAGGACGGACCCACGCGGCCTGGGAATAATGACCTCAAGGCGCCCCACCGGAAATAAAACTTAAAGATGTCACTGGTGATGTTGGGGACGAAGGGGAGTTGGTGTAGCAGACTCGGTGGGCTGCGGGAGCCGATCCTCACGAGCCCCCAGGCCCGGGGGCCTCGGGAGGATCCGGAGGCGCTGGCGGCTCCTCGGGGGCCATCTCCATCTCCGCCAGGGCTGCGGCGTGCCTGGCCTCTCGAGCCTCCAGGATGGCCCTCATGAGATGCTGGTGCACAGCAGCCGCGTTTGGCAGGCCGTGAGGCATGCGCACGTAGCTGTGGGGCGGGCCCTTGCAACGTCCCACTCGCGAGGGCCAGAGGCGCTCTTGAGATGCGGCTCGGTTGAGCCCTGGTATGTCGATGCAGACGCGCAGCCCACCATCCTCGCCTGGATGGGGGGCCATAGAGGGTAGGCGGCGGCTGCCCCTCATGACCCTTGACTCCTGTAGCTCCTGGATGGCCTTGCTAACGAACTCCCGAGGGTTCGGCCCTCCTTGCCTTGCTCCTACTTGCGGGAAACGTGCTTCGAAGCACGCCTCCACATGGTGCCCAAGCGCCTCCCTCATGACCTTGGCGAGGTCGGCGGCCCTCCAGGGGAGAGCCCCCGAGCCCAGCCTGAGGAGGCGCCGCACGCTTTCTATGCGATGGAAGGGGCTCCCCCGGCCCGGGCGGGCCACGAGGGGCCTGCCTCTTGAGGAGCCGGGCGGTCGATGTCTTCTTCTTCTTGGGTGCGGCCTCGGGAGGCCTCCTGCCGCTGTGGTGCAGGTCTTCTAGTGATGCGGCTGAAAGGCTCGCTCCGAGGAGCACACTGCTGCGTCTCTCTCTTCACAGGGCACCGTGATGACTCCGCCGCTTCCTGGCATCTTGAGGACGTTGTAGCCGTGGTGAGTTACGGCCATGAATTTGGCCAGCGCTGGGTACCCGAGGATGGCGTTGTACGACATGCGAATGTGGGCGACGTCGAAGTCGATGAGCTCGGTGCGGTAGTTGTCGTGAGCCCCGAAGGTGACAGGAAGGCGGACCTGCCCGATCGGGACCGTGGAGCCGTCGGTGACTCCGGAGAAGGCTTGGTTGGCTGAAGCTGACTGTAAGGCACTTGAAGATTGTTGAATGTTTCCACGGACAGGACGTCGAGTCCTGCCCCGCCGTCGATGAGGGTCTTGGTGACCAGCACGTTGCTGATGATTGGGGAACAAAGCATCGGGAGAACTCCGGTTGTGGCCGCGCACTTGAGCTGATCCGCTGAGCTGAACGTGATGGCGCCGCCGACCACGAGAGGGCGCGTGGCCTCGAGCTTGGGGAGGACTGCATTCACTTCACAGGCGAATTGCTTGAAGATGCGTTGAGAGGTGGGGCTTGAGCTCCGCCCAGGATGCAGGCGATCGCACGCGGTTCCTGGAAGCCCCCAGCCCCCTCGTCCTGATGACGGTCCTCAATTCTCCTTGGCTGCGGCGGCAGTGGAGTGAGGCTTGCGTTCCCCTGCGGGCGATCCTCGCGAGGCTGATCCCTCCAGCCTCCCTCGCGAGGCGGGTTTTGCCAATGGTCCTCGCGAGCTTGGTCGCGCCACCCTTGGCGCGGGCCGCGGTCTTCCCAGCGTCCTGCATTCCTTCCTCCTCCTCGGCGTAGCCCCGGTCGCTGCGCTCGGGGCGTCTGCCTACCCTTCCTTCGTGCGGCCGGAGCTCTTGGCATTCATTGGTGTTGTGGGTGTGGAGGTCGTGGTACACGCATACCGGCGCCCTTGGAGGACTCGGGCTGATCTACGCCTCGCTTGGTATGCGAATGCGGCCGCAGTACGGCAGCCCCTTTGCGCTTCACGTCCTTGGCCTTGGACTTCTTTTCTTGGGATCCGCGGGCAGCTCGAGGAGGGAGAGGCGCCCCTCCTCAGCCCTGGCGCACTTGGTCGCCAAGTTGAACAGCTCCAAGGAGGTGCACAGATCTTCATGCATCGCCAGCTCCTCCTTCATCTTGACGTTGCGCACGCCGTCGGAAAAGGCGGAAATGATGGCCTCCTCCGTTACCCTGGGGATCTTGAGGCGTGCGTTGTTGAAGCGCTGGATGTACTTTTGCAGGGTTTCCCCTGGCTGCTGCTTGATTCAGCGCATGTCGCTCACGGCGGGTGGCCGGTCGCGAGTACCCTGGAAGTTGGCGATGAAGCGGCTGCGCATTTCGGCCCAGGAAGAGATCGTGCTTGGGGCCAGATTCAGGAGCCAGGTGCGGGCTCCGTCCTTGAGCGCCATGGGAAACCAGTTCGCCATGACCTTTTCATCCCCGTTGGCAGCCTCGATGCCCAGCTCATAGAGCTGGAGGAACTCCGTAGGGTCAGCTGTGCCGTCGTAGCGAGGAGGCAGGTCTGGCTTGAACTTGGCGGGCCACGCGACGCTGCTCAGCTCGAAGGTGAAGGCGCGGCAGCCCGCCGTGGCCGCGGGGGGCTTCGGACGACAGAGAGCTTGGCCTTGCGGGCCTCCCTGCACCGCGGCTGGGGGCAGCGCAGGGTCCTGACGTGCTGGAGCGGGGAGCGCTCGGGCAGCTTCTCGTGGGCGAGGGACTTCTTGACAGCTCTGCTCTTGCCGCGCCGGCGCTTGGCGGAGCGGGTTCTGCCCAGGGGCCGCGCGCCTTGGGGCCAGGGCGCCTTCTTGAGGAGGAGGCAGCTGAGGCGCCCCGGGAGCTTCGTCGCCCGCGCGGGGCGGGGTGCGGTGTAGCGAGACAGACGGTCGGGGCGCCTCTGCAGCGCCGACGAGCTCGGCGACTCGGTCGAGCCATTCTTCGTAAACGTCGTCGGCGGGTGGTAGCGAGGAGCTCGTTTGCGCGATGAGTGCATCTCGGGCCTCCATGGCAGCTGGGCGCGCGTGACGAAGAACCAGCGAGGGTGGCGCGGCGTGGCGGTGCGGCCGCCCCGCCTCATGGACGGTGCTGGGATGATGCTTGCTGCTCGTTCCCGCCGGGCGGTGGCGGTGTTGACGGCGGGTGACGGGAACGAGAGCGCCCGCCGGCAGAGAGCTGTCTGGGCGACATGGGAGGCGAGGGCGGCTCGGCGCGGGCGCGGCCCGACGGGCGTCGAACATGGTTGCGGTGGTCGGGAAGAACGAAGGCGACGAAAAGCAGATTCAGCGCACCTACGGGCGCGCCAAATGTCGGATTTCGGGTTCAGCAGACCCTTGAGGTTCGAACACTGGGGTGCGCGCGGAGATCCAACCCTCCACCGTCTCGCACCTTGCCGAATCGCTGGGACCTAAACTACTAAACGTAACAACACAAGAGACACGAGATTTATACTAGTTCAGGCCACATTGTGGTGTAATACCCTACTCCAGTGTGTGGTGTGGTGGATTGCCTCTTGGGCTGATGAGGAACAATACAAGGAAGAACAACCTCGCGAGGGTCTGTTCTTGGCGGGTGTGATGAACTGCTAGGTGGTGTTCAGTTGCTCTAGCTACTGGTTTCTTGATGAGGATCCGGATCTCGATCCTTCTCTCCCTCTTCCAGATGCCCCTAGCTTTGAGTGTGGCTACCCCTATTTATAGGCGAAGGCCCTGGGCCTCTTCCCAAATATTGAGCGGGAAGGGGGCCAACAATTGGCCATTTCGAAGGGGAACAGCGGGTACACTTATCCTGACTAAAGTTGGTCCTCGCTTTGCCAAAGGCTCTGGTGATGGCCTTTGCTTGGGCTCCACAATGACTCCCTTCCAGCCGTTGGGCTGGTCTTGGTCTTGTTGCACCGAAACAGATGCCTTTGCTTGATGCTCTCGCCTGCGCTTGCTCCCTTTGCACCAAAGAGGAAAGGAGGACGCTGCGCGGGCTGGCGCCCGACTGGCGCCCTTGGTCATCATGGCTTGCGTCATGGGCACCTCGCGAGGTACCCTGCCTTGAACTCTCCGCCTCCTCATGAGCCAGCCTGAGGAGGCCGTGCCTGAGGAAGCTCCTTGTCGTCCGCCCCGTGAGGCTTGGCCCCTCGCGAGGGTCTTGAGCTTGCGTTGATGAAGATGGGCCATGCTGGGCCTCCTTGAGCCACGCCCGCGAGGCCATGAGCGAGCAAGTCTGGGACTCCGTTCCCAGAACGCCGACAAGATCCATTTATTCTCTATGGCTTGCCGATCATCGGGCAAGTCAACCAAAGTGCACACTATGTTCTCATACATGGACCCCATCTCAGATTTCATGGCCTCAAGTCATTTCACGGAATCTGGGCTCATCATCGCTTCCTCATAGTTCGTAGGTTCGTCATGGTCAAGTAACATGACCTCCAGAACAGGATTACCATACCACTCTGGTGCGGATCTTACTCTGTTTGACCTACGAGGTTTGGTAGTAACTTGATCAGAAGTTTCATGATCAACATCATTAGCTTCCTCACTAATTGGTGTAGGAATCACTAGAACTGATTTATGTGATGAACTACTTTTCAATAAGGGAGCAGGTACAATTACCTTCATCAAGTTCTACTTTCCTCCCACTCACTTCTTTCGAGAGAAACTCCTTCTCTAGAAAGGATCCATTCTTAGAAACGAATATCTTGCATTCGGATCTGTGATAGAAGGTGTACAACAGTCTCCTTTGGGTATCCTATGAAGACACATTACTCCGATTTGGGTTCGAGCTTATCAGGTTGAAGCTTTTTCACATAAGCATCGCAGCCCAAACTTTAAGAAACGACAGCTTAGGTTTCTTGCTAAACCACAGTTCATTCAGTGTCGTCTCAACGGATTTAGATGGTGCCCTATTTAACGTGAATGCAGCTGTCTCTAATGCATAACCCCAAAATGATAGTGGTAAATCGGTAAGAGACATAATAGATCGCACTATATCTAATAAAATACGATTCTGACGTTCGGGCACACCATTACTGTTGTGGTGTTCGGTGGCGTGAGTTTGAAACTATTCCACATTGTTTCAAATGAAGACCAAACTCATAACTCAAATATTCACCTCCACGACCAGATCATAGAAACTTTATTTTCTTGTTATGAAGGTTTTCCACTTCACTCTGAAATTCTTTGAACTTTTCAAATGTTTCAGACTTATGTTTCGTTAAGTAGATATACCCATATCTGCTCAAATCATCTGTGAAGGTCAGAAAATAATGATACCCGCCGTGAGCCTCAACACTCATTGGACCGCATACATCACTATGTATTATTTCCAACAAGTCAGTTGCTTGCTCCATTGTTCCGGAGAACGGAGTCTTAGTCATCTTGCCCATGAGGCATGGTTTGCAAGCATCAAGTGATTCATAATCAAGTGATTCCAAAAGCCCATCAGCATGGAGTTTCTTCATGCGCTTTACACCAATATGAGAAACGGCAGTGCCACAAATATGTTGCACTATCATTATCAACTTTGCATCTTTTGGCATCAATATTATGAATGTGTACCAGTACGATCGAGATTCAATAAACCATCATATTGGGTGTATGACCACATAAGGTTTTATTCATGTAAACAGAATAACAATTATTCTTTGACTTAAATGAATAACCATATTGCAATAAACATGATCCAATCATATTATGCTCAACGCAAACACCAAATAACCTTTATTTTAGGTTCAACACTAATCCCGAAGGTAAAGGGAGTGTGTGATGGTGATCTTATCAACCTTGGAATCACTTCCAACACACATCGTCACCTCGTCCTTAACTAGTCTCTGTTCATTTTGCAATTCCTGTTTCGAGTTACTACTCATAGCGACTGAACCAGTATCAAATACTGAGGGGTTGCTATAAACACTAGTAGTACACATCAATAATCTGTATATCAAATATACCTTTGTTCACTTTGCCATCCTTCTTATCCGCCAAATGTTTGGGGCAGTTCCGCCTCCAATGACCATTTCCTTTGCAGTAGAAGCACTCAGTTTCAGGCTTGGGTCTAGCTTTGGGCTTCTTCATGGGAGTGGCAACTTGATTGCCATTCTTCTTCAAGTTCCCTTTCTTTCCCTTGCCCTTGTACTTGAAACTAGTGGTCTTGTCAACCATCAACACTTGATGCTTTTCTTGATTTCTACCTTCGCTGATTTCAACATCGCGAAGTGCTCGGGGATTGTTTTCCTCATACCTTGCATATTATAGTTCATCACGAAGTTCTAGTAGCTTGGTGATAGTGACTAGAGAACACTAGCAATCACTATATTATCTAGAAGATTAACTCCCACTTGATTCAAGCGATTGTAGTGCCTAGACAATCTGAGCACATGCTCACTGGTTGAGCTATTCTCCTCCATCTTGTAGGCAAAGTACTGTCAGAGGTCTCATACCTCTCGACACGGGCATGAGTCTAAAATACTAATTTCAAATCTTGAAACATCTCATATGCTCCATGGCGTTCAAAACATTTTTGAAGTCCCGGTTCTAAGCCGTAAAGCATGGTGCACTAAACTATCAAGTAGTCATCACACCGAGCTTGTCAAACGTTCATAATGTCTGCATCTGCTCCTGCAATAGGTCTGTCACCTAGCGATGCATCAAGGACATAATTCTTCTATGCAGCTGTTAGGATAATCCTCAAATCACGGACCCAGTCCGCATTATCGCTACTATCATCTTTCAACATAGTTTTTCTCTAGGAACATATCAAAAATAAAACAGGGGAGCTATACGCGAGCTATTGATCTACAACATAGATATGCAAAAACTATCAGGACTAAGTTCATGATAAATTAAGGTTCTATTAATAATATTACTTAAGAACTCCCACTTAGATAGACATCCCTCTAGTCATCTAAATGATCATTTGATCCATATCAACTAAACCATGTCCGATCATCACCTGAGATGGAGTAGTTTTCAATGGTGAACATCACTATGTTGATCATATCTACTATATGATTCATGTTCGACCTTTCAGTCTTAGTGTTCCGAGGCCATATCTGCATATGCTAGGAGCGTCAAGTTTAACCCAAGTATTCTGCATGTGCAAAAACTGGCTTGCACCCGTTGTATGTGTATGTAGAGCTTATCACACCCGATCATCACGTGGTGTCTCAGCACGAAGAACTGTCGCAACGGTGCATACTCAGGGAGAACACTTATACCTTGAATTTTTAGTAAGAGATCATCTCATAATACTACCACCGTACTAAGCAAAATAAGACGCATAAAGGATAAACATCTCATGCAATCAAAATAAGTGATATGATATGGCCATCATCATCTTGTGCCTTTGATCTCCATCTCCAAAGCATTGTCATGATCACCATTGTCACCGGCTTGACACCTTGATCTCCATCGTAGCATCGTTGTCGTCTCGCCAACTATTGCTTCTACGACTATCGCTACCGCTTAGTGATAAAGTAAAGCAATTACATGGCAATTGCATTTCATACAATAAAGCGACAACCATATGGCTCCTGCCAGTTGCCAATAACTGTTACAAAACATTATCATCTCATACAACAATTTATATATCATCACGTCTTGACCATATCACATCACAACAAGCCCTGCAAAAACAAGTTAGACGCCCTCTACTTTGTTGTTGCAAGTTTTACGTGGCTGCTACGGGCTTCTAGCAAGAACCATTCTTACCTACGCATCAAAACCACAACAATTTTTCGTCAAGTGTGCTGTTTTAACCTTCAACAAGGACCGGGCGTAGTCAAACTCGATTCAACTAAAGCTGGAGAAACAGACACCCGCTAGCCACCTGTGTGTGAAGCACGTCGGTGGAACCAGTCTCATGAACGCAGCCATGCAATGTTGGTCCAGGCCGCTTCATCCAACAATGCAGCCAAATCAAAGTAAGACGTTGCTCGTAAGCAGTATGACTATTATCGCCCACAACTCATTGTGTTCTACTAGTGCATATAACATCTACGCATAGACCTTGCTCGGATGCCACTGTTGGGGAACGCAGCATTTCAAAAAATTCACCTACGATCACGCAAGATCTATCTAGGAGATGCATAGCAACGAGCAGGG
The DNA here is from genome assembly GCA_021605205.1 of Aegilops longissima. Lineage (NCBI taxonomy): Eukaryota > Viridiplantae > Streptophyta > Magnoliopsida > Poales > Poaceae > Aegilops > Aegilops longissima. The sequence continues at coordinate 142,223,675 of CM038676.1, read as the reverse complement.
AGAGTGTGTCCACGTACCATCGTAGACCGAAAGCAGAAGCATTTAGTAACGTGGTTGATGTAGTCGAACGTCTTCGTGATCCAACCGATCCAAGTACCGAACGTATGGCACCTCCATCAGCACACGTTCGGCTTGGTGACGTCTCTCAAACTCTTGATCCAGTTGAGGCCGAGGGAGATTTCCGTCAGTACGACAGCATGGCGACGGTGATGATGAAGTTACCAGCGCTGGGCTTCACCTAAGCACTACGACGATATGACCGAGGTGTGTAACTGTGGAGGGGGGCACCGCACACGGCTAAGAGAGACTTGTGTGTCCTTTTGGGTGCCCCCCTCCCACATATATAAAGGGGGGCGGAGGAGGAGGCCGACCTAAGGGGGGGGGCGCCATGGGGAGTCCAACTAGGATTCCCAATCCTAGTTGGAGTCCCCTTCCATCCAAGAGAGGGAGAAGGAGGGAAGGAGGAAGAAGGGAGAAGGAAGAGGGGGCGCCGCTCCCTTCCCTAGTCCAATTCTGACTGGCCATGGGGGGGGGAGCAGCCTCCCTTGTGGCCCTCCTCTCCTTTCCACTAAGGCCCATGAAGGCCCATGAACTTCCCGTGGGGGGGTTCAGTAACCCGGTACTCCAAAACGACCCGAACCATTCCGGTGTCTGGATGCAACCTTCCAATATATGAATCTTTATGTCTTGACCATTTCGAGACTCCTCGTCACGTCCATGATCTCATCCGGGACTTCGAACAATCTTCGGTCATCAAATCACATGACTCATAACACAAATCATCATCGAGCGTTAAGTGTGCGGACCCTACGGGTTCGAGAATTATGTAGACATGACTGAGACACATCTCCGGTCAATAACCAATAGCGGAACCTGGATGCTCATATTGGCTCCTACACATTCTACGAAGATCTTTATCGGTCAAACCGCATAACAACATACGTTGTTCCCTTTGTCATCGGTATGTTACTTGCCCGAGATTCGATCGTGGTATCATCATACCTAGTTCAATCTCGTTACTGGCAAGTCTCTTTACTCGTTCCGTAATGCATCATCCTGTAACTAACTCATTAGTCACATTGCTTGCAAGGCTTATAGTGATGTGCATTACCGAGAGGGCCCAGAGATACCTCTCCGATACACGGAGTGACAAATCCTAATCTCGATCTATGCCAACTCAACAAACACCATCGGAGACACCTGTAGAGCATCTTTATGATCACCCAGTTACGTTGTGACGTTTGATAGCACATAAGGTGTTCTTCTGGTATTCGGGAGTTGCATAATCTCATAGTCAGAGGAACATGTATAAGTCATGAAGAAAGCAATAGCAATAAAACTAAATGATCATTATGCTAAGCTAATAGATGGGTCTTGTCCATCACATCATTCTCTAATGATGTGATCCCATTCATCAAATGACAACACATGTCTATGGTTAGGAAACTGAACCATCTTTGATTAACGAGCTAGTCAAGTACATGCATACTAGGGACACTCTGTTTTGTCTATGTATTCACGCATGTACTAAGTTTCCGGTTAATACAATTCTAGCATGAATAATAAACATTTATCATGATATTAGGAAATATAAATAACAACTTTATTATTGCCTCTGGGTCATATTTCCTTATCCTACCTATATGCGGTATTACCCTACCGTCCTAAGTAAATTTGCATGTGCCACCTCTAAAAACTTCTAAATAAATATCGTTTTTGTGTGCCTGGATCATTCATGGAACGACAGGAGGTGGTCGGTATTTTCCATGCTAAGCGGGTTATTCTCAGGTCGAGTGTTTATTCACTCGCCATCGCACGAGAAAAGGGTGATAATTGGGATGCCCAGTCCCAAACTGCTAACTGAAAAAGAGTTAATCTCTCAAATAATCAAACAAAAACTCCCAATGGAGTCCAAACCTTTACTTTTATCGCTTGGGAACCGCCATTAGCGTGCTTAGCATGGAAGATATTGATAAATGATGGTCGTGAAGTAAATGAGAAGGGTGCATGTCACAAAATATCATTTACCTCTGCTTTAAAAACTTGAGCTCCGGCACCTCAGCAAATCATTGCTTCCCTCTACGAAGGGACTATCTATTTACTTTTATGTTGTGTCATCACCTTCTAAAACAAGCACTAGAACCTGAGAGCACAACTATAATGACTTATGCATTGTGTGTAGCTAATGTTGGGTGCATCATGACTGGATCTTTTCTATCATGAATTACAATGTTTAGTCGCTGCTTGAACTTTGGAGGTGCTCTGCATTTATGTCTTGCGGTCTCAGAAAGGGCTAGCGAGATACCACTATTGTCATATTATATCATGGTTGTTTTGACAACGTGTTGCCGTTTGAGATATCTTATTATTGCTCGCTAGATGATTATGTCATTGATATAAATCATTATAATCTTTAAGAGTTATTGTCGGCCTGGTTAGTTATAATGTTGGCTGAAAACCTGGGTACTATTTAAGCCTATTTATGCAAACAAGAGCAAAAGAGTTCGTAAAAGGTTTTCTTTTTCACTTTCAGTTTATCAACTGAATTGCTTGAGGACAAGCAAAGGTTTAAGTTTGGGGGAGTTGATACGTCTCCAACGTATCTACTTTTCCTAACGCTTTTCCTCTTGTTTTGGACTCTAATTTGCATGATTTGAATGAAACAAACCCCGGACTAACGCTGTTTTCAGCAGAACTACCATTGTGTTGTTTTTGCGCAGGCAAATAGAAGTTCTCAGAATGGAACGAAACTTTGTGAGGAATTTTTATACAATATATAAGAATTTCTGGAGCCAAGACCTACCGGAGAGGGGCCCCTAGGTGGGCACGCCCCCTCTCCTGGCGCGCCCAAGTGGGTTGTCCCCACCTGGTGGCCCCGCAGACCTTGAAACCAACGCTATAAAATCCTATTTTTCCAAAAAAATGAGGGAGAAAGAATTATCGCGATCCACGAGACGGAGCCGCCGCCAAGCCCTATTCTTCCTCGTGTGGGCAGATCTGGAGTCCGTTTTGGGCTCCGGAGAGAGGGATCTTCGTTCTTCGTCATCACCAGCCCTTCTCCATCGCCTATTCCATGATGCTCCCCACCGGGAGTGAGTAATTCCTTCGTAGGCTCGCTGGTCGGTGAGGAGTTGGATGAGATTCATCATATTTGTTAGGGCTTGATCCCTAGTATCCACTATGTTCTAAGATTGGTGTTGCTATGACTTTGCCATGCTTAATGCTTGTCACTTTGGGCCCGGGTGTCGGTGTCAAAACCGACAGATCTCGAGTAGGGGGTCCCGAACTATGCGTCTAAGGATCGAAGGTAATAGGAGGCAGGGGACACAATATTTACCCAGGTTCGGGCCCTCTCGATGGAGGTAATACCCTACTTCCTGCTTGATTGACTTTGATGAGTATAGGGGTTACAAGAGTTGATCTACCTCGAGATCGTGATGGCTAAACCCTAGATGTCTAGCCTGTATGATTATGATTGCCTCTACGGACTAAACCCTCCGGTTTATATAGACACCGGAGGGGGCTAGGGTTACACAGAGTCAGTTTACAGAGAAAGGAATCTTCATATCTGCACGCCAAGCTTGTCTTCCACGCCAAGGAGAGTCCCATACGGACACGGGGGAAAGCCTTCCATCTTGTATCTTTACGACCCATGAGACCGGCCCATGTCACATAGTCCGGACGCCTGAGGACCCCGTAATCCAGGACTCCCTCAGTAGCCCCTGAACCTGGCTTTAATGACGATGTATCCGGCGCGCAGATTGTCTTCGGCATTGCAAGGCGGGTTCCTCCTCTGAACACTTCAAAGCAGTTCTCCGAACAAGAGATCTATATCCGGCTCTGTTCAATAGGTTAACATTACAACCATAAATGCATAATACTTAGAATATATCCATTAACGGCCCTTTCCAGCGGAACGCCACGTTCAGCTCTGCTATTATCTCGAACCATTTTTTGGGCCTCCCGCTTCGCGTTTCAATACGCGACTTCTACTGACACATCTTGTCAAAGCAGAGATCATGTCCCCTCATCGCGGGATTCTCACTAATACAGGTTTGGGTAATCCAACCGTGTCGTTCGCATGACCCCTTGGGAACAAGCGAGTTTTAAGGCTTGAGGGAGGGGGGCGCTTGATATTCGCAGTCCATATAAGTGGATATAATCCAACTCTCTCCCCCCACATCTCATTCCCCTTCTGCCTTCCCATCTTCGAGCTCCAGCACCCAAGTTCCATGCTTTTCCCTCATTTGCAACCCCTCCGACTATGGCTGGCTCTCAAGGCAAGTGGATGGCCTCCTCCGTCACGGAGGAGAACATCAAGGAGCTGCGGGACGCAAGATATCTAATCGCGGAAATCCGGAGCAGGTCATTCCTATTCCGGAGCCCGGCGAACGGGTGGTGTTCATCCCCCACTTCCTCCGCGGGCTCGGATTCGCCCTCCACCCCTTCGTGAGGGGACTCATGTTCTACTACGGGCTGGATTTTCATGATCTGGCCCCAAATTCGTTCCTCCACATCTCGGCGTTCATCATCGTGTGAGAAGCCTTCCTCTGTGTCCCTTCACATTTTGGCTTATGGCTCAAGATTTTTAACGTGAAGCCAAAGGTGGTCGACGGGCAACACGCGAAGTGCGGTGGTGCCATGGTGAGAAAGCTCCCCAAAGCCAATTGGCGAAAGGGAGTCTTTGTGGACACTGTCAAGATAGGGCAACAAGAATGGTTCTATATCATAGAGCCCCGCGGCTCTAAGTGGGCAGCCGCTCCAGCTTTTAGATCCCCCCCCCCCCCCGCTGAGACTCACATCCTGGAACGACAAGGGTCCGGACTGGGGGTCGGCCTCTGAGGTGATGTTGTTGCAGAAACGCGTCCAGAGCATGATAACGAAGGACATTACCCTAGCCGACGTAATCCAAGTGATGCTGATCCGTTGAGCACTTCCCTACCTGCGGCGGTCCCTCAAGATGTGGGAGTTCAATCCGGAAGGGCCACGGACCCTACAACGGTTCTACGGCACAACACATAAGGGGATCTAGATGCTGCTTTTTAAGAAGTAGAAGACGTGGCCAAAGTCATCAGACGACACCAGCCTCGACTGTAACCATCCGGCCTCTGAGGTAAATTCCAAACCTCCGAACATTAGTAGGTTCGTTGCTCCAAAGGAGAGGTATTTGAGTAATCCATCACTCGACAGGTCTGGACCAAGAAGGCAGAGCAGATCCGATGTCCGGCTCCGCTCCCCGAAGATCCAGCCAATCCTCTACTAATGAGGATGCTGGTCCCGGCGCCATACCGGTAGAAGAAGAAGAAGAAGAAGAAGAAGAAGAAGAAGAAGAAGAAGAAGAAGAAGAAGAAGAAGAAGAAGAAGAAGAAGAAGAAGAAGAAGAAGAAGAAGAAGAAGAAGAAGAAGAAGAAGAAGAAGAAGAAGAAGAAGAAGAAGAAGAAGAAGAAGAAGAAGAAGAAGAAGAAGAAGAAGAAGAAGAAGAAGAAGAAGAAGAAGAAGAAGAAGAGGAAGAAGAAGAAGAAGAAGAAGAAGAAGAAGAAGAAGAAGAAGAAGAAGAAGAAGAAGAAGAAGAAGAAGAAGAAGAAGAAGAAGAAGAAGAAGAAGAAGAAGAAGAAGAAGAAAGAGGAGGGAACTTCTGATGCAGTGTCCGGAGAAGTCGATGCCCAATCTTATCACGAGGACGACAACGACGAGGAGGAAGAGGAGGAGGGAGAAGAAGATCCTCCCCGCGAGGGAAAGCAGAGGGCGGCCTCGGAAGACCTTGATGCTGAAGCCTCCAAGAGGGATAAAATCACCCTCCCCGATGACTCAGGTTCAGATGGTGAGGCCATCCCGAAGCATCGTTGCCGGGCCAAACCCCAAGCCGATTCGTAAGTAGTTTGGGATTCTTCACACTCGCCCAACCTTTATGAATTGTGATGATAACTCTAAGTTCTATATTTTTAGTCTGGCCCATAGTATCCCCCAGCTATCCTCATCCTTAGGGGATCTGCTGCCGGAGATGATTGAGAGCGAGTCGCCGTCCCCTGCTTCCCCGCTATCTAAGGTGGATGACTGCTACCTCTTGAGCAGTGCGTTGGATTTCCTTGAAGAGGAAAGGGTGATGCAGCACAGTAGCGTAAGTATTTCCCTCAGTTTTTGAGAACCAAGGTATCAATCCAGTAGGAGGCTACACGCGAGTCCCTCGTACCTACACAAAACAAATAACTCCCCGCAACCAACGCGATAAGGTGTTGTCAATCCCTTCACGGTCACTTACGAGAGTGAGATCTGATAAATATGATAGGATACTATTTTTGGTATTTTTGTGATAAAGATGCAAAGTAAAATAAAAGCAAAATAAAAAGCAAAGGAAATAACTAAGTATTGGAAATATGATGAAGATAGACCCGGGGGCCATATGTTTCACTAGTGGCTTCTCTCAAGAGCATAAGTATTTTACGGTGGGTGAACGAATTACTGTTGAGCAATTGACATAATTGAGCATATTATGAGAGTATCTAGGTATGATCATGTATATAGGCATCACGTCCGAGACAAGTAGACCGACTCCTGCCTGCATCTACTACTATTACTCCACTCATAGACCGCTATCCATCATGCATCTAGAGTATTAAGTTCAAGAAAACAGAGTAACGCCTTAAGCAAGATGACATGATGTAGAGGTATAAATTCATGCAATATGATAAAAACTCCATCTTTTTATCCTCGATGGCAACAATATAACACGTGCCTAGTTGCCCCTACTGTCACTGGGAAAGGACACCGCAAGATTGAACCCAAAGCTAAGCACTTGTCCCATTGCAAGAAGAACCAATCTAGTAGGCCAAACCAAACTGATAATTCGAAGAGACTTGCAAAGATAACCAATCATACATAAAAGAATTCGGAGAAGATTCAAATATTGTTCATAGATAATCTTGATCATAAACCCACAATTCATCAGTCTCAACAAACACACCGCAAAAAGAAGATTACATTGAATAGATCTCCACAAGAGAGGGGAGAACATTGTATTTAGATCCAAAAAGAGAAGAAGCCATCTAGCTACTAACTATGGACCCGAAGGTCAGAGGTAAACTACTCACACTTCATCGGAGAGGCTATGGTGTTGATGTAGAAGCCCTCCGTGATGGATGCCCCCTCGTGAGCTCTGAAGAGGCCCCAAGATGGGATCTCGTGGAGTGCGAGAAGGTTGCGGCGGTGGAATTAGGTTTTGGCTCCGTGTCGATCGTTTGAAGTGCGTAGGTATATATAGGAGGAAGAATGCGTGGGTGGAGCAAGAGGGCCCACGAGGGTGGAGGCACGCATACAGGGGGTGGGCGCGCCCCACTACCTCATGCCTTCCTCTTTTCTTTCTTAACATAGGGTCCAAGTCTCCTGGATCATATTCGGTGAGAAAATCACGTTCCCGAAGGTTTCATTCCGTTTGGACTCCGTTTGATATTCCTTTTCTGCAATAGGCAAAAAACAACAATTCTGGGATGGGCCTCCGGTTAATAGGTTATTCCCAAAAATAATATAAAAGTGGATAATAAAGCCCGTTAATGTCCAAAACAATAGATAATATAGCATGAAGCAATAAAAAATTATAGATACGTTGGAGACGTATCAATGACCCTGAGGTGTCATCCCATAGGCCCTCTCCGGGCCTCTAAGAGACACGCGCGGGGGGAGGGGGGGGGCGATTTAACGACGCCTGAGGATAATACCTCGGCTGCCGAAGGACTGAGGGGTACGACACCCACGAAGGACGGCGACGGGGGCCCCGGTCAATCCGACCCCCAGCCGCATACTACTCTGGAGACCCATAAGGCTCCGGAGCCTAATCGGCGACCCCCCACCGAGGAGGGGGGTGCGGCGACCTTCGCTAATCCGGAGGCGCTGAATTCCATGGTGGACGCACTGCAAGGTGCATCCATCTCGGAGGAGCACCGCATCCTAATGGGTGCGGTGGCTGAGAAGATTCAGTCCGCCATAAGCGGGCTGAACGAAGCCTTTTCCAGCCTGCTGGCAGGCTTCGAGGTAAGCAAGGTAATAATTTTGTTTTTTGGCTTTATGAAAAATATGCCTGTAGATAGATAGTAGCCCCTGAGACTCTGTTCGGTTCTTTAAAAAAAACGAGCAGATGATCAATAACTAGTTGTCAGATGGTAGCACGCTTGTATCTGAACAATCATAGGCTTCTCTGCTAGCGGCGACTGCCCAGCGGAAGTTTCCGATCTCCAACGGAAACTGGCACGGGCCGATGAGGACCTAGTCCTTGTTAACACGCGGCTCGACCAGGCGCGAGGTATGAAATGCATCTTTACTGTATGCCTATGTATGTCCATGTTTTGCGGAAGTTCATGAGCTGAAATGCGCGTATTTATACAGATGGCGCCGCCGCGGTGGAGACCCTCAGGGGTGAGCTTGCCCAAGCCAAGGAGCAGGCAAGGGTAAGCAAAGCGGCTGCTGATAAAACAGCTATGGACTTAACGGCCGAACAAGCTCCTCGGCGCCGTTTTGAGGAACGGGTGACCGAGATGGAGCAGAAGCTGAAGGACACTGCCGCTAAGTGCGAGTCCTTAGAAAAGGAAAATAAGCTGAAGGAGACCGAGCTCGCCAAGGCCCTTCAAGAAGCTTTGGAGGCGCGACCCGAATCCCGCGCAGCGCGTGAGGAAATCCGTCAAGCCGGACAGATAGCGGCTGGTAAGCCCTTTCTTTTATAGGATAAATTTGGGGACCGGAAGTATGCCTTACTTAATCGACTATGGAGTTCTTGAGACGTATATGCGGGTATGCCGAAGAGTGCTATGGATGCCGCCCAAGTCTTCCAGGCCCAGGAAGGGCATGCGACGGAGAAGCTTTTCTGGTCACAGTTTGCGGGGCAGGAGCGTCCCGTACTACTAAATGACCAGATGGCACAATGGGCGGAGCTATAGAAGATGTCCAGCGCGGCCATGAAGGACGTCATAGTCCGGTTGTGGCCAGCCAAAGCCATTCCGGACAGCTACTTCGGCCTTGTGCGGCGTATTGTCGATGCGCTGCCCCGAATTGACGCCGTTAATAGGTGGTCTTGTATAGAAGGGGCCCGAATGGCCTTCGCCCGTGTCAAGATGCACCGCAGGAAGATGAAGGCTGAAAAGGTGGCAGTCGAGGGTCCGCCCGAAAGCAAGGACCACCGCACATCGGAGCGCTATTTTGAGGAAGTTCTCAAGGGTGCCCGCCTTGTAGAAGGCCAATGCTCTAAAGATGTAGTGTTCGAATGAACAAGTCTGAACCGTTTGGGAGTTTGTATCATGAACTAAGTCTTTTGTATATGTTTCTCCTTGTATGAAGAGTTTATCCTCCTGTTTGGCCATTTTATATTTGAGAGTTCCCAATCGTCGGCTTCAACCCCCTTGTAGATACTACTGGGGTGTTCGGAATTGCACATGACAACACTTAACCCAACGTCTTGGTCCGTGAAGGAGGTGTCAGTGCGGTGAACCAGGCAATCAGAATATGTGGTTTTATTGCTCTCACTTAGTCGTAGGAGTTTGACGATGGGTCTACAAAGTAGTCCCTGGTATGTATGCGGCTATCCTAATTTGAATGCGTTGCATAGGTGACCGGAGAACGGTCCTTTGTGTAATACGGAAGAAATTGCTAAAGATTTTGATAAGTCACCGAGTGGCTGACCGGCTCTCGCCGCATCATGACAAACAGTTTTCAGCTTTCTCTACTGAGGTGCTTAATCGGACGAACCAGAAACACAATCGCAGTAGTTCTCTCTTTACTACCCTAGCCGATCAGATGGAACGTAAGGTAGAAAACACAGGAGCCGGGCAACCCAACTATTGACCAAAGACATGATTCGGAGCCGATGCATATAATGCCGAGCTCGGGACGCCGAGTTGCGCCAGAAAGCTGTTTTGGACTTTTTGGTTGGCAACACATGTGTTGCCATATAGAGCCCCTAGCAGTTTTTGCCGAGGTGTGTGCGTTATGCAACTTGAAGGGACGAGATAAAGTCTATAAATGAAGAAGATACCGAGGAAGAATTTGCTTCACTGAAATCTGATTGATAGGTCAAAATGTAGTATTACAGAGGGTACCATAATTACCAAGGCTATTTTACATGCCGGGGGTCTTAAGGCTAAAGAAAAAAGCTCTATACAGGTTCTCTGAGCGAAGTTATGATTTACAAGATCCTTCGCACTTTCCTGCCGCACGTCTGCGCTGCTTTCGCCTGTGGTAAAAGATGAGAAATAAGTAAAAACGAGGGGGACCATATAGGGTCAAACCATACTATAGGCCTGTCCATATGTTGCCTCCGCTGATGCCCAAGGTACTTTGGGTGCGTAATTGTGCACACGTGGTACAAATCTTGCTGAAGTACGTGGCAGTCGACTGAGGTGAAACTGCTAATCCGACCCAGGGATTGCCGGGCTGCCCGTATGCCGTACTGTCCGACCTTGCGTAATAAAGTCCGGCGGCTTGATAGACGATGAGGTGTGCGTCTTGACAGGGCCGCTTTGTACTTCGGCCGCGATGGTCGAGGTGTGCTCCTCTGTACTGAGGGAGCGCTCCATGTTTCCATTGATTGTAATGACACCACGGGGACCGGGCATCTTAAGCTTTAGATAGGCGTAGTGTGGGACCGCGTTAAAGTGGGCAAAAGCGGTTCGGCCGAGCAATGCATGATAACCACTGCGGAATGGGACGAAATCGAAGATCAAGTCTTCACTTCGGAAGTTGTCTGGCGAACCGAAGACGACTTCGAACGTGATTGAGCCCGTGGAGCAGGCCTCTACACCAGGTATTACTCCTTTAAAGGTAGTTTTAGTGGGCTTGAATCTTGACGGATCGATGCCCATTTTGCGGACAATGTCTTGGTAAAGTAGATTGAGACTGCTGCCACCGTCCATGAGGACTCGCGTGAGGTGGAATTTGTCAATGATTGGGTCGAGGACCAGAGCTGCCAAACCTCCATGACGGATACTGGTTGGGTGGTCCTTTCGATCGAAGGTGATTGGATAAGACGACCATGGGTTGAATTTTGGGGCGACCGGCTCTAAAGGGTAGACATCCCGTAGTGCGCGCTTGCATTCCCTCTCTGGGATATGCGTGACATATATCATGTTCACTGTCTTTACCTTGGGGGGGGGGGATTGCTTCTGTCCCCCTATGTTCGGTTGACGAGGCTCTTGGTCATCATCTTCGTTGGGGGACCCTTTACCCTTGTGTTCAGCGTGGAGTTTGCCGGCCTGTTTAAAGACCCAACAATTTCTGTTGGTGTGATTAGCGGGCTTATCAGGGGTGCCATGAATCTGGCAAGGCCGATCAAGTATTCTCTCTAAGCTGGATGGGCCATCTCTGTTTGCCTTGAATGGCTTCTTTCGTTGACCGAGTTTGGAACCACTGAATCCGGCGTTGACCGCCGTATCCTAGGTTTCTTCATTGCTGTTTCGACGTTTGTGCTTGTTGCGTCGTGGCTTGCCGTTGCCGTCCCTGGGTTCAGAGGTGCCAGGGTCGCTGGTGCTATTGCTTCTACGAGCAAGCTAGCTATCCTCTCCCATGCAAAAGCGGGTCATAAGTGCGGTGAGGGCTGCCATGGATTTCAGTTTTTCTTAACCAAGGTGTCAAGTGAGCCACTCATCTCAGATGCTATGCTTGAAGGCCATGAGGGCTTCGGGGTCCGTATAATCCGCATTCTAGTTCTTTTTTATGAGGAACCTGGTCCAGAGCTGCCGGACCGATTCCCCGGGTTGCTAGATTATGTGACTAAGGTCATCGACGTCTGGGGGCCAAACATAGGTGCCTTGGAAGTTGTCTCGAAATGCGTCTTCCAAGTCTTCCCAACTACCAATAGAGTTTTCTGGTAGGCTGTTCAGCCAGTGCCGTGCTGGCCCCTTGAGTTTTAGGGGGAGATATTTGATGGCATGTAGATCATCACCGCGTGCCATGTGAATGTGGAGAAGAAAATCTTCAATCCATACTACGGGATCTATTGTGCCATCGTATGATTCGATGTTGACGGGTTTAAACCCTTCTGGGAACTGGTGCTCCATTACCTCATCGGTGAAGCATTGGGGGTGTGCGGCGCCTCTGTATCTGGCAACATCACGCGTAGTTCGGATGAAGTCCGTATGCGGTTTTTGGCCCGAGCGTGGTTGTGCTTGTCGCGCCGGGCTTGATAGCCGTCCTCACACACCAGGGCGCGCCCCCGCGATCCGTATATTGATCTTGTCTGACCTGCTCTATTTTCCAGGTCTTGTCGTAGGTCATATGTGTATCCCCAAGCTATTGTTTCTCTGCTTTTACGGCGAGGTGGCACGGGCTGGTGTTCGTCTTGAGTTGCCGCTTTGTCCCGGCCATGTGCTGGTCGATCAGGTCCGTTAGCCGTGTTACGGGCGGGTGGTACGGGCTCCAGCGCCTTCTCGTCAAATTGGGGTAGCAGCTTACGCTTCGGGCAACTTTTTGTTGGGTGTTCAAGGCCGTATTCTTCGGCTGCCACGACATTTGTCCATCTGTCGTTGAGCAGATCTTGGTCAGCTTGAAGCTGCTGTTGCTTCTTTTTAGGTCTCTTGCCATGGTTATTAGCCGGTGCTTAAAGCGCTCTTGTTCTAGGGGTTCCTCTGGTACGATGAAATCTTCGTCGCCGAGGCTCACCTCGTCCTCGGAGAGTGGTGGATAGTTGCTATCCTCCGAGTCTTTGTTCCTTGCTTGCTCGTCAGGGTCAACTTGCCCGTCCTCCCGATCATCTTGTTCGGATGTTGGTTCAATGTGGTCTTCTTTATCTTCGGCGTTCTCCGGAGTATCGTTGTCTCCGGTGCCGGTTTTGCTGTCCTTTCCGCGATGCGATTTAGAGCGGCGCCGCTGACATCGACGCTTCGGTGGTATGTCAGGAGGTTCGTCCTCGACTGGGTCCTCCACTTTATCACCGTCACCTTCTTTAGGTGTGTCCACTATGTACACGTCGTACGAGGAAGTGGCCGTCCATCATCCGGTGAACGGCGGGTTTCGGGCCTGCTCCTCCCCGGCATTGTCGTCCATACCGTCGATGTCTTCAGAGGCGTAATCAAGCATGTCGGTTAGATCCTCGACAGTGGCTATAAAGTGGGTGGTGGGTGGGAAGCAAAGTTCCCTATTTCCAGCCCCTAGTCCGGGTTGGGCGCAATTAGGAAGCGGCTCCTATGTGATGGCGAGGGACCGCATTAAGTCCAGAGCCTCGTTTATGAGCAAGGTTTGTGCGGGGACCGGAGTTCCCTGGCCGAGCCCGCATGATGCGGGCTGCAAGGGCCCGGGGCTAGTGTTTGGAAAAGAGTCCGGCTTTATGATGAGTGTTGGTGACACTATTCCCTCTGGTTCTCCCATGTTGAGCTCTGCAACCGCAGAGAGTCCGGCGGGCTCTAGTCTCCCGTCTTCGGACCTGATGACACGCTACGGATCTAAGGCCGGAGCGGTGGTTGGAGCCGCTAACCCTTGGAAGATCAAGTCCCCTCTGATATCAGCGACGTAATTCAGATTTCCGAAACTGATCTGATGAGCAGGGGCGTAGCTATCGATCTGTTCCAGGCGGCCAACGGACTTGGCACGCAGTGCGAAGCCGCCGAATACAAAGATCTGGCCGGGGAGAAATTCCCGACAGCACTATTGTAGATGATCGATGGAGCCATCGAGCCTTTCGATGACGGCACAATGGAACTCTCAGTGAAAGCACCAATGTCGGTGTCAAAAGCGGCAGACCTCGGGTAGGGGGTCCCGAACTATGCGTCTAAGGATCGAAGGTAATAGGAGGCAGGGGACACAATGTTTACCCAGGTTCGGGCCCTCTCGATGGAGGTAATGCCCTACTTCCTGCTTGATTGACTTTGATGAGTATAGGGGTTACAAGAGTTGATCTACCTCGAGACCATGATGGCTAAACCCTAGATGTCTAGCATGTATGATTATGATTGCCTCTACGGACTAAACCCTCTGGTTTACATAGACACCGGAGGGGGCTAGAGTTACACAAAGTCGGTTTACAGAGAAAGGAATCTTCATATCCACATGCCAAGCTTGCCTTCCACGCCAAGGAGAGTCCCATCCAGACATGGGGGAAAGCCTTCCATCTTGTATCTTTACGGCCCTTGAGTATGGCCCATGTCACATAGTTCGGACGCCCGAGGACCCCGTAATCCAGGACTCCCTCACCGGGTGCCATGATTTCGGATCTAAACCATTTATGTTATCATCATTATATCCATGTTCTAGATCCGATCTTGCAAGTTATAGTCACCTACTACGTGTTACGATCCGGCAACCCCGTAGTGACAATAACCGGGACCACCCCCGGTGATGACCGTAGTTTGAGGAGTTCATGTATTCACTATGTGTTAATGCTTTGTTCTGGTTCTCTATTAAAAGGAGGCCTTAGTATCCCTTAGTTTCCAATATGGACCCCGCTGCCACGGGAGGGTAGGACAAAAGATGTCATGCAAGTTCTTTCCATAAGCACTTATGACTATTTACGGAATACATACCTACATTATATTGACGAACTGGAGCTAGTGCCGTAACGCCCTAGGTTATAACTGTCCCATGATGAATATCATCCAACAAGTCACCGATCCAATGCCTACGAATTTATCTTATATTGTTTCCACTAAGTTACTGCTGCTATCATCACTGTTACACTTGCTACAAAATACTGCTATCATTGTTACTGTTACTGTTGCTGCTGTCACTTCTATCAAAACTATAAACCTACTTTGCTACTGATCACTTTGCTATAGATAATTAATCTCCAGGTGTGGTTGAATTGACAACTCAACTGCTAATACCTTCAAATATTCTTTGGCTCCCCATATGTCAAATCTATAAATTTGGATTGAATACTCTACCCTCGAAAACTATTGCGATCCCCTATACTTGTGGGTTATCAATGAACTTGATACACTAGATCCATTCTGGATAGCAGTCGATGTGTGGAGTAATAGTAGTAGATGCAGGCAGGAGTCAGTCTACTAATCTTGGACGTGATGCCTATATAATGATCATTGCCTGGATATCGTCATGATTATTTGAAGTTCTATCAATTGCCCAACAGTAATTTGTTTACCCGCCATATGCTATTTTTCTCGAGAGAAGCCACTAGTGAAACCTACGCCCCCGGGTCTCTTCTGTATTATATTAGCCATCGCGATCTATCTTCATGTTCTTTGATTTTCATATCTATTAATCACAAAAATACAAAAATACCTTGTTGCACTTTATTTTATTTTGCGTTTATTCGAGATCTAATTACCCAATCTATCATATTTTTATCCCGTCTACTTGCAAATTTCTGGCGCCGTTACCCGAAAAGGATTGACAACCCCTTTAATACGTCGGGTTGCAAGTATTTGTTATTTGTGTGCAGGTGTCATTCACGTAGTGTTGTGTGGTTCTGCTACTGGTTCGATAACCTTGGTCTCATCATTGAGGGAAATACCTACCGTAGCTGTGCTGCATCATCCCTTCCTCTTTGGGGAAATACCGACGTAGTTCAAGCCTGTCAGATTTCGGGTTCCGGCAGACCCTTGAGGTTCGAACACTGGGGTGCGCGCAGAGATCCAACCCTCCACCGTCTCGCACCAGCCGAATCGCTGGGACCTAAACTACTAAACGGAACAGCACAAGAGACACGAGATTTATACTGGTTCAGGCCACCATTGTGGTGTAATACCCTACTCCAGTGTGTGGTGTGGTGGATTGCCTCTTGGGCTGATGAGGAACAATACAAGGAGGAACAGCCTCGCGAGGTGCATTCTTGGCGGGTGCGATGAACTGCTAGGCGGGGTTCGATTGCTCTAGCTCTTGGTTTCTTGATGAGATTCGGATCCCCATACAGGGGTGGCTACTCCTATATATGGCGAAGGCCCAGGCCTCTTCCCAAATATTGGCGGGAAAGGCACCAACAATTGGCCATTTGAAGGGAACAACGGGTACCCTTATCCTGACTAAAGTTGGTTCTACTTTGCCAAAGGCTCTGGTGATAGCCTGCTTGGGCTCCACAATGACTCCCTTCCGGCCGTTGGGCTGGTCTTGAATCTTGTTGCACGAAGCGGATGCCTTTGCTTGATGCTCTCGCTGCGCTTGCTCCCTTTGCACCAAAGAGGAAGGGAGGACACTGCTTGGCTGGCGCCCGCCTGGCGCCCTTGGTAAATCATGGCTTGCGTCCACGGGCACCTCGCGAGGTACCCGCCTTGAACTCTCTACCTCATGAGCCAGCTGGCGAGGCCGTGCACGAGAAGCTCCTTGTCGTCCGCCCGTGAGGCTTGGCCCCTCGCGAGGTCTTGAGCTTGCGTTGATGAAGATGGGCCATCTGGGCCTCCTTTGAGCCACGCCGCGAGCGAGCAAGTCTGGGGACCCCGTTCCCGAGCGCCGTGATAGCCCGGGCCCCGACACGCTGAACTTGGTGAAGCGAGAGGCGAAAGGGCAAGTGTGAAGCGTCGCGGGCCCTAACAGCCTGCTGACCTTAGGCGGCAGCGTGGCGGTTGATTGGACAGCGTCGCCTTTGCTTCCCCACGATGCCTTGGTAACCACCCGGATTCGACAAGTCCCGCATGCGAGTCGGTCATGATTACGGTGATCGTGGAGGCCGACGGTTGGCCTTCGCTGGCTATAAGTCTTGAGCAGCGCGGCCTTCCAGTCTATCCTTTCTTGTCTCTCCTTCTTCTCCATGGCTCCACCAAGGAAGTTCTCGGCCGCGAGAGAAGGGAAGGGCCGTCAGTCGAGTCTTCCTCTCCTCCGCCTAAGCGTGGTGAGTCGCCCTCGCAAGCATCCGTGGCCTCCACGGCGCTCCCCAGCGATCGTGGGGAGGCTCTCAGCGTGGCGAGGCGGCTGGCCATGGTCGGGCGTGCCCGCCGCGCGTCCCCGAGGCCGCGCCTCCATCTCTTGAAGCGCTGCGGAGTTCATGGTGTGGGCGGAGGAGCCGTCCGGCGTCCGGCTTCAGCTCCCGCGCTTCCTCCTGTGTGAGCTCCCATCTGGCGCCCTTGGCGGTCTCTGGCTCCAGACGGATGGCTGCTGCAGCCGGGCTTCGTGGGCTTCTCTGGAGGTCTCTGCTCTGAGGAACCTGTTCTGACCAGCGGTGGCGGGGCGTTCGTTCGCGCGCGTGGTCTTCGCCGCGGTGCTCCTGCACTTCAAATCGGCAGCAGCGCCACCCTCTCGTGAGGTGTTGGGAAAACAGTCACCGCATGGGGTGCTGCCACGAAGGCGGCGACCGGCGGGACTCAGCCCGGCGTGGATGGAAGAGCGCTGGCGGCGGTGGCGATGCTCGTGACTCCTCACGCTTCACCAGCCCTTCTTGGTGGTGATTCTTCCGGCAATGACGCGGCCAGCCCCCACGCCGCCGCGCTGCTTGGGGGTGGCAGCGGGTCCGCTTCGCCGCGCGCCCGGTGAAGCGAGAGAGTCCGCTGAGCTCGGAGGCGGCTCGAGCCTTCCAAGAGGGCGGCGCAGGCGTGCTTCACCTGCTTTGTCCTTTTCCTTTCTTTTCTCCTGCGCAAAAAGGCAACAATGTGTGGCCCGTGGGCGCGTTTAGGTGCGCCGTTAATTATTGTCTTGCTTTTGTTATCGATCTGTTCCTTTACATTTGTCGCCCATTCGCAAGTGAACTCCAGCCGTGGCATGAGGCGACCGATCCGAGCCCGTGTTCGCGTTGTGCTGCCCGTGGCGCATGGTCGGGAGGGTGCTCGGCTGTGGACCGGGCCGTGAAAACTTGGCGATTGGGGCAGGAGCGCTCGTGGGGGCTCCGAGGCTTACGCCTCGCAAGTCCCCACGCAAGAAAAATCGGCAGGAGGCGAAAAAGATCGAAGAACCACGGACCAAAAGATGGCGATAGTTTGATAAAAACTCCAAATGGGAATAAGTAGTCAACTGCGAGAAAGCAAATGAAAAAGCGCGTCCGGCACCTAGTCTAGTCTTGACGTCTTCTCACCAGTAGCGGAGCTAAGTGCTGCCTGGGCGTGGGAGGCAGCCCGGGGCTGAGGCCGACCTCCTGAGACTCAGGCGTGTACAGCCCCAACTCATTATTACGTGAGAGTGTCACAGGCGGCGAGCTTCACAGCGTTGGCCCTCTTCACGAGCTCGGGCCTTTCTTCAGGAAGCAAGCTTCACAGGCGTTAGCCCTCTTCACGGGCTCGGGCCCTTTCGAGCAGCGACAGCTTCACGGGCATTCGCCTTCTTCACGAGCTCTGGGCCTTTCTCGAAAAAGATGAGCTTCACGGGCATTCGCCTTCTTCATAAACCTTGGGCCTTTCCCAAAAGAATGAGCTTCACGGGCATTCGCCTTCTTCACGAGCACTAGGCCTTTTCCAAAAGAATGAGCTTCACAGGCATTCGCCTTCTTCACGAACCTTTGGGCCTTTTCCAAAAGAATGAGCTTCACGGGCATTCGCCTTCTTCACGAACCTTGGGCCTTTTTAGGTAAAACCTTGGAGGTGCTGGATGTTCCACGCGTTACGTATAGGTACCCCTCTTGAGTCTCAAGCGCCGCGGGCAGGGCTGGAAACATGAACAACCTTGAGCGGGCCCTCCCACATGGGAGAGAGCTTATGCAGTCCCTCCACGGAGAGGACCCGTCGAACACGAGGTCCCCTACCTCGAGAGTTTCAGGGCGGATGTTGTGGCGGTGGTATCACGGAGTGCTGCTGGTACCTTGCCGCTCAT
Source organism: Aegilops longissima (assembly GCA_021605205.1). Taxonomy (NCBI): domain Eukaryota; kingdom Viridiplantae; phylum Streptophyta; class Magnoliopsida; order Poales; family Poaceae; genus Aegilops; species Aegilops longissima. Next base: position 142,205,018 of record CM038676.1, on the reverse strand, counting down.
GGCGCAGCTTCTCGACGGCGCTCCTCCCCCAGCACGAGGGCCATCCCCCGCATGGCGTCCTGCAGCGTTTCATCGAACACCAGGACCCGATCGGATCGACGCTTGACCTCATGAGGGAGGACCGCTTTGGCTCCGTAGACCAGGAAGAAGGGGGTCTCTCCAGTTGGCTTGGTTGCGGTTGTGCGGATGGACCACAACACAGACGGAAGCTCGTCATACCAGCCTCTGCTGCAGGCCTCCAGTTTCTTCTTGAACGTCCTGGTCTTGAGGCCTCTCGGGACCTCTGCGTTGGCCGCTTCGGCTGTCCATTGCTGCGAAGTGCGCCACGGCGTAGCATATCTGCGTCCCAAGGTTAGCGCGATACGTTTTAAAAGGATTCTTGGTGAACTGCAAACCGTTGTCGGTGATGATGCGGTTCGGCACTCCGAACCGGCTCACGATGCCCTTGATGAACTTGACCGCAGAACCAGCGGGGATGGTGCGGACGGCCTCGACTTTGGCCCACTTGGTGAATTTGTCCACGGCGACGTAGAGGTAGCGATAGCCCCCTGGAGCCCAAGGAAAAGGGCCCAGGATGTGCAGCCCCCAGACCGCGAATGGCCAAGTGAGGGGGATGGTTTGCAGACCTCCCTCTTGGCTGGTGGATCGCTTGGCATGGAATTGGCAAGCCTCGCAAGCCTTCACGAGTTCAACAGCGTCCTTGGCCTTGATGGGCCAATAGAAACCGCTGCGGAGCATGCTTGCCGGCGATGGCCCGTGACGGACGAATGGTGCCCACAATCTCCACCATGTATATCTGCGGCAGTTCCTTCCCTGTTCCTGGTGATGCGGTAGCGAGGATCGTCGTTCGGTCATTTCGGTAGAGCTCTCCATCCATGATCTTTGTATGCCGTGGCTTGCCGCGCCCACGCTCTGCCTCCACCTCCTTCTCCGGCAAAGTTCCATGTGTTAAGTAACTCTTGAGCTCCGTGATCCAGCACCCCTCTTGAGGTTCCATCGTTAGGAGCAGGCGTGCTCTTGAGGCTGGGCCACGGGCTGGGGCTCCAGAGGCAGGTGGCTGAGGGAGCTCCACCCGAGGCTGTGCTGTGCTTCATAACAGCGGCAGGGCTGAGGGCTTGAAGAGCCGTTCCTCAAAGACGTCCGGCTCCTGGGGTAACCTCCTGGAGGCTCGTTTGGCGATGTCGTCGGCCTCTTGATTGGTGCCTTGAGGCACGTGCTGCAGCTCAACCCCGAACTGTTTCTCCATCCTGCGGACCTCCAAGGTAGGCCTCCATCTGTTCATCTCTTGGCTCGTACACTTTGTTGGAGAAATTGGCGAGGCTGCGAATCTCCCTTGATGGTAGGCGCTTCACCCCGGGGCAGCGGTAGCCTTGAGACCCTTCTCAGGCCCTCGTATTCTGCTATATTGTTGGAGACCTTCTCGCCCTGCTGAAAGCAGAGCTGCGGCATAGTAGAGCTTGTCTGGCGGGAGATATGAGCACCGCCCAGCCCCAGCATACTGTCTGGAGAACGCCCCATCAAGTACATGACCCAACCTTCTGGCGCTTCGCTTCCTGGGGAGAGGGATCGATCCTCGCCGGCCCTGAGGCTCGGTGCTTCTGTCCATTCGACCACGAAATCTGCCATCACAGCCCCCTTGATGACTCTGGTTGTGCTGAACTCGAGCTGGAATGCTTGCAGCTCAATGTTCCACTCGGTGACCCTTCCGTCCGAGTTGGGGCTCCTGAGCACCCTCTCCAGGGGGTATGCCGAGACAACCTTGATTGGATGACCCTGGAAGTAGTGCCGCAGCTTGCGCGAAGCCACCAACAGCGCGAGGAGGAGCTTCTGCGGCATGGGGTACCGTGCCCTCGCATCCCGTAACACTGTCTTGTGAAGTACACGGGTGTTCGACAAGGCTAGGCGTCGGTGCTGGTGGCGTCTTCGGAAGCTGTGGTGCCTCCGAGGTGTGGCGCCTCGAAGCTGGGTGCTTGGATGGAGGCCTCTCCGCCCTTGGTGTGCTCTGCTGCGATGGCTGATCTTCTTCGTTGCGGTCTTGGCCTGCGAGCTCCTTGATTGGCCTTGCCTTAGCTCGGGTGGCGCCGTGGTCTTGGCTGGCGCTCCTCCCTAACTGCCACCGAGGCTGCGCTAGCAGAGTAGGGAGTGGCGGCGAGGTAAAGTACCAAGGGCTCTGAGGCGTGGGGCCACCATCCTGGAGGGCTGGTCGGTACCTCTTGAGGTCTTGGGCAGCTTTGTCGGCCTCTTGATCCATTGAAGGGCCTTTTTCTTCATCGGTGGAAGAAAGGCAGCGCCCGCTCCCCAATCGGGAGATGAAGCGGCCCAGCGCCGTTCTGGCGCCCGTGAGCTTCTGCATTTCCACGAGGGTCTTTGGTGGGCTCATGTCCTCAACTGCCTTGACCTTTTACAGGTTGGCCTCGATGCCTCGATGGGACACGAGGAAGCCCAGGAGCTTGCGAGGGAACTCAAACACACACTTCTCGGGTTGAGTCGCGAGGCTCACTGCGTTGAGGCTCGGAAGGTTTCTTCAGGTCTTGTATCAAGGTCTTGGCCTCATGAGACTTCACCATGATGTCGTCGGCGTAAGCCTCCACATTCTTCCCGAGCTGTGGGCCCAAGGTGATGTGCATGAGCATTTGGAAGGTTGCCCCAGCTGCGCAGCCAGATAGCATGCATGTATAGCGATACACTCCACACGGGGTTAAGAAGGCCGTCTTTTCCCGTCTTCCACCGCCATCTTGATTTGGTGATACCGGAAAAGCGTCCAAGAAGCATAACAGGTCACACTCGGCGGTGGAATCGATGATCTGGTCGATGCGAGGGAGCGGGAACGGATCCTGCGGGCATGCTTTGTTGAGGTTGGTGAAGTCGACACACATGCGCTCCTTTCCTCCCTTCTTTGGCACTACCACGGGGTTGGCCAGCCAATCCGGGTATCGGACCTCACGAATAACCCCCGCGGCTTCTAGCTTGCGGGTCTCTTGGATGATGAAGGCCTGCTTTTCAGTGGACTGCCTTCTCATATACCTTCACGGGGCGCGCGTTGGGGCACACGTTGAGGTGGTGCTCGATTACGCCCCGTGGGATCCCCGCCAGCTGATCGGGCTCCCAGGCGAACACCTTCTTGTTCGCACGCAGGAACTTGACCAGGGCTTCCTCCTGTTCGGGCTCGAGGTTGGCGCCTATGGTGAAGGTGGCGTTTGTGGACCCGTCCTCGTCGACAGGTATCTGCTTGGTCTCCGCCTTGTCTTGAGTGAACAACTGCTTCTTCTTGGTCGGCGCAGCCCCCTTGGGCTTGAGGGCTTCCGCATCGGCGGGCTGCGCTGCGGCCGCCGTCTTGAGGGCGAACTGGCTTCATGGCGCACCTTCGGTATCCCAGACGCAGTGAGGACGCCGCTGCTCCCGGGCATCTTCATGAGGTTGTACCCCGGGTGGGTTGCGGCCATGAATTTGGCCAATGCTGGATAGCCAAGGATGGCATTGTAGGGGAGGCCGATGGGGGCGATGTCGAAGTCGACCAGTTCCGTGCGGAAGTTGTCGTAGGTGCCGAAGGTCACCGGGAGCCGGATTTGCACCAAGGAGCTGGATGACTCTCCTCCTCGCCGAAAAAAGGCCGGCTGGGCTGCAGCCGCTCCTGGGTTCGCAGAGGAGGTTGAAGGCCTCAGCGAAATGCGTTGAGGCCGACACCGCCGTCGATGAGGGTTCTGGTGACGGCAACCTGGCAGATAGTGGGTGTGCAGAGCATGGGGAGCGCACCGAGCCGGCCGAGTTGGTGGGGTGGTCCCGAGTCGAAGGTCAGCCCGGCCGGCGGCTCCGTCCGACCGAGGAGCCCCTGCAGCGTGGGCGGTGCCGACCGGCGGACGAATGTCTTGACATGGCGGCTGGAAGGCGGCGCTGCGAAGCCGCCAGGGGGCCGCGACGGCCGGAGGAACGGCGCGGCGGGCGGGTGACGAGGAAGCTCGCGGCTCCTCCCGAGGTCGCCGAGGAGCGCGAGGGCGATGCTTGCTGCCCGTTCCCGCCGGGCGGTGGCGGTGTTGACAGCGGCGGTGAGAACGCGAGGGCGCCCGCCGTTGAAGCCGTCCGGCGACATGGGAGGCGAGGTGGCTCGGCACTCAGGCGCGAGCCCGGCAAGCGTCGAACATGGTTGCGGTGGTCGGGAAGAACGAGGCGGCGAAGGCAGATTCTGGCGCACCTACTGGCGTGCCAAATGTCGGTTCGGGTTCAGCAGACCCTTGAGGTTCGAACACTTTGGGGTGCGCGGAGATCAACCCTCCACCGTCTCGCACCACGCCGAATCGCTGGGACCTAAACTACTAAATGGAACAACACAAGAGACACGAGATTTATACTGGTTCAGGCCACCATTGTGGTGTAATACCCTACTCCAGTGTGTGGTGTGGTGGATTGCCTCTTGGGCTGATGAGGAACAATACAAGGAGGAACAGCCTCGCGAGGGTCTGTTCTTGGCGGGTGCGATGAACTGCTAGGTGGGGTTCAGTTGCTCTAGCTACTGGTTTCTTGATGAGGATTCGGATCCCCCCCTCCCTGGGGGTGGCTACTCCTATATATAGGCGAAGGCCCTGGGCCTCTTCCCAAATATTGAGCGGGAAGGGCGCCAACAATTGGCCATTTTGAAGGGGAACATCGGGTACATTTATCCTGACTAAAGTTGGTCCTCGCTTTGCCAAAGGCTCTGGTGATGACGCCTTTGCTTGGGCTCCACAATGACTCCCTTCCAGCCGTTGGGCTCGTCTTGGTCTTGTTGCACCGAAACGGATGCCTTTGCTTGATGCTCTCGCTGCGCTTGCTCCCTTTGCACCAAAGAGGAAGGGAGGACACTGCTGGGCTGGCGCCCGATGGCGCCCTTGGTAAATCATGGCTTGCATCACGGGCACCTCGCGAGGTACCCTGCCTTGAACTCTCCGCCTCCTCATGAGCCAGCCTGACGAGGCCGTGCACGAGAAGCTCCTTGTCGTCCGCCCAGCAATCTGGCCCCTCGCGAGGTCTTGAGCTGCGTTGATGAAGATGGGCCATCTGGGCCTCCTTGAGCCACGCCCGCAGCCGCAGCGAGCAAGTCTGGGACCCCGTTCCTAGAACGCCGACAAAGCCGGATCAGGGGAGCCGAGGTGCCTTATACGTCTCCAACGTATCTATAATTTTTGATTGTTTCATGCTATTATATTATATGTTTTGGATGTTTTATATGCATTAATATGTTATTTTATATTATTGTTGGGACTAACCTATCAACCTAGAGCTCAGTGCCAGTTTCTGTTTTTTCCTTATTTTAGAGTTTTGCAGAAAAGGAATACCAAACAAAGTCCAAACGGAAAGAAATCTTCGTGATGATTTTTCTTGGACCAGAAGACAACCAGGAGACTTGGAGATGAAGTCGGAGGAGCCACGAGCCGGCCACTAGGACGGAGGGCGCGCCGAGGGGGTAGGGCGCGCCCCCACCCTTGTGGCCCCCCCGTGACCCTCCCGACCTAATTCTTTCACCTATATATTCCCAAATATCCCCAAACCACCAGAGGAGTCCACGAAAACACTTTTCCACCGCCGCAACCTTCTGTACCCGTGAGATCCCATCTAGGGACCTTTTCCGGCACCCTGCCAGAGGGGGATTCATTCACAGAGGGCTTCTACATCAACTCTCTTGCCCTTCTGATGAAGCGTGAGTGGTTTACCACAGACCTATGGGTCCATAGCTAGTAGCTAGATGGCTTCTTCTCTCTCTTTGATTCTCAATACCATGTTCTCCTTGGTGTTCTTGGAGATCTATTCGATGTAATACTTTTTTGCCGTGTGTTTGCCGAGATTGGATGAATTATGGATTTATGATCAGTTTATCTATGGATATTATTTGAATCTTCTCTGCATTCTTTTATGCATGATTTGATATATTTGTAATTCTCTTCGAACTATCGGTTTGGTTTGGCCAACTAGATTGGTTTTTCTTGCAATGGGAGAAGTGCTTAGCTTTGGGTTCAATCTTGTGCTGTCCTTTCCCAGTGACAGAAGGGCAGCAAGGCACGTATTGTATTGTTGCCATCGACAATAAAAAGATGGGGTTTTCATCATATTGCTTGAGTTAATTCATCTACATCATGTCATCTTACTTAATGTGTGACTCCATTCTTTATGATTTTAATACTCTAGATGCATGCTGGATAGCGGTCGATGTGTTGAGTAATAGTAGTAGATGCAGAATCGTTTTGGTCTACTTGACACGGCCGTGATGCCTATATTCCTGATCATTTCCTTAGATATCGTCATAGGTTTGCACTTTTCTATCAATTGCTCGGCAGTAATTTGTTCACCCACCATGTTATTTGCTATCTTGAGAGAAGTCTCTAGTGAAACCTTTGGCCCCCGGGTCTATTTTCCATCATATAAGTTTCCGATCTATCATATTAGTTTCCGATCTACTATTTTGCAATCTTTTACTTTCCGATCTATAAACAAAAAATACCAAAAATATTTACTTAACCATTCATCTATCTCTATCAAATCTCACTTTTGCAAGTAACCGTGAAGGGATTGACAACCCCTTTATCGCGTTGGGTGCAAGTTGTTTGATTGTTTGTGCGCGTATTCTGTGATTTGTGCGTTGTCTCCTACTGGATTGATTCCTTGGTTCTCAAACTGAGGGAAATACTTATCTCTTCTTTGCTGCATCACCCTTTCCTCTTCAAGGGAAAAACCAGCGCAAGCTCAAGAAGTAGCAGGAAGAATTTCAGGCGCCGTTGCTGGGGAGATCTTCACCAAGTCAAGACATACCAAGTACCCATCATAAAATCTCATCTCTTCAATTACATTATTCGCCATTCGCCTCTCGTTTTCCTCTCCCCCACTTCTAAAACGATTTTTGAAAATATTTGCCTTTTCTTCGCCCCCCTTCTGTTTGTTTTCTTCGTTTGCTAGATTGGTTTGTTGCTACCATGTCTGAAATTGGGGAGGTTATCGCTGAAAAGGATAGTAGTAACAATGGGAGAAACTTTGATGCTTTTGCTAGTACTAATCCTCATGAAGAATCTACTATCTTGCACACTAAAAAACTTTTCATAGGTAGCGGCAATATTATTGGAAAAAGGGTTATTCAAGATTTCTTTACTTGTGCCGGTGCGTTACCCACATTAGGTGGATCTATTCTCCATAAAACTAGTAGTCTTGCGGATGCTATATCTTTGCTCGTGGTTGAACTTGAAAGACAATTTGTTCATATATGCATCCAGCCATACAAAGGATTTTTCTAGGGTTTTCTCATATTGAGCATTCTTCTGTTAAGCGCGCCGCCACTATATTCCTAGCACATGAGTTTAAATTTATTATGAAAGAAGCTAGTGAAATTTTTGCTCATTATAAAGTAGATGGAGGTCGTCCTCCCATAGAGGGAATTCTCTTTAATCAAGAGGAGATAATGCGTTTACGATCTCTAGATCATGTTGCTTATAATGAAAATTTAAGAAAGAGGGTCCCTACTGATGATTTAGTTGATAAGATTTCTGAGTTTAATGATAATTTCGCTATACAAAACAACGGATTGGGTTTGTCTCTTGGACACAAGCTCATGACTTTTTGCCAAAAAATGCTTACAATGATGAGTTGGTTATACAATACGAGGGGCCGAAGGAGGAACTAATTCCTCCCGAGCTTGATCTTAGGGATCCTTATCCCATTAAATTTAGCCCATTTGATTACTTTTGCTTAACACAAAGAAAACTTGCCGCTGAATGTAGGGGGTATGAGATGAGTTTTAGGGATTTGCCTTATCATTACTATGATAATACCTAGATATATTCGTTTTTTATGCCTAGCTAAGGGCGTTAAACAATAGCTCTTGTTGGGAGGCAACCCAATTTTATTTTTGTTTTTTGCTTTTAGGTTCAGTTTTGCAATAAATAATTCATCTAGCCTCTGTTTAGATATGGTTTTGTGTTTTAATTAGTATTTGTGCCAAGTAGGGCCTTTGGGATAGCTTACGGTGATAGTTGTTTTGATCTTACTAAAAATAGAGAAACTTTTGCGCCCAAGAAAATAATTTTAATTTTTTTACAGAAGCGTGCTTTTAATATGATTATTTATGCGCAAGATTGGTACAAGAATTGCCCAGGTTTTCCTAATTTTTCAGAATTTTTGGAGTTACAGAAGTATTCGAGAGTTACAGATTACTACAAATTGTTCTGTTTTTGACAGATTCTGTTTTCTATGTGTTGTTTGTGTAGGACCTTGAAGTATGTCTAGAGGGGGGTGATTAGACTACTTGACCAATAAAAAACTTAACCTTTTCCCAATTTTAGGCTTTGGCAGATTTTAGCTATCTTTGCACAAGTCAAGCAATCTTCACACAATTCAAGCAAGCATGCAAAGAGTATATGAGCAGTGGAATTTAAAGCATGCAACTTGCAAGAATGTAAAGGGAAGGGTTTGGAGGATTCAAACGCAATTGGAGACACGGATGTTTTTGTCGTGGTTCCGATAGGTGGTGCTATCGTACATCCACGTTGATGGAGACTTCAACCCACGAAGGGTAGCAGTTGCTTTGAGTCCACGGAGGCTCCAACCACGAAGGGTCCACGAAGAAGCAACCTTGTCTATCCCACCATGGCCGTCGCCCACGAAGGACTTGCCTCACTAGCAGTAGATCTTCATGAAGTAGGCGATCTCCTTGCCCTTACAAACTCCTTGGTTCAACTCCACAATCTTGTCGGAGGCTCCCAAGTGACACCTAGCCAATCTAGGAGACACCACTCTCCAAGAAGTAACAAATGGTGTGTTGATGATGAACTCCTTGCTCTTGTGCTTCAAATGATAGTCTCCTCAACACTCAACTCCCTCTCACAGGATTTGGATTTGGTGGAAAGAAGATTTGAGTGGAAAGCAACTTGGGAAGGCTAGAGATCAAGATTCATGTGGTAGGAATGGAATATCTTGGCCTCAACACATGAGTAGGTGGTTCTCTCTCAGAACTGGTAAGTTGGAAGTGTAGGTTTGTTCTGATGGCTCTCCCCATGAATGAAGAGGAGGTGGAGGGGTATATATAGCCTCCACACAAAATCTAACCGTTACACACAGTTTACCAAACTCGGTGGGACCGAATCAACAAACTCGGTCGGACCGATTCAGTAAACCTAGTGACCGTTAGGGTTTTTGGTGGGACCGACATGCAACTCGGTAGGACCGATATGGTTAGGGTTAGGGCATAACGTAATCTCGGTGAGACCGATTACACAAACTCGGTGAGACTGGATTTGGTAATTAGCTAACCAGAGAGTTGGTCAGGTAAACTCGGTGGGACTGATTAGCTCTTTTCGGTGAGACCGAAATGTTACGAAAGGGAAACAAAGAGTTTACATTGCAATCTCAGTGGGACCGATCGCTCACTTCGGTTAGACCGAAACGTTACGAAGGGAAACAGAGAGATTACAATCCCATCTCGGTGAGACCGAGATCCCTATCGGTGAAACCAATTTGCCTACGGTTTGTGGCAGTGGCTATGACATTTGAACTCGGTGGCGCCGCATAGACAGAATCAGTAGGACCGATTTTGACTTTAGGTTTAGGTCATATGTGGATGTGAGAAAGTAGTTGAGGGTTTTTGGAGCATATCACTAAGCACATGAAGCAAGAGGCTCATTAAGCAACACCTCATCCCTCCTTGATAGTATTGGCTTTTCCTATAGACTCAATGTGATCTTGGATCACTAAAATGTAAAATGTAGAGTCTTGAGCTTTTGAGCTTGAGCCAATCCTTTGTCCTTAATGTTTTGAGGGATCCACTTTCATCATCCATGCCATGCCATTCATTGAGCTTTCCTGAAATATTTGTCTTGGAATAGCATTAGCTCAATGAGCTATATGTTGTTATGAATTACCAAAACCACCTAGGGATAGTTGCACTTTCAATCTCCCCCTTTTTGGTAATTGATGACAACATATAGATCAAAGCTTCGACAAATGATAATAAGATTGAAAAACATCGTCACTTTGAGAAGTATGTGATAAGCAAGAGCTCCCCCTAAATTTGTGCATATTTTGAGATTTGCTTTGGACTGCAAATGCACAAGGAATTAGGCTCATGGGTTACTCTTCCATGTCACATACATCTTGGTGGAGCGCTCAAAATAATAAAGATTGAATACATGCACTCATCACCAAGCAAAGTGAATGATCATATAAGGATAAGTAAGATAATATCATCTAACAAGCATAAGTGTAGCTTGTGATCAAACAAATGATCATCAATGTCTCACAGATAATAGCATAGTATCTTAAGAAATAAAAAGCAAACAAAGTTCAACCAAGAATACAAGAGAGAACAAATGCAAACTCTCTCTCTCTCTCGAAGCCTATGATCTATACATTTATCTCCCCCTTTGGCAACAAGTTACCAAAAAGTTCCTAGAAAATGCATAGTACTATAGCGTCTATCAGGCTTGGTCTTCAGTTGGTGGCGTAGAGATGGCTCCTTGGACAAAGACTTCAGTTGATGTGGAAGGAGCTGAAGGAGTTGGTGCTGGAGCTGGTTGCGCTGGAGCTGTAGCTGGAGCAGATGAAGTGACTCTGGTGTCTGTTACTGGCTCTGCAGCTGATCTCTGAGCTCGAGGCACTATGGCAAGTGCATCAGTAGTTGTCCTGCCCTTCCTCTCCTGCATGTCATCCTGTAGCTGCTCCACAACTGACTGAATCTCAGTTACTTTGACATCAAGATCATAGAATTTTTGTTCCATGATTCTTCCAGGCTCTCCTGGTTTTGAGTTAGGGTGGCCAACCCTTTCTCAATCCTCAGAGTTGATGCTATCAAGTAACTAAGCTGGCCCTGCTTGCTCTTCAAAAAGTACTCAGATGCCTCCTCTTGTGTTGGCATCTTGGCAGCCTTCTCTTTCTTTGCTTTCTCCTTCTTCTCTTGAGCTTGTACTGATGATGGTTCATTCTCATTCATCACAACTTGATTGTCCTCAAAGTCAGGATAGAGAACAAAGTGTTCCTTATCCAACAGATACTTTCCTGTGCCCATCTTTGAGTTAATCAACTCCTGAATTTGCAACTTCTCTTTTGGTCTGCTACTGTCCTCTTGATAGTCTCAACCTTGAGGCTCATGACCTTGAATTTCTGTGGCACATCAAATATGTGTAGCAAATTAATTGCATGCCCTCTGATCATGTTGTGGTCACCTGATTTGGGCAAAAGAGTGTGCCTTAGGATCCAGTTGATCGTTGGCAGCCCTGCCAGAAGAAAATGGACTGACCCAAGGTTGAAAGTCTCATGAGCTTTGTCTGGGATCTCCTTGTACATCTGTGACATAGAGTTGTGATCCATATTTTTCTTGGCATAAACGTCCAAGTCATCTTCACTCTCCTTTGGGGCATTGATCAGACTTGCCCATTCCTCAATAGTTGATTGGTATCTCGTTCCTTCAGACATCCAAACTATCCTGCCATCCGGATAGAAATGTCTTTGTGGAGTAGAATTGCATAATGAGCTCATCATTCCAGTTTGTGAGCTTCGCCCAACAAAGTCTGCAACTCCACACGCCTTTGAAGCTGTCATACACTCCAGGATAATTTTCTTCATTCTCCTGTATGTAGGTCCAGTCGACCCACCTCATATCACACACTATGGGCTTCTTGTCCAACAAGATTGTCTCATAGAAATCCTGCTGTTCCTTTGTGTGGAACCTGTAATCAACAGCAGTCCTTCTCCTGGTGGCATATGGATCTGTCTCTCTCCATAGCCTCAACCCTAAGTCTCTCCTAATCTTCATGTTCTCAGCCACAGGATGAGCATCATTGTGGTCTGGAATCTTGGGTTTGAGCTTCCTTAGGACTTGTCCTTCATCATCTTCCTCAGTAGCAACATCAGGCACTGGGGCCTTGTTCTTTTCAGCAGCTGGTATACTCCTGGTATTCCTCTTAGGTGCACTCTTGGGCTTGGAGGCAGCTTTGGGTGCTTCTTTGGGCTTTGATGTTGCAACCCCTAACTTTATAGCATCACCCATCAGCTTTTGTACCTTGGGTGCTGGTGCAGCAACCTCTTCTTCTTCTTCTTCCATCATGGAAGGCTTTCCAATCACTCTGCCATGGTCTTCTTGACCCTTTCCTTCCTTTTCTTTCCTTCTGCAGTAGGCTCTTTGGGTTGGGATTCCAAAGATGCTTGAGTGGAGACTCTGGCTTTAGACATTGGTTGTCTTCCTACAGGCCTTTTGATCTTCATCCCTGGCTTTACAGCAGTTGACCTATACTCCTTGAGCACTTTCTTCTTTGAAATGGCCTCATCTTCTATTGCCACATAATCCTCATCCTCAGATTCTAAGGTTCTCTTCTTCCTTGTCCTGGTGGCAGCTTTGGGAAAATTGCTAGGAGTGCTTCTGCTTCCCTCATCTGAGCTGCTAGAGGGACTAGTGCCCTCACTCATCTGTATCTGCTTCTCTAACTTGTTCTGGCTGTCACTTTGGTCTGACATGCTGCACATCGATCGCTGACCACGTGAATAGTTATAGATGAGATAGAGTGGATGAGCATCACAAAATGCAGAGATTTTGCAAAGAATGATTCAAAAACTTATTTTAGTTTTCCTGAAAGCATTTCAGATCAACCGATTTTCAAACTCGGTGATACCGAAGCAGTTTTGGAACCTAAAATAGTGAACTCGGCCAGACCGAGTCACAGTTTGGTGGCACCGAGACTGCTAGGGTTTCACCAAGTTGTAAAATTGGTCACACCGATTAGCAATTCTCGGTCAGACCGAGAGTTACTAGTGCAATGGCGTTAGCCGAATCGGTGGGACCGAGTTTTTCAACTTGGTGGGTCCGAGATGGTTTCGGCGGAAACCTAACCCTAAATTTTCGAATCGCATCTATTCTAAGGATTGTTTTGACTGGATAGAGGTGTTTCAATCGTGGCAAGAATCATAATGAACACAATGTGCTGAGAATCAGGCGAGAATAGCACTATGATCGAGTTCATACCCTAGTTCGGCGATGAACTCGCTACGACGGCAACGGCGGAGATGAAATCCGTTGACGGCGGCGGAGACCAGCGACAGGAGGCGGCTGGCGACGAAGTCGACGATCCGGAGACCTAGAAGGCAGAGCGAGCTATGCGCGGGCGAAGAGGTTTGGAAAAAGTTTTCCAAAATTTTTCCCGTGTGAATATATAGCTCGACACTGTCGGTGTGACCGACTGGAACAACTCGGTGGCACCGAGATGCATAACTGTTGACAGTTACAGCAACTCGGTGTGACCGAAAAGTTCAAATCGGTTGCACCGAGATGAAAACTTAGATCGACTTAGTGATCTCGGTATGACCGAAATGGAGGAATTGGTCAGACCGAAAAGCACAAAGAAGTTTTGGAAGTTTAAGTCCATGACAAATCGGGGACTCCGAGTGCTCCTCACACAGAGTGGTTTGAATCTGAGTTGATCAAATTTTGTGATGTAGCATGAATAGAGTTTGAGACGAGTAAAGCATAGAGAGCTAGAGAAGGTTCTTAGGCATTCTTGTCCATCCACTTGGCCAAAGAAAAGAATCAAATCAATCAAAATAACAAGTGGATGTCCTCGAATGAGTAAGATATGCTTCCAACATGCTCACACAATAAAATGACAAATGAAATATGTGGCAAAGCATGCAAAACCAATTCTAGCATCTATCAAACAATTGGCGATGACTAGGTCATCTATATATGAGTATATTGACTTAGGAGTCAAATGAGAACATTTGATCATAGGTCATACTCATCGTTTAAGCTCAAGTGGGGTTACCGCTTTTACATAAAGCATTTATGTGTTCACATCATTAGAGTTGCTTTGACTCAGTTCTTAGAGTTAAGCTCCCCCTAGATGTGAGATCCCCCCTTAGAGGGATGAACTAACCTTTGGTTTTGTCGATGATGACTTCATGTAGGTGTTGAAGATGTGGATGCTCAATGTTGATGTAGATATTTTGGAGCAATCCTTTGGAGTGAGTTGCACTTTCAATACCTACATGGGTTAGTCCCACAAGGAACAAACAAGAATATCCATAGACATAGAGTGATGCACACACAAAATGATGTCCATGAAATCATTAGGTTACCTTGTCCCTTGCCTTATCAACATGAGGGTTTGTGACTCCTTGAACTAGTGCAAGATATGGAAGATGATTGCACTTGTCCTTGCCATAATGATATGAGTGAAGAATGTTGGTGGAGTCACCCTCAAGAACACTCTAGTTCTTCTTCTTCGGGATCCACATCATCTTGATGGGAATCCTTGGTGTTGTAGTTGTACTTGATGAAGTAGAACTTGACGTAGTCTTGGGAACCCACTTGACCAAAGCCTTAGGTGCTTCTTCAAATGCATCAATATCCTCTTGAAGCTTGTCCTTGCCTTTGTTCTTGTGGTCTTGTGGTGGAAGATCATCTTGTGCTTGTGTTCCCTTGAAGGAAGTAGGATCATACTTCTCTTGTTGAGGTACAAACTTCGTCTTGGGGTATTGATCTTCTTCCCACTTAACGCCATTGGCATTGAAATTTTGTTCAAAACCAACACCTTGATTCTTCCGGTGCCTTCCTTGCTTGCGTACAATTTCCTCGAATTGCTTACTCCCGGCAAGGCTCTTGTATACACCTTTCTCTATAATTCCCTTCAATAAGTTGTTTTCTTGCTCAAGTGTAACTTGGCTAAGAGAATCATTAGTGGAATCAAGAGAACTACTAGAAGCAACAATATTGGATTTAGCATTGTTATTGTTACTACTAGAGGAAGAATCTTTCTTGTTCTTGTTACTAGACTTGACTTGAGGCATGTAAGCAGATAATAGTAAACGCTTGGCAATGTAAGAGGAACTTTTCTTACGGAGATCATCATTGATTGCCTTTAGGAACTCATGCTCTTGCTCAAGATTGAGCTTTTCAAAGCATAACTTCTCATGAGCCCTTAAAAGTTCTCGATGATCTTCGAAGATAGTTTCATGAGCTAAATTAAGAGTGTTTAGTTCTTTAGTTAGAAGCTCAATCTTCTCCTTATCATTGTCATTCATTTCATCTTGATTAGCATGATTAATTGACATTTCATCATAGTATTCATCACTAGAATTGTCAACAAGTAAATCATCATCACCTAACAAGTCATCTTCATCACTATTAAAATCAACATACTTGGGGTGTGTTACCTTAGGACCTTTGGCCATGAAGCATCTTCCAATTCCTTCATTTGGTGAATCAAATATGTCATAGGATTTGGTTGACACAAGTGCTAGACCGGCAACACCTTCATCCTGAGTATATTCGGAGTCGGAGTGATAGCTTCTCTCGGAGTGATTGTTGGAGTCGGAGTCGGATACCCATTCACCAACATGAGCTTGATGTCTTCGTTTTGTGTAGCTCTTTGATGAATTGTCCTTCCTTTCCGAATCCTTGCTTCTCCGTGAGGGTTTTTGTTCATAACGATCATCTCTACTCCTCTCTCTTGGTGGTGATTCTTCTCTTCTACTTCTTCTTTTTGGAGAATCTTCTCTTCTTTTGTAGGGCGCCATACACTCATTGGAATAGTGTCCAGGTCTCCCACAATTGTAGCAATTGCGCTCTCTACTAGAAGATCCTTTGTCATTGTAGGACCTTGACTTAGAGCTTCTTTCTTTTCTTGTACTGTTGTAGAATTTGTTGAAGTTCTTCACCATTAAGCTTAATTCTTCATTGAAGGTTTGTTTCTCACTTGATGATGTGGGGGCTTCACATGAGGCTTTGTAAGCACCACTTGACTTGTTGTGAAGTTCCTCCTTATCCTTGAGTGACATCTCATGATCAACAATTCTTCCAATGACTTCCGTTGGCTTGAGAACTTTGTAATTTGGCATCATTTGGATCAATGTGCGCACGGTATCATATTTTCCATCCAATGCTCTTAGGATCTTCTTGATGATGAATCTGTCGGTCATCTCTTCACTTCCTAAGCCGGCAATTTCATTTGTGATAAGAGCAAGCCTAGAGTACATTTCAGCGACACCTTCACCATCCTTCATTTTGAACTTGTCAAGCTGACTTTGGAATCCAACTTGGATTCCTTGACGGAGTCGGTACCTTCATGCATATCAATCAAAGTATCCCAAATTTCCTTTGCATTCTCAAGACGGCTGATTTTTTTGAATTCTTCGGGGCACAAGCCATTGAAGAGGATATTACAAGCTTGAGCGTTGTATTGCAGCATCTGCAACTCTTCCGTGCTAGCTTCACGGTTTGGTAATCAAAGCAAATGGAGACCAAAGCTCTGATACCACTTGTAGGACCTTGAAGTATGTCTAGAGGGGGGTGATTAGACTACTTGACCAATAAAAAACTTAACCTTTTCCCAATTTTAGGCTTTGGAAGATTTTAGCTATCTTTGCACAAGTCAAGCAGTCTTCACACAATTCAAGCAAGCATTCAAAGAGTATATGAGCAGCGGAATTTAAAGCATGCAACTTGCAAGAATGTAAAGGGAAGGGTTTGGAGGATTCAAACGCAATTGGAGACACGGATGTTTTTGTCGTGGTTCCGATAGGTGGTGCTATCGTACATCCACGTTGATGGAGACTTCAACCCATGAAGGGTAACGGTTGCGCGAGTCCACGGAGGGCTCCACCCACGAAGGGTCCACGAAGAAGCAACCTTGTCTATCCCTCCATGGCCGTCACCCACGAAGGACTTGCCTCACTAGCGGTAGATCTTCATGAAGTAGGCGATCTCCTTGCCCTTACAAACTCCTTGGTTCAACTCCACAATCTTGTCGGAGGCTCCCAAGTGACACCTAGCCAATCTAGGAGACACCACTCTCCAAGAAGTAACAAATGGTGTGTTAATGATGAACTCCTTGCTCTTGTGCTTCAAATGATAGTCTCCCCAACACTCAACTCCCTCTCACAGGATTTGGATTTGGTGGAAAGAAGATTTGAGTGGAAAGCAACTTGGGAAGGCTAGAGATCAAGATTCATGTGGTAGGAATGGAATATCTTGGCCTCAACACAAGAGTAGGTGGTTCTCTCTCAGAACTGGTAAGTTGGAAGTGTAGGTTTGTTCTGATGGTCCACGAATGAAGAGGAGGTGGAGGGGTATATATAGCCTCCACACAAAATCTAACCGTTACACACAATTTACCAAACTCGGTGGGACCGAATCAACAAACTCGGTCGGACCGATTCAGTAAACCTAGTGACCGTTAGGGTTTTCGGTGGGACCGACATGCAACTCGGTAGGACCGATATGGTTAGGGTTAGGGCATAACGTAATCTCAGTGAGACCGATTACACAAACTCGGTGAGACCGATTTTGGTAATTAGCTAACCGGAGAGTTGGTCAGGTAAACTCGATGGGACTGATTCGCTCTTTTCGGTGAGACCGAAATGTTACGAAAGGGAAATAGATGCGTTTACATTGCAATCTCGTGGGACCGATCGCTCACTTCGGTTAGACTGAAATGTTATGAAGGGAAACAGAGAGATTACAATCCCATCTCGGTGAGACCGAGATCCCTATCGGTGAAAACGATTTGCCTAGGGTTTGTGGCAGTGGCTATGACATTTTAACTCGGTGGCGCCGGATAGAAAAAATCGGTAGGAACGATTTTGAATTTAGGTTTAGGTCATATGTGGGTGTGAGAAAGTAGTTGAGGGTTTTTGGAGCATATCACTAAGCACATGAAGCAAGAGGCTTGTCGGTGTTCTGGGAACGGGGGTACCCAGACTTGCCTACTTGCGGCCTGCGGCGTGGCTCAAGGGGTGGCCCAGCACGGCCCATCTTCATCAGCACAAGCTCAAGACCCTCGCGAGGGGCCAAACCTCGCGGGGCGGATGACAGGGAGCTTCCTCAGGCACGGCCTCGTCAGGCTGGCTCGCGAGGAGGCGGAGAGATCAAGGCGGGGTACCTCAAAGGTGCCCATGACGCAAGCCATGACGACCAAGGGCGACAGGCGGGCGCCAGCCCGCGCAGTGTCCTCCTTTCCTCTTTGGTGCAAAGGGAGCAAGCGCAGGCGAGAGCATCAAGCAAAGGCATCCGTTTCGGTGCAACAAGACCAAGACCGTCGCAACGGCAGGAAGGAAGTTATCGTGGAGCCCAAGCCGACGTCACCACTAGAGCCTTTGACACGCGAAGACCAACTTTAGTTAGGATAAGTGTACTAGATGTTCCCCTTTAAAATGGCCAATTGTTGGCGGCCTTCCCGCTCAATATTTGGGAAGAGGCCCAGGGCCTTTACCTATAAATAGGACTAGCCACACACAGGGTAGAGGCAGCTTGAGCCGGAATCCAGAACAGGGCTAGAGGCATCTGAGAGAGACATCTTGAATCAGCAGAGAGAGGGAGCGGATGAACTCCGCCTAGCAGTTCATCGCACCAGCCAAGAACAGACCCTCGGGAGGCTGTTCTTCCTTGTATTGTTCATCATCAGCCCAAGAGGCAATCCACCACACCACAAACTAGAGTAGGGTATTACACCACAATGGTGGCCCGAACTAGTATAAACCCTGTGTCTCTTGTGTTGTTCTTTTCATAGCTTAGATCCTAGCGAGGCGGCGAGGTGCAGGTAGGTAGAGGCGAGATCTCGCGCGCACCCAGTGTTCGAACCTAGAGGGTCTGCGGAACCCGAAATCCGACATTTGGCGCGCCCGGTAAGGGTGCGCGGAATTAAATCTTCGCCGCCTGTTCTTCGCCGACCATCGCATCCATGTCGACGCCTTCGTCGGGCCCGCGCGCCGAAGCCGCTCGCTTCGCGTCGCCTAGACGGCCCGGTCGGTGGCCGCCCCGCCATTCCCGTCGCTTTGCCGTTAACGCCGCCACCGGCCCGACGGGGAACGAGCAGCAAGCATCGTCCCAGCATCCGTCCGTGAGGCGAGACGGCCGCACCGCCACTCCTTCACTCGCCCAGCTGGTTATTCGTCTCGCGCGCTCCGCGCGCCCATGGAGGCTCGAGCTGCACTCATCGCGGCAAACGAGCTCCTGCGCTACCGCCCTGCCGACGACGTCTACGAAGAGTGGCTCGACCGCGTCGTCGAGCTCGTCCGCGCCGTCTTTCTCGCTGCACCGTGCCCCGCCCTGCGCGGGCGATGAAGCTCCGGGGGCGCCTCAGCCGCCTCCCCCTCAAGAAGGCGCCCTGGCCCCAAGGCGCGTGGACCCTGGGCGGAACCCACTCCGTTCGGCGCCAGCGCAGCAAGAACAGAGCTGCCAAGAGGTCCCTCGCCCCCAAGAAGCTGCCCGAGTGCTCCCTGCACCGGCTCGTCACGACCATGCTCCTGCTCCAGCACGCCAAGACCCCGCACTGCTCCCAGCTGCAGCGCATGGGGACTCGCAAGACCAGGCTCTTCGTCACCAGAGGCCTCCCATGGCCACAGCAGGCTGCCGCGCCTTCACCACCGAGCTGCGCAGCGTCGTGTGGCCCGGCAAGTTCAAGCCAGACCTGCCTCCTCGCTACGACGGCACGGCCGACCCTGCAGAGTTGCTCCAGCTTTACGAGCTGGGCATCGAAGCCGCCAACGGGGACGAGAAGGTCATGGCGAACTGGTTTCCCATGGCACTCAAGGACGGAGCCCGCACCTGGCTCCTGAACCTGGCTCCTGGCATGATCTCCTCCTGGGACGAGATGCGCACCCGCTTCATCGCCAACTTCCAAGGTACTCGCGACCGGCCTCCTGCCGTGAGCGACATGCGCCTCATCAAGCAGCAACCAGGGAGACCCTGCAGAAGTACATCCAGCGCTTCAACAACGCACGCCTCAAGATTCCCAAGGTGACCGAGGAGGCCATCATCTCAGCCTTCTCCGACGGTGTGCGCGACATCAAGATGAAGGAGGAGCTGGCGATGCATGAAGATCTGTGCACTTCCTTGGAGCTGTTCAACTTGGCGACCAAGTGCGCCAGGGTTGAGGAAGGGCGCCTTTCCCTCCTTGAGCTGCCAGCCGCAGACCCAGAAGAGAAAAAATCCAAGGCCAAGGACGTGAAGCGCAAGGGGGCTGCCGTGCTCGCGGCAGAACCAGACACCAAGCGGGGCAGAGATCAGCCCGAGTCTTCCAAGGGCAGCCGGTACTGTGTGTACCATGACCTCCACACCCACAACACCAACGAATGTCAAGAGCTCCGGGCCGTGCGAGAAGGGAGGATCGGCCGACGCCCCGACCGCAACGATCGAGGCTACGGCCGAGGAGGAGGAAGGAACGCAGGACGCTGGGAAGACCGTGGCCCTCGCCAAGGGTGGCGCGACCGACCTCGCGAGGATCGCTGGCAGGATCAGCCTCGCGAGGGAGACTGGAGGGATCAGCCTCGCGAGGATCGCCCGCAAGGAAACGCAGGCCTCCCTCCTCTGCCGCCGCAGCCAAGGAGAAACGAGGACCATCATCAGGACGAGGGGGCTGGGGGCTTCTAGGAGCCGCGCGCGATTGCTTGCATCCTGGGCAAAGCTCAAGCCCCAGCCTCTCAATGCATCTTCAAGCAGTTCTCCCGCGAAGTGAATGCAGTCCTCCCCAAGCTCGAAGCCACGTGCCCTCTCAGGTGGTCAGCGTGCGCCATCATGTTCAGCTCAGTGGATCAACTCAAGTGCGCGGCCACAACAGGAGTCCTCCCGATGCTTTGTTCCCCAATCATCAGCAACGTGCAAGTCACCAGGACCCTCATCGACGGCGGAGCAGGGCTCAACGTCCTGTCCGTAGAAACATTCAACAATATCCAAGTGCCTTACAATCAGCTTCAGCCAACCAAGCCTTTCTCCAGAGTCATCGATGGCTCCACGGTTCCGATTGGGCAGGTTCGCCTCCCTGTCACCTTCGGGGCGCGCGACAACTACCGCACCGAGCTCATCGACTTCGATGTCGCCCACATTCGCCTGCCATACAATGCCATCCTCGGGTACCCAGCTCTGGCCAAGTTCATGGCCGTGACTCATCACGGCTACAACGTCATCAAGATGCCAGGAAGCGGCAGAGTCATCACAGTGCCTTGTGAAGAAAGAGACTCGGTGTGCTCCCTGGAGCGAGCCTTTCAAGCCGCATCACTTGAAGACCCAGATCGCAGGAGCGTGAGGCTTCCTGAGACCGCTCCCAAGAAGAAGAAGACATCGCCAGGCCCGACCCCTCGGGAGGCAGGCCCCTCAGGGTCAGCGCCTGCTCAGGGGGCACCTCCTTCTGTCGCACAGGAAGGCGCACCCAGCTCCCTCCTCAAGCAAGGCTCGGGGGCTCTCTCCTGGAGGGCCACCGACCTTGCTAAGGTCACGAGGGAGGCTCTTGGGCGCCACTTGGAGGCGTGCTTCAAAGCACATTTCCCTCAGGAAGGAGCAAGGCAAGGAGGGCCATACCCTCAGGAGTTCGTCAGTCAGATCACGCAGGAGCTACAGGAGTCAAGAGTCATGAGTGGCAGCCACTGCTTACCCGCCGTAGCTCCC
Source organism: Aegilops longissima (assembly GCA_021605205.1). NCBI lineage: Eukaryota > Viridiplantae > Streptophyta > Magnoliopsida > Poales > Poaceae > Aegilops > Aegilops longissima. Next base: position 142,183,642 of record CM038676.1, on the reverse strand, counting down.
CATCCAGGCGAGGATGGTGGGCTGCGCGTCTGCATCGACATCCCAGGGCTCAACCGAGTCGCCTCTCAGGAGCACTTCTGGCCCTCACGCGTGGGGCACTGTGAAGGTCCACCCCACAGCTACGTTCGCATGCCCTACGGCATGCCGAACGCGGCCGCCATGTACCAGCGCCTCATGGGGAGCATCCTGGAGGCTCAAGAGGCCAGGCGCTCCGCAGTCCTGGCAGAGATGGAGATGGTCCGCGAGGAGCCACCAGCGCCTCCGGAGCCTCCCGAGGCTCCTGGGCCTGGGGGCTCGTGAAGGTCGGCTTCTGGAGCCCACGACGTCCGCTACTTCAACATCCTTTCGTCTTCAACGTTATCAGGTGACGTCCTCCAAGTTTCATTTCTAGCTGGGAGCGCCCCCAGGGCTGCATCATTCTCAAGCCGCGTGGCTCCGTCCCTGCGGCATGTATCCCTTTTACTTCATGTTCCTAGCTTACCTTGTTAGGGGCGCCCCTCGGGCTGCATCATCCCCAAGTCGCTCGGGCCAGACCCAGTAGCATGTACCCCTCTTGCGTTTATTTCGGGACATGCGTTCGACCCATCATGATTGTTATTTGATGCCTGTCCACGGCACCCCTTCTTCCTTCATGTCGGCCGCTTGCACGTTAAAGGGGGGGGGGGGTACCTGAGCATCGCGACTCATGGGCTCCTACTGGCTCTCTAGCCCTCATCCTCTGGTCTTGTCCACGGCATCGCGACCTGGCATACCGGCGACGGCTGAGACCCGCTCGAGGGCCGGGACCCGAGGACGTAGAGCATCGGCATCTAACCAAATTTGCAGGAACACATCACAAGTTAAGGCCTAGTGCCAGGCGCAACCCGCCTTGAGGTAGGCCCCCGTGAGTCCCGCGCTGGCTCACGGGTGCCCAGATACACCTCGTCAGGCCCTACCGTGCCAGCCACGTGTCAGGGCGGGGCTATACACGCCCCGGGGGATCCTCCCGGAGGGGAGCCCCCTCCCACGCACCAGCGGAAGCACCATGCTCCGCGCTGGCTGACGACACTGCTGAGGAGCGGCTATGCCCGTACACATACGGAAGCTCTATGCTCGCTGGTGATAAACAATCGAGGTGGCCCCGCCGATCAACCTCGGGAGCCCAAAGCTCGAGTGTCCGGCCTCATCGCAATGCCTCCCCTCGGGAGTGCCAGCGAGGGGCTGGGCACGGGCTCTGTTGGAGTCACGCCCAGACGCGACGCCACCAGCCAGGCCCTCGGGCCTGGTTCGTCAGACGCGTTCTCCCCGAGCGGAGCCAAGGTACGAAGGCCGTTTGAGCGTCAAGGGGGACTCCTGAGCATCGCGACTCAGGAGCCTAACTAGTCACATAGCCCCTCACTCCTTAGTTCCGAAAGGCTAACGGCGGCTGAGGTATGCGCGGGGCCGGGCTCTGCAGACGTAGAATGGTAGATTCACCCACACATCTCACCTCCCTACTTGCTGTTCAGGCGCCAAGGGGACTCTCGAGAATCGCGACTCAGAGCCTAACTTGTCACGTAGCCCCTCACTCCTTGGTCCCGCCCTGGTTTCCAATCGGGGCTAACGGCTTGGCTGAGGTATGCATCGGGCGGGCTCACGGCGAGAACATAAGCAAGTAGGAAGGAAAAGTGCAAGTCTCAAGGAATTTAAAAGCAAACATTACAGTGAAGGAAATATGCCCTAGAGGCAATAATAAAGTTATTATTTATTTCCTCATATCATGATAAATGTTTATTATTCATGCTAGAATTGTATTACCCGGAAACATGATACATGTGTGAATACATAGACAAACATAATGTCACTAGTATACCTCTACTTGACTAGCTCATTAATCAAAGATGGTTATGTTTCCTAACCATAGACATGTGTTGTCATTTGATTAACGGGATCACATCGTTAGGAGAATGATGTGATTGACTTGACCCATTCCGTTAGCCTAGCACTTGATCGTTTAGTATGTTGCTATTGCTTTCTTCATGACTTATACAAAGTTCCTACAACTATGAGATTATGCAACTCCGTTTACGGAGGAACACTTTGTGTGCTACCAAACGTCACAACGTGCTGGGTGATTATAAAGGTGCTCTCTGGTGTATCCGAAGGTACATGTTGGGTTGGTGTATTTCAAGATTAGGTTTTGTCACTCCGATTGTCGAGAGGTATCTCTGCCCTCTCGGTAATGCACATCACTATAAGCCTTGCAAGCAATGTGGCCAATGAGTTGGTTACGGAATGATGCATTACGGAACGAGTAAAGAGACTTGCCGGTAACGAGATTGAACTAGGTATTGGATACCGACGATCGAATCTCGGGCAAGTAACATACCGATGACAAAGGGAACAACGTATGTTGTTATGCGGTTTGACCGATAAAGATCTTCATAGAATATGTAGGAGCCAATATGAGCATCCAAGTTCCGCTATTGGTTATTGACCGGAAACAGTTCTAGGTCATGTCTACATAGTTCTCGAACCCGTAGGGTCCGCACGCTTAACGTTACGATGACAGTTTTATTATGAGTTTATAAGTTTTGATGTACCGAAGGTTGTTCGGAGTCCCGGATATGATCACGGACATGACGAGGAGTCTCGAAATGGTCGAGACATAAATATTGATATATTGGACGACTATATTCGGACACCGGAAGTGTTCCGGTGATTTCGGAGAAAATCGAGTGCCGGAGGTTACGGAACCCCCGGGAGAAGTAATGGGCCTTATGGGCTTTAGTCGAGAGAGAGAGGGGCAGCCAGGATGGGCCGCGTGCCCCCTTCCCCTCTGTTCCGAAGTGGACTAGGAGAGGGGGGCGACGCCCCCCTCTTTCCCTCTCCCTCTCCCCCTTCCTTTCCCCCTCCTAGTAGGAGTAGGAAAGAGGGAGTCCTACTCCTACTAGGAGGAGGACTCCTCCTCCTTGGCGCGCCCCAAGGGCCGGCCGGCCTCCCCCTTGCTCCTTTATATACGGGGGCAGGGGGGCACCCTAGACACACAAGTTGATCTTCGTGATCGTTCCTTAGCCGTGTGCGGTGCCCCCCTCCACCATATTCCACCTCGGTCATATCGTTGCGGTGCTTAGGCGAAGCCCTGCGTCGGTAGAACATCATCATCGTCACCACGCCGTCGTGCTGACGGAACTCATCCCCGACACCCTGCAGGATCGGAGTCCGGGGATCGTCATCGAGCTGAACGTGTGCTGAACTCGGAGGTGCCGTACGTTCGATACTTGGATCGGACGGATCGTGAAGACGTACGACTACATCAACCGCGTTGTCATAACGCTTCCGCTTACGGTCTACGAGGGTACGTGGACAGCACTCTCCCCTCTCATTGCTATGCATCACCATGATCTTGCGTGTGCGTAGGAATTTTTTTTAAATTACTATCTTCCCCAACAGTGGCATCCGAGCCTGGTTTTGTGCGTTGATGTTATATGCACGAGTAGAACACAAGTGAGTTGTGGGCGATACAATTCATACTTCTTACCAGCATGTCATACTTTGGTTCGGCGGTATTGTTGGATGAAGCGGCCCGGACCGACATTACGCGTACGCTTACGTGAGACTGGTTCTACCGACGTGCTTTGCACACAGGTGGCTGGCGGGTGTCAGTTTCTCTAACTTTAGTTGAACCGAGTGTGGCTACGCCTGGTCCTTGTGAAGGTTAAAACAACACTAACTTGACAAACTATCGTTGTGGTTTTGATGCGTAGGTAAGAACGGTTCTTGCTCAGCCCGTAGCAGCCACATAAAACTTGCAACAACAAAGTAGAGGACGTCTAACTTGTTTTTGCAGGGCATGTTGTGATGTGATATGGTCAAGACGTGATGCTATATTTTATTGTATGAGATGATCATGTTTTTTAACCGAGTTATCGGCAACTGGCAGGAGCCATATGGTTGTCGCTTTATTGTATGAAATGCAAGCGCCCTGTAATTGCTTTACTTTATCACTAAGTGGTAGCGATAGTCGTAGAAGCAATAGTTGGCGAGACGACAACGATGCTACGATGGAGATCAAGGTGTCGCGCGGTGGCGATGGTGATCATGGCGGTGCTTTGGAGATGGAGATCACAAGCACAAGATGATGATGGCCATATCATATCACTTATATTGATTGCATGTGATGTTTATCCTTTATGCATCTTATCTTGCTTTGATTGACGGTAGCATTTTAAGATGATCTCTCACTAATTATCAAGAAGTGTTCTCCCTGAGTATGCACCATTGCCAAAGTTCATCATGCCCAGACACCACGTGATGATCGGGTGTGATAAGCTCTATGTCCATCTACAACGGGTGCAAGCCAGTTTTGCACACGCGGAATACTCAGGTTAAACTTGACGAGCCTAGCATATGCAGATATGGCCTCATAACACGGAGACCGAAAGGTCGAGCGTGAATCATATAGTAGATATGATCAACATAGTGATGTTCACCATTGAAAACTACTCCATCTCATGTGATGATCGGTTATGGTTTAGTTGATTTGGATCACACGATAACTTAGATGACTGGAGAGATGTCTGTCTAAGTGGGAGTTCTTAAGTAATATGATTAATTGAACTTAAATTTATCATGAACTTAGTACCTGATAGTATTTTGCTTATCTATGTTTGTTGTGGATAGATGGCTCATGTTGTTGTTCCGTTGAATTTTAATGCGTTCCTTGAGAAAGCAAAGTTGAAAAATGATGGTAGCAATTACACGGACTGGGTCCGTAACTTGAGGATTATCCTCATTGCTGCAGAGAAGAATTACGTCTGGAAGCGCGCTGGTGCCGTGCCCTGCTGCAGAGCAACGCCAGATGTTATGAGCGTCTGGCGAGCAAAGCGATGACTACTCAATAGTTCAGTGTGCCATGCTTTACGGCTTAGAACCGGGTCTTCAACGACGTTTTGAACGTCATGGAGCATATGAGATGTTCCAGGAGTTGAAGTTAATATTTCAAGCAAATGCCCGGATTGAGAGATATGAAGTCTCCAATAATTTCTATAGCTGCAAGATGGAGGAGAATAGTTACATCGGTGAGCATATACTCAAAATGTCCGGGTATAATAATCACTTGATTCAACGGGAGTTAATCTTCCGGATGATAGCGTCATTGACAGAATTCTCCAATCACTGCCACCAAGCTACAAGAGTTTCGTGATGAACTATAATATGCAAGGGATGGAAAAGGCAATTCCTGAGCTCTTCGCAATGCTAAAAGCTGGGGAGGTAGAAATCAAGAAGGAGCATCAAGTGTTGATGGTCAACAAGACCACTAGTTTCAAGAAAAAGGGCAAAGGGAAGAAGAAGGGGAACTTCAAGAAGAACAACAAGCAAGTTGCTGCTCAAGAGAAGAAACCCAAGTCTGGACCTAAGCCTGAAACTGAGTGCTTCTCTCGCAAGCAAACTGGTCCTTTGAAGCGGAACTGCCCCAAGTATTTGGCGGATAAGAAGGATGGCAAGGTGAACAAAAGTATATGTGATATACATGTTATTGATGTGTACCTTACTAGAGCTCGCAGTAGCACTGGTATTTGATACTGGTTCTGTTGCTAATATTTGCAACTCAAAGCAGGGACTACGGAATAAGCGAACACCGCCAAGGACGAGGTGACGATGCGCGTGGGAAATGGTTCCAAAGTCGATGTGATCGCGGTCGGCACGCTACCTCTACATCTACCTTGGGATTAGTTTTAGACCTGAATAATTGTTATTTGGTGCGGCGTTGAGCATGAACATTATATCTGGATCTTGTTTGATGCGAGACGGTTATTCATTTAAATCAGAGAATAATGGTTGTTCTATTTATATGAGTAATATCTTTTATGGTCATGCACCCTTAAAGAGTGGTCTATTTTTATGAATCTCGATAGTAGTGATACACATATTCATAATGTTGAAGCCAAAAGATGCAGAGTTGATAATGATAGTGCAACTTATTTGTGGCACTCGCCGTTTAGGTCATATCGGTGTAAAACGATGAAGAAACTCCATCTCGATGGACTTTTGGAACCACTTGATTATGAATCACTTGGTACTTGCGAATCGTGCCTCATGGGCAAGATGACTAAAAGGCCGTTCTCCGGTACTATGGAGAGAGCATCAGATTTGTTAGAAATCATACATACAGATGTATGTGGTCCAATGAATGTTGAAGCTCGTGGCGGATATCGTTATTTTCTCACCTTCACAGATGATTTAAGCAGATATGGGTATATCTACTTAATGAAGCATAAATCTGAAACATTTGAAAAGTTCAAAGAATTTCAGAGTGAAGTTGAAAATCATCGTAACAAGAAAATAAAGTTTTTACGATCTGATCATGGAGGAGAATATTTGAGTTACGAGTTTGGTCTACATTTGAAACAATGCGGAATAGTTTCACAACTCACGCCACCTGGAACACCACAGCGTAATGGTGTGTCCGAACGTCGTAATCGTACTTTACTAGATATGGTACGATCTATGATGTCTCTTACCGATTTACCGCTATCGTTTTGGGGTTATGCTTTAGAGACGGCCACAGCCACATTCACGTTAAATAGGGCACCATTAAAATCCGTTGAGACGATCCCTTATGAACTATGGTTTGGCAAGAAACCAAAGTTGTCATTTCTGAAAGTTTGGGGCTGCGATGCTTATGTGAAAAAGCTTCAACCTGATAAACTCGAACCCAAATCGGAAAAATGTGTCTTCATAGGATACCCAAAGGAGACAGTTGGGTACACCTTCTATCACAGATCCGAAGGCAAGACATTCGTTGCTAAGAATGGATCCTTTCTAGAGAAGGAGTTTCTCTCGAAAGAAGTGAGTGGGAGGAAAGTTGAACTTGATGAGGTAACAGTACCAGCTCCCTTATTGGAAAGTAGTTCATCACAGAAATCGGTTCCCGTGACACCTACACCAATTAGTGAGGAAGTTAATGATGATGATCATGAAACTTCAGATCAAGTTGTTACTGAACTTCCTAGATCAACTAGAGTAAGATCCGCACCAGAGTGGTACGGTAATCCTATTCTGGAAGTCATGCTACTAGATCATGGTGAACCTACGAACTATGAAGAAGCGATGGTGAGCCCGGATTTGGCAAAATGGCTTGAATCCATGAAATCTGAGATGGGATCCATGTATGAGAACAAAGTGTGGACTTTGGTTGACTTTCCCGATGATCGGCAAGCAATAGAGAATAAATGGATCTTCAAGAAGAAGACTGACGCTGACGATAATGTTATTGTTTACAAAGCTCGACTTGTTGCAAAATGTTTTCGACAAGTTCAAGGGGTTGACTACGATGAGACCTTCTCACCTGTAGCGATGCTTAAGTCTGTCCGAATCATGTTAGCGATTGCCGCATTTTATGATTATGAAATATGGCAGATGGATGTCAAAACTGCATTCCTGAATGGATTTCTGGAAGAAGAGTTGTATATGATGCAACCGGAAGGTTTTGTCGATCCTAAGGGAGCTAACAAAGTGTGCAAGCTCCAGCGATCCATTTATGGTCTGGTGCAAGCCTCTCGGAGTTGGAATAAACGCTTTGATAGTGTGATCAAAGCATATGGTTTTATACAGACTTTTGGAGAAGCCTGTATTTACAAGAAAGTGAGTGGGAGCTCTGTAGCATTTCTGATATTATATGTGGACGACATATTGTTGATTGGAAATGATATAGAATTTCTGGATAGCATAAAAGGATACTTGAATAAAAGTTTTTCAATGAAAGACCTCGGTGAAGCTGCTTACATATTGGGCATCAAGATATATAGAGATAGATCAAGACGCTTGATTGGACTTTCACAAAGCACATACCTTGATAAAGTTTTGAAAAAGTTCAAAATGGATCAGGCAAAGAAAGGATTCTTGCCTGTATTACAAGGTGTGAAGTTGAGTCGACTCAATGCCCGACCACGCAAAAGATAGAGAGAAAATGAAAGGAGTTCCTATGCTTCAGCCATAGGCTCTATCATGTATGCAATGCTGTGTACTGGACTGATGTGTGCCTTGCTATTAGTTTAAAGGTGGAGGTACCAAAGTAATCCAGAGTGGATCACTTGACTGCGGTCAAGAACATCCAGAAATACCTGAAAAGGACTAAGGATATGTTTCTCGTTTATGGAGGTGACAAAGAGCTTGTCGTAAATGGTTACGTCGATGCAAGCTTTGACACTGATCCAGACGATTCTAAATCACAAACCGGATACGTGTTTATATTAAACGGTGGAGCTGTCAGTTGGTGCAGTTCTAAACAAAGTGTCGTAGCGGGATCTACATGTGAAGCGGAGTACATATCTGCTTCGGAAGCAGCAAATGAAGGAGTCTGGATGAAGGAGTTCATTTACGATCTAGGTGTCATACCTAGTGCATCGGGACCAATGAAGATCTTCTGTGACAATACTGGTGCAATTGCCTTGGCAAAGGAATCCAGATTTCACAAGAGGACCAAGCACATCAAGAGACGCTTCAATTCCATCCGGGACCAAGTCCGGTGGGAGACATAGAGATTTGCAAGATACATACGGATCTGAATGTTGCAGACCATTGACTAAGCCTCTTCCACGAGCAAAACATGATCAGCACCAAGACTCCATGGGTGTTAGAATCATTCTTGTGTAATCTAGATTATTGACTCTAGTGCAAGTGGGAGATCAAGGAAATATGCCCTAGAGGCAATAATAAAGTTATTATTCATTTCCTCATATCATGATAAATGTTTATTATTCATGCTAGAATTGTATTACCCGGGAACATGATACATGTGTGAATACATAGACAAACATAATGTCACTAGTATGCCTGTACTTGACTAGCTCATTAATCAAAGATGGTTATGTTTCCTAACCATAGACATGTGTTGTCATTTGATTAATGGGATCACATCATTAGGAGAATGATGTGATTGACTTGACCCATTCCGTTAGCCTAGCACTTGATCGTTTAGTATGTTGCTATTGCTTTCTTCATGACTTATACAAAGTTCCTACAACTATGAGATTATGCAACTCCTGCTTACGGAGGAACACTTTGTGTGCTACCAAACGTCACAACGTAATCGGGTGATTATAAAGGTGCTCTCTGGTGTCTCGAAGGTACATGTTGGGTTGGCGTATTTCAAGATTAGGTTTTGTCACTCCGATTGTTGGAGAGGTATCTCTGGGCCCTCTCGGTAATGCACATCACTTTAAGCCTTGCAAGCAATGTGGCCAATGAGTTGGTTACGGAATAATGCATTACGGAACGAGTAAAGAGACTTGTCGGTAACGAGATTGAACTAGGTATTGGATACCGACGATCGAATCTCGGGCAAGTAACATACCGATGACAAAGGGAACAACGTATATTGTTATGCGGTTTGACCGATAAAGATCTTCGTAGAATATGTAGGAGCCCATATGAGCATCCAGGTTCCGCTATTGGTTATTGACCGAAAACAGTTCTAGGTCATGTCTACATAGTCCTCGAACCCGTAGGGTCCGCACGCTTAACGTTACGATGACAGTTTTATTATGAGTTTATAAGTTTTGATGTACCGAAGGTTGTTCCGAGTCCCTGATATGATCACAGACATGACGAGGAGTCTCGAAACGGTCAGGACATAAAGATTGATATATTGGACGACTATATTCGGACACCGGAAGTGTTCCAGGTGATTTCGGAGAAAACCGGAGTGCCGGAGGGTTACCGGAACCCCCCCGGGAGAATGGGCCTTATGGGCTTTAGTGGAGAGAGAGAGGGGCAGCCAGGATGGGCGCGCGCCTCCCCTCTGTCCGAATTGACTAGGAGAGGGGGGCACCCCCTTCCCCTCCTCCCTCTCCCCCTTCCTTTCCCCCTCCTAGTAGGAGTAGGATAGAGGGAGTCCTACTCCTACTAGGCGGAGGACTCCTCCTCCTTGGCGCGCCCCAAGGGCCGGCCGGCCTCCCCCTTGCTCCTTTATATACGGGGGCAGGGGGCACCCTAGGACACACAAGTTGATCTTCGTGATCGTTCCTTAGCCGTGTGCGGTGTCCCCTCCACCATATTCCACCTCGGTCATATCGTTGTGGTGCTTAGGCGAAGCCCTGCGTCGGTAGAACATCATCATCGTCACCACGCCGTCGTGCTGACGGAACTCATCCCCGACACCCTGCTGGATCGGAGTCCGGGGATCGTCATCGAGCTGAACGTGTGCTGAACTCGGAGGTGCCGTACGTTTGGTACTTGGATCGGTCGGATCGTGAAGACGTACGACTACATCAACCGCGTTGTCATAACGCTTCCGCTTACGGTCTACGAGGGTACGTGGACAACACTCTCCCCTCTCGTTGCTATGCATCACCATGATCTTGCGTGTGCGTAGGAATTTTTTTGAAATTACTACGTTCCCCAACATACAGTCCATAACTGTTATCACAACACCAAACGCAAGTTTAAACGCCTCCCCGAGGCATGATGCATGTTGCAGGAAGCAGAACAGGAGCCACTTGTCGACGACGGAGCTGCGTCGAGCAGGTTCGCCTCGTGAAGCCTCAGGAGTGGCAGCGCCTCGCTTCGGCTTGGTGCTGAAGGCCCGGAACTTCGACAGCAGAGCCTCCGCTCGACCCTTCACGGCCTCAGCAGCGGCAGCGGCAAGCTCGCAGCTCGCTGGCTCCAGCAGGCTGTCGAGGTCGATGTCAGGATCACGAAGGTAGACGTGGGTAAGGACCCGTGTCAGCGCTGCAGAAGACAGGACACGCACCTCGGCCTCAGCCGTAGGGCCAAGGCCAGGGGTGACATCTTCAAGAGCGCGGTTCAGGAAAGGAAGCAGCTTGGCGGGGCCATCCTTGGCGCCGACCAGCGGGCTTTCCAGGCCGCTGTCATAAAGTGACCTCAGCAAGGTGCGAGCCTTCACCTCCATCTCCGTGAAGGCCTCGCGGTCCTCGGCAAGGACCCGCGCCTTGCCGTCCAGCTCGACCCTCTTCGCCTCCAACTCCTGCTCCAGCGTGCCCAGGCGGTCACGGCGCTTGTTAAGCTTGGTGTCCCGGTCCTTGACGGCCGCCTCGTGAGCCTTCATGTCTTCCTCCTTCTCTTGGCGAATGCGGGCCTCCTTGGCAAGTTGGTCCCGCAGGCCCTGCAGCTCGCTCTCCAGCGCCTTGCAGCGACCTCGGACATCGGCCACCTCCCCCAAGGCGGCGTCGCGAGCAGACTTCGCCCCAAGGACGACCTGCTTCTCCTCGTTGCAAGCCGTCGAGGCCTGAACCAGCGCCGCTCGAATCGAAGCGTCAGAGCGAATCCAGCCAGAAGCCAGCTCCAAGCGCCCGGCCACCAAGCGAGGGTCGGCGCCCAGAAGATCTTGCCGCAGCCGGTCCAATTCAGTAGCAGCACGATCCAGGACAGTGGGAGGAGTCGGAGAGACAGCAGTTGGTGGAGTAGGAGGAGAGGACGGCAGCGTAACCACAGTATCCTGAGGCGGAACCTGCTGCGCCCCAACAGCTGTGGCGGGGGCATCAGGCAAGGATACCTAAGGAGTCGCTTGGGCCATGGGGGCTGAGCTCGCCCAGGCCAGCTCCGCCAGGCCTCGCGAGGATGACCAGGCAGGAGAGGCCCGTGTCTTGCCGTCGCCTTCCTTCGTGGGCAGACGCGCTGCCCCAGACGGAGCCTCAGGAGCTCCCTTCAGCTTCTTTGCCGCAGGCGCCAGCCTAGCCAAGAGATACAGACATCAAGCCTCAGCGAGAAAACAAGGAATAAAACAAGAATCAAGCACTTACTGGTCATCGCTCGCGAGCTCGAGCAACCTCCGGGCATACTTGAAGCCCGAGAGCCGGCTGCAGGGATCAGCCTCAAGAGGCCCGGGAGCAGGAGGCGCGTCTGCGGATCGCCTCAGAGTCGGGGCAGACCCGCGGGGGACCAGCCCAGTCCTGTCCTTTTTCTGGATCGGGGGCAAGCTCTCGCCGCCCCGCTCGTCGCCATCCTCGTCGTCATCGCTCAGCGAGAGGCGGAGAGCGCGGGACCTGCGCCGGGGGAGGGGCGCTCTCGACTCCCCGTCGGTCGCCCCGGAATCTGGCCCCGCTTCTCGCTCCTCTTCTTCCTCCTCTTCGCTGGAGTCGCCGGAGGACACGTTCACCGTCGCCAGGGCCGCCGGGTCCTCAGGAACCTCTGCGGGCACGGGCCCGTCCCCATTGAAGACGGGCATGGATTCCACCGCCTGCTCCCAATCATCTTGAAGGAACAGGGGCACAGGAGCGCCCTCCAGCCTCGCCACGTCTCCCCCGACCAAAGATTTGAGGACCGCGGCCAGATCTTCGTCGGCCAAGACTGCGGGGCTCGGGCGGGGCCTCCACAGCGGAAGCGAGTACTGACGAAGCGGGGCCACCTGATGCTCCAGGAACTCCATCGGGAGCGACGCACCAGTCAGCTTCGCCGCCTCCATGTTGCTCGGCCACAGATCCGCGTCCATCTTCTCTAGCACCGGCTTCGCGCAGGGATCCACGAGTTCCACACGAGACCAATCATCGGAGCTCGTGGGATGCTCCATGGGCAGAATCAGCCGAGTGTGGATGCGCCCAGCATCTACCATGACCCACTTGCTCCTGAAGCCCTCAATCCTCTTCCCGGGCTTCGAGTTGGCGTTGGAGCTGCCGTACGCGACAAAGCTCGCGCACGCGGAGATGGGACCGCGAGAGGTCCGGAGGGAGAAGTAGTGGCGCAGCAAGGCCACTGAAGGCTGCACCCCGACGTGAGCCTCACAATAGTAGGCGAAGATTGCCAGAAGAAGAATAGAGTTGGGGTGGAGGTGTAGAGCTTGCAGTTTGTAGTGGCGGAGGACAGAGAAGAAGAACTCAGAAAAGGGAGGCACCAGACCGGCAGCAATGGCGCTCACGAAGAGCGGATAGAAGGTGCTTCCTTGGCCCTCGGAAAGGGCGGAGCCAGCCTTGAACACCTCTGCCCCGTCGATGCCTTGCGCCGCCACCATCCGGCGCACCCGGGCAAGGCCCTCCTCTGACACATTCGGCGAGTCCAAGGCGGCTGAGTACCAAGCTTCGGCCGGGGTCTGGCGAGGCGCCATGTCTTGCTAGGGCACGCGGTCGAAGTAGATCTGGAGATTTCGAAGGAAGGAAGGAGAGGCGCAAGAAAGGGGATCTGGGCAATGACCGGAGGAAGCAAAGCCTAGACAGACGCCGCTCTTTTGTCGATTCGCGCAGTAGCTAAGGCGCCCATGTCCAACCAACTGCCACGCGGCGCCCAAGGCCAGCAGCTGTTAGACCCATGCACGCCGGACTTGCCCTTCGCTTCTCTTCTCAGCCAAGTCCAGCGCGCCTTGGGCACAGGGGCTCTTGTCGGCATTCAGGGCAGGGGTACCGGACTTGCTGCCTGCGACTGCGGCATGGCTCAAGGGTGGCCCAAAGACGGCCCATCTTCATCAAGACAAGCTCAAGACCCTCGCGAGAGGCCAAGCCTCGCGGGGCGGACAACAGGGAGCTTCCTCAGGCACGGCCTCGTCAGGCTGGCTCGCGAGGAGGCGGGGAGATCAAGGCGGGGTACCTCACGAGGTGCCCATGAACAAGCCATGACGACCAAGGGCGCCAGGCGGGCGCCAGCCCGCGCAGTGTCCTCCTTTCCTCTTTGGTGCAAAGGGAGCAAGCGCAGGCGAGAGCATCAAGCAAAGGCATCCGTTTCGGTGCAACAAGACCAAGATCGTCACAACGGCAGGAAGGAAGTCATCATGGAGCCCAAGCCGGCGTCACCACCAGAGCCTTTGACAGGCGAGGACCAACTTTAGTCAGGATAAGTGTACTAGATGTTCCCCTTTGAAATGGCCAATTGTTGGCGCCCTTCCCGCTCAATATTTGGGAAGAGGCCCAGGGCCTTTGCCTATAAATAGGACTAGCCACCCACAGGGTAGAGGCAGCTTGAGCCGGAATCCAGAACAGGGCTAGAGGCATCTGAGAGAGACATCTTGAATCAGCAGAGAGAGGGAGCGACTGAACTCCCCCTAGCAGTTCATCGCACCAGCCAAGAACAGACCCTCGGGAGGCTGTTCTTCCTTGTATTGTTCATCATCAGCCCAAGAGGCAATCCACCACACCACAAACTAGAGTAGGGTATTACACCACAATGGTGGCCCGAACTAGTATAAACCTTGTGTCTCTTGTGTTGTTCTTTTCATAGCTTAGATCCTAGCGAGGCGGCGAGGTGCAGGTAGGTAGAGGGCGAGATCTCCGCGCGCACCCCAGTGTTTGAACCTAGAGGGTCTGCCGGAACCCGAAATCCGACAAGGCTCATTAAGCAACACCTCATCCCTCCTTGATAGTATTGGCTTTTCCTATAGACTCAATGTGATCTTGGATCACTAAAATGTAAAATGTAGAGTCTTGAGCTTTTGAGCTTGAGCCAATCCTTTGTCCTTAATATTTTGAGGGATCCACTTTCATCATCCATGCCATGCCATTCATTGAGCTTTCCTGAAATATTTGTCTTGGAATAGCATTAGCTCAATGAGCTATATGTTGTTATGAATTACCAAAACCACCTAGGGATAGTTGCACTTTCAGTTTGCTTATTTTGATGAATCTATGGGTAGTATCGGGGGGTATGAACCATGGAAAAGTTGGAAAACAGTAGATATTACACCAATATAAATAAAGAATTAGTTCACAATAGTACCAAACATGGTGATTTGTTTTCTTATACTAACTGAGTTTATGAGATTTTCTGTTGAGTTTTGTGTTGTGAAGTTTTCAAGTTTTGGGTAAGGATTTGATGGACTATGGAATAAGGAGTGGCAAGAGCCTAAGCTTGGGGATGCCCAAGGCACCCCAAGGTAATATTCAAGGACAACCAAGAGCCTAAGCCCGGGGATGCCCCGGAAGGCATCCCCTCTTTCGTCTTCGTCTATCGGTAACTTTACTTGAGGCTATATTTTGATTCACCACATGATATGTGTTTTGCTTGGAGCATCTTATTTGCTTTTTTGTTTGCCACAATCATCCTTGTTGTACACACCTTTTGAGAGGGACACGCATGAATCGTGATTTATTAGAATACTCTATGTGCTTCACTTATATCTTTTGAGCTAGGTAAATTTTCTCTAGTGCTTCACTTATATCTTTTTAGAGCATGGCGGTGGTTTTATTTTATAGAAATTAATGAACTCTCATGCTTCACTTATATTATTTTGAGAGTCTTTAAACAGCATGGTAATTTGCTTTGGTTATAAATTTAGTCCTAATATGATAGGCATCCAAGAGGGATATAATAAACACTTTCATATAAAGTGCATTGAATACTATGAGAAGTTTGATTCCTTATGATTGTTTTGAGATATAAAGATGGTGATATTAGAGTCATGCTAGTGAGTAATTGTGAATTTGAGAATTACTTGTGTTAAAATTTGTGATTCCCGTAGCATGCATGTATGGTGAACCGTTATGTGGTGAAGTCGGAGCATGATTTATTTTTTGATTGTCTTCCTTATGAGTGGCGGTCGGGGACGAGCGATGGTCTTTTCCTACCAATCTATCACCCTAGGAGCATGCATGTAGTACATCGTTTCGATAACTAATAGATTTTTGCAATAAGTATGTGAGTACTTTATGACCAATGTTGAGTCCATGGATTATACGAACTCTCACCCTTCCACCATTGCTAGCCTCTCTAGTACCGCGAACTTCCGCCGGTACCATACACCCACCATATACCCTCCCCAAAACAGCCACCATACCTACCTATTATGGCGTTTCCATAGCCATTCCGAGATATATTTCCATGCAACTTTCCACCGTTCCGTTTATTATGACACACATCATCATTGTCATATTGCTTTGCATGATCATGCAGTTGACATCGTATTTGTGGCAAAGCCACCATTCATAATAGTTTCATACATGTCACTCTTGATTCATTGCACATCCCGGTACAGCGCCGGAGGCATTCATATAGAGTCATATTTTGTTCTAAGTATCGAGTTGTAATTCTTGAGTTGTAAGTAGATAAAAGTGTCATGATCTTCATTATTAGAGCATTGTCCCATGTGAGGAAAAGATGATGGAGACTGTGATTCCCCCACAAGTCGGGATGAGACTCCGGACTAAAAAAAGAGTCCAAAAAAATGAGAGAAGGCCCAAATAAAAAAACGAGAGAAAAGAGAGAAGGGGCAATGTTACTATCCTTTTACTACACTTGTGCTTCAAAGTAGCACCATGATCTTCATGATAGAGAGTCTCCTATGTTGTCACTTTCATATACTAGTGGGAAATTTTCATTATAGAACTTGGCTTGTATATTCCAATGATGGGCTTCCTCAAATTGCCCTAGGTCTTCATGAGCAAGCAAGTTGGATGCACACCCACTTTGTTTTATTTTTGAGCTTTCATAAACTCATAGCTCTAGTGCATCCGTTGCATGGCAATCCCTACTCACTCACATTGATATCTATTGATGGGCATCTCCATAGCCCGTTGATACGCCTAGTTGATGTGAGACTATCTCCCTCTTTCTGTCTTCTCCACAACCACCATGTTCTATTCCACCTACAGTGCTATGTCCATGGCTCACGCTCATGTATTGCGTGAAAGTTGGAAAAGTTTGAGAACATCAAAAGTATTAAACAATTGCTTGGCTTGTCATCAGGGTTGTGCATGATTTGAATATTTTGTGCATGATTTTGTAGGAATAAGCTTTCTTTGGCCATGTTATTTTGAGAAGACATAATTGCCTTGTTAGTATGATTGAAGTATTATTGTTTTTATATCAATATTAAATTTTTGTTTTGAATCTTATGGATCTGAATATTCATGCTACAGTAAAGAAAATTACACGGCTAAATATGTTAGGTAGCATTCCACATCAAAAATTCTATTTTAATCATTTACCTACTCGAGGACGAGTAGGAATTAAGCTTGGGGATGCTTGATACGTCTCCAATGTATCTATAAATTTTGATTGTTCAATGCTATTATATTATTTGTTTTGGATGTTTTATGCATTAATATGCCATTTTATATTATTTTTGGACTAACCTATTAACCTAGAGCCCAGTGCCAGTTTCTATTTTTTCCTTGTTTTAGAGTTTCACAGAAAAGGAATACCAAACGGAGTCCAAACGGAATGAAAACTTCGTGATGATTTTTCTTGGACCAGTAGGCAATCAGGAGACTTGGAGATGAAGTTGGTGGAGCCACGAGGCAGCCACAAGGACGGAGGGAGTGCCCAGGAGGTAGGGCGTGCCCCCGACCCTTGTGGGCTCCCCGTGACCCTCCTGACCTAATTCTTTCACCTTTATATTCCCAAATATTTCCAAACCACCAGAGGAATCCACGAAAACACTTTTCCACCACCGCAACCTTCTGTACGCGTGAGATCCCATCTAGGCACTACTGGGAAAAGGCATGCTAGTGGCACACCAGTTTTGTCTACTAATGGCGCACTACTGGTGCGCCACTAGCATCATGCCATTAGAATTAAATTCTAATGGCGCACCACTGGTGCGCCATTAGTATCTGGTGTTCTAATGGCGCACCATGTAGTGCGCCATTAGTATAGCCCACAGTGCGCCATTCGAATGCCTCCCAGGGGGCCATATGTACCCATGTGCTTTGGCATACTAATGGCGCACCAGTGGGTGATGCGCCATTAGTGTGATTATCACAGTGCGCCATTAGTGTCTTGTGTGGTGCGCCACTAGTATGATTATTAGGGATTTTTTTTATATTTTTGATATTTTCACAGGTTACAAAATATATTGTTGGTCAAAATTTAGACAACAGCACACAGCAACAGCAGATTCATCGAATACAATAGAAGATTAGTCTCCGAATACAATTCATATATTAGTCTCCGAATTTAAAAGACCGAACAAAGATAGAACATTACAAGTCTCGAGACCACGAGTAGCGAGTTTGTCTTCACATTACAAGTCGATATCGATCATCTAAACTACCATCACATAGAAGAGAGCTGCGGTCATGACGATGATCATCATCGCGATGAAACTGGTCTTCATCCGGTTCCTCCAACGCTCCCTCCTCCCTCCCGCTAGATAGCGGGCGTATCTAGATTCCGCCTCCGCCCTAGTGGTGTACCCTTTGTAACTGTTACCGCTGAAACGGTGAACCTGTCTCCGACAGTCCTCCCAGTCGTGGTAGACTCCGGGAACCTTACCCTTGTACACGACATACGACGGCATCTCTATGCACAAGCCAAACAACAGACAATACATAAGCAATATATAAGTATGCAACAAAAGGATCGGAAGAGAAAAGCAAGACATTAATAGCACGATTCATGGTCCTACTAATAAATAGCATCGATTACATCTAAGTTGAACGATTGTCCAAACCAAAGAGACATACAAGTTCATTAAAGTTTAATTACAACATGACCCAATCAATGTTTCAGAACTACACATAGCATCACTACTGTCGACTCGACTCATGGGACCGGAGCGTGGATGAAGCCGCCGTCTGTCGTGATGGTCATGAAATCGCGGGCGTTATCAGCCTGCATTTGTAGCGTTGTGTCTATCTCACTGTTGGACGGTTGATATCTAAGGTAGAACTGCCCCGATGTACGAAGGACATCTTGATGGATAATTTCCGCAAACTCTGACTAGATGCAAAAGAATTCTTGTCTGATGTCCGCGTCCTGGATTGCCGACAAGCTCGCGGCCCAATCTTTGAGATTATCTGGTAGCAGAAGGTGATGATGGTCCCGTATGATCGCCTGCATGTGATGGAGGGCGTAGTAGGCATCCTTCTGACCGCTAGGCGGCTGCTTGACGCGGGAGAACTTTGCATTGTGGGCGAACACGTGCCTGCCGTACCTACGAACTGGCTTGGTGAAGGTGCCTCCAGATTTGGCGTAGCCGGGGAGAACATCATCAAGAACTTTCTTGATATTTGTGTAGTCTATCTTGGAGTCACGGTCCGGGTCGAAATATGTGGCCATGGAATATTTCGGCTTAAGAGGATGAGTGTGCAATGTGTGTCTTTGCACGTAACACGAATGTTAGAAAAAAGATCAATCGAAATCTAAGAAATCATATGTTACGGGTGGTGAGGGATGACTTACTCGGAAAGTAAGGCACGAGGAAGTTATCCTTATCCGGTTTGCGTAATGACGCCTTCGAGGTAAGAACTCGCGACATGCCGGTCCCCAGCGCTGCACAAGTTCTTGGCACGCATGTAGAAGGGGTCGACTATCACGATGTCCGGGGTCTTGTCTCTAATGATCCGCATCTCCATACTCAGTGAAAACAGCCGAACGAAGGTGTAGTGCAGCGGATGAAGGTTAAACATAGCAAAGATGTCATAAAACCGCAGGACGATCGTACCCCCGATGGCGCCATCCACAAAGCCCTTGCCCTCTGGCACCTTGGCCACGAAAACCGGGTATGCCACATCATTCTCTCTGAGACGCCGCTTCTCCAAAGAAAGAACACTGTCATGCAGACTCCGCATAGCACCAGTTGTAGCATTGAGCATATTTGTTGGTAGCATCGCCCTACCCGCCACATGCACCCTCCTCGAGATATCCTTAGGTGAAGGTGGCCCGTCCTGAGCACGGATCGTACTCGGTGCCAGCTGGCTCGCACCCTTGTTACTCTTTTTTTCCGTCCCTTCATCTTCTGTTGTAATGGGACCGAGTTCTCCTCACAGACCGCCTTCTTGAGTGTGTTGGGGCTGATAATATTTGGCACCTCGGCTATCTGAGGCTCGGTGAAGTCGGCAGCTGGAGGCGTCTCCTCGAAAATGAACGCCGACGGCGCTGTTGTAAGCCGGGTTTCTCCGCCGTACTAGCTACACCGCGGTCGTCTTGGTTGGGTTCTTGAGAAAGAGGCCCGCAGAATTCGTCATCGTACCCATGTTCGGCAAAGTACTTATCGACGTTGCTAAATGTACGGCCGTCGTCGTCATCGTCGTCGTCCAGATCCTTTGCCATATGCATGTTCGGATCCTGTGCCATAGGGATGTCCGGCATGTCTGGTAGCGTTGCGGCGGTCTTGCCATGGCTTGGCGCCGGCACGACTGGCGGTGTTGTCTTTGGGGTGGTGTCCCCCGCCCCCAAACGAATCTGGCTCTTCGGCCAAACCAGGGGCCAGCTTAGGCAGGCACCGAGGGTCATTAGATCATCTTTGTCGGCCCCGGCGGGTGGAATCGGAGGTAACAACTCGTCGCAGCCTGGCAGCACCTGAACCAGTTGAACCCTATACAGGGTGGGTGGCATCAGTTTACCGTGGAACACGGGGTTGCCCGGTTGAACGATTTTGCCCTTGGCGACATCGAGCAACTCATCATTCACGAAGTGCAGGAGAGTGCACGGAACGTCGGCGCCGCCCTGCGAAAACATGTAGGGCGTCAGGGATGCCCAGTCAAAGGCAAGGAGATGAAGTCCTCAACCGAGAGGCTTAATTAGTTACCATGATGTTGGCGTCGAGCTCGGCTAATGTCGAGGCACCGCCAACGGCGGGCGTGCAACTGACGGAGGGGCCGCTTGCTGGCGAGGTGCCGGCCGGCGTACACCCGGGGCATTAAGCTCCAATGCCGGCCGTGCCGGCGTTAGAGACACCAATACCGCCGCCGCCGGAGACACCAATGGCGCTGCCTGCGCGTTGTGCGAGTTGCTGGCCGTGAAGCTGGGAATCAGGGGCGGCCCTTGTTGGCCACACGCAATCCACATCGTTAGCCCATGAATCAAGGTAGGCATAATGCCGGTGACCGTCGATCCCAGTTGTTGTTGCACTTGCTCTTGGACAATCTCCGGAATCCGTGCCACTTGTGCCTTGAGTTCTTGAACCTCGCGCGACTGGCTTTCCGAGCTGGTCTTTTTCTCCTTTCACCCACCAGCGGTATAGTATGACGACCATTTTGTGGACAAGCCTTTGTTGGCCACACGACCAGCTGACGACGGCTTACTGATCTTATCCTTGTTTTTCATTACGTTCAACGCCCTATTTAGAGTGCTGTCCCAAGCAGGGGTGCTCTAAGATGACCCCGCGCTACTACTTTCAGTCTCCTTCGCCAGAACAAGCTCAAGCTCCCTGGTCTTCGGATCCGTAGTAAGCTCCTTTGTTATCGGGTCCTCCTTGTACCGGGCCCTGACATAGTTCCTGGTCTGCTTGTCACTGCTGTATTTCTCGAAGCGGGGCGATAGGCCTTGCTCGGCACGCTCCGCGTCCTCCTTGTCCCATTTAGGCTCCGCCACTCTGTAACCGCCAGGACCGAGTTTGTGTTCCCCTAAGTTCAACTCCCGCATTTCTTTCCCCCACTGACTTGATTCAGAGGTTGCACCGCTCTCGCACTTGATCTTGAACTCCTTGTAGTCCTCTTCGCTGATCGAAGGATTTTTTCGCCTTGATCTTCTCATAACTATCACCTTTCTCAATCATTCTCTTCACCGCCCTTCTCCAAGTAGACAGGGCCATGCTCATCCTCGTGAGGGCGGCACTGTTCACTTTATTCCCTGAGAGGCTTGTGTTTTCAAATTCAGCGGGGAACTTGTATCGTTCGTGCAGCTTCGTGAAGAGGAGGTTGCGCAAATTCCCTCGGTCCTTATGCCTAAGGTTCTCGGTGTTGATCGAGATGGTGCTTCGGAGAATGCACCCGAGCTGAACTGAGTACCCCTTGACTATATGTTTGGGCTCCGTTGGATGCCCGTCGGAGTCCACTTGAGTAAATTCCTCCTTGACGGTGTGGAGCGCGTTCGGGCGCCGGTCCTTCCGTTGCTTCTTCATTTGGCTGCCATCTGTGCGTGCGCCGCCATCATCAGTGGTGGCATCCTCGGCGGCACCATCAGTGGTGGCATCCTCGGCGGCACCATCAGTGGTGTCATCCCCGATGCCACTAGGGGTTGTGTAGTCAGGATCGGTGTCTTCCGCGGCGTCCTCATAGCGGTGAGGTTGTTCCTCCATCTCCTCGGACAGCTCCCAGAATTGCTTGCCGCCTGAACCTCCGGCCTCATTGTTGTGTGCCATGTTTCGCTCTAAATAGGAAAAAAGTTTGGTCAAAAAGTTGGTTATTTTCAAGGAACAAGATCATGGTCTCATCATTTAGTGTTTGTCGACACCAAGGCATCCTAAAAGCTAAGCTTTTATCATTTAGGGTTTGTCGACGCCGAGGCACCCTAAAAGCCTAAGCATACATCATTTAGGTTCTCATCGACACCGAGGCACCCTATAGAAGCCAAGGTTTCATCATTTAAGGTTTGTCGATGCCGAGGCACCCTAAATGCTAAGTTTAGTTTTCATCATTTAGGGTTTATCGATGTCGAGGCACCCTAGGTTGGGCCTAATCACTTGACACTAATCACTTGGCTCTATTGCCACCTATGCAGCAAGAATGGCGGGGCAGTTGATCCTACTTAACTATGTACTAAGATACCCCGGCCCATGCATTAGTCGCAAGTACCCCATATGTCCTATTTTTAGCAAAATCATGCTAAAATTCACGGAAAATTTCAGCATGAGCTTTGCTGAAAATAGGACATATGGAGTACCCAATTTTAGGAATGAAGTTAATCGACATTCCAGCAAACTCAAGGGTCTCTCGGGGTACCTGCAAAATCATTACCCCACCCTCGCCCAGCTGCAACCCCACAACACCCCACAATATCATCACGACACGATGGTCGGAGACAAAACCCCCCAATATCATCAAAATCCTCCAGTTATGAAGTAAAACTCCTGAAGTGTTCCAGGAGTAGAACCTGAAGTGTAGTCAGTGGCTTCACCTATGCCACAACATACATAGTACATAGAGTTGACATCTCAGCATCGACCACACCACATGCCACAACATACATAGTACATAGATGATCCAACAGACTACATAGCAGGACAGTTTAAGCGTGAACCGCATCATACAAAATAGAAGAACTTCACTACACAACTGAAACTCAATTAAGCTAGTTAAATGGAGTTCATCTACTCACTAGCAGTACTACTAACTGGCAGTACTTAAACAAGTTAAGCTACTCACTATAGTACTGGCTACTCACTTAAGCTAGAAGCTACAAGTTAAACACATTTTACCAAAGGTATCTTCTCTAGAATGAATGCTTTTACGTAGAGACATAATTATGTTAGAATGCATGCTTATACTTCATGTAGTGGTAGAGATACCTTTTTAGTTTAATGTATGTACATAAAAGCTGAAACTCTAAAAAGAATGTCATTTTATAAAAAATAATATCAGAAAGCCCCAATTCGTTGGATGCAGAATTCTGACAAGTGACAAAGTGAAGTCCACGTGGTCATATTCAATATATTAGCTGGATTGGTAAGTCTGGCTGTTACTATGTTAACAAAATTAGTTGTAAATATAAACATCTAAACAGAAGGTGCTAATTTTAGGTTGCACTGGGCATGAGCCTGTGTTGGTCTTTTTATTTATTTCATGAGGCAGCAAGACAATGCCTCGCAATGTGATGTGAGAGTAATACAGAGTTGATGTGACATGCAGAAAAGGAAAATTCACATATCGCATATGAACTATGTTATTGTGTCTAACATTTAAAAAAATACCAAGTTAAGTAGAAAAGTGAAACCCCAACAATATATTCCATACCATCCAATTTGAAGTTGTCTATATAGCTCAGAGTGAAGCTGCCTTCCACTCTAAAGTTACTAGAAGATACCTTACATCCAATTGTCAATCTAAAGGGCTGCAACTTGGGCTTTGAAATGAAGATAAGTAGCCGCTAACACACTGTAAAAAAATCAGTTAACACACTGTCAAAAAATTCAGTTACAAACATACATTCAGTTTGAATTAATCTCTCATATTCCTTCACATTGCTAACCATATGGCCAAAATATTGTCCCTAGACATCTCCTGGTCCTACCCAAGATAAACCCTAGTTACAAAAATGCAAAGGTAAAAATTCAGTTAACACACCGCCAATACATTCAGTTTGAATTATTTCTCATGGTGATCCTCAACAAATTCTTATGACAGAACTACCAACTTTATAAACCCAAGATAAACCCTAGGGATTGTCAGTTATACTCTATTTTCAGAATACATCTACAAATATTTTCAGAATATACACTATTCTCATAATACATCTACAAATATTTTTACTTAGTTTCAGTATAAAAACTTGAGCAATGCAAGCAAAATAAATTCATCAGTTTTCTGAAATACTTCAGTAAATATAGTTTCAGAACCCCGGGATTGGCAGTAATCACACTCACATTTTGAACCATGCCAGGCAAATAACATATATGAACATGACAAGAACTTGCAACTCAAGCGAGAAATAAAACGATCAGATGACCTACACTGCCACGGTCGAGGGGAGGGAGGGAGGAATGAGGAATGGTGGAGAGAGGGAGGAAGGAGGAAGGAGGAGAGGTACCAGTCACGGAGGGGTCGGGTCGGGTCGTGAAGGGGTCGGGTCGGGGTCCGAGCTCGTCAGGTCCTCGCTTCGCCTTGTGATCGAAGGAGAGCAGGGGCAGTGGCGGAGGACGGCAGGGCAGTCGGGTGGGCGCCTCGGGCAAGGCCGCCCGGCAGCTGCAGGGCCGGAGGAGGCTTCGCTCGTCGGAGGGAGGAGGAGAGGAGAGCGGCGGGGGTGAGGAACCCTAGCTGCTCGGCCGATCCTGTCGGGGGCGGGCGGCGGGGTGGAGTCCTGCTGGGTCGGGCGGTGGCGTTGGGGCAACGCAAGACCACAGCGGCGGCGGCGTCGCCGACGGCGTGCAGGCACGATGGACGGAGGGGGCAGAGCAAGGGGGCGGCGGCGTACGGTTGGGGTCGAGTGGGGGATCTGGCGAGGAGGAGGAGGCCACAAGTCGACGGGGAATAGGTGGAGTGGGGGAGGGTTAGCAATGGCGCACCTCCCCCTAGTGCGCCATAAGTACGACGATAGCGATGGCGCACCTCCCCCTGGTGCGCCATTAGAATTTTGTTTTAGTTACTAGCCCGACTGGTCAGGTTATATTCCACCTAACCCTATCTCCATCAAAACACGCCCACTAGCCCGACTGGTTAGCACGCAACACACACACTAGGAGGTCCTGGGTTCAATTCCCAGGCTCCCCAATTTTTGTTTTTTATGCATTTAAAATGTTGTTTGATATTTATTTGTGTTTAAATATGTTCAAACTTGTTTAAATCATAACAGTAATATTTTTTTATAAAAACAGTAATAATTTTTTTAAATATCATCAAATTTGTTATTTGAAAATATTTATGAATATGAAAAAATATCATCAAATTTATTATTTGAAAATATCATCAAATTTTTTATTTGAAAATATCATCAAATTTTTTATTTGAAAATATAATCAAATTTGTTTTTTTTTGCAATTTTAGTTGCATTCATTTGTGACGGTGGAGGCGGGCGGGAGGTGCGGGGAGAGGGTGCGGGGGTCGTCGTGGCGGTGGAGTTGGGGAGGTGCGGGGGTCGTCATGGCGGTGGAGTGGGGAGGTGCGGGGTTGGCGTGGGCGGTGGAGCAGGGAGGTGCGGTCGTCGTCGGCGGCGGTGGAGTGGGGGAGGGTGCGGGGGGTCGGCGGCGGCCGGTGGAGCGAGGGAGATGGTGCGGGGGGTGCTCGGTGGCGAGGGGGACCGGATCTCGCGAGGTGGGATAGCGATCGAGATGGAGGGGGATCGAGATCGAGTGTCCATGAAATTTAAAAACATTTATGAGTTCAAAAAGTGCCCATGAAATACAATCGAGAAATGAAGGCTACAATTTAAATACAATCGATCTTAGCTAGCTATCTGTTCACAATCTTCTTGCCCTTATTTTTTCGTAGATGGAGTTCTTCTCTTGAACGGACGTCCTTTAGGTAGGGTGGTCCTGCTTCTTCTTGTGGTGTATGCTGATACTTCATCGTCGTCCTCATGTTCCATCTTCGGGTCGCCGTACTTGTCGAAGTCTTGCTCATTGGCGACTCCATCCATTCCGATGATCTTCCTTTTGCCTCTCCTCACGACAACACGACTGGGCTTTGGCGTGTCGGTAACGAAGAAGCATTGGTCCACTTGGGAAGCCAGTACCCATGGTTCATTTTTCGCAGTGACGGTCTTGGATTTAGCTTCGGGTATAACCATGGTGGTGAAATACCGGTCTTCTTTTACGACGCTCTTGACCCATCTGACACGGAACATTGGGACCTTCTCTCCAGCGTAGCTCAGCTCCCAGATCTCCTCGATCCTTCCTTAGTATCTGTCCTTGTCGTTACCGGTGTAGGATTCCATCGTTACCCCGGAGTTCTGATAACCATCGCTGTTCATGTCCTTGTCCTCAGTGTAGAATGTGTAGCCGTCGATATCGTACGCCTCATAGGTCATCAGGTTGTGCTCGGCGCCCTGTGACAAGGCGAATATGAGTTGTTCTTCCGCGGAAGAATCCTCATGCAAAGGGTACGACAGAAGCTTTTGCTTGAACCAACGCGTGAAACATGAGTTGTGCTCTTTGATTATATCTCCGTCCGTCCTCTGTTGGCCTCGGTCATTGTACGTCTTCTCAATAAAGGTTTTGTGCTCTACCACCCAAGTATCAACCACTTCTATGTGTTGTAGCACGACTAGGTTTGCTCTTTCAAAGTCGGCGAGTCGACCCTCGAAGTCGACATGCATTTCACGGCGACCCTCACGGTGACCCCATCCAGCGAGCCAGCCGAGGTGCCTGTTGACGGGCAGACCAACGGGGTCCTCGATGCCTAGATAATTCGTGCAGTAGGAGATGCACTCTTCGGTCAGAAAGCCCCTGGCTATGCTTCCCTCTAGACGTGACATGTTGCGAACGTATCCTTTGATGACACCATTCATCCTTTCGAACGGCATCATGCTGTGCAGGAACGTCGGCCCGAGTTGGATGATATCCTCCACGATATGGACCAGCAGATGCACCATAACGTCGAAGAATGCGGGCGGGAAGTACATCTCAAGCTCGCATAGTATCACCACAATCTCTTCCTGTAGCCTTCTGAGTTGCCTCAAGCCAACCGACTTCCGAGAGATGACGTCGAAAAAGTTGCATAGGCCAAATAGCGTTTCACGGACGTGCGCGTCCATGATCCCACAAATTGCAACTGGAAGTATCTGCGTCATCAGCACGTGACAGTCGTGAGACTTCATCCCGCTGAACTTCTGCTTCGCTGGGTCTAGGTATCTGCTTATCTTCCCAGCGTAACCGTAAGGAAGTTTTACTCCTACGAGGCAGGTGAAAAACTGCTCGATCTCCTCCTGACTTAGAGTGAAGCAAGCGGGAGGGTAGTCATTTCCGGTCTTCTTGGCCTTTTTGCCTTTGCGACGACTTTCTGTGTCCTGCTTTGCCTCATCATCATCATCATCATTAGCGTGAAGCTCCTCCCTAATGCCCATTGATTTCAAGTCTTCCCTTGCTTTCGGCCCATCTTTGGACCTCTCTGGCATGTTGAGCAGGGTACCAAGCAGACTCTCGCACACGTTCTTCATGATATGCATGACATCAAGGCTGTGAGGCACACGGTGGA
Source organism: Aegilops longissima (assembly GCA_021605205.1). Taxonomy (NCBI): domain Eukaryota; kingdom Viridiplantae; phylum Streptophyta; class Magnoliopsida; order Poales; family Poaceae; genus Aegilops; species Aegilops longissima. The sequence continues at coordinate 142,156,232 of CM038676.1, read as the reverse complement.
TCTTCCAGTACGGCAAGTCCCAGAAAACAGACCTCGTTTTCCATACCTTCAGCAGCGGCTCTGGCGCCTTTCGCTTCTTTCCCGGCTCTGGCGCCTTTTGCTTCTTTCCCGGCACTGGGCAACCTTTCCAATTTTTCAACAACTGGTCTATTTCCTCGCTGCTCCTCGTACGCGGGCGTCTTCGGGGTTCGGTTTCACCATCGAACAGATCCTTGTGTTTCCTCCACGGGTCATCGTCGCGAAGCCACCTTCGATGTCCCATGAACACGGTTTTCGAAGACCCGGGATCTCTATCTAGCTGGCGATACGTTGCGTCATCCATGCACCTGACGCATCCAGAAAATCCGTGGACCACCTGCCCGTGAGATATCCGTAACCGAGATAGTCGTGCACTGTCGTGAGTAGTGCGGCTCTCATAGGGAAATATTCTTTCTCTGCGGTGTCCCACATATTGGCTGGCGTTTTCCACAATGTGTCTAGCTCCTCTTTCAGCAGCCCCAGATATAGATTGATGTCGTTCCCTGGTTGTTTCGGCCCTTCAATTAGCATACTCATGTGAATGTACTTCCTCTTCATGCGCAACCAGGGGGGAAGGTTGTACATCCACACAAACACAGGCCAGGTGCTATCTGTGCTTCTCTGGCTGCCAAACGGATTGACTCCATCGGTGCTCGCGCCCAACACGATGTTCCTTGGATCCTTCCCAAATTCTGGGTGTTTGAAGTTCAACGCTTGCCACTGGCTCGCATCCTTTGGGTGACTCAGCATCTTGTCTTTTTATTTATCTCTGGATCATTTGCGTCATCTTCTTGCTTCTTCTCCTCCCTATCTGCGTGCCAACGCAGGAGCTTTGCTACCTTAGGGTCCGCGAAATACCGCTGCAGACGAGGAGTGATCGGAAAGTACCACACCACTTTTCGAGGAGCTTTCTTCCTCTTCTTGTATCGAGTGACGCCGCACACCGGACATATGGTAGACTCCGCGTGCTCGTCCCGATAAATGATGCAATTGTTCATGCACACATGGTATTTCACGTGCGGTAAATCCAGAGGACACATGATTTTCTTCACCTCCTCGAAACTGGTCGGGCACTTGTTCCCCTTGGGAAGACGTTCGTGCCAGAATGACATGTTCTCGTCGAAGCATCGTCGGTCATTTTGTGTTTTACCTTCATCTCGAGCCATGGCGTTACTTTCGGCGGGTATCCTCGGCCTGCATCCTTCATACAATGGAGTAACGCGTCTATCTCCAGTTGATCCAGCTTGGCTTTCTCTCGGGCGGCAGCTCTTGCGTTATCCAAATCGCTTGAGAAGCAGCTCTTGAATATGAGGGTCCTGCACCCAGCCCATCGATGGTCCATCGTCGTTTGCTCCGCCGCATCTTCATCTTCATGATCATGCCCTTCGTCTGCTCCGGCATCTTCCACATCATCATGTCCTGCATCTTCTACATGATGACTGTGTAGAGCATCACCGTCGTGATCATGTCGTGGAGATTCTTCGTCTTCTCGCCCGCCCGAGCCGCGGTGGTTGTCTTGCTACACTTCCTCATTTCTTCCCCGGCCCCCATGGACGACTTCATAGTCATCTTCATCACCTTGCCACCGATAGCCATCCATGAAACCACGCAAAGCAGGTGGTCCCGCACCTGCCGGAACCGGGTCCGCAATAAGGCTCTTCACTTGCATCTTCGACACGGACATCTTATCTCTGTCTCGTTCTTTTCAAGCATCTCGGCCCATGAGCTCAAAAACCTATTCACGATGCCTTCGGTCATCGTGCGGACCATGGTCGTCATGGGTAGAGCAAAACGATATTTTAGAACCAAGAAAAATTTGGAATGACTTCCCCTAAAAATAGGACCAAAAAGAATGCATAGTGCCAAAATTCTCGCTGAAACGGAAATGAATCAACATTCCGGCAGAATATTGGCAACTATCGCATTTCAAATGCCAGAACCTGCAAACACAAACATATATGCAACACCACAAACATATGCAACACCACAAACATGCATAGATCTAGCTAGGCCACAAAAAGTGCATGTGCATGTTGTTGGAGAGGGAGAACAACATAAAGATAGCTTCCCCCTTGCTTACCTATCAAAAAAAGGTAATTTAACCACTTAATTTGGATGAATCTATGGTGCAAATGAGGTGAGGAGGAGGAGGCAGCCGAGACAAGCTTGGAGGAGGAGTTGGAGAATGAAGTGGGGAAAGTGAGTGGGTAGGTGGGCTGTCCAAAATATCTTGTTGGTCCCAGGTTACTAATGGCGCACCACCTGCAAATGCGCCATTAGTAACCCTGGTTACTAATGGCGCACCTACTGCTGATGCGCCATTAGAAGTTTTGCAAAAAAATAAAAAGAAATATTCTAATGGCGCACCGTGGCATAGTGCGCCATTACTAGTTTAAACTAGTAATGGCGCACTATGCTACGGTGCGCCATTAGTAGTTTTGCAAAAAAAGAATAAAAAATAACAATAGTGGCGCACTGTGTGGCCGGTGCGCCATTACTAGTTAGCAGTAGTAATGGCGCACCGTGCCATGATGCGCCATTAGTATGTTTGGAAAAAAATTGTTACTAGTGGCGCACCATATGCCAGGTGTGCCATTAGTGTCTTCCACACTAATGGCGAAACAGCACATGGTGCGCCACTGCTATATAGTAGTGGCACACTATATGACAGGTGCGCCATTAGTGTCCATTCCATCTATAGCCCTGTTCCTAGTAGTGAGGGACCTTTTCCGGCACCCTGCCGAAGGGGGATTCGATCATGGAGGGCTTCTACATCAACTCTCTTGCCCTTCCGATGAAGCATGAGTAGTTTACCACAGACCTATGGGTCCATAGCTAGTAGCTAGATGGCTTCTTCTCTCTCTCTTTGATCCTCAATACCATGTTCTCCTCGATGTTCTTGGAGATCTACTCGATGTAATACTTTTTTGCGATGTGTTCGCCGAGATCCGATGAATTGTGGATTTATGATCAACGTATCTATGAATATTATTTGAATCTTCTCTGAATTCTTTTATGCATGATTTTTTATCTTTGTAATTCTCTTTGAACTATCGGTTTGGTTTGGCCAACTAGATTGGTTTTTCTTGCAATGAGAGAAGTGCTTTGCTTTGGGTTCAATCTTGCGGTGTCCTTTCCAGTGACAGTAGGGGAAGCAAGGCTTGTATTGTATTGTTGCCATCAAGGATAAAAAGATGGGGTTTTCACCATATATTCATATTGCTTGATTTAATTCCTCTATATCATGTCATCTTACTTAATGCGTTACTCCGTTCTTTATGAACTTAATACTCTAGATGCATGCTGGATAGCAGTCGATGTGTGGAGTAATAGTAGTAGATGCAGAATCGTTTTGGTCTACTTGACACAGACGTGATGCCTACATTCATGATCATTGCCTTAGATATCATCATATCTTTGGGCTTTTCTATCAATTACTCGGTAGTAATTTGTTCACCCACCGTATTATTTGCTATCTTGATTGAAGCCTCTAGTGAAACCTATGGCCCCTGGGTCTATTTTCCATCATATAAGTATCCGGTCTATCATATTAGTTTCCGATATACTATTTTGCAATCTTTTACTTTCCGATCTATAAACCAAAAATACCAAAAATATTTACTTTACCATTCATGTTTCTCTATCAGATCTCACATTTGCAAGTAACCGTGAAGGGATTGACGACCCCTTTATCGCGTTGGGTGCAAGTTTTTTGATTGTTTGTGCAGGTATTTTGTGATTTGTGCATTTTCTCCTACTGGATTGATACCTTGGTTCTCAAACTGAGGGAAATACTTATCTCTACTTTGCTGCATCAACCTTTCCTCTTCAAGGAAAAAATCAACGCAAACTCAAGAAGTAGCAGTGCCCTCGCCACCCCCACCCGCAGCAGAGCGGGTCACGACTGGGTCGCCAGGTGTGATGGAGGAGGCCTTGAATAGCTCCCCCATTGCCGAGGAACACCGCACCCTGATGGGCGCAGTTTTGCAAAGTCTTCGGTCCGTGAGGAGGCTTTCAGCGGACTTTTAACAGGCTTTAAGGTAAATCATGTAATGCCTTTTACTAACAAAATTTACTTCATATTGTCATGCAGCCTCGTGTATAGTAGCCCCCAATCCCTGAGTAAGTTTGGAAAACTCATGCGGGGGTCGAATAGTCTAGAGATATAGATGATAGCAAAAGTGAGCCGGAGCCCCCGAGACTCTGGCTGGGTTTGAGAAGCCTGGCAGAGGATCTAAAATTGACAACTTGGGAACCTGACGTGCATAATCTATTGTGCAGGCCTCACCTTCTGCAGCAGCCGCCAACACCGAGGAGTTGGCCAAGCTGAATCGGATGAGCTCGATCTGCTGAATAAGCAGTTTGATGAAGCGCAAGGAAAGTCCACACTAAACTGCTTAATACAATTATTTACTAATGAAGTATCCAAAGTTAATTCTAAGTGAGAGATGCATGGCATTACTGCAGCTGTTGCCGCGGAGGTCGAGAACCTCAAGGCCGAGCTGCGGAAGGCTCAGCAGGAGGCTATGGAGCAGAAGACACAGCCGAACAAGCGTTCGCGAACTGACGATGGTGAAGACCGCCAACCAGTAGCATGAGGCCAGAGTAGCTGAGGTGCAATAAGAGCTCAAGGATGCCGTCACTAAATGTGAGGACCTTGAGCAGAAAAGTAAGGATCTGGCCACCGAGCTAACCTCGTTGAGGTTGGAGATCCAGGAGGTGAAGACGGAGGCGCGAGGCCACTGAGAAGAACTCTGCCAAGTCAAGCTTATTGCAGATGGTAAGCCGTACTTACTGCAAAGTGTCTTTGGTGGTAACAGGTTCGCTTTGCTCACACGAGTATGGCGTTCCCCAGGCGCTTTTGAAGACCTCCCGAGGAGTGCGGCAGATACGGCAAGATAATTTGCGTCCCAGGAGGGCGGTACCGAGCATAGGCTGTTTTGGGCGCAATTTTAGGCACCCGAGCACCCTTCCCTTCTCGACAACTAGATGAAGCAGCTGATGGAGTTGCGTCAGATGGTGGAGTCGGCCATGAAGAACCTCTGTGTCAAGTTGTGGCCTTCAGAGCTGCTGCTGAGCAGCTAGCTAGTTTGGCTTGGTGCAAAAGTTGTGCGACGCTGAGCCTAGGATTGATGTCTGGAAGCGCTCTATGTGCATCGAGGGAGCTCGGATGGCCATCGGCAAGACCATGGTACACTGGCCGAAGATCAAGCCAGCTGAGATGGCCACCGGACCCCCGCTGAGGGAGTCCTGGATTATGGGGTCCTCGAGCGTCCGGGCTGTGAGATATGGGCCGGACTGATGGGCCGTGAAGATACAAGATGGAAGACTTTCCCCCGTGTCTGGATGGGACTCTCCTTGGCGTGCGGATATGAAGATTCCTTTCTCTGTAAACCGACTCTATACAACCCTAGCCCCCTCCGGTGTCTATATAAACTGGAGGGTTTAGTCTGTAGAGGCAATCATAATCATACAGGCTAGACTTCTAGGATTTAGCCATCACGATATCGAGGTAGATCAAATCTTGTAATCCCTATACTCATCAAAGTCAATCAAGCAGGAAGTAGGGTATTACCTCCATCGAGAGGGCCCGAACCTAGGTAAGCATTGTGTCCCCTGCCTCCTGTTACCTTCGATCCTTAGACGCACAGTTCGGGACCCCCTACCCGACATCTACCGATTTTGACACCAACATTGGTGCTTTCACTGAGAGTTCCTCTGTGTCGTCGATAGAAGGATTGATGGCTCGCCTTGTCATCAACGACAGCATCACTTCTGGAGGAGCCCTAGATTCAGGGCAGACCCTCTGGCTGGGCAGCTTCACCATGGGCGTCCATTTGGCCGTTAAGCCGAAGGCGGCCCCCCAAGCCACCAAAAATCTTCTCTGCATCGGCCCCGAATACTCCGACAAGATGGATCAGGCAGATGTAGCGTCTTTGAATGAGCTACTAGATCACATCACCGCCCTGGGAGTCGCGACTGACTATGATCGGATTGGGCTTAAACACGATCAGAGAGAAATTAAATCTCTGCCGATCACCCATCTAGTAGCGGTTGTGGAGGAGCAGGCCAACAATAACCCTTCTCCTACATTGAGAACGAGCTATGTTCAGGTTTCCAAGCCCGGAGGGCCGGACACCCTTCTCCGGGAGGACACTCCCTGTTCTCCGAACATAGGACCAGACGTTGTCTAAAAACTCACCGGAAACTCTGAAGCCCGAGTTGGTTACCTCGGAAATTCATCAAACTCAAGATTCCACAATGGGTCAGAGCGTGAATTTAAGCCTGCCCACCCACCACAGACAATAATTCCCCAAGCAATTCCGGTCCACGGGACATATGCGACCAAATGTATGTGCGGAAGTAGCCTCAGGAAAGTTCCATCATTTTTGGGCCAGATTCCTCGTTAAAAACAAGATAAAAGACTGCTGCGACGACGACGCGATTTTAGTATTTTCCAACAACTGCACGGATGAGGGGATCCTCAATGCCCTCAACCGCCATCTAATACTGCACTTTACAGATTTGGCACACATAGTACAGAAATATTGCGCAATGGAAATCGCCTGGAAAACTCAAACCGCTCGCTAGGAACCGCAGGCCTTCAAGCCATCTCCTGAACGAACAAAAAGGATGCCCCGTCGCAGGTCACCTGATCGCCACCCCGCAGACAAGAAAATCAAGCCCTTTACGGGACATAGAACTGTCTTCGAAGAGTGGCTCAATGGGCCATGTAAAATACACACGACACCGAATACCGAACCAACGCACAGCCTACAGGCATGTTGGATACTCCGGCAGGGGGCCAAGAGCGGCGAGGGTATCCTCACCAACACTACCCCAGAAAAGTACTATTCATAGGACAACGAGCATGAAGTACTCACAGTCTTCGAAACCTTCTCGTCAAATAATTGGTGCAAACGGGCGCTCCGCGACCTCGCCGAAATCTGCCAAGTAGCAGCAATAAACCCTTGGAACGATACGGCAATTACTCTCAATGCCGATGATGAACCAAGATCCCGCTCCGTCCGGGCACCAACCGCTCTGGTCCAAAACCCATTCGTGGACGACTTTCGGCTCACTAAAGTGCTAATGGACGGCGGCAGCGGACTGAACCTCATCTATGAGGACACGCTCAACAAAATGCAAATGGACAGGAGTCGCATCGAGCGGAGCAATACATCCTTCAGGGGAATCATCCCTAGCAGGGAAGCAAGATGCTCAGGGAAAATTAAACTGGATGTGGTATTCGACACACCAGAAAACTATAGGTCTGAGGAGATAATATTCCAGGTGGCTCCTTTCAACAGCGGATATCATGCCCTGTAAGGGCGAGATGCATTCACACACTTTCAAGCTATACCCCATTACGGGTACATGAAGCTCAAAATGTCCGGGCCCAATGGTGTTATCACCATCTCCAGTGATCCGAACATAGGACTCCGTGCTGAAAATAAAACTGCATCCCTGGCCCTTGAGGCACTATCCGAAGCCCTAGCGGCCGAAGAACTCACCGCTTTGCACTCCGTAGTGGAAAGGGACGATGTAATTCTTGATAAAAGGCCCAAATCCACCTCTTTCAAGCCAGCTGACGAAATAGTCAAATTTCAAGTTCACCCGACGGATCTCAAGAAAACAACTTCCATTGGGACACAGTTGGACCCGACGGTTGACGCCGCATTACGCGCGTTCTTGTGCGAAAACTGGGACATCTTCGCCTGGCACCCCTCGGATATACTAGGAATCCCACGCACGCTGGCCGTACATAGTCTCAACATACTCAAGGGATACATGCCGGTCAAGCAAACGCTCCGGCGATTTTTCGAACCCAAACAGCAGGCTATGGTGGCGGAGCTAGCCAAGCTACTCGAAGCCGGGTTTATCAGAGAGATCAAACATCCGGACTAGCTAGCAAACCTGGTCATGGTACCAAAAAAGGATAAATCCTGGCGCCTGTGTGTCAATTTCAAAGACCGTAACAAGGCTTGCCCGAAGGACCCCTTCCCACTACCACGCATCGACCAGATTATCGACGCAACCGCAGGACATGATTCGCTATGTTTCCTCGACGCATACTCCGGATACCATCAAATCAAAATAAAGGAATCCGAACAAGACGCAATGGCATTTATCACCATGTATGGGCCTTTATGCTTCTATACTATGCCTTTTGGGCTCAAGAACGCCGGCGCCACTTACCAACGCATGATTCAAACGTGCCTGGAAAAGCAAATCGGCAAGACTGTGGGGGCATATGTAGATGACGTAGTCATCAAAACCAAGCATGTTGAATCTTTGGTGGACGACTTACGCCTCACATTCAACAACCTCCGAACGTATGACATAAGGCTCAATCCCGGAAATGTGCGTTTTCGGCGTTCCCGCCAGCAAATTGCTCGGGTTTATTGTCTCCAATAGAGTAATTGAGGCAAACCCAGCCAAAATCCGAGCCCTGTCACAACTTGCAATACCAACTGACCTCAAACAGGTCCAAAAGTTAGCCGGGTGCATGGCAGCCTTGAGCCGTTTTATCTCCAGATTAGGAGAAAAGGCACTGCAATTGTATCGCTTACTCCGACGCACCGACCACTTTGCGTGGACGGACGCTGCAATAGCCAGACTAGAGGAAATAAAAACTTTGCTAGCAAGCAACCCCATCCTGGCCGCACCGAACGTCGGCGAACCAATGCTGCTCTACATATCGGCCACTCACCAGATGGTGAGTGCGGTGCTCGTCGTCGAACAAGAAGAGGAGGGACATAAATTCCCACTCCAAAAACCAGTATATTACGTATCGACGGTCCTTACACCATGCAAATCCCGATACCCGCATTATCAGAAGATAGCATATGCGGTCTTTATGGCATCCCGGAAGCTGCGGCACTACTTTCAAGAGTGCTCAATCACGGTGGCTTCAGAAGTACCGCTCAATGATATTATAAACAACCGGGACGCCGCCGGAAGGATTGCCAAATGGGCCATTGAGCTCTTACCATTTTAAATAACTTATAAACCATGCCGAGCCATTAAATCTCAGGTGTTGGCTGACTTCGTCACCGAATGGACAGAGGCCAAACTCCCTAAAGAGTACGGCTCGTATTCCAACTGGGTGATGCACTTTGGCGGCTCTAACATGTTAGCCGGACTTGGGGCTGGTGTCGTCTTGACATCCCCCATGAGACATAGTTCGTTATGTGCTCCAAATACTGTATACAGACTCTAACAATGCAGTCGAATATGAGGCCCTATTGCATGGTCTCCGGATGGCTGTCTCCATGGGCATACAACGCCTTGAGGCGCGCAGGGATTCTTGAAGGAAATATGCCCTAGAGGCAATAATAAAGTTATTATTTATTTCCTCATATCATGATAAATGTTTATTATTCATGCTAGAATTGTATTACCCAGAAACATGATACATGTGTGAATACATAGACAAACATAGTGTCAATAGTATGCCTCTACTTGACTAGCTCGTAAATCAAAGATGGTTAAGTTTCCTAACCATAGACATGAGTTGCCATTTGATTAACGGGATCACATCATTAGGAAAATGATGTGATTGACCTGACCCATTCCGTTAGCTGAGCACTTGATCATTTAGTCTGTTGCTATTGCTTTCTTCATGACTTATACATGTTCCTATGACTATGAGATTATGTAACTCCCGTTTACCGGAGGAACACTTTGTGTGCTACCAAACATCACAACGTAACTGGGTGATTATAAAGGTGCTCTACAGGTGTCTCCAAAGGTACTTGTTGAGTTGACATATTTCGAGATTAGGATTTGTCACTCCGATTGTCGGAGAGGTGTCTATAAGCCTTGCAAGCAATATAATTAATGAGTTAGTTACAGAATGATGCATTACGTAACGAGTAAAGAGACTTGCCGGTAATGAGATTGAACTAGGTATTGAGATACCGATGATCGAATCTCGGGCAAGTAACATACTGATGACAAAGGGAACAACGTATGTTGTTATGCGGTTTGACCGATAAAGATCTTCGTAGAATATGTAGGAGCCAATATGAGAATCCAGGTTTCGCTATTGGTTATTGACCGGAAATAGTTCTAGGTCATGACTACATAATTCTCGAACCCGTAGGGTCCGCACGCTTAACGTTACGATGACAGTTATATTATGAGTTTATGAGTTTTGATGTACCGAAGGTTGTTTGGAGTCCCGGATGTGATCACGGACATGATGAGGAGTCTCGAAATGGTCGAGACATAAAGATTGATATATTGGACGGCTATATTTAGACACCGGAAAGGTTCCGGGTGAGATTGGGACTATACCGGAGCTCCGGGAGGTTACCGGAACCCCCCGGTATGTATATGGGCCTTATTGGGCCTTAGTGGAAAGGAGGAAGAAGCAGCAAAGGAGGGCCCCCAAGCCCAATCCGACCAGTGGGGGGGCGGCCCCCCCTTTCCTTCTTCCCTCCCCTCTCTTCCTTCCCTCTCCTACTCCTAATAGGACAGGGGGCCAAACCTACTTGGAGTAGGATTGCCCCCCCTAGGGCGCGCCTCTCCCCTTGGCCGGCCCCCTCCTCCTCCCCCCTTTATATACGGAGGAGGGGGGCACCCCATAGAGGCACAAGTTGATCTTCGTGATCGTTCTTAGCCGTGTGCAGTGCCCCCTCCACTATATTCCACCTCGGTCATATCGTAGCGGTGCTTAGGCGAAGCCCTGCGTCGGTAGAACATCATCACCATCACCACGCCGTCGTGCTGACGGAACTCATCCCCGACACTTTGCTGGATCGGAGTCCGGGGATCGTCATCGAGCTGAACGTGTGCTAAAACTCGGAGGTGCCATAGTTTTGGTGCTTGATCGGTCGGGCCGTGAAGACATACAACTACATCAACCGCGTTGTTATAACGCTTCCGCTTTCGGTCTACGAGGGTACGTGGACAACACTCTCCCCTCTCGTTGCTATGCATCACCATGATCTTGCGTGTGCGTAGGAATTTTTTGAAATTACTACGTTCCCCAACAAATGGCATCCGAGCCTAGGTTTTATGCATTGATGTTATATGCGAGTAGAACACAAGTGAGTTGTGGGCGATACAAGTCATACTGCTTGCCAGCATGTCATACTTTGGTTCGGCGGTATTGTTGGATGAAGCGGCCCAGACCGACATTACGCGTATTCTTACGCGAGACTGGTTCTACTGACGTGCTTTGCACACAGGCGGCTGGCGGGTGTTAGTTTCTCCAACTTTAGTTGAACCGAGTGTGGCTACGCCCGGTCCTTGAGAAGGTTAAAACAGCACTAACTTGATGAACTTTCGTTGTGGTTTTCATGCGTAGGTAAGAACGGTTCTTGCATAGCCCGTAGCAGCCACATAAAATTTGCAACAACAAAGTAGAGGATGTCTAACTTGTTTTTGCAGGGAATGTTGTGATGTGATATAGTCAAGACGTGATGCTATATTTTATTATTTGAGATGATCATGTTTTGTAACCGAGTTATCGGCAACTGGCAGGAGCCATATGGTTGTCGCTTAATTGTATGAAATGCAATCGCCCTGTAATTGCTTTACTTTATCACTAAGCGGTAGCGATAGTCGTAGAAGCAATAGTTGGCGAGACGACAACGATGCTACGATGGAGATCAAGGTGTCACGCCGGTGACGATGGTGATCATGACGGTGCTTCGGAGATGGAGATCACAAGCACAAGATGATGATGGCCATATCATATCACTTATATTGATTGCATGTGATGTTTATCCTTTATGCATCTTATCTTACTTTGATTGACGGTAGCATTTTAAGATGATCTCTCACTAATTATCAAGAAGTGCTCTCCCTGAGTATGCACCGTTGCCAAAGTCTGTCGTGCCCAGACACAACGTGATGATCGGGTGTGATAAGCTCTACGTCCATCTACAACGGGTGCAAGCCAGTTTTGCACCTTGAATACTCGAGTTAAACTTGACGAGCCTAGCATATGCAGATATGGCCTCGGAACACGGAGACCGAAAGGTCGAGCGTGAATCATATAGTAGATATGATCAACATAGTGATATTCACCACTGAAAACTACTCCATCTCACGTGATGATCAGACATGGTTTAGTTGATTTGGATCATATGATCACTTAGATGACTAGAGAGATGTCTGTCTAAGTGGGAGTTCTTAAATATGATTAATTGAACTTAAATTTATCATGAACTTAGTACCTGATAGTATTTTGCTTGTCTATGTTTGTTGTAGATAGATGGCTTGTGCTGTTGTTCCGTTGAATTTTAATGCGTTCCTTGAGAAAGCAAAGTTGAAATATGATGGTAGCAATTACACGGACTGGGTCCGTAACTTGAGGATTATCCTCATTGCTACGTAAGAATTACGTCCTAGAAGCACCGCTGGAGTGCGAGGCTCTGCTGCAGAACAGCGCCAGATGTTATGAGCGTCACGGCAAAGCAAAGCGATGACTACTCAATAGTTCGAGTGTGCCATGCTTTACGGCTTAGAACCGGGTCTTCAACGGCGTTTTGAGCGCCATGGAGCATATGAGATGTTCCAGAGTTGAAGTTAATATTTCAAGCAAATGCCCGGATTGAGAGATATGAAGTCTCCAATAAATTCTATAGCTGCAAGATGGAGGAGAATAGTTCTGTCAGTGAGCATATACTGAAAATGTCTGGGTATAATAATCACTTGATTCAACTGGGAGTTAATCTTCCGGATGATAGCGTCATTGACAGAATTCTCCAATCACTGCCACCAAGCTACAAGAGCTTCGTGATGAACTATAATATGCAAGGGATGGAAAAGACAATTCCCGAGCTCTTCGCAATGCTAAAGGTTGCGTTGGTAGAAATCAAGAAGGAGCATCAAGTGTTGATGGTCAACAAGACCACTAGTTTCAAGAAAAAGGGCAAAGGGAAGAAGAAGGGGAACTTCAAGAAGAACAGCAAGCAAGTTGCTGCTCAAGAGAAGAAACCCAAGTCTGGACCTAAGCCTGAAACTGAGTGCTTCTACTACAAGCAAACTGGTCACTGGAAGCGGAACTGCCCCAAGTATTTGGCGGATAAGAAGGATGGCAAGGTGAACAAAGGTATATGTGATATACATGTTATTGATGTGTACCTTACTAGAGCTCGCAGTAGCACTGGGTATTTGATCTTGGTTACATTGCTAATATTTACAACTCAAAACAGGGACTACGGATTAAGCGAACACCGGCCAAGGATGAGGTGGCGATCTTGCGTGGGAAATGGTTCCGAAGTTGATGTGATCATGGTCGGCACGCTACCTCTACATCTACCTTCGAGATTAGTTTTAGACCTGAATAATTGTTATTTGGTGCCAGCGTTGAGCATGAACATTATATCTGGATCTTGTTTGATGCGAGACGGTTATTCATTTAAATCAGAGAATAATGGTTTTCTATTTATATGAGTAATATCTTTTATGGTCATGCACCCTTAAAGAGTGGTCTATTTTTGATGAATCTCGATTGTAGTGATACACATATTCAGAATGTTGAAGCCAAAAGATGCAGAGTTGGTAATGATAGTGCAACTTATTTGTGGCACTGCTGTTTAGGTCATATCGGTGTAAAACGCATGAAGAAACTCCATACTGATGGACTTTTGGAACCACTTGATTATGAATCACTTGACACTTGCGAACCATGCCTCATGGGCAAGATGACTAAAACTTCGTTCTCCGGTACTATGGAGAGAGCAACAGATTTGTTAGAAATCATACATACAGATGTATGTGGTCCAATGAATGTTGAAGCTCATGGCAGATATCTTTATTTTCTCACCTTCACAGATGATTTAAGTAGATATGGGTATATCTACTTAATGAAGCATAAGTCTGAAACATTTGAAAAGTTCAAAGAATTTCAGAGTGAAGTTGAAAATCATCGTAAAAAGAAAATAAAGTTTCTACGATCTGATCGTGGAGGAGAATATTTGAGTTCTGAGTTTGGTCTACATTTGAAACAATGCGGAATAGTTTAGCAACTCACGCCACCGGAACACCACAGCGTAATGGTGTGTCGAGCGTCGTCGCGTGCTTTACTAGATATGGTGCGATCTATGATGTCTCTTACTGATTTACCGCTATCGTTTTGGGGTTATGCTTTAGAGGCGGCCGCATTCACGTTAAATAGGGCACCATCAAAATCCGTTGAGACGACTCCTTATGAACTATGGTTTGGCAAGAAACCAAAGTTGTCGTTTCTGAAAGTTTGGGGCTGCGATGCTTGTGCGAAAAAGCTTCAACCTGATAAGCTCGAACCCAAATCGGAAAAATGTGTCTTCATAGGATACCCAAAGGAGACAGTTGGGTACACCTTCTATCACAGATCCGAAGGCAAGACATTCGTTGCTAAGAATGGATCCTTTCTAGAGAAGGAGTTTCTCTCGAAAGAAGTGAGTGGGAGGAAATAGAACTTGATGGGGTAACAATACCAACTCCCTTATTGGAAAGTAGTTCATCACAGAAACCGGTTTCTGTGACACCTACACCAATTAGTGAGGAAGTTCATGATGATGATCATGAAACTTCAGATCAAGTTGTTACTGAATTTCGTAGATCAACCAGAGTAAGATCCACGCCAGAGTGGTATGGTAATCCTGTTCTGGAAGTCATGCTATTAGATCATGGTGAACCTACAAACTATGAAGAAGCGATGGTGAGACCCGATTCCGCAAAATGGCTTGAAGCCATGAAATCTGAGATGGGATCCATGTATGAGAACAAAGTGTGGACTTTGGGTGACTTGCCCGTTGTTCGGCAAGCAATAGAGAATAAATTGATCTTCAAGAAGAAGACTGACGCTGACGGTAATGTTACTGTCTACAAAGCTCGACTTGTTGCAAAAGGTTTTCGACAAGTTCAAGGGGTTGACTACGATGAGACCTTCTCACCCGTTGCGATGCTTAAGTCTATCCGAATCATGTTAGCGATTGCCGCATTTTATGATTATGAAATATGGCGGATGGATGTCAAAACTGCATTCTGAATGGATTTCGAAAGAAGAGTTGTATATGATGCAACCAGAAGGTTTTGTCGATCCTAAGGGAGCTAACAAAGTGTGCAAGCTCAGCGATCCATTTATGGACTGGTGCAAGCTTCTCGGAGTTGGAATAAGCGCTTTGATAGTGTGATCAAAGCATATGGTTTTATCTGGACTTTTGGAGAAGCTTTGTATTTACAAGAAAGTGAGTGGGAGCTCTGTAGCATTTACGATATTATATGTGGGCGACATATTGTTGATTGGAAATGATATAGAATTTCTGGATAGCATAAAAGGATACTTGAATAAAAGTTTTTCAATGAAAGACCTCGGTGAAGCTGCTTACATATTGGGCATCAAGATCTATAGAGATAGATCAAGACGCTTGATTGGACTTTCACAAAGCACATACCTTGATAAAGTTTTGAAAAAGTTCAAAATGGATCAGGCAAAGAAAGGATTCTTGCCTGTATTACAAGGTGTGAAGTTGAGTCAGACTCAATGCCCGACCACTTCAGAAGATAAAGAGAAAATGAAAGGAGTTCCCTATGCTTCAGCCATAGGCTCTATCATGTATGCAATGCTGTGTACCAGGCCTGATGTGTGCCTTGCTATTAGTTTAGCAGGGAGGTACCAAAGTAATCCAGGAGTGGATCACTTGACAGCGGTCAAGAACGTCCAGAAATACCTGACAAGGACTAAGGATATGTTTCTCATTTATGGAGGTGACAAAGAGCTTGTCGTAAATGGTTACGTCGATGCAAGCTTTGACACTGATCCGGACGATTCTAAATCGCAAACCGGATACGTGTTTATATTAAACGGTGGAGCTGTCAGTTGGTGCAGTTCTAAACAAAGCGTCGTAGCGGGATCTACATGCGAAGCGGAGTACATAGTTGCTTCGGAAGCAGCAAATGAAGGAGTCTGGATGAAGGAGTTCATTTCCGATCTAGGTGTCATACCTAGTGCATCGGGACCAATGAAGATCTTCTATGACAATACTGGTGCAATTGCCTTGGCAAAGGAATCCAGATTTCACAAGAGGACCAAGCAAATCAAGAGACGCTTCAATTCCATCCGGGACCAAGTCCAGGTGGGAGACATAGAGATTTGCAAGATACATACGGATCTGAACGTTGCAGACCCGTTGACTAAGCCTCTTCCACGAACAAAACATAATCAGCACCAAGACTCCATGGGTGTTAGAATCATTACTGTGTAATCTAGATTATTGACTCTAGCGCAAGTGGGAGACTGAAGGAAATATGCTCTAGAGGCAATAATAAAGTTATTATTTATTTCCTCATATCATGATAAATGTTTATTATTCATGCTAGAATTATATTACCCGGAAACATGATACATGTGTGAATACATAGACAAACATAGTGTCACTAGTATGCCTCTACTTGACTAGCTCGTAAATCAAAGATGGTTAAGTTTCCTAACCATAGACATGAGTTGTCATTTGATTAATGGGATCACATCATTAGGAGAATGATGTGATTGACCTGACCCATTCTGTTAGCTTAGCACTTGATCGTTTAGTCTGTTGTTGTTGCTTTCTTCATGACTTATACATGTTCCTATGACTATGAGATTATGTAACTCCGTTTACGGAGGATCACTTTGTGTGCTACCAAGCGTCTGGCGAATCTGGGTGATTATAAAGGTGCTCTACATGTGTCTCCAAAGGTACTTGTTGAGTTGACGTATTTCGAGATTAGGATTTGTCACTCCGATTGTCGGAGAGGTATCTCTGGGCCCTCTCGGTAATGCACATCACTATAAGCCTTGCAAGCAATGTAACTAATGAGTTAGTTATGGAATGATGCATTACGTAACAAGTAAAGAGACTTGCCGGTAACGAGATTGAACTAGGTATTGAGATACCAACGATCGAATCTCGGGCAAGTAACATACCGATGACAAAGGGAACAACGTATGTTGTTATGCGGTTTGACCGATAAAGATCTTCGTAGAATATGTAGGAGCCAATATGAGCATCCAGGTTCCGCTATTGGTTATTGACCGGAAACAGTTC
Organism: Aegilops longissima; assembly: GCA_021605205.1. Lineage (NCBI taxonomy): Eukaryota > Viridiplantae > Streptophyta > Magnoliopsida > Poales > Poaceae > Aegilops > Aegilops longissima. The sequence continues at coordinate 142,139,184 of CM038676.1, read as the reverse complement.
TAGGTCATGTCTACATAATTCTCGAACCCGTAGGGTCCGCACGCTTAACGTTACGATGACAGTTATATTATGAGTTTATGAGTTTTGATGTACCAAAGGTTGTTCGGAGTCCCGGATGTGATCACGGACATGACGAGGAGTCTCGAAATGGTCAAGACATAAAGATTGATATATTGGACGGCTATATTTGGACACCGGAAAGGTTCCGGGTGAGATTGGGACTATACCGGAGCTCCGGGAAGTTACCGGAACCCCCCGGTAGGTATATGGGCCTTATTAGGCCTTAGTGGAAAGGAGGGAGAAGGAGCAAAGGAGGGGGCGCCCCCCCAAGCCCAATCCGAATTGGGAGGGGGGCCGGTGTCGGATTTCGGGTTCCGGCAGACCCTTGAGGTTCGAACACTGGGGCGCGCGGGGAGATCCAACCCTCCACCGTCTCGCACCTCGCCGAATCGCTGGGACCTAAACTACTAAACGGAACAGCACAAGAGACACGAGATTTATACTGGTTCAGGCCACCATTGTGGTGTAATACCCTACTCTAGTGTGTGGTGTGGTAGGTGCCTCTTGGGCTGATGAGGAACAATACAAGGAAGAACAGCCTCGCGAGGGTCTGTTCTTGGCGGGTCTGATGAACTGCTAGGTGGGGTTCGATCGCTCTAGCTCTTGGTTTCTTGATGAGATTCGGATCCCTACGCCTGTGGGTGGCTACTCCTATTTATAGGCGAAGGCCCTAGGCCTCTTCCCAAATATTGAGCGGGAAGGCGCCAACAATTAGCCATTTGAAGGGGAACAACGGGTACACTTATCCTGACTAAAGTTGGTCCTCTTTGCCAAAGGCTCTGGTGATGGCCTTTGCTTGGGCTCCACAATGACTCCCTTCCTGCCGTTGGGCTGGTCTTGGTCTCGTTGCACGAAATGGATGCCTTTGCTTGATGCTCTCGCTGCGCTTGCTCCCTTTGCACCAAAGAGGAAAGGAGGACCTCTGCTGGGCTGGCGCCCGTGGCGCCCTTGGTCATCATGGCTTGCGTCATGGGCACCTCGCGAGGTACCCTGCCTTGAACTCTCCGCCTCCTCATGAGCCAGGCTGACGAGGCCGTGCACGAGAAGCTCCTTGTCATCCGCCCGTGAGGCTTGGCCCCTCGCGAGGTCTTGAGCTGCGTTGATGAAGATGGGCGTCTTTGGGCCTCCTTGAGCCACGCCGCAGCCGCGAGCGAGCAAGTGTGGGGACCCCGTTCCCGAACGCCGACAGTAGCCCGGGCCTGGCGCGCCCGAACTTGGCGGCGAGGCGAAAGGGCAAGTGTGAAGCGTCGCGGGCCCTAAACCTCTGCGGCCTTAGGCGCCAGCGTGGCGGTTAATTGACGCAGCGTCGCATCTGCTTCCCCATGATGCCTCGGTAACCACCCGGATTCGGCAAGTCCCTGCATGCAGAGTCGGTCATGATTACCGGTGACCGTGGAGGCCGACGGTTGGACAATGCTTCCTGGTGCGGCGCTAGGTCCGTGCCTTGGCCGTCGAGAGATTGCGCGGCGAGGTCGTTTCGTGCTCCCTGGAGGGACCCTGCAGGTTCACCACAAAAGGAAAAAGAGCTCGCCGTGGCGATCGTTAGTTCTGCCATTAGTCGCTTGGGAGAGGCGCGAGAGGCCTCGCGAGGTGTGTTGGGGTACCCGTGAGCCAGCGTAGGGCTCACGGGGCCCTACCTCAAGCGGGTTGCGCTGGCTCGGGCCTTATCTTGAGTGTGTTCCTGCAAATTTGGCGGATGCGGTGCTCTCGTCTTGGTCCGGCTCTCGGGCTGGTCTCGGCCGTCGGTGGCAAGCAGGTCGCGATGCCATGGACAAGACCAGAGGTGAGGGCGGAGGCGGTAGAAGCCACAGTCGCGATGCTCGAGCACCCCCTTTTAGCATAAGCTAGGTTAGATAATGAAACTCTCGTCCTCGGGTCCGGCTCTCGGGCTGGTCTCGGCCGTCGTTGGCAAGCCGGTCGCGATGCCATGGACAAGATCAGAGGTGAGGGCGGAGGCGGTAGGAGCCTGAGTCGCGATGTTCGGGCACCCCCTTTAGCGTGCAAGCTGGGTTAGATGGCGAAACTCTCGTCCTCGGGTCCCGCCTCTCGGGCTGGTCTCGGCCGTCGGCGGCAAGCAGGTCGTGATGCCATGGACAAGACCGGAGGGTGAGGGCGGAGAGCGGTAGGAGCCACGAGTCGCGATGCTCGGCACCCCCCTTTAACGTGCAAGATTCCGTCACCCGGAAAGGGACCAAATAACAAGCATGGTGGGCGAGAGCATAATCCTAAGGAAAACGTAAGAAGGATACATGCCGCTGGGACAGGCCCGAGCGGCTTGGGGATGATGCAGCCCGAGGGGCGCCCCCAACAGGATAGGCTAATGACATGAAATAAAAGAGGTACATGCAGCAGGGACGGACCCACGCGGCCTGGGAATAATGCGGCCCTGAAGGCGCTCCCACCCGGAAACAAAACTTAAAGATGTCACCTGGTGATGTTTGGGACGAGCAGGTGTTGGTGTAGCAGACTCGGTGGGCTGCGGAGCCGATCCTCACGAGCCCCAGGCCGGGGCCTCGGGAGGATCCGGGAGGCGGGCGGCTCCTCGGGGCCATCTCCATCTCCGCTAGGGCTGCGGCGTGCGACCTCTCGAGCCTCGGGATGGTCCTCATGAGATCTTGGTGTGCAGCAACCGCGTTTGGCAGGCCGTGAGGCATGCGCCTGTAGCTGTGGGGCGGGCCCTGCAAGCGTCCCACTCGCGAGGGCCGAGGCGCTCTTGAGGCAGCGGCTCGGTTGAGCCTGGTATGTCGATCAGAGCCGCAGCCCACCATCCTCGCTGGATGGGGGCCCACAGTGAGTGGCGGCTGCCCCTCATGACCCTTGACTCCTGTAGCTCTGAATGGCCTTCTTGGCGAACTCCCGAGGTTTGGCTCTCCTTGCCTTGCTCACCTTGCAGAAATGTGCCAAGCACGCCTCCACGTGGTGCCCAAGCGCCTCCCTCGTGACCTTGGCGAGGTCGGCGGCCCTCGTGGGAGAGCCCGAGCCCGGCTGAGGAGGCGCGGGGCGCTTTCCTATGCGATGGAAGGAGGATCCCTGGCCGGTCACGGGCCTGATGGGCCTGCCTCTTGAGCCGGGCGGTCGATATCTTCTTCTTCTTGGGCGTGGCCTCGGGAGGCCTCCTGCTGCTGTGGTGCAGGTCTTCTAGCGATGCGGCTGAAAGGCTCGCTCCGGGGAGCACTGCTGCGTCTCTCTCTTCCACAGGGGCACCGTGATGACCCGCAGCTTCTGGCATCTTGAGGGCGTTGTAGCCGTGGTGGAGTTCTGACCATGAATTTGGCCAGCGCCGGTGCCGAGGATGGTGTTGTCTGGCGGCGAATGTGGGCGACGTCGAAGTCGATGAGCTCGGTGTAGTAGTTGTCGCGAGCCCGAAGGTGACGGGAAGGCGGACCTGCCCGGTCGGGACCGTGGAGCCGTCGGTGACTCGGAGAAAGGCTTGGTTGGCTGAAGCTGGCTGTAAGGCACTTGAAGATTGTTGAATGTTTCCACAGACGGGGCGTTGAGTCCTGCCCGCCGTCGTCGGGTCTTGGTGACCAACACGTTCGCGATGATTGGGGAACAAAGCGCCGGAGAACTCGGCGTGGCGCGACTTGAGCTGATCCGCTGAGCTGAGCGTGATGGCGCCCGCTAACCACACTGAGAGCGCGGCCTCGAGCTCGGGAGGACTGCATTTACTTCGGGTGAACTGCTTGAGGATGCGTTGAGAGGCTGGGCTTGAGCTCCGCCCGGGATGCAGTGATCGCCGCAGTTCTGAAGCCCCAGCCCCCTCGTCCTGATGACGGTCCTCAATTCTCCTCAGCTGCGGCTGCAGCGGAGGGAGGCCTGCGTTCCCTGCAGGCGATCCTCGCGAGGCTGATCCTCCAGCCTCCCTCGCGGCGGGTCTTGCTAGCAGTCCTCGCGAGGTTGGCGCGCCACCCTTGGCGCAGGCAGCGGTCTTCCAGCGTCCTGCATTCCTTCCTCCTCCTCGGCCGTAGCCCGGTCGCTGCGCTCGGGCGTCTGCCGACCCTTCCTTCAGCGTCTGGCCGGAGCTCTTGGCATTCATTGGGGTTGTGGGTGTGGAGGTCGTGGTACACGCAGTACCAACTGCCCTTGGAGGACTCGGGCTGATCTACGCCTCGCTTGGTGTGCGGTTACGGCCTGAGTCGGCAGCCCCTTCCGCTTCCGTCCTTTGCCTTGGACTTCTTTTCTTGGGATCATGGAAGGCAGCTCGAGGGAGGAGGCGCCCTCCTCAGCCTGGCGCCTTGGTCACCAAGTTGAACAGCTCAAGGAGGTGCACAGATCTTCATGCATCGCCAGCTCCTCCTTCATCTTGACGTCGCGCACGCCCGTCGGAGAAAGCGAGATGATGGCCTCCTCCGTTACCACAGGGATCTTGAGGCAGCGTTGTTGAAGCGCTGGATGTACTTTTGCAGGGTTTCCCAGGCTGCTTGATTCGGCGCATGTCGCTCACGGCGGGTGGCGGTCGCGAGTACCACGGAAGTTGGCGATGAAGCGGGTGCGCATCTCGGCCCGAGGAAGAGATCGTGCACAGGGCCGATTCGAGGAGCAGTGCGGGCTCCGTCCTTGGCGCCATGGGAAACCAGTTCGCCATGACCTTTTCATCCCCATTGGCAGCCTCGATGCCCAGCTCGTAGAGCTAGAGGAACTCCGTAGGGTCAGCTGTGCCGTCATAGCGAGGAGGCAGGTCAGGCTTGAACTTGGCGGGCCGCGTGACGGTGTGCCTTCGGAGGTGAAAGCGCGGCAGCCCGCCGTGTCCATGGGGCCTCGGACGACAGAGAGCTTGGTCTTGCGGGCCTCCTTGCTTGCGGCTGCTGGGGGCAGCGCAGAGGTCTGGCGTCTTTGGGCGAGGCGCTCGGGCAACTTCTCGTGGGCGAGAACTTCTTGACAGCTCTGCTCTTGCAGCGCGGCGCTGGCGAGCGGGTTCCGCCGAGGACTGCCGCGCCTTGGGGCAGGCGCCTTCTTGAGGAGGCGGCTGGCGCCCGGGAGCTTCATCGCCAGCTTGAAGGCGGGCTTGTGCAGCGAGGCGGACGGTCGGGGCGCCTCTGCAGCGCGGACGAGCTTCGGTGACTCGGTCGAGCCATTCTTCATAAACGTCGTCGGCAGGCGGCAGCGCAGGAGCTCGTTTGCGCGATGAAGTGCAGCCGGGCCTCCATGGCAGCAAGGCGCGCGTGGCGAAAGAACCAGCAGGGTGGCGGCGTGGCGGTGCGGCCGTCCGCCTCATGGGCGGGTCTTTGGGGCGATGCTTGTTGCTCGTTCCCCGCCGGGCGGTGGCGGCGTTAGCGGCAGGTGACGGTAAGCAGCGAGGCCGACCACCGGCGGGAGCTGTGCAGGCGACAAGGGAGGCGAGGCGGCTCGGCGCTCGGTGCGAGCCCGACGGGCATCGAACATGGTTGCGGTGGTCGGGAAGAACGAGGCGGCGAAAGGCAGATTCGGCGCGCGCCTACCTATACGCCAAATGTCGGTTGGGTTCGGCAGACCCTTGAGGTTCGAACACTGGGGTGCGGCGGAGATCCAACCCTCCACCGTCTCGCACCTCGCTGAATCGCTGGGACCTAAACTACTAAGCGGAACAGCACAAGAGACACGAGATTTATCTGGTTCGAGGCCACCATTGTGGTGTAATACCCTACTCCGGTGTGTGGTGTGGTAGATTGCCTCTTGGGCTGATGAGGAACAATACAAGGAAGAACAGCCTCGAGGGTCATTCTTGGCGGGTGCGATGAACTGCTAGGTGGGGTTCGATCGCTCTAGCTACTGGTTTCTTAATGAGGATTCGGATCCCTACGCCAGGGGTGGCTACTCCTATTTATAGGCGAAGGCCTGGGCCTCTTCCCAAATATTGGCGGGAAGGCGCCAACAATTAGCCATTTGAAGGGAACAGCGGGTACACTTATCGACTAAAGTTGGTCCTCGCTTTGCCAAAGGCTCTGGTGATGGCCTTTGCTTGGGCTCCACAATGACTCCTTCCTGCCGTTGGGCTGGTCTTGGTCTCGTTGCACGAAATGGATGCATTTGCTTGATGCTCTCGCCTGCGCTTGCTCCTTTGCACCAAAGAGGAAAGGAGGACACTGCTGGCTGGCTCTGCCCAGGCGCCCTTGGTGCGTCATGGCTTGCGTCATGGGCACCTCGCGAGGTACCCTGCCTTGAACTCTCCGCCTCCTCATGAGCCAGCTGTGAGGCCGTGCCGAGAAGCTCCTTGTCGTCCGCCCATGCAATCTGGCCCCTCGCGAGGTCTTGAGCTTGCGTTGATGAAGATGGGCCGTGTTGGGCCTCCTTCGTGCCACGCCAGCAGCCTTGAGCGGAACAAGTCTGGGACCCCGTTCCCAGGAGCGCCGACAACCGGCCCCCCTTTCCTTCTTCCCTCCCTCTCTTCCTTCCCTCTCCTACTCCTAATAGGAAAGGGGGCCAAACCTACTTGGGTAGGATTGCCCCCCCCTAGGGCGCCTCTCCCCTTGGCGCCCCCTCCTCCTCCCCCCTTTATATACGGAGGAGGGGGGCACCCCATAGAGACACAAGTAGATCTTCGTGATCGTTCTTAGCCGTGTGCGGTGCCCCCCTCCACTATATTCCACCTCGGTCATATCGTAGTGGTGCTTAGGCGAAGCCCTGCATTGGTAGAACATCATCACCGTCACCATGCCGTCGTCTTGTGGAACTCATCCCGACACTTTCTTTGGATCGGTCAGGGGATCGTCATCGAGCTGAACGTGCACTAAAACTTCGGAGGTTTCGTAGTTTGGTTGCTTGATCGGTCGGGCCGTGAAGCCGTATGACTACATCAACGGCGTTTTATTAGCGCTTCGCTTTCGGTCTCAGAGTGCGTGGACAACACTCTCCCCTCTCGTTGCTATGCATCACCATGATCTTGTGTGTGTGTAGGAATTTTTTTTTGAAATTACTACGTTCCCCGACAATTCCAACCTAGCAATATCCCAAATAAATGGAGACTTCGATGCAAAAGATCCAAAGATGGCGGGTTAACGCAACGCCGTACTCCAAATATGAGCTCGGTTCGAGGGCCTCGAGTTTCATCACGTGGCTCGAGAGAGTAATCAAGCCGCGGACATCCTTGCTCGCATGGGCGCTAAAGGTGACCCCGTCCCACCTAACACCTTTCTGGAAAGTCTCTTCAAGACATCCGTGGTGTGGCAGGATGAGAACAGCAACACTAGCCCAGGGCCGATCACACCTCCAGATTCCGAACACAGTTCTGATATTGTCGGGGACTCGGGCACCGAAATAACACCATCGGCCCATGAACTCATGGCTGTAATTGCCCCATAGATCGAGCCTTTCCTTGCCTACCTAACAAGGAATGAGCTCCCCGAAGATCAGATTGAGGCTCATCGTATCGTTCGATGCTCAAAGGCCTACAAAGTTCACGAAGGAGAACTATACAAGAAAAGTACTACCGTAGTCCTTCAAAGATGCATCTCCGAAGAAGAGGGATGGCGGCTCTTGGCTGAAATACACGCTGGTCTTGGCGGTCATCATGCCACAGCTCAGGCCCTTGTAAGCAAGGCCTTCCGTACGGGTTTCTTTTGGCCCACGACCTGAGCAGATGCACAGGACCTCGTACAGCACTGTGTTGGATGCCAGCTTTTTGCTAATCAAAGCCACATGCCACCCACTGCCCTACGAACAATGCCGATCACCTGGCCCTTTGCGGTCTGGGGGCTGGACATGGTCGGACCTCTTAAAGTGAGAAGCCATAAGAAGAAATACTTATTGGTTATGGTCCACAAGTTCACTCAGTGGATAGAAGCCAAACCGGTTAAAACGGCTGAAGCCGAACCGGTGATAGATTTTATATCTGGCGTCGTACAACGTTATGATATCCCACACAGTATTATTACTGACAATGGCTCTAATTTTACAGCCGATGAGGTGAAAAATTGGTGCGCCAATATGGGCATCAAACTCGATTACGCCTCCGTATATCACCCTCAGACAAACGGTTGGGTCGAACGGGCTAACGGCATGATCATGAGCGGCATCAAACCCAGACTAGTGCGATCTCTGCAAGAATCAGACAAACACTGGGTCGAGGAACTTGATTCCGTACTCTGGGGGCCGCGGACCATGCCCAATCGCACGACCGGATATACACCCTTTTCATGGTGTACGGTGCGGAGGCAGTCTTGCCTTGTGACATTATTCACGACTCACCCCGTGTGCGCATGTATGAAGAGAGAGAAGTCGAGCTCAATCGGCAGGATGACTTGGACGGCCTGGAAGAGGAGCGCGATATCGCGAAGGCCCATTCCGCATTCTATCAACAGCAGGCTCGGCGATATCAAAGCAGGGAAGTATGGGCAAAGACTTACAACGTCGGTGAACTCGTTCTACGCCTACCAGAGAAGAAAAAGGACAAGCTCAAGCCCAAATGGGAGGGTCCCTTCCTTCTAGATGAAGTTCTCACTAGAGGAGCCTATCGCCTTCACAATGCTTCGGATAATCGCCTGGAGCCAAACCCATGGAACGCTACAAGGCTCCGTAGATTCTATGCCTAACGTCCACACATATACCTATTTTTCCTCGTTCCTTCTTTTCTCTCTTTTCTTTTTTTCGCGTTTTTATGCGCCTTTTAGCTCGTGTTCGGATAAACCGCACACCTGAGGGTCTACATCCTTAAATGTACATACCCCACAATACCTGGGGGCTTCTTTTTACAAGAAGCGTATTCTTATTTTTCGAGCATCAAGCTCATGCCATATGTTTCGTCTACTCATATATGTCTTTCCTTCGCTATTATATGCACCTTTTATGACTTCAGATTTTGCCAAGCTGGGTTTCCTGGCTCCTGTCCTTATGCCCTACGTTCTTGCTTGTTCGGCTAGGGCCTAAAGGGAGCACCTATGTGATTGTTACAACCGGATTATCCGGACATGTACCTCAGACTGGGTGAAGCCGAAAACTAGCGTTCTTAAGAGAATAAGTGGTCGGCGGACAAAAGAAAAATTGCCCTCGTGGCAATACACAATCCCCAGACTATAACATACAGTATGATCTTTAGCATCATAACTTAGGCATGCAAACAAACAACACATGTTGGCCCAGGGAAAGGAACCCTTAACGGAACTATTCTCCCTGGAAGATGTTTCTTACAATTACATGTAATATAACATAACTCCCCGAATGCAACTTGTCTGTTCAAGCAACCATGACCAGACTACCTGGTTTCCAAACATACTTTGGTGTTAACTACGACATAGTACTCGGAAACACTCCAACCCTCCGGTCATCGGAGGTCGAAGCAGAAAGTCTGCCATGACAATAGTTTTACAAATTCGGTTGGAGACAAGTTTGTTGATGAAAGTACATTGCTACTTGGACTCAAAAAATTCTTCTTCCTCTAGACCCTCTAACAGCATGTCTAGCTCATAATCTTGTTGGGAATACTTGACGGCCATCTTGACTTGGTCGTACACCAGGCTGACCCGAATTTCCTATCCATCGGATCCCCGAGGTCCGACCCGTGCCATATGATTCAGATCTAGTTTGGTGTACCTTGTTTTTACCATGGCCCAGGCTTCCCGAACACCTTCCCGACATGCTGATATCTTCCATAGCGCAAAATGGCGCAGAGCTCCCTTGAATAAATTGACGAGTTCCTCCATACTTCCTGGAGGAGAATCGGCTGACCATAAAGCCTTAGCAATCTTTATCATTGCCTTCCGAGCTCGCTCATGTATCTTGGACAGCTCTTGTAGCAGGTCGCCTTGAAATCCGGACACCTCTTGTTCGGGCCGCCCTGTCAACACACCTACAGAAATAAGCTTGTTAGGATTCGCATAAGCGAACTGTACGACAGTAAGTTAAAAGGCATACTGAATATGCCGCCTCTCAGCTTTTTGTTCTCCTTTAGGGGATCTGCCAGTTGGGCTCGCACATCTTTTAGCTCTTCACCGAGCTGAGTGTTGGCATCCTGCAGCTTGTTCTTCTCTCCCCTGGCCCGTGTAAGTACACATTGTCCAGCGGCCTCTTGCCTTTCGGCATGTTCTTTATCCACCCGTGTTGCCTTCAGTTTTTCTTCTGGCTGATCCAACGATCCTACTATCATAAAAAACAACAGTGTTTCTTAGCATAAATACTACAGGCACATGATCGTATTTCCTAGACAGAAGAGGACATTACCAGTTGGTGCCTCCTTGGATTTCGCCAGCTCGGCGGTAACAGCAGTCAGCTGGGTCTGACACTGTTCTAGCTCCCGAGATAGCAGGTTGTTCTTCTTAGTGAGTACCTGATTATATATCGATCCTTAAAATCAGTTGCCTCAACTGTTTTCAAGTCTCGGGGGCTACTTGTATATGACTATTGAATATACACAAAATAATCTTACCCACATATCCTTTGAAAGCTGGTAAGTGGCTCTAGCAAGCCCATCCCGAGCAGCTCGGATATATGCATCTGCCGAGCTGAAAGCATTGAATGCCTCTTCAGTAAAGTTAGGATCACGCATAGCTGCCCTCCGGCGCCGATGGTTCATCACACTCTCCACTTCGGAGTTGGTGGCTGATACATTATCCGAATCATCGGAGAGAGGACAATCCGGCATGGCACCCGCATCAACACTAGCCCTAGAGGTAGGGTCCGGGGTCAGGTTGGTGGACGTATGCCTGGCAGTATCTCCGGATACAGTCCGGTGAATGCTCTTCCTGAAATATGGCACATCAAAAAATGTCACAGTTCGGTATGTTTGCCGTCGGACGTATTGAAAGACCGTACCTTTTGGATGAAGGTAGAGGCTTGGAATAGTCGCCGTCCGCCTTTTTCTTTGAAGATGCGCTTTGTGTCAGCGTTCCCCTCTTATGGGATGATCCTAATGCGGCGTGGCGAGACGAGCGCCGCCCCTTTTAAGCATGAGACTGTGCAGTAGGTGAGGCGTGATGGGAAAACTCCTTTGGAGGAAACGCTCCTTGGGTACTTACATGGGAAGAAGGAAGAAGGCCAGGGTAATCGGCTACTATGGCCACTTCTGTGCTGTCGTAGCTCGCCTGATAGAAGATCCCCTCCTTGAGCTCAAGCCTATCAATAAATAAGAACACATTCCCACGAGTTCCCAAAAAAAAATTTGTATCAAATTGGAGCTAGTAACCAATCCCAACATGGAAGTATTGAAAATACATCCGGATCTTCCTCAAATCCGAGATCTAGGTCCCGAATATGGTCCTCCGGTTGCGGAGCAGGGCTATAGATCCCCGCAATGGCCTTCCTCCATTCCTTTTAAAGGTGGTCAGGTTAAGCACAGCTAGTTGCGGCTCAGGAAGAAGATTGAGTAAGGTTCTGGATTGAAAGCTTACCCAGCTAGGGGGGTTGTACATGGAGAATCCATCTCGGCACTTAAGGCGAGTGAATTGCTCTTTCTCTCGTTTATAAAGATCGACAACATGGCGGCCAGGGCGGCGAAGTTGTCCAGACCCTTGTGCCCGTAACGGGATGTATCATCCTCCCCGCTGAAATTCCACATGGGGATTCCTCTGGATTGGAGTGGCTGAACACCCCGCGTTATGGAAATCGCCATGACCTCAATTATGGACAGTCCGGATTGGGCAAGTACTTTTATCCTGTCCGTTAACATCTTAACCTCCGCACTATCTGTCTCCTCGAGGCTCTAGGGGCGCCAGCTTTGGCGCTTATTTAATGGAGCGTTGGAAAATTCAGGAAGGCCTCGTCGGATCGGGTCCGAAAGAATGACGTCTTCTATATAAAACCACTCCAAGGACCACTCTTCGGGTGCCTTCTTCGGAGTGCCGGATAGGTATCCGTACCGGCTATGCGCCATACTTCGGCGTCGCCCACCTCGAATATGGATCCATTTTGGGAGCGAGGGACGAGGCAGAAGAGCTTCCTCCATAGCTCAAAATGGGCCTCGCAGCCTAGGAATAGCTCGCAAAGAGCGACGAAACCTGCGATGTGTAGAATGGAGCCCGGCGTGAGATTGTGCAGTTGGAGGCCATAGTACTCCAGGAGACCTCGGAGGAAAGGATGGATTGAAAATCCAACCCCTCTTAAAAGAAAAGAAACAAAGCACACCCGCTTCCCTGCTGAAGGATTCGGGAAATTTCTGCCAGGGCTTCGCTAGTAAAAGAGGTTAATCCTGCCCGGACGGGGACTAGATCCGCAGGAGGGAGGTATCCCTGCGCCTGGAGCTTGGTCAGCTGGGCATGGGATATAGAGCAACTCTCCCAATCGCCTTTTTGAGGGACGTGGGGGCAACTGCTCTTCTCAAAAATGTTGATTCATTGCATCATTTTGATCTTGACATCTTGCTTTGAGAACTCCATTCAACATGACCACGAGAAGAAATGAAAACTCTAGAGGAATCCATCCTCTCGAGGATTGAGCAACTGACGATAAACTCACGGAATGAGGCATAGAACACCTCTTGAGCTGAGATGATCAAACACACTTCAGGAGGGATGGAAGAATAGATGACGGGGGTTCAATTTGGTAGGCAACAATTCCACGCTTGAGGAGATGGTGAATGGTTTCAAGATAGCGATGAAATAACTGCCATGATTCCATAACGGGGCACCTTAGAGAAGGTGACTCGTAGAATTATTCCCTTAAGTGGCAAAAGAATTACTTTTGATATAGAGATCATTGAAACCCTTTATGCCAGCCTAAGGCAATCACAAACGATCGTTCGAAGGAGTTGGAAGGAACAACATACTCAGATTGGAAAGGAAACTATGGTTATAGAACAACTCGGCAAATGGAAGGCACATTCCAGTTGATACCAAGGATATAACCTAGTGACTGAGCGTGCTTTCAAGAACTTGAGCATTTCCATATTCATCAAGGTTTTACCAACATCCGTGCCGAGGATCCTGGCAACACATCATACTACCATGATGAACGGTGATGGAGGATGCAGGTGCAAAGGGGGACATCACTTTCTTGGATTTTTCCTTAGCAATGCCAAAGAAGAAAATCTAGATGATCGACCGAGAGACATTTAGCACCCTGCTTCTAATGTTCTCCTTGATGTGCTAGCTACCACAGTCAAGCTTAAAAAGCATCAACCTGGCCATCAAGTAAAGGTCGGACTTCGGGAGCACAAAATCCATAAGGAACAACTTCTAGATTAAGTCAGGCGAAATCCTCATGGGAAGTGACCAAACGGCTTAAATAAGATACTACAATAATAGTGCTTCCAGCTAGGGGCGCCCACTTCTTGGAACTTATATCATAGTTCTTGGGAGAAGTTCCAACCATCATATCTGCCGAGATTCAGATCTAGTTGGTAGCAGGTAATTGGACAACGTGTGCGGAAAAGAAAGATTGCAACACAAATGGGCGAGATGACGTTGCGAGATTCTCGGAGAGTGAACTACGATAGCAAGCTCCAAAACATGAGCTGGTTCTGCTACAACATGTGAACGTGTTGTCCGAGACAAGCATGAACACATAGTAGTCTTATAATAAAACGCTACCGAGTTCAGAAGGGGAACCATCATCGAGGATATCGAAGTCCTTGCATAAGTCCGGATCCTAAGAAGGAACTTCTTCTTCTTGAACAAATCAATCAGTGGCTTGGTGTGCTAGGAACACATATGGAGTGGAGGTAATTAATCTACCAAACCATAGATACTTCGCACAAATGCATGACTGACTTGGGATGATTCCAAAGGAAGCAAAAACAAGCTCCTTCGAATTCACGGCGGCAACTTGCATCGATTGCACGTGAATTCAGAGGAAGTCGCTAATTTCATCCAAACATATGCTTCATGAACGGAACATGAAGGAATTGTTTACAAAGTTTCCAACACTAGCCTAATGTTGAACACAAATCATGGGGGAGACAAGATGCTTCTGATGGGCTCAACAGCAACTCATCAGAATTTCCATATCACTGGACTTCCACCATCATGTGAACACGGTGAGAGCATTGGTCAGACCAAAAGATGTAATGTTGTATGCTCGAGGAACAACCACGAGTAAGACAACATTACGAATATCATTGGTGCTAACTTGATTTGACGAAGCCCATACTCAAATCAAGGTTTGGACAAGACGATAAATTTAACAACCGATCACGAGGAACAATTGATGAAGATATCATCTCTCTTAAACACACACACACACACACACACACACACACACACACACACACAAGAATATCCCCTAGTGATGAACTAAGTCAGACAAGCTTCCATCTTCCAACCCTCCAAGTTGTTGTTTAGCTCAACCAGCTAGCTCAGGGATACCCAACACAGAATCTTGGAGAATGGGTGGTTTTGAGGAAAACCAACATGATCACGAACTCAACATCGCAGTCAAGTGACAACCTGGTAATACTTCCGAGAAGATATTCGGAAAATCATGAACCACCGATATGTTACTAAGCTCGAGAACAATCTTGCTTTTCAAGGCAAGACGATGTGACCAAAAGAGCAAAGGATTGTTACAATCCTAACTCACTGATCGAGGGGTGCACCAGGGAAAATGGACTAGGTGGCACTATCAATCTTAGAAAATGATGATTCAGTAACCAACATGCTAAGAATGAAATTACTGTCCATTAACTACCAAGCAACATAGTTGCTAGGAGTATTGATTCCACACATCACGATTCACTTGTCGGCATTCCGGTTGCGACAACACGACACCGATGAATGAATAATGATGGCGAGAAATATCACTACGTTAAGAATTCGTAAGAGAAGGTGCAATTCTCATGACATTCCTGACATAAAGTGGGTAATACTTCAGGGTAGAACAGAATCAAAACTGAATTGCATTTGACCTGCAGAATACAACTGTTTTGTCCCAATCCTGGAAATGGATAAGGTACTGGAGTTTGTTTCTCCTAGTCATTCCAGAATAGAATGGCTTGACGAACCACAAGAGTAGTGGCATCGATGAACACAAATGCATAACTACTCCTGACTATCAATTTATAGACGAGGTCAGAAGACAACTAAAGAGGGACAACCCAAAAGAACAAATGATTTTCTGAGTTGTGGATGCATGGGCTAGCATGTCGAACGAGTTCAACATATTTCTTCCGGATAACCCATGCAGAAAGGTTGAACTGGCAGAGTCACGACATACAATCGAGAACTCGTCAAGAGCACTCTGGTTGTGATAATTTGGTTCAAAGAACTTCTGCCATAAACGGTTCATAGTATTTGGAAGAATGATGTACCACGGACCTCGAAGACTATCGCAAAGGTTACTAACATCCTAAAGGTACGAGCAACACTAACAACATGAAGTAGGGAAATCTCGTGTTCAGAAACCCAGGAGTAGAATACCTACTACTAAGTGGCATCACGGAATGCTTTCGAGAATGATGGCCAGAATCATCACACTGGGAACACAAAGCATGGCTGGATTACTAGGTGATACTCTAGACACCTAGGGTCATAATAATAGCTCCAACATATACGTCGAGGCAATAGAGTACCTCAACTCACTGATTAGTGTGTTACTCTGGCCCAAAGGAACATTGGGAACACAAAGAAGGGGGTTGAAAATGCATCATACTATTTGGAAACCTGGGATGACTCGGACAGCATAACGGCTATAAATGCTCAAAAACATTTGAGACAGCCTGCAAAAGGGTGGCATAACCACTCAACATCACAATATCAAGGTTTCGAGATCAACTGTCAACATACAGAAGTAGTAGGAACTGAACTAACGCTTGAAACCATCAATCATATAAGTCTATGGATTAGTAACACGTCATCCTGATAGAAAGATGAGAGGCTGACTCAGATCATAAGGGCATAAGGTATAAGGAGTAAAAAGAGCCTTACGTTCCCTTCCACAAACAATTCCCTTATATAACTAAAGCATTTCTAGACTCAACTTCGACCAGTTTGGATTGGTAATCCTACAGGCAGTCAGGCTCTGATACCAAAGCTGTTAGGACCCCTATTCCAAGTCACATCGATCCAGCCGGTAACACCTCATATCACTTTGCGGCCTCACGCACGGTATTCCCACGGTTGTCGCCTTACCATGGCCCGGGACCGTTTGCGCCTTTTGGCTCACGTATATGACAGTGTCGCTAGCATCCATATGACAGAGAACCCGGGCCGACATGACTAGTCCTGAACCCAAAGTGGCACTAACTTATAGGGACAAGCATACGTGAATCAACATCGAGCATGTCGGTCAAGTTGACGGCGAATCCGGCTGTAGCATCGGGCTAATGAGGACTCAGGGAACCTGAGCTGTAGCAGCTAGGCAGGACGCTGGTTGTCACCGCGTGACATTTCCCCGAAGGGACAGACACAGGAACGAAGCGAATCACATGCCGGCCAGTCAAGTGTTCCGGAGCAGTAGGGCTGGGCTAGCAGGACTCCATTGAATCGGGCTGTAGCGGACTAATATGGCTCATGGAAGCGCAAGACTACATTTCCCCATAAGAGAGGCTACCAAGGATAAACAACTAGGTTGTCGGATCCCACACATACCAAGAATTTCAATCATACACACAATATGCTTGATATGTGTAAATACAACATGGCATCACAACATAACTCTACGACTCAAGCATTTATTGAATAGGCTCCGAGGAGCGAGATATTACAAACATGGGTCTGATGACCAACATTCAGAGCATACAAGACAAAGCACAAGCGGAAGCTTAACATGTCTGAGTACAGACATCTACAAATGAAAAAGGCTTAGAAGCCTGACTATCTACCAGATCCTGCCGAGGGCACAAGATCGTAGCTGAGGTATCAAGCTAAACGTCGAAGTCCACACGGAACTACTAGCAAGACCGAAGTTTCTCTGCAAAACATAAAATAGGCAAACGTGAGTACAAATGTACCCAGCAAGACTTACATCAGAACTAACTACATATGCATCGGTATCAACAAAGGGGTGGTGGAGTTTAACTGCAGCAAGCCAGCTTTGACTCGGTGGCTATCCTGAACTACGACTGCAAGTAACTCTTTTGAGGTGGCGCACACGAGTCCACATATTCACCATACCAATACACCACTATGGATCCGCTCCCGTCTACCTACGAGAACGCCATCCATAGCACTCACGCTTATCTTGCGAGTTTTAGAGTATCCACTTTCACTTGTCTATGAACTGTACAGGCAACCCAGAAGTCCTTTACCGCGGACACGGCTATTCGAATAGATAATGTTAACCCTGCAGGGGTGTACTTCTTCACACACGCTCTCACCACTTATCGCCGTTTACACGACATGTACTCGGCAACCTTCAAGCGGAAGCCCAGCGAGGGTGTCGGCCATGACCTGACTAATCACACAAGTCTCTCATCCAGGTTTATCGCCTATTCGGGTTCCATCCGCAAGGAGATCCGGCCGGGGTGTGTCTCACGGCCCCAAACGATGTGTGCAGGGTTCCCAAGTCCACCATCCGGGTGCCACTTGGTACACCAGGCCACTGTGCCTAGTCTGTCCCAAGCCCACCTGTACCGGGTGCCACTTGGTAGACTACTAACACTACCTACCAACACCAGAAATTAGTTGCAACTCCTGGACAGAGATCAAGTTGATTAATAAGCCGAGAGGGGCCGAGTTACCGGAACCCAATGTGTGGTAGTAACTGTTCATGGATCACAAACACAGAACTCAGTTCCTGAGGACGGTTTCAATGAGACAACCCACCATGTACTCCTACATGGCCTCTCACCACTACCTTTACCAAATCGTGTTCACACACTTAGCTCTCAACAGTAGGACATGTTCACCACATTCCAATTCATCCCCGATGAATCAGACCTGACTCAACTCTAAGCGGTAGCAGTCATGACAAACAAGCATGAATGAGTAGGCACATAAGGGCTCAAACAACTCCTACTCATGCTAGTGGGTTTCATCTATTTACTGTGGAAATGACAGATCATGAAGAGGATAAGGGGTTCAACTACCGCAGCATGTAACAGTTGAATCATTGTTGTCCTAATGCAATAAAAGAGAGTAGGAGCGAGAGAGTGGGATTATATCGGGATGAACAAGGGGGTTTTGCTTGCCTGGCACTTCTGAAGATAATATAGTTCTTCATCGGTGTCATCGAACTCATCTCGGTACGTCATCTACTGAGAGGGGACAAACACCGACAAACAAGAGGGAACATAATCAATGAAATGCAACAATATGATGCATGATAATGACATGGAAATATGCTGTTGATTGGGCTAATGCTACTAGCAACCAGATTAAATGAAGTTGGTTTGAATACAAGATTCAAATTCAAACTCCATATGTGATTATTCAAATGCCATTTAATTGATTTGACCTGATAAGCAGGCATAAGTTGTTCTAACATGCATGAAAATTGTACAGATGGATAGATTGGATTTTTCTGATCATTTTTCATATATAACTTATTTCATTCTGAGCTACGGTTATTTTTCTATGATTTTTAGAAATTTTAGGCATTTTTCAAAAATAATAAATCATTTCTGATTTGTTAAAATCCCAGAAAATCATTACTACGTCAGTACCACGTCATGCTGACCCTCAGCAGGTCAACAGCACAGGTCCAGGTCAAACCTGACGAGTGGGCCCCGCATGTCAGTGCCCTAACTAATTAACAATGTTAATTAGTGCTAACTAAGAACTAATCCAGGGTTAGTCAGAGGCTGGCCCCACATGTTAGTGACTCACGGGGAGTCAAACAGGGTTAACCCGGGTCAAACTCGCCGGAGTTAACCCGCGGCTCGTCGCCGGCGAGCACATCCGACGACGGATGTTCATCGGAATCGTGCTAAGGGCAACCATTTGCCTCGCCGTTTGTTTCAATGGGTTCCTCGAGTTCACGCGCATCCAGAGGAGCAGGTGAGAGGAGCTGGGATGAGCTGTGGCGTCGGCGGTGACGAGCGAGGCGGTGGCCGGAGCTACGGCGCCACGGGCGCGAGGACCGAAGTGCGCTAGCGAGCGAGATGATGGCCGCGTGGGGCTCCTGGGAGCTCCCTGAGCACGCCTACGTGCTCGGGTTAGCCAGGCGGGGCTGCTAGCGATGGTGACGACGTACACAACGCCGGCGAGCTTCGGTGACGACGGGGAGCGGCGCTAGGGCACATAATCGAGCGAGAGGACGGAGGGGAAATGGAGAGGAGCTCACGGCGGTTGCGACAGTGGCCTCGGGGAGCTCGGGGAGGGGCTGGAGTCGACGGGGCGGCGATGGGGATCCACGGCGGCCGGAGGGGAAGATGGCGACGGTGACGGCTCCCCGGGGCGCTCCGGCTTGCGTGGCTCGACGGAGGGCTTCAGCGCAAGGAGGCGGATCTCCTGGGCTTGTCGGAGAGGCGAGGCTGTGGGGGGGCGAGGGGTGCGGCTACGGTGGCGCTCGGGCACGGTGGAAGAGAGAGATCCAGGGGAGGGGGAGGAACGAGAGGGAGTGAGAGAGGTGCGGGGCGGCGCGTGGCATCCCGCGGGGCTTCCAGGCGATGAGGAGGAGGCCAGGCAGGCAAGTGGCATGGCGGCACGGCTGCGTGTCTGCAAGGCTGCCACACGCCTGGCCGATCGGGCGCCAGAGGACGACGGCACAAGGGCTGGTCCAGCTAGGCCAAGTCTTGGGCCAGCCACAGAGCTGGGCCGCAGTAAGCCAGTATAGGTTTTTCCATTTATGTTTCTTTTCTATTTTTCTGACATTTGTTTTGTTTAATAAAAATACTAAACCATTTTATTTCTTATGCCAATTTTCGTAGGGGCTAGTGGTATTATTCCTCAATAACTGGCATAATTTTTGGACAATATTTTGTATATATAACAATATATATCCAAAGCAAATAATTACTGCATTAACTCCAAATGGCCAAAATAAATACTTATGAGCTCCTGGAAATATTGGTTTGATTTTTTTATCTCTGTCCAATATTTTTAGAGAGCAACATGAACATTTTCTTGGACCTTTTTGGGGCAATTTTTATCTGGGTCATTTCCAGAAATGATTTTGAGGGTTTCACAAATCCCCATTCAAATTTAAATGGAATTTAAACATGATGCACACATGACTAGCTAGTCTACGTCATACCAGAACTAGGGATGTGACAACTCGCCCCCACTAAACAAGAATCTCGTCCCGAGATTCAAGACGTGAGGTAAGAAGACAGAGGGGACACAAAGCTATCACAATCTTCAAGAACCAATTGCTCTTCTCAAAAATGTTGATTCATTGCATCATTTTGATCTTGACATCTTGCTTTGAGAACTCCATTCAACATGACCACGAGAAGAAATGAAAACTCTAGAGGAATCCATCCTCTCGAGGATTGAGCAACTGGCGATAAACTCACGGAATGAGGCATAGAACACCTCTAGAGCTGACATGATCAAACACACTTCGGGAGGATTGGAAGAACAGATGACGGGGGTTCAATTTGGTAGGCAACAATTCCATGCTTGAGGAGATGGGGAATGGTTTCAAGATAGCGATGAAATAACTGCCATGATTCCATGACGGGGCACCTTAGAGAAGGTGACTCGTAGAATTATACACTTAAGTGGCAAAAGAATTACTTTTGACACAGAGATCATTGAAACCCTTTATGCCAGCCTAAGGCAGTCACAAACGATCGTTCGAAGGAGTTGGAAGGAACGGCATACTCAGATTGGAAAGGAAACTATGGTTATAGAACAACTCGGCAAATGGAAGGCACATTCCAGTTGATACCAACGATATAACCTAGCGACTGAGCGTGCTTTCAAGAACTTGAGCATTTCCATATTCATCAAGGTTTTACCAACATCCTTGCCGAGGATCCTGGCAACACATCATACTACCATGATGAACGGTGATGGAGGATGCAGGTGCAAAGGGGGACATCACTTTATTGGATTTTTCCTTAGCAATGACAAATAAGCAAATCTAGATGATCAACCGAGAGACATTTAGCACTCCGCTTCTAATGTTCTCCTTGATGTGCGAGCTACCACAGTCATGCTTAAAAAGCATCAACATGGCCATCAAGTAAAGGTCGGACTTCGGGAGCACAAAATCCATAAGGAACAACTTCTAGATTAAGTCAGGCGAAATCCTCATGGGAAGTGACCAAACGGCTTAAATAAGATACTACAATAATAGTGCTTCCAGCTAGGTGCGTCCACTTCACTGGAACTTATATCATAGTTCTTGGGAGAAGTTCCAACCATCATATCTGCCTGAGATTCAGATCTGGTTGGTAACAGGGTAATTCAGACAACGTGTCTGGAAAACAAAGATTGCAACACAAACCGACGAGATGACGTTGCGAGATTCTCGGGGAGTGAACTACGATAGCAAGCTCCAAAACATGAGCTGGTTCTGCTACAACATGTGAACGTGTTGTGACACCCCAAAAATTTCGACCTTGTTTTATTAATTAAAATTTTGCCAGGAAATTAAAACTTTTAATTTCTGGGCTCCTTTTTGATTTTTGAATTTTTTTATCTCTTGTTATTATGGAGTTTTCCCCAAAAAGAAAACTTTTCAAATATGTTATTGGACTTGTTTAACCTCTCAAGAAAAACTTTTCTTTTATTAGTAGAGCTAATTACATAATTAAATTTTGCTTGATCTTTATTTCCTTGAAAAAAAATGGTTTTTCCAAGGTTATATGGCCATATTTGAACTACAACCATTTGATAAATTCACTTAAAATTCCAACCAAAATTTGGAGATGTCATGTGATGTTTTAAATCACTTTTATGCAAAAATATCTTTTATTCATGAAGTATTTTGAACTCTACACCCAATTTTCTTCTTTGGTCCAAATTGGGCAATTTTGCACTACAACTCAATTAAATATTTCTTTCTAGCCTCCACCAAAATTATGGGATGTTAGTAGCAGCATATGATTCAACTTTATGAAAAAAAAACCCAGTGATGTTATTTGAAAATTTTGAGTGAATCAACCTCATTTTCATTCTGGTCCAACATGATGGTTTGTACAGCATCCATATTCTTGCTTGCTCTTTGGCCCTTGATTCTTTCCCCTGCTTGTAGACCACCCTACAAAACCCCTAAGTCCAGGAGCATGCAACCATTGGAATACTTTTGGTTCATGAGATGATGCCATTTGCCTTCTGTCCAGAATTGTAGTTTTGCAAAACTTGCACTAACAAGTTTGTGCTTTTCACAAACTAACCTCATCACCCTCTTGTGCATCTAAAGAGACTAGGATCTGGAAGATTTGGCCACTCCAAGAAGAGCCTAGGTGCCTGTGGCATTTTGTCAAACACCTGGAGTGCATGGATAGATTTGGCATGAGTTTTGGTTTGCATTGTGGACCTGACCTTCTGAACCAACAGGCATGTCCACTAGCATCCCAGCTACCCCTAGACTAGACCTGCTAATCCCCAGCTCCAACCAAGCCGCCTAGCAGGCCATGGCATTTCGTCGAGCAGATGGTGGGCGTGCACTGGGCGCGCCCAGAGCACGAGCGGAGCACGCGTTTTGCACGTGCCAAGACCGAGCCGCCGCGCCTCGCCTCAAGACTCACTCGGTTTGTGGCCGACGCAGCCAGACACGCGCCCCCTCGCTGCTCCCCACGAGCACCACAGCCTCGCGACGCCTCTCCGCAGCCAACAGCTAGCCGCCAATGCCGCCCGACAGCCCCTGCAATGGCCAGCGCCGCCGAGCACGCCCGCCACCGCCCTTGAGCAGTACCCACTGTCCGCTAGCTCTGCCGCCATCCCCAGCCTCGCCATGATGCTCTGCAAGCTACTGAACGTCGGTCGCCGACGAAGCTCATCCACTGCCGCCGTGAACCGACGTGGGAGCGCTTATAAAGGAAGCCCTCGAGCCCTCCGAGCACGGAAGCAGCCCCAAAATCACCCCCTTGTTTCCCGTGGCAGCGGTCGACCCGGGAGGTTTCTTCCCGTCTCCGCAACTCCTGCCGCCGCCACAGCCCCGCCATTCCGGCGCCACCAGACCTCCCCTCTCCACTCTCTCCACCGTAAGCTCTCTTCCTCCCGTGAACCTTTCCCCGCCGATTTTGATCGGGAACCACCGCAGCCCCAAAACCACTTTGCTCCCGAGGTCTCCTCCGCCAAGCTCACCGTCGGTGACTCCTCCACCCCGCCGACCCAACGACCACCGGGAGGACCGCCCGGTCTAGCGGATCCATCCCGACCTCTGGAGCCAGCTGGGAGCAGCTATTCGCCGGCGTTGATCGCCGCCGCCGCTGCTCGGGAAGAGGAAGAGGAGGAGAGATGGACTGGTCAAACCTCGACCAGTGGGCCCCTCGACCCACTGCCGTGACCCCGCCCCTGTCCACGTGGGTTAAGTGGAAGCGTATCTCCGGAGTACGTCTTCGACGTGTTCATATTCGAACCGTTTTCTTTTTCTATTTTTATTTTAAATAACAGAGTATTGACTAAACTTTGACTGGCTGTATCTTTTTAAATAAAACTCCAAATGAGTTCATTCTTTTTCCTACATCTCTCAAATTCTATTTAGTTTATTTTGAGATTTATTTGAAAAAAATTCAAACAACTTTTTGTGCTGTTTTGAATTTGTGTGTTAATTCCAATATTTTCAAAATAGGATTTGTTGGAGAGAGGAGAAACTTTCAAAAGTTTTGGAGAGCACCCCACCTCTCCACACCTTGAAGGCAAGCATCCTGAACCATGGCATAATATTTTTGGTGTGTTAGTTGACGCGGTTATAACACCACCATGCATCGGAAAAGCTCGTTATTTTATGTGGTGATGTGATCTTTTGCATGAATGCATATTAGTGATTTTTCCTTGCTGTTGGAAATGAATATACTTGTGATGGTAATCATCCTCATGTGCCTTACATGCATGCCGGAAAGGAATCCTGGAAGGCCTCGCGCTTGGGTAGGCGTGAGCTTGTCGCCGGTCTCCGCTGGGACGGTTATCTCGGTATGGCATAGTAAAGTATAATGAGCGGTGATCCTGTTGATTGAAATATATTTGTTATGCTAATCATGCAGGGAATGCTTAAACCTCCTGAGTCCACTATAGATCGAGTATTGTTCCAAAGAATCCCCATACTTGTTTCAGACTACCACTTGTCCCTCGCCATACGTGGGGTACGGTTCAAGAAGTTGTCAACCCCTTTCCTAGCACACACCGCATGAGAGGCCATGATGGAAGATACGGAGGCATCGTAGGCATGCCATCCGACCGGGGCATGGGTGTTTGGTTGTAGCCAAGGGTAGCTCCCTAGTTTATGCTGTATAAATTTTGTGATCCCATGCTACGCCGAGGTTGTAGCCTCCCACTTAGAGTTTTGCTTGACAGTGTGTGGGTGATTCCAAACACCGTGAGTTAAGTTGTGTGTGCAAGTCAGCGTGTTTTTGTCTAAAAGACCATAGACGGAATTAGTCCCGTGGACTAAAGAAACTGCTACTCGTGGGTAAAGAGTACACCCTCCGCAGAGATATTAAACCTATTCGAATAGCCATGTCCATGGTTAAGGACTACATCTGGTCAGTCAAGTGTCGGTCTTAGTGTCGGTCTTCGGAGGAGAAACTGCTAAACCAGAACATGGATCATGATTTGTGACTTGTGTTGATTATGATGATTATGTTTATTTTTATCATGGACTAACTATTGACGTTACTTGATTTGTTGAGTATCCCTGGGACGGTTCTGCCTCCTGGATATTCACTATGAATGTATTTGCTTCATAAGCCCTTTATGTGGTGTCGCTTAGACGCCCGACTGTCGCATTACTTGTTATTTATTTCCCTTATAAGCCCTTTATGTGGTGTCGCCGACGCCTCGACGGTGGCATTACTT
The DNA here is from genome assembly GCA_021605205.1 of Aegilops longissima. NCBI lineage: Eukaryota > Viridiplantae > Streptophyta > Magnoliopsida > Poales > Poaceae > Aegilops > Aegilops longissima. The sequence continues at coordinate 142,114,435 of CM038676.1, read as the reverse complement.
GTTATTTATTTCCTTATAAGCCCTTTATGTGGTGTCGCCGACGCCATCGTGGCATTACTTGTTATTTATTTCCTTATAAGCCCTTTATGTGGTGTCGCCGACGCCTCGATCGTGGCATTACTTGTTATTTATTTCCCTTATAAGCCCTTTATGTGGTGTCGCCGACGCCTCGATCGTGGCATTACTTGTTATTTATTCCCTTATAAGCCCTTTATGTGGTGTCGCCGACGCCTCGATCGTGGCATTACTTGTTATTTATTTCCCATTATAAGCCCTTTATGTGGTGTCGCTCAGACGCCCGACTGTGGCATTACTTGTTATTTATTTCCCTTATAAGCCCTTTATGTGGCATCGCTCAGACGCCCGACTGAGGCATGCTTGTTATTTACCATCATTTGGAGACATTGCTTCAGACATCCGAATGGTGCATTTTATTTCCTCCTCTGTCATTTCATATTCTTGTTACATATAAATAACATGTTTGCATGCATCAGAGATATTATTTTATGACTGACAATGTGATCATAGAATATTTCCGTGCATGATTATCATTTATATTATACCCGTGTTCATAATGTTTGCAGTACATTCAAAGTACTCACCTGGCTTGTCCTCGCTATTGTCTTGGCCAGATATCTTGCATGGAGAGGGCGCTATGATGACCGCCCGAACCTAAGCAACGGAGACCGCAGCCTCGCCAAGATAGGAGTTATCTGGTCACTGTTCCTGTGGGAAATGGAGTCCCATAGACACCGATGATCCACAAACCGCTTCGCCATCAACCACTGAAACCATTTGTTGTACTCCCAGGCCGAATGGTCTTGTACTACATATATTTTGTAGTTTGCTTGAGTTTCAGATCAAGTTGGTGCCTCATCACCAACAAGAATCCCGGGCTGGTGAGCACAACGCCATTTTCTGAAATTAATACCGGAAAACCGTGGCCACAAACTTGGTATCGAGCTAGGCTGACCATTGGCTAATCCTATCTTAGCCAGTCGAAAAACCTAGGAAAACCAACCCACTGCACCCTAACCAAAACCCCACCAAGCTTCTCGTGCAAGATAGCCACACAAAGGACCCGACACTATTTGGCGATCAAGGCCCAACCTATCATCCTAGCCTGTCGATCACTCGTCAGTGACCTATGCCTATAATGTCTTATTCGCAAGCGTGCGAAGGAAGACTCCGTTCCCTTCTTCTATAAAAAGGGCACACTAGCCTCAACCCAGCACAGCACAATCCTCTACCCAAACAGAGCCATAATGCCTGGTCCCGTCGTGCACAATGAGACCACAGCAACCAACCTTGGAAGTTTTGTGACCGTGCTAGCAAACCTCACCCGCCGTGCCTTTGCATTAGAAGAGCCTCCAGAATATGTTGTGTACCAAGGATCCAGGAGCGGGGAGAGCCGTCAATTCTGGGCCACCGTGCACATCTACGGTAGGGGTTTGTCGCCAGAACGCCCCTACAGGTTCACCGGAAGGACAACTTCCTTTGAGCCACATGCCATCCAGCTAGCTGCTCGAGAGGCTATAGTTCAACTCCGCATCGTCGCCAGAGTTAATCGTCATTCGCTCTACTACTACCCCAGACATGAAGGGTATAGTAGACCACCCCAAGTTGCCAACGGAGATCACGAGACGGACCCTGCATTGTTGCATCTGGTGTGCTATGTAAATGCACTAGAAGGACTATTCGATCAAATCACCATTGATCTGATCGCAGCTCGTGGAGTGCTGATTCACCGAGCCCGGCAAGAAGAGAAGATGAGCCCGACGCCGACAACCCCGTCGTCATCGCTCGACAACCAATCGAGTCCTTGAGGTCCGCCCCAACCATCGACCAAAATACCTTGATGACCCCGTATGCTTCGTCGCCTTTTAGGAACACACTCCAGCGGGATTGTGGCCAACAATCCCGTGATGGTCATCATAGCTACCCCGACCCTGCAGTCCCTCAACCCTCCAGCTAATCCTCGACGGTGAGAACCGTGGAGAAACCCCGACGTCTGCAAGGCAAGCCCACTTAGATATTAACGAGGTAGACTGAGTCACCCGAGCAAAGATCGAGTCTTAGTAGGTCCTCGCTTTGTAATCGTGTGATCTTGTATCGCCGTAATTAAATACTGTTTGCCTGTGCACCCTATTTTGTTATAGCCATGCATGAGTTTGTTGATGTGCGATTGCATTTTTAATCCCAAGCGTAGCTGCCATAGACCAACCTCGACAACGCAAAGTTTGTGCTATGAATAAACCTTTTTGGTTTCAGCTAACAGGAATGATATTTTCAAAACAACCCTTAACAAATCTCGAGGACGAGATTTTCTTTTAAGGGGGTAGTGTTGTGACACCCCAAAAAATTTGACCTTGTTTTATTAATTAAAATTTTGCCAGGAAATTAAAACTTTTAATTTCTGGGCTCCTTTTTGATTTTTGAATTTTTTTCTCTCTTGTTATTATGGAGTTTTCCCCAAAAAGAAAACTTCTCAAATATGTTATTGGACTTGTTTAACCTCTCAAGAAAAACTTTTCTTTTATTAGTAGAGCTAATTACATAATTAAATTTTGCTTGATCTTTATTTCCTTGAAAAAAATGGTTTTTCCAAGGTTATATGGCCATATTTGAACTACAACCATTTGATAAATTCACTTAAAATTCCAACCAAAATTTGGAGATGTCATGTGATGTTTTTAAATCACTTTTATGCAAAAATATCTTTTATTCATGAAGTATTTTGAACTCTACACCCAATTTTCTTCTTTGGTCCAGTGGGCAATTTTGCACTACAACTCAATTAAATATTTCTTTCTAGCCTCCACCAAAATTATGGGATGTTAGTAGCAGCATATGATTCAACTTTATGCAAAAAAAACCCGGTGATGTTATTTGAAATTTTTGAGTGAATCAACCTCATTTTCATTCTGGTCCAACATGATGGTTTGTACAACATCCATATTCTTGCTTGCTCTTTGGCCCTTGATTCTTTCCCCTGCTTGTAGACCACCCTACAAAACCCCTAAGTCCAGGAGCATGCAACCATTGGAATACTTTTGGTTCATGAGATGATGTCATTTGCCTTCTGTCCAGAATTGTAGTTTTGCAAAACTTGCACTAACAAGTTTGTGCTTTTCACAAACTAACCTCATCACCCTCTTGTGCATCTAAAGAGACTAGGATCTGGAAGATTTGGCCACCCAAGAAGAGCCTAGGTGCTCGTGGCATTTTGTCAAACACCGAGTGCATGGACAGATTTGGCATGAGTTTTGGTTTGCATTGTGGACTGACCTCCGACCCAACAGCATGTCCACTAGCATCCCAGCTATCCCTAGATCGACTGCTAATCCCCAGCCCAACCAAGCCGCCTAGCAGGCCATGGCATTTCGTCGAGCAGATGGTGGGCGTGCATCGGGCGCGCCAGAGCGAACGAGCACGCGTTTTGCACGCGCCAAGACCGAGCCGCGTCTCGCCTCAAGACTCACTCGTTCGTGGTCGACCGCAGCCTGCACGCCACGCCCCCGCTGCTCCCCACGAGCACCACAGCCTCGCCACGCCTCCAGCAGGCCAACAGCTAGCCGCCAATGCCGCCCGACAGCCTCTGAATGGCCAGCGCCGCCGAAGCACGCCCGCCGCCACCGCCCTTGAGCAGACCCACTGTCCGCTAGCTCCGCCGCCATCCCCAGCCTCGCCATGATGCTCGCAGCTACAGAACGCCGGTCGCCGACGAAGCTCATCCATCGCCGCCGCGAACCGACGTGGGAGTGCTATAAAGGAAGCCCTCGAGCCCTCCGAGCACGGAAGCAGCCCCAAAATCACCCCTTGTTTCCCGTGGCAGCCAACGACCCGGGAGGTTTTTTCCCGTCTCCGCAACTCCTGCCGCCGCCACAGCCCCGCCATTCCGGCGCCACCAGACCTCCCCTCTCCACTCTCTCCACCAAGCTCTCTCTTCCTCCCGTGAACCTTCCCCGCTCGATTTTGATCTCGAACCACCGCAGCCCCAAAACCACTTTGCTCCCGAGGTCTCCTCCGCCGTGAAGCTCACCGTCGGTGACTCCCTCCACCCCGCCGACCCAACGACCACCGGGAGGACCGCCCCAGTCTCAGCGGATCCATCCCGACCCTCCGAGCTCGCTGGGAGCAGCCATTCGCCGGCGTTGATCGCCGTCGCCCGCCGCCGCTCGGGAAGAGGAAGAGGAGGAGAGATGGACTGGTCAAACTGACCGGTGGGCCCCTCGACCCACTGCCGGTGACCCCGCCCTGTCCACGTGGGTTAAGTGGAAGCGATCTCTGAGTACGCCTTCGACGTGTTCATATTCGAACCGTTTTCTTTTTCTATTTTTATTTTAAATAATGTAGTATTGACTAAACTTTGGTGGCTGTATCTTTTAAATAAAACTCCAAATGAGTTCATTCTTTTTCCTACATCTCTCAAATTCTATTTAGTTTATTTTGAGATTTATTTGAAAAATTTTCAAACAACTTTTTGTGCTGTTTTGAATTTGTGTGTTAATTCCAATATTTTCAAAATAGGATTTGTTGGAGAGAGGAGAAACTTTCAAAAGTTTTGGAGAGCACCCCACCTCTCCACACCTTGAAGGCAAGCATCCTGAACCATGGCATAATATTTTTGGTGTGTTAGTTGACGCGGTTATAACACCACCATGCATCGGAAAAGCTCGTTATTTTATGTGGTGATGTGATCTTTTGCATGAATGCATATTAGTGATTTTTCCTTGCTGTTGGAAATGAATATACTTGTGATGGTAATCATCCTCATGTGCCTTACATGCATGCCGGAAAGGAATCCGGGAAGGCCTCTGCCTTGGGTAGGCGTGAGCTTGTCGCCGGTCTCCGTTGGGACGGTTATCTCCGGTATGGCATAGTAAAGTATAATGAGCGGTGATCCTGTTGATTGAAATATATTTGTTATGCTAATCATGCAGGGAATGCTTAAACCTCCTGAGTCGACCATAGATCGAGTCTTGTTCCAAGAACCCCATACTTGTTTCAGATTACCACTTGTCCCTGCCATACGTGGGGTACGGTTCAAGAAGTTGTCAACCCCTTTCCTAGCACACACCGCATGAGAGGCCATGATGGAAGATACGGAGGCATCGGTAGGCATGCCATCCGACCCGGGGCATGGGTGTTTTGGTTGTAGCCAAGGGTAGCTCCCCAGCTTATGCCATGTATAAATTTTGTGATCCCATGCTACGCCGAGGTTGTAGCCTCCCACTTAGAGTTTTGCTTGACAGTGTCGTGGGTGATTCCGCACACCGTGAGTTAAGCTGGTGTGTGCAAGTCAGCGTGTTTTTGACTAAAAGACCAGAGACGAATTAGTCCCGATGGACTAAAGAAATCCTTTTCTCGTGGGTAAAGAGTACACCCTCTGCAGAGATATTAAACCTATTCGAATAGCCGTGTCCATGGTTAAGGACTACAGTTTGGGTCAGGTCAAGTGTCGGTCTTAGTGTCGGTCTTCGGAGGAGAAACTGCTAAACCAGAACATGGATCATGATTTGTGACTTGTGTTGATTATCATGATTATGATTATTTTTATCATGGACTAACTATTGTCGTTACTTGATTTATTGAGTATCCTTGGGACGGTTCTACCTCCTGGATATTCACTATGAATGTATTTGCTTCATAAGCCGTTTATGTGGTGTCGCTTAGACGCCCGACGGTGGCATTACTTGTTATTTATTTCCCTTATAAGCCCTTTATGTGGTGTCGCTCAGACGCCCGACTGTGGCATTACTTGTTATTTATTTCCCTTATAAGCCCTTTATGTGGTGTCGCTCAGATGCCCGACTGTGGCATTACTTGTTATTTATTTCCATTATAAGCCCTTTATGTGGTGTCGCCGACGCCTCGATCGTGGCATTACTTGTTATTTATTTCCTTATAAGCCCTTTATGTGGTGTCGCCGACGCTCGATCGTGGCATTACTTGTTATTTATTCCCTTATAAGCCCTTTATGTGGTGTCGCTCAGACGCCCGACTGTGGCATTACTTGTTATTTATTTCCCTTATAAGCCCTTTATGTGGCGTCGCTCAGACGCCCGTCTGAGATTTACCATCATTTCGAGACGTCTTTTCAGACCTCCGAATGGTGCATTTTATATCCTCCGCTGTCATTTCATATTCTTGTTACATATAAATAACCTATTTGCATGCATCGGAGATTTTATTTTATGACTGACAATGTGATCGTAGAATATTTCCGTGCATGATTATCATTTATATTATACCCGTGTTCATATTCTTTGCGAGTACATTCAAAGTACTCACTGGCTTGTCCCTGGCTATTGTCTTGGCCAGATATCTTGCATGGAGAGGGGCGTTGCGATGAACGCCCCGGAACCTAAGCAACGGAGACCGCAGCCTCGCGAAGATAGGAGTTATCCTGGTCAGTTGTTCCTGTGGGAAATGGAGTCCCATAGACATTGATGATCCCCAAACCGCTTCCGCCATCAACCACTCGAAACCATTTGTTGTACTCCCAGGCCAGAATGGTCTTGTACTACATATATTTTGTAGGTTGCTTGGAGTTTCTGTATCAAGTTGGTGCCTCATCAGCTAATAGTAATCCTGGGGCTAGTGAGCACAACGGCCATTTTCTGGAAATTAATACCCGGAAAACCGGTCGCCACACGTGTTGTCCGAGACAAGCATGAACACATAGTAGTCTTATAATAAAACGCTACCGAGTTCAGACGGGGAACCATCATCGAGGATATCGAAGTCCTTTCATAAGTCCGGATCCTAAGAAGGAACTTCTTCTTCTTGAACAAATCAATCAGTGGCTTGGTGTGCTAGGAACACATATGGAGTGGAGGTAATTAATCTACCAAACCATAGAGTACTTCGCACAAATGCATGACTGACTTGGCATGATTCCAAAGGAAGCAAAAACAAGCTCCCTCGAATTCACGGCGGCAACTTGCATCGATTGCACGTGAACTTAGAGGAAGTCGCTACTTTCATCCAAACATATGCTTCATGAACGGAACATGAAGGCATTGTTTACAAAGTTTCCAACACTAGCCTAATGTTTAACACGAATAATGGGGGAGACAAGATGCTTCTGATGGGCTCAACAGCAACTCATCGGAATTTCCATATCACTGGACTTCCACCATCATGTGAACACGGTGATAGCATTGGTCAGACCAAAAGATGTAATGGTGTATGCTCGAGGAACAACCACGAGTAAGACAGCATTAAGAATATCGTGGGTGCTAACTTGATTTGACGATAGCCCATACTCAAATCAAGGTTTGGACAAGACAATAAATTTAACAACCGATCACGAGGAACAATTGATGAAGATATCATCTCTCTTCAACACACACACACACACACACACACACACACACACACACACACACAAGAATATCCCCAAGTGATAAACTAAGTCAGACAAGCTTCCATCTTCCAACTCTCCAAGTTGTTGTTTTGCTCAGCCAACTAGCTCAGGGATACCCAACACAGAATCTTGGAGAATGGGTAGTTTTGAGGAAAACCAACATGATCACGAACTCAACATCGCAGTCAAGTGACAACCTGGTAATACTTCCGAGAAGATATTCGGAAAATCATGAACCACCGATATGTTACTAAGCTCGAGAACAATCTTGCTTTTCAAGGCAAGACGATGTGACCAAAAGAGCAAAGGACTGTTACAATCCTAACTCACTGATCGAGGGGTGCACCAGGGAAAATGGACTAGGTGGCACTATCAATCTTAGAAAATGATGATTCAGTAACCAACATGCTAAGAATGAAATTACTGTCCATTAACTACCGAGCAACACAGTTGCTAGGAGTATTGATTCCACACATCACGATTCACTTGTCGACATTCCGGTTGCGACAACACGACACCGAGGAATGAATAATGATGGCGAGAAGTATCACTACGTCAAGAATTCGTAAGAGAAGGTGCAATTCTCATGACATTCCTGACATAAAGTGGGTAATACTTCGGGGTTGAACAGAATCAAAACTGAATTGCATTTGACCTGCGGAATACAACTGTTTTGTCCCAATCCTGGAAATGGATAAGGTACTGGAGTTTGTTTCTCCTAGTCATTCCAGAATAGAATGGCTTGACGGACCACAAGAGTAGTGGCATCGATGAACACGAATGCATAACTACTCCTGACTATCAATTTATAGGCAAGGTCATAAGACAACTAAAGAGGGACAACCCAAAAGAACAAATGATTTTCTGAGTTGTGGACGCATGGGCTAGCATGTCGAACGAGTTCAACATATTTCTTCCGGATAACCCATGCAGAAAGGTTGAACTGGCAGAGTCACGACATAGAATCGAGAACTCGTCAAGAGCACTCTGGTTGTGATATTTTGGTTCAAGGAACTTCTGCCATAAACGGTTCATAGTATTTGGAAGAATGATGTACCACGGACCTCGAAGACTATAGCAAAGGTTACTAACATCCTAAAGGTACGAGCAACACTAACAACATGAAGTAGGGAAATCTCGGGTTCAGAAACCCTGGAGTAGAATACCTACTACTAAGTGGCATCACGGAATGCTTTCGAGAATGATGGCCAGAATCATCACACCGGGAACACAAAGCATGGCTGGATTACTAGGTGATACTCTAGACACCTAGGGTCATAATAATAGCTCCAACATATACGTCGAGGCAATAGAGTACCTCAACTCACTGATTAGTGTGTTACTCTGGCCCAAAGGAACATTGGGAACACAAAGAAGGGGGTTGCAAATGCATCAGACTATTTGGAAACCTGGGATGTCTCGGACAGCATAAAGGTTGTAAATGCTCAAAAACATTTTAGACAACCTGCAAAAGGGTGGCATAACCACTCAACATCACAATATCAAGGTTTCGAGATCAACTGTCAACATACAGAAGTAGTAGGAACTGAACTAACGCTTGAAACCATCAATCATATAAGTCTATGGATTAGTAACACATCATCCTGATAGAAAGATGAGAAGCCTAGTTCTTAATCCCTGTAGAAAAGAAGAGGCTGACTCAGATCAGAAGGGAATAAGGTATAAGGAGTAAAAAGAGCCTTACGTTCCCTTCCACAAACAATTCCCTTATATAACTAAAGCATTTCTAGACTCAACTTCGACCAGTTTGGCATGGTAATCCTACAGGTAGTCAGGCTCTGATACCAAAGCTGTCAGGACCCCGATTCCAAGTCACATCGATCCAGCCAGTAACACCTCATATCACTTTGCGGCCTCACGCACGGTATTCCCACTACCGTCGCATTACCATGGCCGGGACCGCTTATGCCTTTTGGCTCACGATATGCGGTGTCGCTAGCATCCATATGACAGAGAACCCGGCCGACATGACTAGTCGTGAACCCAAAGTGGCACTTACTTATAGGGACAGCATACATGAATCAACATCGAGCATTTCGCTCAGCAGCGTGCGAATCCGGCTATAGCACTGGCTAACAGACTCGGGAACCCGATCAGTAGCAGAGCTAGGCAGGACTCAGATGTCACCGCGTGACATTTCCCAAGGGATGTATACATGACGAAGTGAATCACATGCCGCCACCAAGTGTTTTGGAGCAGAGTGTGGGCTAGCAGGACTCCGGTGAACCGGGCAGAAGGACTACTATGGCTCATGGAAGCACAAGACTACATTTCCCCATAAGAGAGGCTACCAAGGATAAACAACTAGGTTGTCGGATCCCACACATACCAAGCATTTCAATCATACACACAATATGCTCGATATGTGTAAATACAACATGGCATCACAACATAACTCTACGACTCAAGCATTTATTCAATAGGCTCCGAGGAGCGAGATATTACAAACATGGATCTCATGACCCAACATTCAGAGCATACAAGACAAAGCACAAGCGGAAGCTTAACATGTCTGAGTACAGACATCTACAAATGAAAAAGTCTTAGAAGCCTGACTATCTACCAGATCCTGCCGAGGGCACAAGATCGTAGATGAGGTATCAAGCTAAACGTCGAAGTCCACACGGAACTACTAGCGAGACCGAAGTCTCTCTGCAAAACATAAAATAGGCAAATGTGAGTACAAATGTACCCAGCAAGACTTACATCAGAACTAACTACATATGCATCGGTATCAACAAAGGGGTGGTGGAGTTTAACTGCAGCAAGCCAGCTTTGACTCGGTGGCTATCCTAAACTACGATCGCAAGTAACTCTTTAGAGGTATGCACACGAGTCCACATATTCACCATACCAATACACCACTATGGATCCGCCCCGTCTACCTACGAGAACGCCATCCATAGCACTCACGCTTATCTTGCGAGTTTTAGAGTATCCACTTTCACTTGTCTATGAACCTGCACAGCAACCCGTAAGTTTTTACGGCGGACACGGCTATTCAATAGATAATGTTAACCCTGCAGGGTGTACTTCTTCACACACGCTCACCACTTATCGCCGCATACGACATGTACTGCAACCTTCAAGCGGAAGCCCAGCGAGGGTGTCGGCCATGACCGACTAATCACACAAGTCTTTCATCCAGGTTTATCGCCTATTCGGTTCCATCCGCAAGGAGATCCGCCGGGTGTCGCCACGGCCCCAAACTATGTGTGCAGGGTTCCCAAGTCCACCATCCGGTGCCACTTGGTACACCAGGCCATTGGTTTAGTCTGTCCCAAGCCCACCTGCATCGGGTGCCACTTGGTAGACTACTAACACTACCTAAAAACACCAGAAACTAGTTGCAACTCCTGGACAGAGATCAATTTGATTAATAAGCCGAGAGGGGCCGAGTTACGGGAACCCAATGTGTGGTAGTAACTGTTCATGGATCACAAACACAGAACTCAGTTCCTGAGGACAGTTTTAATGAGACGACCCACCATGTACTCCTACATGGCCTCTCACCGCTACCTTTACCAAATCGTGTTCACACGCTTAGCACTCAACAGTAGGACATGTTCACCACTTTCCAATTCATCCCCGATGAATCAGACCTGACTCAACTCTAAGCAGCAGCAGGCATGACAAACAAGCATGAATGAGTAGGCACATCAGGGCTCAAACAACTCCTACTCATGCTAGTGGATTTCATCTATTTACTGTGGCAATGACAGGTCATGCAGAGGATAAGGGGTTCAACTACCGCAGCATGCAACAGTTGAATCGTTGTTGTCCTAATGCAGTAAAAGAGAGCAGGAACGAGAGAGTGGGATTATATCGGAATGAACAAGGGGGTTTTGCTTGCCTAGCACTTCTGAAGATAATATAGTTCTTCATCGGTGTCATCGAACTCATCGTCGGTACGTCGTCTACTGAGAGGGGACAAACACCAACAAACAAGAGGGAACATAATCAATGAAATGCAACAATATGACCCATGATAATGACATGGAAATATGCTGTTGATTGGGCTAATGCAACTAGCAACCAGATTAAATGAAGTTGGTTTGAATACAAGATTCAAATTCAAACTCCATATGTGATTATTCAAATGCCATTTAATTGATTTGACCTGATCAGCAGGCATAAGTTGTTCTAACATGCATGAAAATGGTACAGATGGATAGATTGGATTTTTCTGATCATTTTTCATATATAACTTATTTCATTCTGAGCTACGGTTATTTTTCTATGATTTTTAGAAATTTTGGGCATTTTTCGAAAATAATAAATCATTTCTGATTTATTAAAATCCCTGAAAATCATTACTACGTCAGCACCACGTCATGCTGACCCTCAGCAGGTCAACAGCACAGGTCCAGGTCAAACCTGACGCGTGGGCCCCGCATGTCAGTGCCCTAACTAATTAACAGTGTTAATTAGCGCTAACTAAGAACTAATCCAGGGTTAGTCAGAGGCTGGCCCCACATGTTAGTGACTCACGGGGAGTTAAACAGGGTTAACTCGGGTCAAACTTGCCGGAGTTGACCCTCGGCTCGTCGCCGGTGAGCACATCCGACGACGGATGTTCATCGGAATCGTGCTACGGGCAACCATTTGCCTCGCCGTTTGTTTCAACGGGTTCCTCGAGTTCGCGCGCATCCAGAGGAGCAGGTGAGAGGAGTTGGGGTGAGCTATGGCGTCGGCGGTGATGAGCGAGGTGGTGGCCGGAGCTACGGCGCCACAGGCGCAAGGACCGCAGCTCGCTAGCGAGCGAGATGATGGCCGCGGGGGGTTCCTGGGAGCTCCCTGAGCACGCCTGCGTGCTCGGGTTAGCCAGGCGGGGCTGCTAGCGATGGTGACGACGGACACAACGCCGGCGAGCTTCGGTGACGACGGGGAGCGGCGCTAGGGCACATAATCGAGCGAGAGGACGGAGGGGAAATGGAGAGGAGCTCATGGCGGTTGCGACTGTGGCCTCGGGGAGCTCGGGGAGGTGCCGGAGTCGGCGGGGCGGCGATGGGGATCCACGGCGGCCGGACGCGAAGATGGCGACAGCGACGGCTCCCCTGGGCACTCCGGCTTGCGTGGCTCGACAGAGGGCTTCAGCGCAAGGAGGCGGAGCTCCTGGGCTTGTCGGAGAGGCGAGGCCGTGGCGGGGGGGGGCGGCAACGGCGAGCGGCGGCGACGGTGGCGCTCGGGCACGGTGGAAGAGAGAGATCCAGGGGAGGGGGAGGAACGAGAGGGAGTGAGAGAGGTGCGGGGCGGCGCGTGGCGTCGCGCGGGGCTTCCAGGCGATGAGGGGGAGGCCAGGCAGGCAGGTGGCGTGGCGGCACGGCCGTGTGTGCTCGCGCCGGCCACATGCCTGGCCGACTGGCGCCAGGAGGACGACGACGCTGGCGGGCTGGTCCAGCTGGGCCACACAGTGCTGGGCCAGCACAGGAGCTGGGCCGCAGGTAAGCACAGATAGGTTTTTTCCATTTCTGTTTCTTTTCTATTTTTCTGACATTTGTTTGGTTTAATAAAAATACTAAACCATTTTATTTCTTATGCCAATTTTCGTAGGGGCTAGTGGTATTATTCCAAAGCTCCTCAATAACTGGCATAATTTTTGGACAATATTTTATATATATAACAATATGTATCCAAAGCAAATAATTACTGCATTAACTCCAAATGGCCAAAATAAATACTTATGAGCTCCTGGAAATATTGGTTTGATTTTTGATCTCTGTCTAATATTTTCAGAGAGCAACATGAACATTTTCTTGGACCTTTTTGGGGCAATTTTTATCTGGGTCATTTCCAGAAATGATTATGAGGGTTTCACAAATCCCCATTCAAATTTAAATGGAATTTAAACATGATGCACACATGACTAGCTAGTCTACGTCATACCAGAACTAGGGATGTGACAACTCGCCCCCACTAAACAAGAATCTCGTCCCGAGATTCAAGACGTGAGGTAAGAAGACAGAGGGGACACAAAGCTATCACAATCTTCAAGAACCAATTGCTCTTCTCGAAAATGTTGATTCATTGCATCATTTTGATCTTGACATCTTGCTTTGAGAACTCCATTCAACATGACCACGAGAAGAAATGAAAACTCTAGAGGAATCCATCCTCTCGAGGATTGAGCAACTGGCGATAAACTCACGGAATGAGGCATAGAAAACCTCTTGAGCTGAGATGATCAAACACACTTCGGGAGGAATGGAAGAACAGATGACGGGGGTTCAATTTGGTAGGCAACAATTCCACGCTTGAGGAGATGGTGAATGGTTTCAAGATAGCGATGAAATAACTGCCATGATTCCATAACGGGGCACCTTAGAGAAGGTGACTCGTAGAATTATTCCCTTAAGTGGCAAAAGAATTACTTTTGATACAGAGATCATTGAAACCCTTTATGCCAGCCTAAGGCAATCACAAACGATCGTTCGAAGGAGTTGGAAGGAACGACATACTCAGATTGGAAAGGAAACTATGGTTATAGAACAACTCGGCAAATGGAAGGCACATTCCAGTTGATACCAAGGATATAACCTAGTGACTGAGCGTGCTTTCAAGAACTTGAGCATTTCCATATTCATCAAGGTTTTACCAACATCCGTGCCGAGGATCCTGGCAACACATCATACTACCATGATGAACGGTGACGGAGGATGCAGGTGCAAAGGGGGACATCACTTTCTCGGATTTTTCCTTAGCAATGCCAAAGAAGCAAATCTAGATGGTCGACCGAGAGACATTTAGCACTCCGCTTATAATGTTCTCCTTGATGTGCTAGCTACCACAGTCATGCTTAAAAAGCATCAACATGGCCATCAAGTAAAGGTCGGACTTCGGGAGCACAAAATCCATAAGGAACAACTTCTAGATTAAGTCAGGCGAAATCCTCATGGGAAGTGACCAAACGGCTTAAATAAGATACTACAATAATAGTGCTTCCAGCTAGGTGCGTCCACTTCACTAGAACTTATATCATAGTTCTTGGGAGAAGTTCCAACCATCATATCTGCCTGAGATTCAGATCTAATTGGTAACAGGGTAATTCAGACAACGTGTCTGGAAAAGAAAGATTGCAACACAAACCAACGAGATGACGTTGCGAGATTCTCGGGGACTGAACTACGATAGCAAGCTCCAAAACATGAGCTGGTTCTGCTACAACATGTGAACGTGTTGTCCGAGACAAGCATGAACACATAGTAGTCTTATAATAAAACGCTACCGAGTTCAGAAGGGGAACCATCATCGAGGATATCGAAGTCCTTGCATAAGTCCGGATCCTAAGAAGGAACTTCTTCTTCTTGAACAAATCAATCAGTAGCTTGGTGTGCTAGGAACACATATGGAGTGGAGGTAATAAATCTACCAAACCATAGAGTACTTCGCACAAATGCATGACTGACTTGGGATGATTCCAAAGGAAGCAAAAACAAGCTCCCACGAATTCACGGCGGCAACTTGCATCGATTGCACGTGAACTTAGAGGAAGTCGCTACTTTCATCCAAACATATGCTTCATGAACGGAACATGAAGGCATTGTTTACAAAGTTTCCAACACTAGCCTAATGTTGAACCCGAATCATGGGGAGACAAGATGCTTCTGATGGGCTCAACAGCAACTCATTAGAATTTCCATATCACTGGACTTCCACCATCATGTGAACACGATGATAGCATTGGTCAGACCAAAAGATGTAATGGTGTATGCTCGAGGAAAAACCACGAGTAAGACAACATTACGAATATCGTTGGTGCTAACTTGATTTGACGATAGCTCATACTCAAATCAAGGTTTGGACAAGACGATAAATTTAACAACCGATCACGAGGAACAATTGATGAAGATATCATCTCTCTTCACACACACACACACACACACACACACACACACACACACACACACACACACACACACACACACACACACACACACACACAAGAATATCCCCTAGTGATGAACTAAGTCAGACAAGCTTCCATCTTCCAACTCTCCAAGTTGTTGTTTAGTTCAACCAACTAGCTCAGGGATACCCAACACAGAATCTTAGAGAATAAGTGGTTTTGAGGAAAACCAACATGATCACGAAATCAACATCGCAGTCAAGTGACAACCTGGTAATACTTCCGAGAAGATATTCGGAAAATCATGAACCACCGATATGTTACTAAGCTCGAGAACAATCTTGCTTTTCAAGGCAAGACGATGTGACCAAAAGAGCAAAGGATTGTTACAATCCTAACTCACTGATCGAGGGGTGCACCAGGGAAAATGGACTAGGTGGCACTATCAATCTTAGAAAATGATGATTCAGTAACCAACATGCTAAGAATGAAATTACTGTCCATTAACTACCAAGCAACACAGTTGCTAGGAGTATTGATTCCACACATCACGATTCACTTGTCGGCACTCCGGTTGCAACAACACGACACCGAGGAATGAATAATGATGGCGAGAAGTATCACTACGTCAAGAATTCGTAAGAGAAGGTGCAATTCTCATGACATTCCTGACATAAAGTGGGTAATACTTCAGGGTAGAACATAATCAGAACTGAATTGCATTTGACCTGCGGAATACAACTGTTTTGTCCCAATCCTGGAAATGGATAAGGTACTGGAGTTTGTTTCTCCTAGTCATTCCAGAATAGAATGGCTTGACGGACCACAAGAGTAGTGGCATCGATGAACATGAATGCATAACAACTGACTATCAATTTATAGACGTGGTCAGAAGACAACTAAAGAGGGACAACCCAAAAGAACAAATGATTTTCTGAGTTGTGGATGCATGGGCTAGCATGTCGAACGAGTTCAACATATTTCTTCCAGATAACCCATGCAGAAAGGTTGAACTGGCAGAGTCACGACATAGAATCGAGAACTCGTCAAGAGCACTCTGGTTGTGATATTTTGGTTCAAAGAACTTCTGCCATAAATGGTTCATAGTATTTGGAAGAATGATGTACCACGGACCTCGAAGACTATCACAAAGGTTACTAACATCCTAAAGGTACGAGCAACACTAACAACATGAAGTAGGGAAATCTCAGGTTCAGAAACCCAGGAGTAGAATACCTACTACTAAGTGGCATCACGGAATGCTTTCGAGAATGATGGCCAGAATCATCACACTGGAACACAAAGCATGGCTGGATTACTAGGTGATACTCTAGACACCTAGGGTCATAATAATAGCTCCAACATATACGTCGAGGCAATAGAGTACCTCAACTCACTGATTAGTGTGTTACTCTGGCCCAAAGGAACATTGGGAACACAAAGAAGGGGGTTGCAAATGCATCAGACTATTTGGAAACCTGGGATGACTCGGACGACATAACGGCTGTAAATGCTCAAAAACATTTGAGACAGCTTGCAACAGGGTGGCATAACCACTCAACATCACAATATCAAGGTTTCGAGATCAACTGTCAACATACAAAAGTAGTAGGAACTGAACTAACGCTTGAAACCATCAATCATATAAGTCTATGGATTAGTAACACGTCATCCTGAAAGAAAGATGAGAAGCCTAGTTCTTAATCCCCGTAGAAAAGAAGAGGCTGACTCAGATCATAAGGGCATAAGGTATAAGGAGTAAAAAGAGCCTTACGTTCCCTTCCACAAACAATTCCCTTATATAACTAAAGCATTTCTAGACTCAACTTCGACCAGTTTGGCTTGGTAATCCTACAGGCAGTCAGGCTCTGATACCAAAGCTGTCTGGACCCCGATTCCAAGTCACATCGATCCAGCCGGTAACACCTCATATCACTTTGTGGCCTCACGCACGGTATTCCCACGGTTGTCGCCTTACCATGGCCCGGGACCGTTTGCGCCTTTTGGCTCACGTATATGACAGTGTCGCTAGCATCCATATACAGAGAACCCGGGCCGACATGACTAGTTGTGAACCCAAAGTGGCACCAACTTATAGGGACAGGCATGCTTGAATCAACATCGAGCATGTCGGTCAGCCACGTGCGAATCCGGGCTGTAGCACTGGGCTAACAGACTCGGGAACCCGGCTGTAGCGAGCTAGGCCGGCTCCGGATGTCACCGCGTGACATTTCCCAAGGGATGTACACAGAACGAAGTGAATCACATGCCGCCAGTCAAGTGTTCCGGAGCAGTAGTCTTTGGGCTAGCAGGACTCCGGTGAGCCGGGCTGTAGCAGACTACTATGGCTCATGGAAGCACAAGACTACATTTCCCCATAAGAGAGGCTACCAAGGATAAACAACTAGGTTGTCGGATCCCACACATACCAAGCATTTCAATCATACACACAATATGCTCGATATGTGTAAATACAACATGGCATCACAACATAACTCTACGACTCAAGCATTTATTCAATAGGCTCCGAGGAGCGAAATATTACAAACATGGGTCTCATGACCCAACATTCAGAGCATACAAGACAAAGCACAAGCGGAAGCTTAACATGTGTGAGTACAGACATCTACAAATGAAAAAGGCTTAGAAGCCTGACTATCTACCAGATCCTGCCGAGGGCACAAGATCGTAGCTGAGGTATCAAGCTAAACGTCGAAGTCCACACGGAACTACTAGCGAGACCGAAGTCTCTCTGCAAAACATAAAATAGGAAAACGTGAGTACAAATGTACCCATCAAGACTTACATCAGAACTAACTACATATGCATCTGTATCAACAAAGGGGTGGTGGAGTTTAACTGCAGCAAGCCAGCTTTGACTCGGTGGCTATCCTGAACTACGACTGCAAGTAACTCTTTTGAGGTGGCGCACACGAGTCCACATATTCACCATACCAATACACCACTATGGATCCGCTCTCGTCTACCTACGAGAACGCCATCGCCATCCATAGCACTCACGCTTATCTTGCGAGTTTTAGAGTATCCACTTTCACTTGTCTATGAACTATACATGCAACCCAGAAGTCCTTTACCGCGGACACGGCTATTCGAATAGATAATGTTAACCCTGCAGGGGTGTACTTCTTCACACACGCTCTCACCACTTATCATCGTTTACACGACATGTACTCGGCAACCTTCAAGCGGAAGCCCAGCGAGGGTGTCGGCCATGACCTGACTAATCACACAAGTCTCTCGTCCAGGTTTATCGCCTATTCGGGTTCCATCCTCAAGGAGATCCGGCCAGGGTGTCGCTCACGGCCCCAAACGATGTGTGCAGGGTTCCCAAGTGCACCATCCGGGTGCCACTTGGTACACCAGGCCACTGTGCCTAGTCTATCCCAAGCCCACCTGTACCGGGTGCCACTTGGTAGACTACTAACACTACCTACAAACACCAGAAACTAGTTGCAACTCCTGGACAGAGATCAAGTTGATTAATAAGCCGAGAGGGGCCGAGTTACGGAACCCAATGTGTGGTAGTAACTGCTCATGGATCACAAACACGTAACTCAGTTCACGAGGACGGTTTCAATGAGACAACCCACCATGTACTCCTACATGGCCTCTCACCGCTACCTTTACCAAATCGTGTTCACACGCTTAGCTCTCAACAGTAGGACATGTTCACCACATTCCAATTCATCCCCGATGAATCAGACCTGACTCGACTCTAAGCAGTAGCAGGCATGACAAACAAGCATGAATGAGTAGTCACATCAGGGCTCAAACAACTCCTACTCATTCTAGTGGGTTTCATATATTTACTGTGGCAATGACAGGTCATGCAGAGGATAAGGGGTTCAACTACCGCAGCATGTAACAGTTAAATCATTGTTGTCCTAATGCAGTAAAAGAGAGCAGGAGCGAGAGAGTGGGATTATATCGGAATGAACAAGGGGGTTTTGCTTGCCTGGCACTTCTGAAGATAATATAGTTCTTCATCGGTGTCATCGAACTCATCATCGGTACGTCGTCTACTGAGAGGGGACAAGCACCGACAAACAAGAGGGAACATAATCAATGAAATGCAACAATATGATGCGTGATAATGACATGGAAATATGCTGTTGATTGGGCTAATGCAACTAGCAACCAGATTAAATGAAGTTGGTTTGAATACAAGATTCAAATTCAAACTCCATATGTGATTATTCAAATGCCATTTAATTGATTTGACCTGATCAGCAGGCATAAGTTGTTCTAACATGCATGAAAATGGTACATATGGATAGATTGGATTTTTCTGATCATTTTTCATATATAACTTATTTCATTCTGAGCTACGGTTATTTTTCTATGATTTTTAGAAATTTTGGGCATTTTCCGAATATAATAAATCATATTTGATTTATTAAAATCCCAGAAAATCATTACTACGTCAGCACCACGTCATGCTGACCCTCAGTAGGTCAACAGCACAGGTCCAGGTCAAACCTGACGCATGGGCCCCGCATGTCAGTGCCCTAACTAATTAATAGTGTTAATTAGCGCTAACTAAACTAATCCAGGGTTAGTCAGAGGCTGGCCCCACATGTTAGTGACTCACGGGGAGTCAAACAGGGTTAACCCGGGTCAAACTCGCCGGAGTTGACCCGCGGCTCGTCGCCGGCGAGCACATCCGACGACGGATGTTCATCGGAATCGTGCTACGGGCAACCATTTGCTTCGCCGTTTGTTTCAACAGGTTCCTCGAGTTCACGCGCATCCAGAGGAGCAGGTGAGAGGAGCTGGGGTGAGCTGTGGCGTCGGCGGTGACGAGCGAGGCGGTGGCCGGAGCTACGGCGGCACGGGCGCGAGGACCGCCGTGCGCTAGCGAGCAAGATGATGGCCGCGTGGGGCTCCTGGGAGCTCCCTGTGCACGCCTGCGTGCTCGGATTAGCCAGGCGGGGCTGCTAGCAATGGTTACGACGGACACAACGCCGGCGAGCTTCGGTGACGACGGGGAGCGGCGCTAGGGCACATAATCGAGCGAGAGGATGGAGGGGAAACGGAGAGGAGCTCACGGCGGTTGCGACGGTGGCCTCGGGGAGCTCGGGGAGGGGCTCGAGTCGGCGGGGCAGCGATGGGGATCCACGGCGGCCGGAGGCGAAGATGGCGACGGGGACGGCTCCCCGGGGCGCTCCGGCTTGCGTGGCTCGATGAAGGGCTTCAGTGCAAGGAGGCGGAGCTCCTGGGCTTGTCGGAGAGGCGAGGCCGTGGCGGGGCGACACGGCGGCAGCGGCGGCGGCAAAGGGCGCCGGGCACGGTGGAAGTGAGAGATCTAGGGGAAGGGAGGAACGAGAGGGAGTGAGAGAGGTGCGGGGCGGCGCGTGGCGTCGCTGGGCTTCAGCGATGAGGGGAGGAGGCCAGCAGGTGGCGTAGCGGCACGGCCGTGTGCGTTCGACGGCAACACGCCTGGCCGATCGGGCGCCAGAGGACGACGGGTTGGCAAGGGCTGGTCCAGCTGGGCCACACAGTGTTGGGCCAGACAGAGCTGGGCCCTGTAAGCACGTATAGGTTTTTCCATTTCTGTTTCTTTTCTATTTTTCTGACATTTTTTTGGTTTAATAAAAATACTAAACCATTGTATTTCTTATGCCAATTTTCGTAGGGGCTAGTGATATTATTCCAAAGCTCCTCAATAACTGGCATAATTTTTGGACAACATTTTATATATATAACAATATATATCCAAATCAAATAATTACTGCATTAACTCCAAATGCCCAAAATAAATACTTATGAGCTCCTGCAAATATTGGTTTGATTTTTTTATCTCTGTCCAATATTTTCAGAGAGCAACATGAACATTTTCTTGGACCTTTTTGGGGCAATTTTTATCAGGGTCATTTCCAGAAATGATTCTGAGGGTTTCACAAATCCCCATTCAAATTTAAATGGAATTTAAACATGACGCACACATGACTAGCTAGTCTACGTCATACCAGAACTAGGGATGTGACATCTGAGATCTAATCTCCTTATGTAGGCACCTTTCGTACGTTTTCAAGGGGTTATCTTTAAAAGTACTTGGACCCTTCATATTCTTTGGCCATGTGGAAGCTGGGGCGACGGGAGCACATAAGCAGAGGGGTGTGGCGTTTAAATGTAAAACCAAGCTGTTCGGAGAATTCACCTTGCCAAGACCGAAGCTGAATATAGCTTTTTAGTTCAGATGCTTTGAAAGTATACCATGGAGGAACCCGCCTTGCAATGGCGAAGACAATTTACGCGCCGGATATGTCGTCATTGAAGACTGGTCCCGTGGGCTACTGAGGGAGTCCTGGATTATGGGGTCCTCGGGCGTCCGAGCTGTGAGATATGGGCCGGACTGATGGGTCGTGATGATACAAGATGGAAGACTTTCCCCCGTGTCCGGATGGGACTCTCCTTGGCGTGGAAGGCAAGCTTGGCGTGCGGATATGAAGATTCCTTTCTCTGTAACCGACTCTATACAACCCTAGCCCCCTCCGGTGTCTATATAAACCAGAGGGCTTAGTCCGTAGAGGCAATCATAATCATATAGGCTAGACGTCTAGGGTTTAGCCATCACGATCTCGAGGTAGATCAACTCTTGTAACCCCTATACTCATCAAAGTCAATCAAGCAGGAAGTAGGGTATTACCTCCATCGAGAGGGCCCGGACCTGGGTACACATTGTATCCCCTGCCTCATGTTACCTTCCATCCTTAGACGCACAGTTCGGGAACCCCTACACGAGATCTGCCGGTTTTGACACCGACACCCGCCTCCTGAGAAGGAGCATATGCGCCCCGAGCAATATTTTCCCATCGTGACGGATGGTGCTCGGGCGACAGAGGCCCAGTGCTCGAAGGATGTAATTTATGAATGGATGTACGGTCGTTTATCCGAGGAAGTTTAAACTTTTGTGCTTTATAATGCAACTGTTGTTCTTTCATAAAATGCCTTTTATTTTGACTCATGTGCGGCCATTTTAACTGAAAGTTGCCAGTCGTCGGCTGCCCCCCTGCAGATACTGCAAAGGGTGTTTCTTCCTTAACACTTTAACCCTTAGCCGACATCTCGGTGCCTTGAGGCGGTAGTGTGTAAGGGAAACGAGGCAATCGGAGTATGCGGCTTTAGTTCTTTCACTTTGCCATAGGAGCTTGACTCCGGGAGCTAGTAACTAGCCCCCAGTGTTTTGTGATATTCGGGTGTTCTGAGGTTGATACCATCATCACTTGGTTTTTGTGACAAACAACCCTTCGTCTAACATGGTATAACCTCCATCGATTTTTAGTTTGACACTTGCAATTGGATCGCCGACCAGTTCTCTCTTATTATGACAATTAGTTTTCGACTTTCTCCACTGAGGTACTTAACCATATGAGCTAGAAGTACAATCGCAGTGGTTCTCCCTTTACCCACCTAGCCAAACAATGCGAAACGTGAGAGGGCAAACACAGGAACCAGGCAACCCAACTATTGGCCAAAGACTTAATTTAGAACTGATTCATATAATGCAATATCCAAGACGCCGAGCACCTGAGATAAAGATAGTGCCGGAATGATGCTTGGGGCAAGATTTATAGTCGAGCCCCCGGTCTATTAGCCGATCTCATCTAAAGAAAACATGTCTTGACTAGTTTGTTTCGGCATGAAAAAGCAGAAAGGAGTATGCAACATAAACGACTGCAATGGGACCGTAAATATGGTCTTTATTTCCAATGAATTTGTGACGTCCAACCGTATAATCCGAACTGCCGAAGCAACTATTACAGATACTTTAAAAATAAACGAAACAGAGGAAATGTTTGCATAGGGCCTGCATGCATGGGTAGTTTGACGTCCCTACTGCGCCCTGCTGCACGTGTGTGCCTTTGCTCTTTGAGAGGGTTCCGTAGACAGGAGAGATAATGATCGGCGGGCGGATCCTCGCAAGAGGGTCTTGAGAAGTCGCCGTAGTATATCATATTTACGCTGGTTAGGTCCTAGGTGGTACCTGTTAATGGTCCTAGGATCCTTGGCCATGGCTTGGTCGAGCCAAGCACTGCTTGCCCTCACAGCCGCCCTTGGAATCTTAAGTGTGAAATTGTGCACCCGAGGTATGTATTTCGCGGGTGGGGATGGCTGTGCTATGGGGAGCGTGTCCCTATTTAGAGTAGGCATGAGAAGACCCCGGAAGCTGTGATGAAGCTCAGGCTCGTTTGTGCGCATCCAGTGTCTTTATGGTAGACTAGGTCTTCGGTGCCTCTTTCCTGGTCTAGACTTCAGCTGCCAGAGTTGCTATGTGCTCCTCAGTTCGGAGTGAGCGCTCAGTGTTACCATTGATGGTAATAACACCCTTAGTTTCATGCATCTTAAGTTATAGATATGCGTCGTGGGGGATGGCATTGAAACGAGCGAACACTGTTCGGCAAAGGAGTGCGTGATAACCGCTGTGGAAAGGGACAATGTAGAAGATCAAGTCTTCGCTACGGAAGTTGTTGGGCGAGCCAAAGACTACTTTCAAGGTGAAGGTTCCCGAGCAGTGTGACTCGACGCCAGGGATCACTCCTTTAAAGGTGGTGTTACTGGGTTTGATCCTTGACGGATCGGTTCCCATGTTCCTCACTGTATGTGAGTAAATCAGATTGAAGTTGCTGCCTCTGTCCATGAGGACTCTAGTGAGGTGGTATCCATCTATGATGGGATCTATTACCAGGGCCGCTCTTCCGCCATGACAGATACTGGTCGGATGGTCTCTTCGGTCGAGGGTGATCGGACAAGCCGACCATGGGTTGTATTTCGAGGCCATCAGCTCTATGACGTACACGTCCCGGGGTGCCTACTTCCGCTCCTTCTTGGATATGTGCATGACATAAATCATGTTCATGGCTTTTACCTCGGGAGGGAACTGCTTTTGGCCTCCATTATTTGGCCCGCGAGGTTCGTCATCGTCCTTGTTTTGGGGGCCCTTCCCTGTTCCTCGATTGTAAGCTTAACATCTTGTTTGATCACCAACAGTTACAGTTGGTGTGGTTGGGGGCTTGTCTGAGGTGCCGTGGATCTAGCAAGGCCTATCCAGGATCTTGTCCAGTGCGGTCAGGCCATCCTGATTCCCTTTAGATGGCTTCTTCCGCGGCATTGATTTTGAATTGCTAAATCTGGTATTTACTACCGTATCATAAGCTTCACCGCCATTGTGCCAGTTATTGTTCTTGTTGCTCCGTGGTTTCCTGTTCCAGTCCTGGAATTCTGAGGTGTCGGGGTCTTCAGGGTGGTTGCTTCTACGAGCTAACCAGCTATCTTCGCGCGTGCAAAAGCGGGTCATGAGAGAGGTGAGGGACGACATTGTTTTCGGCTTATCTTGGCCGAGCTGGCGTGCGAGCCATTCATCCTGGATGCTGTGCCTGAAAGCGGCTATTGCCTTAGTGTCCGTACAGTCGATGATTTGGTTCTTCTTAGTCAAGGACCGATTCCAGAATTACCGGGCTGACTCTTCGAGCTGTTGAACAATGTGGCTCAGGTCATCGATGTCCGGAGGCTGAACATAGGTGCCTTGAAAGTTAGCTCGGAAGGCGTCCTCGAGCTCTTCCCAGCTCTCAATGGATTTTTCTGGTGGTTAAGTCGTGTCGTAGGTCGTATGGATCCTCTGGCTGTTCTGGCTCCTTGCCTCTTCGGCGGGGGAGTGCAGGTGGGTTTTCGGCTTCTCCAGCCATCTTGTCCTGTCCTCGAGGGGGGCGGTCAGGCTTGTTTGTCTGAGCGCATCGGGGGGCTCAAGGGCCTTGTCGTCGAATTGTGGTAGCAAACATCGTCGTGGGAAGCTTTTGTTCTGATCCTGCCGCTCATTGCCGAAGCCCTCTTCAGCTGCTAAGACCCTCGTCCATTTGTCATTGAGGGTATCCTGTTCGACTTTTAACTGCTGCTGCTTCCTCTTCAGGCTTTGGGCGATGGCTATAAGGTGTCGCTTGAAACATTCCTGGACCAGAGGGTCTTCGGGGACAATGAAATCCTTGGCTCCAAGGCTCTCCTCATCTTCGAAAGGAGGGAGGTAGTTGATGTCCTCGAAATCACCGAGGTCCTCGAGGTCGCCGTGGTCATCGTGTCCCTTAGGAGCGGCTAGGTGTATTTCGGGGATGCGTTGTCGCCAAGCTCCTCCATGTTGTCTAGAGCGGTGCCATCTCCGGCACCGTTTGTGTCTGTGTTCAAGTTGTCTTCCCTGCCCTTCCCATGTCCCCTGGATTACCTTCATTGGCGTAAACATTTGGATGATTCCCTATCGGGGTGATCGCCATCCTCCTTGGGGTGTCGACCATGTAAATGTTGTAGGTGGAAGTGGTAGTCCACTTTCCCATATTGGGGGTGGTTGGGAAAGTTGTCGTATAGGGCATGACGTTGATATCCTCGTCCATGTCCTGGGCCTCCTCGGAGGCGTAGTCCAGCATATCGGTTAAATCTTTGATAGTGACTACTAACTGGGTGGTGGGTGGTACGTAAAATTCCCTGTGGCATGTGTCAAACTCGATTCGATCATAGACCGAGGACGGGCCATCCGTGATGCTCACAATTTGGATCCGATCTAACGTCTCGTTTAACAGTGTCAGCCGGATCCATCCCGGTATGGCAGTACAGGGGGTGCATTCAGCCACGGGTGACCCCTGGTCCTTGAACACTGATATCGGATCCGAGCTTAAAGCCATATCCGAGATAGGGGCCGACCCAGAGATAGGGTCGGGAAGAAGGTCCGAAGTTGAAGCTTCAGAATTTCTGGGCTTCTTAGGTAGGGCCGAGTACCCAGTAAAGACCAGATCGCCCCAGGCGTCGGTGACGTACTCCAGGTTGCCGAACCTGATTTTCTATTCAGGGGCGAAACTATAGATGTGGTCAAGGTGACCGGTCGATTGGCGTGCAGAACGATGCGCTGAACGCGAAGAGCTGGCCGGGCACGAAGACGTCCCAAGTGCGGATGCCATCGCTGATGACTAAGAAAGCCATTGATCCTTCGACGATCCCACGGCGGAACTCTCAATGAAAGCACCAATGTCGGTGTCAAAACCGACAGATCTCGAGTAGGGGGTCCAGAGCTATAGATCTTGGATCGATGGTTAACGAGGAACAAAGAGACATTATTTACCCAGGTTTGGGGGGGGGTCTCGAAGAGGTAAAACCTTACGTCCTACTTGATTGCATTGATGTGTTTGTATGGTGATTATAGAGTTGATCTACCATGAGATCGGATGAACTAAACCCTAGATGAGCAGGATTATGGTTCTAGCCTCTACGGACTAAACCCTCTGGTTTATGTAGACACCAGAGGTACCTAGGGTTACACATGGTCGGTTACCATCAGGGGACAAACACGTCGACTCCATTATCCTGACTTGGAGGATATGCCAAGCCTTCGGAGGTTTCCTTCCAGAACACGGATTCACCTATAGCCCAGCCTCCTAACGACGGATCAAGAGCGGCCCACCTGTCCGGCCCATGAGAGATAGGAACCCTTAGTCCGGGACACCCTAAAACCCCTTCCCCTTCTCCTGCAGTGGCGCTGGGACGCCGCCGGTGACATATCCCATGTCACCATCACCACCAACTTCTCCTCCATTCTCATGGTGATGTGTGAGTAGTTATCCTCGAGGGTAAGGGTATGTACTAGTAGCTATGTGTTTGATCTCTCTCTCTCTTTCTCTCTCTCTCATGTTCTTGATTTGGCATGATCTTGATGTAGCATCAGCTTCATTAATATAGTTGGATCATATGGTGTTCTTCCCTCTCTGTCTTTGTTGTGATGAATTGGGTCTTGCCCTTTGAGGTTTGATTATTATCGGATTGAATATTTTGAATTTGAGATCACTTGATGATGTGTTGCATGTAGATACCAATGGTGATAGTGGGAATTTGAGATCACTTGGTAATCGACTAGCGGATTCCAAAGGTGACATTGGGGTAATCTAGGCACACATGTTGATACATGTTTTCACCCTACTTTCTCTGATAGAAACTTTGGGGGTAATATTTGAAGTTCTTTGTGTTGGATTGAATATTATGAATCTGCAATTGTTTGATGCATATCGGATAATTGACTCAGGGATACTTGTGGTGATATTGGAGTATCTAGGTGACATTAGAGTTGATTGATGCGTATCATATGGTGGTATTGTATTACAAACTCCAGGGTTGTTTGTGACACTTATATGGATGGCTCAAAAGATCGATCGAAGAGATAGCTTTGAGGTGGTTCGTTTCCTACAACAATTTCATCTTATGTTCTCCGCTATTGATAAGAACTTTGGAATGATTCTCTGTCGCACACTGAGGGATGGTTATATGATCAATTATGTTAGCACTGTTGAGAGATTGCACTAGTGAAAGTATGAACCCGAGGCCTTGTTTCTAAGCATTGAGACACCATTTATACTTAGTTTTGTTACTTGCTACCTTGATGTTTTTATTATTTTAGATTACGAAAACCTATTTCTACCATCCAAATTGTACTTGTATCACCATCTCTTCACCGAACTAGTGAACATATACAATTGACAATTGTATTGGGTGTGTTGGGGACACAACATGTTTCTTGTATTTGATTGAGGGGTTGTTTTAGAGAGACCATCTTCATCCTATACCTCCCACGGATTGATGAACCTTAGGTCATCCCCTTGAGGGAAATTTGTTGTTGTCCTACAAAATTTTGCGCTTGGAGGCCCAACAACATCTTAGAATAGTCTTATAGACCACATTACATAAACTAATGGATCTGAATTGTGAGACTTTCTCAAGCGTATTAACCTTAGGAATCATCATGATAGTGGTGTCATTCCCACCTTGTGGCATTTCCTGAGAGTTAACTGGATTTAAAACTTCCATCACAAGATCCTCTCCTAGCATGCGCCAAAATCTTTTATAGAACATATCATGTAAACTATCTGGTCCGGGGCTTTGAAATCGCCAATTGAAATTAAAGCCTTTCTGACCTCCCTGTTGTATAAGGGGCCATGATAGCATCATTCATAGCATCCGTCACTTTTTCTTGCACCCTGGACATCACATTATAATCTGGATGTTGAAGTTGGCAAGTAAATAGTTCAGATAAGTACCTAGAGAAAATGGCCTTTAGATCTTCTTCACTTTCCTTCCAAACCCATGTATCATCTAGGAGTTTTCTAATGCAGGTCCTTTTCTTCCATGCTGAAGTTGCTCGGTGGAATAAAGCAGTGTTCTCGTAACCATGGAGCAACTAATTGGCACATCCGCGTTCGAGCCATGGTCTAACAAATTCTCCACAAGAATTTGTACGTCTTTTATCTTTTGGAGAACTTCCAAAGTATTGGGCCCTCGCCTAAGTTTCTCGAGTTCCTTTTTAAGCTTGTTAATTCTCTTCTTTGGGGCTTTGACTGCCTCTCGATCTCACTCATCCAAACCATTAAGAACATCTTTATTTCAGTCAGAGAGTGACGGTCCCAGCACCGACAATTTGGCCCACTCCCAAGCATAGTTCACGGTCTCATTTACTGTCCCTTCATTCAGCCATCGACCTTCAAACATGTGATTCCGTTTATGTTGTTGTATTATCATAAATGGCTTATAATATTCAGTATCAAGGAGGATTGGTCTATGATCTGAATGTACGTGTTGTTCATGCACCAAGGCTGCATATGGGAGCTTTCATGCCCATGCTTCATTACACATCGCCATGTTAAGTCGCTCTCTGATAGTTTCCCCGACTCCAGGTGAAAGTATCTCCCATCACC
The DNA here is from genome assembly GCA_021605205.1 of Aegilops longissima. Classification (NCBI taxonomy): domain Eukaryota; kingdom Viridiplantae; phylum Streptophyta; class Magnoliopsida; order Poales; family Poaceae; genus Aegilops; species Aegilops longissima. The sequence goes on along the minus strand of CM038676.1, from coordinate 142,085,457 downwards.
ATAATTTCCTGCAGACCACATCCATCAATACAGCCCCAAAAGTTTTGCATAAAATGTTGCGGCCAAATTTTTGCTCCATCCTTCTTACTTGCAGTGGTGATCTCATTAAAATTGCCGATAACTAGCCACAACCTAGCATTGTTACTATGAATATCTCGCAAGTATGTCCACGAGAGATGTTTCCTCTCCCAACTTGGCTCTCCGTAGAGTCATTGTCATCCATCACTATACCATCAATGAAATTATCCGCAGAGTAGTTCAAAACCACTTTGTTCACTTGCTTATAATAAATCACAGGTCCATCACAATGTCCATCACTTGATACTAGATGGAAAAAATCAAAGCCTAGCTTGACTCTCAAGGCCTCTACCTTGTCTTTATTTAAGTGTGACTCCGACAAAAATACAACATCCGCTTTCACCTGCCCCTGGAGATCCAAGAGCTCTCAAGTTGCCTTGGATTGTCTTGGACGAAAGCATTCCATGGCAGTTCCATGCTAGTATCTTCATGGTAGTAAACCAACAAAAACTCTCGGTCGACGGCGCCATCGGAGGACAATAAACCCTAACTAAAAATTATTAGGGGGGACGAATTTGGCACAAAGCTCCCTTTGAGGAGGATGAAGTGCACAATCTCAAAACCTCTAACCTTCCATGAACAACTTGCTAATTTAATCTAGACAATCAATGAAGAAAGGCTGAAGCTACCCCGAGAAATCCCATCAGCCATCTAGCTTGTTGTGGAGAAGGAGAGTGTCGGTGTCAAAACCGGTCGATCTCGGGTAGGGGGTCCCGAACTGTGCGTCTAAGGATCGAGGGTAACATGAGGCAGGGAACACGATGTTTACCCAGGTTCGGGCCCTCTTAATGGAGGTAATACCCTACTTCCTGCTTGATTGACTTTTATGAGTATATGGGTTACAAGAGTTGATCTACCTCGAGATCGTAATGGCTAAACCCTAGATGTCTAGCCTGTATGATTATGATTTCCTCTACGGACTAAACTCTCTAGTTTATATAGACACCGGAGGGGACTAGGGTTGTGCAGAGTCGGTTTACAGAGAAAGGAATCTTCATATCTGCATGCCAAGCTTGCCTTCCACGCCAAGGAGAGTCCCATCCGGACACGGGGAAAGTCTTCCGTCTTGTATCTTCACGGCCCATCAGTCCGGCCCACGTGACATAGCCCGGACTCCCGAGGACCCCGTAATCCAGCACTCCCTCAGTAGCCCCCGAACTAGTCTTCAATGAAGACGTGTCCGTCGTGCAAATTGTCTTCGACATTGCAAGGAGGGTTCCTCCACCGAATACTTCAAAGCATTTGAACCTAAGGGCCATAGTCGACCCTTACATCTTCGGTCTTGGTAAGGTGAATTCTTTGAACAGCTCAATTTTACATTAAATGTCACATCCTTCAACTTCTGTGCTTCCGTCGCCTCAGCTTCCATGTGGCAAACGAATACGAAGGGTCCAAGCGCTTTTACAGATAACCCCTCGACAGTGTACGGAGGGTGTCTATTTAAGGAGGTTAGATCTCAGACGCCATTCCATACCAGGCGAAAATCCTTCGAACTTGCCTCAAGAAACCACGCAATCATGGTCAGTGCTCCTAGTTCATCCTCCCGCCCCCACAACCCTCAAAAAGGAGATTGGGAGAGCTGCTATGTATCCCATGCCTAGCACACCAAGCTCCAGGTGCAGGGCTATCTCCCCCTGCGGATCTAGTCCCTGTTAGGACGGGATTAACTTCTTTTACTAGCGAAGCCCTGGCAGAAAATTTCCTGAATCCTTCACAAGGGGAGCGAGTGTGCTTCGTTTCCTTTCTCTTAAAAGGCGTTGGATTTACAATCCATCCTTTCCTCCGAGGTCTCCTGGAGTACTATGGCCTCCAACTGCACAATCTTACGCCGGGCTCCATCCTGCACATCGCTGGCTTCGTCGCTCTTTGCAAGCTGTTCCTAGGCTGCGAGGCCCATTTCGAGCTATAGAGGAAGCTTTTCTGCCTCATCCCTCGCTCCCAAAAGGGATCCATATTCGAGGTGGGCGGTGCCGAAGTATGGTGCATAGCCGAGACAGGACACCTATCCGGCACTCCGAAGAATGCATCCGAAGAGTGGCCCTCGGAGTGGTTTTATATTAAAGATGTCGTTCTCTCGGACCCAATCCGACGAGGCCTTCCTGAATTTTCCAATGCTCCGTTAAAAAAGCGCCATAGCTGGCATCCCCAGAGCCTCGAGGAAGCAGATAGTGCGGATGTTAAGATGTTAATGGACACGATAAAGATACTCTCCCAATCCGGACTGTCCATAATTGAGGTCATGGCAATTTCCATGACGCAGGTGTTCAGCCACTCCAATCCAGAGGACTCCCCATGTGGAGCTACAACGGGGAGGATGATACATCTCGCTATGGACGCAAGGGTCCGGACAATTTCTCCGCCCTGGCCGCCATGTTGGCTGATCTTTATAAAGGGGAGAAAGAAGAATTCACTCGCTTTAAGTGCCGAGAGGTGTCGGTGTCAAAACCGGCGGATCTCGGGTAGGGGGTCCCGAACTGTGCGTCTAGGCGGATGGTAACAGGAGACAAGGGACACGATTTTTTTACCCAGGTTCGGGCCCTCTCGATGGAGGTAAAACCCTACTTCTGCTTGATTAATATTGATGTTATGGGTAGTACAAGAGTAGCTCTACCACGAGATCAGAGAGGCTAAACCCTAGAAGCTAGCCTATGGTATGATTGTTGTTCGTCCTACGGACTAAAACCCTCCGATTTATATAGACACCGGAGAGGGCTAGGGTTACACAGAGTCAGGAGATCTACATATCCGTATCGCCAAGCTTGCCTTCCACGCCAAGGAAAGTCCCATCCGGACACGGGACGAAGTCTTCAATCTTGTACCTTCATAGTCCAGGAGTCCGGCCAAAGGTTATAGTACGGCTGTCCGGACACCCCCTAATCCAGGACTCCCTCAGTAGTCCCTGAACCAGGCTTCAATGACGATGAGTCCGGCGCGCAGATTGTCTTCGGCATTGCAAGGCGGGTTCCTCCACCGAATACTTCATAGAAGATTTTGAACACAAGGATAGTGTCTGGCTCTGCAAAATAAGTTCCACATACCACCGTAGAGAGAATAATATTTACAAAATCCAATCACGACGTATTCCGCAGCGTGACATCACCCACGGCCAAGCCTTTATTCGAATCGTTTTCTTGTCCCACCTCGGGCGTTTAGCGAGGCGGTTTCCTTGGCACGTCTTGTCGAAGCAGAGATCGTGTCCCCTTATTCCAGGATTCTCATCAATACGGGCATGGGTAACCCAATCGTGCCCGTTGGTATATTTCCTCAATCGAAGGCGAGTCCCGAACGTTCACGGGGAAGGCTCTTGGTATTCAACCTCTTTATAAAGAGACCAAGGCTCTACTCCTTTCTTTCAATCTCAATCGAATCCGCCTCTCGCCTCGAGTTCCAACACCCAAAGCTCCAGATTCAGGTGCTCCGGACCTTCGATGATGTCCGGCTCCGGCCTTCAAGGCCGGTGGATGCCTTCCTCCGTTACGGAAGAAGACGTGCTAAAGCTGAGAGATGCCAGGTATCTAACCGGTGAAATCTCGCATAGGCTGCCTGCTCAAGGGCAGGTTATTCCCACTCCCAAGCCTGGTGAGAGCGTGGTGTTCGCGTCTCACTTCCTTCGGGGGCTAGGCTTCTCGACGGACCCCTTCGTGAGGGGGCTCATGTTTTATTATGGGCTGGAATTTCACGACTTGGCTCCGGAGTCCATCCTCCACATCTCATCGTTCATCGTCGTGTGCGAAGCCTTCCTCCTCATTACTCCTCACTTCGGATTGTGGCTTAAGACCTTCAAAGTAGAGCCGAAGATGATCGAGGGGCGGCACGCGGAGTGCGGTGGCGCTGTTATAAGCAAGAATGCTGAAGCTCCATGGCCCGAGGGCTCTTTTCAAGAGGAGTTCGGCTTATGGCAACGAGAGTGGTTTTATATCACAGCTCCCAGGGGCACCAAGTGGGTGGCGCCACCTGCCTTTCGCTCCGGTCCCCCACAACAGCTAGCGTCATGGGTCAATAAAGGGTTTAACTGGGGGCCGTCCAAGGATGTGCCCTTGTTGCAGGGCCGCATTCGAGGTCTCCTAGAGAGAGACATTAATCTGGTCGCAGTGACGTAGGTCATGTTGATTCGCCGCACCTTGCCCCGCAAAGCGTCGCCCCGCGCTGTGGGAGTTTAATCCGGAGGACCACGAGCCCTCCAACATTTTACGGGCGTGACGCCCATGGAGATGTACAAATTGTTCTTCGGATCACAAGCAGTGTGTCCGGACTCGACCGAGGATGCAGGTCTGAGCTGCAATCGCCCGGATACTCAAGTAAGTAGTCCTGTACCTGGACACGCCATCCGTATGTTTATCATAAAATTGCCCTTAAAAGAGATGTCCCTTAAACATGAGTGGATAGCGAAGCAAGGCTAATCAGGTGTCCGGCCCCCCTCCCTGAGACCACGCCGGATCCCGTGTTAACCAGGATGCTGGAGGTTGCGCCTTTGGAAGAAGGCGAAGGGGGAACAAGGAAGCTACCGCCTCCCCGAAGGTGGCTGTCAGGAAAGGAGGAATCGAGAATCCCTCCATCCAAGGGAAGAAGAGGACCGCCTCTGAAGACCCAGAGACCATGGTCTCAAAGCGGGGGAAGAAATCTTCGTCAGAGGGTCCTGCGCGGGAGATGCCTCGGACGCACTATGCCCCCAAGGGATCAGCCCTCAACAAGCCGTAAGTAGAGAGGGAGTTTTAAAATAAGAGACATCCTGTTCTATTTTGAGGAAGATAACCGATTTTTACCTTGTAGTTCGGATCTCAGCCCTTCTCGTGAGCTCATCTTGAGGGATCTTCGTCCGGAGATGATGGAGAGCGAACGCCTCCCCTGCCGTACCGCCTTGCGAGGCGAGCGACCCTGAGGTGTCGTCACGGAGGGTTTCTCCGAATCCGGCAGGGCCGGAAAGCAGTCGTATGGCTCCCCAAATCCCTCCGTGTCCGGCCTTCGAAAAAGGCCATCGGACGAGTCCGGCACCGTCCGGTGCACGGTCGGAGGAGCTGAAGGACCTGCTCGGGCGAGCGTCTATCTCAGAAGAACACCGTGCATTGATGGGCAGGGTGATTGAGAGGATTTCATCCGCGGAGAGCGGGTTGCACGAGGCCGTCAGGAGTTTACTAACAGGTTTTGAGGTACGCGAAATGATGTACCTCTTGACAGTTCCTCATATAAAAGATGCGCCTTGTATAGATAGTAGCCCCTGAGACTCGGTGCGTTGTCAAAAACGACGTCGCGCCGAGGATCATAATCCCAGGTATGATATGTCGCTTTTCCTATGTAGGTGGCGAAGTGTCTGGTGGCTAGCCGGATTGATGAATTTGCCGAGCTAAAGCGGTAACTTGACGTGGCAGATGCCGACATCGCGCTTGTCAACAAGCAGCTTGACGAGTCCCAAGGTATGCAATTTCTCCGCGGACACCTGGTAAGGGGGCTTGATGCCCATGCCTTACAAAATGTATGCTTGATGCAGATGGTGCCGCTGCCATGGAGAACCTTCGGGCGGAACTCGCTCGAGCCAAGGAGCAGGCCAGGAAAAGTGATGCGGCTGCCTTAAAGGCGGCCGAAGAGCTGAAAGCCGAACATGTTGCTCACTGCCTAAGCAAGAAGGAAATGGTTGAGATGGCTGTGAAGTTGAAGAATGCTGCCGACCGCTGCAAGCTTCTTCAAAAAGAAGATCGGGCGGAACAGAAGGACCTGGAGAAGGCCACTACCGAGGCCAAGGATGCTCGCTCTGCAATGAGAGCTATGAAGGAGGAGCTACATCAGGCCGGAGATATCACGGTTGGAAAGCCCTTTATGCTGCGTATGAAGTTCGGGGATCCTAAATATGCTCAATTGGACCGGTTGTGGAGTGCGGCGGATACTTACCTGGACTTGGCGGCTAGTGCTGCATGGCGCCGAACACTTCCGAGATCAAAGGATCATGAAGTGTAAAAGCTTTTTGGTCGCGATTCCACAATCCGAGCGCCCACTTCCATTAACCGATCGTCTGGCGCATGGGCGGAGCTGAATAGGTTATCCGGACTCGCCATGAAGTATGTCGTGAGTCATCGTGGCGGAAAGGCCCGAGCCAAGAGTTATTTTAGCTTGGTGCAGCAATTCCTTGGTGCGGTGCCGCATGTCAATGCAATGAAGAGGTCAGCGTGCATAGAGGGTGCGCGGATGGCTCTTGCCCGTGTCAAGACATCTTGGGCGGAGATGAAGGCCATCGATGTTGCATCCCAAGATTGGACGGGAGCGAGTACCTACCGAGCACTATTTTCAGGAAGTTCTGCAGGGCGCTCGTTTAATAGAAACGCAGTGCTCGAAGGATATTATGTTCGAATAACATGTGATATTGTAAAACAATGTTTCGAGGGAATATAAAAGCTTTTTATACTTGTGCCTTCAAGAATTAAAATACCTGTTGTGCGGCCGTTAATGTATATGTATATATAACCTGAAAGATGGCGATCGTCGCTTGCACCCCACGCATATAATGCGGAGGTGTTCACAGAAGGCGCATTTTCACACTTGATCCAACGTCTTGGTCCTATAAAGGAGGTGATAGCGCAGCGAACTAGGCAACCGGACTATAATGCTTTATCACTTTCACTTAGCCATAGGAGTTTGATAGTGGGGCTACTATATAGCCCCTGGGGGCACCGCGCTCGCTCGAATTCGGGCGCGTGTGTGCCTGGCCGAAGCGACCCTTCGTTATCTTGGAGGAATCCTAAAGATTCCGGCGGGTCATCAGTGGTTGACCAGTCTCACGCTATATCATGACAGTCAGTTTTGGCTTTCTCTCTTGAGGTGCTCACTTTGGCGAACCGGGCACTGTCGCGATAGTTCTCCGGTGTCGCCTTAGCCAATAGAGCGGGCGTAAGGCAGCAAAACACAGGGCGGGCAAACCCAACATTTGACCAAAGACATGATTTGGAGCTGATGCATATAAGGCCAAACTTCATGACGCCGAACACTCCCTAAGGTATTCGGTCTTTATGAAAGCGGGCTGAAGAACGCCATTAGTAATAAGCCCTGGTGTCGGTACACGCAGAATTCAGCGTGGCCACATGCCAAGACGCCAGCCTCCACCTCGGTTATAGCAAGAAACCGGGGATGTGTATCAACAGGAGGCAGTAAAAAAGGTTTACGCAGGGTCTTAATCTGAAAAGAATCCTTGGAGCGGGTCCCTACCGCTGCGTCTGCGCTTTGTGTCTCCGTTGTGCCGTATCACGGGCGGTGTAGTACGGTGTTCATCTGTAAAGAGAGGAACTTAGTTGAAAGAGATCATGCAAAAATGTACGTTATATTAAATAAACAAAGTACAATTTAAAAAATGAATAAAATTGAGCTTTATTGTCTCTTGTTGTACATGCGCGGAGCCCCTTGTACGGGGGTATGCGGCTAGTAAGCCCTTGTAGGTTTACGCCGGACTCGTCTAGCCATGTCCGGGGTCTGAACGACCTGTTTAGGTGCTTTGATTAGTGAAGCCGGTTTAGTGTGTGGCTGTCAAGGCAGCCGCACAATCTTCCGCGCTCGAGGAACACTCGATATTTCCCTAAAATGAGATGATGCCTCGCGCACCGGGCATTTTAAGTATAAGAGATGCATAATGCGGTACTGCGCTAAAGCGGGCGAAAGCTTCGCGTCCCAGTAGTGCTTGATAGCTACTTGTAAATGGGGCGATGTGGAAGTCTAGCTTTTCGCGGCGGAAGTTGTCGGGTGAGCCGAACATAACTTCTAGCAGGAGAGAGCCCGTACAATGGGCATCTGGGCCTGGCGTTACCCCTTGAAAGGAAGTGTTGCTATGGCGAATTGTTGTTGGGTCTATCCCCATTTTGCAGATTGTGTCCTGATATAGCAGGTTTAGATCACTGCCGCCGTCCATTAGGACTTTTGTAAAGTGGAGTCCGTCAATTATCGGATCTAATACCAAGGCAGTCCAGCCTATGTTCCGGATACTTCTAGAGTAATCCTGTTGGTCGAAGGTGATTGGTTTTAACAACAAGTGGCGGGACTCCTCTGGGATATGTCGTATGGCGCGTATCTCTATAGGCGCCACTATGTTTTTCCCCTTTGTCACGTGAAGTGAGTTTACTGTTTTGACTTCTTGTGGGAAATTCCTTTGTTTTCCGGTGCTCTGCTTGTGGGGTTCGTCATCGTCCTCGCTTGGTGTGTCGAGCCCCTTGTGTTCGGCGTTGAGTTTGCCAGATTGCTTGAAGACGCAACAATCTCTGTGGGTATGGTTTGTAGGCTTCCCGGGAGTACTGTGGATTTGGCATATCTTGTCCAAGATTTTGTTTAAGTTAGATAACTCGTCCCAATTATCCTTGAGGGGCAGCTTTTTCTGATTCTGCCGAGAGCTTTTGAATCCGGCGTTGACTGCCGTGCTCTTCGGGTTGTTTCCCTTGGTCCAGCGCTGGTCCTTACTGCGTCGCGGTTTCCCATTTCCATCCCTAACTTCGGATGTACTTGGGTCATTAGTACTGCATCTTGCCAACCAGCTATCCTCTCCTGCGCAAAAGCGGGTCATGAGGCTTCTTAATGCGGCCATTGTTCTTGGCTTTTCTTGGCCGAGGTGTCTGGCGAGCCATTCGTCTCCAATGCTGTGTTTGAAAGCTGCTAAGGCTTCAGCGTCCGGACAGTCGACTTATCTGGTTCTTTTAGTAAGAAATTTGTTCGAGTTTCGGGCTGACTCTCGGGTTGTTGAGTTATATGACTTAAATCGTGCGCATCCGGAGGTCGGACATAGGTCCCTTGAAAATTTGCGAAAAGCATCCTCGAGCTCTTCCCAACTTCCAATGGTGTTTTAGGAAGGCTTTTAAGCCAATGCCGGGCTGGCCCTTTGAGCTTGAGGGTAAGTATTTTATGGCGTGGAGATCATCTCCTCTAGCCATGTGTATGTGGAGGATGTAATCCTCAATCTAGACCTGTGGAAGTGTTGTTACGTCGTATGCCTCTATGTTTACGGGCTTGAATCCGCTGGAAATTTATGATCCAGCACCTCATCGGTGAAACATAGGGGGTGTGCGGCACCCCTATATTTGGGTGTACCGTGATGTTCGGATACTTGATGCGTTGCCTTGCTTACTAGAGCTTGCTTTCTTGGCCCGTAGATAGATCTGGCTGGGCCATCTTTTTGATGCGAATCCTTGTGTGGATCGCGTGCCGGCTTGTGTGCGGTGCCATTTGCCGCACTATGTTGGCCATGGGGTCGTTTATCCGACCGGGTGGCTTCCTTATTTTTTGATTGCGGAGGCTCTAAGGCCTCTTCATCAAATTCCGACAGTAATTTTCGCTTCGGATAGCTCTTTGTGCGGCGATTGTCGTCGTATTTATCTGCGGTGTTGAGTACTTTGCTCCATCTAATTCTGAGTGCATCTTCCGCTGTTTTGAGCTTCCGTTTCTGCTTTTTCAGGCTGCGCGCAGTGGCGATGAGCCTTTTTTGGAGGTTCTTCTGCTCCTGCAATCTGTCCGGCGTGAGGTCGTCCGGACTGTTATCTTCGCCGGGGACGGGTTGTTTATCCAAGTTGCCCTGTTTGGACGGTTGCTCGATGGCATGTTCGTCGTCCGCCGGTTCGCCCTGCTCTATGGCTGGGTCTGTATGGCTGCTGTCTTTGTCGAGGTGGGGTTTGGAGCGGCGCTTACGCCGCCGCTTTGACTGCTTTTCGACGGAACGATCCCTCGTTGCGTCCCTTTGTTCCTCGTCGTCGTTTCTTTTAGGTGTGTCCACCATGTATACATCGTGGGATGAGGTGGTTGTCCAGTGCCCTATAGGCGCTGGTTCCTATTCGTCTCCTACATCGTCGTCCATACCGTCGATGTCTTCGGAGTCGAAGTCGAGCATGTCGGTTAAATCATCGACAGTGGCTATGAAGTGGGTGGTGGGTGGGCTTTGAATTTCTTCGTCGTCCGCATCCGAACCTTGCTGACCATAGTCCGGCCAGGGCTCCCCTGATAAAGAGAGAGATTTTAATGAATTCAGAATGTCGCCGAAGGGCGAGTGCTGAAAGATGTCCGCAGCGGCGAACTCCATGACCGGCGCCCAATCAGATTCGATTGGCAGGGGCGCGGAAGGTTCGTAGTCCGGAGAGGAGTCCGGCACCTTGGAGTCACGGGCTTCGCAAAGGACAAAGCTGGTGTTTGGCTCGATCCCCGTAGAGATTGCAGCCCCCGAGGCGGTGTCCAGCCACCCGTCCTCGATTGGCGCAGTCGGCTCCGAGCTAAGGGTCGGAGCGGACGCTGGTGCGACCTCGAGGCACTGTTCGTGGCGAGCTAGATCATGCCCATCGTGGCGGTCTTGTGCGCTTGGCTGTGGCTCGAACCGTCGAAGATCAAGTCTCCGCGAGCGTCGGCCGTGTAGTTCAAACTTCCAAATCTAACTCGATGGCGGGCGTAGCTTCGATCTCGCGGATGGCTGCTTAATTGCCCGCGATGCAAAGCCGCCGAATACGAAGATCTGTTCGGGGAGAAAAGTCTCACCCTGGACCGCGTCGTTGTGATGATCGGAGGAGCCATCGGGCCTAAAGATGACGACACAGAGGAACTCTCAATGAAAGCACCAATGTCGGTGTCAAAACCGGCGGATCTCGGGTAGGGGGTCCTGAACTATGCGTCTAGGCGGATGGTAACAGGAGACAAGGGACACGATGTTTTTACCCAGGTTCGGGCCCTCTCGATGGAGGTAAAACCCTACTCCTACTTGATTAATATTGATGATATGGGTAGTACAAGAGTAGATCTACCACGAGATCAGAGAGGCTAAACCCTAGAAGCTAGCCTATGGTATGATTGTTGTTCGATCCCCACGGACTAAAACCCTCCGGTTTATATAGACACGGAGAGGGCTAGGGTTACACAGAGTCGGTTACAATGGGAGGAGACCTACATATCCGTATCGCCAAGCTTGCCTTCCACGCCAAGGAAAGTCCCATCCGGACACGGGACGAAGTCTTCAGTCTTGTATCTTCATAGTCCAGGAGTCCGGCCAAAGGTTATAGTCCGGCCATCCGGACACCCCCTAATCCAGGACTCCCTCAAGAGGGATTTTCCATGTACAACCCCCCTAGCTGGTTAAGCTTTCAATCTTGAACCTCACTCAATCCTCTTCCTGAGTCGCAACTAGTTGAACTTAACCCAACCACTTTTAACAGGATGGAGGAAGGCCACCGCGGGGATCTATAGCCCTGCTCCGCAGCTGGAGGACCATAATTGGGACCTGGATCTCGGATTTGAGGAGGATCCGGATATATCTGTGGAGCTCAAGGAGGGGATCTTCTATCAGGCGAGCTACAACGACACAGAAGTGGCCATTGTAGCCGATTACCCCGGCCTTCTCCCTTCTTCCCATGTAAGTGCCCAGGGAGCATCTCCTCCAAAAGAGTTTTCCCATCGCGCCTCACCCACTGCATTGTCTCGTGCTTCAAAGGGGCGGCGCTCGTCTCGCCACACCGCATTGGGATCGTCCGTTAAGATGGGGGTGCTGACACAAGGCGGGTCTTCGAAAAGAAAGGTGGACGACGATACTTCCAGGCCCATGCCTTCATCAAAAGGTACGGTTTTCAATATGCCCTGGGGCAAACATACTGAACTGTGACGTTTTCTGCTGTGCCATATTTCAGGAAGAGCATTCACCGGACTATATCCAGAGACCTTGTCGGACATATGTCCGCCAATCCGACCCCGAACCCTGCCTCTAGGGCTAGAGTTGATATGGGTGCAATGCCGAATTGTCCTCTCTCTGACGATTCGGATAATGTATCCCACCGACTCCGAAGTGGAGAGTGCAATGAACCATCGGTACCGGAGGACAGCTATGCGCGATCCTAACTTTACTGAAGAGGCATTCAATGCCTTCAGCTCGGCGGATGCATATATCCGAGCTCCTCGGGATGGGCTTGTTGGAGCCACTTACCAGCTTTCAAAGGATATGCGGGTAAGATCATTTTGTGTAGATTTAATAGTCATATACCAGTAGCCCCCAGACTTGAAAACAGTTGAAGCAACTGATTTTAAGGATCGATGTATAATCAGGTACTCATAGAGAAGAACAACATGCTATCTCAGGAGATAGAACGATTATTCGACCCACCGCTCGCCGTTACCGTAAGCTGGAGAAATCCAGGGAGGCACCGACTGGTAATGTCCCCTTCTGTCCGGAAAATATAATCATGTGCCAGCAATGCTTATGTGAATAAACACTGTTGTATTTTACGATGGCAGGATCGTCGGATCAGCTGGAAGAGAAACTAAAGGCCGCGCCGGCGGATAAAGAACATGCTGAAAGGCAAGAGGCGGCTGGTCAACGTGTACTGACACGGACCAGGGAAGAGAAGAACAAGTTGCAGGATGCACTACAAAAAAAGACACTTCCGTGATGATACGTGTTTGTCGCAGTAGGTCACATTTTCTATCATGCATGTACATCCATGACAAATTGATGACAGAACCAAGATAGTCATACTTGTGCTGTCGTAGAAGTGTTCCATGACATTACGAAAATTATCATCACGGAAGTGTCCACTTCCATGACGATAAATTGCGCGTCATAGAAGTGCTTTCATCAAGGCTGACTGACACGTGGTATCCACCGTAACGGGACGCTGTTAAGCTATCGGGTCCGGTTTTGGATCCGATAACCCGTTAACAGCCTGGACCAATGGGAATTCTCCACGTGTAAAATTCTCATTGGCCAAAGGAAACACGTGTCGGCTCAACGTTCGGATAGATGTCATCCACTCATTGGACAGGAGGCGCCTATGATACGTCGACACGTGGCACGACCCAACAGAGGCCCATTCCGGTGAAAAGGCCGGGCCTGTCAAAATAAGTAGGTCGACCCATTAGCGGCCTACTTGAGTCAGGCCCATTTACAAGTACGTCCCATAGAAGTTATACAGAATTGGCCCATCAAAGGCCCATTCTAGATTCGACAATTTCCAGACCATCGTCAGTTTAAGCTCGTTTACGGCCCGCTACGTTTTTGGGCCCAATTGTGGCCCGAGCTTCTTTCGGCCTGTTAGCATCCCATCGTCAGTTCCAGCCCGTTAACGGCCCGGAATGTCTTTCGTCCTTTTCTCGGCCCATTCTGCAGTTGGGCCAATTCTAGCCCGCTATGACTTTAGGCCTGTCCTCGGCCCTTTCGGTAAATGGGCCAACTCCCATTTTGTCTCTCGGTCTGTGAAGGGCCCGCACAACCGTTGGGCCTTTGACTTTAGGTCCATTAGGGGCCCATGTTCCGTAGGGCATCATTTTAGCCCAACGCGACTTTCGGCCTGTTAAAAGCCTAGTTTACAAATTGGGCCTCCTCTGGCCCACAACACTTTCGGCCTCTTACTGGCCCGTAAAGTAAAAGGGTCAAGACAAAATTGACATTTATTTCGGCCCGCTAAAGGCCCGCAGGCCATTTCCATTTATACGGCCCTATCGAGCTTTAGGCCTATTGACAGCCTGCTAAGAGCCGTTGTTACGGTGGGCTCATTTGGGATCCACTTAATATTATTTTGACCAGCCCAATTAAGGCCCGCTTTGACTGCACATGTTTGTTCGTTTGTATGCCGTCCAGGAAATGTTTGGGTGTGTTGGCCCCCATTTCAACGATATAGCATATTCAACAAATATCCTACTCTATACTATCGCCTCTAAAAACATACACTATACAATAAAAAGCATAGAAACGTAGAATAATCCTACACTATACAATAAAGAAATTACAGAAATAAAGCTCATACATCATGGACATGCATCAACAGAACTTACCATTTGAAATATAATCTATTCAGAAAAAAGGATTGGCCGGATTCAGATGGCACAAATTTCAGTCTGCAAAATCTCCAATTCCTTCGTGGTTACCTCAGTGTCTTTGTAACATCCCAAATTTTCAATTTGGAATGTTATACATAGGTCAATCATGCATATCGTATTTTATTGCATTTTTGTTTCGCAATCCTCTAAATCCTAAGCAACACAAGGACCCTCGGAGAGAGTTGGGGGTTTCCTGGTCTTCATATTTGACTTTATCAAATATTGGAACGAGGATTTTGGTTTTAATTATTTTCTCTCCGAAAAATATTTCATATTAAAATATATGAGATGAGATAATATGACTTCTCCAAAATAACTGAAATATTGGAGGAAAAATATTAAAATCAAATATTTGATTTTATTTGGATTTCTATTTGCATTAGAAAAATTGCACGTTTTCAAAATTGCATTTTAGGGCCAAGAAAATGTTCATATCGTTCCAAATATTTTATTTAGACGGTGAAAATTTGTTTTGGCATTTCTAGATTTTTATTTTATTTTCTAGGATTTTTTTTCTGTTCGGCGGAATTGTTTAAAAAAAACCTTCTAAGCGCCGACTAGGCCGAAAGCCAGCCGGGCCGGCCCATCTCCCCGCGCGCGCCATCTCCCACCCGGAGACCGAGCTGCCGCCGCCTCGGACGAGGAGTCCGGCCGGGACTCCTCCTTGCCGCCGCCTTGGCCCCTCCTCCAAGCCGCCGCCCCCTCCCTTTATATGCTGCCCGAGCCCCCCGCCACCACCACCAACCACCGCCGCCGCAGCCCGCCTCCCGAGCCGCGCCGCCACCGCGCCTCGCCGCCGCCGCGCCGCCTCTCTGGCGTCGAGCCGCCCTGGCTGCAAGCCGCCCGAAGCCCCAAGCGCGGGCCAGCGCCTCGCCGGATCCTACGAGGTAGCCATCGCCGCCGTTTTCTTTAGAAACCCGATTCGGTTTTTTAAAAACCCTAGTTCGTTTTTTAGATCGGTTCGCCGGTTTTTCCTGGTTCTTCTATTTAGTGGACGTTCGTCCATACATTCGCTTTAACGAACAATTTTCGCTCGTTAGTTACAGATAACGAACGCTCATTCGTTAGCCTGTTCATCAGTTTTCTTTTTATCATATTTATTCGCGATTATTCTCGATCGCGATTTCTGATTCGATTTTTGTTTCAGATTATCTTTTCGCTCATTTATCGGAATAAGGCGATTCAAGCGCCTAGATCTTCGTCTCGAGAGCCTCTTTCTGTTTAATCAACTCAAACAAGATTTTGGTACTGTAAAATTTGACTTTAGTTCAGATTAGTAAACAGATCTTGTTCTTTCGCCGTTTGAGTTTCGTTACTCCGTTTGATTTTATTCTTTTTGCAAACCGGAGTTCTTAAGTTGAACTTTCTGGTCAATCTTTCTTATTTGAATTTTGCCTGTGCATCTTCGCTTGATTGCTTATGTATGCTATTGTTTGTTTGCGATAGAATTCCCGGAGTGCGAAGCGTGCTACTATGAGTCCCGAGGTTTCGCGGATCGTCAACAAGGCAAGTAACACAGTGATCATACTCTTTTCATACTCAGTTTTTATGCATTAGTCCAATCCTCAAACATTGCGTGATTAGGATGTCATTAACATGTGGGTTGGGAAGTAGTCGTTGAGGTAGAACCTATTGCCCTGTATTCAAACCCTTGGGAGTTACTTCTACGCGTTGCTTATATTGCTATGCTATGCTCGTAGACGTGGTTTCGGTGAGTGAAATCCATGACAGATGTGAGATTGTTAATTGATGGTTCAACTTAAGGTGGCAACTTAAACAAACATCTGGGTGGATTGAGGCACCTGGAGAATCCAGTGTTGTCTGTATTTTTGGAAATCCCAGGGTTCCATGTGATTTTCCTATGGACCGCCACCCAGGCTCAAAGGGAACTGAGATGATTCATGCTAGAAACTTCCGTGTGTAGCCACAAGCTATTGTGGGCTCTAGCATAGTTGAGTAAGTTACGTGAAGCTCTTGAAGAGGTAGATTAGCAGGTAGTGGGTTGTAGGTTTGGTATTGTCTACCCGGAGTAGGGAGTTAGTGTTTCTGAAAGACTGTGTCTAGGTCATCCGTTTCTCAAACACCATGTATTGCGAGTAATCCAACGGAGGCGATCGAGTCTTGTGGGGAAAAGTGCGCCAACTTCTGCAGAGTGTACAATCTAATCATGGTTAGCCGTGTCCCCGGTTATGGACAATCTTGAGTATCTAGTACTTGGAGTATCTTAAGTATCTCATCATTCTTAATTTAATATTGTTGGGTTGATAATCACTTTAATTGGGATTGAGTTGGAGGAACCTTCTCAATGATGTTTCAACTACCATGATAGTTAAATTAAAATCTATTCCTTTGTTGTAGGGAAAAATTGGCTTTTCGCAAAAACTATAACCATAGAGCTTTCCACCAGGCAAATATGCATGTAGTGATAGAATTATTTTGTTCTTGCTCTATTGTGTTATATTGCGGCATATTCCATCGCTGACCGTTTTCGGGCTGCAACGTATTATGTTGCGAGACTTTTGAACAGTAAGGTTCGTTAGGTCGTTGCCGTGCAGCTCAGCTATGTCGTTGGAGTTGATGGACTCACTTTATCTTCCAAGCCTTCCTATCGTAATAGATGGCCTTAAGCCATATTATTGTAATAAGTTCTCTTTTGAGACATTCGATGTAATAAGTGTGTGATTGCTACTCTATTATAAATCCTTCGAGTACTGTGTGTGTCAGCATTACCGATCCAGGGATGACACTGAAGCATAGAGACTTGACCATTTGAGGTCGGGTCGCTACAAGATGGTATCAGAGCACACGCTGAGTGTAGGACACGACCACTAAGATAAACCATAGGTCACTCTTCTCTACTCATTTCTGACTCCTCTCCATTTTCTACACTTTAGGATGGCGGAGATGAAGAACAAGTTTGCACAGCCGGATGAAGACACACCTTTTGGACACCACTTGAAGGAGGTCACCGGGTACTTGAACATTGGAATACCAAGCTTCACGGGACATACAACGCCACCTTACCAGAAGAGGAGCGATGGATGATTCAAGTACAAGTTCCAGGAAGGACGTTCTCGCCGACCTCTAAGCCCATAGAATTTTCTTTTGAAGCACCCACTTGGAGCCTAGGCAAGAGTATGGCAGCCCACATTACCATGGGACACATTGGAGAAGTCTACAACAAGGATCTTAAGGACACTATCTACCAGATATGTGGACGCCGAGACGAGCAATGGGAAGTGATCAGCACCAAGAAGGATAAACCCATTGCAGCTTTCATCCAGGAGTTAAACCAGCACATTCGACGTCAGGAGAACCAGATGTGCACAGACATGATGGAATTGAAGAAGGCGAAGACCAGGATCATCGAGCTAGAGGAAGAACTCAAGTTTACACGCGATGGATATGAGGAGGAAATCAAGACATTACTGGAGAAGAATGATGTCCCGGTAAAGAAGATCGGAGTATTCATGGGAGATCCAGTACCGGGAGGAGAAGATGACGATTCCACTTGCCCGGACAACTACATCATCATCGACGACACCGACTCCGACCCGAGTGATGATGACTTTGAAGACGAAGCTGGGGCAGATATCATGGAGTCCTCCACCGATCAAGATTTCTAAAATGACCACCAAATATTAGTAGTATTCCCCCATGTATTTAGCAGTAGTTGAGCACTTTTGTGATAGTCTAGACCTCTTGTATGCCCTTGCTTGATTGATTGAGTGAAATGATTGTGTATGTCTCATGTGTGTATGGGTAGTGCTTTCTCATTAGACCCCTTTTCTATTCTGATCTCTTCCATCTAAACCCACAAGATGCCTCTGAGACGTGACACCGGATTTGCCTTCCCGCCAGAGCTCACTCAGTTGATCCAGCAGTAGAATGCCTTGATGCAATTGTTAGTCCAGAACCAAGGCACTACAACAACAACAACCCGCCTCCAGTTTACAACCTAGCCCGTTTTCTGAGGTTACAGCCACCGGTATTTTCCAGTTGCACCGAGCCTATAGTTGCTGATGATTGGCTACACCGTATTGGAAGGGAGTTGACCACCGCAGGTTGCACAAATGCTGAGAAGGTGCGCTTTGCCGCACATCAATTGGATGGACCAGCAGCCTCATGGTGGGAGAATTACACGGCCACTTTCCCCATAGCCAATGTCACTTGGGACCAGTTTCAGCAAGCTTTCCGTACATCCCATGTTTCAACTGGAGCAATGGGTATGAAGAAGCGGGAGTTTTGCAACTTATGCCAAGGGAACCGTACTGTGGCTCAGTATGTGGATGAGTTTAGCAAGTTATCTTGCTATGCCCCTGACGATGTGGCCACAGATGCCGCGAAGCAGGAGAAGTTTATGGAAGGGCTGAATGATGAGATGAGCATGCAGTTGATGGTAGCAACCTTCAACAACTACCAGGAGTTGGTAAGTAAGGCTCTTATGATTGAAGGGAAGCAGCAGCAGATTGAGAGCTGTAAGAGGAAGTATGGACAAGGGAGGTATAATTCAGGAGCTTAGCAGAAGCCTCGCCTCACCCCGAATTCGGGAGGAATTGTTCATAACCATGGAGGTCATAACCACACCGGAGGAGGTTCGCATAACCACAATGGTTCTAAGAATGGAAATGGGAACGGAGCTAACCACAATCAGAACCGCCCCAATCCAGCCACACCCGCCCAAAAGGATCTAAGTCACATTACTTGCTATAAGTGCAGGAAGACTGGACACTACGCCACGGATTGCTCTGAAGGGAAGAATGGAAACGGAAATGGGAGCACTGTGAAGAAGCCCAATCCATTCAACAAAGGACAAGTGAACCACGTTAACGTGGAAGAGGTGGAAGAGCAGCCAGACGCAGTTATAGGTAAGTTTTTGGTTAAGTCATTTACCGCTCTTATTCTTTTTTATACTGGTGCATCGCAATCATACATATCAAGGGGATTCGTGGATAAGTTTAAACTACCAACCCAAACCCTTAGGACCCCTCTTTTAGTGAGTTCACCTGGAGCAGAATATATGGCTAGTCAATGGTGCGACCAGATACCCCTAACCATTGGCACCCATGTTTTTTTGTCCGACCTAATAATCTTGGAGTCACAAGGATTGGATGTGATATTAGGCATGGACTGGATGTCAATGTATGGAGGAAGCATTGAGTGTGCTAGTAAGTCGATTTATCTCACCACTCCGGAGGGAAAAAGGATTAAGTATGTATCTAGGCATGTGCCTAGGAGGAACTAAGTGAATACCCTCGCGGGAGTTGTTCAGGAGGAAGTGCCTGTGGTGAAGGATTACCCGGATGTCTTCCTAGAGGAATTACCAGGCATGCCATCGGATCGAGACATCGAGTTTTTGATAGAGCTATTGCCAGGTACAGGGCCAATATCTAAGAGACCCTATCGGATGCCCGCGAATGATCTGGAGGAGATTAAGAAACAGATCAAGGAGTTATTGGAGAAAGGTTACATTCGACCGAGTTCATCACCATGGGGAGCCCCAGTGCTTTTGGTTGAGAAGAAGGATAAGTCCCTAAGAATGGTTGTTGATTATCGGGCTTTGAACGAAGTAATGATCAAGAACAAGTACCCGCTGCCGATGATCAATGACCCAGCTGCAAGGAGCTAAGGTGTTCTCAAAGATCGATTTGCGATCGGGGTACCATCAGTTGAAGATTCGAGAGAAGGATATACCAAAGACAGCATTCACCACACGGTACGGGTTATATGAATATACGGTCATGTCGTTTGGACTGACTAACGCCCCTGCCTATTTCATGAGCATGATGAACAAGGTGTTCATGGAGTATTTGGACAAGTTTGTTGTGGTGTTTATTGATGATATAATGGTATACTCAAAGAATGAAGAGGAGCACAAGGAGCATTTGCGTTTAGTTCTCGAGAAACTCAGGGAACATCAGTTATATGCCAAGTTCAGCAAATGCGAGTTTTGGTTGAAGGAAGTCGGATTCCTTGGACATGTTATATCAGGAGAAGGTATAGCGATGAGCCCACCAAGGTTCGATCGATCCTTTGAATGGTTGGCACCCACTTCAGTTAGCGAGATCCGCAGTTTTCTTGGACTCACAGGATACTATCGGAGATTCATTGAGAATTTTTCCAAGATTGCGCAGCCAATGACGGAGTTATTGAAGAAGGATACAAAGTTTAAATGGACGGAAGAATGTGAGGCAAGCTTTCAGGAGTTAAAGAAACGTTTGACTATAGCCCTGGTGCTGATTTTGCCAGAAATACGTAAGGAATTCCAAGTGTATTGTGACGCCTCTCGCTTAGGACTTGGAAGTGTGCTCATGCAGGACGGAAGAGTTGTTTCGTATGCCTCACGACAACTAAAACTGCATGAATTGAATTATGCCATGCATGATTTGGAGTTAGCAGTAGTAGTGCATGCGCTCAAGACTTGGAGACATTACCTTATTGGAAACCGTTGTGATGTGTACACGGATCATAAGAGTTTGAAGTACATCTTCACACAGAAGGAGCTGAACCTTAGGCAGAGGAGATGGTTGGAGCTTATAAAGGATTATGACATGAAGTTGCACTATCTTCCAGGAAAGGCCAATGTCGTAGCAGATGCTTTGAGCCGGAAAAGTTATGCTAATATCCTAGAGAGTACAGGATTACCAAAGGAGTTAGCAGAGGATATCATGGAACTTCGATTAGAGATTGTTCCTAGAGGTTTTATTGCAACAATGGAAGTTCAGTCTAAATTGTTGGGCAGGATTCAAGAAGCTCGGAAGGATGACAAAGAGGTTGCCGAGATAAAAGAGAGAATTAGCAAGGGAAAGGCCAAAGGATTTCGTGAGGATGAGCACGACACCTTATGGTTTGAGGACCGAGTTTATGTGCCTAACAACACAGAAATCAAGAAGTTAATACTTCAAGAGGCTCATGACTCACCATACTCGATACACCCTGGAAACACCAAGATGTATTTGGATTTGAAGGAACGTTTCTGGTGGACTGGTATGAAGAAGGATATCACCGAGTATGTAGCCGTATGTGATGTATGCCAGAGAGTGAAGGCAGAGCATCAAAAGCCAGCAGGATTGTTACAACCTATGCCTATACCCGAATGGAAGTGAGATAAGCTTGGCATGGATTTTATCACCGGATTACCGAGGACCAAATCAGGATATGATTCTATATGGGTAGTCGTTGATCGCTTGACCAAAGTGGCACACTTTATCCTAGTGAAAACCACTTATACAAGTGCGAAGTTGGCCAAGATATATATATATATGTCCAGGATCGTATGTCTGCATGGAGTTCCGAGGACCATCGTATCAGATAGAGGAACACAGTTTACCTCAAAGTTTTGGCATCGGCTGCACCAGACTTTGGGAACGAGATTGGAGTTCAGTACAACATTTCACCCGCGGACGGATGGACAGACCGAGAGAGTTAACCAGATTCTGGAATACATATTGAGATCCTGTGCGCTAGATTATGGATCTAGTTGGGATGACAATTTTCCTTACACAGAGTTCTCATACAACAATACTTACCAAGCCAGTTTCAAGATGGCACCGTTCGAAGCCCTGTATGAACGAAGGTGCAGAACACCGTTGATGTGGGATGAAGTAGGAGACCGATAGTTGTTTGGACCAGACTTGATCAAGGAGTCGGAAGAGAAAGTTAAGCTGATTCGAGATAGACTGAAGATAGCTTAGTCCAGGCAGAAGAGTTATGCAGATTCAAAACGCAAGGAGGTAACCTATGAAATTGGGGACAGAGCATATCTGCGAGTATCACCCTTGCGAGGAGTGAAACATATTGGAGTTAAGAGAAAGTTAGCTGCGAGATTTGTAGGACCATATCGTGTTTTGGAACGGATGGGAGAAGTTGCCTACAAGTTGGAGTTACCTGAAGGACTATCAGGAGTTCACGATGTGTTTCACGTTTCAAGGTTGAAGAAGTGTCATGCTGAGATGGCCGATATACCATTAAGAGATACAGTGCCCTTGGAGGCGATTCAGTTGGACAGTGATTTGACTTATGAGGAGAAACCAGTCAAGATTCTTGAATTTGCCAGTCGAGTCACCCGCAGCAAGTTTATCAAGTTTTGCAAAGTTCAGTGGAGCCACCATACCGAGGATGAAGCCACCTGGGAACGAGAGGATGATCTTCGCAAAGACCACCCACACCTATTTTCTAGCCAACCAGAATCTCGAGTGCGAGATTCATCTTAAGGGGGGTAGGTTTGTAACATCCCAAATTTTCAATTTGGAATGTTAAACATAGGTCATTCATGCATATCATATTTTATTGCATTTTCGTTTCGCAATCCTCGAAATCCTAAGCAACTCAAGGACCCTCGGAGAGAGTTGGGGGTTTCCCGGTCTTCATATTTGACTTTACAAATATTGAAATGAGGAATTTGGTTCTAATTATTTTCTCTCCGAAAAATATTTCATATTAAAATATATGAGATGAGATAATATGACTTCTCCAAAATAACTGAAATATTGGAGGAAAAATATTAAAATCAAATATTTGATTTTATTTGGATTTTTATTTGCATTAGAAAAATTGCACGTTTTCAAAATTGCATTTTAGGGCCAAGAAAATGTTCATATCGTTCTAAATATTTTATTTAGACGGTGAAAATTTGTTTTTGCGTTTCTAGATTTTTATTTTATTTTCTAGGATTTTTTTTTCTGTTTGGCGGAATTGTTTAAAAAAAACTTCCAAGCGCCGACTGGGCCGAAACCCAGCCGGGCCGGCCCATCTCCCCCCGCGCACCGTCTCCCACCCGGAGACCGAGCCGCCGCCGCCTCGGACGAGGAGTACGGCCGGGACTCCTCATCGCCACCGCCTTGGCCCCTCCTCCAAGCCGCCTCCCCCCATCCCTTTATATGTCGCCCGAGCCCCCCGCCACCACCACCAACCACCGTCGCCGCAGCCCGCCTCCCGAGCCGCGCCGCAACCCGTGCCTCGCCGCAGCCGCCGCCTCTCGCGCACCGCGCTGCCTCGACCCGCCGCCCCGCCACCGAAGCCCCAAGCCGCCGGATCCGACGAGGTAGCCGCCACCGCCGGTTTTCTCTAGAAAACCAATTCGGTTTTTCCTAAAAACCCTAGTTCGTTTTTTAGATCGGTTCGCCGGTTTTCCCGGTTCTTCTATTTAGCGGACGTTCGTCCGTACGTTCGTTTTAACGAACAGTTTTCACTCGTTAGTTATAGATAACGAACGCTCATTCGTTAGCCTGTTCATCAGTTTTCTTTTTATCGGATTTATCCGTGATTATTCTCGATCCCGATTTCTGATTCGGTTTTCGTTTCAGTTTATCTTTTCGCTCGTATATCGGAATCAGGCGATTCAAGTGCCTAGATCTTCGCCTCGAGACCCTCTTTCCGTTTAATCAAATCAAACAAGATTTTGGTACTGTAAAATTTGAATTTAGTTCAGATTAGTAAACGGATCTTGTTCTTTCGCCGTTTGAGTTTCGTTGCTCCGTTTGATTTGATTCTTTTTGCAAACCGGAGTTCTTAAGTTGAACTTTCTGGTCAATCTTTCTTATTTAAATTTTGCATGTGCATCTTCGATTGATTGCTTATGTATGCTATTGTTTGTTTGCGATAGAATTCCCGGAGTGCGAAGCGTGCTACTACGAGTCCCTAGGTTTCGCGGATCGTCAACAAGGCAAGTAACACATTGATCATACTCTTTTCATACCCACTTTTTATGCATTAGTCCAATCCTCAAACATTGCATGATTAGGATGTCATTAACATGTGGGTTGGGAAGTAGTCATTGAGGTAGAACCTATTGCCCTGTATTCAAACCCTTGGGAGTTACTTCTACGCGTTGCTTATATTGCTATGCTATGCTCGTAGACGTGGTTTGGGTGAGTGAAATCAATGACAACTGTGAGATTGTTAATTAATGGTTCAACTTAAGGTGGCAACTTAAACAAACATCTGGGTGGATTGAGGCACCTGGAGAATCCAGTGCTGTCTGTATTTTTGGAAATCCCGGGGTTTCGTGTGATTTTCCTATGGACCGCCACCCAGGCTCAAAGGGAACTGAGATGATTCATGCTAGAAACTTCCGTGTGCAGCCACAAGCTATTATGGGCTCTAGCATAGTTGAGTAAGTTACGTGAAGCTCTTGAAGAGGTAGATCAGCAGGTAGTGGGTTGTAGGTTTGGTATGGTCTACCGGAGTAGAGAGTTAATGTTTACGAAGGCGTGTCTCGGTCATCCGTTTCTCAAACACCATGTAGTGCTAGAAATCCAACGGAGGCGATCGAGTCTTGTGGGGAAAAGTGCGCAAACCTCTGCAGAGTGTACAATCTAATCATGGTTAGCCGTGTCCCCGGTTATGGACAATCTTGAGTATCTAGTACTTGGAGTATCTTAAGTATCTCATCATTCTTAATTTAATATTGTTGGGTTGATAATCACTTTAATTGGGATTGAGTTGGAGGAACCTTCTCAATGATGTTTCAACTACCATGATAGTTAAATTAAAATCTATTCTTTTGTTGTAGGGAAAAATTGGCTTTTCGCAAAAACTATAACCATAGAGCTTTCCACCAGCCAAATATGCATGTAGTGATAGCATTATTTTGTTCTTGCTCTACTGTGTTATATTGCCAGCATATTCCATGCGCTGACCCGTTTTCGGGCTGCAACGTATTATGTTGCAGACTTTTCAGACGAGTAAGGTTCGTTAGGTCGTTGCCGTGCAGCTCAGCTATGCCGTTGGAGTTGATGGACTCACTTTATCTTCCAAGCCTTCCTATCGTAATAGATGGCCTTAAGCCATATTATTGTAATAAGCTCTCTTTTGAGACGTTCGATGTAATAAGTGTGTGATTGCTACTCTGTTATAAATCCTTCGAGTACTATGTGTGTCAGCATTACCGATCACGAGGATGACAGCGATGCACGAAGACTTGACCGTTTGAGGTCGGGTCGCTACAAGATGGTATCAGAGCACACGCTGAGTGTAGGACACGACCACTAAGATAAACCATAGGTCGCTCTTCTCTACTCATTTCTGACTCCTCTCCATTTTCTACTCTTTAGGATGGCAGACATGAAGAACAAGTTTGCACAGCCGGATGAAGACACACCTTTTGGACACCACTTGAAGGAAGTCACTGGGTACTTGAACATTGGAATACCAAGCTTCACCGGGACGTACAACGCCACCTTACCTGAAGAGGAGCGATGGATGATTCAAGTACAAGTTCCAGGAAGGACGTTCTCACCAACCTCTAAGCCCATAGAATTTTCTTTTGAAGCACCCACTTGGAGACTAGGCAAGAGTATGGCAGCCCACATTACCATGGGACACATTGGAGAAGTCTACAACAAGGATCTTAAGGACACTATCTACCAGATATGTGGACGCCGAGACGAGCAATGGGAAGTGATCAGCACCAAGAAGGATAAACCCATTGCAGCTTTCATCCAGGAGTTAAACCAGCACATTCGACGTCAGGAGAACCAGATGTGCACAGACATGATGGAATTGAAGAAGGCGAAGACCAGGATCATCGAGCTAGAGGAAGAACTCAATTTTACTTATATGTAGTCATAGGGATCATAAGGAACAGCAGAGGGATTCATACAAACCTACTACAGCAAGCAAAACTATGCAATCATTAGCCTAGTATAAACTAGATTGTGAGCCTCATGCAATAATAGTTGGGTAATAGACTTCAATGCTTCTTTCTGGCACACTTTGCCATAGTAATTAAATGGTAAGGCCTTTAATTATGTCAACTAATAGTTATACAAGTACCCAACATTAGGCATCATTGTTTGGGCATCTCATTAACCGAGGACAAATAAAACAATTGAAAAAAGCAAATTAACTATGCCTGAAACAAACAAGGAATTGAACTGTTGAGTTGGATACAGTGACTTACCTTAACTGGTTGAACAGGCTCAGCGTGGCTCCTACTTCTCTTGCAAGGCTCCTTCCTAACATCTTGTACTTGGAAATCCTCAATCTTATCTTCATTGCACCCCCTCTGCAAGGTCACACAAACTAGTTACTCGTCTCCTTGGAAGATAAATATGCATACTTTCCATTCTGTGAACAACACAAAAGGATGAGATTATAACAAAACAATACCACATAATGAAACATGCCACATCTCTTGCACTTGCACAATGAAATGAGCATTTACTATGTCTGCACTATGTAAAAACTAGGCGTACCTTCAAACTGGATCTCCAGGTACTCTTGGAGAGCCTACTTTAGTGTACAGCCAAACCTTTATGTCACCTATGAGTTAGACAAGGCCCCACTACAACAGC
Organism: Aegilops longissima; assembly: GCA_021605205.1. Classification (NCBI taxonomy): domain Eukaryota; kingdom Viridiplantae; phylum Streptophyta; class Magnoliopsida; order Poales; family Poaceae; genus Aegilops; species Aegilops longissima. The sequence continues at coordinate 142,059,283 of CM038676.1, read as the reverse complement.
CCTTAGTGTTTAAATCATTGACAAGCTCTGTTAGAGTGTTAGGTTAAGAACAGCAAGTAATCAAAGCAAACAGTCCTAGTATGGCTGGCTGATGCAAACAACAATTGAATTGATGTGTGAGCAAATCTTACATATCAAGAAAAGAAGCAAAGAAGGAGGCTTAAAGACCATCACTTGAATGACCAGATTTAAGGGGCATTTAAACATCATGTGCAATGTATGAACTAACATAAACATTGCATATTCCAGCTTCTACAATGGAATGCACATGTATTAGGTTATGCCATGTAGTATGATGCCTAAATGTACACTATAGCAGGCAGGAGTGATTCATCATTGCACGCACAATTGAATTGCAGGTTAAGGGCCAGTTCGATTCCGCCTTTTCAGGGCTTATTGTCAAAATAAGCCATAAAAGATGTAAATAAGTCATTTTTGAGTTATGGGCTTGGGCTTAAATTATTTCGCTTTGGAGGGGGGTGTTTCGGGTAGAAGCTCACTAAAAATTGAAGGGAAGGGGAATAGTGAAATGACTCTGTTGTCTGCCTATATTACACTCAAAATGCAACTGCTCATGCCCGCATCACACATGACCCTCAAGTAAAAACAAACACACAAGCGTTCATTGCCCTGCCCGCTTGCATCTCCTCTCCCCTTTCCCTCTACCTCAATCCCCTGCCTGCAACCCTAGGGTTCCTCCAGCGAGCCGTCGCCTCTGGTCCCATCTGGCCTGGTCCTCGACGATGCTCTGTCCAGCTAGGCTACATGGCCGGCAGGTAGGGGCAAATCTCCTTGGCTGCTCCTCCCTCTGGTGCCGCCCCTCATTCTCATGGTCTCCAGCAGCTGCTCCACTGTGGTCTGTCCAGCGCACTACTCCGGCGAGCACCGCACAACTATGGCTGATGCCACACTTCAGCAGAAGGCACCTTATTCCCCCTCCCCTCCTCCCAGGCCGTGGCCTTGAGGTGCTGTTGAAGGATGAGCTCATCCAACAAGGTGAGGATCTCCTGTAATTTTTTGCCAAATTTTCATTCTGATCCACTATACGATGAATTGCTATGAGTTGCTCGTGTCGCTGCTATATGATGCATTGCTATGAGCTGCTCCTGCTGCTACTATATGATGAATTGCTATGAGCTACTGCTGCTATATGATAAATTGCTATGAGTTGCTGCTGCTATATGATGAGTTGCTATAAGCTGCTCCTGTTGCTGCTGTATGATGAATTGCTATGAGCTGCTCCTGCTGCTGCTATATGATGAATTGCTATGAGCTGCTCCTGCTGCTGCTATATGATGAATTGCTATGAGCTGTTGCTGGTATATGATGAATTGCACACTGCTGCTGATGCTGTATGATGACTTGCTATGAGCTGTTGTTGCTGCTATATGATGCTTTCAGGTGGTGCTGCTATATGATAATAACCAGCCACTTGGACCATCGAGTTTCAATAAATATTTGTTCTTCATTTAAATGTGGGTCATGCGCTCTTGTTTAAATTAGGCAATGGGATCTCTATGGAAGACATTGACCAAAGTAGATTGTGCCAAGTAGATGGTATCTTTGTATTTGCATTTTGAACAAATAGTGATGGTTTCTTTTCCTATCATATTAATTACTGCACTGGGTTCAATTTGTGATGTTTGCAAGTCAAATTATTTTTCATATGGGCAGCAAAATGAAAAAATATAATGCAATCTAGACTTTTCACTGATCATACCAAAGATAAGCTGAAAAGAAAGGCAATGAAAAGAACTAGTTGGCTTTACCTGGAGCTTATATTCACATGTGCTTATTTTCTTAGGATAACTCGTAATAACTGTCCCTAAGAAACTTGGCCAATAGAACTGACATACAAATAACATGTCAGGATGATTGCAATGAAGGAGTGACCTACCATAGCACACTGTATAGGCTCACCGCCGCCTCTCCTTTTTTTGCGATGTTCCTTGAAACTGCCACATACATCTTGTACTTTTTAATTCTGTAACCCTATCTGCAAGTTGACACGGTTAATTTCAGACATCTCTACATGATAATACATTGCATATCCCTTGCGCATATTTAAACCACCTATAAATGATTGTGTGCGTAGCCTAAACTAGCCATGACTCTCTGTGCTGGACTAGCAGGCACTCTAAGGGAGCCTAATGTAGTGCACTGGAATTCCTACATGCCACCTACGATTTTGTGTAATGTACTGCCTTTGCTCCTAAATATATATCTTTGTAGAGATTCCAGTATGGACCAGATACAGATGTATATAGATGCATTTTCGAGTGTAGATTCACTCATTTTGCTCCGTATGTAGCCTATAGTGGAATCTCTAGAAAGACTTATATTTAGGAACGTAGGTACGAGGTAGTATCATGTATGACATATACATATGTAATTTAGCAGCCAGTAGTAGAAATCATTGTCTGCACAAAGGGATTACTGGTCGAAAGTCCTAGCAAAGCACGCTGGCAGGCACACAACAATACAAGAGAGGGAGACGCACTTACAAGATCATAGCAATGCCTCAGTCCAGGATCTTGGTTGGCCAAGCTGTTAGATCCAGAAGAAACATCGTCCTTGTAGTTTTTGCCAGCTGTATAAAGGTAACAGTGACCTGTTAGTATATTTGAAGTACATCGGGCAGGTGATGCTGGACGGGTTTAAAGGTGACAAGTACCTAGGCCGTGGCGCGTGGTTGGCATCTTGCCAGACGGTAGGAATCAGGTTAGAAACGTCAATGGTGATGACGCTGCGCTGGCTGTCGGGGTCCGGTAAGGAGATCTAGAACCGTCGAGTACGTGTTTGTAGAGCGGCTCCGGTAGGGTGGACTACGGTGTGGGCAAAGCAGATCTGTGGCCGTGGACGAGGGCGTCGGTGAAGCTGCTTCGGTGGTTGGGTTAAGGATGGTGTCGACGATGCGGATCCGCGGCCGTGGACGGCGTCGAAGCTGCCCGATGGGTTGGATGAGGGTGCGACGAAGCGGATCGTGGCCGTGGACTTGTGAGTTGGCAAAGCGGCCCCGGTAGGGTTGAGAATGGTATAGGAGAAGCTACTCGGTAGGGTTGTGATGGTGTCAGTGAAGCGGCTCCGGTAGGGTTGAGGAAGGTGTCGGCAAAGAGGATCAGAGGCCGTCGGTGGGGCGGCTCCGGGGGTGGGCGAAGCGTTGCCGGTGGGGAATCTGAATGAGCCGCTTCTGATCGATCACGGTTGACGAGAGTACCGGCGAAGCAGATCCGGCACCGTGGACAAGGACGGCACTGAATGGGTTGTGGTACAATGGTGGATGAGTAGTCTACTTGTTTCTAGTGGAGGTGGGAGGGGTAGATGCGATCGCAGAAGCAGATCCAGCGAGGTGGACGCCGCTGGCAGTGAATGGGCTCTGGTACACCGGTGGATGAGCAGTCTAGGGTTTCTAGAGGGGAGGGGTAGAAAGGCCGATGAAGTACGGACGACGTGATGTAAGATGCTTTGGTGCTGTGGAGTTAGTCGTTTTTTGCGGGAGGGGGGAGGAAATGGGGGTGCCGTGTGGTGGGAGGAACCGGAAGTTACTAAAGCAGCCCCGACCTATTATGTAGATGAGGGCGGTATTTTTACTGTTGTTCCCCGTGCACCAAGGACAAAAGGGGAATTTCGCATGCTAAAGACTAGGTGGCGGAAATTTTAGAAGGAGGCGGGAGATTTTGCCGCCCGCGGGATCATTCATATCCAGTTTCAACTAATTTTGGACCGTGCTAGTGGGAAGGTCATGCAAGACTATGTACACGGGGCACGCGTCAGCAGTTAATAACTGGTGTGAAGTCCACCCCAGAAAAAAAAACAATAACTCGGGAAGATGCGCCGATAACTTGGACGTTCACACGGGCATGACCAATCGTACGGGTGTAGAGGCGTGTTCACCAAAAAAAAGAGATCAAACGCTCAGCCTATGTATTTCTTGTGTAAATAGATAATTTAGTGCCATTGGTTATTTACTTTAAACATAATGCATTGACGTGTTAGTGTAGAGGCGCACAAAAAGAAATGGATATTGTAGTCCCACAAAAGAAATGGATATAGTAGTCCACTAGTTAAAAGTGTTACCTCATATGATTACATAGCCTCCATTTCATAAATTACATACCCGTTGAATTCATATATGAATATTACATATATTACTTCATAATAGATCCTTAAATCATCCAAGACTAATGAATTTGAATGCAAGAGTAACAATGGTGCATGTACATGATAGCTACATTGGTTGTTTGAAGAAACATCACTTTAACTTTGGCATGCACAATTGAAAAGGTTTATTTAGATAGAAAAAATGTGATATGTGAGCCAATCTTTATAGCATTGAATCGATATTGTACCTTTGGCCACGATACGAAGTAGATATTGATTTATGTTGAAGCGATGCACGTCCACGATTGCTAGATAGTGATACGTGAATGAATTGTGCAATCTCTCTCACACGCATACATATCTCATTTCCCCGTGGGAATCAGAATCACACACGCGCACTTCGTGTATTTCTCTCCCTTCGTCAAGGTTAGAATTCGTCTTTCTACCCCGTCCTACAAGTCTCTCACACAGAAACACACACGCTCTCTCTGTCGAACATGCCCACCCCTTTAATTCCGCCCACCCACAGCCACTAATGTCTAAGAGGATAATTATGTCTCTCACACATATGCCTAAGGTTAACTCGAGTTTCGGAACCATATGAATACATACAATGGGATTCCAGCAGAGCACCTTTTGTTTTGAGATCTTGCTCTCTCTCTCTCTCTCTCTCTCTCTCTCTCTCTCTCCTCCCTCCCTCTCCCTCTCTCTCTCCCTCTCCCTCTCCCTCTCTCTCTCACACACACGCATAGACATTGTTTATCGCTTCATTTTTCAGGCACTTGCATGCACACTATTTGTTTATCTTCGTGATGCTTTAAGTATGCCTCGCACACATCCTATCTACCTATCCCTTAATATAGATATGGGTCACACAAACTCCTTCTCCCTACTAGCAAGATGCCCATCGTTGTAACGGAACATCAAGATGCATTTGTATGATTAGTTTATCTTGTGGGAGAAAAAGATGAACGTGGGAATTCCTTATTTGCAAATGTGGAGAGGGGTGTGGGTATCCTTTCACAAAATTGCCATAGTTTCTTTCCTATCTGTCAGATATAAATCGGATGGCCTATATTGTAGGATGGCAGGAACACCATCATCACCAACTCTGTTTTTTATAAGAGTAGATATATGTAAGTGTCACTGCCCCCCCCCCACCCACCCACACACACACACTTCCCGACACTAAAGGAGTAGGGTGACACCTCAATCTTGATACTAATCTATCGACTGGCTTCTCTCTCAAACACGCACACACACACACTACCCGACACCGAAGGAGTAGGGTGGCACCTCGATCTTGATAGTAATCTATATACTCCTCTTTCAAACACACACACACACACACACTCGCTAGTTGTGCATCTGTGCCTACCGCGCACACTCTCGATACGTCTTTCTCTCCCTCCCTTTCCCCCACCCCCAACCCCAACAATGACAGCAGAAGGGTGACAACTCGATTTGATCTTAATCTGTCAATCGGTTTCTCTCTCAAACATTGTGTCTCCATGCCTCGCTCAAACACATGAGATACGTCTTTTTCTCCGTAGCCCCCTCGATATGTAGACTTCTCGCGCGCACACAGCTTTAGTGACGATGACGCTGAACCCAATGTGCCTTGTTTTCACCGGCCTCATGTGATAGTTTTCACCCTGTTTTCTGTTAATTAATAAGACAACCTTTTCTTTGTTACTACTAGTGAATCTGAAATTATTCGGGACAGACATATAATATATCACTTCAACCCAATTATCGCAGTAACTATTTTAAAAGAAACTAGCTAGATGCCCGTGCGTTGCATGGAACATCAAGATGCATTTGTATGAGTAGTTTATCTTGTGAGAGACTAGCAAGATGCCCATGCGTTGCACGGAACATCAAGATGCATTTATATGAGTAGTTTATCTTGTGAGAGAAAAGGATACGCGAGAGAAGGCCTTATTTGCAAATGTGGAGAGGGTGTGGGTATCTTTTTGCAAAATTGCCATAGTTTCCTTCCTATCCGTCAGATATAAATCGGACGGCCTATATTGCTAGATGGCAGACACACCATCATCACCAACTCTGTTTTTATCTCTAAATCCTATAAAAGACTCAGTTGGTGATGATGGTGTGTCTGCCATCCATCATTTCTGACCATCAGATCTTCATCCAACGACTATGATGTAAGTCCTGGAATTTCTACAACAAGACCCCACTTCTCTGCTCCAATTAGCAGAAGCCCCTTAGTGTCTTGAGACCAAGCACATCCCTCCCCCACCTCATCAAAATAGCTACAAGGAATATATTTTGAGTGAAACCTAATACGAGTATATTTTTAGTGATATATACACCAAACTAGAGTGTTTTTCTTTCAAGTTTGTGAACATGTATTATTCTATTTTGGATCCCTTGCAAGGCATGGGCACAATGCTAGTAAGAGTAGAGAAAAGGATCAACGAGGGAAGGCCTTATTTGCAAACATGGAGAGGGGTGTGGGTATCTTTTTGCAAAATTGCGATAGTTTCCTTCCTATCCATTAGATATAAATCAGACGGCCTATATTGCAAGATGGCACGCACACCATCATCACCAACTCTGTTTTCTACTCCCTCCGTTCCTAAATTTTTATCTTTTTAGAGATTTCAACAAGTGACTACATACGGTGCAAAATGAGTGAATCTACACCCTAAAATATGTCCACGTACACATCCGTATGTGGTACTCCATTTGCAATCTGAAAATGACAAATATTTAGGAACGGATGGAGTATAAGAGTAGACATGGAGATATATCTCCAGCATGGTCTACAACAAAAATGTGTTGGACTGGTTAGCGCCGGATGCTCTCAACGCAATGACCTAAGTTTGAATTCTGTATTTAACATTAGATTTTTATATTATATATTACTTATTTAATATATACTTCTTTCGCTATTGTACTGACAGTGGAACCCACGGAGTACTTAGAATACAAGATTAAGGATGGACTTGTTTCTTTTTAACTTTGTGTACGAAGCTGTAGCCACCCTGCAAGTCACGTGTACACTGTACATTCAATTAAATTTTTATAGAGGGAGAATCATACACACAATTAACTCAGATGGATTGGAAGTGACTCTATTATTTCCAACATAAGAGCATCTCCAATGGCAGCCGGCAAATTTCCTCCCGCTTCCTTCCGCGGAGGACGACATCAAACGCCAGCGGCATACATTTTCACAACTCTAACCAACCAGATGAAATTCGTGCTAACACGGACTGTTTTCATATAAGCATGCAGTATTTCGTATAAAAAATTCTGGATCTTCATATAAACATGATGGATTTCATTACATTTACATGAACTAAGTGGTGCTAATTCGGCTCTCTTGGTATAATTAATACTCCCTCCGTCCGGAAATACTTGTCCTAGAAATGGATGTATCTAGAGTTATTTTAGTTATAGACACATCCAATTTATCCATTCTTAGAACAATTATTTCCCGCCAGCAGGAGAGGGAGTACCTAATCTAAATGGCCGACCGTGGATCCCATTGTCTTCCTCATGTCCGGCAGACACTTGTGGGGTCGACGAAGGTCCTCGGAAGAGACGAAGCAGCAAAGAAACCACCTAAATGCGCAGTCGTCGCCTGGCGGTGGCCTTCATGGGACCCAGGTGGCGGCGGCCTCCTGTGTTCTACTTCTGCTCGATGATGGCAGCGGACACGGAGAAGCTGGCCACCGACTCGCCGCTCTCCACACACCCGGCTTCTGTCTCTGCCTGCTTGGCGTTGCCACAGGCACGGGAGGCGCGACCGCAGGCACAGGAGGCACGCCCACAGACACGGGAGGCGCGGCCACCGCAGACACTGGTGGAGCGGTACGACGCGGCAGCGATGACGCCTGTACCGGCATGCTCGCCGCCGTGCCGGCGTGGAGCAACTCGCCACTCCTCATCGAGCTGAACTGGAGCGGCGAGTTGCTGAACCACACGCCGGATTGGGGCGGCAACTGGCTCCGTCAGGCCAAGAGAGGTTGATGAAGCACCGAGCGGCCTCGCCCGTATCCGGAGGGCTCGGCGGGCCACCCATTCGGGTAGTATGCCGGAGAATGGCTCCTGGGAAGCCATCGAAAGAGTGGAGAAAATGGTGGAGGAGGAGATGAGGGAGCGGCGGAGAGGTGCAATTCTTGCCCGTTGTCTGTCTGGCCTTGTTTAAATAGAGGGCGGACGGTAGGAGCTTGGCCGGTATCTGGCCTAGTTTAAACTGAGGGCAGACGGGAGGAGCCCGGTCGGTGTTGCGTTTAATTCCGGCCTACTCATGAACAGACGTGTTGCCGGAGTAGGTTTCTTGGTTTGCATGCGGGTTTAACGGAGGGGTTTGATGGAGGCGAGGAGGCGTGTTCAGCCGGGCGTGCAGCGGGCGGCGCGGAACTATTCGATTTGACAGCGGGCGGTGCAGTTCCCGATATGGCTTTAATGTAGACGAGGGAGCGGTAGCGGTTCCCGAAATGTTGAACGGCCAATGATGCATCCTCCTTCAATAGCATCTTGCATGCATGAGGGAAGTAATGGGAGGAGGACCGGGAAAAGAGGCTGCACGATGTGAATGCAATGCAGTTTGCACTCCATTCCAATGCATCTACCACATCGTACGCACCTAAGCATTTGCCTAAGCACCTACACTAAGCGCAAAAGTGCTCACTCTAGACCCATGGCGGCGATGCGTGCAAGCGGCAAGCGGCTGTGCCAGATGGTCCACGATGCCGGCCTGCAGCATGGCACCGAGGATCGTCTCCAAACGGTGTTCGCGACCGGGTGGTGGATGTCCGCCATCAACGCTAACTACGACTCTCAGTTGGACTAGATGATCGTTGCCACCACCAACAAGTTCACCGTCCTCAAGAAGCTCAGGGACGACATCGCCGTACTCCTCCAGCCCGCGCGCCCGGGCTCCTCATTGCCTGCCACCCTAATCTTTCAAGCACTGGTGGCCCTGCGACTACCCGCCGAGGCCACGAAGAATGTCCACCTGTAGGTCGCGCTCGCCGCGAGGCGCCTCGCCCTGCAAGGATTCATCAACCTACACATCCACATGTACGAACGAATCGCGTACATAGGTATCTACAAGGCCATTGAGGACGCTACGACGTTGGCCTTCCTCAACCGGCTGGAAGCCTTGGACGCCTTTGCTGAGAAGCACCTTGACCTCGCCACAAAAGCCGCCGCTCCTTAGCCGCCGGTCGGTGGCCCGGCGCACTAAGTTGAGGAGGAGGAGGTCGTACGTTGATGGATGCATCTTTCTTCTTGCCTCCTGTAACCACCACTGCGATTGCATCATCGTGGCCTTAATTCTTATTGTGCTATTGCATTCTCGTTCCAGTCAGTACCGACATGTGCGATCCCTTTTCTTAATTATATGCATCATTGTAACTAGTACTCCATCTGTCAATTTATAAGTTGTGCTTACTAATAAGAGTGCAGGTGCATTGGACTAAGCTGGAATCTGCGAGCATCCAATAAACAAGAGAAGACAAGGCAATATGGGCTCTTGGTTAAATCAACAATGATGCATATAAGAGCCACTTCAACAGTTTAATCATGGTCTTCTCCTACTGACCCCCAAAGAAAATAAAAGAAAAGAAAACTATTTACAAGGAAAAGCTCCCAACAGGCAAAAGAAGAACGGGAAATATTTTTGGGTTTTCTTTTTAATTATTACTACTACAGCAGGAAAAATAAACTACTACTAAGTTTTTTGGTTTTTCTAAGGTTTATTAAACACACAAGAAGAAAGCAGGAAAAAGAAAATAAACTAGCATGGATATTACAGTGAAAGAGTATGAGCACCGACATCTAGCAATGAGTGTGTGAACATAAATGTAATGTCGATGAGAAATACGTACTCCCCCAAGCTTAGGCTTTTGGCGTAAGTTGGTCTATTGCCAGGGATAGCCTGGCGGATACCCGTAGGTGTAGCTGGGGTCATATTGCGATGCAGCGGCTATCGCCTCCTGAGCTGCAGCGTGGCGTCGAGCCGCCTCCGCTCTCCTCTCGTACTCATCTGCCTCCTCTCTGGTAATAATATATCTCCCTTTTGTCTGAAAATCAAAGAAGGCAGGAGCAGGAAGAGTAACATGGACAACATGCCATTTGTTAAATATTAGTCGATACTGGAGAGGTGGTTCAGTCCTCTCAACAAACTGGTGGGAAACCATAGAATCAAAATCTATATAAGTAGGGGGTAACTCCATGTCACCCTCACGAATGTCTATCTCAAGAAAATTAGCTAAGAGGGTTGCATAAATTCCTCCAAAGAAATCTCCGTTATGTCTATTATGATGCAACCTACGAGCTACAATGGCTCCCATATGATAAGATTGGTCCCCTAACACAGCACTTCTGAGAATGCTGAGATCAGGGGCACACATGTGACATGCTTCATCCTTGGCATTTATGCATCTACCTATGAAGAGAGCAAAATAATGTATAGCAGGAAAGTGAATGCTCCCTATAGTGGCTTGTGTTATATCTCTAGATTCCCCCACAGTTATTCTAGCAAGAAAGTCTCTATATTTAGATTTAGGGGGATCCCTGATACTACCCCAAGATGGAAGTTTGCAAGCAAAAGTGAAGTCCTCTAAGTCCATGGTATAAGATTTGTCATAAAGGTCAAACATGGTGAAGGAGAATTACGCCAAGATGAAAACTCAAACCTCCCCACAAATGAACTTGTGAGATCATGATCTCGGGGCATTTGTCGACTTCAAAGTCCTCAAGACCGGCATTACGCAAATATGCGTTAAATTCTTCTTTGATTCCCGCTTGATCCATAAAATTTTCCGAAGGCCATTCACAGGGCCTCACAGGAGCGTCTCTTGGTGGTTCCTCGTCAGCATCACGTATTGCAAGCCTGGGACCTTGCTTCCTTGAAGAACCACCTTGGAACATATTCCTAAACATATTGTTTTCTCTGAAAAAATTCTGAAATTTTTAGTGACTTCAAACAAAAGTGAACCAACTTCAGTAAAACTGATAGTAACTACTCATACAAGTGCCTAGAGCATATATCAAGCATTAGAACTACTTGGAACCATATAAATTTGACATGCGAGCTCAAGAACATGGTCACCTATGCAGCACAAATTTGCAAAGAATAAAGCATTAGAACAAAAACTAATTGGACCAATGGAGGAGTCACATACCAAGGAACAATCTCCCCAAGAAGATTTGCGAGAGGTGCTTTGAGGAAGGAGATCAAAAATCACAGCAAAAGTGGCTGGAACACGAGCTTGAGTTGGTTTTCCGGGTTTGTGTGAGGCAGAGGAAGAAGATGGGTGCAGGGATAAGTGGAGGAGGGCCACGATGGGCCCACGAGGCGGTAGCGCCCTCCACCCTCGTGGCAGGTGGCAGCTCCCCATGTAATTTTGCACTAAAATCCTCAAATATTCGAAAAAATCATATTAAATTGGCATGGCATTACGAGGACTTTTATTTTTGGGATATTTTTATATTATACGGATAAATCAGAAGCAGCATGAAAAATAATATTTTACTTTATTTCTACTAAAGAACAGAGAATATAAAGAGGGTACAAAAGGTTGTGCTTCTAGTTTCATCCATCTCATGCTCATCAAAAAGAATCCACTAACAAGGTTGATCAAGTCTTGTTAACAAACTCATTCCGATTAACATGGAACCGGAGAAATTTCGAATAACACTATGTTACCTCAACGGGGATATGGACATCCCCAATAATAAGTATATCATATTTCTTCTTGACAGTAGGGAGAGGAAATTCAAAACCTCCAAATATAATCGATGGAATTTTTCCAATAGAGTTGATACTATGAACTTGAGGTTGTTTCCTCGGAAAGTGTACTCTATGCTCATTACCATTAACATGAAAAGTGACATTGCCTTTGTTGCAATCAATAACAGCCCCTGCAGTATTAAGGAAAGTTCTTCCAAGAATAATAGACATACTATCATCCTCGGGAATATCAAGAATAACAAAGTTCATTAAAATAGTAACGTTTGCAACCACAACAGGCACATCCTCACAAATACTGACAGGTATAGCAATTGATTTATCAGCCATTTGCAAAGATATTTCAGTAGGTGTCAACTTATTCAAGTCAAGTCGACGATATAAAGAGACAGGCATAACACTAACACCGGCTCCAAGATCACATAAAGCAGTTTTAACATAATTTCTTTTAATGGAGCATGGTATAGTAGGTACTCCTGGATCTCCAAGTTTCTTTGGTATTCCACCCTTAAAAGTATAATTAGCAAGCATGGTGGAAATTTCAGCTTCGGTATCTTTCTTTTATTTGTAACAATATCTTTCATATATTTAGCATAAGGATTCATTCTGAGCATATCGGTCAATCGCATACATAAAAGATAGGTCTAATCATTTCAATAAGCGCTCAAAATCCTCATCATCCTTTTCTTGGATGGTTTCAGGAGGAAAAGGCATGGGTTTCGAACCCATGGTTCTCTTTCTTTACCATTTTCCTAGCAACAAAGTCTCTTTTATCATAACGTTGATTCTTTGATTGTGGGTTATCAAGATCAACAGCAGGTTCAACTTCTACATCATTATCATTACTAGGTTGAGCATCATCATGAACATCATCATTAACATTTTCACTAGGTTCATGTTCATTACAGATTGTGTTTCAGCATCGGACATAGAGATATCATTTGGATTATCGGTGGTTCAGCAATAGGTTCACTAGAAGTTTGCAAAGTCCTATCATTTTCTTTTCTTCCTTTTAGAAGAACTAGGTGCATCAATATTATTTCTCGAGAATCTTGCTCGATTCTCTTAGGGTGGCCTTCAGGATACAAAGGTTCCTGAGTCATTCTACCAGTTCTAGTAGCCACTCTAACAGCATAATCATTTTTCTTACTATTCATTTCATCAAGCATTTCTTTCTGAGCTCTAAGTACTTGTTCTACTTGAGTGGTAACCATACAAGCATGTTTGCTAACAAGTTTAAGTTCACCTCTAATATTAGCCATATAATCACCCAAGCGTTTAATCATAAAGGTATTCTGTTTTAATTGTCTACCAAAATAAGCATTAAAGTCATCTTGCTTAAACATAAAGTTATCAAACTCATCCAAGAACTGACTAGCAATTTTAGTAGGAGGGACTTCCTCTTTATCATATCTATAGAGAGAATTTACCTTTACTACCTGTGTCGGGATATCGAGATCAGGAGGTTCTTCAGTGAATAAGGAATTGAGATCATACACTTCTTCAATAGGTGGTAAATTAAGACCATGTATTTCTTCAATAGGAGGTAAATTCTTAACATCTTCAGCTTTAATACCTTTTTCTTTCATAGATTTCTTTGCCTCTTGCATATCTTCGGGACTGAGAAATAGAACACCTCTCTTCTTCGAAGTTGGTTTAGGAATAGGCTCAGTAATTGGCTCAGGAGCTGGCTCGGGAGTTGGCTCAGGAGGTGCCCAATTATTTTCATTTGTCAACATATTATTCAATAGAATTTCAGCTTCATCCGGTGTTCTTTCCCTGAAAAGAGAACCAGCACAACTATCCAGGTAATCTCTAGAAGCATCGGTTAGTCCATTATAAAAGATATCAAGTATTTCAGGTTTCTTAAGAGGATGATCAGGCAAAGCATTGAGTAACTTGAGAAGCCTCCCCCAAGCTTGTGGGAGACTCTCTTCTACAATTTGCACGAAGTTGTATATTTCCCTCAAAGCAGCTTGTTTCTTATGAGCAGGGAAATATTTAGCAAAGAAGTAATAAATCATATCCTGGGGACTACGCACAAAACCAGGATCAAGAGAATTAAACCATATCTTAGCATCACCCTTTAATGAGAACGGAAATATTTTGAGTATATAAAAGTAGTGCGATCTCTCATCATTGGTAAACAGGGCAGCTATATCATTTTACTTAGTAAGATGTGCCACAACAGTTTCAGATTCATAGCCATAAAAAGGATCAGATTCAACCAAAGTAATTATATCAGGATCAACAGAGAATTCATAATCCTTATCGGAACACAGATAGGTGAAGTAGCAAAAGCAGGTCAGGTCTCATCCTATCTCTAAGAGATTCTTTACTCCATTTAACTAGCAGCCTCTTAAGTTCATATCTATCTGGCGGTAAAATAGCTGCAGAAGATTCCGCATCAAAAGATAACCCTCAGGAATAGTATGCATATTTTCATCATCACTTTCATCATTGTATTCAGTTTCAATAATTTCTCTTTCTCTAGACCTAGAAATTTGTTCATCTAGAAATTCACCAAGGGGCACAGTAGTATCAAGCATAGAAGTAGTTTCATCATAAGTATCATGCATAGCAGAAGTGGCATCATCAATAACATGCGACATATCGGAACGAATAGCAGAAGCAGGTTTAGGTGTCGCTAGCTTACTCATAACCGAAGGTGAATCAAGTGTAGAGCTAGATGGCAGTTCCTTACCTCCCCTCGTAGTTGAGGGATAAATTGTTGTCTTAGCGTCTTTCAAGTTCTTCATAGTGTCCAGCAGATATAAATCCCAAGTGACTCAAAGAATAGAGCTATGCTCCCGACAGCGGCGCCGAGAAAAAGGTCTTGATAACCCACAAGTATAGGGATCGCAACAGTTTTCGAGGGTAGAGTATTCAACCCAAATTTATTGATTCGACACAAGGGGAGCCAAAGAATATTCTCAAGTATTAGCAGCTGAGTTGTCAATTCAACCACACCTGGAAACTTAGTATCCGCAGCAAAGTGTTTAGTAGCAAAGTAATATGATAGTGGTGGTAACGGTAACAAAGGTAAAGACAGCAAAAGTAATATTTTGGGTATTTTGTAGTGATTGTAACAGTAGCAGCGGAAAAGTAAATAAGCGTAAACCAGTATATGGAAAGCTCGTAGGCACCGGATCGATGATGGATAGTTATGCCGGATGCGGTTCGTCATGTAATGATTATAACATAGGGTGACACGTAAGCGAGCTCCAATTCATCAATGTAATGTAGTCATGTATTCGTAAATAGTCATACGTGCTTATGGAAAAGAACTTGCATGACATCTTTTGTCCTACCCTCCGTGGCAGCGGGTCCTATTGAAACTAAGGGATATTAAGGCCTCCTTTTAATAGAGAACTGGAACAAAGCATTAGCACATAGTGAATACATGAACTCCTCAAACTATGGTCATCACTGAGAAGTATCCCGATTATTGTCACTTCGGGGTTGTCGGATCATAACACATAATAGGTGACTATAGACTTGCAAGATAGGATCAAGAACACACATATATTCGTGAAAACATAATAGGTTCAGATCTGAATTCATGGCACTCGGGCCCTAGTGACAAGCATTAAGCATAGCAAAGTCATAGCAACATCAATCTCAGAACATAGTGGATACTAGGGATCAAACCCTAACAAAGCTAACTCGATTACATGATAAATCTCATCCAACCCATCACCGTCCAGCAAGCCTACGATGGAAATACTCACGCATGGCGGTGAGCATCATGAAATTGGTGATGGAGGATGGTTGACGATGACGACGGCGACGAATCCCCCTCTCCGGAGCCTCGAACGGACTCCAGATCAGTCCTCCCGAGAGAGATTAGGGCTTGGCGGCGGCTCCGTATCATAAAACGTGATGATTCCTTCTCTCTAACTTTTTTCTCCCCGAAAGCCAATATATGGAGTTGGAGTTGGCGTGGAGGGTCTCCAGGGGGCCCATGAGGTAGGGGGGCGCGCCCAGGAGGGGGGGCGCCCCCCACCCTCATGGACAGGGTGTGGGCCCCCTGTCTTCATCTTTGGTGAGGATTTATTATTATTATTTATAAGACATCCCGTGGAGTTTCAGGTCATTCCGAGAACTTTTGTTTTCTGCACATAAAACAACACCATGGCAATTCTGCTGAATACAGCGTCAGTCCGGGTTAGTTCCATTCAAATCATAGAAGTTAGAGTCCAAAATAAGGGCAAAAGTGTTTGGAAAAGTAGATACGACGGAGACGTATCACTTACCTTTTCCATCAACTTCGTGCAACGCACGGGCATCTTGTTAGAAACACTAGAACATGTCGGACCGCATGTGACCAAACCGACGATGCGCCAACCTAGCTACTACGTACCCTGCTTATCTGGCAGAAATAGCCCCGGCCTAGCGTTTCCAATCGTTATTTCTATCTATCGATCGTGCCAAGGAGCAGAACCAAATGTTACAATTTATACATTTTTCTCTACTCCTACTCCTATAAAAGACTCAGTTGGTGATGGTGGTGTATGTAACACCCCGGATGTAACTTTCCATATTTGTAACTCCAACTCTTGCCATTTTCGGCATTGTGATATGATTTTCCCTCCGTGGTTGGGTTTTTCTTCATTTTTGCATTTTGTCCATGTCATGCATTTTATATCATGTCATCATGTGAATCTCATTTGCATACGTGTTCGTCTCATGCATCCGAGCATTTTCCCCGTTGTCCGTTTTGCAATCCGGCACTCCTATGTCCCCCGGCGTCCCCTTTTACATTTTTCCGTGAGCGGGTACTAAACTTTCTCGGAATGGACCGAGGTTTGTCAAGTGGCCTTGGTACACCATCGGTAGACCACCTATCAAGTTTCGTGCCATTTGGAGCTCGTTTGGTACTCCAACGGTTAACCGCACTCTCGCAAAGGCCTCTTTTAAGTTGCAGCCCAACACCCCTCCAAAACAGCCCAATAACCCATCTAAGTCACTTCCATGCTCTCCGTCGTCGGATCACGATCGTGTGGGCGAAAACTACACTCCATTTGGAGCCTCCTAGCTCCCTCTACCTATAAATATGTGCACTCCCCCGAATTTCCGGATCCCCAAACCCTAGCCCGCTCCTCCTCACTTGCCGGACACGTCCCGGCGAGCCGGTTCACGTCCGCCCGCTGCGCCGGCGAATCAAGCGCCGCCACGTGGCGGGTCGCGCGCCCATCGCGCCCGGCCGCGCCAGGCCCATGAGCCCGTCCCCAGCCCAGCGGCCAGCGCCGCCGCCGCGCCCGCCCCAAGCCCGCCCGCCGGCCGCCGCCGGCCGCCTCGGCCGCCGCTAAGCCTAGCGCCGCCTCAGCGCGTCGCCGGCCGTCCGCGCCGCGCCCGGCCCGCCTCCGGCCGCCCAGCCTCTCCTCCCTCCGCCCGAGCTCCCGCTCCGCGACGCCTCGATCGGATCGAGAAGGTTGACTTCTCCCCCCCCGTTTTTCGTCTAAGTCATATTCTCGCCATTATTTTGTTGCATCTTCATTGCATCACATCTTTGCACCCGTGGCTCCGTTTTGGACGTTTAGCATACCGAATTGTTCGTCTCGAAGAGTGCATAATTTCATCTTATTGCATCATTTTCATTTGAGCTCATCTTGATGCCCGAAATGCTGTTAGAAGAGGGCTATGTGATGTTAGTTTCAGATTCTTATCAGAACATGCACTTTTGTCATTTTTGCCATGATTGATGTGTGCACCCTATGATCTTTAGTCCTACATGTGTTTTGTAATATGCCATGCCATCTTTACAGGGGTGTATGCCATGTATTTTTGTGATCTCTGTGGTGACTAGCACAAGCATGCAAACTAGGCTTCATGATGTTGCTGATTTCAGCCCCTGTTCTGCTGATATTTTTTATGCCATGTAAACTTGATGCTACAGAGAGATCCATGCTTATTTTGAGATACTTCTATAAGGATGTTTTGAACATATGGTTTTGCTCTATCCATCCATGCCCTTGTTTGCAATTATGGAGTGCCATATCTTGAGTCAATCGAGCTCTACTTTTGCTATAAAATGTTTCCTGGCAGATTGTTTACATGTTATTCAATTTTGCCAAGGTTGTTGTAGTTGATCCGTGAATGCTATGATGTTGTTCTTGCCATGTATAGCTTCTACGCCATGTCTTCTTGATTGATGTATGCTTAGTTTATCATGAAATGCTCTGTAGTGAGTGCATTGAGCTCTTAAACATGCCTACTTGTTATATGTTTTTGTCATGCCCTGTTGCTGAATCTGTTAACGAAACTTGCTATATTGACATGGGTGCTATTACGTTTTCTGATCCCTTTTGGCTCTTGGTCAGTAAGGGACTTTTGTTCTATACTTTGAGTAGATTCATGCCATGCCTTGTTTTGCTATTATAAGTTCCTGTAGCATGCTGTTTGCTTGCTCTGAACATTGCTTCCTGATGCTGATTCTGCCATGTTCAGTATTTTCACTAAGTCTGTGAAGCTGATATATTTTGCACTTTTGCCATGCTTGTTTGGACCTGTTATGGTGTGATTTAGCCGTAGATCAATGTTCATCTTTTGTCAAGAATCTTGAGTAGATCACTGCCATATGCTTTTTTGGTACGTTTGGGTGCAGTAGCTTAATTTCTTGTTGCTTGCTATGTGGCATCATGCTGTTAATGGCAGATTTGTGTCATTCTTGTTTTGCTTGTCATTTGCAAACCGTGCATCCGATTCCGGTGATCTTTATATCGATTTCAACCGAAATCATCTCACCTTTCTAGCGGCATACTTGGTTTGCCAAGTTGATCCCTTGTTCATCAGTTTCCTTCCGGAGCACGCATATGCATTGCATCTCACATCTCGCATATCATGCCATGTTTTGCATCATGTTGCTTGTGCATTGCACCGTGATTTATTGTGGTTCCTTTGTTTGTGTTCTTGCTTTGGGTAGAGCTGGGAGACGAGTACGTGAACGAGGAACCTGTTGAGAACGCTTACGAGGATCAAGCTTTCGACAACTCTGAGAACCTTGCAGGCAAGATGACCATACCCTCGAAATCATTTCTATCTTTGCTTGCTAGATGCTCGCTCTTTTGCTATGCCTATGCTACGATGCCTATCACTTGCTATATCATGCCACCCATATTGCCATGTCAAACCTCTAACCATCCTTTCCTAGCAAACCGTTGATTGGCTATGTTGCCGCTTTGCTCAGCCCCTCTTATAGCGTTGCTAGTTGCAGGTGAAGATGAAGTTTGTTCCTTGTTGGAACATGGAGATGTTGTTCCGTGCTGGAACATAATTACTTGTTGGGATATCACAATATCTATTGTTTAATTAATGCATCTATATACTTGGTAAAGGGTGGAAGACTCGGCCTTATGCCTGGTGTTTTGTTCCACTCTTGCCACCCTAGTTTCCGTCATACCGGTGTTATGTTCCTTGATTTCGCGTTCCTTACACGGTTGGGTGATTTATGGGACCCCCTTGACAGTTTGCTTTGAATAAGACTCCTCCAGCAAGGCCCAACCTTGGTTTTACCATTTGCCTACCACCTACACCTTTTCCCTTGGGTTTTCGCGAGCCCAAGGGTCATCTTTATTTTAGCCCCCCCCCCCGGGCCAGTGCTCCTCTGGGTGCTGGTCCGAAACGAGCAGACTGCGGGGCCACCTTGGGGAGACTTGAGGCTTGGTTTTACTCGTAGGATGTCTCATCCGGATGTGCCCTGAGAACGAGATATGTGCAGCTCCTATCGGGATTTGTCGGCACAATCGGGCGGCTTTGCTGGTCTTGTTTTATTGCTGTCAAAATGTCTTGTAGTCCGGGATTCCGAGACTGATCGGGTCTTCCCGGTAGAAGGAATATCCTTCGTTGACCGTGAGAGCTTATAATGGGCTAAGTTGGGACACCCCTGCAGGGTATTATCTTTCGAAAGCCGTGCCCGCGGTTATGAGGCAGATGGGAATTTGTTAATGTCCGGTTGTAGAAAACCCGAAGTTGACCTTGATTAAAACACATCAACCGCGTGTGTAACCGTGATGGTCTCTTCTCGTGAGTCCGGAAGTGAACAGTGTTGGAGTTATGTTTGGCGTAAGTAGTTTCAGGATCACTTCTTGATCGCTACTAGCTTCACGACCGTGCCTTCCTTCTCTTCTCGCTCTCTTTTGCGAATGTAGCCATCATATATGCTAGTCGCTTGCTGCAGCTCCATCCCACAACTCTGTCCTTCCTATAAGCTTAAATAGTCTTGATCTCGCGGGTGTGAGATTGCTGAGTCCCGTGACTCACAGATTCTACCAAAACAGTTGCAGTGCCGGCGATGCGGTGCAGATGGCGAACCGAGCTCAAGTGGGAGTTCGACGAGGAACGTGGTCGTTATTATGTGTCTTTTCCCGATGATCAGTAGTGGAGCCCAGTTGGGACGATCGGGGATCTGTGTAGCATTTGGGGTAGTCTTCTTTCATTTTGGTTCCGTAGTCGGACCTTGAGTGTAATCTGCATGATGGATGTTTATTTATGTATTGTGTGAAGTGGCGACTGTAAGCCAACTACGTATCTCTTTACCTTATGTATTACATGGGTTGTGTGAAGATTACCTCACTTGCGACATTTCTTTCAATGCGGTTATGCCTCTAAGTCGTGCTTCGACACGTGGGAGATATAGCCGCATCGAGGGCGTTACAGTGTATCTGCCATCCGTCGTTTCTGACCATTAGATCTGCATCTAACGGCTGTGAGGTAAGTTGTGGCATTTTTGCAACAATAGCCCACTTCTCTGCTCCAATTTGCAGAAAACCCCTTATTATCTTGAAAGCAACCACATCCCTCCCTCACCTCATCAAAACTGCATGAGAAATATATTTTTAGTAAAAAGTAATATATTAGGAGTATATCAAAACAAGAGTGATTTCTTCCAAGTTTGTGAAGAAGTACTACTATTCTACTACTTTGGATACGTCGCAACGCACGGGCACGTTGCTAGTAAAAGGAAAAGGCCTGCCACGTTCGCGTCGCACCCCCACAAGCCTGGTAATTGGGAGTACTCCACGGCCCGTCCGGCACGCCACATAGCTAGGGAAGGCGTGTTGCCTAGAATTTTCACTTTCATGTGGGACCGCCGTTGAGAAAACCGATCTTTGGCAAACCGCACCCCGCCTGCCGCCGGGTTGGAAAACAGAAACGAGGGGAAGATCTAGCTGTAGCACGGAAGCCAAGAAATTTGGTGTCTGATGGGGCTCGTTGATAGAGTGTTATTTATTCATAACTAGCAAGATGCCCATGCATTGCATGGAAAATCAAGATGCATTTGTATGAGTAGTTTATGTTGTGGGAGAAAAGGATGAACAAGAGAAGGCCTTATTTGCAAATTTGGAGAGGGGTGTGGGCATCTTTTTGCAAAATTGCCATAGTTTCCTTCCTATCCGTCAGATATAAATCGGACAGCCTATATTGCAGGATGGCAGGCACACCATCATCACCAACTCTGTTTTTTTATAAGAGTATAGATATAGATATAGATATAGATATAGATATAGATATAGAGAGTAGAGATTTGGTTACCAAATCTCATGCGTGAAATGCACGTGTAGCTTACTAGTTGGTTACCATATCTCATCCGGGTTTGGCATGAGCTCGTACTGCGGGAGCACCACAAGGCCTTCCTATCCGTCGCAACGCACGGGCACATTTCCCTCTCGGGGCCCACGAGACCGAGCTTTAGTGGCTTAGTTCACCGGCCTATGAGTCAACGACATGTGGACCTTAAATGCGGCTGGCCCACATGTCATTCTCATGGTGGTGGCATGGTTCGCGACTCACTCGTTCGAGATGAACCGGCCAGTGGTGGTGTGGCCGTGGCGAGGGTGCCACAGCTAGGCGTCGAGGCGTTACGAGGCGTAGATGGTGTCGGTGGGAAACGACACCTATGGGATCACAAGAATCCCTACTACGGTTGTCGGGGCGCGGGCTTGTGAGAAGAGCAGGATTAGCAGTCAACACAAGGATTGTTTACCCAGGTTCGGGCGCGAGGATGCGTAATACCCTAGTCCTGCTTTGGTGGATGTATTTCAGAGAGTTCTTGAGCTCTTGAACTAGCTATGGTGGTTGCGTAGTTCAAAAGAGCCGAATCCCTCTCCAGTATGCCAAGGGCCTCCTTTTATAGTCGAAAGGGGCTACCACAGTGGCACACAGGAGGTGGAAAGGCCTACAGTGTTGCAAGCTTATCGCTCGTGTTACAGGACAAGACGCATTTAACGCGTAGCTTAGGTGTCCCTTAGCTTTATTGGGGACGGGAATGAGGCTCGTCCCGTCCGTCGCCGCCTCGCCTTGCTTTGACACGCGCCCAGGCCAGCGGTGCATGCGGCGCCATGTAGGCAGGCAGGCAGCTGAGGTGGCGCGGTGGTAGGGTCTTCACGAAGATCTGCATGCCACCACGCAGGTGCTTGCTGGGTTGGCATAGAGGCCGCCCGTCACCACGCAGGTGCCTGCCCAGCTGGTTGAGCTAGCAGCTGCTTGGGGACGGCGGTGGAGTCTTGGTCGATGCAGGCCTGGCTGTGGCCCCACTGACGCCCTCGGCAAGGGCCTTGCCGGGGGCCCGCCGGCCTGGAAAGGGTCTTGCCGGGGGCCCGGCAAGGGTCTTGCTGTGGCGTTGCAGTCATCCCCGGCAAGGCGCTTGCCGGGGGTCTTGTGGATCCCCTCGGCAAGGATCCCGCCGAGGGTCGCCGTCTTCTGGTTCTCATCTGATCTCATATATCTGTGGTCTTGACAAAGATTTGCATGCTACCACGGAGGTGCCTCCCGAGCCCTAGTTCCAATGTGGTTGGTTGAGTTGGAACCCGTGGGCGCAAGGGTGGCTCGCTCTGTTAGCATCGGGCAAGTTGCCCTGCAAGGCTCTTCTTAGGGGCATGAGCTGCCACACAGCAAGGGCCTTGCCGGGGGAGTCCACCTCGCCCTCTCGCTCTTTGGTATCTTTGGTCTTGGTGTTGCCTTGGACATCTTGTGCTTTGGCTCCTCTCCGGCTTCCCTCCTTTGCTCTGCTATGTGCGGCTGTGGCGCGCGGCTCCGACTGCCCGTGCACAAGTAAAGGGGTCAAAAGGACAGCCCCTTCTTTTGTACACCGATAGGAGCCCCCGGGCCTGGGCCACACATAAGCACGACACATTGTTGGGCCAGGCCCAAAACGGTGCGCGGGCAGGCCGGGCGTATTTTTACCGCGGTAACTCTTCGTCCGCTGCGCTTCCCCATGACCCGTGTTGAACGCGCGACGTGGGGGGTCATGTGTGACGTAGGCGGCATGCGTGGGGCGGTTTTTCGCATGCATGCGTCACATCGTGGTAAAGAGGCGGCTCGCGCCTTCCCCGTAAAAAGAGGGAGGTGTGGAGGCGCGGCTCATTTACTGGGTGGACTCGGGTCACAGTTTTCAAGGCGCCCACGCCCCATGGTCACGGGGCGGGGAACGGTCGCCTCACCTGTCCCTTCGATCCTGCTCGCTCGCCACGCGTCCTCCATGCGAGTGACAGGTGATGGAGGCGGGAAACCGGGCCGTCGCTGATTGGGGTAGCGGAT
This sequence comes from Aegilops longissima, assembly GCA_021605205.1. Classification (NCBI taxonomy): domain Eukaryota; kingdom Viridiplantae; phylum Streptophyta; class Magnoliopsida; order Poales; family Poaceae; genus Aegilops; species Aegilops longissima. The sequence goes on along the minus strand of CM038676.1, from coordinate 142,035,912 downwards.
CGGTCCTGACTCCCTGCGCCTCCGATGGGTGGATTGGCTGAGTGGGGCGACGGAGTCTCGACCCCGCCCCTTTATAAGGAGGGCGAGGGAGGGCGTCATCCCACATTCCTTCAGTATCCATCCTCCTTCACCTTTGCTTCTTTCTTCCACCTGCCATGGCCAGAGGAGGCGCTGGGCCTTCGACGGTGGCGGCGAGGGTCGCTGCTCGTTAGCATGTCCCTCCTTCCCATGAGCCCGCGGCGGCGGAGCCAGCCTCGAGAGGAAGGGGGAGGGGGCATGGCCGAGGTCGTTGCGGCGGTCGGGGGAGAGGGGGACGAGGTGGCGCAGTGACCGCGCCTCCCCCAGCGGTGCCTCATGCGATGGAGGGTCGCGTCGGGGACCAGCCCCGCGAGTTCTTCATCAGGCTGCACCGGCCACCGCGTCGTCGTCTCCGTCTCCCCAACCCCTTTGCTCAGGAGATGGAGCTCGATCCACCCCAGACCCTCAGATTGCACATGAGGGGCTGCGGGACCGGCGGCACGCGGGTCAACATCGACTTCCCCGCTCCGCATGTTATGTATCTCCGTCGTGGATGGAAGACGTTTGCCTGCATCCATAGCCTGACGGTGGGGCTCGTCCTCTACTTCAAGTTAATGGAGGGCGGCCTGCTCTCCGTCAAGGTCTTGGGAGATCACGGAACTCGCCTGAAGTGTTGCGTGGAGAGCTCCTCCGACGATGAAGATTCCTCCTTGAGCGGGAGTGACGAGGAGGACATCGATAGAGACAACGAGGGAGTCGAGCGGCAGGATGCCGACTCCAACTTCGACTGATCACGTCGCCCCTCCCTCGGCCTCGCGCCCTGCCAAGGGCCTTCCTCGTCAAGCTCTCCATTGGCGCATTCCCCATCGCCTCCTTGGGCGGCTGGCGTAGGAGGGCCGGAGAAGGCGAAGAAGGCGGGGGGCGGTCGTCAACAGTGAGTACGCAAGCACCAACGCCTCATCTTCCAGCCCCTACGCCGGCACCGTGATGCTCTCTTGGTGCCTTCTGCTTCTCGCACCTCGCCTAGACGCTCCTTTCGCCCTCCCGCTGTCCTGTTTCACCTTCTGAGGAGAGGGACAAGAAAGGGATTACGGGCGCCTTATCTCTTTTTAGTTTGTAAGCCTGCGGGCACTTGTTAGATTTGAAACTTATAATCCCCTTGCTCATGTTTTTATTCCGTACGAACTGTACCTGTATGGGACGTTTTAAATGAAAAAGGGTGTTTTCCGGGTTCTTTGTGCGTGAGCAAGGCCCATGCCAAGGACGAATCCTTGTTATTTTTAAGATAAACATTGTCACCTGGCAACAGGCCTTGCCGCTCCCCCACTTCAGCAAACCATTCTCACTCTATCGGCGGAGGCAGGGCGATGTAGAGTTAGGCCCCTCGTCCGTTTCTCTTGCCACCGCGACTACGACCAAGTTCTGACCCAGGGGATAGCTCCTGGGTACGGGAAAAGGGGAGCACGGTGGTTTTAAGAATATAAACGAGGTTTCACATGTCCCAGTTCCATACGGAAATGCATAACAGGGGAATGAAATACTTATCTGAATCCACAACCCCCGACAACCTTGGCTTGCCGTGGTTGGATCCTTGGGTCTTCAGCCCCCGGCAATCCTGGCTTGCCGGGGCCGGAACACCGATCTGCCCTCTTTCTCCCAAGCGGCTCAGGAGAAGTGTCCACGTACCCTGCGAACCAAAGAGGACAGAGAGACGCACACTCGAACTCTAGGCTAGGGGTTAGTCGCCGCTAAGTACTATCAACCCTAACCGAGGGAGAGACTCAACCTAGCATGCATGCCATAACTGAGGGCGCCAGTGCTTCGTTTATTTATGCTCAGGGTCTGCGCCTGGCTTTGTACAGAGGGTTACATGCCTTGCCGGCAAAGCTTGTACAAAAGGTGGCTTGCCAGGAGTCCCGACAGGCCGCGCCTTATGGGTAAAACTTGTGAAGATGATCGATGTTCCAGGAATTGCTCACTGGGACAACATCTTCGGTCTCCAGGCGGACTGCGCCGGGCCTGGTGACTCGTATTACCCAATAAGGGCCTTCCCACTTTGGCGTCAACTTGTTGGAATTCTTGGCCGACTGAATGCGGCGAAGAACAAGGTCGCCTTCCTCAAAGCTTCGAGCATGAACCTTGCGGCTATGGTAGCGGCGCAAGGCTTGCTGGTAGCATGCTGCTGTCACAGCCGCCCGAAGACAATCTTCCTCAAGGAGCGTTGCGTCATCTTGCCGCAACTGCTCTTGCTCAAACTTGTCATAAGCGAGCACTCGAGTTGACCTGTATATGAGTTCCATGGGGAGAACTGCTTCAGCCCCATACACTAGGGCAAAGGGTGTCTGGCCGGTGGCTCGATTTGGCTTCGTCCTGATCGACCAAAGAACCGCCGACAACTCATCAATCCAGCGCCTTCCACACTTGTGTAGCCTGTCAAAAGTATTCGTTCTCAGGCCCCGCAACACTTCAGCATTTGCCCTCCCCGCTTGGCCGTTGCTCCACGGGTGTGCCACGGAAGCAAAACAGACCTTGCTGCCGAGGTCTTGGATGTACTGCATGAAGGTGTGGCTTGTGAACTGCGTGCCGTTGTCGGTGATGACCCTGTTTGGTACACCAAAACCGTTAGACTAGTCCTTTGAAGAACTTGACGGCTGACTGTGTTGTCACCATCCTCACTGCTTCCACCTCCAGCCACTTTGTGAACTTGTCGATTGCAACGTGCAAGTACTCAAAGCCCCTGACACCACGGGGGAAGGGGCCAAGTATGTCGAGCCCACAAACCGAAAATGGCCAGGAGAGAGGGATTGTTTGAAGGGCTTGAGATGGTTGATGAAGCTTCTTTGAATGGAACTGACACGCTTCACACTTGGTTACTTGTGTCGTTGCATCCTGGAGGGCAGTGGGCCAGAAGAAACCCTGCTGGAATGCCTTGCCGGCAAGGGCCCTCGACCCTATGTGGGATCCACATATGCCTTTGTGTATCTCCGCCAACAGCTCCAGTCCTTCCTCCCGGGGGATGCACTTCAATTTCACACCATTCGATCTCTTCCTGTACAGGACGTCATCGACAAACTGATACATAGCAGACCGACGGGCTACTTTCTCCGCTTCTTCCTGCTCCTCAGGAAGCTCCCATGTTTGGAGGAGTCGGACAGTATGTTGTGCCCATGCCGGAGCCTGGGGCTCGACGGCAAGGATAAAAGGCATCTCTTCTGCCATGGGAGCGGCCGTCTCTACGGCCAGGGCTTGACGGCCTGCTGGAGTCGGTCGCTCCTCGGCAGGCTCAGGGTCCTGCTACGTCTTGAGCTTGCGTTGGTTTTCCCCGAAGAGGAGAGGATGATGCAGCACAGTAGCGTAAGTATTTCCCTCAGTTTTTGAGAACCAAGGTATCAATCCAGTAGGAGGCCACGCGCAAGTCACTCGTACCTGCACAAAACAATAGCTACTCGCAACCAACGCGATTAAGGGTTGTCAATCCCTTCACGGTCACTTACAAGAGTAAGATCTGATAGAGATAATATTTTTGGTATTTTTGGTATAAAGATGCAAAGTAAAAAAGTAAAAGCAAAGCAAGTAAATAAAGTGATGGAGATTGATATGATGAGAATAGACCCGGGGGCCATAGGTTTCACTAGTGGCTTCTCTCAAGAGCATAGATATTCTATGGTGGGTGAACAAATTACTGTTGAGCAATTGACATAATTGAGCATAGTTATGAGGTTATGTAGGTATGATCATGTATATAGGCATCACGTCCGTGACAAGTAGATCGAAATGATTCTGCATCTACTACTATTACTCCACTCATCGACCACTATCCAGCTTGCATCTAGAGTATTAAGTTAAAAACAGAGTAACACCTTAAGCAAGATGACATGATGTAGAGGAATAAATTCATGCGATATGATAAATACCCCATCTTGTTATCCTCGATGGCAACAATACAATACGTGCCTTGCAACCCTTTCTGTCACTAGGTAAGGACACCGCAAGATTGAACCCAAAGCTAAGCACTTCTCCCATTGCAGGAACTACCAATCTAGTTGGCCAAACCAAACGGATAATTCAAAGAGACTTGCAAAGATAACTTAATCATACATAAAATAATTCAGAGAAGATTCAAATATTATCCATAGATAATATGGATCGTAAACCCACAATTCATCGGTCTCAACAAACACGCCGCAAAAATAAGATTACATCGAATAGATCTCCACAAGAGAGGGGGAGAACATTGTATTGAGATCCAAAAAGAGAGAAGAAGCCATCTAGCTACTAGCTATGGACCCGAAGGTCTGAAGTAAACTACTCACACTTCATCGGAGGGGCTATGGTGTTGATGTAAAAGCCCTCCGTGGTGGATGCCCCCTCCGGCAGAGCTCCAGAACAGGCCCCAAGATGGGATCTCGTGGATACAGGAAGGTACGACGGTGGAATTAGGTTTTTGGCTCCATCCCTGATTTGTTGGGGGGTACGTAGGCATATATAGGAGGAAGGACTACGTCGGTGGAGCGTCAGGGGTCCCACGAGGTAGGGGGCGCGCCCAGGGGGGCGCCCTCCACCCTCGTGACCGCCTCTGGCACTTCTTGGAGTAGGGTCCAAGTCTCCTGGATCACGTTAGGTGAGAAGATCACGTTCCCGGAGGTTTCATTCCGTTTGGACTCCGTTTGATATTCCGTTTCTTCGAAACACTGAAATAGGCAAAAACGCAATGCAGGCTGGGCCTCCGGTTAATAGGTTAGTCCCAAAAGTAATACAAAAGTGGAAAATAAAGCCCAATATAGTCCAAAACAGTAGATAAAGTAGCATGGAGCAATCAAAAATTATAGATACGTTGGAGACGTATCAGGCATCCCCAAGCTTAATTCCTGCTCGTCCTCGAGTAGGTAAATGATAAAAAGAGAATTTTTGATGCGGAGTGATACTTTGGAATAATTTCAATATAAATCTTCTTACTTGTGATATGAATATTCAGATCCGAAAGATTTAAGACAAAAGTTCATATTGACATAAAAATAATAATACTTCAAGCATACTAACTAAGCAATTATGTCATCTCAAAATAACATGGCCAAAGAAAGTTCATCCCTACAAAATCTTATGGTTAGGCTATGCTTCATTTTCATCACACAACGATGTTCCCAACTTCTATACCCCCGATGACAAGCCAAGCAATTATTTCGTACTCAAATAATCTCAAACTCTTTCAACCTTTACGCAATACATCAGCGCGAGCCATGGGTATAGCACTATGGGTGGAATAGAAATATGATGATGGGATTGTGTGGAGAAGACAAAAAAAGGAAAGTCTCATATCGACGAGGATAATCAACGGGCTATGGAGATGCCCATCAATTGATGTCAACATGAGGAGTAGGGATTGTCATGCAACGGATGCACTAGAGCTATAAGTATATGAAAGCTCTACAAAAGAAACTAAGTGGGTGTGCATCCAACTTGCTTGCTCACGAAGACCTAGGGCACTTTGAGGAAGCCCATCATTGGAATATACAAGCCAAGTTCTATAATGAAAATTCCCACTAGTATATGAAAGTGAAAAAATGAGAGACTCTCTATTATGAAGATCTTAGTGCTACTTTGAAGCACAATATATGAGACTCACTACATGAAGAATAAGGTGCTACTTTGAAGCACAAAATATGAGACTCACTACATGAAGAACAAGGTGCTACTTTGAAGCACAAGTGTGGTAAAAGGATAGTAGCATTGTCCCTTCTTTCTTTTTCTCTCATTTTTTTTATTTTTTTTATTATATTTTTTTATTTGGGCCTTTTCTCTCTTTTTTTATGGCCTCTTTTTTTTCGTCCGGAGTCTCATCCCGACTTATGGGGGAATCATAGTCTCCATCATCCTTTCCTCACTTGGGACAATGCTCTAATAATGATGATCATCACACTTTTATTTCTATTACAACTCAACAATTACAACTCGAAACTTAGAACAAAATATGACTCTATATGAATGCCTCCGTGATGTGCGGGATGGTGCAATGAATCAAGAGCGACATGTATGGAAAATAATGCATGGTGGCTTTGCCACAAATACGATGTCAACTACATGATCATGCAATGGCAATATGACAAAAGTAATGTATGTCATAATAATTATTATGGAAGTTGCATGGCAATATATCTCGGAATGGCTATGGAAATGCCATGATAGGTAGGTATGGTGGCTGTTTTGAGGAAGATATAAGGAGGTTTATGTGAAAGAGCGTATCATATCACGGGGTTTGGATGCACCGTGAAGTTTGCACCAACTCTCAAGGTGAGAAAGGGCAATGCACGGCATCAAGAGGCTAGCAAGTGCGGAAAGATAAAAGTGTGTATAATCCATGGGCTCAACATTAGTCAAAAGAACTCATATCGTATTGCAAAAATTTAGAAGCCATCAAAATCAAGTACTACGCACAATGCTCCTAGGGGATAGATTGGTAGGAAAAGACCATCGCTCGTCCCCGACCGCCACTCATAAGGATGCACAAGCCGGTACACTTCATGTTTCAAATTTGTTACACAACTTTACCCATACGTGCATGCTACGGGACTTGCAAACTTCAACACAAGTATTTCTCAAATTCACAATTATCAACTAGCACGACTTTGATATTATTACCTCCATATCTCAAAACAATTATTAAGCATTAAATTTATCTTAGTATTCAATTCACTCAAAAGAAAGTTTCACACATCTCGAACACCAAGTATATTAACATTAAGCAAATTACCATGCTATTAACGACTCTCAAAATGATCTAAATGAAGCATGAGAGATCAAGTTTCTTTAAAAGAAATCCACCACCATGCTCTAAAAGATCTTAGTGAAGCACTAGAGCAAAAATTATCACGCTCAAAAGATATAAGTGACGCACTATGAGCAAAGCTATCAAGCTCAAAAGATATAAGTGAAGCACTACGAGCAAAACTATCAAGCTCAAAAGATATAAGTGAAGCACATAGAGTATTCTAACAAATTCCAAATCATGTATGGCTCTCTCAAAAGGTGTGTGTCGGTGTCAAAACCGGCGGATCTTGGGTAGGGGGTCCCGAGCTGTGCGTCTAGGCGGATGGTAACAGGAGACAAGGGACATGATGTTTTTACCCAGGTTCGGGCCCTCTCGATGGAGGTAAAACCCTACTCCTGCTTGATTAATATTGATGATATGGGTAGTACAAGAGTAGATCTACCACGAGATCAGAGAGGCTAAACCCTAGAAGCTAGCCTATGGTATGATTGTTGTTCGTCCTACGGACTAAAACCCTGTTTATATAGACACCGAATAGGGTTAGGGTTACACAGAGTCGGTTACAATGGTAGGAGATCTACATATCCATATCGCCAAGCTTGCCTTCCACACCAAGGAAAGTTCCATCCGGACACGGGACGAAGTCTTCAATCTTGTATCTTCAAAGTCCAGGAGTCCGGCCAAAGGCTATAGTCCGCTATCCGGACACCCCTAATCCAGACTCCTCAAGAGCCCCTGAACCAGGCTTCAATGACGACTAGTCCGGCGCGCATATTGTCTTCGGCATTGCTAGGCGGGTTCCTCCTCCGAATACTTCATAGAAGATTTTGAACACAAGGATAGTGTCCGGCTCTGCAAAATAAGTTCCATATACCACCGTAGAGAGAATAATATTCACACAAGTTCAATCTGCTGACGTATTCCGCAGCGTGACATCACACCACGGCCAAGCCTTTATTCGAATCGTTTTTACTGTCCCACCTCAGCGCGTTTAGCGAGGCGGTTTCCTTGGCACGTCTTGTCAAAGCAGAGATCGTGTCCCCTTATTCCGGGATTCTCATTAATACGGGCGTGGGTAACCCAGTCATGCCCGTTGGCACGCCTCCTCTATCGAATGCGAGTCCCGAACGGTCACGGGGAGGGCTCCTGGTATTCAACCTCTTTATAAAGAGACCAAGGCCCCGCTCCTTTTTCTCAATCTCCATCGAATCCGCCCCTCGCTTCGAGTTCCAACACCCAAAGCTCCAGATTCAGGCGCTTCCGACCTTCGATGATGTCCGACTTCGACCTCCAAGGCCGGTGGATGCCTTCCTCCGTCACGGAAGAAGACGTCCTAAAGCTAAGAGATGCCAGGTATCTAACCGGCGAAATCTCGCATAGGCTGCCTGCTCAAGGGCAGGTTATTCTGTCGGTATTCTGGGAATGGGGGTGACGGTGTCCTGGACTAGGGGGTACTCACCACGTCGTCTCCCGATCAGTTGGATTGGGCCGAGGATCCCCATGCGCGTATACTCATGGGCCAGTCCGGACAGTTGCCGCATACAAGGAAGATTCCACAAGACTTGGCGATTATGACAAGGACTCCTCCCCCACCGGCGTATTCGGCTAGGACTCTTGTTATCCTAGGCCTCTGGTGCATTATATAAACCGAGGCCAGGCTAGTCGATAGACATATACAATATAAAACAATCATACCATAGGCTAGCTTCTAGGGTTTAGCCTCTTTGATCTCGTGGTAGATCCACTCTTGTAACACACATCATCAATATTAATCAAGCAGGACGTAGGGTTTTACCTCCATCAAGAGGGCCCGAACCTGGGTAAAACATCGTATCCCTTGTCTCCTGTTACCATTGATCCTAAGACGTACTGCTTGGGACCCCCTAACCGAGATCCGCCGGTTTTGACACCGACACTGGTGCTTTCATTGAGAGTTCCGCTGTGTGATCGGCGAAAGGATCAATGGCTCGCCTGTAGATCAACTGCAACTTCGGCATCTTCGTCACCAGCTCGATAGGTCACCTTGGTTCGACCAAGGACTGTGCCCTACCTCTGATCGTCATGTTCGGATGAGGGCCTTCATCAACAACAACTCCGATCTCTATCAAGATCATGGAGGAATCATCCAGGGAGCCCGGGGGCTCAACGTCAACATTGCCCTCGGGCGACCGTACTATTTTTCTGGACAGCGGAATTGTGTCCGCCGCCACCGCCTCCTCAAGCGTTGTTTTAACGGTTGCTTCGGTGGAATTATGCTGAATTGGGTCTACAACAACCCTGGAAAATTTCGTCGAGTTCCGATGGAGGAATCTCTGGCAATCTCCGATATACTGGAGCCGCATTGAATCTGGACGAGAATCCGGACGAGTTTAGGGCGTGGTGTCCAGCTTCTAGCTTGGACTTTCTTTGAAAGATCCAACCGTTGATCGGCTGCGGAATTCCTATATCTACCACCCCTCAAAATTTCAGCTCGATCCGACCGTCCAAACTCCGGGAACCTTCCGATTAGTGCATCACTTTTCGGATTTGTTTCCTGCGCGAAAACGAATCCGACCCGAGTTCGTCTTTTTTATGAACGGGATTTTGGACATCCTTTTTGAAGGAAGTTTTGTATGGGGTATCGTGTTTTGTTTACGAACACATCCCACTAACTTTGAGATCTTTTGAACATGATCTTCAACATCATGCTGGTGTCAAACTAGTCCGGCAATATTGCTCCACGGCTGCCGACCTGCGCTAGACGCGTCGTCACTTTGTTGAGCCGAGCTCAACTTTTTCGGATCATCATCTCGGCAAGTCGAACAAGAGTCCGGCACCGCGAAGGATAAATTATCACCAACATCGCCGCCCCACGAATTACACGGAGCGGGCATACCGGCATCGCCGCACGGTCGCTTCATCAAGCCGGCATCGACCACGTCACGACCTCCATCGGCAGGGCCGCACTATTGCTTCTTCAAGCTGGTGTCCATCATGCTGACCTACTTCGACATCTCGGCGGGACCGGGGGCTTCGGCATCTCTTCATCAACCTACTCCGGACACTTCGGCGTCACTAGCCGACCAGGCAATGGGTGCGCGGATCGAGTCCCATTTTTGGGAATCACCTTCCTTCGGTTTGCTACAACAAACAAACCAGGTGCTATTAATCCTAGTATTTCTTTTTGCTTGTTTGGGTTAATTTTTCCCAAGGAAATATTACTCTGGTTTGTCCATCATATGTACGCAGGTCGATCAAACGGTGGCCGCATTAACGACGGTCGCATGATGGTTCGGTCAGTTTCCGTACATAGTCCGGCGAATGCCGCATCCGGAACTCGGACCGACCTGTGAATCCAGGCTTTGCCACGCCTTTATTGCATTACGCTGACGACCTGCATTGACATCGACTTCGGCGCCAGGCCATATTTCTTTTATTACTCACTTTGCATAAATTATTTATTATGCAACGCTTTTTTTTTTACTATCATCTCTGGTTTGCACTATATTTCGTGCACAGGAAAATGATACAGCCGGACTATATCCTTTGACGTCACCTCGGCTGGACGGGGGGCTTCGTCAACACTTCATTACCCCATGCTAGCGACCTTGGCATCACTCTGCCGTCCTGCATTGCTATGTCACCACTTCGGAGTGCCGAGCTCTTTGCTCCGCCACCTCGGGACCGGCTTGGGGGATGGAACCTTGTCCCGCATCAAGCTCGGACCGCGTCGTCAAAACCGAACACATTAACCAGCTAAGTTGCCTTCATGCTCAAAGTTTTAAATTTCTAACTTGTGTTCGGTTCGACTAAGCATTATACTTTGTTGGAAAAAAAGTTGCTTGTAAAAATTTTCCTTGTCCAAACTTTGTTTGCACATACTTGACGCGCTACCCGCGCTCATTATACCTGGGGGCTTCTTTAACAGAAGCTTATTAATATGGGCTTTATGCCCAACACATGTGTCACACTTCCGCATGTACCTTTTATTCACCATTATATGCATCGATATGACTTAAGTTTTGGCCAAGCTGGGTTGCTGGCTCTGTGCTTACCCCTCACGCTCCCGATTGTTCGCTAGGTGGTAAAGGAGCATCTCTGCGATTGTTACTGCCGGGTCAGCCGGATGTGTACCTCAGACTGGGTGAAGCCGAAAGCTAGCGTTCTTAAGGGAATATTCGGTCGGTGAACTAAAAGATGGTTTTTAATTATTTACCCATCTGCCCCCAGATGATTTTCTGCTTTCATAGCATCTTTGACATGCACTTTAGGGCATGCATCCCAGCGAAAGGAACCCTTAGCGGGACTATTCTCCGTGGAAGATGTTTCTTACTACCCATGTAATATAACATAACTAGTTGGGCACTTGTCTGATACAGCACTAATGACCCCTACGCCTTGTCTCCATGCATACCACGGTTCTTATATAACCACGAGGGTATTCGGACACACTCCGGACTATTGGGTCCAGAGGTTGAAGCGAAAAGGTCCGCTACGACAAACGATCTACAATCCGGCTAGAAGGCATTTTACATGTCACCTTACATTATATAGTTAACTTTTACCCAAGTCACTTGGGGGCTCTTATGTTTATTTGAGCCGTTTTATAACAAGTGTTTTTCTTCTTAGTCGTTGCAGAGTTTTTTTATTTATCACTCCTTTTCTCGACACGAGTGTGCGGTCATTAGCCGGGGAGCCTAATTTCTCTCTCAAAACCGCTAGAGTTTAGTTTCCTAAACTAGCATAATGAGAAGTACTCCGCCTTCGGGATGGGAGACTGAAGCCGTAGGCTGACCCGCTTGAAGTCTTGAGATAGGATGTGTCATGTTAAAGCACGGCGAAGCATTTTTTTTCTAAAGTCCAATTTTTGGATTGGCACCAACACTTGATCTTGTTGGACGTCATGTTTTTACCGACGTTTTTGGTTTTCCAAGCTTTTGGCACTTTTAAACTATTTGTGTGTTTTCAGCACAAGTCTCGCATGCAACGCGGACACCTTTAGAGATTCGCAAAACATTCTCGGATATTGCTATATATGCATCGGCCAATTGTGTCTTGGTCAATAGTTGGGTTGCCCGGCTCGCGCTTGCCTCCTACGCCCGCTTATTCGCTAGGTGTGCAAAGGAGAACCATGCGATTGTACTTCCAGCTCGCATGTTCAAGCACCTCGTGGAGAAAGCCAAACCGATCGTCACAATAGGTGTAAACTGGTCAGCGATCCGATGACTATATTAAATGACGGGCCATTCATAAACTGGTCAAGTGTTTCCGCTTGACCTCGATCGTCGCCGAACACTACCGGGGCTAGTAATCGGCCTCCCAAACTAAATCCTCCATATTTTGCTCTTACATTGGAGCTGAGGTTTCATGATCATGCTTAGCATGACAACCCAAAGAAAGGAACCGATAGCGGGACTATTTTCTTTGGAAGACATTTCTTTTGTTAAGCAGTAATATAACATATCTCTCTGCGTACCTTTGTTTATAAAACCGTATGGCCAGATTGCCTTGTTTGTCGTAAATCTTTGCCCTCATAAAGGCTTTATAAAGTAGGACAAACACTCCTCGGCTACTGGCCGAGGAGGTTGAAGCCGATGGTCGGTCAACAAAGTTTTGTACAATGTGGATCCGAGCATTAATGACATAAAGTACTTGGATACATTGAGTCATTACACATAATTTGTGATTTTACTATGGATATCGATCCTTAATTCGGCCACCCGTGCCCGCATTAAGGCTCGGGGCTCTTGGGCTTCGGGCTTATTATTTACAAATATTAAAGGGCACATCAATCCTCGATCCGGTGTTGCCACCGACCCGGTGTCTCGGGGCTCTTGCATTACTGTTCTATGCGAAAATTTGAAGTGCAATACAGTTTCGAGGAGATTTTGATCCTCGATTGGTCGGCCGCACCCAACCCGAGTCTCGAGGACTGAGCACGCCGCTTTTTGTGTCCCGAAGTATTCTGCCGAGCTAGGACTTGATCCTCGACTGATTTTGCAAATCAACCCGAGTCTCGTGACGCCACGGGATCAACGGTCTTATGTCATCCTTCACATGAATCTCGGGTTTTAGACCGATACCCACCTTGAGGGCTACTGGCTATGTATCTCGGCAGAGAGTAAATTGCACCAATAAGAAATATTGACAAAAGTCGGCCCACGTTCGGGGTGGTGCACCACCTCGGAAGCAGTCCGGCATAAAGCTCGGACGATAGTGGCTGGCTCCATAGAGGGCATTTCCGGCATTAAGCTCGGCTAAACTCCTTCAAACTTCTTTGAACCAAGGTGATTTACGACACCTCGGATACACAGTCCGGCGTTGGAGCTCGGATACATAGTCCGGCGTTGGAGCTCGGATACATAGTCCGACGTTGGAGCTCGGATACAGTCCGACCTTGGAGCTCGGATACAGTCCGGCGTTGGAGCTCGGATACATTCCGGCGTTAGAGCCGGGAAGCGGTCCCGCGTTTGTGCTCGGCCGCAAAAGATACCTCGAACGCAGTCCGGCGTTGGAGCTCGGACGCAAGACGACACTGCCTCCCGAGAATAACTTCAAACCCGAGGCATGGCATAAAAATAACAAGGCATTGATAAAGGCCGTAAACTTTAAGGGGCTCCTTGGATACCCAACGGGTAAACTCTTCGTATGCACTTAGGCGATCCTCAAGATCGAAGATGAGCAGATTTGTTGAACCAGTTTTCAAGGCCGACGACCGAAGATGAAGAACAGTTCAGAAGAATCGAGGAACGTCCCTAACTTGAAGACCGGTTCAGGGGGCTACTGACGGTGTCCTGGACTAGGGGGGTACTCACCACATCGTCTCCCGATCAATTGGATTGGGCCGAGGATCCCCATGCCCGTATACTCATGGGCCAGTCCGGACAGTTGCCGCATACAAGGAAGATTCCAACAGACTTGGCGATCATGACAAGGACTCCTCCCCCACCGGCGTATTCGGCTAGGACTCTTGTTATCCTATGCCTCTGGTGCATTATATAAACCGAGGCCAGGCTAGTCGATAGACATATACAATATAAAACAATCATACCATAGGCTAGCTTCTAGGGTGTAGCCTCTTTGATCTCGTGGTAGATCCACTCTTGTAACACACATCATCAATATTAATCAAGCAGGACGTAGGGTTTTACCTCCATCAAGAGGGCCCGAACCTGGGTAAAACATCGTGTCCCTTGTCTCCTGTTACCATTGATCCTAAGACGCATTGCTTGGGACCCCCTACCCGAGATCCGCCGGTTTTGACACCGGCTGGGGTACCAGACTTGCTCGCCTGCGGCCTGCGGCGTGGGCTCAAGGGTGGCCCAAAGACGCCCATCTTCATCAAGACAAGCTCAAGACCCTCGCGAGGGGCCAAGCCTGCTGGGCGGATGATGAGCAGCTTCCTCGAGCACGGCCTCGTCCAGCTGGCTCGTGAGGAGGCGGAGAGATCAAGGCGGGGTACCTCACGAGGTGCCCATGACGCAAGCCATGACGACCAAGGGCGCCAGGCGGGCGCCAAGCGGGCGCCAGCCCGCGCAGTGTCCTCCTTTCCTCTTTGGTGGGAAGGAACTGCTGGCAGATATACACGGTGGAGACTGTGGGCATCATTCATCATCGCGACCCTCGCAGGCATGGCCGCAGCGGGTTTTATTGGCCCATCGCGCCAATGACGCCGCCGAACTGGTGAAGGCTTGCAGGCTGCCAATTCCATGCCAAGCAGATCCATCACCGGCGGAGGTCTCGCAAACTATACCTCTCATGGCCATTCGCGACCGAGGGCTGGATATCCTGGGCCTGTTTCCTCGGGCGCCAGGGGGCTATCGCTATCTCTACGTCGCCGTGGACAAGTTCACCAAGTGGGCTGAAGTGGAAGCCGTCTGCACCATCCCCGTAGGTTCTACGGTCAAGTTCATCAAGGGCATCATGAGCCGGTTCGGGGTGCCAAACCGCATCATCACCGACAACGGTTCGCAATTCACCAGTAACCTCTTCAAAACATATTGCGCTAACCTTGGAACGCAGATATGCTACGCCTCGGTAGCACACCCGCGAGCAACGCTCAGCCGAAGGGCCAATGCAGAGGTCCCGAGGGGCCTCAAAACCAGACATTCAAGAAGAAGTTGAGGCCTGCGGCAGAGGCTGGTACGATGAGCTTCATCAGACATTGTGGTCCATCCGCACAACCGCGACCAAGCCGACTGGCGAGACCCCGTTCTTCCTGGTCTATGGAGCTGAAGCAGTCCTCCCTCATGAAGTCAGACGTTATTCCGCACGGGTCCTGGCATTCGACGAGGCGCAGCAGGACGCCATGCGGGGGACGGACCTCGTGCTGGGGGAGGAACGTCGCCGGGAAGCCGCGCTACGAGCGGCATGATACCAACAGGCGCTGTGGCGATACCACTGCCGCAACATCCGCCCCAGGACTCTCGAGGTAGGGGACCTCGTGCTCAGGCGGGTTCTCTCCAGGGAAGGGCTGCATAAGCTATCTCCCATGTGGGAGGGCCCGTTCAAGGTTGTTCATGTTTCCAGGCCCGGCTCCGTGCGCTTGGAGACTCAGGAGGGGGTGCCCGTCCAGAACAGGTGGAACATCCAGCACCTCCGGAGGTTTTACCCCTAAGAAGGCCTAGAGCCTGTGAACAAGGCGAACGCCTGTGAAGCTGTTGCGTTTTAGAAAAGGCCCAGAGCCTGTGAAGAAGGCGAACGCCTGTGAAGCTATTGCGTTTTGGAAAAGGCCCAGAGCCTGTCAAGAAGGCGAACGCCTGTGAGGCTGTTGCGTTTTGGAAAAGGCCCAGAGCCTGTGAAGAAGGCGAACGCCTGTGAAGCTGTTACGTTCTCGAAAAGGCCCAGAGCCTGTGAAGAAGGCGAACGCCTGTGAAGCTGTCGCGTTTTGGAAAAGGCCCGGTGCCTGTGAAGAAGGCAAACGCCTGTGAAATTTATCTTTCTGAGAAAGGCCCGAAGCCTCTGAAGAAGGCCAATGCCTGTGAAGCTCGCCGCCCGTGACACTCTCACGTAATAATGAGTTGGGGCTGTACACGCCCGAGTCTCGAGAGCGCCGCCTCAGCCCCAGGGCTCCCTCCCACGCTTGATGGCAGCACTTAGCTCAGTTGGTGAGAAGACGTCGAAGACTAGATTAGGTGCCGGACGCAGCTTTTCTCATTTGCTTTCTGCAGTTGGCTTGTTCATCCCCATTCGAGGTTTTATCGTAGTTGTTGCCGTCTTTGGCTTGTGACTCTTTGCCTTTTTCGCTCTCCAACCTCGATTTCTCTCGCGCAAGTCTCGTGAGGGAGCAATGCGGGCACCCTCGCGAGTGTTTTCTGCCCTTATTGTTCGAGGCTTCCCTACCCGGGTCCACTACAGGAGCACCCCTCTAGTCCGTGCGCCACGGGCACCGCGACACGAACACAGGACCTGGGTCGGTCGCCTCCATAGCTGAGGCCAGGAGCTACCTCTCCAGACTAACCTTCGCAGGACTTGAAGCGTTCGACGAGGCCTCGGCCTCGGGAAGCACAGGTCACGACAGCCCCCCCCCCTAGCTAAGTAATTTCTACGCGCAAGCGTGTGGCACAAAGGCACAATACGGAAATAGCGGAAACAGTACGATAATTAACAGCAATAGTCCAAGCACGCCCCCGCGGGGCCCTACACTACTGTCTCTTTGGGCAGGAAAAGGAAAAAAGAACAAAACAGCGCGATCCCGACACCAACTCGCGGGGGAGACTCGAACTGCCTCCGGAGCTCAGGTGGACTCCATATCGCGCTTCACCGAGGCGCGACGGCGGGCAGACCCGCTACCTCCCTCCAAGCGGGCGCGGCGGCGCGGAGGCTGATCGCGGCCACCGCTGGAGGAGCTGCTGCCAGAAGAAGAGCCGTCGAAGCTCGATGAACCCCGAGCGCCGCCGACCACGCGCGCGCTGTCGTCTTCATCGTTGCTGGGGCTGGACCCACGGCCGCGGTCGTCGTTCTTAGGGCAGCACCTAGTGCGGCGACCATCTTCCCCGAACACCCTCACGTAGAGGGTGGCATCGCCATCGAACTTGAAGTGCAGGGTGCACCGCCGGCTCAGACCACGTGAGCGGGCAAACGTTTACCGCCCACGGTCAGGCCAGGCTCCGGCCCAGAGACCTCCAGAAGCCCGGAGGCCGGCTGCAGCAACCATCCGCCTGAAGCCAGAGGCCGCCCGGGGCACCAGCTGGAAGCTGACCTAGGAGGAAGCGAGGAAGCTGGAGCCGGGTGCTGGTCGGCTCCGCCGACCACACAACAAACTCCGGCAGCACCTCTGCCGAGTGGAAGCGCGGCCTAGGGGGTCGCGCGACCGTAGCGCGCCCCCCAGCAACGGCCTGCCGCCCGTCACCACGCGGGAGATCACATCCACGGCCGCGAGGAGCCACCATGGGAGCCACAGGGTGTTTGCGGGGACGGCCTCGACCGCGCTTGGGCGGGGGAGAGTCAGGCTCCACCCAGCGGGCCTTTCCTTTCTCCGCGGCCGAGAACCTCTTTGGTGGAGCCATGAAGAAGAAGTAGAAGCAAGAGGGGATGGACCGGAAGGGCAGGCGCCGTCCCGTACTTATAGCCAGAGGAGGCCAACCGCCGGCCTCCACGATCACAGGTAATCATGACCCGCTTTGCATGCAGGGACTTGTCAGTTCGTGAAGTTGCCGAGGCATCATGGGGGAGCAGAGTCGCCCACGTCCAATCAACCGCCACGCGGCGCCCAAGGCCGCAGGCTGTTAGGGCCCGCGGCGCTTCGCACTTGCCCCTTCGCTTCCTTGCTCAGCCAAGTCCGGGCGCGCCTTGGGCCCGCGGGCTACTGTCGGCGTTCTGGGAACGGGGGTACTCAGACTTGCCTTCCTGCGGCATGCGGTGTGGCTCAAGGGGTGGCCCAGCACGGCCCGTCTTCATCAGCACAAGCTCAAGACCCTCGCGAGGGGCCAAGCCTCGCGGGGCGGACGACGTGGAGCTTCCTCGAGCACCTCGTCAGCTGGCTCGCGAGGAGGCGGAGAGATCAAGGCGGGTACCTCACGAGGTGCCTCGACGCAAGCCATGACGACCAAGGGCGCCCAAGGGCGCCAGCCCAGAAGTGTCCTCCTTTCCTCTTTGGTGCAAAGGAGCAAGCGCAGCGAGAACATCAAGCAAAGGCATCTGTTTGATTGCAACGAGACCAAGACCGTCATGAACGGCAGGAAGGAAGTCATCGTGGAGCCCAAGCCGGCGTCACCACCGAGCCTTTGACAAAGCGAGGACCAACTTTAGTCAGATAAGTGTACTAGATGTTCCCTTCAAAATGGCCAATTGTTGGCGCCATTCCCGCTCAATATTTGGGAAGAGGCCGAGGGCCTTTGCCTATAAATAGGACTAGCCGCCCACAGGGTAGAGGCATCTGAAAAAGAGGCAGCTTGATCTGAGTCAATCAGAGAGAGAGAGAGAGAGTGACTGAACTTCCCCTAGCAGTTCATCGCACTAGCCAAGAACAGATCCTCGTGAGGCTGTTCTTCCTTGTATTGTTGATCATCAGCACAAGAGGCAATCCACCACACCACAAACTAGAGTAGGGTATTACACCACAATGGTGGCCCGAACTAGTATAAACCCTGTGTCTCTTGTGTTGTTCTTTTCATAGCTTAGATCCTAGCGAGGTGGCGAGGTGCAGGTAGGTAGAGGGCGAGATCTCCGCACGCACCCCAGTGTTCGAACCTAGAGGGTCTGCCGGAACCCGAAATCCGACATATTCCCACTCCCAAGCCCGGTGAAAGCGTGGTGTTCGCGTCTCACTTCCTTCGGGGGCTAGGCTTCCCAACGGACCCCTTTGTGAGGGGGCTCATGTTTTATTACGGGCTGGAATTTCACGACTTGGATCCGGAGTCCATCCTCCACATTTCATCATTCATCGTCATGTGTGAAGCCTTCCTCCGCATTACCCCTCACTTTGGATTATGGCTCAAGACCTTCAAGATGGAGCCGAAGATGATCAAGGGGTAACATGCAGAGTGCGGAGGGGCTAAGCAAGAATGCTGACGCTCCATGGCCCGAGGGCTCTTTTCAAGAGGAGCTCAGCCTATGGCAACAAGAGTGGTTTTATATCACAGCTCCCAGGGGCACCAAATGGGTGGCGCCACCTGCCTTTCGCTCGGGTCCTCCACCACGGCTGGCATCATGGGTCAATAAAGGGCTTGACTGGGGGCCGTCCAAGGACGTGCCCTTGTTGCAGGGCCGTATTCGAGACCTCCTAGAGACAGATCAATCTGGTCGTAGTAGCGCAGGTCATGCCGATTCGTCGCATCCTGCCCTGCAAACGTCGCCCCCTCCACCTGTGGGAGTTCAATCCGGAGGGACCACGAGCTCTCCAACATTTTATGGGCGCAACGCCCGTGGAGATGTACAAACTGTTCTTCGGATCACAAGCAATGTGTCCGTATTTGACCGAGGACGCAGGTCTGAGCTGCAATCGCCCGTATGCTCAAGTAAGTAGCCCCGTACCCGGACACGCTATCCGTATATATATATCATAAACTTGCCCTTAAAAGAGTCGTCCCCTAAACAGGAGTGGATAGCGAAAGCAAAACTGATCAGGTGTCCGGCGCCCCTCCCTGAGACCACGACGGATCCTGTGTTAACCAAGATGCTGGAGGCTGCGCCTTTAGAAGAAGGCGAAGGGGGGAACAAGGAAGCTACTGTCTCTACGAAGGAGGTTATCAAGCAAGGAGGGATCGTGAATCCCTCAATAAGGGGAGAAGAGGACCGCCTCTGAAGATCCGGAGACCAAGGCCTCAAAGCGCGGGAAGAAATCCTCGCCAGAGGGTCCTGCGCCGGAAGATGCCCCGGCCGCATTATTTCCTCAAGGAGATCTGCCCTCGAGCGAGCCGTAAGTAGAGAGGGGAGTTTTTTCTAAAATAAGAGACATCCCTGTTTTATCTCTGAAGATGACCGAAATTTTACCTTGTAGTTCGGATCTCAGCCCTTCTCAGCAGAGCTCGTCTTCGGGGGATCTTCGTCCGGAGATGATGGAGAGCGGAATGCCTCCCCCTGCCGTACCGCCTAGCGAGGCGGACGATCCTGAGGTGTCGTCGCGGAGGGTTTCCCCTAATCTGGCAGGGGTGGAGGGCGGTCGTAGGGCCCCCCAGAGCCCTCCGTGTCCGGCCTTCGCAAAAGGCCATCAGACGAGTCCGACACCTCCTGGTGCACGGTCGGAGGAGTTGAAGGGTCTGCTCGGGCGAGTGTCTATCTCAGAGGATCACCGTGCATTGATGGGTACGGTGATTGAAAAGATTAAATCCATGAAAGCGGGTTGTACGAGGCCGCCGAAGTTTACTGACAGGTTTTGAGGTGCGTGCAATGATGTACCTTTTGACGGTTCCGCATATATAAGATGCGTCCTGTGTAGATAGTAGCCCCTGAGACTCGGTGCGTTTTTTAAAAATGACAGCGTGCCGAGGATCATAATCCCAAGTTATAATATGTCGCCCTTCATATGTAGGTGGCGGAGCGTCCGGTGGCTAGCCGGACTGATGATTTTGCCAAACTAAAGCGGCAACTTGACGCAGCGGATGCCGACATCGCGCTTGTCAATAAGCGGCTTGACGAGTCACAAGGTATGCGGTTTCTCCGCGGA
The DNA here is from genome assembly GCA_021605205.1 of Aegilops longissima. NCBI lineage: Eukaryota > Viridiplantae > Streptophyta > Magnoliopsida > Poales > Poaceae > Aegilops > Aegilops longissima. The sequence goes on along the minus strand of CM038676.1, from coordinate 142,015,543 downwards.
CACCCGGTAAGGGAGCTTGATGCCCGTGCCTTACAACATGTATGCTTGATGCAGATGGTGCCGCTTCCATGGAGAACCTTCGGGCGGATCTTGCCCGAGCCAAGGAGCAGGCCAGAAAAAGTGATGCGGCTGCCTTAAAGGCGGCCGAAGAGCTAAAAGCCGAACAGGCTGCTCACTGCCGAAGCAAAAAGGAAATGGCCGAAATTGCCGTGAAGTTGAAGAATGCTACCGACCGCTGCGAGCTTCTTGAAAAAGAAGGTCGAGCGGAGCAAGAGGACCTGAAGAAGGCCACCACCGAGACCAAGGATGCTCGCTCTGCGATGAGATCTATGAAGGAGGAGCTACGTCAGGCCGGAGATATCACGGCTGGAAAGCCTTTTCTGCTGCGAAGGAAGTTTACGGATCCTAAATATGCTCAGTTGGACCGGCTGTGGAGTAGTGCGGATGCTTATCTGGACTTGGCGGCGAGTGCCGCGGACGCGGCTGAACACTTCAGAGATCAGAAGGATCACGAGATGGAAGAGCTTTTTTGGTCGCAGTTCCGTAGTCCAGAGCGTCCACTTCCATTAACCGATCGTTTGGCCGAATGGGCGGAGCTGAATAGGTTGTCCGGACTTGCCATGAAGAATGTCGTGACTCATTTGTGGCCGAAAAGGCCCGAGCCGAAGAGTTATTTTGGCTTGGTGCAGCAGTTCCTTGGTGCGGTGCCGCATATCAAAGCAATGAGGCGGTCAGCATGCATAGAGGGTGCACGGATGGCTCTTGCCTGTGTCAAGACATACTGGGCGGAGATGAAGGCCACCGATGTTGCATCCCAAGATTCGAACGGAAGCCGAGTACCTGTCGAGCACTATTTTGAGGAAGTTCTGCAGGGCGCTCGTTTAATAGAGACGCAGTGCTCGAAGGATATTATGTTCGAATAACATGTATTATCGTGAAACAATGTTTCAATGGAATAAAGCTTTTTTATACTTGTGCCTTCAAGAATTAAAAATACCTCTTGTGCGGCTGTTAATGTATATGTATATAACCTGAAAGATGGCAGTCTTTGGCTTCAGCCCCCACGCATATAATGCGGGGGTGTTTGCAGAAAATGCATTTTCACACTTGATCCAACGTCTTGGTCCTAAAAAGGAGGTGATAGCGCAGCAAACTAGGCAACCAGACTATAATGCTTTATCACTTTCACTTAGCCATAGGAGTTCGACAGTGGGGCTACTATATAGCTCCTAGGGGCACCGCGCTCACCCGAATTCGGGGCGCGTATGTGCCTGGCCGGGAAACGGCCCTTCGTCAATGCAGAGGAATTCTAAATATTCCAGCGGGTCATCGAGTGGTTGACCAGTCTCATGCTATATCATGACAGTCAGTTTTCGGCTTTCTCTACTGAGGTGCTCGCCTGGCCGAACCGGGGGCACAATCGCAGTAGTTCTCCTGGTGCCGCATTAGCCGATAGAGTGGAACGTAAGGCAGCAAAACACATGAGCCGGGCAAACTCAACATTTGACCAAAGACATGATTCGGAGCTGATGCATATAAGGCCTAACTCGAGATGCCGAACACTCCCTAAGGTATTCGGTCTTTATGAAAGCGGGTCGAACAATCGCCCTTGGTAAAAAGCCCCTGGTGTCCAGGTACGCACGAAATTCTGACGTGGCCTATGCCAAAACGCCAACCTCCTCCTCGGTTATAGCAAGAAACCGGGGGATGTGTATCAACAAGAGACAGTGAAAAAGGTTTACGCAGGGTCTTAATCTGAAGAGAATCCTTGCAACGGGTCCCTACTGCACGTCTACGCATGTGTCTCTGTTGTGCCGTATCCTGGACGGGTGTAGCACGGTGTTCATCTGTAAAAGAGAGGAACTTAGTTGAAAAAGATCATGCAAAAATGTACGTTATATTAAATAAACGAAGTACAATTCAAAGGATGAACAAAATTGAGCTTTATTGTCTCTTGTTGTGGATCTTGAGCCCTTATGCGGGGTATGCATCTAGTGAGCCCTTGTATGTTTACTCCAGACTCGTCCAGCCGTGTCCGGGGTCTGGACGACCTGTCTAAGTGCTTGTATTGGTGAAGCCGGTTTATTGTGGGGCTGTTAAGGCATCCGCACAATATTCCGGACTCGAGGAACCCTCGATGTTTCCCTTTAATGAGATGATGCCGCGTGGACCGGGCATTTTAAGTGTAAGAGATGCATAATGCGATATTGCGTTAAAGCGGGCGAAAGCTTCGCGTCCCAATAGTTCTTGATAGCTAATTGTAAATGGGGCGAGGTGGAAGGTTAACTTTTCGCGGCGGAAGTTGTCGGGTGAGCCGAACACAACTTCTAGCAGTAGAGAGCCTGTACAATGGGCATATGGGCCTGGCATTACCCCTTGAAAGGAAGTGTTGCTATGGCGAAATTTGGTTGGGTCTATCCCCATATGGTATAGCAGGTTTAGATCACTACCGCCGTCCATTAGGACTTGTGAAAATTGGAGTCTGCCAATTATCGAATCTAATATCAAGGCAGTCCAACCTGCGTTCCATATACTTCTAGAGTAATCTCGATGGTCGAAGGTGATTGGTTTTAACAACCAGTGGTGGGACTCCTCCGGGATAGGCCGTATGGCACGTACCTCTATGGGCGCCGCTCTATTTTTCCCTTTTGTCACGTGAAGTGATTTCACTGTTTTTATTTCTTGTGGGAAATTCTTTTGTTTTCCGGTGCTCTGCTTTTGGGGTTCATCATCGTCCTCGCTTGGTGTGTCGAGCCCCTCGTGTTCGGCGTTGAGTTTGCCGGACTGCTTGAAGACCCAACAATCTCTGTGGCTGTGGTTTGCAGGCTTCCCGAGAGTACTGTGGATTTGGCATATCTTGTCCAAGATTTTGTTAAGTTAGATAGCTCGTCCCTGTTATCCCTAAGGGGCAGCTTTTTATGATTCTGCCGAGAGCTTATGAATCCGGCGTTGACTGTCGTGCTCTTCGAGCTGTTTCCCTTGGTCCGACGCTGGTCCTTGTTGCGTCGTGGTTTCCCGTTTCCATCCCTAACTTCGGATGTACTTGGGTCGCTGGTGCTGCATCTTGCTAGCCAGCTATCCTCTCCCGTGCAAAAGCGGGTCATGAGGCTTGTTAATGCGGCTATTGTTCTTGGCTTTCCTTGGCCGAGGTGTCTGGCAAGCCATTCGTCTCGGTTGTGTTTGAAAGCTGCTAAGGCTTCGGCCTCCGGACAGTCGACTATTTGGTTCTTTTTAGTAAGGAATCTATTCCAAAATTTCCGGGCTAACTCTCCGGGTTGTTGAGATATGTGACTTAAATCGTCGGCATCCGGAGGTCGGACATAGGTCCCTTGAAAATTTGCCCGAAAGGCATCCTCGAGCTCCTCCCAACTTCCAATGGTGTTTTCGGGAAGGCTTTTAAGCCAATGCCGGGCTGGCCCTTTGAGCTTGAGGGGTAAGTATTTTATGGCGTGGAGATCATCTCCTCTAGCCATGTGTATGTGGAGGATGTAATCCTCAATCTAGACTCCAGGGTCTGTTGTTCCGTCGTACGCCTCTATGTTTACGGGCTTGAATCCCGCTGGAAATTCATAATCCAGCACCTCATCGGTGAAACATAGGGGGTGTGCGGCACCCCTATATTTAGGTGTACCGTAATGTTTGGATACTTGATGTGTTGTATTGCTTACTGGAGCTTGCTTTCTTGGCCCGTAGATAGATCTAACTAGGCCATCTTTTTGATGCGAATCCTTGTGCGGATCACGTGCCGGCTTGTGTGCAGCGCCGTTTGCCGCTCTCTGTTTGCCATGGGGTCATCCATCCGACCGGGTGGCCTCTTTGTTTTTTGATTGCAGGGCTCTACGGCCTCCTCATCAAATTCAGGTAGTAGTTTTCGCTTGGGGTAGCTCTTCGTTCGGCGACTGTCGCCGTATTTGTCTGCGGTGTTGAGTACTTTGCTCCATCTGATTCTAAGTGCATCTTCCGCTGTTTTGAGTTTCCGCTTCTGCTTTTTCAGGCTACGCGCAATGGCAACGAGCCTTTTGTGGAGGTTCTTATGCTCCAGCAACTTGTCCGGTGTGAGATCGTCTGGACTGTTATCTTCGCCGGGGACGGGTTGTTTATCCAGATTGTCCTGATCGTACGGTTGCTCGATAGCATGTCCGTCGTCCACCGGTTCGCCCTGCTCTATGGTTGGGTCTGTATGGCTGTTGTCTTTGTCGAGGCAGGACTTTGAGCGGCGCTTACGTCGCCGTTTTGACTGCTTTTCGAGGGAATGATCCTTCGTAGCGTCCCGTTGTTCCTCATCGTCACTTCCTTTAGGTGTGTCCACCATGTATACATCGTGAGATGAGGTGGTTCTCCAGTGCCCTTTAGGCGTTGGTTCATGTTCCTCCCCTACATCGTCGTCAATACCGTCGATGTCTTCGGAGTCGAAGTCGAGCATGTCGGTTAAATCATCGATAGTGGCTACGAAGTGGGTGGTGGGTGGGCTTTGAATTTCTTCGTTGTCCGCATCCCAACCTTCTTGACCATAATCCGGCCAGGGCTCTCCTGATAAAGAGAGAGACTTTAGTGAGTTCAGGATGCGCCAAAGGGCGAATGCTGAAAGATGTCCGCGGCAGTGAATTCCATGATCGGCGCCCAATCGGATTCGATTGGGCGAAGCTGAAGGCTCGGAGTCCGGAGAGGAGTCCGGAACCTTGGAGTCACGAGCTTCGCAAAGGACGGGGTAGGTGTATGGCTCAATCGCCGTAGAGATCGCAGCCCCCGAGGCAGTGTCCAGCCACCCATCCTCGATCGGCGCAGTCGGCTCCATGCTGAAGGTCGGAGCGGACACGGGTGCGGCCTCCAGGACACTGTTCGGCGGCAGAGCTAGATCATGCCCCTCATGACAGTGCGGCGCGCTTGGTTGTGGCTCGAACCCGTCGAAGATCAAGTCTCCGCGGACATCAGCCGTGTAGTTCAAACTTCCAAATCTGACCTGGTGGCCAGGGGCGTAGCTTTCAATCTGCTCCAGATGGCCAAGCGAATTGGCCCACAGTGCAAAGCCACCGAATACGAAGATCTGTTCGGGGAGAAAAGTCTCACCCTGGAGCGCATCGTTGTTGATGATCAGAGGAGCCATCGGGCCTAAAGATGATGCCACAGAGGAACTCTCATTGAAAGCACCAATGTCGGTGTCAAAACCGGCGGATCTCGGGTAGGGGGTCCCGAACTGTGTGTCTAGGCGGATGGTAACAGGAGACAAGGGACACGATGTTTTTACCAAGGTTCGGGCCCTCTCGATGGAGGTAAAACCCTACTCCTGCTTGATTAATATTGATGATATGGGTAGTACAAGAGTAGATCTACCACGAGATCAGAGAGGCTAAACCCTAGAAGCTAGCCTATGGTATGATTGTTGTTCGTCCTACGGACTAAAACCCTCCGGTTTATATAGACACCGAATAGGGTTAGGGTTACACAGAGTCGGTTACAATGGTAGGAGATCTACATATCCATATCGCCAAGCTTGCCTTCCACGCCAAGGAAAGTTCCATCCGGACACGGGACGAAGTCTTCAATCTTGTATCTTCAAAGTCCAGGAGTCCGGCCAAAGGCTATAGTCCGGCTATCCGGACACCCCCTAATCCAGGACTCCCCCAGTGTGCACAGCAAGGATGATTGTGGTAAACTAACAAGTAAAGACGCAAATAATACAAGACGCTCCAAGTAAAACACATATCATGTTGGTGAATAAAAATATAGCTCCATGTAAATTACCGATGGAAGTAGATTTAAAGAGGGATGCCTTCAGGGCATCCCCAAGCTTTGACTTTTGGTGTCCTTGGATTATCTTGGGGGTGCCATGAGCATCCCCAAGCTTAGGCTCTTGCCACTCCTTGTTCCATAATCCATCAAAAGAATTCACCCAAAACTTGAAAACTTCACAACACAAAACTCAATAGAAATCTCGTGAGCTCCGTTAGAGAAAGAAAACAAAAGACTACTTTAAGGTACTGTAATGAACTCATTCTTTATTTATATTGGTGTTAAACCTACTGTATTCCAACTTCTCTATGGACCATAAACTATTTTACTAGCCATAGATTCATCAAAATAAGCAAACAACACACGCAAAACAGAATCTGTCAAAAACAGAACAGTCTGTAGTAATCTGTAACTAATGCAAACTTCTGGAACCCAAAAAATTCTACCAAAATTAGACGACCTGAAAATTTTGTTTATTGATCAGCAGCAATTGGAATCACTATTTTATCACGTTCTGGTGATTTTTAACAATTCGGGCACTGAGCGCAAAGATTCTGGAAATTACAGCAAGATCAAATAACTATCTCCCAAGAAGATCTAATAGGTTTAACTTGGCACAAACCCTAATTAAAAGATAAAACCACATCTAAACAGAGGCTAGATGGATTATTTATTCCTAAACAGAAGCAAAAACAAAAAACTAAAAATAAAATTGGGTTGTCTCCCAACAAGCGCTATCGTTTAACGCCCCTAGCTAGGCATAAAAGCAAGGATAGATCTAGGTATTGCCATCTTTGGTAGGCAATTCTTCAATAAGGCATCTATCTTTCTTATAGATTTCTTTATTTCTAGTAATTATCAAACTTTTAGGCATAAGATCGAAAAATTCATTTGTGGCAAATGGTTCCTTATAATAGTAAAAAGATCAGGATGAATACTTATAGATTTAAGATCCACATTTTCCTTACTAGATGATTCACCCTTATTTTTAAGAACATACATAAGCTTGGCAATTTTAGTGGGAGGACTAGGAGTATTCTTTACAGAAGAAAAAGCGATTCCCAAGTTAGTACTGATACCCTCAAGTTTATCAATTCGAGTAGAATCTAGATTTATTTTCTCATTAACCATGGGTTCCTTCTCCTTAATATTTTTCAAAGTCATTCCTACCTTAGATCCATATTGAGTAATTTGATTACGGATCTGTTTATCTAGATTTTCAATGGATTCAATGGTAGCAACTTTGTTTTCAATAATTTCAAGCCTTTGCATAACATGCTCCAAAGTTAACATAGTTCCATTAACCAAAAGAGGAGGTGAGCCAAATAAATCTATTAAAGCATTATAAGAATCAAAAGTATGGCTACCCAAGAAATTCCCTCCGGTAATGGTATCAAGGATATATCTATACCAAGGATAAGCACCTACGTAAAAATTACGAAGAAGAACGGAAGTAGATTGCTTCCTGGTAGATCTATTTTGAACATTGCAAATTCTATACCAAGCATCTTTTAAATTTTCTCCTTCCCTTTGCTTAAAATTTAGAACTTCACTCTCGGGAGATAACGGAGAAGATAGGAGACTAGTCATGATGACAAGCAAGCAAACTAACACACGAGCAAACAAAAGGCAAAAGAAAAAGGAGGAGGAGATTGGGAAAGAGAGGGCAAATAAAACGGCAATGGTGAAGTGGGGGACAGGAAAATGAGAGGCAAATGGCAAATAATGTAATGCGGGAGATAGGGATTGTGATGGGTACTTGGTATGTTGACTTTTGCGTAGACCTCCCCGGCAACGGCGCCAGAAATCCTTCTTGCTACATCTTGAGCTTGCGTTGGTTTTCCCCGAAGAGGAGAGGATGATGCATCATAGTAGTGTAAGTATTTCCCTCAGTTTTTGAGAACCAAGGTATCAATCCAGTAGGAGGCCACGCGCAAGTCCCTCGTACCTGCACAAAACGATAGCTACTCGCAACCAACGCGATTAGGGGTTGTCAATCCCTTCACGGTCACTTACGAGAGTGAGATCTGATAGAGATAATATTTTTGGTATTTTTGGTATAAAGATGCAAAGTAAAAAGTAAAAGCAAAGCAAGTAAATAAAATGATGGAGATTGATATGATGAGAATAAACCCGGGGGCCATAGGTTTCACTAGTGGCTTCTCTCAAGAGCATAGATATTCTACGGTGGGTGAACAAATTACTGTTGAGCAATTGACATAATTGAGCATAGTTATGAGGTTATCTAGGTATGATCATGTATATAGGCATCACGTCCGTGACAAGTAGATCGAAACGATTCTGCATTTACTACTATTACTCCACTCAACGACCGCTATCCAGCATGCATCTAGAGTATTAAGTTAAAAACAGAGTAACGCCTTAAGCAAGATGACATGATGTAGAGGAATAAATTCATGCAATATGATAAATACCCCATCTTGTTATCCTCGATGGCAACAATACAATACGTGCCTTGCAACCCTTTCTGTCACTAGGTAAGGACACCGCAAGATTGAACCCAAAGCTAAGCACTTCTCCCATTGCAAGAACTACCAATCTAGTTGGCCAATCCAAACGGATAATTCGAAGAGACTTGCAAAGATAACTTAATCGTACATAAAAGAATTCAGAGAAGATTCAAATATTATCCATAGATAAGCTGGATCATAAACCCACAATTCATCGTCTCAACAAACACACCGCAAAAACAAGATTACATCGAATAGATCTCCACGAGAGAGGGGGAGAACATTGTATTGAGATCCAAAAAGAGAGAAGAAGACGTCTAGCTACTAGCTATGGACCCGAAGGTCTGAAGTAAACTACTCACACTTCATCGGAGGGGCTATGGTGTTGATGTAGAAGCCCTCCGTGGTGGATGCCCCCTCCAGCGGAGCTCCAGAACAGGCCCCAAGATGGGATCTCGTGGATACAGGAAGGTACGGCAGTGGAATTAGGTTTTTGGCTCCGTCCCTGATCTGTTGGGGGTATGTAGGTGTATATAGGAGGAAGGAGTACGTCGGTGGAGCGCTAGGGGGCCCACGAGGTAGGGGGTGCGCCTAGGGGGGCGCCCTCCACCCTCGTGACCGCCTCTGGCACTTCTTGGAGTAGGGTCCAAGTCTCCTGGATCACATTCGGTGAGAAGATCACGTTCCCGAAGGTTTCATTCGGTTTGGACTCCGTTTGATATTCCTTTTCTTCGAAACACTGAAATAGGCAAGAAAACAGCAATTCTGGGCTGGGCCTCCAGTTAATAGGTTAGTCCCAAAAGTAATATAAAAGTGGAAAATAAAGCCCAATATAGTCCAAAACAGTAGATAAAGTAGCATGGAGCAATAAAAAATTATAGATACGTTGGAGACGTATCAGGTCCACAGCAACACCTTTGCCGGCGGCCCCTGGGGGCTCGGCGGGAAAGTACTTGTCGGGGCCTGATTTCCTCCGCCTGTTCTGCTCCGTTGATGGTTCGACGGATGGTTGAGTCAACCAAAGCAAAAAGTTCCACAGGTAGCTTGAATGCAGCGCGCTTTGACAGGTAGTCAGCGAAGTCGTTCTCTGCTCGGGGAACGTGCTCCGCTTGTATACCATCAAAGCGCTCTTCCATCTTCCTCACCTCATCTACGTAGGCCTCCATCAACGGGCTCTGATAATCCTTGTTGACTTGTTTGACGACAAGCTGTGAATCACCCCGGACGATGAGCTTTTTTACTCCGAGGTTTGCCGCGATCCTGAGACCAGCAAGCAATCCCTCGTATTTAGTAGTGTTGTTGGTGGAAATCTCCCTGGGAAAGTGCATCTAGATTACATACTTGAGGTGCTCTCCGGTGGGTGCGACGAGCAGCACACCAGCACCGGCGCCTTGCAGCGAGAAAGCTCCGTCAATGTACATAATCCAGTCGCGATCTGTTTCCTTGCCGGGGAGAGTGGTCTCCTGGATCTCTTCGTCGGGCATTGAGGTCCATTCTGCAATGAACTCCGCCAGGACTCTGCTCTGGATGGTTGAAGTACTTTCAAACTTCAACCCGAAGCTTGACAATTCCAAGGCCCACTCCACAATCCTTCCGGTTGCGTCTGGGTTGTGCAGTATCCGTTGCAACAGGAGGCGGGTGACGATGGTGATCTCGTGGGCTTGGAAGTAATGACGCAGCTTCCTCGAGGCCATAAGGAGGCCGAAGAGCAATTTCTGCACACCGGAGTACCTTGACCTAGCCCCCTGCAAGAGGGAGATGACAAAGTAAACTGGGTGCTGCATCATCTTCTTCTTATGCACCACTTCATTTGGCCGGGCGGGCCCCGCCCTGACGGCGTCAGTCTCTGCCGGGAGCCTTGCCTTGCCGGCACCAGGCCCTGTCGGGGGAGTCTCTGACTTGCCGTCCGCCGGTCCTACCATTGCCACTACCTCTTTGTCAATCTCCCTCTACGCCACTAGCGCGGCACTGACCACTTGGTTCCTCGCCGCCAGATACAGCAGCAACGGTTCTTGTGGTTTTGGCGCAACTAGTATCGGCGTAGAGGAAAGGTATCTCTTCAGGTCTTGCAACGCCGCTTCGGCCTATGGGGTCCACTCCATTGGGCCCGCCTTCTTCAGGATCTTGAAAAAAGGAAGGGCGCGCTCGGCATACTTGGAGATGAATCGGCTCATGGCGGCAACGCAGCCAGTGAGCCGACACACATCCTTGATCCGCTCGGGCGCCTCAATCTGCTCGATAGCCTTGATCTTGTCTGGGTTTGCCTCGATCCCACGCTGCGACACGAATAACCCGAGAAGTTTGCCGGACGGAACACCGAAGACACACTTCTCAGGGTTTAGTGTGAGGTTGATCTTGCACAGTTTGGCAAATGTCTCTTCTAAGTCTTGTACAAGAGTTGCCCTGTCCTTGGTTTTGACCACTATGTCATCCATATAGGCTTCCATATTTCTATGTAGCTGGGGTTCAAAACCAATTTGGACTGCCCTTGCAAACGTTGAGCCAGCACTGTTCAACCCGAAAGGCATCCGTAAAAAGCAGTACGTACCACATGGGGTGATGAATGATGTGTTCTCTTCGTCTTCTCTTGTCATGAAGACCTGGTGGTAGCCCGAGTAGGCGTCGAGGAATGATAACAGATCACACCCGGCCGTGGAGTCAACAATATGGTCGATGCGCGGCAATGGGAAGGGGTCCTTAGGACAAGCCTTATTGATGTCTGTGTAATCAATACACAACCTCCACTTCCCGTTTTCCTTGCGCACCACTACCGGATTGGCCAACCACGTCGGATGGAGCCCTCCCCTCACCAAGCCCGCTGCTTCCAACTTCCTGATCTCCTCTATGATGAACTCCTGCCGTTCCAAAGCTTTCTTCCTGACCTTCTACTTGACGGGTCGTGCATGGGGATAGACAGCAAGATGGTGCTCAATCACTTCCCTGGGAACGCCGGGGATGTCAGATGCTTGCCATGAAAACACATCGACATTCGCCCGCAGGAAAGTGACGAGCGCGCTTTCCTATTTGCTGTCGAGGGTGGAGCTTATGGTGAAAGCCCCTCTCGTGCCATCCTCCCTGATGGACACCTTCTTGGTCTCTGGTGGCGTAGCTCTAGATTTCTTGCTCTTGCCAGTGGATCTCTCTGGCACGTCCTCGAAGGTAGCACAATACTCCGAAGAGGTGTGCTTGCCGGAGTGGGTGCAAGAGGTCTTGCTGGTCTTCTTCTTCCCTCCCAGGGCTTCAGCGGCAGGAGCAAGTGCCTTGGCGGCAGCTACTGCAACTGCTTCCCGGTAGAGTAGGTCGGTGCAGATCAGCGCGTCCTTCTTGTCGGAGGGGATGGTGATGATGTTCATCGGCCCAGGCATCTTCAGCGTGTTGTAGGCGTAGTGCGACGCCGCCATGAACTTGGCCAGTGCCGGGCGGCCGGGGATCCCATTGTAGGGCAAGGGGATCTCGGCTACGTCGAAGACAATCCTCTCCGTCCTATAGTTTAGCTCGCCTCCAAACGTCACGGGCAACGTGACCTTCCCCTTTGGCTGGCTCCTCCCCGGGTTGACTCCTTGAAACATGCCCGTTTCCTCGAGGTCTCCATCAGGAATTTGTAGCCTTTTGATCACAACGGGTGAGATCAAGTTCAGACCGGCCCCGCCGTCAACCAGCATCTTGTTCACCTTGAGGTTGCGTATCGTTGGTGAAACCAACAATGGCAAACACCCGCCTGCAGTTGTGCGGTCAGGGTGTTCCTCGGTGTCAAAGATGAGGGGCGTGCTAGACCACTTCAGCAGCTTCTGAGCGTCGAACGAGGGCTTCGCTGCTGTAATCTCATGCGCCCACTGTTTGAGCTGGCGGTGAGAAGTATGCAGCGAGGCGCCACCGTCGACGCACATGGCCTCTGTAGCCTTCTGGAACACTTGCTCGCCGGACTCGTCGTCCTCGTTATGATCATCATCTTCTTGCTTCTTGTCGCGGCCCCGAGCGGGCCTTTCTTGTTGGTTATCCTTGCCGCAGCAACCTCCTTGGCCGCCACGCTTCTTGTCGGATCCCTAGGCACCATCCTGGCCCTTCTCCCTGTCCCGCCTATCGTACTCAGCTTTTTGCTTCTCAGCAAGCAGCTCGACTTGTCGACAGTTCTGGAGGTCATGGCCCTTGGTGCGGTGGATCTTACAGTACTGCTTGTCGAAGCATCCTGGCTTGTCGGCAGCCGCCAAGGCCCGGCAGGCGGCGCACCTGGCAATCTCCTTGCCGGTGTTGTCTGCCTTGGACTTCTTGGCAGCGCCGGTGCTGTCGGATCCCTCGACAGCAAGCACGGTCTTGCCCTTGCATTTCCTGTTGTGACGCCGGCCCTTCTTCGTTGGGGCGGCGGTGTCTTCATCAGTAGAGTCGGTTTCCGCGCCGGCGTCCTCGCCAGGGTACTTCCTTCCCTCTTCAGCCCGGGCTCACCTATCAGCCAGAACATAAAGTTCGGCCACATCCTTAACCTTGTTCATCGCCAGCTCTTCGTGCATCTTGCGGCTGCGCATGTTCTGATGGAACGCGCTGATCACAGCGGCGGGATGAACATCAGGGATGTTGTACTTGAAGGAAATATGCCCTAGAGGCAATAATAAAGTTATTATTTATTTCCTTATTTCATGATAAATGTTTATTATTTATGCTAGAATTGTATTAACCGGAAACATAATACATGTGTGAATACATAGACAAACATAGTGTCACTAGTATGCCTCTACTTGACTAGCTCGTTAATCAAAGATGGTTAAGTTTCCTAGCCATAGACATGAGTTGTCATTTGATTAATGGGATCACATCATTAGGAGAATGATGTGATTGACTTGACCCATTCCGTTAGCTTAGCACTTGATCGTTTAGTATGTTGGTATTGCTTTCTTCATGACTTATACATGTTCCTATAACTATGAGATTATGCAACTCCCGTTTACCAGAGGAATACTTTGTGTGCTACCAAACGTCACAACGTAACTGGGTGATTATAAAGGAGCTCTACAGGTGTCTCCGAAGGTACATGTTGGGTTGGCGTATTCCGAGATTAGGATTTGTCACTCCGATTGTCGGAGAGGTATCTCTGGGCCCTCTCGGTAATGCAAATCACTATAAGCCTTGCAAGCAATGTAGCTAATGAGTTAGTTACGGAATGATGCATTACATAGCGAGTAAAGAGACTTTCCGGTAACGAGATTGAACTAGGTATTGGATACTGACGATCGAATCTCGGGCAAGTAACATACCGATGACAAAGGGAACAACGTATGTTGTTATGCGGTTTGACCGATAAAGATCTTCGTAGAATATGTAGGAGCTAATATGAGCATCCAGGTTCCGCTATTGGTTATTGACCTGAAACGGTTCTCGGTCATGTCTACATAGTTCTCGAACCCGTAGGGTCCGCACGCTTAAGGTTTCGATGACAGTTTTATTATGAGTTTATGAGTTTTGATGTACCGAAGGAGTTTGGAGTCTCAGATAAGATCGGGGAAATGACGAGGAGTCTCCAAATGGTCGAGACGTAAAGATCGATATATTGGACGACTATATTCGGACTTGGAAAGGTTCGAGTGATTCGGTATTTTTTTGGAGTACCGGAGAGTTACGGAATTCGTCGGGAGTATATGGGCCTTCTTGGGCTTTAGGGAAAGAGAGAGAGGTTGGGCGCCCCCAAGGCCTAGTCCGGGTGGACTAGGGGAGGGGCTCGCCCCTCCTTCCTTCTCTTCTCTCTCCCTTTCCTTGACTCCTACTCCTACTATTTGGAAGGGGAATCCTACTCCCGGTGGGAGTAGGACTCCCCTGGCACTCTCTCCTGGCGGCCGCCTCCTCCTTGCTCCTTTATATACGAGGCGGGGGCACCCAACACACACAAATTGATCTTCGTGATCGTTCCTTAGCCGTGTGCGGTGCCCCCTCCACCATATTCCACCTCGGTCATATCATTGCGGTGCTTAGGCGAAGCCCTGCATCGGTAGAACATCATCATCGTCACCACGCCGTCGTGCTGACGGAACTCATCCCCGACACCCTGCTGGATCGGAGTCCGGGGATCGTCATCGAGCTGAATGTGTTCTGAACTCGGAGGTGTCGTACGTTCGGTACTTGGATCGGTCGAATCGTGAAGATGTACGACTACATCAACCGTGTTGTCATAACACTTCCGCTTACGGTCTACGAGGGTACGTGGACAACACTCTCCCCTCTCGTTGCTATGCATCACCATGATCCTTGCGTGTGCGTAGGAATTTTTTTGAAATTACTACGTTTCCCAACAATACTGCACCCGGCTGAACCTCTGGATGTACTTGCGCAGGGTTTCCCCTTCCTTCTGGGGAATGATATGCTGATCACTGGCCTAGCCATGAGCTTGGTGGCCCCCGGTGAAGGCACCAACGAACTCATGGCACAGATCCGACCAAGAAGAGATGGAATTCATCGGCAAGTGCATCAACCAAGACATGACGTTGGGCTTCAGTGCCAATGGGAAGTAATTGGCAAGCACCTTGTCGTCGCGAGCTCCGGCAGCTTGCATCGCGATGGTGTAGATGCTGAGGAACTCTGACGGATGGGTCCTGCCGTTGTACTTCTCGCTAACGTTGGGCTTGAACGTGCGGTGGGACGGCCACTAGAACTGCCGCAGCTCATGGGTAAAAGCTGGGCAACCCACCTCGTAAGGTAGGCCGCCGGAGCTCTCCAGTGCTGGGTGGTCCATAGCGGGTCCCGCCCGCTTGTCCGACTAGTGGCGCGTCTTGCGCCTGCGCTCGATAGTGGTTCGAGCATCTTCGTGGGCTCGTTCTCGAAGAACTTGGCGTTAGTCGCGATGGGTCCGTGGGTCGGACGACGCTATGGAAATATTATCACAAGCGTCATCGCGATGGACCGACACCCGCGGTGGCTGGCGTGGAGGAGGAGAGTGCACCGTGGCCGCAGCACCCCCGGCCCCTCCACCACTGGCATGCGGTGGTTCGACGAAGTGCCGGCCCGAAGGCCCCGCCGGTCGCGGATCATCTTTATTGGCAACGGTGACGAGGCTCCGGATGGTGGCTCTCCACTCATCGAGCTTCTCCACAACAGGAGGGAAGTCGAGGAGCAGCTGCGCGCGCGCCAAAGCCTCCGCTGGCGTTGGTGGTGGTGACAACTGCGTGGATCGTGGCGCGCTTCAACTTCTAACTACGTTATAAGGAGCTCTACCACGGCCCAGCGGCTGCGTGCCATTTTCTCTAGTACTTCGGCGAGCATGCTGGACTCCTTCGTCCCGCGGACGATGCACAGGGATCTTCCCACGGCGGTGTCCGGGGTCTCCAGCATGGTGGCGTTGCTCATCGCGTGCACCCTGGAAAGAGCACGCTGTGGGTGCCGGCGTGGGCGTCTTGGAGGATGCTGCGCCGCCCGTGGGTGGCACAACGACACTCCTGGAGGGCCCCGCGCCGCCTGCGGGGGGCCCAGCTCTGTCTTTGGATTTGGTGGCGTGCGGCCCATCGTCTCGCGCACGAACGACGCCGATCGCCAGGCTCTGACCGCCAGAGCGATGCTGGTGCTCGCGGACCGCGGCCCGGGTCCTGTCCGCGACCGGCCCGCTGCTCGCCCGCACTGGCACGGGCCATTCGGCTCCCTACGAGCCGATCGCCGTGATCGTCTTCTTCTTGGGAGCCAGGGCGATGAAGAACTGCTAGGCTAACTACTAGACCAGATTCTCACAATTGCGCCCCCTACCTGGCGCGCCAAAGATGTCAGTGGGAAACGACACCTATGGGATCACAAGAGTCCCTACTACGGTTGCTGGGGCGCGGGGTTGTGAGAAGAGCAGGATTAGTAGTCAACACAAGGATCATTTACCCAGGTTCGGGCCGCGAGGATGCGTAATTCAAAAGAGAGTTCTTGAGTTCTCGAACTAGCTATGGTGGCTGCGTAGTTCAAAAGAGCCGAATCCCTCTCTCCAGTATGCCAAGGGCCGCCTATTGTAGTCGAAAGGGGCTGCCACATTGGCACACAAGAGGTGGAAAGGCCTACAGTGCTGCGAGCTTATCGCTCGTGTTACAGGACAAGACGCATTTAATGCGTAGCTTAGGTGTCCCTTAGCTTTATTGGGGACGGGAACGAGGCCCGTCCCGTCCATCGCCGCCTCGCCTTGCTTCGACACGCGCCCAGGCCAGCGGTGCATGCGGCGTCATGTAGGCAGGCAGGCAGCTGAGGTGGCATGGTGGTAGGGTCTTCACGAAGATCTGCATGCCACCACGCAGGTGCTTGCTGGGTTGGCGTAGAGGCCGCCCGTCGCCACGTAGGTGCCTGCCAGGCTGGTTGAGCTAGCAGCTGCTTGGGGACGGCGGTGGAGTCTTGGTCGACGCGGGCCTGGCTGTGGACCCGCTGACGCCCTCAGCAAGGGCCTTGCCGGGGGCCCGGCAAGGGTCTTGCCATGGCGTTGCAGTCGTCCCTGGCAAGGCGCTTGCCGGTGGTCTTGTGGATCTCCTCGGCAAGGATCCCACAGAGGGTCGCCATCTTCTGGTTCTCATCTGATCTCATATCTCTGTGGTCTTGACAAAGATTTGCATGCTACCATGGAGGTGCCTCCCGAGCCCTAGTTCCAATGTGGTTGGTTGAGTTGGAACCCGTGGGCTCAAGGGTGGCTCGCTCTGTTAGCATCGGGCAAGTTGCCCCGGCAAGGCTCTTGCCGGGGCCGCGGATGCTGCCCCAGCAAGGGCCTTGCCGGGGGAGTCCACCTCGCCCTCTCACTCTTTGGTATCTTTGGTCTTGGCGTTGCCTTGGCCATGTTGTGCTTTGTCTCCTCTCCGGCTTCCCTCCTTTGCTCTGCTATGTGCGGCCGTTGCGCGCGGCTCCGACTGCCCGTGCACAAGTAAAGGGGTCAAAAGGAGAGCTCCTTCTTTTGTACACCGATAGATGGCCACACCGGCGGGTACTACCTGTAGTACAGAAGTACTCCAGCTGAGGATTGATGCCCGGGACGAAATGTGTCACAGCCGCTGGATGAAAATATGATGGTGCGGGAGTACGGATCGGAGCATACAAACCGCGTCCATCGGGTGTGGCTATGGTAGAAAGTTGATGGTCGCCGCAGTTTAGCTGGCCCGCATGTCATGCACACAAAGGCAAAGGAGCGGCGGGGCCGAGAGGGATGAGGCGCACGTCGGGGGACGTCGTGCCGTGGGTTATAGCGGCATCGTGGGAATCACGTGTGGGTGTGGCAGTGGTAGAAACAAGAAACGTGATGGTCGTCGTGGTTCAACTTCCATGGTCAAGCTGTCATGTCTGCTGACACATGCATTGCATACCGCTCACTGCAAGGAGCAGTAGTAGAGAAAACTTGTTCCAAAGATAGCATTTTTCCGATAAAATTCTCGAGATATCATTAGTTTTTACACATGGGATTACTCCTGCAAGGGTCAATCACAACAGCTGTTTTGTAAAAAAATGCTTCTTGATGTTCCCTGCAATGCACGAGCATCTTGCTAGTTATAGAAGAAGGCTACACGGGCATCTTGCCGCAGGGTGTGCCACCGACCCAAACTTCAATTTTCTTTTCACACTATTAGGTGCACCGGATGTCGTGCCACGCTACAAAATGTTAAAAAATAGCTCCAAATTTTTTAAAACCTGTTATCTTCAAACCATCAAAACAGCGCGAGGAATATACTTTGAGTGAAGCATGATTTACTTTTACTGATATATGTATATCAAAACTAGAGTGTTTATATTTCAAGCCCGTGAACAGGTATTATTCTACTACTTTGGATCCATTGCAACGCACGGGCCAGCACATTGGTAGTAGTAGTCTCTATCTCTATCTCTACTCTACTCTTATTCTTATAAAAAACAGAGTTGTTGATGATGGTGTGCCTGCCATCCTACAGTACAGGTCGTCCGATTTATATCTGACGGATAGGAAGGAAACTATGGCAATTTTGCAAAAAAATACCCACACCCCTCTTATACTAGCAAGATGCCCGTGCGTTGCACGGAACATCAAGATCTTGTGGGAGAAAAGGATGAACGAAGGAAGGCCTTATCTACAAATGTGGAGAGGAGTGCGTGTAAATTGTCATAGTTTCCTTCCTATCCGTTAGGTATAGATCGAACGGCCCATATTCGAGGATGGCAGGCACACCATCATCACCAACTCTGCTTTTTTATAGGCCGTCTGATTTATATATGATGGATAGGAAGAAAATTGTGCCAATTTTGTAAAAGAAACCTACACCCCTCTCCACATTTGCAAATAAGGCCTTCCATCGCTCATCCTTTTCTCTCACAAGATAAACTAATCATACAAATGTATCTTGATGTTCTGTGCAACGCACGAGGATGTTTCCTTGGGGGTCTCTCTAGCGCGGCGTGGCCATAGTTGCAAGTTGACGCCCCTTGAGATGCCGATGTTGAGGGGCACTCGTATTTTTTCCGATGAGCAGGTAAGATGAGTTTGATCACGTAGTAAATGCATTCTAAAGACTACTTCCGTGTCCATTTCCTAATTCTCCCCCTGCTCACTGTTTCACAGGTTAGTCTCGGTGCGAGTGGAGATTGGCTTGCATATGTACTGGAGGGTACCAACATCAATTTGCACAACATTTACAACGGTGACACAGTTCCCGTAGAACCTTTGTCCAATATTGGGATCAGCCATGCAACGGGCCACCGCCTGAATTGGTACTATGGAACCATGGTGAGATTCAAGAAGATAGCACGAACCTTGCACATGGCGGTCAAAGGTGGACGATGCTATCTGCGGCCGATTTGTTGCCGTACGAGTATGAAGACGTTGTGCTCCTTTCTAACCGCATCTTCATGGTGACAAACCAGGGGACTTGTTTCATATGGGACACATCCAACGGTATACTCCATCTCTCCCAGTTTATTTGTTTTGAATTTTTTTTGTTTTATAAGTTTCGAATTCAAATTTAGAGCTCACCATCACATGTTGAGATGACATTGTCCATTAAATTGTTGCGTGCATGTATAGTAAAGAAAGAAATCTCGAGTTTGCCACGAGTTCGTGCAGCGGTAGCACCACAAGGCTTCGCGCAGGAGTTACATTTACCTCTCGGGACCCTCAGGTCTGAGCTTCAGCGCCTTACAACACCTGCCTTTGAATCAAAAACATGTGGACCCGATAGGTGGCTAGTCCACATGTAATGCTCCCAAAGGCAGAGGGGCAGTGGGGCCGAGAGGGGTGAGCCGCAGGTCGGGGGACATGTGGTGTCATGGGTTCGAGCGGCGTCGTGGGAATCATGTGTGGTTGTGGTAGAAACTTGATGATCAACGCATTCCAGTTGGCCCACATGTCATGCATACAAAGGCAGAGGGGCGGTGCGGCCAAGAGGGGTGAGGCGCATGTCGGGGGACGTGGTGTCGTGGGTTGGAGCGGCGTCGTGGGAATCGCGAGTGGCAGTGGATGAAACGTGATGGTCGCCGTAGTTGAACTTCCATGGACAAGCTGTCATGTCTACGGACACATGCATTGCATACCGATCACTGGAAGGAGTAGTAGAGAAAGCTAGGCGGATAAATAGTTCCTTATAGTCAAGCGGACCCACGCTACTACTTGTTCCAAAGACATGCACACCATCCAAATAGTCCATCTATATCAGTATACATAGAGAGGGGATATTTTTTTACAAGAGAGGAAATAGTTCATCCATCCATAATGCCCTACTGCTGGTGCAGCATCTTCTTCTTCTTCTTCTTCTTCTTCTTCTTCTTCTTCTTCTTCTTCTTCTTCTTCTTCTTCTTCTTCTTCTTCTTCTTCTTCTTCTTGTTGTTGTTCTCATTTTCTGTGGGAGACGGCTTCGCAACAGGCTCTCTGGACCTTGCAGCTATCTCGAAACTCACACGGGCATCGAGGGCAGCATATTTTATCCACTCGTACGTCAAGGTATAATTCTCCCATCCAGACGACCTTAATGCCAGCGTCTCTCACCCTTCTGAAGATTTGTTCCGAGCTCAAAATTTGCTATGTCGAATAGGGATGTTGTCAGTTTATCACAATCTTCTACAGGAATTTTTATTTGTGTACGGCTCCAACTTCTGTTTGTCCCCTGCGATGGCTGCCCCACAGAAGTATATGTCCTCCCGAGACAAGAAATCGTGAAGCTCACCTGGTATGGAGGGCGCGTGTATGATGTGTGATACGTCCATTTTGCATCATGCTTTTATATCGATATTTATTGCATTATGGGCTGTTATTACACGTCATGTCACAATACTTATGCCTATTCTCCCTTATTTTACAAGGTTTACATGAAGAGGGAGAATGCCGGCAACTGGAATTCTGGGCTGGAAAAGGAGCAAATATTAGAGACCTATTCTGCATAGCTCCAAAAGTCCTGAAACTTCACGGAGGCAGTTTTTCGAATTAATTAAAAATACTGGCGAAATAATCAACCAGAGGGGTGCCACCCACCATCCACGAGGGTGGGGGGCGCGCACTACCCCCTGGGCACGCCCCAGCCTCTTGGGCCCCCTGGTAGGCCTCCAGTGCCCATCTTATGCTATATGAAGTCTTTCACCCAGGAAAAAATAAGAAGGAAGCTTTCGAGACGAAACACCGCTGCCACGAGGCGGAACCAATCTAGGGCTGCGACAGAGCTATTCTGCCAGGGAAACATCCCTCCGGCAGGGGGAAATCATCACCATTGTCATCACCATCGATCCTCTCAGCGGGAGGTGGTCAATCTCCATCAACATCTTCACCAGCACCATCTCCTCTAAAACCCTAGTTCATCTCTTGTATCCAATCTTTGTCCCAAAGCCTCAGATTGGTACCTGTGGGTTGCTAGTAGTGTTGATTACTCCTTGTAGTTGATGCTAGTTGGTTTATTTGGTGGAAGATCATATGTACAGATCCTTTATGCATATTAATACCCCTCTGATTATGAACATGAATATGATTTGTGAGTAGTTACGTTTGTTCCTGAGGACATGGGAGAAGTCTTGCTATAAGTAGTCATGTGAATTTGGTATTCGTTCGATATTTTCATGAGATGTATGTTGTCTTTCCTCTAGTGGTGTTATGTGAACGTCGACTACATGACACTTCACCATTATTTGGGCCTAGAGGAAGGCATTGGGAAGTAATAAGTAGATGATGGGTTGCTAGAGTGACAGAAGCTTAAACCCTAGTTTATGTGTTGCTTCGTAAGGGGCTGATTTGGATACATATGTTTCATGCTATGGTTAGGTTTACCTTAATACTTCTTTTGTAGTTGCGGATGCTTGCAATAGGGTTTAATCATAAGTGCGATGCTTGTCCAAGGAAGGTCAGTACCCAAGCACCGGTCCACCCACATATCAAATTATCAAAGTAATGAGCGCGAATCATATGAGCGTGATGAAAACTAGCTTGACGATAATTCCCATGTGTCCTCGGGAGCGTTTTCCTTCATATAAGACTTTGTCCAGGCTTGTCCTTTGCTACAAAAAGTATTGTGCCATCTTGCTGCACCTTATTTACTTTTATTACTTGTTACCCGTTACAAATTACCTTATCACAAAACTATCTGTTACCGATAATTTCAGTGCTTGCAGAGAAGACCTTACTGAAAACCGCTTGTCATTTCCTTCTGCACCTTGTTGGGTTCGACACTCTTACTTATCGAAAGGACTACGATAGATCCCCTATACTTGTGGGTCATCAAGACTCTTTTCTGGCCCGTTGCCGGGGAGTGAAGTGCCTTTGGTAGGTGGAATTTGGTAAGGAAAATTTTATATACTGTGCTGAAATTTACTGTCACTTGCTACTATGGAACATAATCCTTTGAGGGGCTTGTTCGGGGTATCTTCACCCTGACCAGTAGAGCAAAGAGTTGCTCCTCAACCTATTGAACCTACTGAAAATGTTTACTTTGAAATTCCTTCGGGTATGATAGTGAAACTGCTAGCTAATCCTTTTACAGGAGATGGAACATTGCATCCCAATTTGGACCTAATCTATGTGGATGAAGTTTGTGGATTATTTAAGCTTGCAGGTATGCCTGAGGATGTTATAAAGAAGAAGGTCTTCCCTTTATATTTGAAGGGAAAGGCATTGATATGGTTTAGGCTATGTGATGATATGGGATCATGGAACTACAACCGATTGAAACTGGAATTTCATCAAAAGTTTTATCCTATGCATCTTGTTCATCGTGAACATAATTATATATATAATTTTTGGCCTCGCGAAGGAGAAAGCATCGCTCAAGCTTGGGGGAGGCTTAAGTCAATGTTATATTCATGCCCCAATCATGAGCTCTCAAGAGAATTTATTATTCAAAAAATTTATGCTCGGCTTTCTCTTAATAATCGCTCCATTCTCGATACTTCTTGTACTGGCTCTTTTATGATGAAGACTAATGAATTCAAATGGGATTTATTGGAAAGAATTAAATGCAACTCGGAATATTGGGATCTTGACGAAGGTAAGGAGTTAGGTATAATACCTAAGTTTGATTGTGTTAAATCTTTTATGGATACCGATGTTTTCCGTGAATTTAGCACTAAATATGGAGTTGACTCTGAGATAGTAGCTTCTTTCTGTGAATCCTTTGCTACTCACGTTGATCTCCCTAAGGAGAAGTGGTTTAAATATAATCCTCCCATTGAAGTAAAAGTAGTTTCACCTATTAAAGTTGAAGAAAATACTATCACTTATAATGTTGATCCTGTTGTTCCTACTGCTTATATTGAGAAACCACCTTTCCCTGTTAGAATAAAGGATCATGCTAAAGCTTCAACTGTGGTTCGTAAGAGTAACACTGAAACACCTAAACCCCGTGAGCAAATTAAAGTTGAACTTAGTATTTCTATGGTTAAAGATCTCTTGGCCGATAATATTGATGGGCATGTTATTTACTTCTGTGATGAAGCTGCTAGAATTGCTAGACCTGATACTCAAAATAAACATAGACTTGTTGTAGGCATGTATGTTATTTCTGTTAAAATAGGATATAATTGTTATCATGGCTTGTGTGATATGCGTGCTAGTTCAAGTGCAATACCTCATTCCTTATACAAATAAATTATGCATGATATTGCACCTGCTGAGATAGAGGAAATTGATGTTACAATTAAGCTTGCCAATAGAAACACTATTTCACCAGTTGGGATTGTTAGAGATGTTCAAGTCTTGTGTGGGAAAGTTAAATATCCTGCTGATTTTCTTGTTCTTGGTTCCCCACAAGATAACTTTTGTCCCATTATATTTGGTAGACCCTTCTTGAATACTGTTAATGCTAGGATATACTGCAAAAAGGATGTTGTTACTATTGGTTTGGGGGATATGTCTCATGAGTTTAATTTTGCTAAATTTCGTAGACAACCCCATGATAAAGAATTGGCTAGTAAAGATGAAATTATTGGTCTTGCTTCTATTGTCATGCCTCCTAATGATCCTTTAGAACAATATTTGCTCGACCATGAAAATGATATGTTTATTAATGAAAGAAGGGAAATAGATGAAGTATTCTTTAAACAGGGACCTATTTTGAAACACAACTTGCCTGTTGAAATCCTAGGGAATCCTCCTCCACCCAAGGGTGATCCCGTGTTTGAGCTTAAACCATTACCTGATACTCATAAATATGCTTATCTTGATGAAAAGAAGATATATCCTGTTATTATTAGTGCTAACCTTTCAAAGCATGAAGAAAAAAATTATTGAAAACTCTGAAGAAGCACCGTGCTGCTATTGGATATACTCTTGATGACCTTAAGGGCATTAGTCCCACTCTATATCAGCACAAAATAAAATTGGAGAAAGACGCTAAATCGGTTGTTGATCACCAACGACGGTTAAATCCTGAGATGAAAGAAGTGGTGAGAAAAGAAATACTAAAGCTTCTGTAGGCAGGTATAATTTATCTCGTTGCTGATAGTCAGTGGGTAAGTCATGTCCATTATGTCCCTAAGAAGGGAGGTATTACTGTTGTTCCTAATGATAAAGATGAATTGATCCCACAAAGAATTGTTACAGGTTATAGAATGGTAATTGATTTCTGCAAACTAAATAAAGCTACTAATAAGGATCATTACCTGTTACCTTTTATTGATCAAATGCTAGAAAGATTATCCAAACATACGCATTTTTTCTTTCTAGATGGTTATTCTGGTTTCTCTCAAATACCTGTGTCAAAAGAGGATCAAGAAAAGACCACTTTTACTTGCCCTTTGGTACCTTTTCTTATAGATGTATGCCTTTTGATTTATGCAATGCACCTTCTAATTTTCAAAGATGCATGATGGCTATATTCTCTGATTTTTGTGAAAAGATTGTTGAGGTTTTCATGGATGATTTCTCCGTATATGGAACTTCTTTTGATGATTGCTTGAGCAACCTTGATCGAGTTTTGAAGAGATGTGAAGAAACTATTCATGTCTTGAATCGGGAGAAGTGCCACTTTATGGTTAACGAAGGTATTGTCCTGGGGAACAAAATTTCTGAAAGAGGTATTGAAGTTGATAAAGCTAAAGTTGATGCTAAAAAGATGCCGTGTCCTAAGGACATTAAAGGTATAAGAAGTTTGCTTGGTCATGTCGGTTTTTATAGGAGGTTCATTAAAGACTTCTCAAAAATTTCTAGGCCTCTGACTAATCTCTTACAAAAAGATGTTCCTTTTATCTTTGATGATGATTGTGTAGAAGCATTTGAAATACTTAAAAAAGCCTTGATTTCTGCACCTATTATTCAGCCACCTGATTGGAATTTACCCTTTGAAATTATGTGCGATGCTAGTGATTATGTTGTAGGTGTTGTTCTAGGACAAAGAGTTGATAAGAAATTAAATTTTATTCAATATGCCAGTAAAACTCTAGACAGTGCCCACAGAAATTATGCTACTACTGAAAAAGAATTTTTCGCAGTTGTATTTGCTTGTGATAAGTTCAGACCTTATATTGTTGATTCTAAAGTAACTGTTCACATTGATCATGCTGCTATTAAATATCTTATGGAAAAGAAAGATGCTAAACCTAGACTTATTAGATGGGTTCTCTTGCTGCAAGAATTTGATTTGCATATTATTGATAGAAAGGGAGATGAGAACCCCGTTGCAGACAACTTATCTAGGTTAGAGAATGTTCTTGATGACCCACTACCTATTGATGATAGCTTCCCTGATGAACAATTAGCTGTCATAAATGCTTCCCGTACTGCTCCATGGTATGCTGATTATGCTAATTCAATTGTTGCTAAATTTATACCACCTAGTTTCACATACCAGCAAAAGAAAAAGTTCTTATATGATTTAAGACATTACTTCTGGGATGACACACACCTTTATAAAGAAGGAGTAGATGGTGTTATTAGACGTTGTGTACCTGAGCATGAACAGGAACAGATCCTACGCAAGTGTCACTCCGAGGCTTATGGAGGATACCACGCTGGAGATAGAACTGCACATAAGGTATTGCAGTCCGGTTTTTATTGGCCTACTCTCTTCAAGGATGCCCGTAAGTTTGTCTTGTCTTGTGATGAATGTCAAAGAATTGGTAATATTAGTAGACGTCAAGAAATGCCTATGAACTATTCACTTGTTATTGAACCATTTGATGTTTGGGACTTTGATTATATGGGATCATTTCCTTCCTCTAATGGGTATACACATATTTTAGTTGTTGTTGATTATGTTACTAAGTGGGTAGAAGCTATTCCAACTAGTAGTGCTGATCATAACACCTCTATTAAGATGCTTAAAGAAGTAATTTTTCCAAGGTTTGGAGTCCCTAGATATTTAATGACTGATGGTGGTTCGCATTTTATCCATGGTGCTTTTCGTAAGATGCTTGCTAAGTATGATGTTAATCATAGAATTGCATCTCTATATCATCCACAGTCTAGTGGTCAAGTAGGACTAAGTAATAGAGAGATTAAATTAATTTTGCAAAAGACTGTTAATAGATCTAGAAAGAATTGGTCCAAGAAACTCGAAGATGCATTATGGGCCTATAGAACTGCATATAAGAATCCTATGGGTATGTCTCCTTATAAAATGGTTTATGGAAAAGCATGTCACTTACCTCTCGAACTAGAACATAAGGCATACTGGGCCATTAAAGAGCTCAGTTATGATTTCAAACTTGCTTGTGAGAAGAGACTATTTGACATTAGCTCACTTGATGAGTGGAGAACCCAAGCCTATGAGAATGCCAAATTGTTTAAAGAAAAAGTTAAAAGATGGCATGACAAAAGGATACAAAAGCGTGAGTTTAATGTAGGTGACTATGTGTTGCTATTCAACTCTTGTTTAAGATTTTTTGCGGGAAAACATCTCTCTAAACGGGAAGGGCCTTGCGTTATCGAGGAGGTCTATCGTTCCGGTGCCATAAAAATCAACAACTTCGAAGGCACAAATCCGAAGGTGGTGAACGGTCAAAGAATCAAACATTATATCTCAGGTAATCCTATGAATGTTGAAACTAATGTTATTGACACCGTGACCCCTGCTACGTCTCGAGCTTGCATTGGATTTCCCCGAAGAGGAGAGGATGATGCAGCACAGTAGCGTAAGTATTTCCCTCAGTTTTTGAGAACCAAGGTATCAATCCAGTAGGAGACTACGCGCAAGTCCCTCATACCTGCACAAAACGATAGCTACTCGCAACCAACGCTTAGGGGTTGTCAATCCCTTCACGGTCACTTACGAGAGTGAGATCTGATAGAGATAATATTTTTGGTATTTTTGGTATAAAGATGCAAAGTAAAAAGTAAAAGCAAAGCAAGTAAATAAAGTGATGGAGATTGATATGATGAG
Organism: Aegilops longissima; assembly: GCA_021605205.1. Lineage (NCBI taxonomy): Eukaryota > Viridiplantae > Streptophyta > Magnoliopsida > Poales > Poaceae > Aegilops > Aegilops longissima. The sequence continues at coordinate 141,988,602 of CM038676.1, read as the reverse complement.
AATAGACCCGGGGGCCATAGGTTTCACTAGTGGCTTCTCTCAAGAGCATAGATATTCTACGGTGGGTGAACAAATTACTGTTGAGCAATTGATGAATTGAGCATAGTTATGAGGTTATCCAGGCAATGATCATGTATATAGGCATCACGTCTGTGACAAGTAGACCGAAACAATTATGCATCTACTACTATTACTCCACTCATCGACCGCTATCCAGCATGCATCTAGAGTATTAAGTTAAAAACAGAGTAACGCCTTAAGCAAGATGACATGATGTAGAGGAATAAATTCATGCAATATGATAAATACCCCATCTTGTTATCCTCGATGGCAACAATACAATACGTGCCTTGCAACCCTTTTTGTCCTTTGGGTAAGGTCACGCAAGATTGAACCCAAAGCTAAGCACTTCTCCCATTGCAAGAACTACCAATCTAGTTGGCCAAACCAAACAGATAATTCGAAGAGACTTGCAAAGATAACTTAATCATACATAAAAGAATTCAGAGAAGAATCAAATATTTTCCATAGATAAGTTGGATCATAAACCCACAATTCATCGGTCTCAACAAACACACCGCAAAAAGAAGATTACATCGAATAGATCTCCACGAGATAGGGGGAGAACATTGTATTGAGATCCAAAAAGAGAGAAGAAGCCATCTAGCTACTAACTATGGACCCGAAGGTCTGAAGTAAACTACTCACACTTCATCGGAGGGGCTATGGTGTTGATGTAGAAGCCCTCCGTGATGGATGCCCCCTCCGACGGAGCTCCGGAACAGGCCCCAAGATGGGATCTCGTGGATACAGGAGGTTATGGCGGTGGAATTAGGTTTTTGGCTCCGTCCCCGATCTGTTGGGTGCGTGAGGTATATATAGGAGGAAGGAATGCGTTGGTGGAGCATCGGGGGCCCATGAGGCAGGCGCGCCAGTGGGAGGGCGCGCCCCACCTCGTGACCGCCTCTGGCACTTCTTGGAGTAGGGTCCAAGTCTCTGGATCACGTTCGGTGAGAAAATCACGTTCCCGAAGGTTTCATTCCGTTTGGACTCCGTTTGATATTCCGTTTCTTTGAAATACTGAAATAGGCAAAAAACAGCAATTCTGGGCTGGGCCTCCGGTTAATAGGTTAGTCCCAAAAAATAATATAAAAGAGGAAAATAAAGCCCATTATAGTCCAAAACAATAGATAAAGTAGCATGGAGCAATCAAAATTATAGATACGTTGGAGGCGTATCACGCATCCTAAGCTTAATTCCTCCTCGTCCTCGAGTAGGTAAATGATAAAAAGAATTTTGATGCGGAGTGATACTTTGGCATAATTTCAATGTAAATCTTCTTAATTGTGATATGAATATTCAGATCCGAAACATTCAAGACAAAAGTTCATATTGACATAAAAATAATAATACTTCAAGCATACTAATCAAGATAATTATGTCATCTCAAAATAACATGGCCAAAGAAAGTTCATCCCTACAAAATCATATAGTTAAGGTATGCTTCATTTTCGTCACACAAATATGTTCCCAACTTTTATACCCCCGATGACAAGCCAAGCAATTGTTTCATACTTAAATAATCTCAAACTTTTTCAACCTTCACGCAATACATGAGCGTGAGCCATGGATATAGCACTATGGGTGGAATAGAATATGATGATGTGGATTGTGTGGAGAAGACAAAAAGGAGAAAGTATCATATTGACGAGGATAATCAACGGGCTATGGATATGCCCATCAATTGATGTCAACATGAGGAGTAGGGATTGCCATGCAACGGATGCACTAGAGCTATGAATGCTCAACAAAAGAAAACTAGTGGCTGTGCATCCAACTTGCTTGCTCATGAAGACCTAGGGCATTTGAGGAAGCCCATCGTAGGAATATACAAGCCAAGTTCTATAATGAAAAATTCCCACTAGTATGAAAAAGACAACTTATGAGACTCACTATATGAAAAACATGGTGCTACTTTGAAGCACAATATATGAGACTCACTACATGAAGAACGAGGTGCTACTTTGAAGCACAATATATGAGACTCACTACATGAAGACCATGGTGCTACTTTGAAGCACAAGTGTGGAAAAAGAGATAGTAGCATTGCCCTTTTCTTTTCTTTTCTTTTTTGGGCCTTTCTTTTTTTTGGCCTTTCTCTTTTTTTGGGCAATGCTCTAATAATGATGATCATCACACTTCTATTGATTACAACATGAGGATTACAACTCGAAACTAGAACGAGGTATGACTCTATATGAATGCCTCCGGCGGTGTACCGGAATGGTGCCATGAATCAAGAGTGACATGTATGAAAAATAATGCATGGTGGCTTTGCCACAAATACGATGTCAACTACATGATCATGCAATGGCAATATGACAAAAGTAAAGCATGTCATGATGATGATGGTGGAAGTTGCATGGCAATATATCTCAGAATCGCTATGGAAATGCCATAATAGGTAGGTATGGTGGCTGTTTTGAGGAAGATATAAGGAGGTTTATGTGTGATAGAGCGTATCGTATCACGGGGTTTGGATGCACCGGCGAAGTTTGCACCAACTCTCAATGTGAGAAAGGGCAATGCACAGTACCGAAGAGGCTAGCAATGGCAGAAAGATAAAAGTGCGTATAATCCATGGACTCAACTTTAGTCAAAAGAACTCATATACTTATTGCAAAAATTTAGAAGCCATCAAAAATTCAAGCACTACGCGCATGCTCCTAGGGGGATAGATTGGTAGGAAAAGACCATCGCTCGTCCCCGACCGCCATTCAGAAAGATGCACAAGCCAGGTACACTTCATGCTTCAAATTTGTTACACAACTTTAACCATACGTGCATGCTACGGGACTTACAAACTTCAACACAAGCATTTCTCAAATTCAGAACTACTCAACTAGCATGACTTTGATATTATCACCTCCATATCTCAAAATAATTATCAAGCATCAAACTTATCTTAGTATTCAACGCACTCAAAAGAAAGTTTCGCATATCTTGAACACCAAGTATATTAACATTAAGCAAATTACCATGCTATTAACGACTCTCAAAATAATATAAGTGAAGCATCAGAGAACAAGTTTATTTAAAACAAATCCACCACCGTGCTCTAAAAGATCTAAGTGAAGCACTAGAGCAAAAATTATCACGCTCAAAAAGATATAAGTGAAGCACTATGAGCAACTATCAAGCTCAAAAGATATAAGTGAAGCATATAGAGTATTCTAACAAATTCCAAATCATATATGGCTCTCTCAAAAGGTGTGTACAGCAAGGATGATTGTGGTAAACTAACAAGCAAAGACTCAAATAATACAAGATGCTCCAAGGAAAACACATATCATGTCGGTGAATAAAAATATAGCTCCAAGTAAATTACCGATGGAAGTGGACGAAAGAGGGGATGCCTTCCGGGGCATCCCCAAGCTTTGTATTTTTGGTGTCCTTATATTATATTGGGGGTGCCATGGTCATCCCCAAGCTTAGGCTCTTGCCACTCCTTGTTCCATAATCCATCAAAAGAATTCACCCAAAACTTGAAAACTTCACAACACAAAACTCAATAGAAATCTCGTGAGCTCCGTTAGAGAAAGAAAACAAAAGACTACTTTAAGGTACTGTAATGAACTCATTCTTTATTTATATTGGTGTTAAACCTACTGTATTCCAACTTCTCTATGGACCATAAACTATTTTACTAGCCATAGATTCATCAAAACAAGCAAACAACACACGCAAAACAGAATCTGTCAAAAACAGAACAGTCTGTAGTAATCTGTAACTAACGCAAACTTCTGGAACCCAAAAAATTCTACCAAAATTAGACGACCTATTGATCAGCACCAATTGGAATCAGTATTTTATCACGTTCTGGTGATTTTTAACAATTCGGGCACAGAGCACAAAGATTCTGGAAATTACAGCAAGATCAAATAACTATCGTCCAAGAAGATCCAATAGGTCCAACTTGGCACAAACACTAATTAAAACATAAAACCACATATAAACAGAGGCTAGATGGATTATTTTATTCCTAAACAGAACCAAAAACAAAAAACACAAAATAAAATTGGGTTGCCTCCCAACAAGCGCTATCGTTTAACGCCCCTAGCTAGGCATAAAAGCAAAGATAGATCTAGGTATTGCCATCTTTGGTAGGCAATCCATAAGTGGCTCTCATGATAGATTCATATGGTAATTTTATTTTATTTCTAGGGAAGTGTTCCATGCCCTTCTTTAAAGGGAATTGGAATCTCATATTTCCTTCCTTCATATCAATAATTGCACCAATCGTTCTAAGGAAAGGTCTACCAAGAATAATAGGACATGAAGGATTGCAATCTATATCAAGAACGATAAAATCTACGGGCACATAATTCCTATTTGCAACAATAAGAACATCATTAATTCTTCCCATAGGCTTTTTAATAGTGGAATCTGCAAGATGCAAGTTTAGAGAGCAATCATCAAAATCACGGAAATCTAGCAAATCACACAAAGTTTTGAGAATAGTAGAGACACTAGCACCCAAATCACACAAAGCATGAAACTCGTAATTTTTAATTTTAATTTTGATAGTAGGTTCCCACTCATCATGGAGTTTCCTAGGGATAGAAATTTTCAACTCAAGATTTTCTTCATAAGATTACATCAAGGCATCAACAATGTGTTTGGTAAAAGCCTTATTTTGACTATAAGCATGAGGAGAATTTAACACGGATTGCAACAAGGAAATACAATCAATTAAAGAGCAATTTTCATAATTAAATTCCTTGAGATCCAATATAGTGGGTTTAGCAACATCTAGATTTTTATTTCTTTCCATCCCACTTTTATCAATTTCATCATCAAGATCTAAAAACTCAGAATTCTTAGAACGCCTTCTAGGTAAAGGAAGATCATATTCAGTTTCATCAAGATTCATATTGCAAAACAAAGATTTAATAGGGGACACATTAATAACTTTTAGATCTTCATCTTGATTTTCATAGGAATTAGAAGAACACGCTTTAATAAAGGCATCTTTGGAAGCACGCATCCTAGCGGTTCTTTCTTTGCACTCATCAATGGAAATTCTCATAGCTTTGAGAGACTCATTGATATCATGCTTAGAAGGAACAGATCTAAGCTTTAAAGAATCAACATCAAGAGAAATTCTATCAACGTTCCTAGCCAAATCATCAACTTTAAGTAATTTCTCTTCAAGCAAAGCATTAAAATTCTTTTGTGAATTCATAAACTCTTTAACACTACTCTCAAATTCAGAGGGCATCTTATTAAAATTTCCATAAGAGTTGTTGTAGGAATTTCCATAATTATTAGAAGGATTACTAGGACAAGGCCTAGGATTAAAATTCCCTCTATACGCGTTGTTTCCAAAACTATTCCTACCAACAAATTCACATCCATAGATTCATTATTATTCTCAATCAAGGTAGATAAAGGCATATTATTAGGATCGGAAGAAACACTCTTAGCAAATAAATTCATAAGTTCATCATTCTTTCCACTCAAAACATTGATTTCTTCTATAGCATGCACTTTTTTATTAGTAGACCTTTCAGTATGCCATTGAGAATAATTAACCATAATATTATCTAGGAGTTTAGTAGCATCTCCTAAAGTGATTTCCATAAAAGTGCCTCCATGGCGAATCTAAAAGATTTCTAGAAGCAAAATTCAATCCGGCATAAATTTTTTGTATAATCATCCACAAGTTCAAACCATGAGTAGGACAATTACGTAGCATTAATTTCGTTCTCTCCCAAGCTTGTGCAACATGTTCATGATCAAGTTGCTTAAAATTCATAATATCATTCCTAAGAGAGATAATCTTAGCGGGAGGAAAATACTTAGAGATAAAAGCATCTTTGCACTTGTTCCAAGAATCAATACTATTTTTAGGCAAAGATGAAAACCACGATTTATACGATCTCTAAGCTTAAAAAGGAAATAGCTTCAATTTAATGACATCATTATCGACATCTTTTTTCTTTTGCATATCACATAAATCAACGAAGCCATTCAGATGAGTAGCGGCATCTTTGCTAGGAAGGCCGGTGAATTGATATTTCATAACAAGATTCAACAAAGCAGTATTGATTTCACAAGATTTGGTATTAGCAAGAGGAGCAAGAGGAGTGCTAAGGAAATCATTATTATTGGTATTGGTGAAGTCACACAATTTGGTGGCATCTTGAGCCATCGCAACGAACAAGCAAACTAACACACGAGCAAACAAAAGGCAAAGGAAAAAGGCAAAGGGAAAACGAGGAGGAGATTGCGAAAGAGAGGGCGAATAAAATTGCAAAGGTGAAGTGGGGGAGAGGAAAACGAGAGGCAAATGTCAAATAATGTAATGCGAGAGATAGGGATTGTGATGGGTACTTCGTATGTTGACTTTTGCGTAAGCCTCCCCGGCAACGGCGCCAGAAATTCTTCTTGCTACGTCTCGAGCTTGCGTTGGATTTCCCCGAAGAGGAGAGGATGATGCAGCACAGTAGCGTAAGTATTTCCCTCAGTTTTTGAGAACCAAGGTATCAATCCAGTAGGAGACTACGCGCAAGTCCCTCGTACCTGCACAAAACGATAGCTACTCGCAACCAACGCTTAGGGGTTGTCAATCCCTTCACGGTCACTTACGAGAGTGAGATCTGATAGAGATAATATTTTTGGTATTTTTGGTATAAAGATGCAAAGTAAAAAAGTAAAAGCAAAGAAAGTAAATAAAGTGATGGAGATTGATATGATGAGAATAGACCCGGGGGCCATAGGTTTCACTAGTGGCTTCTCTCAAGAGCATAGATATTCTACGGTGGGTGACCAAATTACTGTTGAGCAATTTACAGAATTGATCATAGTTATGAGGTTATCCAGGCAATGATCATGTATATAGGCATCACGTTCGTGACAAGTAGATCGAAACGATTCTGCATCTACTACTATTATTCCACTCATCGACCGCTATCCAGCATGCATCTAGAGTATTAAGTCAAAAAAAGAGTAACGCCTTAAGCAAGATGACATGATGTAGAGGAATAAATTCATGCAATATGATAAATACCCCATCTTGTTATCCTCGATGGCAACAATACAACACGTGCCTTGCAACCCTTTACATCCTTTGGGTAAGGTCACCGCAAGATTGAACCCAAAGCTAAGCACTTCTCCCATTGCAAGAACTACCAATCTAGTTGGCCAAACCAAACGGACAATTCGAAGAGACTTGCAAAGATAACTTAATCATACATAAAAGAATTCAGAGAAGAATCAAATATTTTCCATAGATAAGTTGGATCATAAACCCACAATTCATCGGTCTCAACAAACACAACACAAAAAGAAGATTACATTGAATAGATCTCCACGAGAGAGGGGGAGAACATTGTATTGAGATCCAAAAAGAGAGAAGAAGCCATCTAGCTACTAACTATGGACCCGAAGGTCTGAAGTAAACTACTCACACTTCATCGGAGGGGCTATGGTGTTGATGTAGAAGCCCTCCGTGATGGATGCCTTCTCGTGAACTCGGAACAGGCCCCAAGATGGGATCTCGTGGATACAGGAAGTTCTGGCGGTGGAATTTGGTTTGGCTCCGTCCCGATTTGTTGAAGTGCGAGGTATATATAGGAGGAAGGATTACGTCGGTGGAGCGTCAGGGGGCCCACGAGGCAGGGGGCGCGCCCAGGGGGGAGGGGCGCGCCCCCCACCCTCGTGACCGCCTCTGGCACTTCTTGGAGTAGGGTCCAAGTCTCCTGGATCACGTTCGGTGAGAAAATCACGTTCTGAAGGTTTCATTCCGTTTGGACTCCGTTTGATATTCCGTTTCTTGAAACACTGAAATAGGCAAAAACAGCAATTCAGGCTGGGCCTCCGGTTATCGTTAGTCCCAAAAATAATATAAAAGTGGAAAATAATGCCCATTATAGTCCAAAACAATAGATAAAGTAGCATGGAGCAATCAAAAATTATAGATACGTTGGAGACGTATCAACCCCGGAGGAGTACATAAGGGACACCTTCCAGAACGTTTCAGACTCCGAAAAGGAATAGGTATGTGGTACGGTAAGTAAACCGACTCCAAAACAGTTCTAATGGCAGTTTTTCTCTGTTTTGGAATATTTAAGAAAATAGGAAAATAAGAAGTAGTCTGGGAAGGACACGAGGCATCCACGAGGGTGGAGGGCATGCCCTACCCCCTGGGTGCGCCCCCTGCCTCGTGGGCACCTCGTGTGTTCTGTGGACTCCGTTTTCTTGCACGATACTTCCTTTAGTCGGCAAAAATTCATTATATAATCTCCCGAAGGTTTTGACCACCGTACCACGCAAATATCCTCTGTTTTTGTTTCGAGCTGTTTTTCTGACAGATCTAGATCACCATGACATCTCCAAGTGCCCCCAAGGACAAGTTCTTCGAGAAGGTCATCAACCCCTACCTCGCGGAAGTGCTGCAACATCCTCAAACCATTGAGATGCATGAGGGGTTGCTGCACATCTACGATGTTTAGGGACCAAGGAGGACCGGAAGCGTGGAGACTAGGCTCGAGGCAATGGAGCAACAAGTTTTCAAGTGCCAGGAGATGGTGGAACATGGACTCGATGCCAATCATATAATGATCACAGAGTTCACCAAAAACCACAAGCTGGATGCCAAGAACATTGGGGAGGCCATCTTCGAGCTTCATGAGAAAATTGAGCGCCTCCAAGCCCAGATCTATGACCTGCAAAACGAAAACTGTGAGTGTGAATATAGATTCAAGAGGATGAGTTTGGCTGGAGATTTGAGGATCCCGGAGACTCGATCATCCTTTTACGATGGTGAGCCTATGCCTTGGAAGATGGACAACAAGCCTACATAATCAACAACTCCACCATCACCACCCCCGAGGAAAGAGATATAAACACATGGGTATGGGCACTCCCCTTGGCAACTGCCAAGCTTGGGGGAGTTGCCCCGGTATCGTATCACCATCACACTCCTATCTTTACTGTTTTCTTAGTTTGATCCTTTTAGTAATATCTTGATCTAGTAGAATAAATCTTTAGTATGATCTAGTCTTGAGTTTTGCTTTATGATCCTTCTATGTAATTGAGTCCGTGAGCTATATATAATAAAGATTAGTTTTGAGTCGAGGGCTTGATTATCTTGCTATGATCGTGAGGGAATACAAGAAAAAAAGAAAGAATACGAAGAAATAATGAGATCATATTGATCTTATGGAGAGTAATGACTTCACATATAAAGAGTATGATGAATAAAAGTTGTTGAGAGTTGACAAAAAATAGTTTTGATCATCATTGAAATTAATAGGAAGTAATAAAGAAAGAGAGGTTTTCACATATAAATATACTATCTTGGACATCTTTTATGATTGTGAGCACTCATTAAAATATGACATGCTAAAGAGTTGATGTTGGACAAGGAAGACAACGTAATGGGTTATGTTTACTTATATCTGAATAAAGTATATTGTTATGGATCATCCAACATGTTGTGCTTGCCTTTCCCCCTCATGCTAGCCAATTTCTTTGCACCAAGTAGAGATACTACTTGTGCTTCCGAATATCCTTAAACCTAGTTTTGCCATGAGTGTCCATCATACCTACCTATGGATTGAGTAAGATCCTTCAAGTAAGCTGTCATTGTTGCATGCAATAAAAATTGCTCTCCAAATATGTATGATTTATTAGTGTGGAGAAAATAAGCTTTATACGATCTTGTGATGTGGAAGAAATAAAAGCGACGGACTGCATAATAAAGGTCCATATCACAAGTGGAAATATAAAGTGACGTTCTTTCGCATTAAGATTTTGTGCATCCAACCATAAAAGCACATGACAACCTATGCTTCCCTCTGCGAAGGGCTTATCTTCTACTTTTGTCTTATACCTTATGCAAGAGTCATGGTGATCTTCACCTTTTCCTTTTTATATTTATCCTTTGGCAAGCACATTGTGTTGGAAAGATCCTGATATATATACCCAATTGGATTTAAGTTATCATAAATTATTATTGTTGACATTACCCTTGAGGTAAAAGGTTGGGAGGCAACACTATAAGCCCCTATCTTTCTCTGTGTCCGATTAAAACTCCATACCCATAAGTATTGCGTGAGTGTTAGCAATTGTGAAAGACTAAATGATAGTTGAGTATGTGGACTTGCTGAAAAGCTCTTATAATGACTCTTTTCGATGTTATGATAAATTGCAATTGCTTCAATGACCGAGATTATAGTTTGTATATGTCCTCCCGAGACAAGAAATCGTGAAGCTCACCTGGTATGGAGGGCGCGTGTATGATGTGTGATACGTCCATTTTGCATCATGCTTTTATATCGATATTTATTGCATTATGGGTTGTTATTACACGTTATGTCACAATACTTATGCCTATTCTCTCTTATTTTACAAGGTTTACATGAAGAGGGAGAATGCCAGCAGCTGGAATTCTGGGCTGGAAAAGGAGCAAATATTAGAGACCTATTCTGCACAGCTCCAAAAGTCCTGAAATTTCACGGAGGCAATTTTTGGAATTAATAAAAATACTGGCGAAAGAATCAACCAGAGGGGGCCACCCACCATCCACGAGGGTGGGGCGCCCCTACCCAAGGCGAGCCCCGCCTCGTGGGCCCCTAGAAGGCCTCCGGTGCCCATCTTCTGCTATATGAAGTCTTTCACCCTGGAAAAAATAAGAAGGAAGCTTTCGGGACGAAACATCGCCGCCACGAGGCGGAACCTTGGCGGAACCAATCTAGGGCTCCGATGGAGCTGTTCTGCTGGGGAAACATCCCTCCGGGAGGGGCAAATCATCACCATCGTCATCACCATCGAGCCTCTCAGCGGGAGGGGGTCAATCTCCATCAACATCTTCACCAGCACCATCTCCTCTAAAACCCTAGTTCATCTCTTGTATCCAATCTTTGTCCGAAAGCCTCAGATTGGTACCTATGGGTTGCTAGTAGTGTTGATTACTCCTTGTAGTTGATGCTAGTTGGTTTATTTGGTGGAAGATCATATGTTCAGATCCTTTATGCATATTAATACCCCTCTGATTATGAACATGAATATGATTTGTGAGTAGTTACGTTTGTTCTTGAGGACATGGGAGAAGTCTTGCTATAAGTAGTCATGTGAATTTGGTATTCGTTCGATATTTTGATGAGATGTACGTTGTCTTTCCTCTAGTGGTGCTATGTGAACGTCGACTACATGACACTTCACCATTATTTGGGCCTAGAGGAAGGCATTGGGAAGTAATAAGTAGATGATGGGTTGCTAGAGTGATGAAGCTTAAACCCTAGTTTATTCGTTTGCCGTAAGGGCTGATTTGGATCCATATGTTTCATGCTATGGTTAGGTTTACCTTAATACTTCTTTTGTAGTTGCGGATGCTTGCAATAGGGGTTAATCATAAGTGGGATGCTTGTCCAAGGAAGGGCAGTACCCAAGCACCGGTCCTCCCAGATATCAAATTATCAAATTAACGAACGCGAATCTTATGAGGGTGATGAAAACTAGCTTGACGATAATTCCCATGTGTCCTCGGGAGCGTTTTCCTTCATATAAGACTTTGTCCAGGCTTGTCCTTTGCTAAAAAAAGGATTGGGCCATCTTGCTGCACCTTATTTACTTCTATTACTTGTTACCCGTTACAAATTACCTTATCACAAAACTATCTGTTACCGATAATTGCAGTGCTTGCATAGAAGACCTTACTGAAAACCACTTGTCATTTCCTTCTGCTCCTCGTTGGGTTCAACACTCTTACTTATCGAAAGGACTATGATAGATCCCCTATACCTGTGTGTCATCAATGTGGTACACCAAAAGATCATCTTCGAGGCACATCTGAAGGACGACGGCGCGTTGGTGAAGGAAATATGCCCTAGAGGCAATAATAAAGTTATTATTTATTTCCTCATATCATGATAAATGTTTATTATTCATGCTAGAATTGTATTAACCCGAAACATAATACATGTGTGAATACATAGACAAACATAGTGTCACTAGTATGCCTCTACTTTACTAGCTCGTTGATCAAAGATGGTTGAGTTTCCTAACCATATACATGAGTTGTCATTTGATTAACGGGATCACATCATTAGGAGAATGATGTGATTGACTGGACCCATTCCATTATCTTAGCACTTGATTGTTTAGTTTACCGCTATTGCTTTCTTCATGACTTACACATGTTCCTATGACTATGAGATTATGCAACTCCCGAATACCGGAGGAACTTTGTGTGCTACCAAACGTCACAACGTAACTGGGTGATTATAAAGTTGCTCTACAGGTGTCTCCGATGGTGTTCGCGGAGTTGGCATAGATCAAGAATAGGATTTTTCACTCCGATTGTCGAAGAGGTATCTCTGGGCCCTCTCGGTAATGCACATCACTATAAGCCTTGCAAGCAATGTGATTAATGAGTTAGTTGCGGGATGATGCATTACGGAACGAGTAAAGATAATTGCCGATAACGACATTGAGCTAGGTATTGAGATACCGACGATCGAATCTCGGGCAAGTAACCTACCGATGACAAAGGGAACAATGTATGTTGTTATGCGGTTTGATCGATAAAGATCTTCGTAGAATATGTAGGAACCAATATGAGCATCCAGGTTCCGCTATTGGTTATTGACTGGAGACATGTCTCGGTCATGTCTACGTAGTTTTCGAACCCGTAGGGTCCGCACGCTTAAAGTTCTGTAATGATCGGTATTATGAGTTTATATGTTTTGATATACCGAAGGTAGTTCGGAGTCCCGGATATGATCACGGACATGACGTGGAGTCTTGAAATGGTCGAGACATAAAGATTGATATATTGGAAGCCTATATTTGGACATCGAAAGAGTTCCGGGTGAAATCGGGATTTTACCGCAGTGCTGGAGGGGTTACCGGAACCCCCCGGGGGTTAATGGGCCTTGTTGGTGAAGGAAATATGCCCTAGAGGCAATAATAAAGTTATTATTTATTTCCTTATATCATGATAAATGTTTATTATTCATGCTAGAATTGTATTAACCGGAAACATAATACATGTGTAAATACATAGACAAACAGATAGTCACTAGTATGCCTCTACTAGACTAGCTCATTAATCGAAGATGGTTATGTTTCCTAACCATAGACATGTGTTGTCATTTGATTAATGAGATCACATCATTAGGAGAATGATGTGATTGACATGACCCATTCCGTTAGCTTAGCACTTGATCGTTTAGTATATTGCTATTGCTTTCTTCATGACCTATACATGTTCTCGTAACTATGAGATTATGCAACTCCGTTTATCGAAGGAACACTTTGGGTACTACCAAACATCACAACGTAATCGGGTGATTATAAAGGAGTACTACAGGTGTCTCCAAAGGTACTTGTTGGGTTGGCGTATTTGAGATTAGGTTTTGTCACTCCGATTGTTGGAGAGGTATCTCGGGCCTTCTCGGTGATACACATCACATAAGCCTTGCAAGCATTACAACTAATGAGTTAGTTGTAAGATGATGTATTACGGAACGAGTAAAGAGACTTACCGATGTGAGATTGAACTAGGTATTGGATACCGACGATCGAATCTCGGGTAAGTAACATACCGATGACAAAAGGAACAACGATATCGTTATGCGGTTTGACCGATAAAGATCTTCGTAGAATATGTAGGAACCAATATGGGCATCCAGGTTCCGCTATTGGTTATTGACCGAGAATGGTTCTAGGTCATGTCTACATAGTTCTCGAACCCGTAGGGTCCGCACGCTTAACGCTTCGATGACAGTTCATTATGAGTTTATAAGTATTGATGTACCGAAGGTTGTTGAGTCCGGATGTGATCACGGACATGACGAGGAGTCTCAAAATGGTCGAGACATAAAGATTGATATATTGGAAGCCTATGTTTGGACTTGGAAGGTTCGGATGAAAACAGGAAGTTATCGGAACACCGGGGTTACGGAACCCCGGGAGGTCTATGGGCCTTGATGGGCCATAAGAGAGAAGAGGAAGGGCCGGCCAGGCAGGCCGCCGCCCCCTCCCCTCTAGTCCGAATAGGACAAGGAGAGGCGGCGCCCTTCCTCTTCCCTCCTCCAATCCTAATCCAACTAGAGAGGGGGAGTCCTACTCCGGTGGGAGTAGGACTCCTCAGCGCGCCTCCCCTAGGGCTGGCCGCCCCCCCTTGGCTCCTTTATATACGGGCGGGGGCACCCCATGACACAAGTTGATCTACGGATCGTTCCTTAGCCGTGCGGTGCCCCTTCCACCATATTCCACTTGGTCATATCGTCGCGGAGCTTAGGCGAAGCCCTCGCGCGGAGAAGTCATATCGTCGCGGAGCTTAAGCGAAGCCCTGCGTCGGTGGAGCATCATCATCGTCACCACGCCGTCAGGTTGTGGAACTCATCCCGACACTTTGCTGGATCGAGTCCGGGTCGTCATCGAGCTGAGCGTGTGCGAACTCGGAGGTGCCGTCGTTCGGTGCTTGGATCGGTCGGATCGTGAAGGCGCACGACTACATCAACCGCGTTGTTATAACGCTTCGCTTTCGGTCTCACGAGGGTGCGTGGACGGACACTCTCCCCTCTCGTTGCTATGCCATCACCATGGTCTTGCGTGATCGTAGGAATTTTTTTGAAATTACTACGTTTCCCAACAGTGGTATCAGAGCCAGGTTTTATGCGTTGATGTCATATGCATGAGTAGAACACAAGTGAGTTGTGGGCGATACAAGTCATACTGCTTACCAGCATGTCATACTTTGGTTCAGCGGTATTGTGAGATGAAGCGGCCCGGACCGACATTACGCGTACGCTTACGCGAGACTGGTTTCACCGCTGCGAGCACTAGTTGCTTAAAGGTGACCGGCGGGTGTCTGTCTCTCTCACTTTAGTTGAACCGAGTGTGGCTGCGCCCGGTCCTTGCGAAGGTTAAAACAGCACCAACTTGACAAACTATCGTTGTGGTTTTGATGCGTAGGTAAGAACGGTTCTTGCTCAGCCCGTAGCAGCCACGTAAAACTTGCAACAACAAAGTAGAGGACGTCTAACTTGTTTTTGCAGGGCATGTTGTGATGTGATGTGGTCAAGACGTGATGCTATATTTTATTGTATGAGATGATCATGTTTTGTAACCGAAGTTATCGGCAACTGGCAGGAGCCATATGGTTGTCGCTTTATTGTATGAAATGCAAAAGCCATGTAATTGCTTTACTTTATCACTAAGCAGTAGCGATAGTCGTAGAAGCAATAGTTGGCAAGACGACAACGATGCTACGATGGAGATCAAGGTGTCGCGCCGGTGACAATGGTGATCATGACGGTGCTTCGGCGATGGAGATCACAAGCACAAGATGATGATGACCATATCATATCACTTATATTGATTGCATGTGATGTTTATCCTTTATGCATCTTATCTTGCTTTGATTGACGGTAGCATTATAAGATGATCTCTCACTAAAATTATCAAGAAGTGTTCTCCCTGAGTATGCACCGTTGCGAAAGTTCTTCGTTTGAGACACCACGTGATGATCGGGTGTGATAGGCTCTACGTTCAAATACAACGGGTGCAAAACAGTTGCACGCGAATACTCGAGTTAAACTTGACGAGCCTAGCATATAACAGATATGGCCTCGAACACGGAGACCGAAAGATCGGCGTGAATCATATAGTAGATATGATCAACATAGTGATGTTCACCATTGAAACTACTCCATCTCACGTGATGATCGGACATGGTTTAGTTAATTTGGATCACGTAATCACTTAGATGACTAGAGAGATGTCTGCTAAGTGGGAGGTTTTAATATGATTAATTAAACTTAAATTTATCATGAACTTAGTACCGATAGTTTTTTGCTTGTCTATGTTTCTTGTAGATAGATGGCTCGTCTTTGTTGTTCCATTGAATTTTAATGCGTTCCTTGAGAAAGCAAAGTTGAAAGATGATGGTAGCAATTACGGACTGGGTCCGTAATTTGAGGATTATCCTCATTGCTGCACTGAAGAATTACGCCTGGAAGCACCGCTGGGTGCCAGCCTGCTTTAGGAGCAACGCCGAAGTTGTGAGCGTCTGGCGAGCAAAGCTGATGACTACTCGATAGTTCGTGTGCCATGCTTTACGGCTTAGAACGGGTCTTCAACGACGTTTTGAGCGTCATGGAGCATATGAGATGTTCCAGGAGTTGAAGTTAATATTTCAAGCAAATGCCCGGATTGAGAGATATGAAGTCTCCAATAAGTTCTATAGCTGCAAGATGGAGGAGAATAGTTACGTCGGTGAACATATACTCAAAATGTCTGGGTATAATAATCACTTGATTCAACTGGGAGTTACTCTTCCGGATGATAGTGTCATTGATGAATTCTCCAATCACGCCACCAAGCTACAAGAGCTTCGTGATGAACTATAATATGCAAGGGATGACTAAAACAATTCTGAGCTCTTCGCAATGCTAAAAGCAGCGGAGGTAGAAATCAAGAAAGAGCATCAAGTGTTGATGGTCAACAAGACCACTAGTTTCAAGAAAAGGGCAAAGGAAAGAAGAAGGAAACTTCAAAAGAACAGCAAGAAAGTTGCTGATCAAGAGAAGAAACCCAAGTCTGGACCTAAGCCTGAAGCCGAGTGTTTTACCGCAAGCGATGGACATCGAAGCGGAACTGCCCCAAGTATTTGGCGGATAAGAAGGATGGCAAGGTGATCAAAGGTATATGTGATATACATGTTATTGATGTGTACCTTACTAATACTCGCATAGTACCTAGGTATTTGATCTTGGTTCATTGCTAATATTTGCAACTCAAACAGGAACTACGGATTAGCGAAGATTGGCTAAGGGACGAGGTGACGATCGCGTGGGAAATGGTTCCAAAGTCGATGTGATCGCGGTCGGCACGCTACCTCTACATCTACCATCGGGATTAGTTTTAGACCTAAATAATTGTTATTTGGTGCCGCGTTAAGCATGAACATTATATCTGGATCTTGTTTGATGCGAGACGGTTATTCATTTAAGACAGAGAATAATAGTTGTTCTATTTATATGAATAATATCTTTTATGGTCATGCACCCTTGAAGAGTGGTCTATTTTATTGAATCTCGATAGTAGTACACATATTCATAGTGTTGAAACCAAAAGATGCAGAGTTGATAATGATAATGCAACTTATTTGTGGCACTTGCCGTTTGGGTCATATCGGTGTAAAACGCATGAAGAAACTCCATCTTGATGGGCTTCGGAATCACTTGATTATGAATCACTTGATACTTGCGAACCGTGCCTCATGGGCAAGATGACTAAAACGCCGTTCTCCGGAACTATGGAGCGAGCAACTGATTTGTTGGAAATCATACATACCGATGTTTGTGGTCCAATGAATGTTGAGGCACGGCGGGTATCGTTATTTTCTCACCTTCACAGATGATTTGAGCAGATATGGGTATATCTACTTAATGAAACACAAATCTGAAACATTTGAAAAGTTCAAAGAATTTCAGAGTGAAGTGGAAAATCATCGTAACAAGAAAATAAAATTTCTACGATCGGATCGTGGAGGAGAATATTTGAGTTACGAGTTTGGTTTACATTTGAAACAATGTGGAATAGTTTCGCAACTCACGCCACCCGGAACACCACAGAGAAATGGTGTGTCCGAACGTCGTAATCGTACTTTACTAGATATGGTGCGATCTATGATGTCTATTTCCGATTTACCGCTATCGTTTTGGGGTTATGCTTTAGAGACGGCCGCATTCACGTTAAATAGGGTACCATCTAAGTCCGTTGAGACGACACCGTATGAACTATGGTTTGGCAAGAAACCAAAGTTGTCGTTTCTTAAAGTTTGGGGCTGCGATGCTTATGTGAAGAAACTTCAACCAGATAAGCTCGAACCCAAATCGGAGAAATGTGTCTTCATAGGATACCCAAAGGAGACTGTTGGGTACACCTTCTATCACAGATCTGAAGGCAAAGTTTTCGTTGGTAAATTCGGATCCTTTCTAGAGAAGGAGTTTCTCTCGAAAGAAGTGAGTGGGAGGAAAGTAGAACTTGATGAGATAATCAGATCTGCTCCCTTATTGGAAGGTAGTTCATCACAAGAAACGGTTCTGTGACAACTACACCAATTAGTGAGGAAACTAATGATGATGATCATGAAGCTTCAGATCAAGTTACTACTGAACTTCGAGGTCAACCAGAGTAAAATACGCACAGAGTGGTACGGTAATACTATTCGAAGTCATGTTACTTGACCATGGCGAACCTACAAACTATGAAGAAGCGATGGTGAGCCCAGATTCATGAAATGGCTGGAAGCCATGAAATCTGAGATGGGATCCATGTATGAAAACAAAGTATGGACTTTGGTTGACTTGCCCGATGATCGGCAAGCCATTGAGAATAAATGGATCTTTAAGAAGAAGACTGACGCCGATGGTAATGTAACTGTCTACAAAGCTCGACTTGTTGCAAAAGGTTTTCGACAAGTTCAAGGGGTTGACTACGATGAGACTTTCTCACCAGAGCGATGCTTAAGTCTGTCCGAATCATGTTAGCAATTGCGCATTTTATGATTATGAAATTTGGCAAATGGATGTAAAAACTGCATTCTTGAATGGATTTCTAGAAGAAGAGTTGTATATGATGCAACCAGAAGGTTTTGTTGATCCAAAGGGTGCTAACAAAGTGTGCAAGCTCCAACGATCAATTTATGGTCTGGTGCAAGCCTCTCGGAGTTGGAATAAACGCTTTGATAGTGTGATCAAAGCATATGGTTTTATCTGAGACTTTTGGAGAAGCCTGTATTTACAAGAAAGTGAGTGGGAGCTCTGTAGCATTTCTGATATTGTATGTGGACGACATATTGTTGATTGGAAATGATACAGAATTTCTGGATAGCATAAAAGGATACTTGAATAAAAGTTTTTCAATGAAAGACCTCGGTGAAGCTGCTTACATATTGGGCATCAAGATCTATAGAGATAGATCAAAACGCTTAATTGGACTTTCACAAAACACATACCTTGATAAAGTTTTGAAGAAGCTCAAAATGGATCAGGCAAAGAAAGGTTTTTACCTGATTACAAGGTGTAAGATTGAGTCGACTCAATGCCCGACCACAGCAGAAGATAGAGAGAAAATGAAAGATGTTCCTATGCTTCAGCCATAGGCTCTATCATGTATGCAATGCTGTGTACCGGACTGACGATGCTTAGCTGTAAGCTTGGCGGGAAGGTACCAAAGTAATCCAGAGTGGATCATGGACAGCGGTCAAGAACATCCTGAAATACCGAAAAGGACTAAGGATATGTTTCTCGTATATGGAGGTGACAAAGAGCTAGTCGTAAATGGTTACGTCGATGCAAGCTTTGACACCGATCCGGACGATTCTAAATCGCAAACCGGATCGTATTTTTATTAAACGGTGGAGCTGTCGGTTGGTGCAGTTCTAAACAAAGCGTCGTGGCGGGATCTACATGTGAAGCGGAGTACATAGCTGCTTCGAAGCAGCAAATGAAGGAGTCGGATGAAAGAGTTCATTTCGATCTAGGTGTCATACCTAGTGCATCGGGACCAATGAAGATCTTCGTGACAATACTGGTGCAATTGCCTTGGCAAAGGAATCCAGATTTCACAAGAGGACCAAGCATATCAAAAGACGCTTCAATTCCATTCGGGACCAAGTCCAAGTGGGAGACATAGAGATTTGCAAAATACATACGGATCTGAATGTTGCGAGACCCGTTGACTAAGCCTCTTCCACGAGCAAAACATGATCAGCACCAAGACTCCATGGGTGTTAGAATCATTCTTATGTAATCTAGATTATTGACTCTAGTGCAAGTGGGAGGATCAAGGAAATATGCCCTAGAGGCAATAATAAAGTTATTATTTATTTCCTTATATCATGATAAATGTTTATTATTCATGCTAGAATTGTATTAACCGGAAACATAATACATGTGTGAATACATAGACAAACAGATAGTCACTAGTATGCCTCTACTAGACTAGCTCATTAATCGAAGATGGTTATGTTTCCTAACCATAGACATGTGTTGTCATTTGATTAATGAGATCACATCATTAGGAGAATGATGTGATTGACATGACCCATTCCGTTAGCTTAGCACTTGATCGTTTAGTATATTGCTATTGCTTTCTTCATGACCTATACATGTTCCTGTAACTATGAGATTATGCAACTCCGTTTACGGAGGAACACTTTGGTACTACCAAACGTCACAACGTAATCGGGTGATTATAAAGGAGTACTACAGGTGTCTCCAAAGGTACTTGTTGGGTTGGCGTATTTGAGATTAGGTTTTGTCACTCCGATTGTCGGAGAGGTATCTCTGGGCCTTCTCGGTGATACACATCACATAAGCCTTGCAAGCATTACAACTAATGAGTTAGTTGTAAGATGATGTATTACGGAAGGAGTAAAGAGACTTACGAAGAACGAGATTGAACTAGGTATTGGATACCGACGATCGAATCTCGGGTAAGTAACATACCGATGACAAAAGGAACAACGATATCGTTATGCGGTTTGACCGATAAAGATCTTCGTAGAATATGTAGGAACCAATATGGGCATCCAGGTTCCGCTATTGGTTATTGACCGAGAATGGTTCTAGGTCATGTCTACATAGTTCTCGAACCCGTAGGGTCCGCACGCTTAACGCTTCGATGACAGTTCATTATGAGTTTATAAGTATTGATGTACGAAGGTTGTTCGAGTCCGGATGTGATCACGGACATGACGAGGAGTCTCGAAATGGTCGAGACATAAAGATTGATATATTGGAAGCCTATGTTTGGACTTGAAAGGTTCCGGATGAAAACAGGAAGTTACGGAACACCGGGGTTACGGAACCCCTGGAGGTCTATGGGCCTTGATGGGCCATAAGAGAGAAGAGGAAGGGCCGGCCAGGCAGGCGCGCCCCCTCCCCTCTAGTCCGAATAGGACAGAGAGGGGCGGCGCCTTCCTCTTCCCTCCTCCAATCCTAATCCAACTAGGAGAGGGGAGTCCTACTCGGTGGGAGTAGGACTCCTCCAGCGCCCCCTAGGGCTGGTCGCACCCCCCTTGGCTCCTTTATATACGGGGCGGGGCACCCCATGACACAAGTTGATCTACGGATCGTTCCTTAGCCGCAGCGGTGCCCCTTCCACCATATTCCACTTGGTCATATCGTCATGAGCTTAGGCGAAGCCGCGCCGGAGAAGTCATATCGTCGCGGAGCTTAGGCGAAGCCCTGCGTCGGTGGAGCATCATCATCGTCACCACGCCGTCGTGCTGACGGAACTCATCCCCGACACTTTGCTGGATCGGAGTCCGGGGGTCGTCATCGAGCTGAACGTGTGCAGAACTCGGAGGTGCCGTACGTTCGGTGCTTGGATCGGTCGGATCGTGAAGACGTACGACTACATCAACCGCGTTGTTATAATGCTTCCGCTTTCGGTCTACGAGGGTACGTGGACGGACACTCTCCCCTCTCGTTGCTATGCCATCACCATGGTCTTGCGTGATCGTAGGAAATTTTTTGAAATTACTACGTTTCCCAACAGTTGGGCCCTAGTGGAGAGAGCGGGGCCGGCCAGGGCAGGTCGCGCGCCGCTCCCCCTCTGGTCCGAATTGGACTAGGAAGGGAGGGCGGCGCCCCCCTTTCCTTCTCCTTCTCCCCCTTCCTTTTCCCCTCCTAATAGGAGTAGGAAAGAGGGGAGTCCTACTCCTACTAGGAGGAGGACTCCTCCTCCTAGCGCGCCCTACAGGGCCGGCCGGCCTCCCCATTTGCTCCTTTATATACGGGGGAAGGGGGCACCCTAGAACACAAAAGTTGATCATTGATCTCTCCCAGCCGTGTGCGGTGCCCCCCTCCACCATAATCCACCTCGGTCATATCGTAGCGGTGCTTAGGCGAAGCCCTGCGTCGGTAGCTTCATCAGCATCGTCACCACGCCGTCGTGCTGACAAAACTCTCCCTCGAGCTCTACTGGATCGTGAGTTCGCGGGACATCACCGAGCTGAACGTGTGCTGAACACGGAGGTGCCGTAAGTTCGGTACTGAGGATCGGTCGATCGTGAAGACGTACGACTACATCAACCGCGTTGTCATAACGCTTCTTCTTAACGGTCTACGAGGGTACGTGAACGACACTCTCCCCTCTCATTGCTATGCATCACCATTATCTTGCGTGTGCGTAGGATTTTTTTAAAATTACTACGTTCCCCAACAGTGGCATCCGAGCCAGGTTATTGCGTAGATGTTATATGCAAGAATAGAACACAAGTGAGTTGTGGGCGATACAAGTCATACTGCTTACGAGCATGTCATACTTTGGTTTGGCGGTATTGTTGGATGAAGCGGCCCGAACCGACATTACGCATACGCTTACGCGAGACTGGTTCTACTGACGTGCTTTGCACACAGGTGGCTGGCGGGTGTCAGTTTCTCCAACTTTAGTTGAACCGAGTGTGACTACGCCCGGTCCTTGAGAAGGTTAAAACATCACTAACTTGACAAACTATCATTGTGGTTTTGATGCGTAGGTAAGAACGGTTCTTGCTCAGCCTGTAGCAGCCACGCAAAACTTGCAACAACAAAGTAGAGGACATCTAACTTGTTTTTGCAGGGCATGTTGTGATTTGATATGGTCAAGACATGATGCTATATTTATTGTATGAGATGATCATGTTTTGTAACGAAGTAATCGGCAACTGGCATGAGCCATATGGTTGTCGCTTTATTGTATGCAATGCAATCGCCCTGTAATTGCTTTATTTTATCACTAAGCGGTAGCAATAGTCGTAGAAGCAATAGTTGGCGAGACGACAACGATGCTACGATGGAGATCAAGGTGTCGCGCCGGTGACGATGGTGATCATGACAATGCTTTGGAGATGGAGATCAAAGGCACACGATGATGATGGCCATATCATATCACTTATATTGATTGCATGTGATGTTTGTCCTTTATGCTTCTTATTCTGCTTTGTTTGATGGTAGCACTATAAGATGATCTCTCACTAAATTTCAAGGTAAAAGTGTTCTCCCTGAGTATGCACCGTTGCCAAAGTTCGTTGTGCCGAGACACCACGTGATGATCGGGTGTGATAAGCTCAACGTTCATCTACAATGGGTGTAAGACAGTTTTGCACACGCAGAATACTCGGGTTAAACTTGACGAGCCTAGCATATGCAGATATGGCCTCGGAACACTGAGACCGAAAGGTCGAGCATGAATCATATAGTAGATATGATCAATATAGTGATGTTCACCATTGAAAACTACTCCATCTCACGTGATGATCGGTTATGGTTTAGTTGATATGGATCACGTGATCACTTGGATGATTAGAGGGATGTCTATCTAAGTGGGAGTTCTTAAGTAATATGATTAATTGAACTTAAATTTATCATGAACTTAGTACCTGATAGTATTTTGCTTGTGTATGTTGTTGTAGATAGATGGCCCATGCTGTTGTTCCATTGAATTTTAATGCGTTCCTTGTGAAAGCAAAGTTGAAAGATAATGGTTGCAATTACACGGACTGGGTCCATAACTTGAGGATTATCCTCATTGCTGCACAGAAGAATTGCGTCCTGGAAGCACCGCTAGGTGTACCACCTGCGCCGGCAACTGCAGACATTGTGAATGCCTAGCAGTCGCGTGTTGATGACTACTCAATAGTTCAGTGTGCCATGCTTTATGGCTTAGAACCGGGACTTCAACGACGTTTTTGAACGTCATGGAGCATATGAGATGGTCCAGGAGTTGAAGTTAATATTTCAAGCAAATGCTCGGATTGAGAGATATGAAGTCTCCAATAAGTTCTACAGCTGCAAAATGGAGGAGAATAGTTCTATCAGTGAACATATACTCAAAAATGTCTGGGTACTGCAATCACTTGATTCAACTGGGAGTTAACCTTCCGGATGATAGTGTTATTGATTCAATTCTTCAATCACTGCCACCAAGCTACAAGAGCTTCGTGATGAACTATAATATGCAAGGGATGGATAAGACAATTCCCGAGCTCTTTGCAATGCTCAAGGTTGCGGAGGTAGAAATCAAGAAGGAGCATCAAGTGTTGATGGTCAACAATACCACCAGTTTCAAGAAAAAGGGTAAAGGGAAGAAGAAGGGGAACTTCAAGAAGAACGGCAAACAAGTTGCTACTCAGGAGAAGAAACCCAAGTCTGGACCTAAGCCTGAGACTGAGAGCTTCTACTGCAAATAGACTGGTCACTGGAAGTGGAACTGCCCCAAGTATTTGGCATATAAGAAGGATGGCAAGGTGAACAAAGGTATATATGATATACATGTTATTGATGTGTACCTTACTAGAGCTCGCAGTAGCACCTGGGTATTTGATACTGATTCTGTTGCTAATATTTGCAACTCGAAACAGGGACTACGGATTAAGCGAAGACTGGCTAAGGACGAGGTGACGATGTGCGTGGGAAATGGTTCCAAAGTCGATGTGATCGCCGTCGGCACGCTTGAGGGAGTCCTGGATTAGGGGGTCCTCGGACAGCCGGACTGTTGGACTGTGAAGATACAAGATGGAAGACTTCGACCCGTGTCCGGATGGGACTCTCCTTGGCGTGGAAGGCAAGCTAGGCAATACGGACATGTAGATCTCCTCCCTTGTAACCGACTCTGTGTAACCCTAGCCCCCTCTGGTGTCTATATAAACCGGAGGGTTTAGTCCGTAGGACAACAACAATCATACCATAGGCTAGCTTCTAGGGTTTTAGCCTCTACGATCTCGTGGTAGATCAACTCTTGTAATACTCATATCATCAAGATCAATCAAGCAGGAAGTAGGGTATTACCTCCATCGAGAGGGCCCGAACCTGGGTAAACATCGTGTCCCCCGCCTCCTGTTACCATCCGCCTTAGACGCATAGTTCGGGACCCCTTACCCGAGATCTGCCGGTTTTGACACCGACATTGGTGCTTTCATTGGGAGTTCCACTGTGCCGTCACCGCAAGGCTTGATGGCTCCTTCGATCATCGGCAACGATGCGATCCCGGGTGAGGTTTTCCTCCCCGGATAGATCTTCGCATTCGGCGGCTTCGTACTGCGGGCTAACTCGCTTGGCCATCTGGAGCAGATCGATAGCTACGCCCTTGGCCATCAGGTCAGGTTTGGAAACTTGAACTATACTGCCGACATCCGCGGAGACTTTATCTTCGATGGATTCGAGCCCATGTCAGGTGCGCCGCACGATCACGACGAGCATGATTTAGCTCTGCCGTCGGACTGTGTTCGGGAGATCACACCTGCAACTACTCCGGCCTTCAATCCAGAACAAATCACGCCATCTGTGGACGGATGGATGGACCCCGCCACAGAGGCCGCACACTCAGTGGAGATAGCGCCGAATACTGACTTCACCTCCTACGAGACCCGTGTTGCCGAACCGTTGGATTCGTCCCCGGCCACGGACTCTGAGCCGCTTGTGTCCGTGCCCATCAAATCCGATTGGGCACCGATCATGGAGTTTACCTCCACGGATATCTTTCAGCACTCGCCTTTTGGCGACATACTAAACTCGCTGAAGTCTCTCTCCTCGTCAGAGACCTTGGCGAACTATGTCCGCTAGAATGGGATGCAGACTGACGAAGAAATTCGCAACCCACCCAAAGACCCACTTAGTAGCCATCGCCGACAATTTAACCGACATGCTCGATTTCGACTCAAGACATCGGCGGCATGGACGACGATGCAGAGAGGAACAGAACCATCGCCCATGTAGGCGCTGGACAGCCACTTCATCACATGACATATACATGGTGGATACACCCAAAGAAAACAATGACGAGGAACGGAAGGATGCAGCGAAGGATAGCTCCCTCGAGAAGAAACCAAAGCGTCGGCGTAGGCGCCGCTCCAAATCCCGCCTCGGCAAAAACAGCGATAACAGCGCAAGAGAAAATAACACCCCGGTCGACTCCAGAGGAAACGACGACCACATTGACCCAGTGATAGAGCAGGATGAAGCAGCAAACGGCGAACATAGTATGGATCCGCTGTCCGAACATGGCGACGCCGAGGATAAAGCTCATCAACCTCCCTCCGGAGAGGAAAATAGTCCGGACGAGGAGGCACACATCATCCCGGAAAGGCACTTGGAACAAGAGAACCTCCGCAGAAGGCTTATTGCCACCGCGAGGAGTCTGAAGAAGCAGAAGCAAAGGTTTAAGGCCGCGCAGAATACGCTCAACAGTAGATGGAACAAAGTGCTCGACAATGAAGAAAAGTATGGTGGTAGTTACCACACAAAGAGCTATCCAAAGTGCAAGTTGTTGCCTGAATTTGATGATGAGGCCTTAGAGCCCACACAGCCGAAAAACAAAACGGCCGATCGGTCGGATGAACCACCTCGTGGCCGCGATAGAGCGGCTAACAAGGCCGCACATAAGTCAGCACACGATTCATGTAAGGACTTGCATCAGAAGACCGGCGTGACCAGATCCATCTACGGATCAAGGAAACGCGCTCCAGCGCACAACCTAAACCGAACACTACAACCGTCAGAATGCCATGACACATCCAAATACAGGGGTGCCGCACACCCCCTATGTTTCACCGATGAGGTGCTGGACCACGAATTTCCAGAAGGATTCAAACCAATGAACATAGAGGCGTATGACGGAACCACAGACCCTGGGGTCTGGATTGAGGACTTTATCCTCCATATCCATATGGCTCGCGGAGGCGATCTCCGCGCCATCAAGTACTTTCCCCTCAAGCTGAAAGGACCAGCTCGGCACTGGCTGAAGAGCCTCCCCGAAAACTCAATTGGAAGTTGGGAGGAGATTGAGGATGCTTTTGGGGCTAATTTTCAAGGGACCTATGTCCGACCTCCGGATGCAGACGATTTAAGTCATATAATTCAACAGCCCGGAGAGTCATCCCGAAAGCTTTGGAACATATTTTTCACTAAGAAGAACCAAATCGTCGACTGCCCAGACGCCGAAGCCTTATCAGCTTTCAAACACAGCGTCCGAGACGAATGGCTTGCCAGACACCTCGGCCAAGAAAAACCGAGAACAATGGCAGCCCTGACAAACCTCATGACCCGCTTTTGCGCGGGCGAAGATAGCTGGCTAGCCCGTAGTAGCACCAGCGACCCAGGAACATCCGAAGTCAGGGATGGCAATGAAAAACCACGACGCAGTAAAAGCAAGCGTCGAAATAAAGAAGACAGCCTAGATAACATAGCGGTAAACGCCGGATTCAGGGGCTCTCGACCGGGTCAGTGGAAAAAGCCTTTCAAAGGCGGCAGAGATGGACCGTCCATCCTAAACAAGATTCTAGACAAATTATGTCAGATTCATGGCACCCCCGATAAACCTGCAAATCACACCCACATAGAATTTGGGTCTTCAAGCAGGCTGGTAAGCTAAACGCTGAACACAAAGGGAGGGAGACACCAAGTGAAGACGAGGACGAGCCTCGCCAGCAAAGCACTGGGGGGCAGAAAAAATTCCCACCAGAGGTCAAAACAGTGAACATGATCCATGCGACGAAGAGGAGAAGCAAACACGCACTCTGAGACACAAGCGCCGTAGAGCCTGTCACCCCTAAGTTCAACCCCTGGTTGGCCTGCCCGATCACTTTTGATCGTAGGGATCACCTGACAAGTATCCAGCACGGAGGATCGGCTGCCTTGATGTTAGACCCAATAATAAACTGATACCATCTCACACGAGTCCTTACGGACGGCGGCAGTAGTCTTAATCTGATATATCAGGACACAGTCTACAAAATGGGGATAGACCCAACAAAAATCAGCCACAGTAATACTACCTTCAAGGGAGTAATACCAGGCCCATAGGCCTGCTGCACGGGCTCTCTAGTACTAGAGGTTGTATTCGGTTCTCCTGACAACTTCCGGGTTAAAAGTTAACCTTCGACATCGCTCCATTCCGAAGTGGCTATCAAGCACTACTCGGAAGAGAAGCTTTTGCTTGTTTTAATGCAGTACAGCATTACGCTTCTATCAAGCTCAAGATGCCCGGTCCACGTGGCATCATCACAATTAGCGGAAATATAGAACGTTCCTTACGCACGGAAGAATGTGCGGCGGCTTTAACAGCTGAACACTAAACGGCCTCTCCAACCAGAATAAATGATCGGTCGTCAAGACCACGGGCATGGCTAGACGAGTCCGGCGCATTACTAGCTATAACAGCTTAGATAAACCCGAGATTGGTTTGATGATTATACCCCCATAGGCGGTACCAGGGGCTTCCTGCGTGTAAACAAGGCTAGTTCGGCTCAACTTTACTTATCTTGAATTTTAATGGTTTATTGAGAATAACCAATTTTTCGCACGACAACTTTCACCTAAGTTCCTCTCTTTTACAAATGACAATCGTGCTACACCCTTCCAGGATACGACACAACAGAGACACAACACGACAACTTTTAGAAGCCTAAAAGTATTATTATGCCTCCTGGAGGCATAATAATACTTTCAGGCAAAAGTATAAACACAGCCTTTATAATCCAAATAACATTGTTCTTACAATTGAGATACGTGTCACTAGAACATGATATGCTTCGAGCAATGAGCCTCTATTACACGAGCGCCTTCTAAGACTAAAATAGTGCTCGGCCGATACCCGGCCTACCGCCGAACTCTAGGATGCAATAGTGGTGGCTTCCATCTCTGCCCAGTACGAGCTTGACACGGGCAAGAGCCATCCGTGCACCCTCTATGCACGCTGACATCTTCACAGCGTCGATATGCGGCACAACACCAAGGAATTGTTGCACTAGGCCAAAATAACTATTTGGCCTCGGTCCCTCTGGCCAAAGGTGATCCACGACGGACCTCATAGCAAGTCCGGACAACCTATGGAGCTCGGCCCACTCGGCCATCTGTTCATTTAACAGCAGCGGATGCGTTGGAGTGCGGAATTGTGACCAGAACAACCCTTCCACTACATCATCCTTCTGATCTTTGAAAAACTTGGTCGCATCAGCGGCACTCGCTGCTAAATCCAAGTACGCATCTGCAGAACTCCATAATTTATCTAGAGGGGCATACTTCGGGTCTCCAAACCTCGTATGCAACAAAAAGGGCTTCCCAGCCGCAATATCTCTGGCTTGACGAAGTTCCTCCTTCACCGCTCTGACTTGCGAGCGGGTTTCCTTGGCTGCTTCCATGGCCTCCTTCAGTTCCGCCACCTTTGCTTGGCTTTCCTTTTCAAGAAGCTCATACCGGCGGCGGCATCTTTCAGCTCAATAGCCATCTTGGCTATTTTCTCTTTGCTCTGGCAATGGGCAGCCTGTTCGGCTCTTAGCTCTTCGACCGCCTTTAGGGCGGCCGCATCACTCTTCCTGGCTTGTTCCTTGGCTCGAGCAAGTTCTACGCGAAGGGTCTCCACGGCGACAGCTCCATCTGCGATCACAAAGATATTAC
Source organism: Aegilops longissima (assembly GCA_021605205.1). Taxonomy (NCBI): domain Eukaryota; kingdom Viridiplantae; phylum Streptophyta; class Magnoliopsida; order Poales; family Poaceae; genus Aegilops; species Aegilops longissima. The sequence goes on along the minus strand of CM038676.1, from coordinate 141,959,140 downwards.
GATACTAGCATCATGCTCCTCTTAATATGTATTGATCCTAGGAGAATACATACCATGTGCCTCGTCAAGCCGCTTGTTTACAAGCACGATGTCGACATCTGCCGCATCAAGTTGCCGCTTCAATTCGGCAAACTCACTAGTCCGGCCAGCCACCGGACCCGCACCCACCTGCACATGAGAGCAGCACGGTTATTACCTGGGACTATGATCCTCTATTTGCCGTCTTTTTCGATAGCAACCAGAGTCTCAGGGGCTACTATCTGCATCGGCCACACCTAGCATGTGCGGTATTGTCCAAAAAATATATATTACTTCAGGTACCTCAAAGCCTTACAGCAGACTCATAAGAGCTTCATGCAACCCGCTTTCGGCGGATGAAATCCTCTCAACCACCGTGCCCATTAGAGCACGATGTGTTTCCAAGACAACCACTTGCTCCAGAAGATTCATCAGTCCGTCCGATCGCACACCAGACGGTTCCGGACTCTTTCTGTGGCTCTCCTTAGGAGCCGAATACCCTGGACTTCGGTTGGCCGAAGGTTTACCTTCTGGCCTTGGCGGATCAGGGGAATTCCTCCGTGACGACACCTCAAGGTCGCCCGCTTCACGAGGTGGGGAGGCACGGGGACGTGTTTCGCTCTCCATCATCTCCGGAAGAAGATCCCCCGAAGACGAACTCTGTCGAGAAGGGCTATGATCCGAACTACAAGACGCACGCCTCGGTTATTGTTCTCGGAAATGAAGCATGATATATTTACTATAAAGTACTTTCGTTTACTTATAGCTCGGTAGAGGGCTGGTCCCCTTGCGGGTACTGTGCGGTAAGGATGCCCTCTGAGGTAGGACCCTCCGACAAAGGATTCTTCCCTCGCTTGGAGACCATTACTTCCAAGTCTTCAGAGGCGGTCCTCTTCCTTCCCTGGGGAGAGGGAATTTTAGATTCTTCCCCCCGGTTATCCTCCTTCGCTGAGGCACTAATTCCCCCAGTTTGGATGAATAGTGAGTGAGGCTCGCTCTCGGCCTCTTTGTTCCTCCCTTTACCTTCCCCTGATGGCGCTTGATAAGGCGCAAGCTCAAGCATCCTGGCTAGTACAAGATCCGGTGAGCCCTCGGGAAGGGGGGCCGGACACCTGATCATCTTCGCCTTTTTTATCCAGTCCTGGTCAAAAGGCGACTTTTCAGAATGATTTTGTGATAAATTAACAGACAACGTGTTCGGCCACGGAATTACTTACTTGAGTGTCTGGGCGATTGCAGTTCAGACCCGCATCCTCGAGGTGTCTGGACACTCTATTTGTGATTCGAAGAACGATCTATACATCTCTTTGAGCGTCACGCCGAAGAAGTGCTGAATAGTTTGCGGTCCTTCCGGGTTGAACTCCCACATACGGAGAGGTCGACGTTTGCAAGGCAGGGCTCCACGAACTAGCATAACTTGCATTACCTTAACAAGGCTGACATCTCTCTCGTGGAGATCTCGGATGCGACTCTGCAATGTCGTCACACCATTTACTGGCCCCCAGTCCAGCCCCTTGTTGACCCATGACGCCAGTTGTGGCGGGGGGCCCGAGCAGAAGGCAGGGGAGGCTACCCACTTAGTACCCCGGGGAGCTGTGATATAAAACCACTCCCATTGCCATAAACTGGACACCTCCTGGAAGGAACCCTTTGGCCATGGAACATCAGCGCCTTTGCTTATTACGGCACCTCCGCACTCTGTGTGTCGCCCCTCAATCATCTTCGTCTTCACATTGAAGGTCTTGAGCCATAAGCCGAAGTGTGGGGTAATGCGGAGGAAGGCTTCACACACGACGATGAATGACGAGATGTGAAGGATGGAATTCGGAGCCAGATCACGGAAATCGAGCCCGTAGTAGAACATGAGCCCTCTGACAAAGGGATCTAGACTGAAACCTAGCCCTCGAAGGAAGTGGGAGACGAATACAACACTCCCGCCAGGTTTGGGAGTGGGAATGACCTACCCTCGAGCAGGCAGCCTGTGCGAGATTTCGCCGGTCAAATACCTAGCTTCTCTTAGCTTCTTGATGTCCTCCTCTGTGACGGAGGAGGGCACCCACCGACCTTGAAGGTTGGATCCGGACATGATTGTAGGTCCGAAGCGCCTAGCCTGAGCCTTGGGTGTTGGAACTCGAGGTGGGGGAGGATTCGATTGAGCGCGAGAAGAAGGGGACAGGCCTAGGCCTCTTTATAAAGAGGATGAATATCAAGCGTCCTCCGCGTGGCCGTTTGGGACTTGCCTACAATCGAGGAGTCATACCAACAGGCATGATTGGGTTACCCATACCCGTATTGATGAGAATCCCGTGAAAAAAGGGACACGATCTCTGCTTCGACAAGACGTGCCAATAAAACCGCCTCGCAACACGTGCAGTGGCAGGCTCGGAAAAACGGCTCGTCATGACCAGACCACGGCAGTACGTCACATTATGAAAAGCTGTTGGCAGATTGGATTTGTGGAAATATTATTTTCTCTACGGTGGTATGTGGAATTTGTTTTGCAGAGCCGGACACTATCCTTTTGTTCAAAATCTTCTATGGAGTATTCGGAGGAGGAACCCGCCTTGCAATGCCAAAGATAATCTGCACGCCGTCATTGAAGCCTGGTTCAGGGGCTACTGAGGGAGTCCTGGATTAGGGGTCTGTCAGTGTCAAAACCGGCGGATCTCGGGTAAGGGGTCCCGAACTGTGTGTCTAAGGCGGATGGTAACAGGAGGCGGGGGACACGATGTTCACCCAGGTCCAGGCCCTCTCGATGGAGGTAATACCCTACTTCCTACTTGATTGATCTTGATGATATGAGTATTACAAGAGTTGATCTACCACGAGATCGTAGAGGCTAAACCCTAGAAGCTAGCCTATGGTATGATTGTTGTTGGCCTACGGACTAAACCCTCCGATTTATATAGACACTGGAGGGGGCTAGGATTACACAGAGTCAGTTACAAGGGAGGAAATCTATATATCCGTATCGCCAAGCTTGCCTTCCACGCCGAGGAGAGTCCCATCCGGACACGGGACGAAGTCTTCAATCTTGTATCTTCATAGTCCAACAGTCCGGCCAAAGGATATAGTCCGGCTGTACGAGGACCCCCTAATCTAGGACTCCCTCAGTAGCCCCTGAACCAGGCTTCAATGACGATGAGTCCGGCATGCAGATTGTCTTTGGCATCGCAAGGCGGGTTCTTCTCCAAATTCTGAATACTTGTTGAGTAGTGTCGGGCTTCCATAAATGTTGCGCTCCTTGGCTTCCGCGCCTAATAATGGATATCCTCCACGCGTCGAGCGAATGCGAGAAGCCGGGGCATTTTTACATTTGTCACCCTAGCCATGTGGGTAAATCGCCTATTAAAGAGACGGGGATTCTCAGATCCAGATCACACCATCCTCCCACAACGAGTATCCATCGGAGCGCGCTCAGGAAAAATCCATTCCAACATGGCCGGTCGTTGCAGCTCCTCCTCTCGCTCCCGTAGCCCTAAGCCCGACAATTGGAAGAAGTGTTCCATCCCTCACAGCCAATTAGTAGAGTTGTAGACCTAGGGGTTTCTCCCTCCAGCGTATATGGTCCCCGTTCGAGCCGGGCTCGCCACCTATAACGGCGGGGAGCAAGCGGAGATCTTTCCCAGACCATCCCTGGGGGAGCGGGTATGCCTCGTCCCTTACTTATTAAGAGGGCTTGCATTTCCATTTCATACATTCCTCCGTGGGCTCCTGGAGTTCTATGGCCTCCAGCTGCATAATTTCACCCCGCCTCCATATTACACATTGCTGGCTATGTCGCCCTTTGCGAGGTGTTTCTGGGCTGCGAAGCTCATTTCGAGGTATGGAAGAGGTTATTCTGCCTGCACTTCTGCATACGTGAGGGGTCATTGTACCAAGTGGGCGGAGCCGAAATATGGCGATCGCCGACCGGATATATGTCCGATTCAAGAAGATATCCAAGGACTGGCCTTCGGAGTGGTTTTATATGGAGGACGTCCCCCTTCCAGACCCTATTCAGATGGGCCTCCCTGAGTTCGACAACGCTCCCCCTGAAGAAACACCGCAGCTGGCGCCCTCGGAGCCCTCAGGAGGAAGATAACTGAGAAGTCCTTTACCTGATGGGCTGGATAAAAGTGTTGGCTCAATCAGGATTGACAATAATCGAGGTTATGTCAATATGTATAATGCGGGGGTGCAGCCACTTCAATATCGAGGGCACCCACATGTGGCACTTTAACGGGGAAGATGATGCCACCCGCTGCGGGCGTAAGGGACCAGACTCAGTTGCTGCTCTAGCAAAAATCATGTCCGATTTGTACAAGGGTGAGGAAGAGGAGTTCATCTGCATTAAGCCACAGGATGGATTCTCCATGTACAACCCTCCAAGCTGGGTGAGCTGTCACCTTTTACTCCCAATCTTCCCGCATTCTTCATCATAAGTATTTACCTTGCCGTTTCATGGCAGGAACTGCTAAAGCCGTAAGGGAGGTCCACAGCCCGCCTCCACAATCGGAGGACCCTGACCGGGCCCTCGATCCCAGACTCGAAGAGGATCCGGACATATTTGTGGAGCTGATCGACAGGAAATTCTATCAATTGAGCTGCGATGATACTATGGTGGCCATCATAGCCGACTATCCTGGACTACTCCCTGCATCGCACATAAGTAAAACCGGAGTCCCAACTTCCGAGAAGGATCGCCTTTTCTGCACTTCACCTCCCGTACACATATGGTGTCTTACAGGGAAGGCCATCGGGACGCCATGCCGAACCCGCAGTGACTCGCCAACAAGGGGCACCGAGGCCGGGTAGGCTAAAAAGGAAGGCAGTCAGGACTGAGACGCCGTCGCAGAGGTATGATACAGAACCTCTCTCAGTGGTTGTCGTCTTTTAAAATATAATAACGTACATGTTTCCTAGTAGGAAAACGCTCGCCGGACTATATCCGGAGAGGTTGCCGATCACGCCCACCGCCGGGCCGTGGGCGGACATGGAGGCGGAAGCTAACATGGGGCGAACGCCGAATGTTCCTCCTACAGAGGATGCGGATAGGCTATCCACTACAAATTCTGAAGTGGCGATCGCTATGAATCACAGGCGTCGCCGGGCCGTACTCTGTGACGCTTGTTTCTCCCAAGAGGCGTTTGATGCCTTCAACTCAGGAGACGCGTACATCCGTGCTGCTCAAAAAGGTCTTGCCAGAGCCACGGACCAGTATGTAAAGCATATACGGGTAAGAAAATCTGATAATTATATATATCAGTAGCCCCTGAGACTTGAAACAGTTGACACAACTGATTTAAGGATCATTATTTGTGCAGGTTCTTACAGACAAGAATACCCAATTGTCTCAAGAGTTGGAAGAGTGCAAAGCCCAGCTATGGGCTGCAGTTGCCGCGCTGAAGGAGTCCGAGAAGGCCCCCTCTGGTAACACTTGTCTCTATTGCAAAAAATGACAGGTACCGGATAGTATGCGGCATGCATGCAAATCTAACAATAGATTCTGCAGATGACTCCGGAGTGAATCCGGAGGTCGTGATAGGGAATGAACCACATGCCCAACGACAGCTAAAGGCTGGTGAGCGCGTGCTTAAAAAGGTTAGGGAGGAGAAGAACAATCTCCAAGATGCCAATATCCAGCTGGGCGTGGAACTGAAGGATGTTCGGGCCCAGCTTGCTGACTCCGTAAAAGAGAATAAGAGGCTTCGACGCGGCATTTTCAGTAAGTGCTTGAACGAACTTTTAAAGAGTTCGCGAAGAAACCGCTAATGTGACTTATATCTCGCAGGTATGCCGACGGGTCATCCCAAGAGGAAATGCCCGGTCCGCTGGGTGATCTTTCGCCAGAAGCTCTCATAACTGCACGTAACAAGTTCGGCAGTGATGCAGGCGTGCCCAAGCCTTGTGGTCATCCGCCTCCCCGCCAAGAGGCATGGGGAGCTTGTAGAGAAGCTCAAGGAGCACGGCGGCGCTCCGATTATGGAAGATATCAGCTTGTCGACAAGGTGCGAGGGAAGCCTGGGCCATGGTGAAGACGCGTATACCAAGGTTGACCCTAACCACATGGCCGAGGTCGACTGTGGGGCCCTGACGGAAGGCGATCCCGCCGCTTGGTGTATGACCAAGTAGAATTAGCCGCAAAGTATTCCTAACAGGATTGTAGCCTAGACAAGCATGTTGGATGGTATAGAAGAAGAATTTAGTCAGCCTAAGTGAATGTGTACTTCAAGTGACATATATTGTCTCTAGCCGAATTGTAAATCATTTGTCATGGCAGACCTTTTTGCTTCGACCTCTAGACCCGATAGTCCGAGTGTATCCAATACCCGCCATTATGTAAAACTGGGTACGATGGAAACCCGTAGGGGTCATAAGTGCTTGAACAGCATAAGTACCCAACTAGCTATGTTATATTACATGGATAGTAAGAAACATCTTCCAGGGAGAATAGTTCCGTTAAGGGTTCCTTTCCCTAGGTACGCATGCCCAAATGTGCATGTCCGAAGTGCGAAAAGAGACGCAGGCTATAAACATCCGGGGGCATGTATTGAAATAAATAAAATTCATATTTTGTTCACCAACCGAGTATTCCCTTAAGAACGCTAGCTTTCGCTTCACCTACCGAGGTACACATCCGTCGACCGGCAAGAATAATCGCAGAGGTTCTCCCCTTATGCCCTAGCCGAATTAACGGGAACGTAGGGCATAAATGCAAGAGCCAGGCAACCCAGCTTGGCCAAAACTTAAGTCATATCGATGCATATAATGGCGAAAAAAGGTACATGTGGAAGAATAACACATCTGTGGGGCATAGAGCCCGGAAAATAGTTATATTAAGCATATGTATAAGAAGCCCCCAGGTATAATGAGCGCGATTAGCGCGTCAAGATTGTGTAGTCAAGACACAATTTAGCCTTTTAAGGCCTTGAAGAAAAGGAAAAAAAGAAAAAGATAAAAGACAGATAACGGATATTGAAAATTTTGACAGAGGTAGAGTCCGGCACTAGGCGTAGAACCTTCGGAGTCTGGCTGCGTTCCATGGATTTGGCTCGAGTCGATTGTCCGATGCATCCGGCAGACGGTACGCTCCACCGGTCAGAAATTGGTCAATAATGAAGGGACCTTCCCATTTGGGCTTGAGCTTGTTCTTTTTCTTCTCCGGTAGGCGTAGAACGAGTTCGCCAACGTTATAGGTTTTGGCCCGCATTTCTCGCTTTAATACCTTCAAGCCTGTTGTCGATAGAATGCGAACGGGCTTTTGCCACGCCACGCCCTCCTCCGTATGCCCAACTGTCCCGCCGATCAAGCTCGGCTTCTTTCTCTTCATACATGCACACTCGAGGTGAGTCATGAATTATGTCGCGGGCAAGACCGCCGTGCTGCATACACCATAAAAACGGTGTGTATCCGTAGTGCGATTCGGCGGGTCCGCAGCTCCCCATAGTACGGAGTCGAGCTCCTCTACCCAATGCGTGTTTGATTCCTTTTGGCACTGCACTAATCTGGGTTTAATGCCGCCATGATAAGACCATTTGCTCGCCGACTTGACAGCTTAGTTTTGCGGTGATAGATGAAGCATAATCGAGCTTGATGCCCATGTTGCTGCACCAAAGTCTTACCTCGTCGGCTGTAAAGTTCGAGCTGTTGTCGGTGATGATGCTGTGGGGGATGCCATAACGGTGTACATCCCCAGATATGAAGTCTATCACTGGTCCGGATTCAGCCGTTTTGACTGGTTTGGCTTCTATCCATTTGGTGAATTTGTCCACCATGACCAATAGGTATTTTTTATTATGGGTTCCCCCTTTGAGGGGTCCGATCATATCAAGCCCCCAGACCGCAAAGGGCCAAGTAATTGGGATTGTTTTTAAAGCGGTAGGCGGCATATGGCTTTGGTTTGCAAGAAGCTGGCAACCGATGCAACGTTGAACAAGGTCCTGTGCGTCTGCTCGGGCCGTCGGCCAATAGAAACATGTACGGAAGGCCTTGCTTACAAGGGCCCGGGCTGCGGCGTGGTGGCCGCCAAGTCCGGCATGGATTTCTACCAAAAGCTTCCGCCCTTCCTCTTCGGAGATGCACCTTTGGAGGACTCCGGTAGTGCTTTTCTTAAAAAGCTCTCCCTCATGGACCTTGTAGGCTTTAGACCGCCGCACTATGCAGCGTGCCTCATTTTGATCCTCGGGTAGTTCCTGCCTGGTTAGGTAGGCAAGGAACGGTTCTGTCCACGGGGCGATGACGACCATTATCACGTGGGCTGAAGGTGTTATTTCGGTGGCAAAGCCTCCGATTGCGTCAGAGTGTTCGGTATCTGGTGTTGTGGCCGGGTCCGGACTATTGTTACCGGTGTCCCCTTCCCATACCACGGATGGCTTAAACAGCCTTTCCAAGAAGATGTTAGGTGGGACAGGGTCGCGCTTAGCGCCGATACGAGCGAGGATATCCGCTGCCTGATTGTTTTCCTGATCCACATGGTGGAATTCAAGCCCCTCGAAGCGAGCTGACATTTTGAGGACGGCATTGCGATAAGCCGCCATTTTCGGATCCTTGGTGTCGAAATCTCCATTTATTTGGGATATTGCGAGGTTCGAGTCCCCACGCACCTCCAGGCGTCGAATGCCCATGGAAACTGCCATCCGGAGACCATGTAACAGGGCCTCGTATTCGGCCGCATTGTTGGAGTTTGTGTATAGTATTTGGAGTATGTATTGGACTGTATCTCCGGTGGGGGACGTCAGGACGACGCCAGCCCCCAGACCAGCCAGCATTTTAGAGCCGTCGAAGTGCATGATCCAATTGGATTACACGCCGTATTCTTTAGGGAGTTCGGCTTCTGTCTATTCGGCGACAAAATCGGCCAGTACTTGTGACTTAATGGCTCGCCGTGGTCTGTATGTTATGTCGAATGGGAGGAGCTTGATAGCCCATTTGGCAATCCGGCCTGTGGCATCGCGGTTGTTTATTATGTCATTGAGTGGTACTTCCGAGGCCACCGTAATTGAACACTCTTGAAAGTAGTGTCATAACTTCCGGGATGCCATAAATACCGCGTATGCTATCTTTTGATAATGTGGGTACCGTCATTTGCATGGAGTGAGGACAGTGGATACATAGTATACCGCTTTTGAAGTGGGAATTTATGTCCGCTCTGCCTCTCGCTTGACGACGAGCACCGCGCTTACAACTTGGTGAGTTGCCGCTATATATAACAGCATTGGTTCGCCGACATTTGGCGCGCCAAGATTGGGTTAGTGGCCAGGATGGCTTTATTTCTTCCAATCCGGCGGCCGCATCCGCCCACTGGTGTTCGTGCATACCAAGAAGGCGATAAAGGGTAGTGCCTTTTCTCCTAATCAGGAGATAAAGCCGATTAAGGCCGCCACGCATCCAGTTAATTTCTGGATTTGCTTGAGGTCAGTTGGGATAGCCAACTGTGATAGGGCTTGGATTTTAGCCGGATTTGCTTCAATTCCTCTACTAGAGACGATGAGGCCCAGGAGCTTTCCGGCGGGCACGCCGAAAATGCATTTTTCCGGATTGAGCTTGATGTCGTATGTTCGAATATTGTCGAACGTGAGCCTCAAGTCGTCTATTAAGGATTCGACGTGTCTGATTTTAACGACCACATCGTCTACGCATGCCTCCACTGTTTTGCCGATCTGTTTTTCCAGGCATGTCTGAATCATGCGTTGATATGTTGCACCGGCGTTCTTAAGCCCGGAAGGCATGGTGTTAAAACAGAAGGGGTCGATGGGTGATAAATGCCGCTATGCTTGGTCGGACTCGCCATCTTAATCTGATGGTATCCGGAGTATGCATCAAGGAAACACAATGAGTCGTGTCCCGCAGTAGCGCCTATAATTTGATCGATGCGGGGAGGAAGGATCCTGGGGCAAGCCTTGTTGGTACCATCACCAGGTTTGCTAGCCAGTCCGGTGTTTTATTTTTCTAATGAATCCGCCTCCAAGAATTTGGCTAGCTCCTCTCCCATGGCTTGTCGCTTAGGTTCGAGAAATGCCAAGAGTCCGCTGACCGCTTGAATCCCTTTAGAATGTTAAGGCTATGCTCGCCAGCTCATGGGATTCCCGGCATGTCCGAGGATGCCGTGCAAATATGTCCCAATTCTCGCGCAGGAACTCCCGTAGTGCGGCATCTACAACAGGGTTTAACTGCGCCCCGATGGAAGCTGTTTTTGTAGTGTCCGTTGGGTGGACTTGGAATTTGACTATTTCATCCGCTGGTTTAAGAGAGGTGGACTTGGATCTTTTATTGAGTATCACGTCGTCCCTGTCCACTGTGGAGCGCAGCACAGTTAATTCCTCAGCCGCGAGGGCTTCAGATAATGCCTCGAGGGCCAGTGCGGATGTTTTGTTTTCGGCGCGGAGTGCTATGTCCAGATCACTAGCTAGAGTGATGATTCCATCGGGGCCCGGGCATTTTGAGCTTCATGTACCCGTAATGGGGTATGGCTTGGAAGATCGTGAATGCCTCCCGCCCTAGAAGGGCGTGGTATCCGCTACTGGAATGTGATTTCTTCGGACCTATAATTCTCCGGCGTGCCGAATACCACATCTAGTGTGATTTTCCCAGCGCATCGTGCCTCCGGACTAGGGATGATTCCTTTGAAGGTCGTGCTACTTTGCTCAATGCGGTTTCTGTCTATTTCCATTTTTTGAAGAGTCTCCTCATAGATGAGGTTTAATCCGCTGCCGCCGTCCATGAGTACTTTATTAAGCCGAAAGCCGTCCACAATTAGAGTAAGGACCAAAGCGGCTGGTGCTCGGGCTGTTCGGAATTTAGGTCCGTCACTGGCATTGAAGGTGATAGCCGTGTCGCTCCATCGATTTATTGCTGCCACGTGGCAGACTTCGGCAAGGCTGCGGAATGCTCGCTTACGCCTATTATTTGAGGCAAAGGTCTCGAAGATTGTTAATACTGTATTCTTGTTATCCACGGGATGGTGCTCTGCGGTATTTTTAATGAGGAGATCCTCACTGCTCTTGGCCACCTGCCGGAGTACCCAACATGCTCTAAGACTGTGTGTTGGTATGGTATCTGTTGTACTATGAATTTTGCATGGCCCATTAAGCCATCCCTCCAATACGGTTCCACGCCCTGTAGTGGGCTTTTGCTTCTTTGTAATTGGGTCGGGAAACTATGAGAGTGCACCCTTTAGTTCGGATCGGGGTTTTGTCGAGCCGAGCATCCCAAAATTTTGTTTAGGTTTTCCAGCGCTTTCCATCACACAAGATTTCCAGATTATGGCCGCCAAGTCAGCGAAGTGTGCTATGTCACGGCGACTTATGGCGTTGAGGATTCCCTTGTCCGTGCAATTATTGCAAAAGAATGAAATTGCGTCTTCCTCACGACAGTCCTTGACCTTGTTCATTACAAGGAGGCATCTGGCCCAATAGTGGTGTACTGTCTCCTGGGGCTCTTGTCTAATGTGGGCAAGATCCTTTATATCTGGGTGGGTGGGTGGATATAAGTCCGAACCTTGACCCGATCTGAGACCCAGGGGCGAAGGAGTTTCTGATCTTGGAAGTTCGGCCTCCGGGATGTTGCCCGATAGGTCTGGCCCGCTGCCTCATTCTAGGTTCAGGGTTTGGGCGGTGTCCTCCCGTAGATGGATATCCGGCTCAGAGAGCTCGGGAATCCGGACATAGTTTTTCCTCAAGATAGAGGAAGAATTGCCACATTGCTCCTCCACCACCGCTATCTGATGGGTGACCGGCGGGGATTTAATCTCCCTTTGGTCTGGTTTAAGCCCGATCTGATCATAGTCTATAGCGACTCCCAAAGTGGCGATGCGATCCAAGAGATCGTTCAAAGAAGAGAGTTCTATTGGATCCAACTGCTCGGTGAGTCCCGAGCTGACGTGGACTGTTTTCGATGACCAGAGAAGTCATCGTCGGCGCAGCGGCCGAACAGGCGGTCATGACGAAACCACCTAGTCGGAGAGTTTGGCCTACAGCCAGGGCTCCCCCAGTAGTGATGTTGTCCTTGACAACGAGGCGAGCCATCCAGCCTTATGATGAAGGCACAATGGAACTCTCAATGAAAGCAACAATGTTGGTGTCAAAACCGGCGGATCTCGGGTAGGGGGTCCCGAACTGTGCGTCTAAGGCGGATGGTAACAGGAGGCGGGGGACACGATGTTTACCCAGGTTCGGGCCCTCTTGATGGAGGTAATACCCTACTTCCTGCTTGATTGATCTTGATGATATGAGTATTACAAGAGTTGATCTACCACGAGATCGTAGAGGATAAATCCTAGAATCTAGCCTATGGTATGATAGTTGTTGTCCTACGGACTAAACCCTCCGGTTTATATAGACACCGGAGGGGGCTAGGGTTACACAGAGTCGGTTACAAGGGAGGAAATCTACATATCTGTATCGCCAAGCTTGACTTCCACGCCAAGGAGAGTCCCACCCGGACACGGGACGAAGTCTTCAATCTTGTATCTTCATAGTCCAACAGTCCGGCCAAAGGATATGGTCCGGCTGTCCGAGGACACCCTAGTCTAACTTCTCCGATTTACTTCTCTATCGGGAACTGATTTTCCTCGGCTTATTCACTACTCCTTGATCTTCATCTGCATCCAAACCACACTGCATTCACATTGTTTTAACCTCTTCACACCCTCATGGAGTAATTCCGAAGCCCCTATAAATAATCATCTTCTTCAGTTAGACTAGCCATCTAATCCTAATTCTCCAAACCATAGCCCTCCGGTCCAGCGGTCCAGAGGATGTGAAGAGGTTAAAACAATGTGAATGCAGTGTGGTTTGGATGCAGATGAAGATCAAGGAGTAGTGAAGAAACCGAGGAAAATCGGTTCCCGATAGAGAAGTAAATGGGAGAAGTTATGCGCATGCATGAGGAGAGTTGCAGTGGTTTGACTGCTGCATGCAATAGACTGGACGGGCTCTTCGGTTGCCTTTTCTCTCTCCCACGCGCACAGAATGGCCCACTTGCATGCTGCAGTTTATTGGCGGAGTCCTGCTGCAGCTGCTCATGTGTATGCTAATTAATGATGTGAATGCGGGCATGGAGGAAATGGGCGATGCAAAAGGGTATATACGTAGACTAATTAGAGAAATACTGAAAAAAGTTATGCGCAGACAAAAGAGGACCGGAGGGAGTACTACTCATGTTCCTACTACGGTTAAGGAATATGCGGTTATCCTCAAAAAATAAAAGTCCTTCTTCGCGCTTCCGCATGCACGAGAATTTGGTTCTGCTCGCAATATGGATGATACCTGGAGGATGAAGTGAACCCAGAGGCATGCTAGCACGGGAGTACTACTCATGTTCCTACTACTCCTACTAGTAGTAGTAGTACAACTGTGGTACACTTAATGGTCAAAATACTATTATTCATCCGGTCCTCACAGTGAAGTGACAAGATCCTGCGCCCGAGGTGACACCAGTCTAGGCGGCGTGTCCGGGTTACCAAAGTCAGCCTCACCTTGTGCACTGTGCAGTCACTGTCACCGCGGTTGTATAGCATGTCTTGCCTCGTCTCCCTCTACCCTAGCACCACTCCATCTCCATCTCCATATCGCCGTAGATCCTAAGGTCACTCTTCATCATCTCATTGTGCCCCGCTGCACTCGCCCCCCAAGACCACTATTCCTCGCTAGCCGCCTCCAAAGACCGAAAGCCTTCTCCCCCATAAATCAAGCCCCCCAAAACCCCACCTTCCAAACTCCACCATAGCCAAACGCGAACCGCGCAGCATCCATATGAGCCGTGATTGGAGCAATCTCCCCAGTAACGTCCTCAACCTCTGTTGTTCGTGTATGGATATGTTGAGCGCCCTGCGGCTAGCTGCATGCTCGAGGGGAATTCACACAGCCATCGTCAAAGCAAGGCCTAAGCTTTTCAAGACACCCTGCTTGCTGCTATCTGGTCTTGTGAGATTTGCTCACCATGATACAGAGACGTACATGATGCCCCTCGACTTCAATCCGACCTCCATTAGTCGAAACTTCTTTGCAGGTATGTAGTGGGTCATAGTACATCATTTCCCTCGACTTTGATCCGATCACCATCGCCCGAAACTTCTTGCGGGTATGTACTGGGTTGGCATGAACTCCCACTGGATGGCTGCCGTCAGAGAAGACGGGGAAAAGTTGGTGCTTGTGAACTTCCAGACCTCCAATGAGATTATCCTTCCTCCGTTGGATGATATAGAGTTTTACCTTCGCGGTCCAAATCATCTAGATTACGTCATCAGTTGGACGCACCTTGTTTTGCAGAAGATTGTAATCTGCCAAGTGCCCACACGACATGCGGATTACACAGACTTCAAGCTAATTGCGTTGTTCGAAAATGGACTCGCCTATCTTTCTGCCGGTGCCTTCTTTAGCTGGAGACAGCTCAGCTCGCAGTGGATCATCGTCAAAGCTGATACACACTTCTGTGATGCTATTGAACACAATAGCATCATCTACGCGATTGACAAAGCAGATGGCACCACGTATTGCTGGGACGGCGCGTGTAAGTTGTTTCCGTCTGATGTTAATGATGACGCCATGACACTGTTTGAACTTTTTGTGATGATTGACATATCCCTGTTTGAGCAGAATTTGAGTAGAACTATGGCAATGTATTAGAGACACCGTAAATCAACTATATTTGGAATGAGTTAATTCATGCGATTGTGACCATGTCATTGCAGCCAATTTGTACCCCTGAATAATCAAAATGTTAGGAAGATATTGATATTCTCCTTATTTTATAGTAATCTATATACTACTAAATATGAGTGTGTATCAATGGCCATGTTAGTTTCCTCATTTTCATGATGTAGAAACATGCATCGCACTGTTGATTTCATCTAACCATACATTAGGGGAGCAAATGTGCATATTGAGAACTCTATATTTTGAAGTAGTGAAATCTTGTAATGCTTACCATGTGTACATACCTATGTCCGCCCTTCAGCAATCAATAGCTAGAATAATATGCTCACAAAATTTTTGCCCACAGAACATGAGTATATAACAATGCATGGTCTGTTAGTTTCCTTGAAGAATTTGTTTGTGAGGATGTAACATGATTACATAACATGCATGACATGGTAGTTTTCGTGAAGAATCGATTGTGAGATAACATGAGTATAACCATGCATGGCACTTATATATTTTCAACCCAAAGATACATTTCCTTGTATTTTCCTCCCAGCCCAACAGGACATATCAATGTTGTTTCTTGCATTATCCTACTCATACTCTGAACAATGCTGATCTTACATTAACAATGCATGTCCTTTTTTATATGATGCAGTGTCCCCATAGTTACTGCCCTTTGTAATCACACCACCTTTGCCAAAAACAGGGAAGCACAACTGGTTCCTCACTCGATCAGAGGACGGCAAAAGACTGATGATCATTCGGACACATGAGACGGAAAAGTTATATTGCAAAAACCCCACTATAAGCAAGCACCGTGAAATACGTGAGGATCCGGACAGTGGCTATTATGTCTATGAGCAGGATAACAGCTTGTTGGGACCTGCAGGATTTTTGAGTTGGAGGCGGGTCAACAGCCTTGGTTCATACTCTCTGTTTCTCGGACTCAATTATCCGATTAACCAGGAGATCACTGTTGGCAAGGACCTTGATGGCAGAGAGGCTCTGTTTGCTATGGAAAACTGTGTCTACATGGCGAGCCCTAGGAGTTCGGGAGCAAACTCCCCTGATTGTCAACGATACAGCTTGCAGCCAAAATAAGGTGAGAATGACAAAGGCATCTGGATTAACTTTGATCCTTGGATGTGTCGAGTTCGACGGGCATTGATGTGGTTCAAGCCTTCAGGTTGATAGGTAATTGGTTGTTGCATCGAAAGGGTGGAGTACTGGTGTCTCCGGATCACTGGTGGTTGAACCGAGGCTGCAAATTATTATGGTGTTGGATCATCCCTCTTTGAATGACCTGTTGTCTTTGCTGCTTGTTCTGGATGGGTAGTTCTCTCTTTTTTATGCATATTCCTTGTCATTTGGTCATCCTTGTCTATGTCACTCTTACTATGTAATAGTTGCCTCTATTTAGAATGGCATTCTCGTCTGGATCACAAGAGTCTAAGCGCTGCAGATGGGTGTGTTTTGGTGGTGTAGAAAGACTTCTTATGAACTATCATGTCTTGCTGTTTATGTCAGTAGTAGTCACTAGTCAGTGTTTGAATGTTGTATATACCGTTGTTTTGAATTGTTTATTGTCTCGAACTGCTGGTGGGCTAAATGAGGGCATCACCATTCTCCAGTGTTCAGAGTATATCTCCTTTTTTCAAGTTATAATTTGAGCTCAGTGTCTTTTCGATGATGTACACTTGTTTGGGTCAGTGAGATGTCGTTGAATATGGGTCGAGTAGTAACGCAATGCCAAATAGGTCAATTATGACTCTCAGGCCGGGCTCTCAAAAGATCCTCAAAAAAAGGCCGGGCTCTCAGAAAAGAAAGAATAGGGACTCTTAGGCCGACATGTGGGCGTGATACGTCTCCGCCGTATCTACTTTTCCAAACACTTTTGCCCTTGTTTTGGACTCTAACTTGCATGATTTGAATGGAACTAACCCGGACTGACGCTGTTTTCAGCAGAGTTGCCATGGTGTAATTTATGCGAAACAAAAGTTCTCGTAATGACTGAAACTCCACGGAACTTATTTTTGGAAAATATTAAAATATCGAAGAAGAATCCACGCCGGGGCCTCCACCTGTCCACGAGGGTGGGGCGCCGCCTCGGGCGCGCCCCCGCCTCGTGGGCCCCCGACGCACCACCGACCTCAACTCCAACTCCATATATTCGTGTTCGGGAGAAAAATCAGAGAGAAGGATTCATCGATTTTACGACACGGAGCCCCACCAAGCCCTAAAACCTCTCGGAGGGTTGATCTCGAGTCCGCTCGGGGCTCCGAGAGGGAATCGTCGCCGTCGTCATCATCAACCATCCTCCATCACCAATTTCATGATGCTCACCGTCAGGCGTGAGTAATTCCATCGTAGGCTTGCTGGACGGTGATGGGTTGGATGAGATTTATCATGTAATCGAGTTAGTTTTGTTAGGGTTTGATCCCTAGTATCCACTATGTTCGAGATTGGTGTTGCTATGACTTTGCTATGCTTAATGCTTGTCACTAGGGCCCGAAAGTGCCATGATTTCATATCTGAACCTATTATGTTTTCATGAATATATGTGAGTTCTTGATCCTATCTTGCAAGTCTATAGTCACCTACTATGTGTTATGATTCGCAACCTCAAGTGACAATAATCGACCACTCCCGTGATGACCGTAGTTTGAGGAGTTCATGTATTCACTATGTGTTAATGCTTTGGTCCGGTACTCTATTAAAAGGAGGCCTTAATATCCCTTAGTTTCTGTTAGGACCCCGCTGCCACGGGAGGGTAGGACAAAAGATGTCATGCAAGTTCTTTTCCATAAGCACGTATGACTATATTCGAAATACATGCCTACATTACATTGATGAATTGGAGCTAGTTCTGTGTTACCCTATGTTATGACTGTTGCATGATGAACCGCATCCGGCATAATTCTCCATCACCGATCCAATGCCTACGAGCTTTTCACATATTGTTCTTCGCTTATTTACTTTTCCGTTGCTACTATTACAATCACTACAAAACCCAAAAAATATTACTTTTGCTATCGTTACTGTTACTTCCATACTACTTTGCTACTAAATATTTTGCTGCAGAGACTAAGTTATCCAGGTGTGGTTGAATTGACAACTCAACTGCTAATACTTGAGAATATTCTTTGGCTCCCCTTCTATCGAATCAATAAATTTGGGTTGAATACTCTACCCTCGAAAACTATTGCGATCCCCTATACTTGTGGGTTATCAGGGCGCCACCGGTGTTTTCGTGTGCTTGCGCGCTGAGAGCATATTGGCGCGTGTTCAAAATTCATGCTACCTTTTCATCCCCAATCAACCGCCCCTTCCCCACCTCTGGAATCTCGATTCCTACTCCAGTTCCCCCAAATCCCCCTCATGTACTCCCTGTACTCAAGCGCACTATCATGTCGCTAGTCAACGCGGATCTCCGAGCCAGAGATCCTGAGGTCCATCCTGCCTTCGGGCGCTGCATGCTGTCACTCAACTGTGGCATGGCGGCACTTGACGACCAGTTTGCCGGCAAAGTGTTGATGGTAACCATCATTGGCGATCGGCCTCCCGTCTCGCCGGATGACCTTGTCAAAGCTCTTGGCATTGCGCACGGCATCCAAATAAGTGACTTGCTCGTCGAAGTCTGTTCGCCACCGGCTGATTTCTTCGCGTGTTCGGACAACTTTCGATCGCAATGTGGTTTGAATCTTCCTGGCATTTGTTCTGCGATGGCGCCTGGTGAGCTTTGATCGATGGCACCCAGGATGGGGATCGCTGCCCTCTGAGCTTGAGCTTTTAACAAAGCTTACCTTCCACGGCATGCCTCGACGTGCTTGGAACAACGAGTCCATGAATGAGCTTATCAACGACCTTGGAGGTGAGCTCGTAAGTATGTTTGTTCCTCCAGACAGCTGGGCTCTGACGGTTGTGGCATGGATGAAGAAGCCGTCCACCATACCGAAGGTGATTGGTGTAGAGATACCGATGCAGGAACCGGGGTTGTACTATTCGTCACCACCAAGGCCACCGCGGACCACGTTAGGGATGTACCTGTATCGAGTGTTCGTGCATGTCGAAGAAGTGGTCAATCCATCAATCGAAGTCCTGCCGCTGCCGCTGGTGCCTGGGTCCATCGACGTCGTCCATTACAGGAGTCAACATCAGACTTTCCCCGTGTTGCTTGGAATGATGGATGGCATAGGGCCTACTCCATCGCGCAGCGGAGGCCACTGCTTCTTTGGGAGAAGAGGCAGGGCTGGCTGCCTAGATGTGCTCTAATTTGAGGTAACAACTGAATCTTGTCAGATGACCTGTTCTATTTTTAATCTGAACTTTTTTTAGAAAGGGTTGTACGTCAACTATGTTGTGTTGTCTGTCTATTTTCTTTGCACGACATTCAAGATATTTTCTCCTCATTGATAAAGACGATGAACCGTTATGTACGAGTTCGTTGGTTTCAACATAGCCCTACCCTACCCATAGCGATCCACTGCTTCCACCCTGATTGTGCCGCCTGCGTGAATTGTTTTTATGCAAGTTCAGTGTGCTATGATGTTCTATATGATTGTGTCAACTATATAAGTTTTTATTGAGCATCATCAATGCATATGGCTGAAAGATGTATTTACGAACATCGACCGATGGGTCTCTCTCTCTCTCTCTCTCACACACACACACACAGACACACACGCGCGCGCGCGCGCGCACACACACACGCACAAATGGGACCCGTTGAATTATTTCTTCGCTCGTGACAGCTTTTAATTAGGTTCCACTGTACTCTAACTTTTTCTTAAGTTATTAATTGAGCTCAATGACTTTTGTCGGTGCCAAAACCGGCGGATCTCGGGTAGGGGGTCCCGAACTGTGCGTCTAAGGCGGATGGTAACAGGAGGCGGGGGACACAATGTTTACCCAGGTTCGGGCCCTCTCGATGGAGGTAATACCCTACTTCCTGCTTGATTGATCTTGATGATACGAGTATTACAAGAGTTGATCTACCATGAGATCGTAGAGGCTAAACCCTAGAAGCTATCCTATGATTATGATTGTTGTTGTCCTACAGACTAAATCCTTCGGTTTATATAGACACCAGAGCGGGCTAGGGTTACACAAAGTCGGTTACAAGGGAGGAGATCTACATATCCGAATTCCTAAGCTTGCCTTCCACGCAAAGGAGAGTCCCATCCGAACACGGGACGAAGTCTTCAATCTTGTATCTCCATAGTCCAATAGTCCGGCAGTCCAAGGACCCCCTAATCCAAGACTCCCTCAGTAGACCCTGAACCAGGCTTCAATGACGATGAGTCCGGCGCGCAGATTGTCTTCGGCATTGCAAGGCGGGTTCTTCCTCCGAATACTCCATAGAAGATTTTGAACACAAGGATCGTGGTCCGCTCGCAAAACAAATTCCACATACCACCATAGAGAGTATAATATTTCCACAAATCTAATCACGACAACTTTTCATAGCGTGACGTTTCGCCGCGGTCCGGCCATGACGAACCGCTTTTTCCGCCTGCCATCGCACGCGGTTATGTAGGCGGTTTTATTGGCACGCCTTGTCGAAGCAGAGATCGTTCTCTTATCACGGGATTCTCATCAATACGGTGTGGGTAACCCAATCGCGCCCATTGGTATGACTCTCGATTTTAGGCAAGTTCCAAACGGCCACGCGGAGGACGCTTGATATTCACCCTCTTTATAAAGGGGCCAAGGCCTGTCCTTTTCTTCTCGCGCTCGATCCTTCCCTTCCCCCACCTCGAATTCCAACACCCGAGGCTCCGACTAAGCGCTTCGGACCTTCAATCATGTCCGGATCCAACCTTCAAGGTCGGTGGATTGCCTCCTCTGTCACAGAGGAGGACATCAAGAAGCTAAGAGAAGCCAGGTATCTGATCGCCAAAATCTCGCATAGGCTGCCTGCTCAAGGGCAGGTCATCCCTACTCCCGAACCCAACGAGAGTGTCGTATTTGTTTCCCACTTCCTCCGAGGGCTAGGCTTTAGTCTTGATCCCTTTGTTAGAGGGCTTATGTTCTATTACGTGCTCGATTTCCATGATCTAGCTCCAGATTCCATCCTTCACATCTCGTCGTTTATTGTCGTGTGTGAGGCCTTCCTCTGCATCACCCCACACTTCGGCTTATGGCTCAAGACCTTCAATGTGAAGCTGAAGATGATCGATGGGCGACACGCAGAATGCGGAGGTGCCATAATAAGCAAAGGCGCCGATGCTCCATGGCCAAAGGGTTCCTTCCTGGAGATGTCCAACTTATGGCAGCGGGAGTGGTTTTACATCACGGCTCCCCGAAGTACTAAGCGGGCAGCTGCCCCCGCCTTCCGTTCGGGCCCCCCGCCACAACTGGCATTGTGGGTCAACAAGGGGCTGGACTGGGGGCCGGTTAATGACGTGCCGATACATGCTAGTTCGTCGGTTCCTGCCATGCCAATGTCGACCTCTCCGTATGTGGGAGTTCAACCCGGAAAGACCACGAATTATTCAGTAATTCTTCGGCGTGACGCTCGAAGAGATGAATGGATTGTTCTTCGGATCACGAATAAAGTGTCCGGACACCACCGAGGATGCGGGTCTAAACTGCAATCGTCCAGATACCCACGTAAGTAATTCTGCGACCGAACACGCTGTCTTTTAATTCATCACAACATCATTCTGAAAAATCGCTCTTTGACCAGGACTGGATAAAAAAGGCAAAGATGATCAGGTGTTCGGCCCCCCTTCCCGAAGGCTCACCGGATCCTGTACTAGCCAAGATGCTTGAGCTCGCACCTTATCAAGCGCCATCGGGGGAAGATAGAGGGTGGAATAAAGAAGTCGAAAGCGGGCCTCACTCATTACTCATCCAAACCGGGGGAATTAGTGTCTCCGCGAAGGAGGATAACCGGGGAGAAGAATCTGAAATTCCCTCTCCCCAAGGAAGGAAAAGGACCGCCTCTGAAGACTTCGAAACAAGAGTTTCCAAACGAGGGAAGAAACCTTCACCAGAGGGCCCTGCCCCGGAGGGCATCCTTACAGCACAGTGCCCGCAAGGGGATCAGCCCTCCACCGAGCTGTAAGTGAACAAGAATACTTTTGGTAAATATATCCTGCTTCATCTCCGAGGACAATAACCGAGACGTATGTCTTGCAGTTCGGATCATAGCCCTTCTCGACAGAGTTCGTCTTCGGGGCATCTTCTTCCGGGGATGATGGAGAGCGAAACGCCTCCCCTGTCTCCCCGCCTCATGAGGCGGACGACCCTGAGGTGTCATCACGTAGAATTTCTCCTGATCCACCAAGGCCGGAAGGTAACTCTTCGGCCACGCGAAGTCCGGAGGATTCGGCTCCTAAGGAGAGCAATAGAAAGAGTCCGGGACTATCCGACGCACAACCGGATGTACTGATGGGTCTTCTGGAACAAGCGGTTATCTCAGAGGCGCATCGTACTTTAATGGGTACGGTGGTTGAGAGGATTTCATCCACCAAAACTGGGTTGCATGAAGCTTTTATGAACCTGCTAAAAGGTTTTGAGGTACGCAAAGTAATATATATTTTGACGGTACCGCACAAGCTAGGTGTGCCCTATACAGATAGTAGCCCCTGATCCTCTGGTTGCTGTCCAAAGGCGGAAAACAGAGGATCATAGTCCCAGGTAATGATCATGTTGCTTTCACGTGCAGGCGGCTGAGGGTCCGGTGGCTAGCTGGACTGGTGAGTTTGTCGAACTAAAGCGGCAACTTGATGAGGCAGATGCCGACATCGTGCTTGTAAATAAGCGGCTTGACGAGGCAGAGGGTATGTATTCTCCGGTGGTTAACTGATATTTAAGAGGAGCATGATGCTAGTATCTATAATATGATGTGACTGCAGATGGAGCTGCCGTCGTGGATACCCTTCGGGTGGAGCTTGCCCGAGCCAAGGAATAAGCCAGGAGAAGTGATGCGGCCGCCCTAAAGGCGGTTGAAGAATTAAGAGCTGAACAGGCTGCTCATCGCCAGAGCGAAGATAAAATAGCCAAGATGGCTGTTGAGCTGAAGGATGCCACCGACCGGTATGATCTTCTTGAAAAGGAAAGCTGCTTAAAGCAGCGGACTCAAGAAAGCCATGGTAGCAGCCAAGGAGACCCGCTCTAAAATCAGAGCGGCGAAGGAGGAGCTTCGCTGCCGAGATATCACGGCCGGAAGCCCTTTTTGTTGCGGACGGTTCGTAGATCTGAAGTATGCCCTCTCGATAAATTATGGAGCGCCGCAGACGCCAGATTGGACTTGGCAGCGAAAAGGCCGATGCGACCGAAGTTTTTCAAAGATCAAAAAGATGGTCGCAGTTCAGTGCTCCAACGCGTCCGCTGCTATTAAATGAGCAAATGGCCGAGTGGGTTGAGCTCCATAGGTTGTCCGGGCTTGCCATGAGGTCTGTCGTAGATCATCTTTGGCCGGAAGGACCAAGGCCGAATAGTTATTTTGGTTTAGTGCAACGATTCCTTGGTGTTGTGCTACATATCGACGCTGCAAAGAGGTCGGCGTGCATAGAGGGTGCGCGGATGGCTCTAGCCCGTGTTAAGACGTACTGGGCAGAGATGGAGGCCACCGCTATTGCAACCCGGAGTTGGCCAGAGGCTGTATCGCCGAGCACTATTTTGTAGAAGTCCTAGAAGGTGCTCGTTTAATAGAGGCTCAGTGCTCGAAGAGTATCATGTTCTAGTGACATGTATCCCAATTGTAAAAACAATGCTATTAGGATTATAAAGGTTGTGTTTATACTTTTGCCTAAAAGTATTATGATGCCTCCTGTGCGGCCATTTATGTATGTATATAACTTGAAAGTTTGCGTGTCGGTTTCAGCCCCCACGCATATAATGCGGGGTGTTGAAAGCGCCAGATTCACACTTGATCCAACGCCTTGGTCCATTAAGGAGGTGATAGCGCGGCGAACAAGGCAATCAGACTATATTGCTTTAACACTTTCACTTAGCCATATGAGTTTGACGGTGGGGCTACTATATAGCCCCTGGTACTTCTGCGTCTATCCGGATATGGTGCTCGTACATACATGACCGGGAAACCGGTCCTTCGTTAATGCGGAGGAATCGCAAAGATTCCGATGGGTCATCGAGTGGTTGACCAGTCTTGCGCTTTATCATGACAATCAGTTTTTGGCTTTCTCTACTGAGGTGCTCGTCCAGATGAACCAGGGCACAATCGCAGTAGTTCTCCCGGTGCCACCTTAGCCGATAGAGCGGAACATAAGGTAGCAAAACACGGGAGCCGGGCAAACCCAACTGTTGACCAAAGACATGATTCGGAGCTGATGCATATAAGGCCAAACTCGCGACGCCGAACACTCCCTAAGGTATTCGGTCTTTACAACATATACTAGGCTGAGTAACGCCCTTGATAATGAACCCTGAATTTCCAGGTACGTGCATTAGTCTGACGTGGCGAAATGCCAATAACGCGAGCATCCCTCTCGGTTGTGTTGAGTATCCGGAGGGTGTGAAGCAACAAGAGACAGTAAGAAAGGTTTACACAGGGTCTTAATCTAAAAAGAAACCTTTGAGCGGGGCTCTACTGCACGTCTGCGCCTGTGTCTCTGTTGTGCCGTATCCTGGAAGGGTGTAGCACGATTATCATCTGTAAAAGAGAAAAACTCAGGTGAAAGTATTCGTGCAAAAAAATGGTTATTCTTAATAAACCATTAAAATTCAATTTAAATAAGGTCAACCCGAACTGTAGTTCTTTTTACATGCAGGAAGCCCCTAGCGCCACCTATGGGGGTATATCCATCAACCCAATCTCAGGTTTATCTAAGCTGTTAGAGCCAGTGTTGCGCCAGACTCGTCTAGCTGTGTCCGCGGTCTTGACGACAGATAGTTTATTCTGGTTGGAGAGGCCAGTCAGTGTTCGGCTGCTAAAGCCGCCACACATTCTTCTGTACGCAAGGAACGCTCTGTGTTTCTGCTAACTATGATGGTGCCACGTGGACCGGGCATCTTAAGCTTAAGATAAGCGTAATGCAGTACTGCGTTAAAACGAGCGAAGGCCATTCTTCCGAGTAGTGCTTGATAACCGCTTCGGAATGGAGCGATGTCGAAGGTTAACATTTCACTTCAGAAGTTGTCAGGAGAACCGAATACAACCTCTAGTACTAGAGAGCCCGTGCAGCGGACCTCTGGGCCTGGTATTACTCCTTTAAAGGTAGTATCGCTTTGGTTAATTCTTGTCGGGTCTATCCCCATTTTGCGGACTGTGTCCTGATATATCAGATTGAGACTACTGCCGCCGTCCATAAGGACACGGGTGAGATGGTATCCGTTAATTATTGGGTCTAGCACCAAGGCAGCAGATCCTCCGTGCCGGATACTAGTCGGGTGATCCCTGCGATCGAAAGTGATCGGGCAGGCCGACCATAAGGACTCGGGTGAGATGGTATCCGTTAATTATTGGGTCTAGCACCAAGGCAGCAGATCCTCTGTGCCGGATACTAGTCGGGTGATCCTTGCGATCGAAAGTGATCGGGCAGGCCGACCAAGGGTTGAACTTGGGGGTGACGGGCTCGACGGTGCATACGGCTCGGAGTGCGTGTTTGCTCCTCCTCTTCGTTACGTGAATCATGTTCACTGTTTTGACCTCTGGTGGGAATTTTTTCTGTCCCCCAGTGTTTTGCCGGCGAGGCTCATCCTCGTCTTCACTTGGTGTCTCCCTCCCCTTATGCTCGGCGTTTAGCTTGCCGGCTTGCTTGAAGACCCAGCATTCTCTGTTGGTGTGATTTGCAGGTTTGTCGGAGGTGCCATGAATCTGACATAATCTGTCTAGAATCTTGTTTAGGCTGGACGGTCCATCTCTGCTGCCTTTAAATGGCTTTTTCCGTTGACCGGGTTGAGAGCCCCTGAATCCGGCGTTTACCGCTGTGTTGTCTGGGCTGTCTTCATTGCTTCGACGCTTGCTTTATGATGTCGCGGTTTCCCATTACCATCCTTGACTTCGGATGTGCCTGGGTCGCTGGTGCCGCTACGGGCCAGCCAAATATCTTCGCCCGCGCAAAAGCGGGTCATAAGGCTTGTTAAGGCTGCCATTGTCCTCGGTTTTTCCTGGCCGAGGTGTCTGGCGAGCCATTCGTCCCGGACACTGTGTTTGAAAGCCGCTAAGGCTTCGGCGTCCGGGCAGTCGACAATTTGATTCTTCTTAGTGAGGAATCTGTTCCAAAGCTTACGGGCTGACTCTCCGGGCTGTTGAATTATATGACTTAAATCGTCTGCATCCGGAGGCCGGACATAGGTCCCTTGAAAATTAGCCCTAAAAGCATCCTCAAGCTCTTCCCAACTTCCAATTGAGTTTTCGAGGAGGCTCTTCAGCCAGTGCCGAGCTGGTCCTTTCAACTTGAGGGGCAAGTATTTGATGGCGTGGAGATCATCTCCGCGAGCCAGGATATGAAGGAAAAAGTCCTCAATCCAGACCCCAGGGTTTGTCGTTTCGTCGTATGCCTCTATGTTCACGGGTTTGAATCCTCTCAGAATTGTGATCCAAAGACCTCATCGGTGAAGCATAGGGGTGTGCGGCACCCCGTATTTGGATGTGTCATGGCGTTCTGACGATTCTAGTGTTCGGTTTTGATTCTGTGCCGGAGCGCGCTTCCAAGATCCGTAGATGGACCTAGTCATACCGACATCATTAGCCGCCATATCGCGGCCACGGGGTGGTCGATTCGCTGATCGCCATTTTATTTTTTCGCTGTATAGGCTCTAAAGCCTCGCCATCGAATTCGGTGCAGCAGCTTGCGCTTTGATAGTTTCTTTGTGTGGCATCGCCACCGCATTTTTTCAGAGTGTCGAGCACTTTGTTCCATCTATCGTTGAGTGTATTTTGCGCGCCTTGAGCCTTTGCTTCGCTTCTTTAGACTCCTCACGGTGGCAAGAAGCCTTCGTGGAGGTTCTCTTGCTCCAAGTGCTTTTCCGGATGATGTGCATCGTCGTCCGGACTGTTCTCCTCTCCAAGACAAAGTTGATTAGCTTTACCTCGGCGTCACCATTGTCGACAAATGTCTCCATTATGTTCACCATCCGCTGGCTCATCCTGCTCTGTCGATGGGTCCATGTGGTCGTCGTTTCCTCTGGAGTAGACCGGGGTATTATTCTTTCTTGCGCTGTTATTGCTGTTTTTGCCGAGGCGGGGTTTGGAGCGGCACCTGCGTCATCGCTTTGGTTGCTTCTCGAGGGAACTATCCTTCACTACTTCTTCCCATTCCTCGTCGTTGTTTTCTTTGGGGGTGTCCACCATGTATATATCGTATGATGAGGTGGCAGTCCAGCGCCCTGTGGGCGGTGGTTCCTGTTTTTCTCCTGCATCATCGTCCATACCGCCGATGTCTTCAGAGTCGAAATCAAGCATGTCGGTTAAATCATCAACAGTGGCTATTAAGTGGGTGGTGGGTGGGGACCAAATTTCTTCGTCGTCCGCTTCCCATTCGAGCCGGACATAGTTCGGCCGAGGGTCTCCTGACAAGGAGAGAGACTTTAAGGAATTTAGCATGTCGCCCAAGGGCGAGTTCTGGAAAATATCCGCGGAGGTAAACTCCATGATCGGTGCCCAATCAGATTCGCTAGGCATGGACGCAGGTGGTTCGGAGCCCGTGGCCGGGGACGAATCCAAGGATCCGGCAACACAGGTCTCGTAGGAGGTGAAGTCAGTATTCGGCTCTATCGCCCTGAGTGTGCGGCCTCCGTGCCGGGGTCCATCCACCCGTCCTTGGACAGCGCCATCTGCTCCGGATTGAGGGCCGGAGTAGCCACAGGTGTGATCTCCCGATCACCGTCCGACGACAGAGCTAAGTCATGCTCGCCATGACTGTGCGGCACACCTGACATAGGCTCGAATCGTCGAAGATCAAGTCCCCGCAGATGTCGGCAGTATAGTTTAAGTTTCCAAACCTGACCTGACAGCCAGGGGCGTAGCTCTCGATCTGCTCTAGATGGCCAAGCGAGTTGGCCCGCAGTACGAAGCCGCCGAATACGAGGATCTGTCCGGGGAGAAAAACCTCACCCTGGATCGCATCGTCGTAGATGATCGAAGGAGCCATCAAGCCTTATGGTGATGGCACAGTGGAACTCTCAATGAAAGCACCAATGTTGGTGTCAAAACCGGCGGATCTTGGGTAGGGGGTCCCAATCTGCGCCTAAGGCGGATGGTAACAGGAGGCGGGGACACAATGTTTACCTGTGTTCGTGCCCTCTCGATGGAGGTAATACCCTACTTCCTGCTTGATTGATCTTGATGGTATGAGTATTACAAGAGTTGATCTACCACGAGATCGTAGAGGCTAAACCCTAGAAGCTAGCCTATGATTATGATTGTTGTTGTCCTACGGACTAAACCATCCAGTTTATATAGACACCGGAGGGGGCTAGGGTTACACAGAGTCGGTTACAAGGGAGGAGATCTACATATCCGAATTTCTAAGCTTGCCTTCCATGAAAAGGAGAGTCCCATCCAAACACGGGACGAAGTCTCCAATCTTGTATCTCCATAGTCCAAGAGTCCGGCCAAAGTATATAGTCCGGCAGTCCGAGGACCCCCTAATCCAGGACTCCCTCAACTTCAAAAAGTTGTATAGAAGCCGTATTTGGGCCTTTCCGGCGTCGCTAAATGTGGGCTGAGTATCCATGTAAGGTTGTACTGTACTACACGGGCCTTTTTTTCAACATGAGCAATCAACTGGGCCGACAGTTGTACACAATCCGGGTCAACTTGTTATTCTCCGCCCCACTGGGCTACAAATCTTTCCTAGGAGGGATGCATTAGGCTTAACAAGAAAATGGGCTTTAAGAAATAATAGATGGGATGTAATTATAAAAAATTGGCAGTAACTATAAAAAATGCACCAAACACGTAAATTAGTTTATAAAATATTACTTTTGGATTTTGAAAATTTTAATTTCATTAATTGTTGCGCGCGCAATGTTTTGTTGGATTTTTACGTAATACAATTTTATATTGAAATTGTATTTAATCTGACTAGAAATTTCAGGACAAAAATATTTCGGATCCTATCAAAATGTGGGAAATTTTATTGAATTTTGTTTTGAATGGTTGGTTGAAATTATTAATCGTTGTCCTAGCTAGAAAATGGGATGTACTTTTAACAAACTGTAAATGGGCTGTAGTAAATTCCATTAGAATTCAAAAATGCGTTGTGCATTCTTACAAATCACAAATGGGCTATAAGTTCTCGGCCACACAGTTGTGGGCCTACTAAGTTGACTCGTATGCAAGGCTTTGTCAACTTATAGTCAACACACGGTTCTAGCAGCAGTGTCCGTTGGATGTCCATCCAATGGGTGTCGTGCTTCTTCTTCAATCTCAGATATTCTAGCTTCAGCCGCCCAAAAAATGATTCCTCCCCGACATCCGGGCGCACTGCTTAGGAGGCTGACCAGGCCTACTAAGTTGACGCGCACCAAGGGCTTTGTCAACTTAGTCAATATAAACGACTCTAGCTGCAAGGACCAGACGATGTCCATCCAACGGCCGCCAGGATTCTTCAACCTCTGGTCTTCTTGCTCCGGCCGCCCAAAGCAGCGCCGATCGTGTCGCTTTGCTCCCGCCTCCCATGGCGGTTGTGCTGCCATGAGGCCTCACCTCCCTACCACTCTCACCGCTGGCCAGGCCTGCGGTGACGGCATCCTCACACCGCAGCCAACCAGTGAACCATCGATTCCTCTCGCGTGGGCATCCACGCCGTGTCTTCCCCGCCCCGCCGTCCCTTCCTAGGCCTCGCCATCATCCACCGCCTTGGTGCTCTCGGGCGCGTGGCGTGGTCAACGTGGTCAAGGAACGACTTCCATCGGAAGAGTATCTGACGTGGAGAGGCTGACGCAGCTAGGTCCACGGCCGCAGCAAGGAAGCCTCCTTATTACGTGCAAAATAATTATTCCTCCACCGACAAAGAAGGACCCACCGGACAGGCCACCGTATTTCGCGAAAAAACGTTTCTCGACATTGCGGGACCCACCAGCTACATCTTCGCACGCAAGGAAGTGCATCCATATTACGGGCAAAAAAAATGATTCGCCCCCTGACTGCTGGGACCCACCAGCTACATCTTCGCACGCAAGGAACTGCGTCCATATTATGGGAAAAAACGATTCACCCCCTGACTGCTGGGACCCACCAGCTACATCTTCGCACGCAAGGAAGTGCTTGACAGTCGGGACCCACCCGGTCGAAGCATACATATCGTTGTCATTCTGGTGGTGAACGTGTATGTACATACTGGTCGATTGGTCTGTCTGCAGGCTACAGCAATGAACCGTGTCCGTGTAAGGAAGGGTACGTGTGGTAGTAGAGGCCCGCACGTGTGGATTAGAGGTGCGCACGTAGCATGTACACGTACGTACAGCGGCCAGGGTGCAAGAAAGAAAATACGGCCACGTAAGTACATACGGGCGGGGTCTCAAACGCCTACTCGCGCATACGTACGGCCAGGGCTCGTGTACATGGCTGGGTCAGAACGGAGAAACTGTGTCGTCTCATGTTCATGGGGAGGCAACGGAATGCGTCATGTTCATCGGGAGGCAACGGAATGCGTGCTATTCATCGGGAGCCAACCGGCTTGGACGGAACAGCCAATGGAAACGAGGCCTGGCGTACTGCAGAACAAAGGAAACGGCCTTGTGTTCGACCGGCCATAGTGGAAACGGGATCCTGTTCATCGGGAGGGGTTTGGCGTACCACGAAACAGAGGAAACGGACCTCCTACGGTGGAAACAGGGTCCTGTTGATCGGGAGGGGTGTGGCGTACTGCAAAACGGAGGAAACGGACTTGTGTTGGAGCGCTACGGTCGAAATGGGGGTCCTGTTCATCGGGAGGGGTGTGGCGTACCGCAAAACAGGACTCCACGAGATATTGTTCATCTCCACCGTCGACTGCCTCCACGGGCTACTGTTTATCCACCGTCGACCTCCTCCAGCCTCCACCTGCGACTGTTCATCCATGGGCTCCTGTTCATCCAGCCTCCACCGCACGCTCCTCCACCGCCATCGCTCAACCAGCCCTCTCCACGGGTCCTGCTCAACCACCCCTCCACGGGCTCTGCTCATCCAGCCCTCCATCAGCTCTTCGCTCAACCAGCCCTCCACCGCCATCTGCTCAACCAACCCTCCCACGGGTCCTATTCATCCAACCCTCCACGGGTCCTGTTCATCCACCGCTCGATCGATCGGGTAGTCTTGCTCATCCAACAAAGAACGGCCTCTACTACCACGGGTCCTGCTCATCCAACCCCCCACCAAGAACTGTTCATCCAAACCCCCTCAACAATGCTCACTGTTCATCCAGGGAAGGAGGCGGCAGTGTTCGATCGGCTTCAGTTAGTAGCAGTAGCAAAGGAATCACACTCGGGTTCAGTTAACGGCAAGGGATCGATCGACCGCCGGGTTCGATGAACGCCAGAGCCTCGCAGCGGCAATCGCTCGGGTTCAGTTAGAGCCCAACGCCTTGCACACACGCGCGTACATATGAGAGAAACGCGCATTGCTCGGTCCCCGACTAGCCACCGTAACCGGCAACTCCCCGATATTTTCCTCGCCCTCGCTTCTGCCACGGTTTTTTCTGTCATGGACGGCCCAAAGAATGTCATGCAGCTGCGTCTCCGGCCCGCCCAGGACGAAAAGCCCATTTTCTGTCATGATTTTTTGTCATAGAAGTAGGACCCCACCACATCTATGATGATACCGGGTTTTGTCACAATTATCGTCATAGAAGTGTCATAAGTATGACAGAAAAAATTCGTTCGGCCCAAAATGTCACGGATGTATCTTTTTTTTGTAGTGATGCCAACACCCAGCTCCGCGAAGAGCTGAAAGACGTGCGAGCCCAACTGGTGGAAGCCCTGAAGGAGAACACAAAGCTGAGGGGCGGCATATTCAGTATGCCTTTTAAATTACTGTCATACAGTTCACTGATGCAAATCCTAACCAGTTTATTTCTGTAGGTTGTTGACTGGGCGGCCCGAAGAAGAGGTGTCCAGATTTCAAGGTGACCTACTACAAGAGCTGTCCAAGGTGCATGAGCGAGTGCGGAAGGCAATGAGAAACATCGCTAAGGCTTTATGGCCAGCCGATTCCCCTCCAGGAAGAATGGAGGAACTCGTG
Source organism: Aegilops longissima (assembly GCA_021605205.1). Lineage (NCBI taxonomy): Eukaryota > Viridiplantae > Streptophyta > Magnoliopsida > Poales > Poaceae > Aegilops > Aegilops longissima. The sequence continues at coordinate 141,927,361 of CM038676.1, read as the reverse complement.
AATTTATTCAAGGGAGCCCGACGCCGTTTTGGGCTGTGGAAGATATCAGCATGCTGAGAGGGTGCTCGGGAAGCTTGGGCCATGGTAAAAACATGGTACACCGGACTTGATCCAAATCATATGGCGCGGGTCGGACCTCGAGGATCCGATGGACAAGAAATTCCGGTCAGCCTGGTGTACGACCAAGTGAAGGTGGCCGCCAAGTTTTCCCAACAAGATTGTAAACTAGACAACCTGTTAGAGGTTCTAGAGGAAGAAGAAGTTTTTGAGTTCTAGTAGTAATGTACTTTTGTCGACAAACTTGTCTCCAGCCGAATTTGTAAAACGATTGTCATGGCAGACTTTCTGTTTCGACCTCTGAAAACCCTAGGTTTGGAGTGTTTCCGAATACTATACCGTAGGTAAACACCAAATTATGTTCGGAAACCAGGCAGTCCGGTCATAGTTGATTGAACAGACAAGTTGTATTCGGGGAGTTGTGTTATATAACATTTGATTGTAAGAAACATCTTCCAGAGAGAATATTTCCGTTAATGGTTCCTCTCCCTGGACCAGTATGCGGTTTTTTTGCATACCAAAGCTGAGATTCTAAAAAATCACAGTACGCGTTATAGTCTGGGGGTTTTGTATTGCAACGAGGGCAGTTCATCTTTCGCTCACTGACCAATCATTCCCTTAAGAATGCTAGCTTTCGGCTTCACTCGTCTGATGTGGCACCCTGACTCAGAGCAACCGGTTTACCTTGCATTGCCAGCCCAGAGATCAAGTCCTATAGCAATGCACAACAACATGGTACAAAAACAACCGCTTTATTGATACTAGCGAATTACATAAGTCTGATATTACATCGAGATACGAGGCCAAGCGGCACGCACGATGCAGCTGAACAGTATGTACATTATTTAATGAACATGACGAGGGCCTCGATCACACGATCTACGTGGCAGCGGAAGAACGACGAAGTGGAACTCCATAACACAGGGACACCGATGTGGACACGGCCTAGACGCGAGATGCACTCCGATGCGAATCGACTTGCCTGAAAGCTGGCATGACACGCCATGTCAGTACATTGAATGTACTTGCATGCTCAAAACAAACATAAGCACGATGACAGACAATATCATGACAATTAATCAAATTAACGCAATTCAAGAATTACTAAATATGCAATGAAACCAATACGCGCAGTGAGTCTCACAGACTCGCTTACCAGACGGTTACCTCGTAACCAAATGGTGACCATACCGGGATCACAACAGAAACCAACCGCTCATGAAAAACTCAAGAGTTCATGAATCACAATGCATCGCAACAACCATTTAGTTTTGCAAGATTAATTATAAAAGTTGATCCATGGTGTGACTTACTCCTGAGCTATGCCCATAACCGAGGACGCGGCTATCGGTAGTTTAAATACACTCTGCAGAGGTAGCGCACTTTACTCACACTATGGAATCCCTGGCCTCGCACTCCCATTCGGGTGGACCAAAGCGTTCCGACGAAACCCTCCCTTTGTCATGGCACTCTCCCGGCCACTCCGACCAATTCCCTCTCAGGGCTAGGTCTTGGGTGGCCCCGTGCCTACCAAAGGCAGCAACGGCCACCGTCGTGGCAAAACGGTCCCAATTGGGGACAAGGTACCATAAAAACAAAAACGAGCACACAAGGTTATGTCGGCTTACCGGGCCAGGGTATGCACGCCCATAACCTTCCCTCACGGGAGGCACCGGTGAGAGCCACAACAAAGGACCGAATTAAGATCTTCCCACAAGGTAAATGTGGTCGCACTGAATAAGAACCCGATTCAGTGGCACCATGATGCGATCAACATCATATTCAAGTTGAACTTAATCAAGTTTAACTTTGATAAAAACTTTTTATAACTAACATGATACTTTGACATAGTCATGCAACTAACTGACATGCAAAGCAAACAACACATGGATATGGATCAAACTTATTAGTATAATTATCTTGAAATACTCAGGATAAAAAACATCACTTGTCCTAATTCATTTTTATTATCAAGCAATATTTTCATTAGCTCATCATTTATATGAAAATATCACTTAATAAAATAACTATCATAATCTACCATAGCAATATAACTAATACAAAATTTTATTATACTTGACCAAACAAGTTCATGCAATTTACCAGTAACTAAAACAAGCATATTAGGCATGATAAAATAACTAGCTATTAACAAAATTTATTTATCAAATTTTTAACTGCAAATAATAACTCATATTTAAGTATAAAATCATAGACATTGAAATAACACCATCCAAATGCTGGTGTGGCTTGCCTTAGTGTAGAGGAGGATCACACCCCTCTTGGTTTGCTTCAAGACAAGCTTCTCCTTCAGAAAATAATCAAAACCCACAAAAACACATATAAAAAACCAGTCTGAAAATCACCAGAAATTCTAGACAGCAAGGAAAAATCCACCTTTTAGTGTGCTGCTAGAGCTTTCTAAAACAAAGACAATGCAAAAAAGAATCAAATCATTTGGACTTATGGTTTAGAAATGGTGGCTAGTCAAAGTTTGGGTCAATTTCTGATTAAATTTGAATTAAACAGAAATTCCTGGGGGGTGACATCGAAGGCATAAAAGGAAAGTGCGCCTCCACTCATACCGCTTCGGGCGAGAGTGGTGAGGCTGGCACTGGGCCCCGCCCATCAAGAGAGAGAGGGGGGAGCGAGATCAGAGGGCGACGGTGCTTCGCTGGAGCTCACGCCGGCGAGGAGGGGGTTTGGGGCTAGATGAGAGGGATAGAAATGAAGCTGGGTTCACAGCGCACCTGCCCGTACATGTGGCTTGCCGTGGGATAGCCGGAGCTGCTCGCGGTCAAGCTCACAAGCTGCGGTGGCGGACGGGATTCGCCAGAGTGGAAGAAGACGATGGCTAGAGGCGGCTCCGGGGGCTCAACAGCATCCAGGCAGCACCAAGGGACCTCCAATGCCACCCCCGAACAGTTGGTCGAGCTCGAGAGGCACCGGAGCAAGGTGGCCAAGCTACGGAGGTCGCCGTAGTTCTCCGGTCGGGGCAGACGGCCAGAGGCCTGCCAACCGGGTTGTGGCCCTTCTACGTGTTCATGGAGGTGGTGAGGAGTGGTGCGTGGCTAGGAAACGACGAGGGAATCCATATTTATAGCCGGAGCGAGGGGGGTATCGTGTCGCCGCCGGAGTTCTCTAGAAGCCGGCGAACGGCGATGAAGCGCTCCAGTGCGAGGGGGCAAACGTGCAGCGTCACTGTGGGAGCTGCCCACGCTCGGGGACGAGCACAGGACGCGGGGGGGGGAGAGGACAAGGGCACGCGCGCACTGTCGCTTTTGGCCGCGACGTGCCCGTGCTCGCTTTGGTGTCTCCAGCGTCGGCAAGCGCCAGGGAGAGGTCAAGGGTGATGGGTCGGGGCTGGTGGCGCGGCGCGGCAGTCGTTGGCGAGCACTGGCATGCGCCAAACAGAAGCGTTGGCGCTACCCAGAGCGCGTCGAACGCGCCAGACGCCGTGTCCTCACGCGGTCACCGCCCTGGCATGGTCAAGACGGCGTCCACGCGCTGCCAAACCTTGTCTACGCTTTAGTCCATGCAGTGTTTAGTCTAGGAACGTTGAGAACACACCGCCAGGCCGACCAGACTTGACGCAACCAAGTTGGCAAGTTTCTGTCCAGAAACTTGGTCGTCAAGTTTGGCTAGCTTCTAGATGGCCATTAGGGCTAATCTCCTGGGGTTTAGGTTTTCTTAGGAGGTTAGTTAAGCTCAAGAAAGATCAGGGCCAAAAGATCAAGGAAAAATGTACTTGTTGTACAAACTGGAATTTTGGGCCAGAAGAGAAATTATTTTCTATAGCAAAAATCTTGCAAAAAGTCATTCAATATTTTTGCTTGGGAAGGTGTGCCAAGGTCCAAAGAATATTCAGGATTTATCTCAGATTTTTGGAAGCAATAAAAATGAGGGTTGCTTTGGAGCACTAGTTTCTGAATAGAGTTTCAGAGAGGAAAATGAATATTTTTCTTTTATGAAAAATATTCATTTGATTATTTTGGGGATTTAACAGAGAAATAAAGTTGAATGAGAAGTAGATGAGTCACCTGGGTGAAAGTCAAGGGTATGCCCAAGTGCCAAGTCCATTTGAAATGATTCCAAAATCCAAATCAATGCAAGGCAAAAACCATGTCCGGAAACAGAGAGAAAGCAAGTTCGGAAAAAGAGAGAAGGCAAAATCCAGGCTGTCACATCTGAGGTACACATCCGGATAACCCGGCTGTAACAATCATAGAGGTGCTCATTTATGCCCTAGCCGAACGAGCGGGAACGTAGGGCATAAGCACAGGAGCCAGGCAACCCAGCTTGGCAAAAACTTAAGTCATAAAGGTGCATATAATGGCGAAGAAAAGACATATATGAATAGACGACACATATATACAGTGAGCTTGATGCTCAAGAAATAATAATAAGCTTCTTGTGAAAAGAAGCCCCCAGGTATTGCGGGCTATGTACATTTAAGGATGTATACCCCTCACGTGTGCGGTTTATCCGAACACGAGCTAGAAGGCGTATAGAAACGAGAAAAAGGAAGACAGTGAAAAGGAGAAAAGAAGGAACGAGAAAAAAGGTATATGTGCAGACTTAGGTGTAGAATCTTCGGAGCCTTGCAGCGTTCCATGGGTTTGGCTCCAAGCGATTGTCCAAAGCATTGCGAAGGCGATAGGCTCCTCAAGTGAGAACTTCATCTATAATGAAGGGACCCTCCCATTTGGGCTTGAGCTTGTCATTTTTCTTCTCTGGTAGGCGTAAAACGAGTTCACCGACATTGTAAGTCTTTGCCCGTTGATATCACCGAGCCTGCTGTTGATAGAATGCGGAACGGGCTTTCGTGACATCGCGCTCCTCCTCCAAGCCATCCAAGTCATCCTGCCGCTCAAGCTCGGCTTCTCTCCCTTCGTACATGCGCACTCGAGGTGAGTCGTGAATAATGTCACAAGGCAAGACTGCCTCCGCACCGTACACCATGAAAAAAGGTGTATATCCGGTCGTGTGATTGGGCATGGTCCGCAGCCCCCAGAGTATGGAATCAAGTTCCTCGACCGAGTGTTTGTCTGATTCTTGCAGAGATCACATTAGTCTGGGTTTGATGCCGCTCATTATCATGTCGTTAGCTTGTTCGACCTGACCGTTTGTCTGAGGGTGATATATGGAGGCGTAATCGAGCTTGATGCCCAAATTGGCGCACCAAGCTTTCACCTCATCGGTTGTAAAGTTAGAGCCGTTGTCAGTAATAATACTGTGCGGGACACCGTAACGGTGTACTACACCAGATATAAAGTCTATCACCTGTCCTGCTTTGGCTGTTTTAACTGGCTTGGCTTCTATCCACTTAGTGAACTTATCGACCATAACCAATAAGTATTTCTTCTTATGGCTTCCCCCTTTAAGAGGTCCGACCATATCGAGCCCCCAGACCGCAAAGGGCCAAGTGATGGGGATTGTTCGAAGGGCAGTGGGCGGCATATGGATTTGATTAGCGAAAAGCTGGCATCCAACACAGCGCTGTATGAGGTCCTGTGTATCTGCCCGGACCGTGGGCCAAAAGAAAACCGTATGGAAGGCTTTACTTATAAGGGCCTGAGCTGCAGCGTGATGGCTGATACGTCTCCAACGTATCTATAATTTTTGATTGCCCCATGCTACTTTATCTACTGTTTTGGACTATATTGGGCTTTATTTTCCACTTTTATATTACTTTTAGGACTAACCTATTAACCGGAGGCCCATCCCAGAATTGCTGTTTTTTGCCTATTTTAGTGTTTCGAAGAAACGGAATATCAAACGGAGTCCCAACGGAATGAAACCTCACCGAACGTGATCCAGGAGACTTGGACCCTACTCCAAGAAGTGCCAGAGGCGGTCACGAGGGTGGAGGGCGCCCCCTGGGCACGCCGCCCTACCTCGTGGGCCCCCTGACGCTCCACCGACGTACTCCTTCCTCCTATATATACCTACGTATCCCTGCACGATCGAGGAGGAGCCAAAACCTAATTCCACCGCCGCAACTTCCTCAGATACACGAGATCCCATCTTGGGGCTTGTTAGGAGTTCACGGGGGGGCATCCACCACGGAGGGCTTCTACATCAACACCATAGCCCTCCGATGAAGTGTGAGTAGTTTACTTCAGACCTTCGGGTCCATAGCTAGTAGCTAGATGGCTTCTTCTCTCTTTTTGGATCTCAATACAATGTTCTCCCCCTCTCTCGTGGAGATCTATTCGATGTAATCTTGTTTTTGCGGTGTGTTTGTTGAGACTGATGAATTGTGGGTTTATGATCCAGCTTATCTATGGATAATATTTGAATCTTCTCTGAATTCTTTTATGTATGATTGAGTTATCTTTGCAAGTCTCTTAGAATTATCCGTTTGGTTTGGCCAACTAGATTGGTAGTTCTTGCAATGGGAGAAGTGCTTAGCTTTGGGTTCAATCTTGCGGTGTCCTTACCTAGTAATGTAAAGGGTTGCAAGGCACGATTGTATTGTTGCCATCGAGGATAACAAGATGGGGTATTTATCATATTGCATGAATTTATTCCTCTACATCATGTCATCTTGCTTAAGGCGTTACTGCTTTTTAACTTAATACTCTAGATGCATCTTTGGATAGCGGTCGATGAGTGGAGTAATAGTAGTAGATGCAGAATCGTTTCGATCTACTTGTCATGGACGTGATGCCTATATACATGATCATACCTAGATAACCTCATAACTATGCTCAATTCTGTCAATTGCTCAACAGTAATTTGTTCACCCACCGTAGAATATCTATGCTCTTGAGAGAAGCCACTAGTGAAACCTATGGCCCCCGGGTCTATTCTCATCATATCAATCTCCATCACTTTATTTACTTGCTTTGCTTTTACTTTTTACTTTGCATCTTTATACCAAAAATACCAAAAATATTATCTCTATCAGATCTCACTCTCGTAAGTGATCGTGAAGGGATTAGAAAGTGCGTTATATCGACTAGAGGGGGGGTGAATAGGCGATTTTTATGAATTCTTCACTGAGGAAATTGCTGGTGAGGAAATTCCTTAGTGAAGAACTACTTGCAGCGGAATAGGTACTTTAAGTAAGCATAACAGAATACGCATAGTCATCATGATGAAATGAAGACAATCACAGAAAGTAAAGCGTAATCACAGGATAACACAAGTTGAAGACAAGCGATCGAGGAAATTGAACTGAGGAAATTGAGAAAGTCTTCATTCAAAGTCTTCAAACACAGATATGAACAACCACTCAACACAAGAATGAGGAAATGAAAGGGTTGAGGAAATAGAACCGATTAAGTTGGTGAAGACAATGATTTGGTAGACCAGTTCCAACTGCTGTCTCGGTTATACGTCTGGTTGGAGCGGCTGAGTATTTAAACTCGAGGACACACAGTCCGGACACCCGATCGCTGAGCACGCAGCTCAGACACCAAGTCCTCACCGTATTCTCTTTGAACTAAGGTCACATGACCTCGCCCAATCACTCGTGGTAAGTCTTCAGCGACTTCCAAACCTTCACAGACTTGGTCACTCGGCGATCCACAATTCCTCTTGGATGCTCTAGACCATGACGCCTAACCGTCTGGAAGAAGCACAATCTTCAAAGGTAACAAGCGTCGGATCCACGCAGGATCAATTTCTTCAGTGATGCTCAATCACTTTGGGTTTGTAGGGGTTTGGTTTTTGGGTTTTTCCTCACTTGATGATTTTCTCTCAAAGTCCTCTAAGGATGGGTTGCTCTTAAATGACAAGTGTCAAGTTCTCTCGGAGCAGCCAACCAGCTAGTGGTTGTAGGGGGCGGCTATTTATAGCCTAGGGAGCAGCCCGACATGATAAGACATAAATGCCCTTCAATGATATGACCGTTAGGTGGATAAGATATTTTGGGACAGTCATGGCAAGAACACAAGAACGGTCGGAAATTTGAATATCAAATTCTCGGGGCTATCATGATCCTCTTTGTGTAGGCAATCCGATCGGCGAATTCCTAACTCCTTAGTCGAACAAATTCTCAAGTGACTGGAAGAACTTCGTCTCACATCAAGAAATTGATCGAATCTGTATGAGATTTCCAAAGGCTTCACTCAAGGGATTGGTAGGTGTAGGATTTTGAGTTGAGCATCACATGGAAATTTTTCCTTAGTATTTCCTCGACCCCCTTTAACGAGACGGTGTTTCCTATGACTCAAGAAAGAGAAAATGAAACTACGAAAACAAAAGTCTTCACGCTTCATGTTCCTCAAATGAATACCAAGTCTTCAAGGTCACACCAATTTCTTCACTTTCAAAGTCTTGAAAGTCTTGAGAATATCAAAGTCTTGATTGAAGAACTTCATTTTAGGGTCGACTTTCTCTGTAAATATCAAACTCCTCATAGACTTATAGACCTGTGTACACTCACAAACGCGTTAGTTCCTTAACCTATAAGTCTTCAATACACCAAAATCACTAAGGGGCACTAGATGCACTTACAATCTCCCCCTTTTTGGTGATTGATGACAATATAGGTTAAGTTTTCAACGGGGATAAACATATGAATTGTAAATACTGATAATGAGGAATTTGATTGCAAGATATAGAAGAACTCCCACTGAAGATGTGCATAGTGAGGAATTTGCGTTTGAGGCAATGCACATTTGAAGAATTGAATCATGGAGATCTCCCCCTATATCTTGTAATTCATACACGCATTTGACATATAATATGAAGAATTTGAAATGCATGATGAAATATAGTGCTTGATGTTATTCAGAGTATGCAAAATAACGCATCAAGAGTATGAGAGCCCAAATCAATTTGCTATGAAGATTTTCAAGGAGCTCACGAGAATCAGAGCATAGTGCAAGAGCAAAATGCATCGAAAGTATCAAAGCACCATCGGGTTTAAGATTACAACTCGATCCAATAAAAGGTTTCAGAAGAACGAGAGTTGTAACTTAACAAGAATAAATAACTGATATAGGCAATAAACTAGACCCGCTAGAAGACTAACTCAAATTTCTCCCTCTTTGTCATCAAATGACCAAAAGGATCGGCGAGGACTAACGCTCCGAGGAATTTCAAGTTGAAGACGGAGCGCCCGCATTGTTGGGGTTGTTTGTTGAAGTAGGACCAGCAGCGGTGTCTTCCAAGTCTTCATTTTCATCGGTGTCGCGAGATGAAGAATAGGAGCTGGCCACCAAGGAAGGAACTTTGACCTTCTTGAATTTCTTGAGGAGGAGGTGCGCATCAGTCAAATTCTTCCTTGAGTCCCATGGACGTCGGTTCTTCTTCACTTTGAGACATGTGAAAGAATAGCCAGTGCGTTTGAAGGTTTCATGGAGGTAGTAGTGGTTTTCTTCCTTTGCATTGTGTGTTGAGGTCATGTTGTGAAGAAAAGTACCAAACCGACGTTTGACCCATTGTAAGTGCATCTAGTGCCCTTAGTGATTTTGGTGTATTGAAGACTTATAGGTTAAGTAACTAATGCGTTTGTGAGTGTACACAGGTCTATAAGTCTATGAGGAGTTTGATATTTACTGAGAAAAGTCGACCCTAAAATGAAGTTCTTCAATGAAGACTTTGATATTCGAAGACTTTACGAAGACTTTGAAAGTGAAGAAATTGGTGTGATCTCAAGACTTGGTATTCGCTGAGGAACATGAAGCGTGAAGACTTTTGTTTTCGTAGTTTCATTTTCTCTTTCTTGAGTCATAGGAAACACCGTCATCGTTAAAGGGGTCGAGGAAATACTAAGGAAAAATTTCCATTTGATGCTCAACTCAAAATCCTACACCTACCAATTCCTTCGAGTGAAGCTTTTGAAATCTCATACAGTTCAGTCAATTTCTTGATGATGAGACAAAGCTCTTACAGTCACCGAGGAATTTGTTCGGCGAGGAGTTAGGAATTCGCAATGTCTGAATTGCCTACACAAATGAGGAACATGATAGCCCCGAGGAATTTGATATTCAAATTTCCGACCGTTCTTTCAAGCGCCACCTGTTCCAAAATATCTTATCCACCTAACGGTCATATCATTGAAGGGCATTTATGTCTTATCATGTCGGGCTGCTCCCTAGGCTATAAATAGCCGCCCCAACAACCACTAGTTGGTTGGCTGCTCGAGAGAACTTGACACTTGTCATTTGAGAGCAACCCATCCTCCGAGGACTTTGAGAGAAAATCATCAAGTGAGGAAAACCCAAAAGTGAGGAAAACCCAAAACCAAACCCCAACAAACCCAAAGTGATTGAGCATCATGAAGAAATTGATCCTGCGTGGATCCGACGCTTTTACCTTTGAAGACTGTGCTTCTTCCAGACGGTTAGGCGTCACGGTCTAGAGCATCCAAGAGGAATTGTGGATCGCCGAGTGACCAAGTATGTGAAGGTTTGGAAGTCGCTCAAGACTTACCACGAGTGATTGGACGAGGTCTCGTGACCTTAGTTCAAGGAGAATACGGTGAGGACTTGGTGTCTGAGCTGCGTGCTCAAGGATCGGGTGTCCGGACTGCGTGTCCTCGAGTTTAAATACTCAGCCGCTCCAACCAGACGCATAACCGAGACAGCAGTTGGAACTGGTCTACCAAATCATTGTCTTCACCAACCTAACTGGTTCTATTTCCTCAACCCTTTCATTTCCTCATAACTATGTTGAGTGTTTGTCATATCTGTGTTTGAAGACTTTGACTGAAGACTTTCTCAATTTCCTCAGTTCAATTTCTTCAGTCTGTTTGTCTTCATCTTGTGTTATCCTGTGATTACGCTTTCACGTACTCGTGATTGTCTTCATTTCATCATGATGACTATGCTTGTAATCTGCTATGCTTACTTCGAGTACTTATTCCGCTGCATGTATTTCTTCGCTAAGGAATTTCCTCACCAGCAAATTCCTCGATGAAGAATTTGTAAAATTCTCTAAAATCGCCTATTCACCCCCTCTAGTCGATATAACGACTTTCAATTGGTATCGAGCAAGGTACTCCCTTGTTACGTGTGATTTTAGTTTAACCACGGAGTTTTAGTTATGTCGACCGCAGTATGATCAAGGTCTCAGCAGGGTGTCCTACCTTCGATGGGACGGACTACCCCTCTTTGGAAGAACAAAATGCGAATGCATCTTGAAGCAATTGACAACGATCTACGGTATGTTGTGACAAAAGGTGTTTCCTCGGTCACACCCTCTCGAATGATGCTGATGTGAAGAGATTCAAGCAACTCGATTCTCAAGCGAAGAATATCATATGTGGCCATCGAGCAAAGGTCAATATGGAAGAGTGAGTGCTTTGGAATCTGCCAAACTCATTTGGGATAGGCTGTCCAAAGTAAATGAAGGTGTTTCAACTCAGCGTGACTCTCGAGTTGATGTTCTTGGAATCTCTTCAACCGCTTCAAAAGACTCGACAACGAAAATGTTCAACAAACCTTGATCGCCTCACCGACATCTCAAATGAGCTTCAAGCACTGGTGCCACCGACATCACCGACCATGAGGTGGTGAAGAAATTACTAAGATCGCTTGATTCCTCATTTGACACTCGCAGCGATGATACAAGAACGAGCTGATTACAAGTCTCTTGATCCTGCCGATATCCTCGAAGGCTAAATACTCACGAGTTCTAGCTTCTCAAAAGAGAGATCTCTATGGTTCGGCTATGGAAAAACACGTGCCACGAAGGCCAAGGCTGAATTTGAATCGAGAGTGAAGACTCGGTAGTAGCCTTGGAGATCTGAAGAATTTGGCGAGAGCTAGCATCGCTCGTGAAGAAATTCAGAAATTCACAAGGCGTGGTCGTTTTGGAAAATCCTCAAGAAGCGGTGATTCCTCATCTAGTGACTATAAGCGAAGACTTTGCCACAAATGCAAGAAACCTGGTCACTATATCCAAGATTGTCCTCGATGGGAAAAGGAATTAAGAAAGAAGAAACACAAGGATTACAGTTACGATGGCGTGAAGAAGAAGAAGAAATCATCAAAATCTTCATCATCAAAATCCTCAAAGCCTTCTTCTCACAAGAAGAGCAGCTCCAAAAGGCTCGGGCATTCATTGGCAAGGAAATGGACTCGAAGCTGAATCGAGGAAAATGAGGAAGAGGAGGAGTCGAAGAATCCGAATCTGGTGTGGCTAGTCGGCTCTTGCTATCGCCTATGTTAGCAAGTCCATCTTCAACATCAAGAAAGCGACTCACCGACAAAACGATGAGGAAAATGATGACTATGCTCCCACCTATTGCTTCATGGCAAAAGGTGCCAAGGTACTCAATTTCACCTCCTTTGAATCTAGTGAAAATGAATCGATGAGGATCTCAAGCCCAGCTACTCTAAACTTGCTAAGATTGCTATAAAACAACAAAGGGCTTTTGAAAAGGTTCAAAACATGCTAGATAAGAGTGATGATATGTTAGGTGAAGAAATGGATCGCACTCAAGCCCCGATCAAAATCTTGAAAGTTCGATCTAGGCTTGACAGCCTTCAAGGTCATCATAACACTCTCTTATCGATCATGAGAAACTTTCTTATGAATTTCTTCAAAGAAAGCAAGATCTTGAGAAGCTAAGAGCGAGTTATGAAGATCTTGAAGGAGCGCGATTCATTACTTGCTCAACAAATCAGCGCTTCTCAAGAAGAATTTGTTCCTCCATGCTTAAAATGCATTGAGCGTGAATCGCTAATTCTTCACTGAATGTTCAAATGCTTCAACTGTTACAAATTCTTCACCTGCCTCTGCTATCACTAATTCCTCACCGAGGACATTGCTAGTATCCTTGACGATGCAGGGGCTGAAGGAATTGTACATGACAGCATGTACAAAAGCCTCAAAGGGCATCAGACTCTTTGTGATGTGCTTAAAAGCAGATCCTCAATAGGAACCCTAGGAAAGAGGGTATTGCCTTTGAGAGGAAACTCAATCTTGATGGAGCGTCTTTGGAAGCTTTGAGCAATATCCCAAAACCTCATGGGTTGCTGCAAAGGGACCTCCAGTTGATCCATCCACCTTATCTGGCTTTACATGTGAATTTCCTCATTCTGATGATGAGTCATTTGACTCAAACTATAAACTGTTCAAAAATCAGAATGGTGAAGTATTTGCTAGATATGTTGGCACTAACTGCGAGGCGGTCCCCTATGAAGAAAATCTGGGTTCCCAAGAAATGTCTTGAAAGTCTTGGTGAATGTCCTCATGACACCACCGTGAAGAAAAGGAACCCCAGATCAAATTCTTCATATGGACAAAATTCTTCATATGGATCCAAGTCCTCATACGGACCAAATTCCTCACGTGGATCAAATTCCTCAAAAGGATCAAAGTCCTCATATGATTATCATCGTGCTAACAACTCTGTTTTTGCAGGTAGAGCTAAGGGCTATGAATATGTGCATTATTCTTCAAACCAATATGTTCATAAGTCCTCGAAGAATTTCTCTGCTTATTCATATGCTTACCCTAACCCCTCTTATGTGAAGCGAAATGGTTTGGCCTCTATGCCACCATTCTCATATGGTGCTCGCAGAATGATGAACTCTTTGCCACCCCTTCAGATGTGGGTGGTGAAGAAAAGAACTAATCTCTTCTGCAGGTCAGGTCTCCGGGCGTGCCTTAACGTCTGAAGAATTTCTTCGGGGCACGACAAATTGCACGAAAGGGCCTTGAGCTAATCATGATGAAATGAACTTTCATTTCACACGTCCTCATCTTGCTTATCGATTGATCTTGGTGATGAAATTCATCGATGAACTTGATATCATATTCTTCACCGATGAAGTATATGAGATCGTAAGTTGTACTAATTCATCTGCAGGATGATCAACCCAAAGCCACCGAGTGGGTTCTCGATAGTGGATGTACAAATCACATGGTGGTGACAAGAATCTATTGATGGATGCTCCCTTATCACCGTCACATCTCAAGCATATCATCTTTCTTGACAAAGGCAAAAGTCGGTATTGGGACTTGGTAAGGTTGCTATCTCTAAGGACATGCACATGGACAAAGTCATGCTTGTTGAGTCTTTGGGATATAACCTCATGTCGATCTCAATGCTTTGTGATCTTGATATGGTAGTTATCTTTGGCAAGTATCGTTGTGTTGTGATTATGGAAGCTGACAATTCCAAAGTCTTCGAAGGCTTTAGGAGAGGAGACTTGTATATTGTTGATTTCTCTACAGGTCCACAACCAGCCGTGTGCCTACTTGCAAAAGCTTCAGAAGGCTGGCTATGGCATCGACGACTTGGTCACGCAGGCATGAGGAATTTGCACACGCTTGCGAAGAAGAAGCATGTCATTGGCATTGAGAATGTCAAATTCCTCAAGGATCACTTATGCGGAACTGTGAAGCTGGAAAAATGACCAAGGCCAAGCATCCAATGAAGACTATCATGACCACTACTCGTCCCTTGAATTGCTTCACATGGACCTCTTTGGTCCCAATCATTACTCAGCTGTCGTTAATGAAGCATCACTATATGGCTTTGTTATTGTTGATGATTACTCTCGTTACACATGGGTACACATTGTTACTTACAAAAATCAAGTGCAGGAAATCTTCAAACGATTTTCCTCGAGGGCTTCGACCAACTTTGGTGTGAAGATCAAGCACATCAGGAGTGACAATGGAACTGAGTTCAAGAATTCCAGACTTGAGGATTATCTTGATGGACTTGGTATTACTCATGAGTTATCTTCTCCCTATACTCCTCAGCAAAATGGCGTCGTGGAGCGCAAGAACAGAACTCTTGTTGAGATGGCTCGCACTATGCTTGATGAATACAAAAGCGCCTAGTCGTTTCGGATTGAAGCAATTGACACTGCGTGCCACATCATCAACAGAGTATATCTTCACAAATTCTTCAAAAGACTGCCTATGAACTCCTCACGGACAAGAAACCCAATGTAAGTTATTTCAAAGTCTTGATTGCTAAATGCTGGATTAGAGATCCTCACCACACCTCTAAATTTGCAAGAAAGCACATGAAGGTTTTATGCTTGGTTACGGAAAGGACTCGCACACCTCTGAGTCTTCAACATCACACTTCACAAGATTGTTGACCTTGTAGATGTGCGGTTCGATGAAACTAATGGCTGCAAAGAGAGCACCTACCTACGTGTTAGGCGAACCAACACCGAGGATTCTATCAAGTTCAAGGCAGCGAGGATGTCATTCCTCTTGAAGAAACTGCTGAAGAATTCATTCTGTCTGCGAAGAACGTCGAGTGATGCACTGAAGATAATCTTGAAGAAAATGGTTTGAGGAAAATGATCAAATTCCTCGAAGACAACCAGCTCATCCTCGCGTTGCAAAAGAAGTGCAAGTTGACAAGATCATCGATGACATTGAAGCGCCAGTCCTCTCACTCGCTCAAAAGCTTCACACTTATCTAACTTTTGTGGGCACTATGCTTTTGTCTCTATCACAGAGCCCACTAAGGTAGATGAAGCATTCGAGCCGGAGTGGATTCAGGCCATGCAAGAAGAATTACATCATTCGAGCTCAACAACGTCAGGAACTGGTCAAGCGTCCAGATCCTCGCAAGCATAATATCATTGGCACAAAGTGGATCTATCGCAACAAGCAAGATGAAAATGGTCTTGTGGTGAGGAATAAGGCACGACTAGTAGCTCAAGGCTACACGCAGTTGAAGGAATTGATTTCGATGAAACTTTTGCACTGTTGCTAGACTTGAGTCTATTCGCATATTACTCGCCTATGCTAACCATCACAATATCACTTTATATCAAATGGATGTGAAAAGTGCATTCCTCAATGGTAAGCTTGAGGAAGAAGTATATGTTGCTCAACCCCTGGTTTTGAAGATCCAAAGAATCGACAAAGTCTTGAGACTAAATAAGGCCCTCTATGGCCTCAAGCAAGCCCCTCGGCGTGGTATGATACATTGAAGGAATTCTTCGTGAAGAATGGCTTCACACCCGTTCACTCGACCCTACTCTCTTTACTAAATCTTATGATGGTGAACTGTTTGTGTGCCAAATATATGTTGATGATATTATCTTTGGCTGTCTTGACCAACGTTATAGTGATGAATTTGCCTATATGATGAGTGAAGAATATCAAATGTCTATGATGGGAGAGTTGAAATTCTTCTTAGGTCTTCAAATTAATCAACAACACAATGGCATATTCATATCTCGGAGAAATACCTCAAAGATGTCTGAAGAAATTGGCATGCAAGATTGCAAAGGCGTCAAAATTCCTATGCCCACAAATGGCCATCTATGCCTCGATGAAAATGGTATTGACTTGATCACAAGGTATACCGCTCCATGATTGGTTCTTTATTGTACTTATGTGCATCTAGGCCAGATATAATGCTTAGTGTTTGCATGTGTGCCCGATTTCAAGCTACAGAAGGAATCACACCATAAGGCTGTGAAGCATATTCTTGATATCTAGCTCACACACCAACACTAGGATTATGGTACCCCAAGGGCTCTACTTTTGATCTCATTGGATATTACGACTCGACTATCTTTGGTGATCGTGTGGACCGCAAGTCAACATCTGGTACTTGTCATTTCCTCGGACGATCTTTGGTGCGTTGGTCCTCGAAGAAAGCGAGCTGCGTATCACCGTCCCTCTGCGGAAGCTGAATACATTGCTGCTGGCTCGTGTTGTGCTCAATTACTATGGATGAAGCAAACCCTCAAGGACTACGGCATCAACGTGAAGAATGTGCCTCTCTCTTGTGACAATGAGAGTGCCATCAAGATTGCTCACAACCAGTTCAGCACTCGAAGACAAAGCACATTCAAATTCGTCATCATTTTCTTCGTGATCATGTGTTGAAGGCGACATCTCCATCGAGCATGTGAAGGCGAAGAACAGCTAGCTGATATCTTCACTAAGCCCTTGGATGAGAAGAGATTTAGCAAGTTGCGGTGTGAGCTAAATATCTTAGAATCTTGAATGTTCTTTGAAAAGGACACACATCCTAACACTTATGCAAAATTGATGACTTAGATGTGCAACACATGAAGAAAGCGTTTTCTTCAATCAATGAAGAATAACACTCTAAGTGTGAAGAAATTAATGAAGAATTTGATTCTCGAACCCTATGACAATTATCTGCGGTGTCTGAAATCATCATTCTTATCTGATGGGTCACGCCACCACCAAAGTTGAAAATCTTCAATTTGAGTTTTCCTCGGTTTTGAAATTCTTGAGTTTTTCAAATTCTTCAACTTTGCAAATTCTTCACTTTGTTTCCGTCGTCTTTCTTCATTGGCTATATATATATAGGGTTTATGTCCTCTACAGCATTCACTTATGGCTATTTCTTCAAGTCGCTTTTACGCTAAGTGAATGTGATCGGACCCTTTCCCTTCTATGCTATACTCAACCCAATCCATTCACAAATTCTTCATGTGCGTTCGCTTTGAAACTTCGTTCAAATTCTTCCTTGTGTCCTTGACAGCTGAAGAAATTACAACGGAACTTTAAAACAAATCTTATTCAAACCTTCGCTTTTACCGCTCAAACCGTTCCGCATCCCACGATGCATTATTATATTCACCCACGATCGTACACGATCTCCACTACGAGACGTGGGTGACACATGTCGTGAGAAGGAAGCGGTCAGGGCACGTTAGTCCTAAATCTTGGACGATCCGTTTTTCACCGTGTCTATAAATACCCTCTCTCCCTTCCTCACTCTTTTACTTCGCTCGACCTCTCTCTCCGCTCGAGCTCCTCAAAACCCTAAGCGCCGCCGCTTCTCCATAAATCGCCGGTGAGGAAAAGCTTCCTTGCCTTGACCTCTTCGCCCGGCGTACTCGCGCCGACCGTGGAAAATCTTCACTCCGCCGTCGCCGTAGCTGATTTCCTCTACCAAGTTAGGGCGGGGAAGATCTGAACGGACGAACTTCTCAACTGTTCATCTCAGTTCGTCGTGTTCTTCACTTCGGGTAAATTAAAAGTTACTTTTATTACTCACTTTGATTCTCAAACTTTCTTCAAATTCTTCAAAGGTGTTTATTCTTCAAATCTTCACACATATGAACACCTCAAATCTCTTGACTCGTTTCTTTAAGCAATGATTTTCTTCAAGATTCCTCAATTGTGTGGATCTTCGATCTATACAACTCTGGAACCTAAGATAAAGAACGCTTATTGAAATTCTTCAAGGCTCATCTGGTCAAAATCCTCAAAACTTGTTCTTTTTGAAAAACCTTCTGAGAACGCATATGACCTCTTCAAATTCCTCGCACCTATACTCTGTTCACGGTACAAATGTCCATTGATGAATCCCTAGGTTCTCATCAACTTAACTCATTTGCAGCGTTCCTCGAAGAAAAACTGCACACTTCTTGAGAGAACTCAATTGTTCAATTTCCTCACTGAAGAAAATGGCGAGATGGTAAGAAGCCGCGAGAAGGAGGAAAGAAACACGAGGTTATGACAGCATTTGAAATCCACGAGGAAATATATGCTGACTATTGCACTCCGGATGAAGAAAGCAAAAATCAACGCAAGGTGCGTATTCGGAAGATTGAGCGGAGATGGGCACGGGAATGGAAGGAATACAGATATGTAACTCCTAAGTACATGAAGAAATTCTTTAAATCCTCCATGCCCAAGAGCTCCTTTGGCACTGGCCAAATAGCTGATCCCACTAGCGTCAAATGCGGTGAGGACTTTCACGATGAATGGGCTAAGCGCCAAGCAAAATTGGCAAAGCAAGCAAAGGAAGCGGTGAAGAAATTCAATGAGGATTACGCGCTGCTGCTGCATCGAGGTCTCGGTCAAACCGAGGAAATCAATGCAAAAGAAGTCGCTAATAAGCCAAGTGCTTCATCATCTGCGCCCTCACGGCCAAGTTCCTCGTGAGCACCCTCCAAGCAAATTCCTCACGCTGCTGCTGCTCACCAAAGTCCTCAACAGCTCCGTCCAAACCCTCGGCCTGTGCACCTAGCTACATGTCAAAGGACTGCTGGTTTCTCAATTGCCTCGAGCATCTCTCGCAAGTTCTCGGCTGCCCACAATTCTTCATCGGCCCGACTCTGCTGAAGACAAAAGCAACAATGGGCGTGGTCCTCGGCCTAGCCAAGGAAGAAACAGCTTGTAGTCCACGTGCCATCGATGATGAGGCATCGATGAAGAACTTGAAGAAATCATCAGAGACCGCCAAGTTAGAGCCGCTAGAGCCAAGGGTACATCTGTGCCACTGCTACTGGATCCGTAGAAAGTCCTCGACTTCATTGACCTCTGGCACAATGATCCCAATACCCCTCTGCGATCTTCCTTTGACACCTGGTCAAAGTCATGCGTGACTCACTTCATCGTTGAAGAAAATGGAAGTTTGAGAAGGCGAGGGAAATCAAGAAGGCTCAATACAGGAAGGAGAGGTTCCTGAAGAAAAACGTTGTCAAGATGACACCCGAGGAACTCCTCCAAATCCAAACTCAAATTCAAAACCTCAGCAAGAACTTCGACACATACTATGCTGATTGGCAAGTAGTCAAGACCAGATTAAATCGATCGACGAAGAAAATCACAAGTGTTGCTTTGCACTGCGCAACTTGAGATTCCTCAGTGAAGCCTCGGTTCAGCCTCTTGAAGAAAATGCTGATTCGTGGCTGATGATCCCATCCAGATCTTTGAAGAAATTGCGGGGCACCCACTAGTGGTGCGCTCAAGAAAGCGCTCAAGTCAGGACAACTGCATCAGTTGCGCCTGAAGAAATTGCTCAAAACAGGGGAACTGCATCAGTTGCTCCTGAAGAAACTGCTCCAAATTCCTCAGCTCTTCCTGCGCCAATTCCAACTTCAATTCTTCCATCTGCTTCTGATGTGAAGAAAACCAAGGCTGTGGAACGAGCTGCTGTGAAGAAAAGGAAAGCATCTGCTGCGTCAGATTCTTCGACTGCGAAGAAAATGAAGCCAATGACCAGCTCCATTGAAAACCCAATTGATGCTATTCCAATTTCCTCCATACCATCAAAGGAAGTAGTTCCTTTTGGAGAAGAATATGAGATCCCAACGGATCGATGAAGAACATCAATCTCTGCTTCGTCGGAGAAAATTGATGAAGAAATTGAAGTGGAAGCAATCCCTTCAACCCCAGTTATTCCTCATCGGACCATGAAATTCCTCAAGCTGGTAATCGAGGAAATTGACAATGAAGATGTGGATATTGGATGCACCACTCCGGTGATCAATGATGACTTTTGGGAAATTCAGCATCCCAATACTCCTCTCTTCACCCCGCTCCAACAAGTTCCTCACTCCCTGCCTGCAGACGGTCCGAATAGACTCAAGAAAATCAACCCACCTGGTTACGTGCATGAAGAAATTCCAGCCACTAGTCTTGATGAAAGCTGCTGCTGCTTGCTAATCCTCGACCGCACAAGTTGAGGACCAAGAAATTCCTCAGTGAAGAACCTGAACTTACGATTCCGAGGTGGTGATGCAACTCATCGACACCCTCTGCCCAAGCAAAAGAATCCGTTCTCAACCAAACAAAAGTTCAAGGCTGAAGATTTCTTTGCGAGCACGTGTTCTTCATTGAATATAATCCTTATGATTCGCTCGAATTAGGAAGAGGCGCTTACGGACTGCCAGTCAAGCCAACTTCTATTCCTCGGTGCTTTTCAACAAGGATAAAATCTTGATCATGCTCATATTCCTCATGTGGATATGGAGTCATTTGCCGTGCTTTGAGCCAGTCCTCGGTGTTCTTCACGACGCGGGACTTCTAAACTTCTGACCGATATTTGTGATGGAACGAAGAGCTAATTCTTGATTCTATGCAACCCGCACATCACGGAGACGCCAAGACGTAAATTCATGGGTCTTAGATTGGATGACCGAAAACACTCACTACAAGGCACCAAACAAGTGAATTGCTTCATGCCCTACCACTCAGTCCTCCGCTTGATGGTGCACGTCGATCTATGAAGAAAAGGAACTTTCAAATCACTATATGCAAGTCTTGATGAAGCCTTTGAAGCCAAGGCAAGCCCCAAGGACCAAATTCCTCGTCAAGGAATTATTATATGTGCCTCGAGCAGTCTATCGGATTCGACAAAGACTATGAGTCCTATCAAAGGCCACGACTCGAGCGATGAAGAAGTCATTGGCATCATGAAGAATATGCTTTTCAACATCATCCATGGCGTTCCGTCAATTTCCATGATTTCTTCATGAGGACTCGCTAACATTGCCATGTCACCTTTTGAGTGAAGCCTTATGCACCTTGGATTATGAGATTCATCAGTCAAGATCTTCTTTGAATTACAAGGTCGATACTTTGAACCACTGCAGCTACCGCCTCGATTGAAGTCCTCAAACGGCCAATTACCTCGGTGATGAAAAGGAAAGGCTATGTTGTGATAGATGAAGGCATTCGTCCATTGGATGGACAGTTTCGCAAAGCAGACATCTTACTCCACCAATGATGACTCGCCACACATGACTCTGCGGCAAATACCACTTGTCATGCAAAATCCTCAAGGAACGCACCTGTGGTGATGACCGATCGTGAGTTACTCCTTAGTCTTCATCAGAAGGTTGATCGCAATCATAAGTGGGTCAAACGTCAGTTTGGTACTCTTCTTTACAACATGACCTCAACTCACAATGCAGTGAAGAAAAACCACTACTACCTTCATGAAACCTTCAAGCGCACCTAGGCTGTTCTTTCACATGTCTATAATGAAGAAGAACTGCAATCAATGGGACTCAAGGAAGAATTTGACTGGTCTGCACCTCCTCCGAAGAAATTCAAGAAAGTCAAAGTTCCTTCCTTGGTGGCCAGCTCCTATTCTTCATCTCGCGACACTGATGAAAATGAATAGTTGGAAGACACTGCTGCTGGTCCTACTTCAACGAACAACCCCGACAATGCTGGCGCTCCTTCTTCAACTTGAAATTCCTCAAGAGTGTTAGTCCTCAGTTTCGATCCTTTTTGGTCATTCGATGACAAAGGGGGAGAAATTTGAGTTAGTCTTCAAGCGGGTCTCGTTTTGTCTATATACAGTATTTTATTAAGTTACAACTCTCGTTCTTCTGAAATCTTTTATTGGATCGAGTTGTAATCTTAAACCCGATGGTGCTTTGATACTTTTGATGCATTATGCTTTTGCTCTATGCTCGACTCTGATAGTTTTGATATTTGTTATGCTCGATCCTCATGAGCTCGTTGAAAATCTTCAATTGATTTGGGCTCGATACTCATGAAAAAGTTTCAAATTCCTCATACGCATTGGGCTCTGATACTTTTTATGCATTATTTTGCATGCTCTGAATACCATCAAGCACCATATTTCATCATGCATTTCAAATTCCTCATATTATATGTCAAATCGT
Source organism: Aegilops longissima (assembly GCA_021605205.1). NCBI lineage: Eukaryota > Viridiplantae > Streptophyta > Magnoliopsida > Poales > Poaceae > Aegilops > Aegilops longissima. The sequence goes on along the minus strand of CM038676.1, from coordinate 141,905,006 downwards.
GTATGAATTACAAGATATAGGGGAGATCTCCATGATTCAATTCTTCAAATGTGCATTGCCTCAAAAGCAAATTCCTCACTATGCACACCTTGTGGGGAGTTCTTCTATATCTTGCAATCAAAATCCTCATTATCGTATTTACACTTCACATATTTATCCCGTTGAAAACTTAACCTATGTTGTCATCAATCACCAAAAGGGGAGATTGTAAGTGCATCTAGTGCCCTTAGTGATTTTGGTGTATTGAAGACTTATAGGTTAAGTAACTAATGCGTTTGTGAGTGTACACAGGTCTATAAGTCTATGAGGAGTTTGATATTTACAGTAAAAGTCGACCCCTAAAAATTAAGTTCTTCAACTAAAGACTTTGATATTCTGAAGACTTTCTGAAGACTTTCTGAAGACTTTGAAAGTGAAGAAATTGGTGTGATCCTGAAGACTTGGTATTCGCTTGAGGAACACGAAGCGTGAAGACTTTTGTTTTCGTAGTTTCATTTTCTCTTTCTTGAGTCATAGGAAACACCGTCTTTGTTAAAGGGGTCGAGGAAATACTAAGGAAAATTTCCATTTGATGCTCAACTCAAAATCCTACACCTACCAATTCCTTGAGTGAAGCTTTTGAAATCTCATACAGTTCGGTCAATTTCTTGATGTGAGACGAAGCTCTTACAGTCACCTTGAGGAATTTGTTCGGCGAGGAGTTAAAAGGAATTCGTCTGAATTGCCTACACGATGAGGAACATGATAGCCCCGAGGAATTTGATATTCAAATTTCCGACCGTTCTTTGTGCTTCTTGGCCTGACTGTTCCAAAATATCTTATCCACCTAACGGTCATATCATTGAAGGGCATTTATGTCTTATCATGTCGGGCTGCTCCCTAGGCTATAAATAGCCGCCCCCTACAACCACTAGCTGGTTGGCTGCTCCGAGAGAACTTGACACTTGTCATTTGAGAGCAACCCATCCTCTGAGGACTTTGAGAGAAAATCATCTAGTGAGGAAAAACCCAAAAGTGAGGAAGACCCCAAAAACCAAACCCCAACAAACCCAAAGTGATTGAGCATCACTGAAGAAATTGATCCTGCGTGGATCCGACGCTTTTTACCTTTGAAGACTGTGCTTCTTCCAGACGGTTAGGCGTCACGGTCTAGAGCATCCAAGAGGAATTGTGGATCGCCGAGTGACCAAGTATGTGAAGGTTTGGAAGTCGCTCAAGACTTACCACAGTGATTGGACGAGGTCTGCGTGACCTTAGTTCAAGGAGAATACGGTGAGGACTTGGTGTCTGAGCTGCGTGCTTTCGATGATCGGGTGTCCGGACTGCGTGTCCTCGAGTTTAAATACTCGGCCGCTCCAACAGACGTACAACCGAGACAGCAGTTGGAACTGGTCTACCAAATCATTGTCTTCACCAACCTAACTGGTACTATTTCCTCAACCCTTCCATTTCCTCATAACTATGTTGAGTGTTTGTCATATCTGTGTTTGAAGACTTTGACTGAAGACTTTCTCTATTTCCTCAGTTCAATTTCTTCAGTCCGTTTGTCTTCATCTTGTTTTATCCTGTGATTACGCTTTCTGTACTCCGTGATTGTCTTCATTTCATCATGATGACTATGCCTGTAATCTGCTATGCTTACTTCAGAGTACTTATTCCGCTGCATGTATTTCTTCGCTAAGGAATTTCCTCACCAACAAATTCCTCGGTGAAGAATTTGTAAATTCTCTAAAATCGCCTATTCACCCCCCTCTAGTCGATATAACACACTTTCACCCATTTATGATTACGATCAACCTTCCGATGAAGACGAGGAGTAACTCACGATCATTCATCACCACAGGTGCATAGCTTGAGGACTTTGCTTGACCGAGGTATTTTAATTTGAGTCATGTGTGCGCGAGTCATCGTTGGTGGAGTAGGATGCTTTGCTAAACTGTCCATCCAATGGACGAATGCCTTCATCGATCACAGCAGTAGCCTTGCCCTTGTCATCAATCGAGGTAAATGTCCGTTTGAGGACTTGATCGGAGGCAAGTAGCTGCAGTGGTTCAAAGTATCAGCCTTGTAATTGAGTGAAGACCTTGACCGATGAGTCTCATAATCCAAGGCGCATAAGGCTTCAGCTCAAATGGTGACATAGCTATGTTTGCGAGTCCTCATGAAGAAATCATGGAAGTTGACGGAACGCCATGGATAATGTTGAAAAGCATATTCTTCATGATGCCAACGACTTCTTCATCGTTCGAAGTCGTGGCCTTTGATAGGACTCATTGTCTTCGTCGAATCGATAGACAGTCCGAGGCACATATAGTAATTCCTTGACGAGGAATTTGGTTCTTGGGGCCTGCCTTGGTTTCAAAGGCTTCATCAAGACTTGCATATAGTGATCTGAAAGTTACGGTTCATCGAGATCGACGTGCACCATCAAGTGGAGGATCGAGTGGTAGGGCACGAAGCAATTCAGTTCTTTGGTGCCTTGTAGTGAGTATTTTCAGTCATCCAATCTAAGACCCATGAGTTCACGTCTTGACATCTCGGTGATGTGCAGCGTTGCATAAAACTGAAGAATTAGTTCTTCATTCCGATCCACAGATATCGGTGCAGAAATTTAGAAGTCTGCGTCGTGAAGAACACCGAGGATGGCTCAAAGCTGGCAGCGATTCCATGTCCACATGAGGAATATGAGCATGATCGAAGATTTTATCCTTGTTGAAGAGCACCGAGGAATAGAAGTTGGCTTGGTGGCAGTCCATAAACGCCTCTTCCTAATGCGAGCAGAATCATATGGATTATAGTCGGTGAAGAACACGTGCTCGGCAAAGAAATCTTCAGCCTTGAACTTTTGTTTGCTTGAAAACGGGTTCTTTTGCTTGGGCAGAGGGGTGTCAGTGAGTTGCATCACCACCTCAGGAATCGCAAGTTCAGGTTCTTTAGGCTGAGGAATTTTGTGTTCCTCAACAGATGCAGTCTGAGGATCAGCAGCAGTAGTTTCATCAGCACTAGTGGCTGGAATTTCTTCATGCACAGAACCAGTGGGTTGAGTTTCTTGAGTCCACTTGGACTGTTTGTGTAGGGACCGAGGAATCTGTTGGAGCGGGTGAAGAGAGGAGTATTAGGATGCCGACTTTCCCAAAAGTCATCATTGATCACCGTGTGGTGCATCCAATATCCACATCTTCATCTTCAATTTCCTCAACACCAGCCTCTTCACCGTGAACCGAGGCATAGGTGAGGAAATGATCGGGGTTGAAGGATTACATCCACTTCAATTTCTTCATCGATCTGCTCGACGAAGCAGCAGAATGATGTTCTTCATCGATCCGATTGGGATCTCATAGTCTTCTCAAAGGAACAACGTCCTTTGATGGTATGGAGGAAATTGGAACAACATCAATTGGATTTTCGTATGAGCTGGTCATAGGCCTCATTTTCTTCGCAAGTCGAAGAATCTGATGGTTGATGCTTTCCTTTTCTTCACATCAGCTCGTTCTGCAGCCTTGGTTTTCTTCACATCGAGGCGGATGGAAGAATTGGAGTTGGAGTTGGCGCAGGAGGAGCCGAGGAATGTGGTTCGATTTCTTGGTAATCGATGCGATTGCCTGTCTTGAGCGATTTCTTCAGCGCACCACTAGTGGGTGCCACGGCAATTCTTCGGTAATTTGGAATGGGATCATCAGCCTGGAACTAGCATTTTCATCAGCAGTTGAACGTCATCAGCGGTCTTGGCATGTTCTTCGATCGGTTGGGGTGAGGCTTCACTGAGGAATTTCATGTTGCTTTGGGGCTGCAACATTTGTGAATTTCTTCGTCAGTTCTAAATCGACCTTGGCTCCTTGCCAATCAGCATAATATGAATCGAAGTTTTTGCTGAGGTCTTGAATTTCTGTTTGGACCTTGAGAAGCTCCTCAGGTGTCATCTTGACAACGTTTTTCTTGAGTATTTCTCCTTCTGTATTGAGCCTTTTGATTTCCTTGCCTTCTCAAACTTCCATTTTCTTCAGCTATGAAGTGAGTCAACATATGACTTTGTCCGGTGTCGATGAAGGTCGGGCATAGGGGTATTGGGATCCTTGTGCCGAGATCAATATAGTCGAGGATTTTCTTGGATCAACAGCGAGGGCACAAATGTGCCTTTGGCTCTAGCAGCCTTTTCTTGACGGTCTCTGATGACTTCTGCAAGTTCATCATCAGATGCCTCATCATCAGAAGGCACATGGAATGCAACCTGTTTCTTCCTTGGGCTAGGCCGGGGACCTCGTCCATTTGTTGCTTTGGTCTTCAAATTGAGTCGGACCGATTGAAGAAATGGGAGCTGCCGAGGAACTTGCGTAAACGCTGAGGCAATTGAGAAGCCAGCAGTCCTTTGACATGTAGCAGTGCACGAGGCTGAAGACTTTGACGGAGCTGTTGAGGACTTTTGTGGAGTAGCAGCAGAGTGAGGAATTTGCTTAGAGGGTGCTCTTGAGGAACTTGGCCGTGAGGGCGAGATGATAAACACTTGGCTTATGAGCAGGCTTCTTTTGCATGGATTTCCTCGGTTTGACCGAGACCTCTGTGGCAGTAGCAGCGGCAGAATCCTCATTGAATTTCTTCACTGCCTCCCTTGCTTGCTTTGCCAATTTTGCTTGGCGTTTAGCCCATTCATCAGGAAAGTCCTCACCTCGTTTGATGCTTGTGGGATCAGCTACTTGGCAGTGCCAAAGGAGCTCTTGGGCATGGAGGATTAAGAACGAATTTCTTCATGTACTTAGGAGTTACATATCTATATTCCCTCCATTCCCGTGCCCATCTCCGTTCAATCTTCTGAATACGCACCTTGCGTTGATTTTTGTTTTCTTCATCCGGTGTGGAGTAGTCAGCATAGATTTCCTCAGGGATTTCAAACGCAGTCATAACCTCGGGTTTCTTTCCTCCTTTCTGTGGCTTCTTCATGCTCGCCATGTTCTTCAGTTGAGGAATTTGAACAATTGAGTTCTCTGAAGAAGTATGCAGTTTTTCTTCGAGGAACGCTGCAAATGAGTTAAGTTGATGAGAACCTAGGGATTCAGCAGCGGACATGTGTACCTGTGAGCAGAGTATAGTTGCGAGGAATTTGGAGAGGTCATATGCGTTCTCAGAAGGTTTTACAAAAAAACAGGTTTTGAGGATTTTGACCAGATGAGCCTTGAAGAATTTCACTAAGCGTTCTTTGTCTTAGGTTCCAGAGTTGTATAGATCGAGGATCCACACAATTGAGGAATCTTGAAGAAAATCATTGCTTAGAGAAACGAATCAAGAGATTTGAGGTGTTCATATGTGTGAAGATTTGAAGAATAAACACCTTTGAAGATTTTCAAGAAGGTTTGAGAATCAAAGCGAGTAATAAAAGTGACTTTTAATTACCCAAGTGAAGAACACGATTAACTGAGAAGAACAGTTGGGAAGTTGGTCGTTCAGATCTTCCGCCCTAACTTGGCAGAGGAAGACAGCTACGGCGACGGCGGAGTGAGGATTTCATGGTCGGCGCGAGTATCGTCGGCGACGAGGTCGAGGCAGTGAAGCTTTTCCTCACCGGCGACGATGGAGTAGCGGCGGCGCTAGGGTTTGAGGAGCTCGAGCGGGAGAGAGATGTCGAGCAAAGTAAAAGAAGTGAGGAAGGGAAGAGGGGTATTTATAGACACGGTGAAAACGGATCGCCGAAGATTTAGGGACGAACATGCCTGACCATTTCCTTCTCACGACATGTGTCACCCACGTCTTGTGTAGTGGAGATCGTGTACGATCGTGGGTGAATAGAATAATGCATCGTGGGATGCGGAACGGTTTGAGCGGCAAAAACGAAAGTTTGGATAAGATCAGTTGTAACGTTCGTTGCAATTTCTTCAGTGTCAAGGACACGGTGAAGATTTTGAGCGAGTTTCAAAATAGAACGCACATGAAGAATTTGTGAATGGATTGGGTTGAGTATAGCATAGAGGGGAAGGGTCGATCACATTCACTTAGCGTAAAAAGCGACTTGAAGAAATAGCCATAAGTGAATCTTTGTAGAGGACATAAACCCATATATATATATATATATATAGCCAATGAAGAAAGACGACGCAAACAGTGAAGATTTTGCAAAGTTGAACAATTTGAAAAACTGAAGAATTTCAAAACTAAGGAAAAACTCAAATTGAAGATTTTCAACTTTGGTGGTGGCGTGACCCACCGTATAAGAAAGATGATTTCAGACACCGCGTACAATTGTCGAGGGTTACGAGAATCAAATTCTTCATTAATTTCTTCACACTAAGAGTGTTATTCTTCATTGATTGAAGAAAAACGTTTCTTCATGTGTTGCACATCTAATTCATCAATTTTGCATAAGTGTTAGGATGTGTGTCTTTTTCAAAGAACGTTCGAAGATTCTAAGATATTTAGCTCACACGCAACTTGCTAAATCTCTTCTCATCCAAGGGCTTAGTGAAGATATCAGCTAGCTGTTCTTGATCTTCACGTGCTTTCGATGGAGATGTCGCCCTTCAACACATGATCACGAAGAAAATGATGGCGAATCTGAATGTGCTTTGTCTTGAGTGCTGAAGCGGGTTGTGAGCAATCTTGATGGCACTCTCATTGTCACAATAGAGAGGCACATTCTTCACGTTTATGCCGTAGTCCTTGAGAGTTTGCTTTATCCATAGCAATTGAGCACAACACGAGCCAGCAGCAATGTATTCAGCTTCCGCGATGAGCGGTGATCGCAGTTCTGTTTCTTCGAGGACCAATAGACCAAAGATCGTCCGAGGAAATGACAAGTACCAGATGTTGACTTGCGGTCCACACGATCACCAAGCATAGTCGAGTCGAGAATATCCAATGAGATCAAAAGTAGAGCCCTTGGGGTACCATAATCCTAGTGTTGGTGTGTGAGCTAGATATCGAAGAATATGCTTCACAGCCTTATGGTGTGATTCCTTGGTGTAGCTTGAAATCAGGCACACATGCAAACACTAAGCATTATATCTGGCCAAGATGCACATAAGTACAATAAAGAACCAATCATGGAGCGGTATACCTTGTGATCAAGTCAATACCATTTTCATCGATTGCATAGATGGCCATTTGTGGGCATAGGAATTTTGACGCCTTTGCAATCTTGCATGCGAATTTCTTGAGGACATCTTTGAGGTATTTCTCCGAGATATGAATATGCCATTGTGTTGTTGATTAATTTGAAGACCTAAGAAGAATTTCAACTCTCCCATCATAGACATTTGATATTCTTCACTCATCATATAGGCAAATTCATCACTATAACGTTGGTCAGTACAGCCAAAGATAATATCATCAACATATATTTGGCACACAAACAGTTCACCATCATAAGATTTAGTAAAGAGAGTAGGATCGAGTGAACCGGGTGTGAAGCCATTCTTCACGAAGAATTCCTTCAATGTATCATACCACTTGAGGGGCTTGCTTGAGGCCATAGAGGGCCTTATTGAGTCTGAAGACTTTGTCAGGATTCTTTGGATCTTCAAAACCTGGGGGTTGAGCAACATATACTTCTTCCTCAAGCTTACCATTGAGGAATGCACTTTTCACATCCATTTGATATAGAGTGATATTGTGATGGTTAGCATAGGCGAGTAATATGCGAATAGACTCAAGTCTAGCGACAGGTGCAAAAGTTTCATCGAAATCAATTCCTTCAACCTGCGTGTAGCCTTGAGCTACTAGTCGTGCCTTATTCCTCACCACAAGACCATTTTCATCTTGCTTGTTGCGATAGATCCACTTTGTGCCAATGATATTATGCTTGCGAGGAATCTGGACATTTGACCGGTTCCTGACATTGTTGAGCTCGAATGATGTAATTCTTCTTGCATGGCCTGAATCCACTCGGCTCGAAATGCTTCATCTACCTTAGTGGGCTCTGTGATAGAGACAAAAGCATAGTGCCCACAAAAGTTAGATAAATGTGAAGCTTTTGAGCGTGTGAGAGGACTGGCGCTTTAATGTCATCGATGATCTTCTCCACTTGCACTTCTTTTGCAACGCGAGGATGAGCTGGTTGTCGCCGAGGAATTTGATCATTTTCCTCGGCACCATTTTCTTCAAAGATTATCTTCAGTGCATCATTTCGACGTTCTTGGCAGACAAGAATGAATTCTTCAGCAGTTTCTTGAGAGGAATGACATCCTCGGTTGCCTTGAACCTGATAGAATCCTCGGTGCTGGTTAATCTAACACAGAAAGTAGGTGCTCTCTTTGCGAGCCATTAGTTTCATCGAACCGCACATTTACAAGTGTCAACAATCTTGTGTAGAGTGATGTTGAAGACTCAGAGGTGTGCGAGTCCTTTCCGTAACCAAGCATAAAACCTTCATGTGCTTTGGTGCAAATTTAGAGTTGTGATGAGGATCTCTAATCCAGCATTTAGCACCGAAGACTTTGAAATAACTTACATTAGGTTTCTTGTCAGTGAGGAGTTCATAGGCAGTCTTCTTGAAGAATTTGTGAAGATATACTCTGTTGATGATGTGGCACGCAGTGTCAATTGCTTCAATCCAGAAACGACTAGGTGTTTTGTATTCATCAAGGATAGTGCGAGCCATCTCAACCAGAGTTTTGTTCTTGCGCTCCACGACGCCATTTTGCTGAGGAGTATAAGGAGCAGATAACTCATGAGTAATACCAAGTTCATCAAGATAGTCATCAAGACCGGAATTCTTGAACTCAGTTCCATTGTCACTCCTGATGTGCTTGATCTTCACACCAAAGTTAGTTGAAGCCCTCGAGGAAAATCGTTTGAAGACTTCCTGCACTTGATTTTTGTAAGTAACAATGTGTACCCACGTGTAACGAGAGTAATCATCAACAATAACAAAGCCATATAGTGATGCATCATTAACGATACTGAGTAATGATTGGGACCAAAGAGGTCCATGTGAAGCAATTCGAAGGATGAGTAGTGGTCATGATAGTCTTATTTGGATGCTTGGCCTTGGTCATTTTTCCAGCTTCACGGGCTCCACATAAGTGGTCCTTGAGGAATTTGACATTCTCGATGCCAATGACATGCTTCTTCTTCGCAAGTGTGCAAATTCCTCATGCTGCGTGACCAAGTCACCGATGCCATAGCCAACCTTCTCAAGTTTTTGCAAGTAGACACACGGCTGGTTGTGGTCTCCGTGGAAAAGTCAACAATGTACAAGTCTCCTCTCCTAAAGCCTTCAAGACTTTGGAATTGTCGACTTCCATAATCACAACACAACGATACTTGCCAAAGATAACAACCATATCAAGATCACAAAGCATTGAGACTGACATGAGGTTGTATCCTAAGGACTCAACAAGCATGACTTTGTCCATGTGCATGTCCTTAGAAATAGCAACCTTACCAAGACCCAATACCTGACTTTTGCCTTTGTCAGCAAAGATGATATGCTTCAGATGTGACGGTGATAAGGGAGCATCCATCAATAGATTCTTATCACCAGTCATGTGATTTGTACATCCACTATCGAGAACCCACTCAGTGGCTTTGGGTTGATTATCCTGCAGATGAATTAGTACAACTTACGATCTCATATACTTCATCAGTGAAGAATATGATATCAATTTCATCAGACGAATTTCATCAGTAAGTATTAACAGATAAGCAGTATGAGGACGTGTGAAATGAAGGTTCATTTCATCATGATTAGCCTGCGTCCTTTCAGGCATTTTTGTCGGCCCCAAAGAAATTCTTGAGACGTTAAGGCACGCCGGAGACCTGACCCTGCAGAAGAGATTAGTATTTTTCTTCACCACCCACATCGAAGGGTGGCAAAGAGTTCATCACTCTGCGAGCACCATACGAGAATGGTGGCATAGAAGCCAAACCATTTCGTTTCACATAAGAGGGGTTAGGGTAAGCATATGAATAAGCAGAGAAATTCTTCGAGGACATATGAACATATTGGTTTGAAGAATAATGCACATATTCATAGCCCTTAGCTCTACCCTGCGAAACCGAGTTGTTAGCACGATGATAATCATATGAGGACTTTGATCCTTTTGAGGAATTTGATCCACGTGAGGAATTTGGTCCGTATGAGGACTTGGATCCATATGAAGAATTTGGTCCATATGAAGAATTTGATCTGGAGTTCCTGTTCTTCACTGGTGGTGTCATGAGGACATTCACCTGAAGACTTTCAAGGCACTTCTTGGGAACCCAGATTTTCTTCATAGGGGAACCGTTCCTGCAGTTAGTGCCAACATATCTAGCAAATACTTCACCATTCTGATGTTTGAACAGTTTATAGTTGAAGTCAAATGACTCATCAGCAGAATGAGGAAATTCGCATGTAAAGCCAGATAAGTTAGATGGATCAACTGGAGGTCCCTTTGCAGCAACCCATGAGGTTTTGGGATACCGCTCAAAGCTTCCAAAGATGTTCCACCAGCATTTAGTTTCCTCTCAAAGGCAATACCCTCTTTCCTAGGGTTCCTGTTGAGGATCTGCTTTTTAAGCACATCACAAAGAGTCTGATGCCCTTTGAGGCTTTTGTACATGCCTGTCATGTACAATTCCTTCAGCCCTGCATTGTTAGTGATACTAGCAATGTCCTCAGATGAGGAATTAGTGATAGCAGAGGCAGGTGAAGAATTTGTAACAGTTGAAGCATTTGAACATTCAGGTGAAGAATTAGCAGATTCACGTTCAATGCACTTTAAGCATGGAGGAACAAATTCTTCTTGAGAAGCGCTGATTTGTTGAGCAAGTAATGAATCGCGCTCCTTCTGAAGATCTTCATAACTCACTCTTAGCTTCTCAAGATCTTGCTTTCTTTGAAGAAATTCATAAGAAAGTTTCTCATGATCAGATAAGAGAGTGTTATGATGACCTTGAAGACTATCAAGCCTAGATCAAGTCTCTCAAGATTTTCAATCGGGGCTTTAGTGTGATCCATTTCTTCACCCAACATATCATCACTTTTGTCTAGCATGGTTTGAACCTTTTCAAAAGCCCTTTGTTGTTTTATAGCAATCTTAGCAAGTTTAGAGTAGCTAGGCTTGAGATCCTCATCAGATTCATTTTCACTAGATTCAGAGGAGGTGAAATTCAGTACCTTGGCACCTTTTGCCATGAAGCAATAGGTGGGAGCGTAGTCATCATTATCTTCATCAGGCTTGTCGGCGGAGTCAGTTTCTTCAGTGTTGAAGATGGACTTGCTAACAAAAGCCGTAGCAAGAGCCAGACTAGCCACACCAGATTCGGATTCTTTAGACTCCTCCTCTTCCTCATGTTCCTCAGATTCAGCTTCAGAGTCCATTTCCTTGCCAATGAATGCCCGAGCCTTTTTGGAGCTGCTCTTCTTGTGAGAAGAAAGCTTTGAGGATTTTGATGATGAAGATTTCGATGATTTCTTCTTTTCTTCACGCCATCGTAACTGTAATCCTTGTGTTTCTTCTTCTTTAATTCCTTTTCCCATCGAGGACAATCTTGGATGTAGTGACCAGGTTTCTTGCATTTGTGACAAAGTCTTCTCTTATAGTCACTAGATGAGGAATCACCGCTTCTTGAGGATTTTCCAAAGCGACCACGCCTTGAGAATTTCTGGAATTTCTTCACGAGCGAGTGCTAGCTCCTGGCCTAATTCTTGAGGATCTCCAAGCCTACTACCGAGTCTTCACACTCAGATTCGACACAGCCTTGGCCTTGTGGCACGTGTTTTCCATAGCCGTAACCATAGAGATCTCTCTTTTCAAAGAAGTGGAACTCGTGAGTATTTAGCCTTTCGAGGATATCGGCAGGATCAAGAGACTTGTAGTCAGCTCGTTCTTGTATCATCGGTGCGGAGTATCAAATGAGGAATCAAGCGATCTTAACAATTTCTTCACCACCTCATGGTCGGTGATGTCATGGCGCCAAGTGCTTGAAGCTCATTTGAGATGTCGGTGAGGCGATCAAGGTTTGTTGAACATTTTCGTTGTCGAGTCTTTTGAAGCGGTTGAAGAGATTCGAAGAACATCAACTCGAGAGTCACGCTGAGTTGAGACACCTTCATTTACTTTGGACAGCCTTGTCCCGGATGAGCTTGGCAGATTCCAAAGCACTCACTCTTCCATATTGACCTTTGCTCGATGGCCACATATGATATTCTTCGCTTGAGAATCGAGTTGCTTGAATCTCTTCACATCAGCAGCATTCGAGAGAAGGTGTGGTGAGGAACACCATTTTCCACAACATACCGTAGATCGTTGTCAATTGCTTCAAGATGCATTCGCATTTTGTTCTTCCAAGAGGGGTAGTCCGTCCCATCAAAGGTAGGACACCTGTTGAGACCTTGATCATACCTGCGGTCGACATAACTAAAACTCCAGGTGGTTAAACCAAAATCACACAGAACAAGGGAGTACCTTGCTCTGATACCAATTGAAAGTGCGTTATATCGACTAGAGGGGGGGTGACTAGGCGATTTTTATGAATTCTTCACTGAGGAAATTGCTGGTGAGGAAATTCCTTAGTGAAGAACTACTTGCAGCGGAATAGGTACTCAGAAGTAAGCATAACAGAATACACGCATAGTCATCATGATGAAATGAAGACAATCACAGAGTACAGAAAGCGTAATCACAGGATAACACAAGTTGAAGACAAACAGGTCGGGAAATTGGCGAGGAAATTGAGAAAGTCTTGATCAAAGTCTTCAAACACGGATATGAACAACCACTCAACACAAGAATGAGGAAATGAAAGGGTTGAGGAAATAGAACCAGATTAAGTTGGTGAAGACAATGATTTGGTAGACCAGTTCCAACTGCTGTCTCGGTTATACGTCTGGTTGGAGCGGCTGAGTATTTAAACTCGAGGACACACAGTCCCGGACACCCGATCGGCTGAGCACGCAGCTCAGGACACCAAGTCCTCACTCAGTATTCTCCTTGAACTAAGGTCACACAGACCTCGTCCAATCACTCGTGTAAGTCTTGAGCGACTTCCAAACCTTCACAGACTTGGTCACTCGGCGATCCACAATTCCTCTTGGATGCTATAGACCATGATGCCGACCGTCTGGAAGAAGCACAGTCTTCAAAGGTAACAAGCGTCGGATCCACGCGGGATCAATTTCTTGATGATGCTCAATCACTTTGGGTTTGTAGGGTTTGGTTTTGGGTTTTCCTCACTTGATGATTTTCTCTCAAAGTCCTCTCGAGGATGGGTTGCTCTTAAATGACAAGTGTCAAGTTCTCTCGGAGCAGCCAACCAGCTAGTGGTTGTAGGGGCGGCTATTTATAGCCTAGGGAGCAGCCCGACATGATAAGACATAAATGCCCTTCAATGATATGACCGTTAGGTGGATAAGATATTTTTGGGACAGGTGGCAAGAGCTTTAACAACGGTCGGAAATTTGAATATCAAATTCCTCGGGCTATCATGATCCTCTTGTGTAGGCAATCCGTCTTGGCGAATTCCTAACTCCTCGGTCGAACAAATTCCTCGGTGACGGAAGAACTTCGTCTCACATGAAGAAATTGACTGAATCTGTATGAGATTTCCAAAGGCTTCACTCAAGGGATTGGTAGGTGTAGGATTTTGAGTTGAGCATCACATGGAAATTTTTCCTTAGTATTTCCTCGACCCCTTTAACGAAGACGGTGTTTCCTATGACTCAAGAAAGAGAAAATGAAACTACGAAAACAAAAGTCTTCACGCTTCATGTTCCTCAAATGAATACCAAGTCTTCAAGGTCACACCAATTTCTTCACTTTCAAAGTCTTGTAAAGTCTTCGAATATCAAAGTCTTGAGTTGAAGAACTTCATTTTAGGGTCGACTTTCTCTGTAAATATCAAACTCCTCATAGACTTATAGACCTGTGTACACTCACAAACGCGTTAGTTCCTTAACCTATAAGTCTTCAATACACCAAAATCACTAAGGGGCACTAGATGCACTTACAGGATTGACAACCCCTAATCGCATTGGTTGCGAGTAGCTACCGTTTTGTGCAGGTACGAGGGACTTGCGCGTGGCCTCCTACTGGATTGATACCTTGGTTCTCAAAAACTGAGGGAAATACTTACGCTACTGTGCTGCATCATCCTCTCCTCTTCGCGGAAAACCAACGCAAGATCAAGACGTAGCAAGAAGGATTTATGGCGCCGTTGCCGGGGAGGTCTACGCAAAAGTCAACATACCAAGTACCCATCACAATCCCTATCTCTCGCATTACATTATTTGCCATTTGCCTCTCGTTTTCCTCTCCCCCACTTCACCCTTGCCGTTTTATTTGCCCTCTCTTTCCCAATCTCCTCCTCTCTTTCTGTTGCCTTTTCCTTTACCTTTTGTTTGCCCGTGTGTTAGTTTGCTTGCTTGTTGCTATGTCTGAAATAGGGGAAATTATCGCTGACATGGGTGATAATAATATGGAAAATTCTGAAGCTCCTGCTGAAGAATCCCCTACCTATCACACAAAAAGATTTCGAATCGGTAGTGGTAATATTATTGGAAAAGGAGTTATTCAAGATTTCTTTACTTGTGTTGGTGCTTTACCCTCTATGGGTGGTTCTATTCTCCATAGAACTAGTAGTCTTGCGACGCTATTGCCATGCTTATCGTTGAACTTGAAAGGCAATTTATGCATATGCACCCTTCTATACAAAGAATTTTCCTAGAATTTTCTAATATTGAACACTCCTCTGTTAAGCGTGGCGCTACTATCTTTTTGGCTCATGAATTCAGATTTATAATAAAAGAAGCCAAAGAAATATTTGCGCATTATAGGGTGGACGCCGGCCGTCCTCCCATAGAATCTATCCTTTTTGATCAAGAAGAAATAATGCGTTTTCAATCTATCGACTATGTTGCTTTCAATGAAAATCTTAGAAAAAAAGTGCCTACCAATATTTTAATTGATAGAATCTCTGAGCTTAATGATGATTTGGCTATTTGAAATAATGAGCTAGGATGCTCTCTTGAGTATAGGCTCACCAAGTTCTGTCAAAAGAATGCTTATAATGATGAATTGGTTGTGCAATACGAAGGGCCGAAAGAGGAACATATACCTCCTAAAATTGATCTTGGGGACTTTTGTCCTATTAAATTTAGCCCTTTTGATTACTTTTGCTTGCCTCAAAGAAAACTTGCTGCCGAACGTAGAGAATATGAAATGAGTTTCACCAATCTATCTTATTACTACGGCACCACCTAGATCTATCCTTGCTTTTATGCCTAGCTAGGAGCGTTAAACGATAGCGCTTGTTGTGATGCAACCCAATTTTATTTTCAGTTTTTTTTGCTTCTGTTTAGGAATAAATAATCCATCTAGCCTCTGTTTAGATGTGGTTTTATCTTTTAATTAGTGTTTGTGCCAAGTTAAACCTATTAGATCTTCTTGGGAGATAGTTATTTGATCTTGCTGTAATTTCCAGAATCTTTGCGCTCAGTGCCCGAATTGTTAAAAATCACCAGAACGTGATAAAATAGTGATTCCAATTGCTGCTGATCAATAAACAAATTGTACAGGCCTTCTAATTTTGGTAGAATTTTTTGGGTTCCAGAAGTTTGCGTTAGTTACAGATTACTACAGACTTTTCTGTTTTTGACAGATTCTGTTTTGCGTGTGTTGTTTGCTTATTTTGATGAATCTATGGTTAGTAAAATAGTTTATAATCCACAGAAAAGTTGGAATACAGTAGGTTTAACACCAATATTAATAAATAATGAGTTCATTACAGTACCTTAAAGTAGCCTTTTGTTCTCTTTCTCTAACGGAGCTCACGAGATTTCTATTGAGTTTTGTGTTGTGAAGTTTTCAAGTTTTGGGTGAATTCTTTTTGATGGATTATGGAACAAGGAGTGGCAAGAGCCTAAGCTTGGGGATGCCCGTGGCACCCCCAAGATAATCCAAGGACACCAAAAATTCAAAGCTTGGGGATGCCCCGGAAGGCATCCCCTCTTTCGTCTACTTCCATCGGTAATTTACTTGGAGCTATATTTTTATTCACCAACATGATATGTGTTTTGCTTGGAGCGTCTTGTATTATTTGAGTATTTGCTTGTTAGTTTACCACAATCATCCTTGCTGTACACACCTTTTGTGAGAGCCATACATGATTTGGAATTTGTTAGAATACTCTATGTGCTTCACTTATATCTTTTGAGCTTGATAGTTTTGCTCGTAGTGCTTCACTTATATCTTTTGAGCTTGATAATTTTTGCTCTAGTGCTTCACTTAGATATTTTAGAGCATGGAGGTGGATTTGTTTTAAAGAAACTTGATCTCTCATGCTTCACTTAGATCATTTTGAGAGTCGTTAATAGCATGATAATTTTCTTAATATTAATATACTTGGTGTTCGAGATATGTGAAACTTTCTTTTGAGTGAATTGAATACTAAGATAAATTTAATGCTTAATAATTGTTTTGAGATATGGAGGTAATAATATCAAAGTCGTGCTAGTTGATAATTGTGAATTTGTGAAATACTTGTGTTGAAGTTTGCAAGTCCCGTAGCATGCACGTATGGGTAAAGTTGTGTAACAAATTTGAAACATGAAGTGTACCTGGCTTGTGCATCCTTATGAGTGGCGGTCGGGGACGAGCGGTGGTCTTTTCCTACCAATCTATCCCCCTAGGAGCATTGTGCATAGTACTTGATTTTTGATGGCTTCTAAATTTTTGCAATAAGTATATGAGTTCTTTTGACTAATGTTGAGCCCATGGATTATACGCACTTTTATCTTTCCGCACTTGCTAGCCTCTTCGGTACCGTGCATTGCCCTTTCTCACCTTGAGATTTGGTGCAAACTTCGTCGGTGCATCCAAACCCCGTGATATGATACGCTCTTTCACACATAAACCTCCTTATATCTTCCTCAAAACAGCCACCATACCTACCTATCATGGCATTTCCATAGCCATTCCGAGATATATTGCCATGCAACTTCCATCATCATTATTGTGACATACATTACTTTTGTCATATTTCCATTGCATGATCATGTAGTTGACATCGTATTTTTGGCAAAGCCACCATGCATTATTTTCCATACATGTCGCTCCTGATTCATTGCACCATCCCGGTACACCGCCGGAGGCATTCATATAGAGTCATATTTTGTTCTAAGTTTCGAGTTGTAATTGTTGAGTTGAATAGAAATAAAAGTGTGATGATCATCATTATTAGAGCATTGTCCCAAGTGAGGAAAGGATGATGGAGCCTATGATTCCCCCAAAAGTCGGGATGAGACTCCGGACGAAATAAAAAAAAAGAGGCCATAAAAAAAGAGAGAGAAAAGGCACAAATAAAAAAATATAATAATAATAATAATAAATGAGAGAAAAAGAGAGAATTGACAATGCTACTATCCTTTTACCACACTTGTGCTTCAAAGTAGCACCTTGTTCTTCATGTAGTGAGTCTTGTATATTGTGCTTCAAAGTAGCACTAAGATCTTCATAATAGAGAGTCTCTCATTTTGTCACTTTCATATACTAGTGGGAATTTTCATTATAGAACTTGGCTTGTATATTCCAATGATGGGCTTCCTCAAAGTGCCCTAGGTCTTCATGAGCAAGCAAGTTGGATGCACACCCACTTAGTTTCTTTTGTAGAGATTTCATATACTTATAGCTCTAGTGCATCCGTTGCATGGCAATCCCTACTCCTCATGTTGACATCAATTGATGGGCATCTCCATAGCCCGTTGATTATCCTCGTCGATATGAGACTTTCCTTTTTTTGTATTCTCCACACAATCCTATCATCATATTTCTATTCCACCCATAGTGCTATACCCATGGCTCGCGCTCATGTATTGCGTAAAGGTTGAAAGAGTTTGAGATTATTTGAGTATGAAACAATTGCTTGGCTTGTCATCGGGGGTATAGAAGTTGGGAACATCTTTGTGTGATGAAAATGAAGCATAGCCTAACCATATGATTTTGTAGGGATGAACTTTCTTTGGCCATGTTATTTTGAGATGACATAATTGCTTAGTTAGTATGCTTGAAGTATTATTATTTTTATGTCAATATGAACTTTTGTCTTAAATCTTTCAGATCTGAATATTCATATCACAAGTAAGAAGATCTATATTGAAATTATGCCAAAGTATCACTCCGCATCAAAAATTCTCTTTTTATCATTTCCCTACTCGAGGACGAGCATGAATTAAGCTTGGGTATGCCTGATACGTCTCCAACGTATCTATAATTTTTGATTGCTCCATGCTACTTTATCTACTGTTTTGGACTATATTGGGCTTTATTTTCCACTTTTATATTAATTTTGGGACTAACCTATTAACCGGAGGCCCAGCCCAGAATTGTTGTTTTTTGCCTATTTCAGTGTTTCGAAGAAACGGAATATCAAACGGAGTCCAAACGGAATGAAACCTCATCGAACGTGATCCAAGAGACTTGGACCCTACTCCAAGAAGTGCCAGAGGCGGTCACGAGGGTGGAGGGCGCCCCCCTGGGCACGCCGCCCTACCTCGTGGGCCCCCTGACGCTCCACCGACGTACTCCTTCCTCCTATATATACCTACGTATCCCCAAACGATCAAAGGAGGAGCCAAAAACCTAATTCCACCGCCGCAACTTCCTGTATCCACGAGATCCCATCTTGGGGCCTGTTCCGGAGCTCCGCCGGAGGGGGCATCCACCATGGAGGGCTTCTACATCAACACCATAGCCCCTCCGATGAAGTGTGAGTAGTTTACTTCAGACCTTCGGGTCCATAGCTAGTAGCTAGATGGCTTCTTCTCTCTTTTTGGATCTCAATACAATGTTCTCCCCCTCTCTCGTGGAGATCTACTCGATGTAATCTTCTTTTTGCGGTGTGTTTGTTGAGACCGATGAATTGTGGGTTTATGATCCAGCTTATCTATGGATAATATTTGAATCTTCTCTGAATTCTTTTATGTATGATTGAGTTATCTTTGCAAGTCTCTTAGAATTATCCGTTTGGTTTGGCCAACTAGATTGGTAGTTCTTGCAATGGGAGAAGTGCTTAGCTTTGGGTTCAATCTTGCGGTGTCCTTACCTAGTAACAGAAAGGGTTGCAAGGCACGTATTGTATTGTTGCCATCGAGGATAACAAGATGGGGTATTTATCATATTGCATGAATTTATTCCTCTACATCATGTCATCTTGCTTAAGGCGTTACTCTGTTTTAACTTAATACTCTAGATGCATCTTTGGATAGCGGTCGATGAGTGGAGTAATAGTAGTAGATGCAGAATCGTTTCGATCTACTTGTCACGGACGTGATGCCTATATACATGATCATACCTAGATAACCTCATAACTATGCTCAATTCTGTCAATTGCTCAACAGTAATTTGTTCACCCACCGTAGAATATCCATGCTCTTGAGAGAAGCCACTAGTGAAACCTATGGCCCCCGGGTCTATTCTCATCATATCAATCTCCATCACTTTATTTACTTGCTTTGCTTTTACTTTTTACTTTGCATATTTATACCAAAAATACCAAAAATATTATCTCTATCAGATCTCACTCTCGTAAGTGACTGTGAAGGGATTAACAACCCCTAATCGCGTTGGTTGCGAGTAGCTATCGTTTTGTGCAGGTACGAGGGACTTGCGTGTGGCCTCCTACTGGATTGATACCTTGGTTCTCAAAAACTGAGGGAAATACTTACGCTACTGTGCTGCATCATCCTCTCCTCTTCGGGGAAAACCAACGCAAGATCAAGACGTAGCAATGGCCACCAAGACCAGCGTGTATTTCAGCCAAGAGCTGTCGTCCCTCTTCTTCGGAGATACATCATTGAAGTACTCCGGTAGTACTTTTCTTGTACAGTTCTCCTTCATGAACTTTGTAGGCCTTCAAGCGTCGAACGATGCAACGGGCCTCAGTCTGATCCCCAGAGAGCTCTTTCCTAGTAAGGTAGGAAAGGAAAGGCTCGGTCCACGGGGCAATTACAACCGTGATTTTGTGGGCCGATGGTGTTATTTCGGTGCCCGAGCCCCCGATCATATCGGGACTGTGTTCGGAATCTGGGGGTATGATCGGCTTCGGAACAGTGTTGCCGCTCTCGTCCTGCCACATCACGGATGGTTTGAAGAGCCTTTCCACAAAGGTGTTAGGTGGGACGGGGTCGCGTTTATCACCCATGCGAGCAAGGATGTTCGCGGTTTGATTACTCTCTCGAGCCACGTGATGAAACTCGAGCCCCTCGAACCGAGCTAACATTTTGAGTACGGTGTTACGGTAAGCGGCCATCTTCAGATATTTTGCATCAAACTCTCTGTTTATTTGGGATATTGCAAGGTTTGAATCCCCGCGCACCTCAAGGCGTTGTATGCCCATGGAGACAGCCATTCAGAGACCATTTAATAGGGCCTTGTATTCGGTTGCATTGTTAGAGTCTGTATATAGTATTTGGAGCACATAACAGACAGTGTCTCCTGTGGGGCATGTCAAGACAACACCACCCCCAAGTCCAGCTAGCATTTTAGCGGCATCGAAGTGCATCACCCAGTTGGAATACGTGCTGTACTCTTTAGGGAGTTCGGCCTCTGTCCATTCGGCGACGAAGTCAGCCAACATCTGAGATTTAATGGCTCGGCGTGGCTTGTACGTTATTTCAATGGTAGGAGCTCAATAGCCCATTTGGAAATCCAGCCGGTGGTGTCCCGGTTGTTTATAATATCATTGAATGGTACTTCTGAAGCCACCGTGATCGAGCACTCTTGAAAGTAGTGCCGCAGCTTGCGGGATGCCATAAAGACCGCATATGCTATCTTCCGATAATGCGGGTATCGGGATTTGCATGGTGTAAGGACCGTCGATACATAGTAAACTGGTTTTTGGAGTGGGAATTTATGCCCCTCCTTTTCTCGTTCGACGACGAGGACCTCACTCACCACCTGGTGAGTTGCAGATATGTAGAGCAACATTGGTTTGCTGACGTTTGGTGCGGCCAGGATGGGGTTGCTTGCTAGCAAAGTTTTCATTTCCTCCTGTCCGGCTATTGCAACGTCCGTCCACGCAAAGTGGTCGGTGCGTCGGAGCAGGCGATACAATGGCAATGCCTTTTCTCCTAATCTGGAGATAAAATGGCTCAAAGCTGCCACGCACCGGGCTAATTTTTGGACCTGATTGAGGTCAGTTGGTGTTGCCAATTGTGACAGGGCTCGGATTTTGGTTGGGTTTGCTTCAATTCCTCTATTGGAGACAATAAACCGAGCAGTTTGCCGGCGGGAACGCCGAAAACACACTTTTCCGGATTGAGCCTTATGTCATATGTTCGGAGGTTGTCGAATGTAAGGCGTAATTCATCCACCAATGATTCAACATGCTTGGTTACGATGACTACGACATCTACATATGCCTCCACAGTCTTGCTGATTTGCTTTTCTAGGCACGTTTGAATCATGCGTTGGTAAGTGGCGCCGGCGTTCTTAAGCCCGAAAGGCATGGTGTTGAAGCAGAAAGGCCCATATGGGGTGATGAATGTCATTGCAGCCTGGTCGGATTCCCTCATCTTGATTTGATGGTATCCGGAGTATGCGTCGAGGAAACACCGTGAATTGTGTCCCGCGGTTGCATCAATAATCTGGTCGATACGAGGTAGTGGGAAGGGGTCCTTGGGGCAGGCCTTATTGAGGTCTTTGAAGTCGACACACAGGCACCAGGATTTATCCTTCCTCGGTACCATGACCAGGTTGGCTAGCCAGTCCGAATGTTTGATCTCTCTGATAAACCCGGCTTCGAGTAACTTGGCTAGCTCCTCCCCCATAGCCTGTCGTTTGGGTTCAGAAAATCGCCGCATCGTTTGCTTGACTGGCTTGTATCCCTTCAGTATATTAAGGCTATGTTCGGCCAGTCGGCGCGGGATTCCTGGTATATCAGAAGGGTGTCAGGCGAAGATGTCCCAGTTCTCACGCAAGAACGTGTGTAATGCGGCGTCGACTGTCGGGTCCAGTTGTGCCCCAATTGAAGCTGTTTTCTTGGGATCCATTGGGTGGACTTGAAATTTGACTATCTCGTCAGCTGGCTTGAAAGAGGTGGATTTAGGCCTTTTATCAAGAATTACGTTGTCCCTATCCACTGTGGAACACAGAGCGATGAGTACCTCGGCCGCTAGGGCTTCAGACAGTGCCTCGAGAGCCAGGGATGCGGTTTTATTTTCGGCGCGAGTGCTATGTCCGGATCACTGGAGATAGTGATAACGCCATTGGGCCCGGGCATTTTGAGCTTCATATACCTGTAATGAGGTATGGCTTGAAAGCGTGTGAATGCATAACACCCTAGCAGGGCGTGATATCCATTGTTGAAAGGAGCCACCTGGAAGATTATCTCTTCGGACCTATAGTTTTCTGGTGTGCCGAATACCACATCTAGTTTAATATTCTCTGAGCATCTTGCTTCCCTGCTGGGGATGATTCCTCTAAATGATGTATTTCTCTGCTCAATGCGACTCCTGTCCATTTGCATTTTATTGAGTGTGTCCTCCTAGATGAGGTTCAATCCGCTGCCACCGTCCATTAGCACTTTAGTGAGCCGAAAGCTGTCCACGATTGGGTTTAGGACCAGAGCGGCTGGTGCCCGGACTGAGCGGGATCTCTGTTCGTCATCGGCATTAAAAGTAATCGCCGTATCGTTCCAAGGGTTTATTGCTGCTACTTGGCAGACTTCGGCAAGGTCGCGAAGCGCCCGTTTGCACCAATTATTTGATGAGAAGGTCTCGAAGACTGTGAGTACTTCGGGATCGTTCTCCGAAGAGTACTTTTCTGGGGTAGTGTTGGTGAGGATACTCTCGCCGCTCTTGGCCACTCGCCGGAGTATCCAACATGCCCGTAGGCTGTGCGTTGGTTCGGTATTCGGCGTCATGTGTATTTGACATGGCCTATCGAGCCATTCCTCGAAGACAGTTCTATGTCCCGTAAAGGGCTTAATTTTCTTGTCCACGGGATGATGATCAGGTGCCCCGCGAGGGTGCATCCTTTTTGCCCATCTGGGAGATGGCTTAAAGGCCTGCGGTTCCCAGCGGGCTGTCTGAGTTTTCCAGGCACTTTCCATTGTGCAGCATTTCTGTACTACGTGTGCCAAATCTGCAAAGTTCAGTATGCGATGGCGGTTGAGGGCATTAAGGATTCCCTCATCTGTACAGTTGTTGCGTAATACTGAAATTGCGTCATCGTCGTAGCAGTCTATTGTCTTGTTTTTAACAAGGAGGAATCTGGCCCAAAAGTGATGGACTGTCTCCCGAGGCTGCTGCCGCACGTACATTAGGTTGCATATGTCCAGAGGGCCAGAATTTCTTGGAGAATATTGCTTGTGGTGGGTGGGCGGGCTTAAATCCGCACCCTGACCCACCGTGGAATCCGGAGTTTGAAGAATTTTCGAGGTTGCCGGCCCAGGCTCCGGAGTGTTTGATGAATTCTCAGGCTTAACATCCGATTCTGTGTTCGGAGGACAGGGAGTGTCCTCTCGAGGATGGGTATCCGGTTGCCAGGATTCGGAAATCCGAACATAGTTTGTTCTCAACGTGCGAGAAGATTTATTGTTAGCTTGTTCCTCCACAACTGCTACATGATGGGTGATTAGTGGAGATTTAATTTCTCTCTCATCGGGTTTAAGCCCAATCCGATCATAGTCGGTTGAGACCCCCAGGGCGGCGATGTGATCTAGCAGCTCGTTCAACGATGATAGATCTGCCGGATCCATCTTGTTGGATTATTCGTGGCTGATACGGAGAGGGTTTTCGGTGACTTGGGGGTTGCCTTTGGCTTAACGGCCGAACGGGCACCCACGGTGAAACCGCCAAGCCGAAGGGTTTGCCCTGAAACTAGGGCTCCTCCGGAAGTGATGTTGTCCCTGATGACAAGGCGAGCCAGCGGTCCTTCTGTTGACACCACAGAGGAACTCTCAATGAAAGCACCAATGTCGGTGTCAAAACCGGCAGATCTCGGGTAGGGGGTCCTGAACTGTGCGTCTAAGGATAAAAGGTAACATGAGGCAGGGGACACAATGTTTACCCAGGTTCGGGCCCTCTTAATGGAGGTAATACCCTACTTCCTGCTTGATTGACTTTTATGAGTATAGGGGTTACAAGAGTTGATCTACCTCGAGATCGTAATAAACCCTATATGTCTAGCCTGTATGATTATGATTGCCTCTACGGACTAAACCCTCCGGTTTATATAGACATCGGAGGGGACTAGGGTTGTACAGAGTCGGTTTACAGAGAAAGGAATCTTCATATCTGCACGCCAAGCTTGCCTTCCACGCCAAGGAGAGTCCCATCCGGACACGGGGGGAAGTCTTCCGTCTTGTATCTTCACGCCCCATTAGTCCGACCCACGTCACATAGCCCGGATGCCCGAGGACCGCGTAATCCAGGACTCCTTCAGAGAGACCAAAGCCGATGCTCCAAAGCGCCGACCTCGAATAACAGAGACCGCGCCACCGCCAGGAGGTGGCCGACAGTAGACCGGCTGGAAGCCTAATCGCCTGGTGGTTCGCCTCTTCCGGGAAAACGGTTCGACTCGTTACGACAAAAACTCCTATCCACTTAACTTTTGTTGTTCCTTCAACTTTCTCTATAGGGGTGTTATTCCTTTAAACTGATCCATTGACAGCGAACAACGAGTCCCAGGATGAGAAAAGGCACTCAGTTACTTCAAGTAGTTGTTCTATGTTAATATTTGTGTTTTGTTGTAGGTGGGCAAGTTTACAGTGTCGAGAGCGAGAACGAGAGAGAGGCTCCCACATGCACCAATGTGTCACTGGCCACTCCAGTCCACGGCGGCCACCTTCCCCAGCTGCCACCCACCCGGGCCGCTGCTCCTTCCCATGCCTTGCTCCTCCCCTCCCCAAGGTCCGGTGAATAATATATGTTTCAAGCATTTACTACCTCCATCCGGGTTTATTAGGTCCCTTCGTATTTTGTGCCAGACTTTGACCATTTATAGACTACTAAAATATAAAGTATATGCTATAACAAATTATACTGTAGGATTTATATTTGAAAGAGCTTTCCGACACTATAATTTCTGTGACATATAGTTTACATTTTGTTAGTTAAATTTTAGGTCAAACTTTAGCCCAAAATAAGAGGGGGTCTAATAAACCCGGACAAAGGGAGTATGTTTTAAAATTTGTACGTTATGTCTCAAGGTACTATCAACAGACTATGCATATGAAGATAGAAGAAATGCATTTCACTTTTTATTGACTGAGTTGGCTTTACTATGCCATATGTTAGAAATATATGTGGTAGAAGTTTGAAGAGATCTATCTGCTAATTTCTCATGAACTTTTTGTACCTGTAAATATCAATTCAATGTGCCTTGATGTACATGAAAGTACATTATAAGTTGTATTGAACCTTTTGTTGGCTTCTTTTACTGGTCTTTTGTAGGAGCTTGCAAAGGCGGTTCCCCTTGATCTCAAAGGACTCGCTGTCGTTGGGAGAATATCTCGTGAATCAATGGTTGTGGTGCTAACGATGCACCAAACTCACGCTGCACATCTTAAATTGTTTTGAAAATTCGGAAAAATTTAGCACATTCACACAACGACAATGTAGGTTGTCACAAAAATTCAAGTCAGAATTCGAAACATAGCTTTGAAAACAAAAAAGATAAATTCAAACTGAATAGTACATAACATAAGTTGGTCTTAGAATTGGCCCATTATCACACTGATGTCGAAGTTGCTAATTTTTTAACTCAAGAAATATTGCAAATTTATTTTATGACAACAGACAAGAGTGGGTGCACCGGATACATTCCCCGCCAACGGTGTAGCACTTGCAGGACTGGGCGCCTTTCTCTCATCATCTACTCTCCCACATATGAGCGCTTGCGCATGAGCTAGGTGCGTGGAGGGCCTACACAGCAAGTCACAGACGTGAACATGATGAAAGATGCTTCAGTGTTGTGGTGGATGTGGCTAAAACTTGTGATCATTGCTCGATCATATATGATGATCTAGCTCCTAATTTGTACACTCTCTCCGGTCCAAATTAATTGTCGCAGCTTTAGTACAACTTTAGGTTTCAAATTAATTGACGCAGCTTTAATAAAAACTTTATAAGGGAGTACATTAATTTGCATACGCCGACATATAATTAGTGCTTTCTTTTAGCTGGATGATCACTCATGCTAAGTCTGGTTTTATGTGGTGACATGATCGAATTTCTCATCAAATACGTGGAACCAAACTACTTTTTTTAGGGGTGCAAGCAAACTACATGAGATGTGGTCTATCTTCCCACAATCTACTATTCATACCAAAGCATGGTCACTATGCTATGTATGAAATTATACTACTTCGAACCAACTATTTGCACTCCCATAAGCATGTCAATTTGGATCACCTGCTTTGAAAGCCACTATGTATTTTGTCATAGCACGTGAGCATCTTACCAGTAATTACTACTACCTCTGTCCTGGTTTATTGGCCCCCTTCGTATTTTGTGCCAAATTTTGACCTCAAATTTAACTAACAAAATATTAGTGCATGTATGAAAAATAATATTATTGGAAATTATGTTTAAATACGAATCCAATGATATAACTTTTGATGACATGCATTAATATTCTGTTAGTTAAATTTGTCGTCAAAATTTGGCACAAAATTTTAAGGGGACCAATGAACCAAGACTGAGGTAGTAGTTAGAAAGTAAACTAATTGATGTTTTTCAAGACACACACGCGCGCGCGCACACACACACACACACAGAGAGACACACGCGCATGCGTGCACACGCGTGCGCGTCTGTTGATCTATGCAGGAGAATCCTATACCATACAAGATGCATTAGTGCATTCTAGATGGGGTCTATATAACATTGTATTTAATTGTGACATGCACTCATTTTCTATCCCCTCGAACAAACCAAAATGATTGAAGTTTTCCTATTTGGAATCATTTTAGGCCTAATTCCTATTACTTTAGCAGGATTATTTGTGACTGTGTATTTGCAATGTAGGCATGGGATCAGTTGGATCTTTGATTGAGTCAATTCTTATCTACAAACCACTACCTATTTTTTCTAGCCACAAAATTATGCCACATCAGCAAACCATGTATGTAAATTATAAGTTACAATTTTGTATTTTTTTTTACTATAAACAGTAGGGTAAAAACCCCACTGCAACATTTATTAATAATAAAAAGCAACAATTGTTCTGTGAAGGGCTTAAGCTAAGCCCCCACTAAAGAAAGCAAAACAAAAGAAATTAAAAAAAGAAAACTAAGGGAAAAAGAAAAGAAAATCTAAGAAACAAACCTATAGAACTAAGTAACACCTAATAAGAAAAGGAAAATTACAACAAAGTATCCATCCAGACAGAGAACTGCCTGTCAAATTTCTGCATCATCATGTGCTTGAGTAGTTTCAGTTCCTCCTTGAAGATGAACTTCCATCCTTGAAATGAGGGAGCAATATTTTCAAATATCTTATTGTTTCGGGTTATCCAAATGGCCCATGAACCAAGTATAATGATCTCCATGAAGAAGGGGTAATTGAGCTTATCCTTCAGGTCTTGGAATGCTTCTAATATTGAAAGATTTGGTGTTCTTGTGGGACAAATAAAGTCCCAGCATTGCTGCGCAAATGGACATCCCCAAGAAAGATGATGCAATGTTTCCTCCTGTTGACAATCCCTTACTGCACAACTGTAAGCTTCAAGCTCAAAGTTCTTTCTCCTGAGCAGGTTTCTTGTGTTGACTCTGTCATGCAACAACATCCAGGAAAAAACTTTATGCTTTGGTTGACATGAGCTCTTCCAAATCCAATTGAAGTGAGGTGGTGTTTTCTTATGTCCAATCAGAACATTGTATGCTTTGGTTGAAGAATAAAATTCATTCCCCCAAATGTAACTCCAAGTGTCCAATGCATCTAGAAACTCAGATTGCCTCAAAGATATGCAAATATCCTCCATTTGTAAGAACTCGTCATAAGCTTGTGTTGTCAATGGCAAATGGAATAAGTCTTGAAGGTATTCAGTATGAACCACTTGATGGACAGTTATTGCAGGGTTCTTGATAAAAGAATGCAAGTGATGGAAATTTTGCTTAAGCACTGTATGGTGCCATAAATCATCCCAAAATAGTGCACCTTTTCCATCTCCCACATTACATCTTGCAGTTGCTTTAAACTGGTCAATGAGTGCCAGATTTGATTTACACCAGAAGGAACCAATCATTGTGTCTCCAGGAAGCTTCCCATCACTGTAATAAGTCTCCCAAATTAGGTTAACCCAAGGTATATCATGTCTGTTGAAGAACTTGTGTAGGTTTTCCATGAGTAGGGTTTTGTTGTGAGTGTATATGTCTAAGACACCTAGTCCTCCTTGGTTTTTGGGCCTACAGACAGTGTGCCAAGCTACCATTGCAGGTCTTCTGTCTTCCATATTAGGACTCCTCCAAAGACAGTGCCTTAAGTATTTTATAATCTGCTTCTTAATTGTGATTGTAATGTCCAAGCAGGTCATGAAAAATACTGAAAGAGATGCAAGCACTGATTTAACCAGAAGTAGCCTTCCTGCCCGAGTCATGAAAGATGAAATTCTAGCCAGTCTTTTTGCAATTCTGTTGACCATAGGTAAGCATTTTTGGTTTGTAAATTCCCAATGGCAGACCCAAGTAAGTGAAAGGAAAATGCCCTCTAGTACATTGGAGAGTGTTTGTAAAAAGATCTATTCTCTCTTCAGCAATATTTACAGGCACCAAGATTGATTTGCCATAATTGACTTTCAGGCCAGTTGATGAAGCAAAAGTGTTTAGTAATGCTTTGAGGCAAATGAGCTTCCTAGCATCAGCTTGCATAATCACCAGAGTGTCATCAGCATATTAAACTATTGGAAAGTCTGGGCAAGAATTGACTTGAAGTGGAGGTGTGATTAGATTCAATCTCATGGCTTTGTTAAGTATAGATTGCAAAAGATCAGCAGCCAACACAAAAATTAGGGGAGAATATGGATCACCCTGTCTTACTCCTCTTGTGATATAGAATTTCTTACCAGGCACACCATTTAACATGACATCTGAAGATGCAGACGAGAACAATAGTTGCATCCAAGAAATCCATTTTTCAGCAAATCCCTTTGCTCTAAAAGTGTCAATGATTTCTTGATGCTCAATTGTGTCAAAGGATTTTTCAAAATCCAATTTGATAACTAACATTTCCTCCTTTGATTTATGGCATTGATGAATATACTCATAAGCCCACCCTAGACAATCTTGAATCACTCTGTCTTTGAGGAAACCATACTGGTTAATGTGCACCATTTTTAGAATAACTTTCTGCAGTCTATTGGCCAACAATTTTGTGATGATTTTAAGTACACCATTTAGCAAAGAAATTGGCCTGAAGTCATTTGGGGACAGTGGTACTTCCTTTTTGGGAATCAGTGTGATAAAAGAATGTTTATGCTTTCCAGATCCACATTACCGGCATGGAAGGCCATGATAAGATCAATAACATCCCCCTTTATAATATCCCAGCAATTTTTTATGAACTCATTATTAAAACCATCAGGACCTGGGAATTTATCAGTTGGCAAGTTTTTTTACCACATCATCAATTTCCTCGAGTAAAAGGGTTTTCCAAGTCCAAGAACACTTGAGGGTCTACTTGGTGATCATAAAGGTCATTTAGATCAAAATGCATTGTATGCCCAGTAGATTGACCCAGTCTCTTTTTGAACGCCTCCCATAAAATGGCAGCTTTTCCTTCATGATCAGTAACTTCAGCTTGATCCTCATTGAGCAGCATTGATATTTTATTATGTGTATGATTGATGGTAGCTTTTGTATGAAAGAATTTTATGTTTTCATCCCTAAATTTAACTCCTTTGATTTTGCCTCTCTGCTTCCAGTAGATTTTTTGATTGTTTAGCACTATTAGTAAGGTATCCTTAAGAATGGTTCTACAATTGCTTTCAAAGATAGATAAGTCTCTGAATTCCTCAATAAGGTCCCAAAGAAAGATACATTCATTTAATTCTTGAATCTGTTTCTTCATGCAAGACAAGCTTTTAGCCCACAATTTTAGAGCTCTTCTTAGGTTTTTAAACTTGGCATTGATCTTCTTAGCATGATCTGTGAAACCCATAGGAATGTTCCATGCAGCCTGGACCACCTGTTTGAAAGAGCTGTGCTTGAGCCAGTAGTTCTCAAATATAAAGACCTTGGATTTTGTAATAGTTGTGCCAATTTTAATCATACATGGCAAATGATCTGATATAGGCTTTGCCAGGGGCAGTGAAGTAGAATCAGGATAACTAGTCATCCAAGCAGCTGATGTAAAAAACCAGTCCAACTTTTCAAGCAGTGAATTTTCCTACATGTTGCTCCAACTAAATTGCCTTCCTTTTAGTGGAATTTCAATCGGCCCAAGACTGCTTATAGCTTCATTAAACAGTAGCATTTCATTGACATCTCCTCCAGGTCTATTTCTGCTCAGGTGATCTAATGAAGTTGAAGTCTCCCATTATAATCCAATCCACATCAATAGGCATTTGAATGTTGCCAAACCAGTCAATAAATTCAATCTTATCCTCATGGTTGCAAGGCCCATAGATATTTGTGAGAATCCAAGTCTTGGAAGAGGATTTGCAAGTAAATTGAATGGACAAGGAGAATTTGTTCTGAAGAATCATTTCACCTGAGAACAGAGCTCCATTCCAAGTTGTTAGAATGCCTCCAGAGGCCCCAATGGATGGAAGGTCAAAAGTATCTCTCTTAGTTTCTTGGATGCATATAATCCCATCAGCACTTTCTTCAACTTTCTGTCTAATTGCTAGCCACTTATCTGAAGCATTAATCCCTCTAACATTCCAGTTCAATATATTCCAAGATCTATTGTTATTCATTGTAAAACAATTGTTTTCCAGAACTAGTACCAAAGTCCATCCTTTGGTAATTGCCACATGTTGTGAGAGTTTTGAATTGCAAACAACCTAGCTCAAGCTTAGGACAACAACTGACTGTCCCCCAAAATGCACAAGTGCAAACCATAGCATCAGCATCACAGTGCAGCCAAAGATAACTAGAATAGTTTACAGAATGTAGCTGATCAATACCATTGCTTTCACTGAGACACCCAATCCATAAGTCATACATAGCAGATAAGGTACCAGTTAACAAAAGGGGCCACTTTAGGCACACATCCAAAATCTTAAATTGTCTAATTTGCAACATCAAAGCAAACATAAAACAGACAACCCATACAGAAGTGAAAAACAGCATTCTAGCACTTTGACAGGTACTGAGAGACATGATCATCATCAATTTATCTTGGAATGTGCAGTCTCTCCTGTGGCCTTGGACACCTTGGCCACCTCTTCCTGTCCTTTATTTTTGGGCTTCTTAGATAGCTTCTCATGAAGTTCATCCTCAGCCACCTTGCAGAAAGATTTTGTTAGGTTCTTAACCACTTTATTTGGAAGAACAGGAGGTACAACATTACATGGCAAGCAGGATTTAGCATCACAAGATTTTCTTTTGTATCCATTATTTTCTTTCCTAATCCTGTCACTTCTTCTTACCTCAGTTTCATCCAGGGGTTCTTTCTCCCTCCTTTTCCTGGAGATAGCTTCTCCCATTGGCAGCAACATAACTTTGTTGGGAGACACCTGCTTTAAAGGACTGCCAACTCCACTTGAGGAATGTGCAGCTAGGCTAATTCCTTCATTTTCCTTACCTACACCTAGCATAATGTCCTTAAAAATGGGTGCCTGAGATGTAGCACACAATTCAGGAATATGGAATAACATAGTATCTTCAGAGTCACAATTTGAAGTCAGTAAATTCCACAATTCAGACTTCAACAAATGCATTGTCCACCCAAATTTATCAGGAGTCAACAACGGGTGTATGATGAAATTAAACCAACTTACAGGAATGTCAATTTTGAAAGTGTTGGTATCTCCCTGGGTTGCTGGTGCAAAATGCTCTATCCAGAGGCCAAGCCCTTCTTCAGAAATTAAGTGAGCACCATCAATAACTTCCAAAGCATGTGTTTCAGCAATTGACTGTAGATCAAACAGGTGAATAAAATCATGTGAAATACCTTTCTTGTTGTTGTCTGAGGATGTGCCCACTTGAGGAATTGGGACATCTTCTTTTCCTTTGTCAATTGAGGCTACAGCTGTGTTTTGTGCAACATATGCTCCCTTAGAAGTAGTCCTTACAGCCTTATTTTCAGTGCCTTCATTGTTGGTGGAAACAATCATCTAAAAACCATGATTGTCAGCAGATGTATGTCCCCCCTCCTTGGGAGCAACTGCCAGGTCTGCACTAGTTGGGTTGCTATTGTTCTCTGGAATAGCTTCAGTTGCATTATTAACCCGCTCTGTCACAATTGGAAGTTGGTCATTCTCAGCATTGTTGCCAGCCACTTGCAAATCTTCTTCCTCCTCATCAGCATTATAGGCCAAAGCAATATTGAGAAGGCCCATGCCCATTAGTTGAACCCCTTGATTAACTTCTTCACTAGCAGAGTGTGTAATGGAGAAAAGCCCATCAAACAGAGAAACAGTTGTAGTGATGCTGCTATTAGGAGCCCCATCCTCAGGCAACACAGTTTTGTATTAGTATATCCATGCAATGCTTCCATGCTACCTCATCAGTTCATGCATGTAAGTCATCATTTAACTTTTGCACTAAGTTTTGTACTCTCGTGGCCATGGTATATACTCCCTCCGTCCCAAAATTCTTGTCTTAGATTTGTCTAAATACGAATGTACCGAGTCACGTTTTAGTATTAGATACATCTGTATCTAGAGTAATCTAAGACAAGAATTTTGGGACGGGGGGAGTATATTGGGTGCCTGGAACATACCTACATAGTTAATGCTTCACTTTTCTTTAGAAATGACACTCTTTTAACCGAATCTTTTTTTCTTTCTTATACATATTGAGACATTCATCGGCTGGACGGACACGTGGACGGCTTGGTGGTTGGGCATTGGTAGGTGGTGGAGCGGTGCTTCATCCTACACATCGATGATGACGGATCTCGGCGGCATGGCGCAGTGGAGACTCGGTGTTCGATGGGTGGCGATGGACTCGCACAGGAGGATTGTCGGTGTCAAAACCGGCGGATCTCGGGTAGGGGGTCCCGAACTGTGCGTCTAGGCGGATGGTAACAGGAGACAAGGGACACGATGTTTTACCCAGGTTCGGGCCCTCTTGATGGAGGTAAAACCCTCGCCCCGCTTGATTAATATTGATGATGTGTGTTACAAGAGTAGATCTACCACGAGATCAAAGAGGCTAAACCCTAGAAGCTAGCCTATGGTATGATTCTTGTTCGTCCCACGGACTAAAACCCTCCGGTTTATATAGACACCGGATAGGGTTAGGGTTACAGAGTCGGTTACAATGGTAGGAGATCTACATATCTCAGACGCCAAGCTTGCCTTCCACGCCAAGGAAAGTCCCATCCGGACACGGGACGAAGTCTTCAATCTTGTATCTTCATAGTCTTGGAGTCCGCCGATGATGATAGTTCGCTATCCGGACACCCCTAGTCCGAACTCCTCAAGAGCCTCGAACCAGGCTTCAATGACGACGAGTCCGCGCGTTGATTGTCTTCGCATTGCGGCGGGTTCCTCCTCCGAGTACTTCATAGAAGGTTTTGAACACAAGGATAGTGTCCGCTCGCAAAACAAGTTCCACATAACACCGAGAGAGAATAATTTTGCACAGATCTGCTAACGTATTCGCCGGCGTGACATCACACCACGGCCAGGCCTTTATATGAATCGTTTTTTTATTGTTCCACCTCAGCGTGTTTAGCGAGGCGGTTTCCTTGGCACGCCTTATCAAAGCGTAGATCGTGCCCCCTTATTCCGGGATTCTCATCAATACGGACGTGGGTAACCTAACCATGCCCGTTGGCCTGCCTTCTCTATCGAAGGCGAGTCCTAATCAACCACGGGGTGGGCTCTTGGTATTCAAGCTCTTCATGATGAGACCAAGGCCCTCTTCTTCTTTACACCCTTCATCGAGTTCGCCTCGCGCTTCGAGTTCCAAAACCCAAAGCTTCAGATTCAGGCGCTTCGGACTTTCGACGATGTCCGGCTCCGACCAGCACGGCCGATGGATGTCTTCCTCCGCCACGAAGAAGATGTGCTAAAGCTGCGAGACGCCAGTATCTAACCGGCGAGATCTCGATAGGCTGCCTGCTCGGGGCAGGTCATTCCCACTCTGAGCCCGCAAGAACGTGGTGTTCGTGTCCCACTTCCTTCGGGGTTTAGGCTTCCCGACGGACCCCTTTGTGCGGGGGCTCATGTTTTATTATGGGCTTGATTTCCATTACTTGAATCCGAAGTGCATCCTCCATATCTCGTCATTCATTGTCGTATGTGAGGCCTTCCTCCATATTACCCCCCACTTTGGATTGTGGCTCAAGACCTTCAAGGTGGAGCCAAAGATGATCAAGGGGCAGCAAGCGGAGTGCGGAGGGGCGGTCATAAGCAAATATGCTGATGCTCCGTGGCCCGAGGGCTCTTTTCAAGAGGAGCTTGGTTTGTGGCAACGGGAGTGGTTTTATATCGCCGCTCCCAGGGGCACCAAATGGGCGGCGCTCCCTGCCTTCCGCTGAGGTCCACCACAGCGGGTGGCATCATGGGTCAACAAGGCTCGACTGGGGTCGCCCAAGGACGTTCCCTCGCTGCAGGCCGATTCGAGACCTCCAGAAAGAGGATCAACCTGGTTGCGATGGCGCAGGTTATGGTGATCCGCGCCTTCAGCCTCAAGAACGCCGCCCCCTCCGCCTGTGGGAATTCAGTCCGAGGGACCACGAGCTCTCAAAATTTTATGGGCACGACGCCTGTGGAGATGTATAAACTGTTCTTGGATCACAAGGGAAGTGTCCGGACTTGACCGAGGACGCAGGACTAAGCTGCAATCGCCAGATACTCAAGTAAGTAGTCCAGAACCGGACAAGCTGTTCATTCATTTATTTCATATATATACGCCCTTTAAAGGAGCAGTTTCTTGAACAGGAGTGGATAGCCAAGGCAAAGTTAATAAGGTGTCCGGCTCCCCTCCCAGAGACCACGCCGGATCCCATGCTGACCAAGATGTTGAAGGTCGCGCCCTTTGAAGAAGGCAAAGGGGGGAGCGGGGAAGCAACCGCCTCTGCGAAGGAGGATATCGAGGAAGGAGGGATTAAGAGTCCCACCTTCCGAGGAGAGAAGAGGACCGCTTCGAAGATCCGGAGGTCAAGGCCTCAAAGAGGGGAAGGAATCTTGGCAGAGAGTCCGCGCCGGGAAGTAACCCAACCGCATTATTTCCCAAGGGATCAGCCTCCACCAGCCGTAAGTAAAAAGAAGGGTCTTGTAAATAAGGAACATCCTGTATTTATTCATGAGGATAATCGAAATTGTACCTTGTAGTTCGGACCTCAGCCCTTCTCGCAGAGCTCGTCTTCGGGGATCTTCTTAGGAGATGATGGAGAGCTAAACGCCCCACCTGTCGCACCCTCATAGAAGCGGACGACCCGAGGTGTCGTGGAGGGTTCCCCAAGTCCGCGGGCCGGAAGGTCCGCGCCAAGTGGTGTGCGGTCGGAGGAGCTGAAGGATCTGCTCGGGCGAGCGGCTATCTCAGAAGATCACTGTGCTCTAATGGGTACGGTGATTGAAAGAATTGCATCCGCAGAGAGCGGATTGCACGAAGCCGCCGAAGCTTATCGGCTGTGGTTTGAGGTACGCAAAAAATAATGTACCTTCTGACAGTTATGCATATAAAATGCACCCTGTATAGATAGTAGCCCCTGAGACTTGGTATGTTGTCAAAATTGACAATGTGCCGAGGATCAAAATCTCAGTTTTAACATATCGCCGCTCCTAAACAGGTGACGGGGCGTCCGGAGGCCAGCCGGACTGCTGAATATGCCGAACTAAAGCGGCAACTTGGTGAGGCGGATGCGGACATCGCGCTGGTCAATAAACGGTTTGACGAGTCACAAGGTATGCGACCTCTATGCGGACACCTTGTAAGGGAGCTTGACGCCCATGTCTTACTGTTTGTATGCTTAATGCAGATGGTGCCGCTGCCGTGGAGGAGCTGCGGGAAGAACTCGCCCGAGCAAAAGAGCAAGCCAGAATTAGTAATGTGGCGGTCAGAAGGCGGTCAAGAGCTAGAAGCTGAACGGGCTGCTCTTCGCCGTTAAAGAGGAGATGGCCGATATGGCCAAAAACTTAAGGAATACTACCGACGCTGCGCGGTTCTTGAAAAGGAACGCAAAGCGGAACAAAAGGGCCTAAAGAAGGCCGCCGAATCCAAGAATGCCCAATCGGCTTTGAGAGCTGCCAAGGAGGAGCTGAGTCGGGCCGGGCAATTGCGGCTCGAAACCGTTTCGCTGCGGAGGAAATATACAGATCCAAAGTATGCTCGTTGGATAAATTGTGGAGTTCAGAGGATGCTTATCTCGACTTGGCGGCGAAGGCTGTGGACGCGTTGAGCACTTCCGGGGCCGGAGGGGCATGAAGGAAGAGCTATATTGGTCGCAATTCCATAGTCCGGAGCGTCCTCTACCGCTGACCGATCGGTTGGCCGAATGGGCCGAGCTGAATAGATTGTCCGGATTTGCCATGAAGCATGTATTGACTCACTTGTGGTCGGACGGACCCACCAAAGAGCTATTTTGGTTTAGTGCAGCATTTCTTGGTGCGGTGCAGCGTGACGACGCAATGAAGCGATCGGCGTGTATTGAGGGAGCGGATGGCTCTTGCCCGTGTCAAGACATCTTGGGCAAAGATGAAGGCCACCAACGTTGCATCCCAAGATTCGCGAAGTTTAGTACCGCCGAGCACTAGTGTGAAGAAGTCCTGCCGGGCGCTCGCTTAATAGAGACGCAGTGCTCAAGGATATTATGTTTGAATGACATGTATGATTTGTGAAAACAATGTTTCAATGTAATATAAGTGCTTTTTATACTTGTGCGCTCAAGTAGTAAACTACCCCAGGCGGCCGCTTATGTATATGTGTATATAACACGAAAGATGGCAGTCCTTGGTTTCAGCCCCCACGCACATAGTGCGGGGTGTTTGCAAAAAAGCGCTTTTCACACTTAATCCAACGCCTTGGTCCTGTTAAGGAGGTGATAGCGAGCAAACCAGCAACCGGACTATAATGCTTTATCACTTTCACTTAGCCATAGGAGTTCGAGGTGTGGCTACTATATAGCCCCCGGGGCACCGCACTCTCCCGAATCCGGGTCCAGATGTGCTGACCGAAAACCGTCCTTCGTTAATGCGGAGGAATCCTAAACATTCCTGTGAGTCATCGAGTGGTTGACCAGTCTCTCGCTATATCATGACAGTCAGTTTTCGGCTTTCATCGAGGTGCTCGCCCGCCGAACCGGGCACAATCGCATAGTTCTCCGGTGCCGCGTTAGCCGTGAAAACGGAATGTAAGGCAGCAAAACACGAGAGCCGCAACCCAACATTTGACGAAAGACATGATTCGGAGCTGATGCATATAAGGCCTAATCTCGAGACGCCGAATACTCCCTAAGGTATTCGGTCTTTATGAAAATGGGTAGAATAATGCCCTAAACCCCTGGTGTCTAGGTACGCGCATAAAAATTCAGTGCGGCCAATGCCAAAGAACCAGCCTCCTCCTCGGTTATATTAAGGAACCGGGGATGTATATCAACAAGAGACAAAGGAAAAAGGTTTACGCAGGTCTTAATCTGAAAAGAATCCTTGCAACGGGTCCCTACCGCACGCCTCAGGCTCGTGTCTCTGTTGTCTTTGTATCCTCGGGACGGGTGTAGCACGTTGTTCATCTGTAAAAGAGAGGAACTTAGTTTAAAAGAAAAGGATCATGCGAAAGATGTACTTAATATTAAATAAACAGAGTACGGTTCAAGAAGTGAATAAAATTGAGCTTTATTGTCTCTTGTTATACATGCATGCGGCCCTCGTATGGGGTATGCCGCTAGTAGGCGCCGGACTCGTCTAGCCGTGTCCGGGTTTGAATGACCAATTCAGGTTCTTTGCCTAGCGAGCCGGATAGCGATGGGGCTGTCAAGGCGGTCTCCGTTCTTCCGTGCTCGAGTAACACTTAATACTTCCTTTTAACGAGATGATGCCGCGTGGACCGGGCATTTTAAGTGTTAGAGATGCATTATGCGGTATTGCGTTGAAACGGGCGAAAGCTTCGCGTCCCAATAGTGCTTGATGGCTACTTTCAAACGGGGCGACATGGAAGAGTAACCTTTCGCGACGGAAGTTGTCGGATGAACCAAACACAACTTCTAGCGAGTATGGAGCCCGCATAATGGGCATATGGGCTGGCATTACTCCTTTAAAGGAGGTGTCGCTATGGCGAATTTTGGTTGGGTTTATCCCCATCCTGCGGATTGTGTCGATATATCGGGTTGATGTCATTGCCGCCATCCATGAGGACTTGTGTAAATTGGAATCCGTCGATTATAGGATCCAATATCAAGGCAGTCCATCCTGCGTTCGGATATTTTCGAATAGTCCCGATGGTCGAAGGTGATTGGTTTTAACAACCAGCGCGGCGCGCTTTTAGTGGGCGCCGCCTGCTTTTTCCTTTGACCACGTGAAGTGAGTTTACTGTTTTAACCTCCGTGGGAAAGTTTTTGTTTTCCGGGGCTCGCTTGTGGTGCTCGTTAATTTCACATGGTGTGCCGAGCCCTTGTGTTCGGGCGTTAACTCGGCGGACTGCTTGAAGACCCAACAATCTCTGTGGGTATGGTTTGCGTGCTTCCTGAGGTACCATGTATTTGACACGATCTATCCGAATCTTGTTTAGGTTGGATAGCTCGTCCACCGTTATCCTTTAGGGCAGTGTTTTGTTGTTCGCCGAGAGCTTTTGAATCCGGCGTTGACCGCCGTACTATTTGGGCCATTTTCCTTATTCCGCGCTGATCTTTTCTGCGTCGTGATTTCCATTTCCATCCCTGATTTTGATGTACTGGTCATTGGTGTCTTGCATCTAGCCAGCCACTGTCTTCCCCGCGCAAAAGCGGGTCATGAGGCTTGTTAATGCGGCCATTGTTCTTGGCTTTTCTTGGCGAGGTGTCTGGCGAGCCATTCGTCCTGGACGTTGTGTTTAAAAGCTGCTAAGGCTTGGCGTCCGGACGATCGACTATTTGGTTCTTTTAGTAAGGAACCTGTTCTGAATTTCGGCCGACTCTCGGACTGTTGAGTTATGTGACTTAGATCGCTCTGCGTCCGGGAGGCGGACGAGGTCCCCCAAAATTTGCCCAAATGCATCCTCGAGCTCTTCCCAGCTTCCAATGGTATTTATGGGAGGCTCTTAAGCCAATGCCGAGCTGGCCCTTTGAGTTTAAGGGTAAGTATTTTATGGCGTGGAGATCATCTCCTCTAGCCATGTGTATGTGGAGGATGTAATCCTCAATCCGCACTCTGTGGTCTGTTCCGTCGTATGCCTCTATGTTTACGGGTTTGAATCACCTGAAATTCATGATCCAGACCTCATCGGTGAAACATAGGGGTGTCGGCGCCCTATATTTGGGTGTGCCGTGGTTTTCGAATTTTGGCGTGTTGCATTGCTTTGACGAGCGTGCTTTCTTGGCCCATAGATGGACCTAATCGGGCCATCCTTTTGATGTGAATCCTTAGGCGGATCGCATATTGGCTTGTGTGCGCCACCATTCGCCGCTCTCTTTTTGCCGTGAGGTCGCCCATCCGACCGGTGGCCTTCTTGCTTTTTAGTTGTGGGGCTCTAAGGCCTCCTCGTCAATTCGGGCGTAGCTTTCTTTTCGGTAGTCTTTGTTCGGCGATCGTCGCTGCATTTATTCATGGTGCTGAATATTTTGCTTCATCGATCTGAGTGCATCTTCCGCTGTTTTGAGCTTCGCTTCGCTTTTTCAGGCTACTGCAGATGGCGACAAGCCTTTTTCGAGGTCATTTTGCTCCAATGGTTTGTCCCGTGAGATCGTCCGGATTGTTGTCTTCGCCGGGACAGATTGTTTATCCAAGTTGTCTTGTTTGGACGATTGCTCGATAGCTTGTCCGTTGTCCACCGGTTCGCCTCGCTCTATGGCTGGGTCTTTGTTGAGCGGGACTTTGTTCGGCGTTTACGCTGCCGTTTTTGATCGCCGAGGGATTTATCCTTCGTGGCGCCCCGTTGTTCCTCGTCTTCATTTCCTTTAGGTGTATCCACCATGTATACATCATGGATGAGGTTGTCCGACATCCTATAGATGCTGGTTCATTGTTGTCTCCTACATCGCCGTCTGCACCGCCGATGTCTTGAGTCGAAATCGAGCACGCCGTGTAAGCTTTCAACAATGGCTATGAAGTGGGTGGTGGGTGGGCATTGAGTTTCTTCATCGCTCGCATCCCAACCTTCCCGACCGTAGTCCGCCGGGGCTCTCCGGATAAAGAGAGAGACTTTAGTGAATTCAGGATGTCGCCAAAGGGCAAGTCTTTGAAAGATGTCCGCGTCCGTGAACTCCATGACCGCGCCTAATCGGATCCGATTGGCGGGCGCTGGAGGGTTCGGAGTCCGAAAGGAGTCCGCACCGGAGTCGAGGTCTTCGCAGCGACAGGGATGGAGTTTGGCTCGATCGCCGTAGAGATTGTAGCCCCGAGGCGGTGTCCAACCACTCGCCCTCGATCGGGGAATCCGCCCGGATTAAGGGTCGGAGCGGATATTGGTGCGGCCTCTAGGGCCTTTCGCTCGCCGCAGAGTTAGATCATGCCCATCGAGACAAGGCTGGGCGCGTTGCTGCGGCTCGAATCCGTCAAGATCAAGTCTCCGCGATATCGGCCGATAGTCAAACTTCCAAATCGACTGATGGCTGGGCGTAGCTTCGATCCGCTCCGGATGGCTGCGAATTGACCCGCATGCAAAGCCGCCGAACACGAAGATCTGTCCGGGAGAAAAGTCTCACCCGACCGCGTCGTTGTTGATGATCGAAGGAGCCATCGGGCCTATCGGTGACGATACGAGGAACTCTCAATGAAAGCACCAATGTCGGTGTCAAAACCGCGGATCTCGGGTAGGGGTCCCGAATGCATGTCTAGGCGGATGGTAGCAGGAGACAAGGGACACGATGTTTTACCTGTGTTGGGCCCTCTTGATGGAGGTAAAACCCTACGCCCCGCTTGATTAATATTGATGATGTGTGTTACAAGAGTAGATCTACCACGAGATCAAAGAGGCTAAACCTCGAAGCTAGCCTATGGTATGATTGTTGTTCGTCCCACGGACTAAAACCCTCCGGTTTATATAGACACCGGATAGGGTTAGGGTTACACAGAGTCGGTTACAATGGTAGGAGATCTACATATCTCAGACGCCAAGCTTGCCTTCCACACCAAGGAAAGTCCCATCCGGACACGGACGAAGTCTTCAATCTTGTATCTTCATAGTCTTGGAGTCCGGCCGATGATGATAGTTCGGCTATCCGGACACCCCCTAGTCCGGAACTCCCTCAAGGATGAAGCTGTCTGGCGTCGATGGCAGGGAGGCTTAGCAAGGTCGATGCGTCAGTATCTGATCTGAGTATGGATCGATGGATGAAGGAGGTGACGGCCCTTGCAGTGTGCGCATGTGGTGCCCAGTGAAAGTGCGCCGGACGGGTGTGTAACCCAGTCCAAGTATTGTGGCTGGCAGCCGGCATTAGATGTTAGGTGTTGGTGCGATGTCTGTTTGGTATTAGGCTCGAACATTCGGCACCCCTTCATCACGGGAATAGGAGTAGCGACAAGTGTTGTCAAGATGGTGTCTTCAGGCTTACTCTGATGTATTACCTTGTAATGGCTTTGTGAATAATTAATAAAATTTCTGCATGCATCGCCCAGATGCAAAGGCCGGAGGTACATCCTCCTTTTATAAAAAAAACAAAAAAACATATTTTGTTATACGCTTCATTTTTTTAATGTTTTGAAGTGTAAGTATAGAATGAGTGTGGCTAGCTCTCATTTAGATGAGAATTAACTAAGTCTAATCTAACACCTATACCATTTGATTTTACGCGGTGATTCATGTGGATTTTTTCAGCTTCATTTTTTGTTTTATTAATCAATTGGTGTAGGAGTTAGATGAGACTTTGTTAATCCTTATCCAAATGATAATTAGCAAATCCGACTGAGAATACTCTCACATTTCAGTTTTATTTGTGTTAGGTATTTATGTAGCACCTAATTGCGCATTTCTTTTAACAAGATTACCGCAACAATGCATGGGGTATCATCTTTTATCCCATATTGCTAGCCTATAAGGGCCCGATTAATTAGACAGTTCAATCCAAAAATGCAGATCCTATTTGTACAAACTGATACACAACTTCTAAAAACGCATCTGGCTAGGACGTGGATCCTCTGACTTTGCAATCCCTGCTATACCCTGCCTTTAAGTCACTCACAGGCGGGCCCCATGCTCTATGGGACCCATGTGTCAGTGACTCAAAGGTAGGCTGGGGCACAGCAGGGGATCCTCGTCCATCTGGCTGATGTAATGCAGAACAAACAAGTGTTGGACCATTAGGTGGCATGTGCTCCCTTTGACAAACATCTCCATTGGTCTCATAGCCAATTATTATGAATTGGATAATATACACAAACTTCCATTGCATTATGCCCCATTTTATGGTACACAAAATTATTGACCTGTCATGACCCTGCTGGACCACACCCGCAAAAAAAAAAAATGACCCTGCTGGACCATCTAGACATGGTATCCTATGATCACTAAATCCCTACCGAAGGAAACAACATTTGTACCCAGAGAGCGTGCACCTAGCAAAACGACACACCCCCTTGCACTCACCTCAAAAGTGAATAAGGACACATACATAATTTCTACGGGTCCCCTAATAATAAAGTACACAAGGTTGCATTGTCAACATCGCACTGCTAGTGGGCCCGCCGAGTCACCTGAGGCTAAACTATCCGTCCCGGTTGTTGAGTAGGCCCAGGGAACCTGAACTCGCTCGGGCCTGGACCTGGGCCTGGGTTTGGACCGGTCTGGTGAGAGCCATAAGTTTGGTGGGTGAGATGGGCTTCTTCGCATCGGCCCGCTCTGCATTCCCGGCCTTCCGCGCGTCGGGGCCGTCGTCGTGCCGGATGCCGCGTAGCAGCGCCGCCACGTCCTTGATGGTCGGCCGGTCCTCGGGGCGCGGGCTGGCGCACAGCAGCGCGATGCCGAGGGCTTGCAGCATCTCCTGGACCTGCGTGTCCGGCCGGCCTTGCAGCCTCGCGTCCACGATCTCCGCCGGGTCGCGCTTCCGGCACAGGTGGTCGCGCACCCACTGCACCACGCTCTGCCCGTCACCGAATGCCGGGTCCAGCGTTCGCCGCCCCGTGATCATCTCCAGCAGCACCACGCCGAAGCTGTACACGTCGCTCTTGGTTGTGATCTTGGTCATGCAGCCGTACTCTGCATCAAACCATGACGACAAATGTTAATCCGGTAGTACATCTTTTAGATGGAGATTGAAATTTTAACTGAGTAGCAGAGTTGGAATTGCAGTGATTTTTTGAAGGGACGGAAATGCTTACCGGGAGCGATGTAGCCGTAGGATCCGGCGAACGGCGGAGGTGACGAGTTGGCGCCGTCATCGGCGACTCGTGCCAGGCCGAAGTCGGCGAGGCAAGCCTCGTAGCGGTCGCCGAGGAGGATGTTGTCGGCCTTGACGTCACGGTGGATGATCCCCGGCACGCAGTCGTGGTGGAGGTAAGCGAGGCCCTCGGCCACGCCCACGGCGATCGCGAGCCGCACCTCCCATTCCACGACAGCAGCGCCAGTCGCGCCACCGTGCAGAAGGCCGCCGAGAGTGCCGTTCGGGAGGTAGTCGTAGAAGAGGAGACGCGTCCGGCGGTTGGACGCCCATCCAAGCAGCCGGACGATGTTGCGGTGGCGCACCCGGGGGAGCACGCTGATCTCGCACGCGAACGCCTCCACGGACGCCTCGTCGCATGACTGGAATTTCTTCACGGCGACCGTGACGCCGGACGACGGGATGTTGGCACGGTATACCTCGCCGGACCACCCGTGGCCGATCACGTTCGCCGGAGTGAGGCTGCGGGCCACGTCAGCCACGCCGATGTCCAGCTTCTGGTACAACGTGACGTCCCACGGCGGCGACATCTCGGCGCCCTTGTCCTCGCTAGCACGCTCGCTGCGCCGGCGCCACCCGAACAGGACGAGCACCGCGGCCACCAGGAGGACGACGAGGGCGGTGAGCAGCACGGCCATCGCGACGCGAGCGGCGCGGCGTGCCTCGAGCTCACGGTCGCCGGCGTCGCCAGAGCACCGCGAGAGGCACAGCGCCTGGTTGCCCTCGACGTCGCTGGTCGGGAGCTTCGCGAAGAACGCCGTCTCCGGAAGCCGGCCGGAGAAGCCGTTGAAGGAGACGTTGAGCGCCACGAGGTTCTGGAGCGCAGACAGCGCCTGGAGATCACCGGAGAGCTGGTTGTGTGACACGTCGAGCACCCCAAGCCTCACGAGCCCTGCGAACTCCGATGGCATCGAGCCGGAGAAGCTGTTGCAGCTGAGGTTAAGGGCGATCTCCAATCCCGGAATCTTGCCGATGCTCCCCGGAATGTGACCGGAGAGCGAGTTGCCGCCGACGTCGAGGAGCTGGAGACGGGAGCACGAGCCGATCTCCGGTGGCATCGCTCCGGATAGCCGGTTGCCGCTGAGAATGAGCTTTGTCAACGAAGTGAGCAGGCCGAT
Organism: Aegilops longissima; assembly: GCA_021605205.1. Taxonomy (NCBI): domain Eukaryota; kingdom Viridiplantae; phylum Streptophyta; class Magnoliopsida; order Poales; family Poaceae; genus Aegilops; species Aegilops longissima. Next base: position 141,860,360 of record CM038676.1, on the reverse strand, counting down.
GTCGGACGGGAGCGCGCCGGAGATGGCATTGTAGGAGAGGTCGAGGTACTGGAGCGCGAGCAATTCCTTGAAGAGCCCTGCCGGCAGCACGCCGGCGATGGCATTGTCGTGGAGGTCGACGAACGTGAGGTTCCGGCATCCCGACAACTCCGTGGGGAGAGCACCGGACAGCCGGTTGGAGCCCAGGTCCAGGAAGCTGAGGCTCCCAAGCATGCCGATTTCCGGGGGTATCGCGCCGGCGATGTGGTTGCCGCTCGCCCGGAACCGGTCGAGGGACGTGCAATTGCCAATCTCCGCTGGCAACTGGCCGGAGAGTTCGTTGTTGATGAGGAGCAGCTTGGACAGCCGTGGAAGCTGGAAGAGCGACGGTGGGATCGGCCCGGTCAGAGCATTGGTCGACAGGTCGAGCGCCTCGAGGCTAGTGCACCGGCCGAGCTCCGGTGGGATGTTTCCGGTCAGCTGGTTGGCCCACAGGTAAAGCATGCGCAACGCCGGGAGGCCGCCAAGCTCGGCGGGGATGGCTCCCGTGATCTGGTTGTTGTCGAGCTCGAGGTCTGTGAGGTTGCTACACCGGGCCAGCTCCGGCGGCACCGTGCCGGAGATCTTGTTCCCGCTGAGCTGCAACTCCTGCAGCGACAAGAGTTTCCCGAGCGACGCCGGGATATGGCCGGTGAGCCCGTTGATCGACAGGTCGATCACCGCGAGCTCGCTGCACGAGCCGAGCTCCGGCGGGATGATGCCGACGAGCTGGTTCTGCCACAGCAGCAGGTTCTTGAGCTTCTTGAGCGCGCCGAGCTCCGCCGGGATGGACCCGGAGAGCGCGTTCTCGTAGAGGTAGATGTTCTCCAGGCTGCTGCACCGGCCGAGCTCCTTCGGTATCGGGCCAGAGAGCAGCGCCGTGTAGATGGCCAGCGTGGTGAGGTTCTTGAGGCGACCGAGGCTCGCAGGGAGCGGGCCGGTGATGCTGGTCTCGGCGAGGCCGACCATGGTGAGCCTCGAGCAGCTTCCAATCTCCGTGGGGAGCGTGCCGTGGAGGTTCTTGTTGCCGCCGCCGCGGAGCACCTCGAGGCTGGCCATGCGGCCGATGGCCGCCGGAATCCGGCCGCCGAGCTGGTTGTCGTAGACGATGAGCTCCCGGAGCGACGTGAGGTTGCCGATGGCGTCCGGGATGGCGCCCTCCAGCCGGTTGGAGTTGAGGTACAGCGTCTCGAGCTTGCTCCCCGTCCGGCACAGCCCGGACGGTATCGACCCGGTGAGCGCATTGTTGCTGAGGTCAAGGTGCACAAGCGCGGGCAGGGCGCCGAGCTCCGGCGGGATCGGGCCCGTCAGGTTCGTGCCGGTGAGGACGAGCCGGGTCAGCGTGCCGCCGACGGAGGCTGCCAGGTTGGCCGGGACGCTGCCGAGGAGGTCCACAAACTCCAGGCTCAGCTCGGTGACGCCGCCGTCGGCATTGCACGCCACGCCGGTCCACCGGCAGGGCGACGCGTCCGCGGCCTTCCAGTCCGCCAGCGCGCCAACCCCGTTACGCAGCGTCGCCTTCCACGCGAGCAGGGCCGCACCCTGCTCGTCCACGGCGGCGACGACGGCGCTGCCCACGCACAGCATGACAAGCGCGCAGCACCTGACGAGCGCCGCTGCCCACCATTTGCTCCGCCTACCCATGACAGCAACGCTAGCTTGCCTGTAATCGTACCATGCAACTACCCAAGTACAAGTATATGCAAGAACATGAGTACAAGTAGCAGCAACAGCTAACTCTACAGGATTATGTGGTCTAGAGGTGTTAATTGGAACCAAATCTTGGTCTTTCTTATGTTGCAAGCCTAGTAGCAGTAACTAATTAATGGAGTGGCGAAGAGGTTTAGCATAAGTAGAGAGAGGGTGAGAGGGGAGGAGGAGGTTAAAGAGAGTAGTATTTGAGGTTGATGAGATGATGAAGCAATGGAGGAAGGCCACCTTTGTACCTGCAGAATATCTGGATCCGAGGCAACAGTGCACACTACCACACCCTGTCTCTCCTAGGAAATTGTTCAGATGTACTCTCCTCTGGCCTCTACCACTGAATTATCACCGCCTTCAAAAAATATTTGTTCACAGTCAGTCACCATTGTGTGGACCCATTGGTGGTTGAGCATATTTAAATTTGTTACTACAGGCATCAGATCACCAACGTCTAATTGCTTTGCGATGCCCAACTGGGGAACTATTTTTATTTTAACGGCGGTAACAGCTTTGCTAGCAGCCAGGAGAAAGAAAAGATGGCATCTGGGTGGGCAGCTTCATCATGGAAAGGGTGTGTCTCAACTCTCAAGGATGATAATATTGAATAACAAGCACTTCACAGCCTGTAAGTTGGATTGGTTACTACTTAACAGTTTGTGGTTAAGGACCTTGGTGTAATTTTGGATTCTAAAGTGTGACAATTGCAGTGCTAGTAGTGAGACCTGTCAAGAGCACCAACAGTATAACAGTTTGAATAAATTGAATTGGGGGTTCTTCCTCTACATGGATGGTAAGTAAATCATCTCCCTATTTAAGTCTCCAAGAAATCCCTACACAAAGATTGGAGATTAAGTAGACAAGGAGATACTGCAATTACAGCAGTAACAAAAAGATCTGAATAATGATTCTTGTGTGATATTATCTCTACTCCTAAAAGGGGAGTTGGTAGTTGGTTTATTTTCATCTGATTTTTTCATGTCACCTCACACCACCCCTTTTCACTGGATTTTCTCCCTCCCATTGAAAACCAAATCCCATTAAAGTGGGAGATCTTTGTTTCGTGCTTGATTGGCAGGTGTTGCTTTAATTCAAGGGAATCACATAAATAATAAGTAATTAAGAATTCAAAAAATCACATCATATATTTGAGATTACCTTCTTAAACACGGACATAAGCTTTTTCTCGACAACTTTTCAAAACAAAATCAGATATGTCTTAATAACAAATCACTAATCCTGCGCACTATGTCATTTATTATTATCATTATCTCTACGATTAATTGACAATCATAAGTTTCCTAATACAACGCAAATAACATTTTTTTTGTTATGTGCGTACGCATCCGTGCGCCTCTGCGGAAGGACGCCGTGAGCAACACTATGGAGCACGTCATGGCCGGGCCTGACACCGGCACGATGCTCGACAATGCCAGGGGGTGGATCACGACGTCGAGGACGGCCGTGGTGGAAGGCGGGTCATCGGACCGCCACATACATGCATTCGTGGATGCGGTCATATTATATTTTTTTTGTCAGTCATACAAATAGCAAACAGGCTATATTCTCAAATCAAGTGTGTCCATTCAAATATCAAAATCTCTGTTATAGAAATCTATACTACAATACTCGTTAGTCGTCATCGTTGTTCTTAACAGCCATTCATGCGAAAATATTTTGAAAATCGAACATTGAATCAATTCGGAAATCAAACCATCAATGGAGTTAATTAGCTAGATAGTTAATTACGTATGAAATGGATTAGGCCATTTAAATAGGATTTTTTTACTGAATAAATTTGGAAACCGAGTAAGCAATTATCTCTACTCCTAAAAGGGTAGCCTCCCCTCCCCGGTTTATTTTCGTCTGTCTATTTTTTGTCTCACTCACACCACCCCCTTCCCACTGGATTTTCTCCCTCCCATCAAAAAGTAAATCTCATTAAAAGGGGAGATCTTGCTTCGTACTAGCTTTGGCAGGTGCTTTACTTAAATCATATAAATAATAGGTAATTAAGAATTCAAAAATCACACCATATATTTGAGATCACCTTCCTAAAAGACAGACATAATTTTTTTCTCGATAACTTTCCAAAACAAAATCAGATATTTATCAATAAAAGGCTAATCTCGCATACTGTGCCATTTATTTATCGTTGTCTCTACTATTAATTGACAATCACAAGTTTTATGATATACAAAAATGACTTTTTTTTTTGTTATGAGCGTACACATCCGTGCGTCCCTGCAGAGGGACGCCAGTGTGCGACACCATGGAGGACGCCGTGGCCGGGCCTAACACCGGCGCAATGCTCGACAATGCCAGGGCGTGGATCACGGTGTCGAGGATGGCCGTGGCGGAAGACGGGTCATCGGACCTCCACATACATGCATTCGTGGATACGGTCATATTATATTTCTTGTTAGTCATACAAAGAGCCAAACAGGCTAGATTCTCAAATCAATTGTGTCCATTCAACTGTCAAAAAATCCGTTAAGGAAACCTGTCCTGCAATATTCGGTAGTCGTCATCGTCGTTCATAGCAGCCATTCATGCAAAAATATTTTGAAAATCGAGCATTTAGTCAATTCGGAAATCAAACCATCAATGGAGTTAATTAGCTAGATAGTTAATTACATATGCAATTGATTAGGCCATGCAAATAGGATTTGTTTTGCACTGAATCAATTTGGAAACCGAGTCAGCAACTAATTAATTAGACAGAGAGTTAATTATGCCTATAGATAATTAGAAGTAGGAATTTTTCAATTAGGCAGATAATTAATTAATTTGGTTGACAGTTAATTAGGCATGCAAAGAATTAGATAGTCAATTAATTATTTGTGTAATTAATTAATTAAACAAGCAGTTAATCGCGTTCAATAATTTTGAAAGCGCTTGTAGGGAAGGACGATCAACGGGCTCTCAACGACATGGTCGAGCACCGCTTGACAACAAGGACAATGACCATCGTGAGCTCGCAACATGGGCGATCTAGCGTTCACCAAGATGGATGGCGACCATGCTCTGCAGGATGTCCACACGCTGATGGTTGTGGAAATATTTACGGGTGAGGACAACACGACACAACATTGGCCAGATGATTCATGCTATAGTAGAAAAAACTGTGTTCTAAGAATAAGAAGGAAAATAAACTAAAGCAACCAAGTGATCAAATCAGCTGCTCACATACTATAGATTGCAGACTACACAAAACGACAACGGCGGCGATGATGACGACGATGAAGAAAAAGGAGAGACAAATGTATTTTTGATTTTTTTTTAGAAAAGGAGGATGACCCCAGGCCTCTGCATCTGGGAGATGCATACGGCCACTTTATTGATTATTTTCGAGGACCTTACAAAGTATTACAACAATATACCTGAATCCGCCATCTTGGCAACATATGCCACTACTCCTATCCAAATGATGCGGGGTGCTACCGGCCACATACCCGGACTACTCACCTAATCCTATCATCAAAGCCGAAGCCCACCGAGCCACATACCGTGTCCGGGGCATAAACCGTCCGACGACTCACATGTGTCGTCGCCGCCATCTTCCACAGTCCGTCTTGAGAGCAGATATTGAGGCTTCTACCTTGTTAGGTCACTCCGTCATCGACGCCACCTTGACGACAGCATAACTACCTCCACTGCGCGAGTCCATCATCACAAGATCGGGCGCCGAAGTCTCCATCGCACCACGCCGCCGAGATCCGCCGTCATCAATGTGAAGGATGAAGCACCGCTTCACCAAAAAGGCTCCGCTGGTCCCTCGATCCGTGTACGCCCAAGAATGACGCCCCAAGGAGGAAACGACACCAACGCGCCGCCATCCGATCAATCGATCTAGGGTTTCCGGAGGTAGCGGATAGAGGTCTAGAGCTTCTCCACGGCGATGCCTTCAAGAAGGTAATGACACAACAGGTGCCACCAACGCCGGTCATGGCATCAAGCCGAGCACAAGGTTTTCACCAGATCCGCCAAGAACCTCCATCACGTAATGTGTGCACGGTCGCCGCCGATCCGAGCCGCCAGACAATGAGTAGCCGCACCGCCAGATCGATCTGTCCGGAGGGCACAACCCGCATGGTGTCGACCCAACCACCAGCCCTCCATGCCGCCACCACCGATCCGAGGTCGATGGTGTGTCGCCGCAGACCCGCCGCCACCGCCGAACGCCGCCACGCAGCCCGAGGCGTAGCCGCCGCCAGACCCCACCATCGCCGCCTTGGCCGAGGCAGCCGCCGCCGCCGGAAGGCGGGCGCCGCGCCGCCGCCAGCAGATCGGCGCGCCACCCAAAGTCAGCGGGCGCCGCACCACCCCAAGGCGCAGTAAGAGGAGGCCCCGCCACCGTCGGCCCAGCCATCGCCATGGAGAGGAGGAGGAAGGAGGAAGGGACCCCCGGCTAGGATCGAGATCCCGCCGAGCCGCCGAGCGGGGCGACGCGCAGGCGGGCGGGCTCTTCAGCAGTAATTTCTGGGGTCCTCAATGTGATACTGTAATCACCCAGTAAGCCCTGCAAGGTAAATTTGGGCATTGCAGGGTCACAATTGAACTACCGAGGTACAAAGAATTTATCCCGGCTCTCCAGAGTTGAAAGTTGAAACCAGAATAAAAATGAGACAGCACAGCTGGCCACTCAGTGATAACACATGACACAAGGAGAAGAAACAGTTCATTCCATGCAGTAACAATTATATAAACCCTCATGGCAGAGGCTGTTCCTTGGCAGATTAAAACAGAATGGATTGGATCTGAAGCTAACACATCAATGGAGAGGCTGTCACATGCTCCCGGTTAGATCTAATCTCGCCTTTCTCACTGCCAGGAACGTAGTTAATTACTGCCCCCTTTGTACTTTTGTGTCAAGCAGATGGATTATAATAGTAAAAGGACAGGAAATTTTCGCAGGCACGCAGATCTAGATCTACCTTCCAACTCCAAATTCCCATTGGTAAATGGGCAGTTCTGAACAACCAGTGCAGCAGTACTAATCCCATAGAAGATGATGGGACTTGCAGAGTATTTACATTGGAATTAGAACTTCTATTTGCAGTGTTGGTTGTTTCACCCCAAAAGATAGGGTACATCCTGCTGTTTTTTACAGTGAGGAACAGAGTTGCAGAGATAAATGACCAATGGCCTGATGTAGAAGTAACTCGCAAGTAGAAGGTGAACCATCCATGAGTAGACAGACCAGACTTGGTATACGAAAACAAAATTATCAGAACAGACTGTAACCATAGGGTACTGATAAGTAGTTACCACATACTTTTTTTTTGAAGAATAAGAATTCATTTTCTGCATCTTTGCATCAAGAGGAATGAAGAGACAGCAAAATGTTTCAAGTCCAAAGCCCCAAAAATGTAAATCGATCGATCATATTGTCGGAAACTACTAACAACAAGAACAGAAAGGGCAAAACACAAGACACTTCTTTGGAAAATATCATGTCGCTGAAACAACAGCCTCTCCAATGGATCAAGGAATCCTTATCTCCACCGTTTACACAGTGAACAATTTTCAAGGTTTTAACCCACATCATCACCTAGATCTACCAACCTTAACTTGTGTACTAACTCCATTATTTGGTATCTTGATGCATATGGTATCATCAGTTTTGCTGACAAGTTCCTGAATGCATCTGCTATCTTGATGCTTATGCATGTAATTCATAGTGGTATTTAAATCGACCTATAGTTGAAACTTGAAAGGCATCTCAATGTATCGCAGAGATATTTTTATTAAGCGAAAGCGATTAGTACATCACGTGAGGCAGTGGACTCTAAGGATCCTTTACCGCGTGACTATCGACCCACACATCAATATTCCATTTGCTCGTAGGTCCCCATAGACATGGTGTGGCTATTGGTACTCACGTGTCTCATCTTGTGATAAAGAGGGTCTATTCCATGTAAATATGCAAGTAACAATACAAACTTTTTTTTAGATAATGAGGTAACCATATATACAAACTAAAGGGAAAAGATGAGTTTAAAGGCCAGGAGAAGCAAAGGTGGGCAAAATTCAAACAGAAAGGGAAAGGGGAGAAGGGACTCCACAACGGAAATATTTGAAATCCAGCTTGCAAATAACGCCTGTAGGAGCAAAGATTGCATTGTCTAATAGTTGAAATGGTGCTAGGAGAGAAATCAAGAAGAGGGGAATCTAGGCATGAGGGATAGGGAGGTGGTAGGGCACATGGAGGGGTAAAAAGACCATGAAGAATACAATAACACAAGGACAAGGTTAGGCATCATGTGAGAAGGAGATGGTGGAACAGATATGCATAGGTGATAGGTGTCATGGGGAAGAGGTGGCCATTAGTTTAACTCCAAGCAATTAAGAGCAGGCATGATGTGTATTAGCAATAAACAAGTGGTGTTAGTGCCTTAATTGGTGGTGAGGAATGAACAGAAAAAATAGCATGGTGTGGCCACTGGAGTGCAAGGCACTGTCTTCAAAAGGCAATCACATTATTTTTTGTCCATTGATGAGGCATACATCAAGGGATAGAAATTCACGCGTTGTCGAAAAAAAAACAAGAAAACAAAAAAAAGTTTTGCAGCACATCAGCTAATTCTTGGTTCATTTCTGAATGGTTACCTTCTGAAATCTTTCTGATCCTGTCTTGATGGTGAAGCAGAACCGTCCCAGTTATATGGTACTCCCTCCGTCCCAAAATAAGTGTCTTAACTTTGTACTAACTTTAATACAAATTTGTACTAGAGTTGAGACACTTATTTTGGGACAGAGGGAGTATCATTCACTGAAATTGTGCCCAACCAATGAAGGAAATATGTGCCTGCTACTAGAGAGAAAAGTAGAAGAATTGTGCATAGTTTTCTTCTCTAAGACTTTAGGCCTGACAAGCTTAAGGATGACACATTAAGGCTACAAATTCAAGGAAGTTTACCAGTTCAATGTTTCATATACCCGAGCAGAAAAGAAAGCAGGATTCAGATATTGCAGGGCAGTTGAGCTTCACCCAAACTCCCAAGAAATGACACCCAAATTTCTAGTGTGGATAGAACTGTACTCTTTTGCATCTACCGAACACACCTACAATTTATTTGCCATCCTAAACCTGGTGAACAAGCAATATAAAGCACCAAGAGATGATGATGTAGACCACAAAAATCAACCAGTTCTTTAGTACACGCAGTGGAATGATTAGAGAATCAAATATAGAATTGGCGGGGAGTCGATTCACACTTGAGCTATACATCTTTAGCTACTATTCAATTAGCCAAGATAATTGTTCTTTAGAGAACCATGTTGGGAGCAGTGCCCGGGTTTTGAGCATAGTGGAATTGCCCTTTGATCTCTTTCCGCTCTAAGCAGCAATTAAGCTAAAAAGTATTCATATAGGAACTATAGCTGTAGCCATCGTCCTCTACTTGGTGTCCTGGTGACCTCATCACCTTTCATCATATGCACTTAATTACGCAGTATATTCGTTGCTTGTTCACCATCAGCTCCAACCTTCTCCTGAAATTTCATATTTGTTAATGGTTCCTAAGAAAGACCATCCTTACTTTTTACTGCACTTCTATTCCATTAGAAAGCGGTTACATATGAAAGGTACTAACCAGAAAAGAGATTATTTGAAAACCACAATTTTTCAACAAGATAGAGTGGCTAATCATGGTGGTTCTCAATATCTCTTGCACTTTTGTTCTGTCAAATCATGGTCGTCCATATAGTCTTAGTGTCCATAATATCAATGTTCATACCTATGTTCCACAATCATATGTTAGTGTATCGCAATAACTGAGGTTCCACGGTCAAATGACATGACATCAAGCTACAAGACAATGTGGCTAAAATCTGAAGTATAGTATAATTCCAAAACAGATGCAAGGATCCTTGAACTGATCTTAATAAAAGGGATTCCACCAACAGTAAAAAAACACCTAAAGAATTCATGAATTATGGGCGAACCAGTTGGAGAGAACTCCCTTTCATCACAGCACACAGAATACAAGTATCGAGGGTAAAAGACAGTACAGTAAATTTCCATGCTATCATTCAGAAAAAAACAGAGCGGTGGGGAGAATAAATAGGTCACTAACTTTAGGAATGAAGGATGAGTAAAACATCAGAGAACATTTGAACTTATGTAAAGCATTGCACCGACCAAATGTGATGTTAGCCGTCTGTAGAAGCTGCACATTTTTATGGGGAGGATTGCATCATCCCATAGTGGATCCTTCCTCAATTTATGGGACCTGCCACATTGTATTTATTGTATAGAACCAAAAAACAAAGAAGCAAACGATGAAAAGTACAGGGCACTTACACTTAGACAGTGTCAAAAGACCGAACTATGACGCTGCTATGATCCATAAACCAGACAAGAATGGAGTCATTAAACCAGGCAAGAATTGAGTCATTTAACCTTTTGCAACTCCAAAAGATAAAACTGGGCAGTGTGTCATGGCCCCCCAAAACAGGCAGTACTGATGTCATGTTCATGTTTATTTTTCTGATACATTAACTGATAGGGAGTTGTTCTCTTTCCAGCTCATGGAACATTATAGAGAGTTGTTCACTAACTTCTGCATTCTTAATAACATTACATATAATTCCTTTGTGTTCATCCTGTTGTACAAAGACAAGCTTAACCAAAAAAGTTTTCCAACTGAAAAAGGGTCAACTTCTTCAAACCACACCATTTGACAAAAAAATAATGCTCAGTTCTTATAGTAAATAAGATTGTTGCACGGTAAAACATAGATAGGTATTGACATACATGGCCAAAAGGATGGAAGTAGTCAAAATCAAGCTAACGAAAAACTCATAGCCATGGATGAGCATATACTTGTTTGCTTTGTAGTTTGCACTATGTACATCATGATGTAAGCTAGCTTATTTGGGTTTAAGCATATCTTTGAATACTTGCCAACAACTACAAAGTTAATGACAAAGCTTTCATGTTTCGTCAATTTTTGTGTGCCTTTTATCTACAATTACTAAATATTTATTTCGGTTATATTGTACTCATGCACTAATCGGCAGCCGCCACGTGAAGGAGGAGCCACCGTCCCGGCCGCTTCGCCAGTCGGGCAGTCAGTGGCGCCCGGCTCTCCTTGCTGTCAAGGAGAAGCCTACCTCAAAGGGTGCGCCCTCCGTGAGTGGCGCAATGCGGGTTCGCCAAGACCCAGGTGGCATCAGCATTGGTGCTCACGGAGGCTTGGGCCCTCAACCGGTCCAAGACCATGTCGAGTCTGACGCTCGCCATCAGCCTGGCTCAACACCCAGCTCCTCCAAGTGGGGCTGGAGGAGTCCGAGTGCCCCTCTTCATCCATTGGAGGCACAAGGTAGTGGAGGATGCAGCAGAGTGTCTGTGCCGCGGCGACCTCACGGGCATTCCGCCACTGGTGCGACGACGACGACAACGACTCAGACAGACGCGTGGAAGGTGGATCAAACGAGGATGAAGGTGCCAATGTGATGCTGAGCATCCCAAGGTCATCCCCATGGACCTACCATCGTCTCATCAAGTACCTAGTTGGCCCATGACTCGATCACGTGCAAGAGCTCTCGAGACCGAGGTGACATCTCTCCTCTCACAATTTCACTTCGATGACCATGAGACATGGCTACAACCTCAAACGGAGACATTGTGCATACTCAGGTATCAAGGAGTTAGCCATGGAGACGCCAAGGAGCAAGGAGAATCCGAAGAGGAAGATGGACGTGAAGACGGAGAAGGAAAAGGGCTAAGTCAGCAGAAGCCCGGACGATCCGGACCGCCGTCCGGACTATCCGGCCTCAGCCCGGATGATCCGGACCCCGGCCCGGACGATCCGGCTAAGATGCCCAACGACACCCGAAGCTTCAACATGAAGCCGGATCATCCGGACCCAGGCCCGGATCATCCGGCCACACCCGGACATTCGGACCAGGACCCGGACATCCGGCCCTCCCGCAGCTGCTCCAACACATCCGGATCATCCGGACGCCGACCCGGATCATCCAGACCCCCGAAGCCCGGATCGTCCGGACCAACTCCCGGATCATCCGGCCACCGCCTGCGTGCGTGACTTGGGCCGAGGCCCGTGTACCCGTTTCGTCCCCTCACTTACCCCTTCGCCCCTTGGGCTATAAATAGACCTTCTCCTCCCCATTTTTAGGGTTAGCAAAGGATTAGCTCATTTAGAGATAGAGCTTTGCTCATCCATACGGATCGTCTCCTCGAGAGTGACCGCGGCCCCTCTACGAAGAAGACCCCCTTGGATTCAAGACCCCCTCTTGGGTGGCCCCATCAAGACCTCCTTACGGAGAAGAACCGGTTACCGTTTGTATCGTCCGTTGTTGACTTTGGATCTTGTATCTTACCTTTGTGTTCATCGATCTAGCGCATGTGTGATCTATTCTTGTTGGTTGAGTGGTTCTCTCGTGTTTCCTTTTGTGTTTCCCCTCGTTTTCCCCTCGTGTTCTTCGTGTCCTTAGTTGGGATCCGCTCCTTTCGTGAAAGATCGGCCGTATGGAGTTCCACTCCACATCATCTTGGTATCATGAGCCACGTTGATCACGATTTCGGAGCCTCCCCTCTTCGTTTTCTAGCTTGATTTTGTTGTTTTTCGTCCTAATCCGAAAATCCCCACAAAAATAGCCCAAAATTTTTTCTTGTGATTTGCGAGTTTTGATGATGTTTTGTTGGTTTTGATCTGTGAGTTTGTTGTGTTGCAAGTGGATCTAGCCTTCCCCCACCATCTCCACCTCGCAATCCCTCCAAAATCCGTGAAATCCGCGAATTTGTGGCCGTTTTCGAGTTCATCCCGAGCCATCCCCGAGCGAGTTTGACCCGCCCGGATCATCCGGCTCCTGACCCGGATCATCCGGCTTCCCCTGACCAAACTGCATTTCCTGCAGTTTTTGACCACCGCCGCCTACGCCTCCGCATACCCACTTTGACCACCACCACCTAACTTCCGCAAACCCCTCCGCAAACCCTTCCAATACCCCAAACCATACCACCAATTGACCGCTACCTACTCCGACACTTTTTGTCGCACTTGGTTTTGAGAATTTGAGTTGTGGCTCACCGTTTCCTCTCGTGGTTCGGCTACCTAGGGACGGTTCGACATCAACATCACCACCGCTCATCTTCGCCAAGGACTACTACGAACGACTACACCCTTGTGGTATCAACTTCCCATTGGTATCATCTTGGTATTGTGATATCATCATACTCTCTTGCATTTGCATTGATAACCCCATAGCCTTACTTTTGCATAGCTTACCCATCGAGACTAGCCTTTGAGTATTGCCGGCAACGTGACTTGTGCACATTAGTGATCATACTCCCATAGCATGCATACTATCACCGTGTTGCATATCTTGGAATCATCTCTTGTGTCACAAAGTTGTCATTGCATACACAATTGCTATCTTGGTTCGTGAAGCATTGCATGAAACAAGAGCTCAAACAACAAAGAGCCAAACAAGCTTTTAAGCAAAAGGGAAAGATAAGCAACGAGCTTATAAGCAAGAACCATAGCATCATACAACATTAAGATTGTCATACTCGATCATCTTGGATCATATCTCCGGAACATCATACATAGAGCATACTTGGGATAGAAGTCGTTGCATTTTTGCTTAGTAGGTTGTGCACAAGTTCGTATCCGCCTATTGTGCAATCGTGCTAGCATCTCTCTAGTGTTGTGCAACAAGAGCATTTTTGTGGATTCCACATTTTGGCTCACCCTTGGTTGCACGACCCCACTTATCTTTCCGTGTGTTGTGTTTCCGTGTACCATATCTTGCTATTGGTCTACTTGTTGCATTTACAGCTTGCGAATCTTTTCCAACATTATTGAATCTTGCTTACATTCACATCAAAAATTGTGCCACCATCCTAACCAAGCTCCACCATAAGCTTTTACTTGTGTAGGTGTGAGGAACCGACAAGAATTGGTACCAATTGTGCCATTTCCTTGTTACACATTGGAGTGATCATTGATCCATCTTCAACATCGGTCAAGGTACATTTGGTATTAGTTCTTCTCTTTCTCCCACTCACATATCTTTGTTTGGATTGATGGATAGGCCAAGTACTTCTACCAACCCACTCTTAGTGGAGCAAGACGACGACATGTCTTCCTTCGTCACCAAAACGCAACTATTTGGCGCACACCGAGCTTTGCATCAAGAACAACTTGCTTTGGGCGACCGCATCGACAACCTCGCCACCGACCTACGACAATCCGAGCAACGTACAAGAGACTACTTCGACACATCCATGAGTTCCCTCAAAGAAGATATCCGAACCATGATGGTCCGCTCTTCTACAACTTCGTCCTCTTCAAGATGGAGCCGCTCAAGTCGACACTCCGATGACACCATCTCCGGTTCAAGTACACCGACATCGAACACTCTTCGTCGTGCCGCGCGTCAAGACCGTCAAGCTAACCGCAATCCTCTACACAACACCGACTCTCAAGAGCTTCGACATCGTCAAAACCAAGCTACATTCGCGCAAGCACAAGAACGGCAACGCCAACGACAACAAGAACAAGAGGAGCGAGCGCGACAACATCAAGATGCACAAGACGCCGAGGCGCAACGTTAAGAACAACAACTTCGTGAAGCTCAAGCACTTGAGGCGCAACATGCCCTCCGAGATTCAAGTCGAGCCGTAGCCAACCGAGGCCGTCAAGCTCGTCTACATCAAGAAGAACTTCGCGACGAAGCTCACGAAAGGATTTACCAAGCACGTGTGCATCGACAAGCTCCTCCTCAAGATCGACAAGCTCCTACTCAAGCTCGACAAGTTCCTCGACAAGCTCGCCAAGACCATCAAGTTCATCGAGAGCATGAAGACAATGGAAATCCTCCACGCCAAGAGAAACATGAGGAAGACAACCCTCCTCGTCAAGATCAACATGAGGAAGACAACCCTCCTCGCCAAGAGCAACATGAGATCGTCAATCCTCAACGACATGGGCATCATCATCCCCGACCCCAACACAATGAAGAGCAACGATATGGCAAGCTAAAGTTCACCATGCCCAAGTTCACTTGTAGCAACGACCCCGAAGAGTACATCTCATGGGCATTGAAGATTGACAAAATCTTCCGCTTGCACAACTACGAAGAAGAGAAGAAGATCGCAATGGCATCCCTTGAATTCCAAGACTACGTCCTCATTTGGTGGGAACAAGTCCTTGAGCGCCAAGCGGCAAGAGGTGAACCACCCATCACTACTTGGGCGCAAATGAAGGATGTCATGAGAGCACGATTCGTGCCAAACTACTACAACCGTGACCTCTTCAAGAAACTCCAACAACTCAAGAAAGGAACCAAGAGCGTTGAAGAGTATTACAAGGAAATGGAGATTGCCATGATACGAGCCAACGTCAAAGAAGATGATGAGCAAACTATGGCACGATTCTTGAATGGACTCAATCATCCTATCAAGAAGATAGCCGACTTCCAACCATACTCGAACCTCATCGAGCTAGTGCACCAAGCTACCAAAGCGGAACGCCAAGTGCAAGACGATTTCAAGTATGCCAAGTTCTCATCCAAGTCCTACAGTTTCTCCAACACCCAAGCTTCAACGACTCCAACACCTTCTACCTCAACCAAGCCATCTACAAGCAACGGCGACAAGTCAAGTTACAAGAAAACTTCGACAAGCTCGAGTCGTCCTCCTACTACAAGCAACTTCAAGAGCTTCATCATCATCTACACCAAACGATGAGACCATCAAGACAAGTTCCTTCAAATGCTTCACATGCGGCGGCCGAGGCCACAAGTCTTTCGAGTGCACCAACAAGCGCACCATGATCCTCAACGACGACGGAACCTATGACTCCATGAGTGAAGGAGAAATGGAAGCCCTTGAGCAAGTGGCCATGCACCGACAAGTGAACAACGAAGATGAAGATGATCAAGTATTTTGTGACGAAGATTCAAGCCCCGCTCTTGTTGTGTCCAAAGTCTTGACTCTTCAACATCAACAAGAAGAAGACCAATGATGCCATATCTTCCACACAAAGGCCGGAATCAATGGAAGGTCCGTCAAGGTCATCATCGATGGAGGGAGTTGTCATAACCTCGCAAGTGAAGAACTATGCTCCAAACTCCAATTGGTCAAGATGAAGCACCCACACCCCTACAAGGTTCAATGGCTAAGCGACACCGGCACCATTCAAGTCGAGCATAGGGTACAAGTCTCTTTCAAGATCGGCGCCTATGAAGACACTTTGGAGTGTGATGTCCTTCCGATGACCGTTTGCCACCTCCTTCTTGGACGACCATGGCAATTTGACCGAGGTGTCATCCACAATGGGCGTACAAACCACTATAGCTTCAAGATGAAAGGGAAGGAGTTTGTGCTACGACCTATGTCTCCAAGCCAAGTGTTCGCCGACAAGCAAAACACCCATCATGGAGAGAATAGTGAGCGAGCGAACCACCAAAAAGAGAGTGAGCGCCACAAGCCCAAATTGAGTGCCTCCACAATGAGCGACAAGAAAAACTTAGTTCTCTTTGCCACCAAACGTGAGATGCGAGAAGTGTGTGAGAACCCATCAAGTTTCCTACACTACGTCCTATTGTGCAAGGACGAAGCACCAAAAACTAACACCTCTCACAATCTACCCTTGGTGTTATCTTCTTTATTGCAGGAATTCCAAGATGTTTTCCCCGATGAGCTACCTCCGGGTCTACCTCAACTACGAGGCATTGAGCACCGAATCGACCTCATCCCCGGAGCACCTCTACCTAACAAAGCACCATACCGCGTCAACCCCGAAGAAACCAAAGAAATACAAAGGCAAGTAAAGCATCTCATAGACCATGGACATGTGCGCGAAAGTTTAAGTCCTTGTGCCATACCGGTCATCCTTGTACCAAAACGAGACGGTAGCTTTCGCATGTGTTACAATTGTAGACCCATCAATGCTATCACCGTTAGATATAGGTACCCCATTCCACGCCTTGATAATATGCTTGATGAACTTAGCGATGCCACTATCTTTTCAAAAATTGATCTTAAAAGTGGTTACTATCAAATACGCATACAAGAGGGTGATGAATGGAAAACCGCTTTCAAAACAAAATTTGGTCTATATGAGTGGTTAGTCATGCCTATGGGTTTATCGAAAGCACCGGGTACTTTCATGCGTCTAATGCATTATGTGTTTCGCCCTTACATTGGTGAATTTGTAGTTGTCTACTTTGATGATATCCTTGTGTTTAGCAAATCTCTCAAATAGCATGTCACCCACCTTCGCACCGTGCTACAAACTCTTCGAAAAGAGAAACTTTATGCTAATATGGAAAAATTCCTCTTTGGTGTTGATAAGCTTGTTTTCTTGAGTTTTGTAGTATCTTCTAAGGGTGTTCATGTTGATGAATCTAAGATCAATGCTATTAAAACTTGGCCCCAACCAACCAATTTACAACAAGTGCGTAGTTTTCTTGGTTTAGCCGGTTTCTACCGTAGATTTGTGAAGGATTTTAGCACCATTGCTTCACCTTTGCATGCTTTGAGTAAGAAAAATGCACCGTTTGTTTGGGGAACATCCCAAGATATCGCTTTCAATGAGCTTAAGAACTTGCTTACTCATTCTCCCGTGCTTGCATTACCCAACTTTGACAAACCTTTGAAATTCATTGCGATGCTAGTGGTAATGGCATAGGAGGTGTGTTAACGCAAGAGAAGCGCCCCATTGCATATTTTAGTGAGAAACTTTCCGGAGTGCAACTCAATTATCCCATCTATGACAAAGAACTATATGCTTTAGTGCGAGTTTTGCGTGAATGGGAACATTACCTTCGCCCTCATGAGTTCATCATCCATACCGACCATGAAACGCTTAAATACCTTAAGGGTCAAACTAAGTTGAACAAGAGTCATGCTAAGTGGAGTGAATTTATTGAGTCTTTTCCTTATGTCATCAAGTATATTAAAGGTAAGGAAAATGTTGTGGCGAATGCACTTTCCCGTATATGCATGCTTGTTACTCAACTTGAATTAAATGTCATTGGTTTTGAGCACATAAAAGACTTGTATGAGCATGATCCTACTTTTGCCATTCCTTATGCCAAATGTTTGACGCACACATCTTGGGAACGCTATTACATCAAAGATGGATATCTTATGAGAGCTAACAAAGTTTGCATTCCCGAGTCTTCTCTTCGTTTGTTACTTTTTCAAGAATCTCATGGAGGAGGACTAATGGGACATTTTGGACGCAACAAGACATTCGCTACGCTCTCCAAGAACTACTTTTGGCCTAAGATGTTCCGCGACGTCAACCGCTGTTGGAAATATGCCCTAGAGGCAATAATAAAATGGTTATTATTATATTTCTTTGTTCATGATAATTGTCTATTATTCATGCTATAATTGTGTTATCCGGAAATCGTAATACATGTGTGAATACATACACCACAACATGTCCCTAGTGAGCCTCTAGTTGACTAGCTCGTTGATCAACAGATAGTCATGGTTTCCTGACTATGGACATTGGATGTCATTGATAACAGGATCACATCATTAGGAGAATGATGTGATGGACAAGACCCAATCCTAAGCATAGCACAAAGATCGTGTAGTTCGTTTGCTAGAGCTTTTCCAAATGTCAAGTATCATTTCCTTAGACCATGAGATTGTGCAACTCCGGATACCGTAGGAGTGCTTTGGGTGTGCCAAACGTCACAACGAATCGGGTGGCTATAAAGGTGCACTACGGGTATCTCCGAAAGTGTCATTGGGTTGGCACGAATCGAGCTAGGATTTGTCACTCCGTATGACGGAGAGGTATCTCTGGGCCCACTCGGTAATGCATCATCATAATGAGCTCAATGTGACCAAGTGGTTGATCACGGTATCATGCATTACGGTACGAGTAAAGTGACTTGCCGGTAATGAGATTGAACGAGGTATTGGAATACCGACGATCGAGTCTCGGGCAAGTAACGTACCGATTGACAAAGGGAATTGTATACGGGATTGATTGAATCCTCGACATCGTGGTTCATCCGATGAGATCATCGAGGAGCATGTGGGAGCCAACATGGGTATCCATATCCCGCTGTTGGTTATTGACCGGAGAGTCGTCTCGGTCATGTCTGCGTGTCTCCCGAACCCGTAGGGTCTACACACTTAAGGTTCGGTGACGCTAGGGTTGTAGAGATATTAATATGCAGTAACCCGAAAGTTGTTCAGAGTCCCGGATGAGATCCCGGACGTCACGAGGAGTTCCGGAATGGTCCGGAGGTAAAGATTTATATATAGGAAGTCAAGTTTCGGCCATCGAGAAGGTTTCGGGGGTAATTGGTATTGTACCAGGACCACCGGAAGGGTCCCGGGGGTCCACCGGGTGGGGCCACCTATCCCGGAGGGCCCCATGGGCTGAAGTGGGAGGGGAACCAGCCCCTGGTGGGCTGGTGCGCCCCTGGCTTCCCCTGCGCCTAGGGTTGGGAACCCTAGGGGTGGGGCGCCCACTGACTTGGGGGCAAGTCCCCTTGCCCCCATCTAGATGGGATCTAGAGGGTCGGCCCCCCCCTTGGCCCCCCTATATAGTGGGGGAGGGAGGGCTGCGCACCCTAGCCTGGCGCCTCCTCTCCTCTCCAACACCTCCTCCTCTCTATAGAGCTTGGCGAAGCCCTGCCGAGATCCCTGCTGCATCCACCACCACGCCGTCGTGCTGCTGGATCTCCATCAACCTCTCCTTCCCCCTTGCTGGATCAAGAAGGAGGAGACATCTTCCCAACCGTACGTGTGTTGAACGCGGAGGTGCCGTCCGTTCAGCGCTCGGTCATCGGTGATTTGGATCACGACGAGTATGACTCCATCAACCCCGTTCTCTTGAACGCTTCCGCTCGCGATCTACAAGGGTATGTAGATGCACTCCTCTCTCCCTCGTTGCTAGCTAACTCCATAGATTGATCTTGGTGAAGCATAGAAATTTTTTGATTTCTGCTACGTTCCCCAACAGTGGCATCATGAGCTAGGTCTATGCGTAGTTACTATGCACGAGTAGAACACAAAGCAGTTGTGGGTGTAGATGTTGTCAATTTTCTTGCCACCACTAGTCTTATCTTGCTTCGGCGGCATCGTGGGATGAAGCGGCCCGGACCGACCTTACACGTACGCTTACGCGAGACAGGTTCCACCGACTGACATGCACTAGTTGCATAAGGTGGCTAGCGGGTGTCTGTCTCTCCCACTTTAGTTGGAGCGGATTCGATGAAAAGGGTCCTTATGAAGGGTAAATAGAAATTGGCATATCACGTTGTGGTTTTACGTAGGTAAGAAACGTTCTTGCTAGAAACCTATAACAACCACGTAAAAACTTGCAACAACAATTAGAGGACGTCTAACTTGTTTTTGCAGCAAGTGCTTTGTGATGTGATATGGCCAAAGGATGTGATAAATGATATATGTGATGTATGAGATGATCATGTTCTTGTAATAGAAATCACGACTTGCATGTCGATGAGTATGACAACCGGCAGGAGCCATAGGAGTTGTCTTTATTTTTTGTATGACCTGCGTGTCATTGAATAACGCCATGTAAATTACTTTACTTTATTGCTAAACGCGTTAGCCATAGAAGTAGAAGTAATCGTTGGCGTGACAACTTCATGAAGACACGATGATGGAGATCACGATGATGGAGATCATGGTGTCATGCCGGTGATGAAGATGATCATGGATCCCCGAAGATGGAGATCAAAGGAGCAATATGATATTGGCCATATCATGTCACTATTTGATTGCATGTGATGTTTATCATGTTTTGCTTCTTATTTGCTTAGAACGACGGTAGTAAATAAGATGATCCCTTATAATAATTTCAGGAAAGTGTTCCCCCTAACTGTGCACCGTTGCGAAGGTTCGTTGTTTCGAAGCACCACGTGGTGATCGGGTGTGATAGATTCTAACGTTCGAATACAACGTGTGTAAGCCAGATTTACACACGCAATACACTTAGGTTGACTTGACGAGCCTAGCATGTACAGACATGGCCTCGGAACATGGAAGACCGAAAGGTCGAGCATGAGTCGTATAGAAGATATGATCAACATGAAGATGTTCACCGACGTTGACTAGTCCGTCTCACGTGATGATCAGACACGGCCTAGTTAACTCGGATCATGTTTCACTTAGATGACTAGAGGGATGTCTATCTGAGTGGGAGTTCATTGAATAATTTGATTAGATGAACTTAATTATCATGAACTTAGTCTAAAATCTTTACAATATGTCTTGTAGATCAAATGGCCCATGCTAATGTTGCCCTCAACTTCAACGCGTTCCTAGAAAACCAAGCTGAAAGATGATGGCAGCAACTATACGGACTGGGTCCGAACCCGAGGATCATCCTCATAGCTGCCAAGAAAGATTATGTCCTAGAAGCACTGCTAGGTGAAGCACCCATCGAGAGAACCAAGACGTTATGAACGCAGCGGTCTCGTCTTGATGATTACTCCCTCGTTCGGTGCGGCATGCTTTACAGCTTAGAACCGGGCTCCAAAAGCGTTTTGAGCAACACGGAGCATATGAGATGTTCAAGAGCTGAAAATGGTTTTCCAAGCTCATGCCCGGTCGAGAGATATGAAGTCTCGACAAGTTATTCAGCTGTAAGATGGAGGAAAATAGTTCGTCGGTGAGCACATACTCAAAACGTCTGGGTTGCACAACCGCTTGACTCACCGGGAGTTAATCTCCGGATGACGCGGTCATTGACAGATCCTTGATCGCTTCCACCGAGCTACAAGAGCTTTGTGATGAACTTCAATATGCAGGGGATGGAAAAGACCATTCACGAGGTATATTCAATGCTGAAATCAGCGGAGGTGGAGATCAAAAGGAACATCAAGTGTTGATGGTGAATAAAACCACTAAGTTTAAGAAAGGCAAGGGTAAGAAGAACTTCAAGAAGGACGACAAGGAGTTGCCACGCCCGATAAGCCGATTTTGGGAAGAAGCCAAAGAATGGACCCAAGCACGAGACCGAGTGCTTTTATTACAAGGGAAGTGGTCCTTTGGAAGCGGAACTGCCCCAAATACTTAGCGGACAAGAAGGCCGGCAACACTAAAGGTATATGTGATATACATGTAATTGATGTGTACCTTACCGATTACTCGTAGTAGCTCCCGGTATTTGATACGGTGCGGTTGCTCATATTTGTAACTCAAAGCAGGAGCTGCGGAATAAGCGGAGGCTGGCGAAGGGCGAGGTGACGATGCTGCGTCGGGAATGGTTCCAAGGTCGATGTGATCGCCGCCGGCACGCTACCTCTACATTTACCTACGGGATTAGTTTTAAACCTCAATAATTGTTATTTAGTACCAGCTTTGAGCATGAACATTGTATCAGGATCTCGTTTAATTCGAGATGGTTACTCATTTAAATCCGAGAATAATGGTTTTTCTATTTATATGAGAGATATGTTTTATGGTCATGCCCCGCTGGTGAATGGTTTATTCTTAATGAATCTCGAGCGTAATGTTACACATATTCATAGTGTGAATACCGAAAGATGTAAAGTTGATAATGATAGTCCCACATACTTGTGGCACTGCCGCCTTGGTCACATTGGTGTCAAGCGCATGAAGAAGCTCCATGCTGATGGACTTTTAGAGTCTCTCGATTATGAATCATTTGACACATGCGAACCATGCCTTATGGACAAAATGACCAAGACTCCGTTCTCCGGAACAATGGAGCGAGCAACCAACTTGTTGGAAATCATACATACCGATGTGTGCGGTCCAATGAGCGTTGAGGCTCGTGGAGGATATCGTTATGTTCTCACTCTCACTGATGACTTGAGTAGATATGGATATGTCTACTTAATGAAACACAAGTCTAAGACCTTTGAAAAGTTCAAGGAATTTCAGAGTGAGGTTGAGAATCAACGTGACAGGAAAATAAAGTTCTTACGATCAGATCGTGGGGGAGAATATTTAAGTCACAAATTTGGTACGCACTTAAGGAAATGTGGAATCGTTTCACAACTCACGCCTACCGAACACCTCGCAGAATAAAGGTGTCCGAACGTCGTAATCTCACTCTATTGGATATGGTGCGATCCATGATGTCACTCACCGATTTACCGCTATCATTTTGGGGATACGCTCTAGAGACAGCCGCATTCACTTTAAATAGGGCTCCGTCGAAAACCGTTGAGACGACACCGTATGAATTATGGTTTGGGAAGAAACCTAAGCTGTCGTTTCTAAAAGTTTGGGGATGCGATGCTTATGTCAAGAAACTTCAACCTGAAAAGCTCGAACCCAAGTCGGAAAATCGTCTTCATAGGATACCCTAAGGAAACCATTGGGTATACCTTCTACCTCAGATCCGAAGGCAGGATCTTTGTTGCCAAAACGGGTCCTTTACGGAGAAAGAGTTTCTCTCGAAAGAAGTAAGTGGGAGGAAAGTAGAGCTTGATGAAGTACTACCTCTTGAAATGGTAAGTAGCGCAGCTCAGAAGATGTTCTGTGGTGCCCGGACCGACTAGAGAGGAGCTTAATGATGATGATCAAGGTACTTGGATCAAGCTCCTCTTGAACTTCAGAGGTCCACAAGGACACGTTCCGCACCAGAGTGGTACGGCAACCCTGTCTTGGAAATCATGTTGTTAGACAACGGTGAACCTTCGAACTATGAAGAAGCGATGGCGGGCCCGGATTTCGACAAATGGTTAGAAGCCATGAAATCCGAGATAGGATCCATGTATGAAAATGAAGTATGGACTTTGACTGACTTGCCCGATGATCGGCGAGCCATAGAAAATAAATGGATCTTTAAGAAGAAGACAGACGCGGATGGTAATGTGACCATCTATAAGGCTCGACTTGTCGCTAAGGGTTATCAACAAGTTCAAGGGGTTGACTATGATGAGACTTTCTCACCCGTAGCGAAGCTGAAGTCAGTCCGAATCATGTTAGCAATTGCTGCATTCTATGATTATGAGATGTGGCAAATGGACGTCAAAACGGCATTCCTTAACAGCTTTCTTATGGAAGAATTGTATATGATGCAGCCGGAAGGTTTTGTCGATCCTAAGAATGCTAACAAGGTGTGCAAGCTCCAACGCTCAATCTATGGGCTGGTGCAAGCATCTCGGAGTTGGAACATTCGATTTGATGAGATGATCAAAGCATTTGGGTTTACACAGACTTACGGAGAAGCCTGTGTTTACAAGAAAGTGAGTGGGAGCTCCGTAGCATTTCTCATATTATATGTGGATGACATACTGTTGATGGGAAATGATATAGAATTCTTGGAAAGCATGAAGGCCTACTTGAACAAGTGTTTTTCAATGAAGGACCTTGGTGAAGCTGCTTATATATTAGGCATCAAGATCTATAGAGATAGATCGATACGCCTCATTGGTCTTTCACAAAGTACATACCTTGACAAGATATTGAAGAAGTTCAATATGGATTAGTCCAAGAAGGGGTTCTTGCCTGTATTGCAAGGTGTGCAATTGAGCACGGCTCAATGCCCGACCACGGCAGAAGATAGAGAAAAGATGAGTGTCGTCCCCTATGCCTCAGCCATAGGGTCTATTATGTATGCCATCTGTGTACAGACCTGATGTAAACCTTGCCGTAAGTTTGGTAGGAAGGTACCAAAGTAATCCCGCATGGAACACCGGACAGCGGTCAAGAATATCCTGAAGTACCTGAAAAGGACTAAGGACATGTTTCTCGTTTATGGAGGTGACGAAGAGCTCGTCTTAAAGGGTTACGTCGATGCTAGCTTCGAAACAGATCTGGATGACTCTAAGTCACAAACTGGATACGTGTTTATTTTGAATGGTGGGCAGTAAGCTGGTGCAGTTGCAAGCAAAGTGTCATGGCGGGATCTACATGTGAAGCGGAGTACATGGCAGCCTCGGAGGCAGCGCATGAAGCAATCTGGGTGAAGGAGTTCATCACCGACCTAGGAGTCATACCCAATGCGTCGGGGCCGGTCACTCTCTTCTGTGACAACACTGGAGCTATTGCCCTTGCCAAGGAGCCCAGGTTTCACAAGAAGACCAGGCACATCAAGCGTCGCTTCAACTCCATTCGTGAAAATGTTCAAGATGGATACATAGATATTTGTAAAGTACATATGGACCTGAATGTGGCAGATCCGTTGACTAAACCTCTCCCTAGGGCAAAACATGATCAACACCAGAACCTATGGGTGTTCGATTCATCACAATGTAACTAGATTAGTGACTCTAGTGCAAGTGGGAGACTGTTGGAAATATGCCCTATGGGTGTTCATGATAATTGTCTATTATTCATGCTATAATTGTGTTATTCGGAAATCTTAATACATGTGTGAATACATAGACCACAACATGTTCCTAGTGAGCCTCTAGTTGACTAGCTCGTTGATCAACAGATAGTCATGGTTTCCTGACTATGGACATTGGATGTCATTGATAACGGGATCACATCATTAGGATAATGATGTGATGGACAAGACCCAATCCTAAGCATAGCACAAAGATCGTGTAGTTCGTTTGCTAGAGCTTTTCCAAATGTCAAGTATCATTTCCTTAGACCATGAGATTGTGCAACTCCCGGATACCATAGGAGTTCTTTGGGTGTGCCAAACGTCGTAACGTGGCGGGTGGCTATAAAGGTGCACTACGGGTATCTCCGAAAGTGTCATTGGGTTGGCACGAATCGAGACTGGATTTGTCACTCCGTATGACGGAGAGGTATCTCTGGGCCCACTCGGTAATGCATCATCATAATGAGCTCAATGTGACCAAGTGGTTGATCACGGGCTCATGCATTACGATCTGAGTAAAGTGACTTGCGTAACGAGATTGAGCGAGGTATTGGGATACCGACGATCGAGTCTCGGGCAAGTAACGTACCGATTGACAAAGGGAATTGTATACGGGATTGATTGAATCCTTGACATCGTGGTTCATCCGATGAGATCATCGAGGAGCATGTGGGAGCCAACATGGGTATCCAGATCCCGCTGTTGATTATTGACCAGAGAGTCATCTCGGTCATGTCTGCGTGTCTCCCGAACCCGTAGGGTCTACACACTTAAGGTTCAGTGACGCTAGGGTTGTAGAGATATTAATATGCAGTAACCCGAAAGTTGTTCAGAGTCCCTGATGAGATCCCGGACGTCACGAGGAGTTCCGGAATGGTCCGGAGGTAAAGATTTATATATAGGAAGTCAAGTTTCGGCCATCGGGAAGGTTTTGGGGGTAATCGGTATTGTACCGGGACCACCGGAAGGGTCCCGGTGGTCCACCGGGTCGGGCCACCTATCCCGGAGGGGCCCATGGGCTGAAGTGGGAGGGGAACCAGCCCCTGGTGGGCTGGTGCCGCCCCCCCTTGGGCTTCCCCCTGCGACTAGGGTTGGGAACCCTAGGGGTGGGGGCGCCCCCACCTGACTTGGGGGGCAAGTCCCCCCTTGGCCGCCCCCCATCTAGATGGGATCTAGAGGGGCCGGCGCCCCCCTTTGGCCCCCTATATATAGTGGGGGGAGGGAGGGCTGCACACCCTAGCCCCTGGCGCCTCCCTCTCCCTCTCCAACACCTCCTCCTCTCTATAGAGCTTGGCGAAGCCCTGCCGAGATCCCTGCTGCATCCACCACCACGCCGTCGTGCTGCTGGATCTCCATCAACCTCTCCTTCCCCCTTGCTGGATCAAGAAGGAGGAGACGTCTTCCCAACCGTACGTGTGTTGAACGCGGAGGTGCCGTCCGTTCGGCGCTCGGTCATCGGTGATTTGGATCACGACGAGTACGACTCCATCAACCCCGTTCTCTTGAACGCTTCCGCTCGCGATCTACAAGGGTATGTAGATGCACTCCTCTCTCCCTCGTTGCTAGCTAACTCCATAGATTGATCTTGGTGAAGCGTATAAATTTTTTGATTTCTGCTACGTTCCCCAACAGCCGCTTCACCAACCGATGCTCTACATGCCGCAAAGCTAACTCTAAAGCTCAATCTCATGGCTTATATATGCCTCTTCCAATTCCATTCCAACCATGGGAAGATATTAGGATGGATTCTGTGCTTGGTTTGCCTAGAACTCGAAATGGCAAGGATTCCGTTTTTGTTGTTGTGGACCGATTCTCTAAAATGGCACATTTCATTCCTTTCAACAAGATAGACGATGCTTCACATGTTGCCAATCTCTTTTGTAGGGAAATCTTGCGACTTCATGGAGTGCCAAAGACGATTGTCTCGGACCGCGACGTCAAGTTCTTGAGTTACTTTTGGAAGACCTTATGCGCCAAGCTCGGAATCAAGCTACTATTCTCCACGGCATACCATCCACAAACCGACGGCCAAACGGAGGTGACGAACCATACACTCTCCACCCTTCTTCGCGTGCTAATCAAGAACATCAAGGAGTGGGAAGAGTGCTTGATACGTCCATTTTGCATCATGCTTTTTTATCGATATTTATCGCATTATGGGCTGTTATTTCACGTTATGTCACAATAGTTATGGCTATTCTCTTTTATTTTACAAGGTTTACATGAAGAGGGAGAATGCCGGCAGCTGGAATTCTGGGCTGGAAAAGGAGCAAATATTGGAGACCTATTCTGCGCAACTCCAAAAGTCCTGAAACTCCACGAAATATATTAAAATAAATAAATAAAAATCATCGCCAAAGATGAAGGCCAGGGGGCCCACACCCTGCTCACGAGGGTGGGGCCCCCCCTGGGGCGCCCCCCTACCTCGTGGGCCCCCTGGTGGCTCTCTGACGCCCATCTTCTCCTATATGAAGTCTTTCGATGAGAAAAAAATAGGAAGCAACCTTTCGGGACGAGACTCCGCCGCCACGAGGCGGAACCTTGGCGGAACCAATCTAGGGCTCCGGCAGAGCTGTTCTGCCGGGGACACTTCCCTCCGGGAGGGGGAAATCATCGTCATCATCATCACCAACGCTCCTCTCATCGGGAGAGGGCAATCTCCATCAACATCTTCACCAGCACCATCTCATCTCCAAACCCTAGTTCATCTCTTGTATCCAATTCTTGTCTCCAAGTTCGGGATTGGTGCTAGTAGGTTGCTAGTAGTGTTGATTACTCCTTGTAGTTGATGCTAGTTGGTTTATTTGGTGGAAGATCATATGTTCAGATCCTTTATGCATATTATTACCCCTCTGATTATGAACATGAATATGCTTTGTGAGTAGTTACGTTTGTTCCTGAGGACAAGGGAGAAGTCTTGCTATTAGTAGTCATGTGAATTTGGTATTCGTTCGATATTTTGATGAGATGTATGTTGTCTAGCCACTAGTGGTGTTATGTGAATGTCGACTACATAACACTTCACCATTATTTGGGCCTAGAGGAAGGCATTGGGAAGTAATAAGTAGATGATGGGTTGCTAGAGTGATGAAGCTTAAACCCTAGTTTATCGTTGCTTCATAAGGGGCTGATTTGGATCCATATTTTTCATGCTATGGTTAGGTTTACCTTAATAATTTTGTTGTAGTTGCGGATGCTTGCAATAGAGGTTAATCATAAGTGGGATGCTTGTTCAAGTAAGAACAGCACCCAAGCACCGGTCCACCCACATATCAAATTATCAAAGTACCGAACGCGAATCATATGAGCGTGATGAAAACTAGCTTGACGATATTCCCATGTGTCCTCGGGAGCGCTTTTCCTATTATAAGAGTTTGTTCTGGCTTGTCCTTTGCTACAAAAAGGATTGGGCCACCTTGCTGCACTTTATTTACTCTTGTTACTTGTTGCTCGTTACAATTTATCCTATCACAAAACTATTTGTTACCACTTATTTCAGTACTTGCAGAGAATACCTTGCTGAAAACCGCTTATCATTTTGTTCTGCTCCTTGTTGGGTTTGACACTCTTACTTATCGAAAGGACTATGATAGATCCCCTATACTTGTGGGTCATCAAGACTCTTTTCTGGCGCCGTTGCCGGGGAGTGTAGCGCCTTTGGTAGGTGGAATTTGGTAAGGAAAATTTTATATAGTGTGCTGAAATTTAATGTCACTTGTTACTATGGAAAGTAATTCTCTGAGGGCTTGTTAGGGTATCTTCACCCGTCCGAAGAGAGAAAAGAGTTGCTCCTCAACCTACTGAACCTATTGAAAATGAAACTCCTTTTGAAATTCCTTCGGGTATGATGGAAAAACTGCTAGCTAATCTTTTTACAGGAGATGGAACAAAGCATCCTGATGAGCACTTAATATATGTGGATGAAGTTTGTGGATTATTTAAGCTTGCAGGTATACCCGATGACGTTGGTAAGAAGAAGGTCTTCCCTTTATCTTTGAAGGGAGATGCATTGACATGGTATAGGCTATGTCATGATATGAGATCATGGAACTATAAAAGATTGAAATTGGAATTTCATCAAAAGTATTATCCTATGCATCTTGTTCATCGTGATCGCAATTATATATATAATTTTTGGCCTCGCGAAGGAGAAAGCATCGCTCAAGCTTGGGGGAGGCTTAAATCAATTTTATATTCATGCCCCAATCATGAGCTCCCAAGAGAAATAATTATTCAAAGTTTTTATGCTCGGCTTTCTCATAATAATCAAACCATGCTCGATACTTCTTGTGCTGGCTCTTTTATGATGAAGACTATTGAATTCAGATGGAATTTATTGGATAGAATTAAACGCAACTTTGAAGATTGGGACCTCGACGAAGGTAAGGAGTCAGGTATGACACCTAAGTTTGATTGTGTTAAATCTTTTATGGATACCGATATTTTCCGTAAGTTTAGCACTAAATATGGACTTGACTCGAGATAGTAGCTTCTTTTCGTGAATCTTTTGCTACTTATGTTGATCTCCCCAAGGAGAAGTGGTTTAAATATCATCCTCCCATAGAAGTAAAAGTAGCTGCACCTATTAAAGTTGAAGAAAAGACTGTCACTTATAATGATCCTATTGTTCCCACTTCTTATGTTGAGAAACCACCTTTCCCTGTTAGAATAAAGGATCATGCTAAAGCTTCAACTGTGGTTCGTAAAAGCAATACTAGAACTTATGCACCTCCTGAGCAAATCAAAGTAGAACCTAATGTTGCTATTGTTAAAGATCTCTTGTCTGATAATATTGATGGGCATGTTATTCAATTCTGTGGTGAATCTGCTAGAATAGCTAAACCTAGCGCTAAAGATAAACATAGACCTGTGGTAGGCGTGCCTGTTATTTCTGTTAAAATAGGAGATCATTGTTATCATGGCTTATGTGATATGGGTGCTAGTGCTAGTGTTATACCTTATGACTTTTATAAAGAAATCAAGCATGAAATTGCACCTGCTGAGTTAGAAGAAATTGATGTCACAATTAAAATTGCCAATAGAGATACTATTTCACTAGTGGGAATTGTTAGAGATGTTGAAGTTTTGTGTGGGAAAAACAAATATCCCGCTGATTTTCTTGTTCTCAGTTCCCCACAAGATAGCTTTTGTCCCATTATATTTGGTAGGCCTTTCTTGAACACTGTTAATGCTAGGATAGATTGCGAAAAGAATGTTGTTACTATTGGCTTGGATGATATGATTCATGAGTTTAATTTCTCTAAATTTAGTAAACAACATCGTGAGGAAGAATTGCCTAGTAAGGATGAAATTATTGGTCTTGCTTCTATTGCCCTACCTCCTAGTGATCCTTTAGAACACTATTTGCTAGACCATGAAAATGATATGTTCATGAATGAAAGAAGGGAAATAGATGAAGTATTCTTTAAACAGGAACCTATTCGCAACACAATTTGCTGTTGAAATCCTAGGGATCCTCCTCCACCCAAGGGTGATCCCGTGTTTGAGCTTAAACCGTTTCCTGATAATCTTAAATATGCTTATCTTGATGAAAAGAAAATATATCATGTTATTATTAGTGCTAACCTTTCAGAGCATGAAGAAGAAAGATCATTGAAAACTCTAAAGAAGCACCGTGCCGCTATTGGATATACTCTTGATGATCTTAAGGCAATTAGTCCCACTCTATGTCAACATAAAATAAATTTGGAAGCGGATGCCAAACCAGTTCGTGATCCTCAACGACGTTTGAATCCTAAAATGAAAGAAGTGGTAAGAAAAGAAATACTCAAGCTTCTGGAGGCAGGTATAATTTATCCCGTTGCTGATAGTCAGTGGGTAAGTCCTGTCCTTTGTGTCCCTAAGAAGGGAGGTATTACTGTTGTCCCTAATGATAAAGATGAATTGATCCCGCAAAGAATTACCACAGGTTATAGGATGGGAATTGATTTCCGCAAATTAAATAAAGCTACTAAGAAAGATCATTACCCATTACCTTTTATTGATCAAATGCTAGAAAGATTTATGCAAGCATACACATTATTGCTTTCTAGATGGTTATTCTGGTTTTTCTCAAATACCTGTGTCGGCTAAGGATCAATCAAAGACTACTTTTACTTGCCCTTTTGGTACTTTTGCTTATAGACGTATGCCTTTTGGTTTATGTAATGCACCTGCTACCTTTCAAAGATGCATGATGGCTATATTCTCTGATTTTTGTGAAAAAATTTGTGAGGTCTTCATGGATGATTTTTCCATCTATGGTTCCTCTTTTGATGATTGCTTGAGCAATCTTGATCGAGTTTTGCAGAGATGTGAAGAAACTAATCTTGTCTTGAATTGGGAAAAGTGCCACTTTATGGTTAATGAAGGTATTGTCTTGGGTCACAAAGTTTCTGAAAGAGTTATTGAAGTTGATAAAGCCAAGGTTGATGCTATTGAAAAGATGCCATGTCCCAAGGACATCAAAGGTATAAGAAGTTTCCTTGGTCACGCCGGATTTTATAGGAGGTTCATTAAGGACTTCTCAAAATTTCTCGACCTCGACTAATTTATTACAAAAGATGTACCATTTGTCTTTGATGATGATTGTGTAGAAGCATTTGAAATACTTAAGAAAGCATTAGTCTCTGCACCTGTTGTTCAGCCACCTGATTGGAATTTACCCTTTGAAATTATGTGTGATGCTAGTGATTATGTTGTAGGTGATGTTCTAGGGCAAAGAGTTGATAATAAATTAAATGTTATCCATTATGCTAGTAAGACTCTAGACAATGCTCAAAGAAATTATGCTACTACCGAAAATGAACTTTTCGCAGTTGTATTTGCTTGTGATAAATTCAGACCCTATATTGTTGATTCTAAAGTAACTATTCACACTGATCATGCTGCTATTAATTATCTTATGAAAAAGAAAGATGCAAAACCTAGACTTATTAGATGCGTTCTCTTGTTGCAAGAATTTGATTTGCATATTGTTGATAGAAAAGGAGCTGAGAACCCCGTTGCAGATAACTTATCTAGGTTAGAGAATGTTCTTGATGACCCACTACCTATTGATGATAGCTTTCCTGATGAACAATTAAATGTCATAAGCACTTCTTGTAGCACTCCATGGTATGCTGATTATGCTAATTATATTGTTGCTAAATTTAAACCACCTAGCTTCACATACCAACAAAATAAAAAGTTTTTCTAGGATTTGCGACATTACTTTTGGGATGACCCACATCTTTATAAAGAAGGAGTAGATGGTGTTATTAGACGTTGTGTGCCTGAGCATGAACAGGAACAAATCCTACGCAAGTGTCACTCCGAAGCTTATGGAGGACACCACGCTGGAGATAGAACTGCACATAAGGTATTGCAGTCCGGTTTTTATTGGCCCACTCTCTTCAAAGATGCCCATAAGTTTGTTTTTTCTTGCGACGAATGTCAAAGAATTGGTAATATTAGTAGACGTCAAGAAATGCCTATGAATTATTCACTTGTTATTGAACCATTTGATGTTTGGGGCTTTGATTATATGGGACCTTTTCCTGCCTCTAATGGATATACACATATTTTGGTTGTTGTTGATTACGTTACTAAGTGGGTAGAAGCTATTCCAACTAGTAGTGCTGATCATAACACTTCTATTAAAATGCTTAAGGAAGTTATTTTTCCGTGGTTTGGAGTCCCTAGATATTTAATGACTGATGGTGGTTCACACTTTATTCATGGTGCTTTCCATAAAATGCTTGCTAAATATGATGTTAATCATAGAATTGCATCTCCTTATCACCCAAAGTCTAGTGGTCAAGTAGAATTGAGTAATAGAGAGCTCAAATTAATTTTGCAAAAGACTGTTAATAGGTCTAGAAAGAATTGGTCCAAGAAACTTGATGATGCACTATGGGCCTATAGGACTACATATAAGAATCCTATGGGTATGTCTCCGTATAAAATGGTTTATGGAAAAGCATGTCACTTACCTCTCGAACTAGAACATAAGGCATATTGGGCTATTAAAGAGCTCAACTATGATTTCAAACTTGCCGGTGAGAAGAGGTTATTTGATATTAGCTCACTTGATGAATGGAGAACCCAAGCTTATGAAAATGCCAAGTTGTTTAAAGAAAAAGTTAAAAGGTGGCACGACAAAAGGATACAAAAGCGTGAGTTTAATGTAGGTGATTATGTATTGCTATACAACTCTCGTTTAAGATTTTTTGCAGGAAAACTTCTCTCTAAATGGGAAGGTCCCTACGTTATCGAGGAGGTCTATCGTTCCGGTGCCATAAAAATCAACAACTTCGAAGGCACAAATCCTAAGGTGGTAAACGGTCAAAGGATCAAACATTATATTTCAGGTAATCCCATAAATGTTGAAACCAATATTGAAACCGTAACCCCGGAGGAATACATAAGGGACACTTTCCAGACCGTTTCAGACTCCGGAAAGGAATGGGTATGTGGTACGGTAAGTAAACCGACTCCAAAACAATTTTTAAGGCAATATTTCTCCGTTTTGGAATATTTAGAAAAATATAAAAATAAGTAGCAGTCCGGGAAGGACACGAGGGTGGTGTGTAACATCCCAAATTTCCTATTTGGAATGTTTTACAATTATAGCTAAGCATCTATGCATTCTGTTTGAATTTGAGTGACATTTGGAGTTTCAGAAGGTTTTGAGTTTTGAATTTGAATTCAAACTTTGGCAAGTGGGAATCATTTCAAAAACTATACTTGATAAATACTTGAGCAAAAGTATGAGAGGAGTAAACATGACACTCCAAAAATATCAGAGGAAACAATGCCAAAAGTTTTGAATTCAAACTTGAGTTTTATTTGAATTTGAAAAAAATGAAATTTTATAAAGTTTGGATTTTGCCTTTGGAAAAATGTTCAAATGATAGGGAATATTCCCCTGATCATTTTGGTATATATATGTCCTATATAAAATATTTATATTTTATAAGTTATCTCTGTTTTGTTTTTATTATAAAAAAAAACCCCAGTATGACCAAAGCATCGCCCACCAGGCCAGCCGAGGCACCATGGCCAAAGGCCCAGCCAGCCCACCAGGCGCGACCGAGCCGGCCCAGCGCGAGCCGACCTCCCCCCTCGCCCGAAACCTCTCCGAGCCGGTCGCCCGACCGCGCCGCACTCCCCTCCCTCTCTCTGCCAGGTGGGCCACCACCCCGTCTTCAACCCCCCGCCCACGCAACGACCCCGCCGCCGCTCGCCGGGATCCCGTGAGATCCGGGATCCGCCGCGATCTCCTCGCCGCCCTTTCCCCTCGTCCAAGCCGAGGACCCCCTATTTATACCCCTTCCCCGCACCCCATCCCCTCCCCCTCGCCGAACCCTCCTCCCTCTCACGCGCTCGGAGTTCGAGCCGACCGCCGCCATTTCCCTCTCGCCGCCAGCGTAGTAGACCTTCCCGAGCTCCACCCACTCCACCAAGACCCCTCGCCGCCTCAAGACCTGCCGGAGCTCCCCGCCGACCTCCCGAAGACCGAGCCGTCGGCACACTCGCCACCGAGCCGCCGGCCCAAACGCCGGTGAGTCGCGGAGTTACCCTCCCCCGTCCGATCTATATCGACGGCTAGGATTAGAACCCCGAAGGGGTACGCGTTTTTAATAAAAAAAACCGGTTCGCTCCGGTTTAGTCCGGTTTAGTTTTTAGTTAGGTTTTCTTTTATTTAGCCCGGCCCGACTCGTTTAACCCTAGGCCCGTTTAGATTATATTACGCTCAGTGCGTAGGTTAGGCCCATTAGGCCATTTTTTTCTTTTATTTTCATTTTCTGTTTTAACAGAATAGTTCCAGATTTGAAAAATTCATAACTTTTATTCTACTTAATATTTTTGAGTGATTCTTTTTTTGTTGGTTTGCAAATTTTCTATAGTTTCTGCATAAAATATTATTAGCTATGTTAAAATTAATTAAAATTGCTTTATTTTAGATTTAGTCAGAATAGTAAATCTGTTATAACATGAGTTAGGAAAATTATTTTTATATGATTCTTTTTGTCCCAACTTTGTTTTGACATTGCCAAACCATAGAAATTAATTTGGGTATTTTAGGATTAATAAAAAATTAGTTTTAAGCAGAATCTTGTTAATCCTAATTAATTAACTAGCTACTGTTTTCATATTATTTTAATTAGTAAATCAATTTATTTTTCACATGTGATTGCTTATTCTAGGATAGTTTCTGTCACTTTATAGGATGAACTTTTATTTTATAATAAATAAATCTTTTATTTTATTTTCTTAATAGAATTTGAATTAGGCCTAATAGGAGTTTTATAATAGCTTTTAAGTTAATTCTTTTTGCTCCTAGTTGCTTAATGCATTCTTTTCTGTTAACTTAACTTAAAACCATGATTAGGTTATGTTAAGAAAATTTTGTTATGTAAAACTATTTCTAGTTGTTGTTTGAAGTAGGAAACTTTGAGTTGGATTTTTTGAGTTTTCATTTGGGTTTTGATTTGTTTGTTTGGTGTGTTATGTTACTATGTTGCTATGTTAAGTGATCTTATGCTATATGCTTATTGTGAATTATTGTTTGTCTCGGTAGAGTTTCCGAGTCTAAGCTTGCTACTACTGAGTCTTTAGCTTACGAGGATCATCAAGAAGGCAAGTCTTTGATCATGTTATTTTCAATACCTATGATTTTGTGCATTAGAAATTTCCACCCCACCATGCATGCAGAGTTGAAATTTTGAAGTTATGTTCTTGAGTAGTATCATGTGGTAGGATGAACCAATCCCTTGTTACCATGACCCCGGACGAAGTAGTTTATTTTGCTATGCTAGTAGCGGGTTTTGGTTGAGTGAAATTCATAAGAAAGATGCGAGAGTCAATGATGATGACAACCCCATGAACTACATGATCAAGATGGACTTGAATTCACTCTTGGGTGGAGGACGGTTGTGGGCACCCCGGAGAACCGGTGGTTGGCGGGATGCATGGAGAAGTGCCATGACATCTTGGAAAGCTTCACCCAGCCACGAAGAGACGGATGGATGCCCCATTGACCGGAAGCTTACATGCAGCCGCAAGCCATTATGGGCTCTGGCTGGGTTAACCCTAGTAGTGACGCTGGCTGGACGGTACTACGAGATGTAGAAGAACGGTAGGATTGGATGGGTACGGCAGTAGCTGAAGAACTCTTTGGAAGACCCTGTTTATTCATCCGTCTTCAAACACCATGAAGTGCGAAGACTTAAAAGGAGGAATGATTCTTGCGGGAAAGTCGCAAACCTCTGCAGAGTTAAAGATCTAATCGATTAGCCGTGTCCCCGTTCACGGACTATTTGAGCCTCTGGAACTTGGAAGTATTCGGAAATCTCAACACTAAAACTAATGAATTAATTTGAGGGGTTTATGACTTAATAATTTGGGAATGAGATATTGGTTGGCGGAACCATCTCAATTACTACCAACAATTTTGTAGAAATTTGCAAGCAAGTCCACTGTAGTAGGAGAAAATTTGCTTTTCGCAAAATGATGAAACTTAGAGCCCCACAGCCAAAATGCATGTAGTGATAGAAATTTTATTATTGTTATTCTCTTCATGACTTGCCAGCTTATTCAAAAAGCTGACCTACACGGCTGCAACGTCTTATGTTGCAGAGGTTTATTCCGATCAGGAGTGAGGCTACGCTCCGCGCTTGGCGATTGCCCTTGGAGTCGGATGGACTCGCTGGCTCACGCTCCGCAGCTTTAGTAGTTTATTTCTCATGAGTTGGCCTTCGGCCAAATTTATTCTATTGTAATAAAGACTCTATATGAGAATCGTGTAATAAATTCAGGTGTGATTGAACTTTGATTATTTCATCGATGTACTATGAGTACCAGCATGATCTTGGGATGGTACAGACACGGAGATCTGACCGATTTTGGGTCAGGTCGCTACAGAGATGGTATCAGAGCACACGCTGACCGTAGGATCGTAACCCCTAGGATCGGAAAGCCATAGGAAGAGACTATTTACTTTATATCCTTATCATTCCGTAATTCTCCCTGCTCATTTCTAACTCCTCTCCGATTTTCAACATTCTAGATGGCGTCGAGTTCACCCCAGTTTTGCTACGGAGTTTTGCCGGCCCGATGAGACGATGCCCTTGGCAGAAGCTGGTCCAGATGGTGAAGAAGCTGAAGATTGCTCGCCCTCGATCACCGGAAGCCAACCAATGCACTTCCGACGGATACCCGCTCTGGATTGAGGTGCATATTCCGGAGAACCTTCGGAGGACACACGGAGCCTATCGACTTTGAGTTCACCGACTTCAACTGGATCATCGGAAGGGACATGGCGATCTATCATGCCCTTGGACATCTCCGAGAGGAGTACAGGCCGAGCTCGATCCTCGGACCTCGCCATGGTTTCTCGCAGGCAAGGAATGGAGATATCATCCGCATCGTGAGGACGACTCCATTCTCTCTTATGTCCAGGACTTGGAGTGTCTCCTCAGGAAACGGGAGATTCAGACTCGCCGTAACTCGAAGGCACACAGGAGGCTATTGTTCCGAGAACTGGAACTGGAGGAGAAGGCACATGCAGACTTCCTTAACCATGAGGAAGAAGTCGCGGACTTCATGGAGACAGTCGACGACCTGAAGATGAAGCTTGCCGCAATAGAGGAAAAGATGGACTTGGGAGAGGACCTTTTCCGAGTGGAGATGACGGACCTCTCGTGAGCAATGATCAGGATTATGAAGGAGTTCCACCGAGGAAGCCGCAAGAGGAGGCGCCACAACAGAGGACATCGCACGGAGGACGCAAGGATTATTGATGAAGACTTTTAGTCGACCACCATGTTATTTTACTTTTTAAATCGATCAGTTAGGCCGATATTTTCGATTAGTCATGAGCTTTTGTAATCGAGATTGAACCATGTTTGAGTGGAATGAATAAATGATTGGTGTGTTTATGATTGTGCATTCATATGGGTAGTGTTATTTCTCATTAGACCATTGTTCTATTCTAATTTTCTCATCCACTCCAAAACACCAGATGCCTCCGAGACGTGACACCGGTTTTCCGCCAGAGCTCACCCAGCTGCTCCAGCAGCAGAATGCCCTCATGCTGCTACTCATCCAGAATCAGAACAACAACACCAACAATCCACCGCCACCACCCCCTATGGACAACTTGACTCGATTCCTGAGGCTGAATCCGCCAGTGTTCTCTAGCAGCACTGAGCCGATTGTGGCCGATGATTGGCTCCGCAAAGTCGGAAGAGAGCTAATTACTGTTGGATGCACTGATGCAGAGAAGGTGCGTTTTGCCGCGCATCAACTTGATGGACCTGCAGCTTCTTGGTGGGAGAACTACACCGCCACTTATCCCATTGGTGCCATCACTTGGGATCAGTTCCAGCAGGCTTTCCGCACCGCTCATGTTTCAGCTGGAGCCATGAGTTTGAAGAAGCGTGAGTTCCGCAACTTGCGCCAGGGGAACCGTACTATGGCACAATACGTGGATGAGTTCAGCAAGCTAGCTCGCTATGCCCCGGATGATGTGGCCACAGATGCCGCAAAACAGGAGAAATTTCTCGAGGGACTCAATGACGAGCTGAGTATGCAGCTTATTGTGGCTACCTTCGCCAACTACCAGGAGCTGGTAGACAAGGCCACCATACTTGAAGGCAAGCAGCAGCAGATTGAAAGCCGCAAGCGGAAGTACAACCAGGGGAAGCACAACTCAGGAGCTCAGCAGAAGCCCCGATATGCACCATACTCAGGAGGGCACACCCATCACAACCATGGAGGCCATAACCATGGAGGAAATGGGAACAACCGTAACCAGGACAACAAGTCAGGCCATGGCAATGGCAATGGAAACGGTAATGGCAATCAGCATCGTTCTGCCCCGGCTCCGAAGGATCTGAGCCACATCACCTGCTTCAAGTGCCAGAAGACAGGGCACTATGCCACCGACTGCCCGGAGGCCAAGCAGAGGAATGGAAACGGCAATGGAAGCTCAGCGAAGAAGCCCAATCCGTTCCCTCGTGCTCAGGTGAACCACATTGACGTGGAGGACGTCTATGATCAGCCAGACACTGTGGTTGGTAAGTTTTTATTGAATTCACGTTCAGTATTGGTACTCTTTGATTCTGGTGCAACGCATTCATTCATATCAAGGGTAGTTGTGGAAAAGTACGGGTTGCCCACTCAAACCCTTAGAAGCCCCTTTGGCGTCGATTCTGCGGGAGGAGAAATGATGGCGAGCTTAGGCTGTCATGCAACCCTCAACATCGGGAACCATAAATTTCCGCAGACCTCATAGTGTTGGAAACCCGGACCTTGGATGTAATCCTAGGCATGGATTGGTTGACGAAGTTTGAAGGAAACATAGGCTGTGCTCAAGAAGTCGATTCGCTCACCACCCCGGAGCGAAGAGGATCGAGTATGTATCCATACATAGCCGATGAAGAATCAGTGCATTCCCTCACGGAGTTGTTCAGAGGAAGTGCCAGAGTGCAAGATTTTCCCGATGTGTTTCCGGAGGAATTACCAGGAATGCCACCGGACAGAGACATCGAATTTCTGATTGAGTTATTGCCCGGCACAGCCCCAATATCCAAGAGACCTTACCGGATGCCACCGAATGAGTTGAAAGAGATCAAGGATCAAATAAATGAGTTATTGGAGAAAGGATATATTCGCCAAGCTCATCACCTTGGGGAGCCCAGTTCTTTTGGTAGAGAAGAAGGATGGAAGCTTGAGGATGGTTGTGGATTATCGTGCATTGAACGAAGTGACCATCAAGAACAAGTACCCTCTGCCGATGATTAATGACTTGTTTGATCAGCTAGTAGGAGCCAAGGTATTCTCTAAGATCGATCTTGATCGGTATCATCGATTGAAGATCCGTGAAAAGGATATACCCAAAACAGCATTCACTACGGTATGGTTTATATGAGTATACCGTCATGTCATTTGGATTGACTAATGCTCCTGCATACTTCATGAATTTGATGAACAAGGTGTTTATGGAATATCTGGACAAGTTTGTCGTGGTGTTCATCGATGATATACTGATTTTCTCCAAGAGCGAGGAAGAGCATAAGGAACATTTGCGTCTAGTTACGAGAAACTTCGAGAACATCAGTTGTATGCCAAGTTCAGCAAATGTGAATTTTGGC
The DNA here is from genome assembly GCA_021605205.1 of Aegilops longissima. Classification (NCBI taxonomy): domain Eukaryota; kingdom Viridiplantae; phylum Streptophyta; class Magnoliopsida; order Poales; family Poaceae; genus Aegilops; species Aegilops longissima. The sequence continues at coordinate 141,820,216 of CM038676.1, read as the reverse complement.
TGAAGGAAGTCGGATTCCTCGGACATGTTATTTCAGGAGAAGGAATAGCAGTTGACCCGCCAAGGTTGAATCGATCACCGATTGGCGGTCACCCACCTCGATCCGGAGATCCGTAGTTTTCTCGGACTCGCAGGATATTATCGGAGGTTTATTGAGAACTTCTCGAAGATTGCCAAACCCATGACTGAGCTATTGAAGAAGGAAGCCAAGTATGTTTGGACCGAGGACTGTGAAGCCAGTTTTCAGGAATTGAAGAAACGTTTGGTTACAGCTCCAGTGCTGATTTTGCCGGACAGACACAAGGAATACCAGGTTTATTGTGACGCTTCTCGTCAAGGACTCAGAGGAGTACTAATGCAGGAAGGAAAAGTTGTAGCTTATACCTCCAGACAGCTACGACCTCACGAGATGAATTATGCCACACATGATTTGGAGTTAGCAGCCGTAGTGCATGCACTCAAGACCTGGAGACATTTCCTCATCGGAAACCGTTGTGATGTCTACACAGATCACAAGAGTTTGAAGTATATTTTCACGCAGAAGGAATTGAACCTCAGGCAGAGGAGATGGCTAGAGTTGATCAAGGACTAAGACATGAGATTGCATTACCACCCAGGTAAGGCTAATGTTGTAGCAGATGCTTTGAGCCGTAAGAGTTATGTGAATACTCTTACAGCAGGAGGATTACCCCAGAGTTAGTCGATGACCTCGAGAGATCTCCGATCGGAGATAGTTCGAGAGGATATGTTGCAACTCGAAGTACAGTCCACTTTGGCGAAAGGATTCGTGAAGCCCAGAAGTCGGACAAGGAAATTGATGAGATAAAGCAAAAGATGAATGAAGGAAAAGCTAAGGGATTCCGTAAGGATGAGCACGGAGCTATATGGTTCGAGGATCGTATTTATGTACCCAATGATCCCGAGCTCAGAAGCTAATTCTTCAGAGGCCCATGATTCACCGTACTCGATTCACCCGGTAACACCAAGATGTACCGGATTTGAAGGAAAGTTTCGTGGACGGTATGAAGAAAGATATTGCCGAGTACGAAAAGATGCGATGTTTGTCAACGAGTAAAGGCAGAACATCGAAGCCAGCAGGTTACTTCAGCCTTTGCCGATTCCCGATTGGAAATGGGAGAAACTTGGAATGGATTTCATCACAAGATTACCCAGACCCGCTCAGGTTATGATTCTATCCGGGTAGTGGTTGATCGTTTGACCAAGGTAGCTCACTTCATTCCGTGAAGACTACCTATACCAGTGCTAAGTTGGCCAAGATATACATGACCAGGATCGTATGTGCGCATGGAGTTCCGAGGAAAATCGTGTCGATAGAGGAACACAGTTTACCTCAAAGTTTTGGAAGCGATTGCATGAAACTTTGGGTGCGAGGCTGGAATTGAGACAGCTTTTCATCCATGCAGCAGATGGATGGACCGAGAGAGTCAACCAGATTCGGAGGACATGTTGAGAGCTTGTGTGCTAGACTATGGGTCTAGCTGGGATGATAATTTGCCATACGCAGAGTTATCATACAACAACAGATTATCAATCCAAGATGAAGATGGCCCTTCAAGCTCTATACGGAAGGAGATGCGAGAACACCATTCTTTGTGGGATAGTGTTGGAGATCGATCACTTTTCGGTTCCGACCTTATCGGAGATTCCAAGAGAAAGTCAAGCTGATTCGAGACAGACTCAAGATAGCACAATCGAGACAGAAGAGTTATGCCGAAGTAAGCGCAAGGAAGTGACTTACGAAGCGGAGACCGAGCATATCTTCGTGTGTCTCCACTTCGTGGGATCAAGAGGTTTGGTGTCAAAGGAAAGTTAGCACCCCGATTCATTGGCCCCTACAAAATCCTCGAACGTCGTGGAGAAGTTGCTTACAAGTTGGAACTGCCGGAAGGATTGTCCGGAGTTCATGATGTCTTCCATGTTTCTCAGCTGAAGAAGTGTCATGCCGACATGGCCGATATTCCGTTGAGAGACACACGGTGCCCTAGAGGCCATACAGCTTGATAGTGATCGACTTATAAGGAGAAACCCGTCCGAATTCTCGAGATCTGCGAGCAGAGTCACCGCAGCAAGGTCATCAAGTTTTGCAAGGTGTGTGGAGTCACCACTCCGAGGAAGAAGCCACTGGGGCGCCAAGAAGACCTTCTTGAGACCATCCGCACCTATTTGCTAGTTAACCCGAATCTCGAGGGCTAGATTCATCTTAAGGTGGTAGGTTTGTAACATCCCAAATTTCCTATTTGGAATGTTTTACAATTATAGCTAAGCATCTATGCATTCTGTTTGAATTTGAGTGCCATTTGGAGTTTGAAGGTTTTGAGTTTTGAATTTGAATTCAAACTTTGGCAAGTGGGAATCATTTCAAAACTATACCGATAAATACTTGAGCAAAAGTATGAGAGGAGTAAACATGACACTCCAAAAATATCAGAGGAGACAATGCCAAAAGTTTTGAATTCAAACTTGAGTTTTATTTGAATTTGAAAAATGAAATTTTATAAAGTTTGGATTTTGCCTTTGGAAAATGTTCAAATGATAGGAATATTCCTGATCATTTTGGTATATATATGTCCTATATAAAATATTTATATTTTATAAGTTATCTTTGTTTTTGTTTTATTAAAAACCCCAGCGCCACCAAAGCCATCGCCCACCCAGCCGAGGCACCCAGAGCGCCAGCGGCCCCTGCCCACCAGCACGACCGAGCCGGCCCAGTGAGCCGACCTCCCCCTCGCTCGAAACCTCTCCGAGCCGGTCGCCTGACCGCGCGCACCTCCTCTCTCTCTCGCTAGGTGGGCCACCACCTGTCTTCAACCCTCGCCCACGCATAGCGACCCCCCGCGCGCGCCGGGATCCGTGAGATCCGGGATCCACCGCGATCTCCTCGCCGCCCTTTCCCTCGCCCAAGCCGAGGACCCCTATTTATACCCCTTCCCCCGCACCCCCCCCCCCCGCCGAACCACTCCTCCTCTCTCGCGCCGGAGCCCGAGCCGATCGCTGCCGCCATTTCCCTACATTGCGTCGCCCTAGACCTTCCCGAGCTCCACCCACTCCACTAAGACCCCCCCTCGTCGCCCCGCACCCGCCGGAGCTCTCCGCCGACCTCCCCGACGACCGGAGCCGTCGGCACACTCGCCACCGAGCCGCCGCCGCCGTCCAAACGCCGGTGAGTCGCCGGAGTTACCCTCCCCCGTCCGATCTATATCGACGGCTAGGATTAGAACCCCGAAGGGGTACGCGTTTTTAATAAAAAAAACCGGTTCGCTCCGGTTTAGTCCGGTTTAGTTTTTAGTTAGGTTTTTTTTATTTAGCCCGCCCCAACTCGTTTAACCCTAGGCCCGTTTAGTTTATATTACGCTCAGTGCGTAGGTTAGGCCCATTAGGCCATTTTTTTTCTTTTATTTTCATTTTCTGTTTTAACAGAATAGTTCCAGATTTGAAAAATTCATAACTTTTATTCTACTTAATATTTTTGAGTGATTCTTTTTTTGTTGGTTTGCAAATTTTCTATGGTTCCTGTAGAAAATATTATTAGCTATGTTAAAATTAATTAAAATTGCTTTATTTTAGATTTAGTCAGAATAGTAAATCTGTTATAACATGAGTTAGGAAAATTATTTTATATGATTCTTTTTGTCCCAACTTTGTTTTGACATTGCCAAACCATAGAAATTAATTTGGGTATTTTAGGATTAATAAAAAATTAGTTTTAAGCAGAATCTTGTTAATCCTAATTAATTAACTAGCTACTGTTTTCATATTATTTTAATTAGTAAATCAATTTATTTTTCACATGTGATTGCTTATTCTAGGATAGTTTCTGTCACTTTATAGGATGAACTTTTATTTTATAATAAATAAATCTTTTATTTTATTTTCTTAATAGAATTTGAATTAGGCCTAATAGGAGTTTTATAATAGCTTTTAAGTTAATTCTTTTTGCTCCTAGTTGCTTAATGCATTCTTTTCTCGTTAAGTTAACTTAAAACCATGATTAGGTTATGTTAAGAAAATTTTGTTATGTAAAACTATTTCTAGTTGTTGTTTGAAGTAGGAAACTTTGAGTTGGATTTTTTTTGAGTTTTCCTTTGGGTTTTGATTTGTTTGTTTGGTGTGTTATGTTACTATGTTGCTATGTTAAGTGATCTTATGCTATATGCTTATTGTGAATTATTGTTTGTCTCGGTAGAGTTTCCGGAGTGCGAAGCTTGCTACTACGAGTCTTAGCTTACGAGGATCATCAGCAAGGCAAGTCTTTGATCATGTTATTTTCAATACCTATGATTTTGTGCATTAGAAATTTCCACCCCACCATGCATGCAGAGTTGAAATTTTGAAGTTATGTTCTTGAGTAGTATCATGTGGTAGGATGAACCAATCCCTTGTTACCATGACCCCGGACTAAGTAGTTTATTTTGCTATGCTAGTAGACGGGTTTTGGTTGAGTGAAATTCATAAGAAAGATGCGAGAGTCAATGATGATGACAACCCCATGAACTACATGATCAAGATGGACTTTGAATTCACTTTGGGTGGAGGAGCGGTTGCTGGCACCTGGAGAACCCGGTGGTTGGCGGGATGCATGGAGAAGTGCCATGACATCTTGGAAAGCTTCACCCAGCCACGAAGAGACGGATGGATGCCCCATTGATCGGAAGCTTACATGCAGTCGCAAGCCATTATGGGCTCTGGCTGGGTTAACCCTAGTAGTGACGCTGGTGGGCGGACGGTACTACGAGATGTAGAAGAACGGTAGGATTGGATGGGTACCGCAGAGCTCAAGAACTCTTTGGAAGACCTGTTTCATTCATCCCGTCTTCAAACACCATGAAGTGCGAAGACTTAAAAGGAGGGAATGATTCTTGCGGGGAAAGTGCGCAAACCTCTGCAGAGTTAAAGATCTAATCGATTAGCCGTGTCCCCGATTACGGACTATTTGAGCCTCTGGAACTTGGAAGTATTCGGAAATCTCAACACTAAAACTAATGAATTAATTTGAGGGGTTTATGACTTAATAATTTGGGAATGAGATATTGGTTGGCGGAACCATCTCAATTACTACCAACAATGTTGTAGAAATTTGCAAGCAAGTCCACTGTAGTAGGAGAAAATTTGCTTTTCGCAAAATGATGAAACTTAGAGCCCCACAACCAAAATGCATGTAGTGATAGAAATTTTATTATTGTTATTCTCTTCATGACTTGCCAGCTTATTCAAAAAGCTGACCTACATGGCTGCAACGTCTTATGTTGCAGAGGTTTATTCCGATCAGGAGTGAGGCTACGCTCCGCGCTTGGCGATTGCCCTTGGAGTCGGATGGACTCGCTTTTCGTCTACGCTTCCGCAGCTTTAGTAGTTTATTTCTCATGAGTTGGCCTTCGGCCAAATTTATTCTATTGTAATAAAGACTCTATATGAGAATCGTGTAATAAATTCAGGTGTGATTGAACTTTGATTATTTCATCGATGTACTGTGAGTACCAGCATGATCTTGGGATGGTACAAACACAGAGATCTGACCGATTTTGGGTCAGATCGCTACATGGTGGGTGCGCCCTACCCCCCTGGGCGCGCCCCCTACCTCGTGAGCACCCCGTGTGCCCCCCGGACTCCATTTTCTTGCACGATAAGTATTTTGGTCGGTAAAAATTCATTATATATTCTCCCGAAGGTTTTGACTCCCGTATCACGCAAATCTCCCATGTTCTTGTTTGAGCTGTTTTCTGTCAGGGTTGTCAAGGCCAGGCATCATGTCATCCCCCTCCTCCGGCAATGGTGACAAAGATGCTTGGCTAATGAAGATAGAGCTGAAGAGGGAAGAACCTATGGAGATCAACAAGGATGAAAGGATCAAGAAGGCCACGGAGGACCAAGCCCCGGCAGCAGAAGACACCCTCCAACTTGATCACAACTTTCTCACCCCAACTGAAATCGAAGCTTTCAAGATGATTGAGTTAGCTCGTATTCAAAACAAGTATCTCACGAGTGAAAATATTTTGTTGAAGGAGCATATCGTTGCACTCAAGGGCATTATTCGCAAGTTGGAGGACCTCTTACGCTCGATGTGCGACTATCCATCACCTCAACCATCTTCACCAGCAAAGGAGACATAATCACATGGGTATGGGCACTCCCCTTGGCAACTGCCAAGCTTGGGGGAGGTGCCCCGGTATCGTATCACCATCACAACTCCTATCTTTACCGTTTTTCTTAGTTCGATCCTATTAGTAGTATTTTGATCTAGTAGAATAAAGTTTATGGCATGATCTAGTTTTGAGTTTTGCTTTATGATCTCTCTATGTAATCGAGTCCGTGAGCTATATATATAATAAAGTTTAGTGTTGAGTCAAGGGCTTGACTATTTTGCCATGATCTTGGGCGAATAAAAGAATAGAAAGAAGAAAAAGAATAAAAAGAAACAAAGAGTTCATATTGATCTTATTGAGAGTAATGACTTCACATAGAAAGAGTATGATGATTAAAAGTTGTTGGGAGTTGGCAAATATAGCTTTGGTCATCGTTGCAATTAATAGGAAGTAATAAGGAAAGAGAGGTTTCACATATAGATATATTATCATTGACATCTTTTATGATTGGGAGCACTCATTAAAATATGACATGCTAAAGAGTTGATGTTGGACAAGGAAGACAACATAATGAGTTATGTTTTCTTATATCTAAGATAAAGTATGTTGTCATGGATCCTCTAACATGTTGAGCTTGCCTTTCCCCCTCATGCTAGCCAAATTCTCAGCACCAAGTAGAGATACTACTTGTGCTTCCAAATACCCTTAAACCAGTTTAGCCATGAGAGTCCACCATATCTACCTATGGATTGAGTAAGATCCTTCAAGTAAGTTGTCATCGGTGCAAAGCAATAAAAATTGCTCTAAATATGTATGATTGATTGGTGTGGGAGAAATAAGCTTTATACGATCTTGTGATGTGAAAGTAATAAAAGCGACGGGCTGCATAATAAAGGTTCATATCACAAGGGGCAATATAAAGTGACGTTCTTTCACATTGAGGTTTTGTGCATCCAACCATAAAAGCGCATGGCAACCTCTGCTTCCCTCTGCGAAGGGCCTATCTTTTATTATTATCCTCTACCTTATGCAAGAGTCACGGTGATCTTCACCTTTCCTTTTCATTTTATCCTTTGGCAAGCCCAAAGATGTTGGAAAGAACATGATATATATATATATATATATATATATATATATATATATATATATATATATATATATATATATATATATCTAATTGGATGTAGGGAGCATGAATTATTATTGTTGACATTACCCTTGAGGTAAAAGGTTGTGGGGCAAAACTATAAGCCCCTATCTTCTCTCGTGTCCGATTAAAACTCAGAACCACAAGTATTGCGTGAGTGCTAGCAATTATGAAGGACTAAATGATAGTTGAGTATGTGGACTTGCTTTTAAGCTCTGACATAGACTCTTTCCGATGTTATGATAAATTGCAATTGCTTCAATGACTGAGGTTATAACTTTTTGGTGCTCAATAAGGTTTCTGATTCATACTTTTGCATTGTGAAAAGATCATCACTTGAACATAAGTAATCATATGACAAAATCTATATATGTTGCTGTTATGAGAATAATCATGATGCCTTCATGTCCGTATTTTATTTTTATCGACGCCTCTACCTCTAAACATGAGGACATATTTATTGTTATCGGCTTTTCGCTTGAGGACAAGCGAGGTCTAAGCTTGGGGGAGTTGATACGTCCATTTTGCATCATGCTTTTTTATCGATATTTATCGCATTATGGGCTGTTATTTCACGTTATGTCACAATACTTATGGCTATTCTCTTTTATTTTACAAGGTTTACATGAAGAGGAGAATGCGGCAATTTGGAATTTCGGTGGAAAAGGAGCAAATATTGGAGACCTATTCTGCAAGAACTCCAAAAGTCCTGAAACTCCACGGAATATCTTAAAATAAATAAAGAATAATCGTCGCCAAAGATGAAGGCCAGGGGGCCCACACCCTGGTCACGAGGGTGCCCCCCTGGGGGGCGCCCCCCTACCTCGTGGGCCCCCTGGTGGCTCTCCGACGCCCATCTTCTCCTATATGAAGTCTTTCGATGAGAAAAAAATAGGCAGCAACCTTCCGGGACGAGACTCCGCCGCCACGAGGCGGAACCTTGGCAGAACCAATCTAGGGCTCCGGCAAAGCTGTTCTACCGGGGACACTTCCCTCCGGGAGGGGGAAATCATCATCATCATCATCACCAACGCTCCTCTCATCGGGAGAGGGCAATCTCCGTCAACATCTTCACCAGCACCATCTCATCTCCAAACCCTAGTTCATCTCTTGTATCCAATTCTTGTCTCCAAGTTCGGGATTGGTGCTAGTAGGTTGCTAGTAGTGTTGATTACTCCTTGTAGTTGATGCTAGTTGGTTATTTGGTGGAAGATCATATGTTCAGATCCTTTATGCATATTATTACCCCTCTGATTATGAACATGAATATGCTTTGTGAGTAGTTATGTTTGTTCCTGAGGACAAGGGAGAAGTCTTGCTATTAGTAGTCATGTGAATTTGGTATTCGTTCGATATTTTGATGAGATGTATGTTGTCTAGCCTCTAGTGGTGTCATGTGAACGTCGACTACATAACACTTCACCATTATTTGGGCCTAGAGGAAGGCATTGGGAAGTAATAAGTAGATGATGGGTTGCTAGAGTGACAGAAGCTTAAACCCTAGTTTATGCGTTGCTTCGTAAGGGGCTGATTTGGATCCATATGTTTCATGCTATGGTTAGGTTTACCTTAATACTTTTGTTGTAGTTGTGGATGCTTGCAATAGAGGTCAATCATAAGTGGGATGCTTGTTCAAGTAAGAACAACACCCAAGCACCGGTCCACCCACATATCAAATTATCAAAGTACCGAACGCGAATCATATGAGCGTGATGAAAACTAGCTTGACGAGATTCCCATGTGTCCTCGGGAGCGCTTTTCCTATTATAAGAGTTTGTTCCGGCTTGTCCTTTGCTACAAAAAGGATTGGGCCACCTTGCTGCACTTTATTTACTCTTGTTACTTGTTGCTCGTTACAATTTATCCTATCACAAAACTATCTGTTACCACTTATTTTAGTACTTGCAGAGAATACCTTGCTGAAAACCGCTTATCATTTCCTTCTGCTCCTCGTTGGGTTCGACACTCTTACTTATCGAAAGGACTACGATAGATCCCCTATACTTGTGGGTCATCAGTGCTTACCCATCGCCGAGTATGCCTACAACCGCGCAAGACATTCGACTACCGGCAAGTCCCCCTTCGAGGTCGTCTACGGCTTTAACCCGTTGTCCCCATTTGACATTCTACCTCTACCACTACAAGAGCGCACAAACATGGACGCGAGTGCCCGAGTCAACCACCTCAAGAAGATGCATGAAGACGCAAGGCAGACCATTGAGCGCCAAGTACAACGACTCGCGACCAAGCTCAACGTCAACAAGAAACACATGATATTCAACATTGGAGATCTTGTGTGGCTACACCTTCGCATGGAACTCTTCCCCAACGAACGCAAGTCCAAGCTTCTACCACGAGCCGTTGGACCATTCAAGGTGCTTGCACGCTACAACAACAACAACAACGCATACAAGATCGACATCCCACGTGACAAGTACTCCGTGAGCGACATCTTCAACGTCAAAGATCTCTCCCCGTACCATGGTGATGAGGATTTAGATCCGAGGTCGGACCTTTCCCAAGGGAGGGGAGATGATGCGGAGCATCCCAAGGTCATCCCCATGGACCTACCATAGTTTGGATCCGCTCCTTTCGTGAAAGATCGGTCGTACGGAGTTCCACTCCACATCACAATGGCCTCAGAGGTGTTGCCTATGAGGTCACCGTCTCGTACCTGGTCTAATTTTAGTTTAGTTTAGTTTAAGTTTAGGTTGAACGTGTTAAATATCATCTGTTTGCATGTAATATATAGAACTTGCATCAATTTCATCCGTTTAGCTTAAATTTGGTTTGTGTTTGTGTTTGATTCGTTTCAAATCCTGGACATTTGGGGACTCCGCTTGAATTGCCTTCGCCCCGTTGGGTGATACGTCTCCAACGTATCTATAATTTTTGATTGCTCCATGCTATATTATCTACTGTTTTGGACATTATTGGGCTTTATTTTCCACTTTTACATTACTTTTGGGACTAACCTATTAACCGGAGGCCCAGCCCAGAATTGCTGTTTTTTTGCCTATTTCAGTGTTTCGAAGAAACGGAATATCAAACGGAGTCCAAACGGAATGAAACCTTCGGGAACGTGATTTTCTCACCGAATATGATCCAGGAGACTTGGACCCCACGTCAAGAAAGAAGGAGATGGCCACGAGGGTGGGGCGCGCCCCGCCTCGTGGGCCCCCCTGCTCCACCGACGCATTCTTCCTCCTATATATACCCACGCACCCCAAACGATCGATACGGAGGCAAAACCTAATTCCACCGCCGCAACTTTTCAGATCCACGAAATCCCATCTTGGGGCCTGTTCCGGAGCTCCGTCAGAGAGGGCATCCACCACGGAGGGCTTCTACATCATCATAGCCCCTCCGATGAAGTGTGAGTAGTTTACCTCAGACCTTCGGGTCCATAGTTAGTAGCTAGATGGCTTCTTCTCTCTTTTTGGATCTTAATACAATGTTCTCCCCCTCTCTCATGGAGATCTATTCGATGTAATCTTCTTTTTGCGGTGTGTTTGTTGAGACCCATGAATTGTGGGTTTATGATCAAGATTATCTATGAACAATATTTGAATCTCCTCTGAATTCTTTTATGTATGATTGGTTATCTTTGCAAGTCTCTTCGAATTATCAGTTTGGTTTGGCCTACTAGATTGGTTTTTCTTGCAATGGGAGAAGTGCTTAGCTTTGGGTTCAATCTTATGTGTCCTTTCCTAGTGATGAGGGGCAGCAAGGCACGATTGTATTGTTGCCATCGAGGATAACAAGATGGGGTTTTTATCATATTGCATGAATTTATCCTCTACATCATGTCATCTTGCTTAAGGTGTTACTCTGTTTTCTTGAACTTAATACTCTAGATGCATGCTGGATAGCGGTCGATGAGTGGAGTAATAGTAGTAGATGCAGGCAGGAGTCGGTCTACTTGTCTCGGACGTGATTCCTATATACATGATCATACCTAGATATTCTCATAACTATGCTCAATTCTGTCAATTGCTCAACAGTAATTTGTTCACCCACCATAGAATACTTATGCTCTTGAGAGAAGCCACTAGTGAAATCTATGGCCCCTGGGTCTATCTCCATCATATCAATCTTCCATCACTTTATTATTGCTTTGCTTTTTTACTTTGCCTTTTATTTTACTTTGCATCTCTATACCAAAAATACCAAAAATATTATCTATCATCTCTATCAGATCTCACTCTCGTAAGTGACTGTGAAGGGATTGACAACCCCTATTCGCGTTGGTTGCGAGGAGTTATTTCCTTTGTGTAGGTACGAGGGACTCGCGCGTAGCCTCCTACTGGATTGATACCTTGGTTCTCAAAAACTGAGGGAAATACTTACGCTACTTTGCTGCATCATCCTTTCCTCTTCGGGGAAATCCAACACAGTGCTCAAGAGGTAGCAAGAAGAATTTCTGGCGCCATTGCCGGGGAGTCTACGCAGAAGTCAACATACCAAGTACCCATCACAATCCCTTATCTCCCGCATTACATTATTTGCCATTTTCCTCTCGTTTTCCTCTCCCCCACTTCACCCTTGCCGTTTTATTCGCCCTCTCTTTTTGTTTGCCTTGATGTCTTACTTGGCTCGTTTGCTCGTTTGGTTGAAATAGTTGAGTATTTATTCCTAAACAGAGAAGCCAATATCTATGGATCCTCATCCGCTTGCCAATATTTTTAAGAGGTCCAATTATGATGAACCAATTCCTAGTGGTTTGGATGCACTAGATTATCTTTATAAGGTTTTTCCTGAAATCCGTGAAGTGACTCATGATAGATTTTTGAATAAAAAGCATGATTGCAATGAATTTATTATAAATTCTTTTGATGTCAATTGTGTTGATAAGTTGCAAAACCCTAAGCTTGGGGATGCTAGTTTTGCTATATCTACTACTTGTTGCAATGATCATGATTGGGGTGATTCTTCTTATGATCTTGAAAATTTATTTAAGCTCCATGATGAATTTGTGGTTGATAATATTGTTTGCAATAATATTGAAAGTGGGTTCGGAAGAGTGTCAAATTTAGATCCCACATATTTGGAGAATGCTCAATCTTATGAAGTTATTGATAAAAGTGGATTTGGAGAGATCATGACTTTAGTTAATGATAATCCCACTATTTTGGAAGAGTGTCAACTTTGCATGCATGTGGATCGTGTTGAGAATATACTTTGTGATAGCTATTTTGTTGAATTTGCCTATGATCCTACATGTAATTATTATGAGAGAGGAAAATATGGTTGTAGAAACTTTCATGCTACAAAATTACCTCTTGTTATGTTGAGATTGCTATTATCTCTTTCCGCTTCCTTGCATATGCTAGTTTTTGCTTGCCTTGATTTGTTTGCCTATAAGATGCCTATGCATAGGAAGTATGTTAGACTTAGATGTGGTTGTTACATATTTTATGATGCTCTCTTTGTGCTTCAATTCTTGTCTTTTATGTGAGCATCATTGAAATCTCAATGCCTAGCTAAAAAGGCTTTAAAGAAAAGCACTTGTTGGGAGATAACCCAATATATTTCCTTTCTGTAGTTGAACAAATATTTGATCTAGCCTCTGGTTGGATGTGTTTTTATGTTTTAATTAGTGTTTGTGCCAAGTTAAACCTATAGGATCTTCTTGGATGATAGTTATTTGATCTTGCTGTAATTTCCAGAAACTTTATGTTCACGAAAACAATTGTTAAAAATCGTCAGAACGTGATAAAATAGTGATTCCAATTGGTGCTGATCAATAAACAAATTGTCTAGGTCTTCCTATTTTGGCTGATTTTTGGAGTTTCAGAAGTTTGCGTTAGTTACAGATTACTACATACTGTTCTGTTTTTGACAGATTCTGTTTTTCGTGTGTTGTTTGCTTATTTTGATGAATATATGGCTAGTAAAATAGTTTATAAACCATAGAGAAGTTGGAATAAAGTAGGTTTAACACCAATATAAATAAATAATGAGTTCATTACAGTACCTTGAAGTGGTATTTTGTTTTCTTTCGCTAACGGAGCTCACGAGATTTCTGTTGAGTTTTGTGTTGTGAAGTTTTCAAGTTTTGGGTGAAATCTTTTGATGGGTTATGGAACAAGGAGTGGCAAGAGTCTAAGCTTGGGGATGCCCATGGCACCCCCAAGATAATCTAAGGACACCAAAAATTCAAAGCTTGGGGATGCCCCGGAAGGCATCCCCTCTTTCGTCTACTTCCATCGGTAACTTTACTTGGAGCTATATTTTTATTCACCACATGATATGTGTTTTGCTTGGAGCGTATTGTATGATTTAAGTCTTTGCTTTTTAGTTTACCACAATCATCCTTGCTGTACACACCTTTTGAGAGAGCCATACATGATTTGGAATTTGATATAACACTCTATGTGCTTCACTTATATCTTTTGAGCTATATAGTTTTGCTCTAGTGCTTCACTTATATCTTTTAAAGCACGGTGGTGGATTTGTTTTATAGAAACTATTGATCTCTCATGCTTCACTTAGATTATTTTGAGAGTCTTAAATAGCATGGTAATTTGCTTAAAACTTAAATATGCTTGGTATTCAAGATTTGTAAAACTTTCTTTTGAGTGCGTTGAATACTAAGAAAAGTTTGATGCTTGACAATTGTTTTGAGATATGAAGATGGTGATATTAGAGTCATGCTAGTTGAGTAGTTGTGAATTTGAGAAATACTTGTGTTAAAGTTTGTGATTCCCGTAGCATGCACGTATGGTGAACCGTTATGTGATGAAGTCGGAGCATGATTTATTTATTGATTGTCTTCCTTATGAGTGGCGGTCGGGGACGAGCGATGGTCTTTTCCTACCAATCTTTCCCCCTAGGAGCATGCGCGTAATACTTTGCTTTGATAACGTGTAGATTTTTGCAATAATTATATGAGTTCTTCATGACTAATGTTGAGTCAATGGATTATACGCACTCTTCTTCGTCCCACCATTGCTAGCCTCTCTAATACCGCGCACTTTTCCCGGTATCATACATCCACCAAATACCTTCCTCAAAACAGCCACCATACCTACCTATCATGGCATTTCCATAGCCATTCCGAGATATATTGCCATGCAACTTTCCACCGTTCCGTTTATTATGACACGCTCCATCATTGTCATATTGCTAGCATGATCATGTAGTTGACATCGTATTTGTGGCAAAGCCACCGTTCAAAATTCGTTCATACATGTCACTCTTGATTCATTGCATATCCCGGTACACCGCCGGAGGCATTCATATAGAGTCATATTTTGTTCTAAGTATCGAGTTGTAATTATTGAGTTGTAAGAAAATAAAAGTGTGATGATAATCATTTTTAGAGCATTGTCCCAAGTGAGGAAAGGATGATGGAGACTATGATTCCCCCACAAGTCGGGATGAGACTCCAGACGAAAAAAAAGAGGCCATAAAAAAAAGATAAAAGGCCCAAAAAAATGAGAGAAAAAGAGAGAAGGGACAATGTTACTATCCTTTTACCACACTTGTGCTTCAAAGTAGCACCAAGATCTTCATGATAGAGAGTCTCTCATTTTGTCACTTTCATATACTAGTGGGAAATCTCCATTATAGAACTTGGCTTGTATATTCCAATGATGGGCTTCCTCAAAATGCCCTAGGTCTTCGTGAGCAAGCGAGTTGGATGCACACCCACTTAGTTTCTTTTGTTGAGCTTTCATATACTTATAGCTCTAGTGCATCCGTTGCATGGCAATCCCTACTCACTCACATTGATATCTATTGATGGGCATCTCCATAGCCCGTTGATACGCCTAGTTGATGTGAGACTATCTTCCCTCCTTTTTGTCTTCTCCACAACCACCATTATATTCCACATATAGTGCTATATCCATGGCTCACGCTCATGTATTGCGTGAAGATTGAAAAAGTTTTGAGAATGTCAAAAGTATGAAACAATTGCTTGGCTTGTCATCGGGGTTGTGCATGATTTAAATACTTTGTGCGGTGAAGATAGAGCATAGCCAGACTATATGATTTTGTAGGGATAACTTTCTTCGGCCATGTTATTTTGAAAAGACATAATTGCTTTGTTAGTATGCTTGAAGTATTATTATTTTTATGTCAATATGAACTTTTGTCTTGAATCTTTCGAATCTGAATATTCATACCACAATTAAGAAGAATTACATTGAAATTATGCCAAGTAGCACTCCGCATCAAAAATTCTTTTTTTATCATTTACCTACTCGAGGACGAGCAGGAATTAAACTTGGGGATGCCTGATACGTCTCCAACGTATCTATAATTTTTGATTGCTCCATGCTATATTATCTACTGTTTTGGACATTATTGGGCTTTATTTTCCACTTTTATATCACTTTTGGGACTAACCTATTAACCGGAGGCCCAGCCCAGAATTGTTGTTTTTTTTCCTATTTCAGTGTTTCGAAGAAACGGAATATCAAACGGAGTCCAAACGGAATGAAACCTTCGGGAACGTGATTTTCTCACCGAATATGATCCAGGAGACTTGGACCCCACGTCAAGAAAGAAGGGAGATGGCCACGAGGGTGGGGGGCGCGCCCACCCCCCTAGGGCGCGCCCCCTGCCTCGTGGCCCCCCCGTTGCTCCACCGATGTACTCCTTCCTCCTATATATACCCACGCACTTCAAACGATCGAGACTGAAGCCAAAACCTAATTCCACCGCCGCAACTTTCTGTATCCATGAAATCCCATCTTGGGGCCTGTTTCGGAGCTCCGTCGGAGAGGGCATCCACCACGGAGGGCTTCTATGTCATCATAGCCCCTCCGATGAAGTGTGAGTAGTTTACCTCAGACCTTCGGGTCCATAGTTAGTAGCTAGATGGCTTCTTCTCTCTTTTTGGATCTCAATACAATGTTATTCCCCTCTCTCGTGGAGATCTATTCGATGTAATCTTCTTTTTGCGGTGTGTTTGTTGAGACCGATGAATTGTGGGTTTATGATCAAGATTATCTATGAACAATATTTGAATCTCCTCTGAATTCTTTTATGTATGATTGGTTATCTTTGCAAGTCTCTTCGAATTATCCGTTTGGTTTGGCCTACTAGATTGGTTTTTCTTGCAATGGGAGAAGTGCTTAGCTTTGGGTTCAATCTTGCTGTATCCTTTCCCAGTGACAGTAGGGGCAGCAAGGCACGTATTGTATTATTGCCATCGAGTATAACAAGATGGGGTTTTTATCATATTGCATGAATTTATCCCTCTACATCATGTCATCTTGCTTAAGGCGTTACTCTGTTTTCTTGAACTTAATACTCTAGATGCATGCTGGATAGCGGTTGATGAGTGGAGTAATAGTAGTAGATGCAGGCAGGAGTCGGTCTACTTGTCTCCGACGTGATGCCTATATACATGATCATACCTAGATATTCTCATAACTATGCTCAATTCTGTCAATTGCTCAACAGTAATTTGTTCACCCACCGTAGAATACTTATGCTCTTGAGAGAAGCCACTAGTGAAATCTATGGCCCCCGGGTCTATCTCCATCATATCAATCTTCCATCACTTTATTATTGCTTTGCTTTTTTACTTTGCCTTTTATTTTACTTTGCATCTCTATACCAAAAATACCAAAAATATTATCTATCATCTCTATCAGGTCTCACTCTCGTAAGTGACCGTGAAGAGATTGACAACCCCTATTCGCGTTGGTTGCAAGGAGTTATTTGCTTTGTGTAGGTACTAGGGACTCGCGCGTAGCCTCCTACTAGATTGATACCTTGGTTCTTAAAAACTGAGGGAAATACTTACGCTACTTTGCTGCATCATCCTTTCCTCTTTGGGGAAATCCAACGCAGTGCTCAAGAGGTAGCATCGGTGTTTGCAGACACATCCGAACGTGTCTGGGGACATTGGGTGATGTTGGTTTGGTGATCCGAGTTGGAGATTCCCTAAGTTCAAAACGTAGGCCGTGCTACTTTTTTTTGCTGGGTGAAAGGGAGTTTTATTCCATAGGATCAGATACAAGGTGGGAATTCTACAGCCAACAAGTCGTGCTACACTCTGACCTCCTATAGTTCGCCAGGTGATCTGCTACTCTGTTTTGGTTTCAAGAAATTTTCAAAGGAAAAAATTCTCTACCAACTAATAGATGCTTAATCTCTGAGATTAAATAACCATATACTGACCGATCCAAAGTATCCGAGGCTAGTGAAGAAAGAACCATAAAGGAATCAGACTGGATTACCACCGTAGATTTGATCGCTCCATGGTGATCGCAAGACCTTCTCTCAACGCATGTAATTTCGCTTCAAGAGCATCATTACAGAAGAAAAGGTATTGGTAGGCTGCAAAAATCAATCTACCATCTGAGTTTCTGAGGATCATCCCAGAACCAACAGTTCCATCAGAGGAAAACGAGCCATCGACCGACAAGGCGACTTGCCCAGCAGCTGGAGAAGGCCATGGGTTAGACTGTGAGGCGCTTTTTTCCTCAGTTTAGGTTCGAACTCATACTCCAGCATCTTGCCTTTTATAATCTCCTCTATGTTACTTCTTTGCATGCCAAATAGAGTTCAAGTAGCTGTTAAGAAAATCAACAGAACTACTCACTCCGTCCCGAATTACTTGTCGCACGTATGGATGTATCTAGATGTATTTTAGTTCTAGATACATCCATTTCAGCGACGAGTAATTTGGGACGGAGGAAGTATGTACCTAGACGTGGTCTTTTCCATGCAGCACATTCGTCCTCAAGTTCCTAATTTTCCAGATTAAAATAAGGACCATGTCCCGTACTCTCTCATTGCTGTTTGCGAGCACATTAAGCAGCCATACCCGCCAAGAATCAATAAGCTTTTCGTTGCTCGGGAGCGGCCAGATCGTCTGCATGCCTTCCCATAGTTGCACTGCTGTTGTACACGACACCAAGGCGTGAAAAGAGCTCTCTTCTTCGCCACCGCACGATGGGCATGTTGCGAGTATGAAGATGTCTACTCCCTCCATTTCTAAATATAAATCTTTCTAGAGATTGCACCAAGTGACTACATACAGAGCAAAATGAATGAATCTACACTCTAAAATATGTCTACATACATCTGTATGTTGTATTCCATTTAAAATGTCTAAAAAGACTTATATTTAAGAACGGAGGGAGTACATTGCATGCATTTAAATGTAGCAAGAGCACCCATTGCCGCCTCCATTTTCTATGGGACGTTTGCTTGCCGAATAAGACTCCAAATCGGTCTTGTACCATCAGGTCGAGCACTAGAAGCACCTGAAGAATAGGTCTCCTCATGATTTTGCATAGTCAGATGATAGGCACTTTCCACCGTGAATTGCACACCCTTCTCCGACTGCCAGGCAAGGAAATCACCAAGCTGCCGCAGTGAAGTGCGAATCTTTCAAATTTGCAACACATCCATAGGCCAGAAGTGCTCATTTAGTAAACGTATATATTTCAATTACCATTCTCGTCCGTAAAGTCAGAAACACGATTCGGCCGATAGTTTCTTTTTGGAGTAACGGGTTTGAAGGAAGGACCACAAGGGATCCATGGGTTTCTCCAAGTATGAATCTGAACACCATTACCCACCCTCCAAGTAAACCCTTCTTTAGCAATTCAAGACTATGCTCAATACCCCGCCACACCGCACAAGTATTGCCAGAAAAACCCGTTTCCATCAAGTTCCCATTGAGATAATATTTTGCATGGAGGTGAAGTGCACATAAACTATTCGGGGACTCCAATAGGCACTAAGCCTGTTTGGCCAGCACGGCTTGATTGAACGCACGCATATCTCAAAATCCATGTCACCTTTTGATTGTGGCATGATCATCTTATCCCAACTCAACCAAAACATTTTCCTTTTACCTCTCTCAACACCCCACCAATATTGCCGGATTAAACGAGTCATCTCATCACACACTGAGGCTAGAAGTCAAAAGACACTCATAACATACGTCAGGATTGCTTAAGCAACAGACTTAATTAGAATCTCCTTGCTTCCATAAGACATATATTGTTCACTCCAATCTACCAGTATTTTACTGAGTCTCTCCAAGATCGATGCAAAACGTCCCTTGTGCATCCGTCCATCTGGGACAGAGAGCCCCGAGTAATTAGGATCAAAAACCTCTTGAAAGACTTCCAAGATAGACTTCACTTCATCAATAACAACGGCTGAATATTTTCCAAAGAAAAGAATGGAACACTTTGAAGGGTTAATAAGTTGCCCCGTCGATGTTGCATAAGTGTTCAACAAACCTTTCACCACTGAAGCCTGCTGAGTGGAAGCTCAAAAGAACAGAAGTGAATCATCCACATATAGCAGATGGGATATAGGTGGTGCCCTCCGGCAAATTTTTACATGTACTAAACCATCTTGCACTATTGCCTTATTAACCAAAGCAGACAAGGCATCAACAACAAATAAGAATATAAACGGGGATAATGGATCACCTTGCCTGAGGCCTCTGGATGGAGAAAAATATTTTAACAGCTTCCATTGAACTTAAAGAGTGGACGCAAGCCATTACATGAGAAACCCAAAGCTGAGAGAAACCCCACTTAAGGAGGGCCTTCTCCAAAAAGTCCCAATCAACACGATCATAAGCTTTGGAAAGATCAAACTTATAATCACATAAATTTGGAGCACCTTCCTAATATAATTAATGCACTCGAAGACTAATATTGAATTATCAAAAATAAGTCGCCTTGGAATGAATGCACATTGATTTTCATAAATGAGGTCACTCAAAAAAGGCAGGAGCCTATTAACCAAACACTTTGATACCACCTTGTAGATCACATTACACAGGCTGATTGGTCGAAAGTCCTTCAAGCAAGCTGGGTGTGGCACCTTCGTGATCAACACAATCGCCGTGTCATTTACACTTCCCGACATAGACCATGTTTAAAAAAAATGCATAGCAGCAATAACATCCTCTTTTAGGACTAGCCAGTCCCGCTGAAAAAACCGCGCCGAGGACCCATCAGGGGCCGGTGCTTTCAACGGCCCTATCTAGAATAGAGCATAAAAAATTTCCTTCTCGGAAAAAGAGGCCTCAAATTTACTATTTATATCATCAGTTACCTTGGGTATAATGTAGTCCAGAACCACTGCAGGCTGTAGCATAGGGTCATTTGTATATACCTCCTTAAATAGGAGGTGGCCATACGTTCCATATCAGAAGGGATAGGACATCAAACTCCATTGTCTTTCTTCAGTCGTTGAATATAATTCCTTCGAGCCCGCCAAACTGCTCTTGTTCGACTTGGTTGAAGGAGGGGGAAAGATGTTGGGGAACGTAGTAATTTCAAAAAAATTCCTACGCACCCGCAAGATCATGGTGATGCATAGCAACGAGAGGGGAGAGTCTGTCCATGTACCCTCGTAGACCGAAAGCGGAAGCGTTAGCACAACGCGGTTGATGTAGTCGTACGTCTTCACGATCCGACTGATCAAGTACCGAACGTACGGCACCTCCGAGTTCAGCACACGTTCAGCTCAGTGACGTCCCTCGAACTCCGATCCAGCCGAGCTTTGAGGGAGAGTTCCGTCAGCACGATGGCATGGTGACGATGATGATGTTCTACCGACGCAGGGCTTCAACCAAGCACCACTATGATATTATCGAGGTGTATTATGGTGGAGGGGGGCACCGCACACGGCTAAGAGATCAAGAGATCAATTATTGTGTCTATGGGGTGCCCCCATCCTCCGTATATAAAGGGGGGGGAGGAGAGGGCCGTCCAAGGGGGTGGCGCGCCCTAGGAGGGGGAAACCTACTCCAAGTAGGTTTGCCCCTCCCTTTCATGGTCCAAGAAGGAGGGGGAAGGAGTGGGAGAGGGGAAAGGCAAGGGGGGCGCCCCCCCTTCCTTGTCCTACTCGGACTCAAGGGGAGGGGCGTGCCTCTTGCCCTGGCCGGCCTCTCTCTCTCTCCACTAGGGCCCAAAAAGGCCCATTAGTTCCCTGGGGGTCCGTAACCCCTGTACTCGATAAATGTCTGAAACCTTCCGGAACCTTTCCGGTGTCCAAACATAGTCGTCCAATATATCGATCTTTACGTCTCGACCATTTTGAGACTCCTCGTCATGTCCCTGATCACATCAGGGACTCCGGACAACGTTTGGTACATCAAAACATATAAACTCATAATATAATTGTCATCGAAACTTTAAGCGTGCGTACCCTACGGGTTCGAGAACTATGTAGACATGACCGAGACACGTCTCTGGTCAATAACCAATAGCGGAAACTGGATGCTCATATTGGCTCCCACATATTCTATGAAGATCTTTATTGGTCAGACCGCATAACAACATACGTTGTTCCCTTTGTCATCGGTATGTTACTTGCCCGAGATTCGATCATCGGTATCTCAATACCTAGTTCAATCTCGTTACCGGCAAGTCTCTTTACTCGTTCCTTAATACATCATCCCGCAACTAACTCATTAGTTGCAATGCTTGCAAGGCTAATAGTGATGTGCATTACTGAGTGGGCCCAGAGATACCTCTCCGACGATCGGAGTGACAAATCCTAATCTCGAAATATGCCAACCCAACAAGTACCTTTGGAGACACCTGTAGAGCACCTTTATAATCACCCGATTACGTTAGACGTTTGATAGCACACAAAGTGTTCCTCCGTAAACGGAGTTGCATAATCTCATAGTCATAGGAACATGTATAAGTCATGAACAAAGCAATAGCAACATACTAAACGATCGAGTGCTAAGCTAACGGAATGGGTCAAGTCAATCACATCATTCTCCTAATGATGTGATCCCGTTAATCAAATGACAACTCATGTCAATGGCTAGGAAACATAACGATCTTTGATCAACGAGCTAGTCAAGTAGAGGCATACTAGTGACACTATGTTTGTCTATGTATTCACACAAGTATTATGTTTCCGGTTAATACAATTCTAGCATGAATAAGAAACATTTATCATGATATAAGGAAATAAATAATAACTTTATTATTGCCTCTAGGGCATATTTCCTTCAGTCTCCCACTTGCACTAGAGTTAATAATCTAGATTACACAGTAATGATTCTAACACCCATGGATCCTTGGTGTTGATCATGTTTTGCTCGTGGAAGAGGCTTAGTCAGCGGGTCTGCAACATTCAGATCCGTATGTATCTTGCAAATTTCTATGTCTCCCACCTGGACTAGATCCCGGATGGAGTTGAAGCGTCTCTTGATGTGCTTGGTTCGCTTGTGAAATCTGGATTCCTTTGCCAAGGCAATTGCACCAGTAGTGTCACAAAAGATTTTCATTGGACCCGATGCACTAGGTATGACACCTAGATCGGATCTGAACTCCTTTATTTGCTGCTTCCGAAGCAGATATGTACTCCGCTTCACACGTAGATCCCGCCACGACGCTTTGTTTAGAACTGCACCAACTGGCAGCTCCACCGTTCAATGTAAACACGTATCCGGTTTGCGATTTAGAATCGTCCGGATTAGTGTCAAAGCTTGCATCAACGTAACCATTTATGATGAGCTCTTTGTCACCTCCATAAACGAGAAACATATCCTTAGTCCTTCTCAGGTATTTCAGGATGTTCTTGACCGCTGTCCAGTTGGATTACTTTGGTACCTCCCTGCTAAACTTATAGCAAGGCACACATCAGGTCTGGTACACAGCATTGCATATATGATAGAGCCTTTGGCTGAAGCATAGGGAACATCTTTCATCTTCTCTCTATCTTCTGCAGTGGTCGGGCATTGAGTCTTACTCAATTTCACACCTTGTAACACAGGCAAGAACCCTTTCTTTGCTTGATCCATTTTGAACTTCTTCAAAACTTTTTCAAGGTATGTGCTTTGTGAAAGTCCAATTAAGCGTCTTGATCTATCTCTATAGATCTTGATGCCCAATATATAAGCAGCTTCACCGAGGTCCTTCATTGAAAAACTCTTATTCAAGTATCCCTTTATGCTATCAGAAATTCTATATCATTTCCAATCAGCAATATGTCATCCACATATAATATCAGAAATGCTACTGAGCTCCCACTCACTTTCTTGTAAATATAGGCTTCTCCAAAAGTCTCAGATAAAACCAAATGCTTTGATCACACTATCAAAGCGTTTATTCCAACTCCGAGAGGCTTGCACCAGTCCATAAATGGATCGCTGGAGCTTGCACACTTTGTTAGCTCCCTTTGGATCGACAAAACCTTCCGGTTGCATCATATACAACTCTTCTTCTAGAAATCCATTCAGGAATGCAGTTTTGACATCCATTTTCCAAATTTCATAATCATAAAATGCGGCAATAGCTAACATGATTCGGACAAACTTAAGCATCGCTACGGATGAGAAGGTCTCATCGTAATCAATCCCTTGAACTTGTCGAAAACCTTTTGCAACAAGTCGAGCTTTATAGAAAGTAACATCACCGTCAGCGTCAGTCTTCTTCTTGAAGATCCATTTATTCTCGATGGCTTGCCGATCATCGGGCAAGTCAACCAAAGTCCACACTTTGTTCTCATACATGGATCCCATCTCAGATTTCATGGCCTCAAGCCATTTTGCGGAATCTGGGCTCACCATCGCTTCTTCATAGTTCGTAGGTTCGTCATGGTCAAGTAACATAACCTCCAGAACAGGATTACCGTACCACTCTGGTGCGGACCTTACTCTGGTTGACCTACGAGGTTCAGTAACAACTTGATCTGAAGTTTCATGATCATCATCAATAACTTCCTCACTAATTGGTGTAGGTGTCACAGGAACCGGTTTCTGTGATGAACTACTTTCCAATAAGGGAGCAGGTACAGTTACCTCATCAAGTTCTACTTTCCTCCCACTCACTTCTTTCGAGAGAAACTCCTTCTCTAGAAAGATTCCAAATTTAGCAACAAAAGTCTTGCCTTCAGATCTGTGATAGAAGGTGTACCCAGCGGTCTCTTTTTTGGGTATCCTATGAAGACACATTTTTCCGATCTGGGTTCGAGCTTATCAGGTTGAAGCTTTTTCACATAAGCATCGCAGCCCCAAACTTTAAGAAACGACAACTTTGGTTTCTTGCCAAACCATAGTTCATAAGGCGTCGTCTCAATGGATTTAGATGGTGCCCTATTTAACGTGAATGCGGCTGTCTCTAGAGCACAACCCAAAAACGATAGCGGTAAATCAGTAAGAGACATCATAGATCGCACCATATCTAGTAAAGTACGACGACGCTCGACACACCATTTATTTGTGGTGTTCGGGTGGCGTGAGTTGCGAAACTATTCCGCATTGTTTCAAATGAAGACCAAACTCGTAACTCAAATATTCTCCTCCACGATCAGATCGTAGAAACTTTATTTTCTTGTTACGATGATTTTCAACTTCACTCTGAAATTCTTTGAACTTTTCAAATGTTTCAGACTTATGTTTCATTAAGTAGATATACCCATATCTGCTTAAATCATCTGTGAAGGTGAGAAAATAATGATACCCGCCGCGAGCCTCAATATTCATCGGACCACATACATCTGTATGTATGATTTCCAATAAATTTGTTGCTCGCTCCATAGTTCCGGAGAACGGCGTTTTAGTCATCTTGCCCATGAGGCATGGTTCGCAAGTACCAAGTGATTCATAATCAAGTGGTTCCAAAAAGTCAACCAGTATGGAGTTTCTTCATGCGCTTTACACCAATATGACCTAAACGGCAGTGCCACAAATAAGTTGCACTATCATTATCAACTCTGCATCTTTTGGCTTCAATATTATGAATATGTGTATCACTACTATCGAGATTCAACAAAAATAGACCACTCTTCAAGGGTGCATGACCATAAAAGATATTACTCATATAAATAGAACAACCAGTATTCCCTGATTTAAATGAATAACCGCCTCGCATCAAACAAGATCCAGATATAATGTTCATGCTCAACGCTAGCACCAAGTAACAATTATTTAGTTCTAAAACTAATCCCAAAGGTAGATGTAGAGGTAGTGTGCCGACCGCGATCACATCGACTTTGGAACCATTTCCACGCAAGATCGTCACCTCGCCCTTAGCCAATCTTCGCTAATCCGTAGTCCCTGCTTCGAGTTGCAAATATTAGCAACAGAACCAGTATCAAATACCCAGGTGCTACTGCGAGCATTAGTAAGGTACACATCAATAACATGTATATCACATAACTTGCAAATCCCTCACCCCAGTGGTTATCTTCGACGTTGATGTAGCCTTTGCTATGCCCCATTGTTGAATCCCTCGACCGCGTGCATACATGCCGCCTAGTATGTCTGGGATGTTTCTCTTGTCCGAACTCATACTAACATCATGTAATATGCTCTATATATGTATCTGTATGTCTTCAATGACTACATACTGCGCCTTTGCTCACTGTTCAAGTTATATCTTGAATGTCCATACACTTGCACCAACCCTTGCTAAACTACCCCTGTTGCATTTAAGCAGGATGGTTAGACCCGCTGGCCATGGCCACCCGAATACATGGCCGAAATGATACATCACTTGAGCTGAATTGCCAGTCCATGGTAGGAGTCATGGCTCAGTTCTCGCGTCCCAATACGAATCAGCAACCAGCCCAGTGACACTGCAAGACTTTGCACATCTCAACCCTGTCTTCTACCGCAGCTCAACTCAGCCCCTTGATGCTAATGATTGGCTAAATGACATCACTTTCGAGTTGAAGTTTGCTGATGTAGCCCCTGCCAGCTACGTCACCTTCATGGCGTATTACCTGAAAGGTTCCGCTGTTCAATGGTGGGACAACCACTAGCATACCTTACCTGTTGGAACCGCCATCACTTGGCCCGAATTCCAAGCTGCATTCCGCGAACCAATGTCGAACCACTAAAATGGTTGAAGACACATACCGCTTCTATCATTTTCACCACTAAAATCGTCCATCTACTACATCCTTCAAGTGAGATAATATGCTACCATGCTCATCTTGTTAGAAATGTCGAAGCACAAATTTAGTCCTTGAATGCGTTAAACACTTCTCCTCTTGTGAGAATTGAAAACGTTCCAGTCGTTTCTGGATTCCAAGATATCTTTCCAGAAAATCTACCCAGACCATGACCTCGAACTTGCTGCAGTTAAATTAGCACTAAAGTTGTGGCAGCATTTCCTTTTTGGTATTCGTTGCGAGATCTACACTGATCATCAAAGTCTGAAGTATTTGTTTACTCAGCTGGATCTGGATCCCCGAAAGCAGCGATGTTTGGAAACAATCACAGACCATGACTACGTATTTTTATACCCCTGGCAAGGTTGTTACCATGGCTGATGCCCTGAGTTGCAAGTCTTATTGCAACAACCACTTAGCTTCTATAGCTCACCCCCTGCAAGATGATCTCACTTACAGAGAGCATCCGATCGACGTTCTCAATCAAGTTGGATGTCGCACCCATCAAAGGACTATCAAATTTCTAAAAGTTCAGTGGTCAAATCCTTCTGAAGATGAAGCCACATGGGAATGCGAGGATCATCTCCGTGATGAATACCCCGCTTTGTTTCCATCTACCTCCTAAATCTCAGGACGAGATTTCTTGTAGTCGAGGAGAATTGTGACGCCCGGATAATTAAGCTACAGTAAACCCCTGCTAATGATGCCAGGTCATCACATTACTGTTGCTAATCCTCGCTTGATCCAAATCTTAGTTCAAACTCAAATTTAAATTAAAGCCCAGAATTCAAATTTCTCAAACACGCAAAATAAAATGTTCAAAGTGTGGCAAATATTGCATAACGAATTATGGTGGTGACCCAACACTTTTGTAAAGTATTTAGATGCCCTTTTATGAATATAACAGTGACTAAAACAACCACATTAGTCTTATTACTTTTGTTAAAAAAAATCAAATGAATTCAATTGTTACCCCAACCATTTTTGGCAGTGTATAAATATGCAATGCTAATTATGGACCAAGTTCTATGTTTTATAAAACTAGTTTACTACTAAAAATAAAAGCAAAGCATAAAAGAAAATAGTAAAAACAAAGAAAATAAAAGGAATAAAAAGCCCCCTCCCCCTCACTGCCCTGGGCCTCAGTCCACAGTGGCAGGCCTCAGCCCAGCCGCCCAACCCCCACCCTCGGTCGCCTTCTACTGCTCGACCGGCCACTCGGTCGCGGTCTCCATCTGATCGGCTCGCCAGCGTCGTCGGTGAGGGGATAAGATCCCCTGACGCCTCGACCCCCTCGTCCCCCTGCCCCACTCGCCCCATTCCTCTCTCTCCTCCTCAGCGCCCCCTTCCCAGATCCACTCCTCCCTTTCCCCTCGCTCTTCTCCACCCGAGCGCCTCCTGTCGCCGCCGCCGTCATCCGCCGCGGTGACCATCGCTCCCCGTCTCGCACGACGCATCTCAGAGCTTCACAGGCCTCGACTCTGTCCCCTGCATCGACCAACTGGAGATGGGGAGGCACCACGTCTTCAGCTCCAAGCTCGCCTCCCCGACGGCCACCGCCCCCTCCCGTCTACATCGAGCCCTGCGCTACTAAGCCCCCGAGGGACCTCCGTGCGTCCACACGGTGAGCACCACCCGCACCCCCTTTCCCTCGTCGCCGTAGCACTGCTACCTGCGAGCTTCGGCTCCACAATCCGCCGTGGCCGGAGCTCTCCTCCCGCGCGCGCTCGCACGCCGTCCGCTCCGCCCCCGCACCACACTCGCCGCATGTCCATGCTGCGCGCCGCCGCCTTTTTCGCTAATCCTGCGTGCGCGCCGCCATGCAGTAGCTACTGACCCCCGCCACGCCATCGCCGCCCCACGCCCAGCCCATGTCGGCCGCCCGACACTCACGCCGCACTTCACTGCCTGCTGCGCGCCAGATACCCACGACGATGTTGCTGCTCACGCGGCCACCAGATGCCCTGCCGCCCCATCGCTTCCCTCAGATCGCCACCGCATCCGCTGCCCCCGCCGAGCCCAGCCTCCCCGCTGCTTCCGCCGTGGCCGGGCCGACTCCTCAGAATCGGGCTCGCGCCCGGCTGCGTGGCTGCACGGGCGCCCACGCCACACCAGCGCCGTCACCCGCCCCGCTAAGGCCCCAGTGGGCACATCGACCACCGGGCCAGCCCCCCTTTCCAAAAAAAAGAGTTTAGATAAGAATATATATATAATAATATTAATTAATTAGGTAATTAATTAACTTAATTAACCTTGCTTAATTAACCTAATTACATAATTAGTCTTAACCAAGCTGTTAGGTTAGCTGAGGTGTCAATGACAGATGGGCCCCACTGCCCCCATTGACCAGTCAACCTAGTCAGAGTTGACTGTTGACTCTGCTGACATCAGCATGATGTCATGCTGGCGCAATAAGTCCATTTTTGAGTTAAAGACAATCCCAGAAATTGTTTAAATCTTTGAAAAATCATAGAAAATAATCTGTAACTCGAGGAAAAAGTTTTATACATGAAAGTTGCTCAAAAAATATGACAAATTGGAATACGCTCTTCGTTCATCTGTAATATGCCCCTAGCATAGCGAACATCGAACTTTTCCCCTCTGGTTCGTCTGTCCGAAAATGCCTAACTCCGGGAAAACTTTCCCGGATGTTTCCCCCCTTCATCAGTATCGTATAGCACCGCGTTAGAACACGTCTAGCTCTGCCTGTTGTCCTATTATGCTCTTGATTGCTATGTATTTACTGTTTCTTCCCCCTCTTCTCTCCGGTAGACCCCGAGACCGCTGTTGATGTCCCTGTGATCGACTACGACACCGACAACCCTTCTTCCCTTTCAGCGGAGCTTCCAGGAAAGCCCCCCCTTTGATCATCCCGGTATCGCCCATTCCATTCTCTCATGCTTGCATTAGATTTTGCTACTATTATTGATTGTTCCTATTCTGATGCATAGCCTGATTTTGTACCTGCTATTGTTACTGATAACCCACAAGTATAGGGGATCGTAACCGTTTTCGAGGGTAGAGTATTCAACCCAAATTTATTGATTCGACACAAGGGGAGCCAAAGAATATTCTCAAGTATTAGCAGTTGAGTTGTCGATTCAACCACACCTGGATAACTTAGTATCTGCAGCAAAGTGTTTATTAGCAAAGTAATATGATAGTAGTGGTAACGGTAACAAAAGTAACGGTAGCAAAAGTAATATTTTTGGTGTTTTGTAATGATTGTAACAGTAGCAACGGAAAAGTAAATAAGCGAAGAACAATATGTGAAAAGCTCGTAGGCATTGGATCGGTGATGGAGAATTATGCCGGATGTGGTTCATCATGTAACAATCATAACATAGGGTGACACAGAACTAGCTCCAATTCATCGATGTAATGTAGGCATGTATTCCAAATATAGTCATACGTGCTTATGGAAAAGAACTTGCATGACATCTTTTGTCCTACCCTCCCGTGGCAGCGGGGTCCTAATGGAAACTAAGGGATATTAAGGCCTCCTTTTAATAGAGTACCGGACCAAAGCATTAACACATAGTGAATACATGAACTCCTCAAACTATGGTCATCACCGGGAGTGGTCTCGATTATTGTCACTTCGGGGTTGCCGGATCATAACACATAGTAGGTGTCTATAGACTTGCAAGATAGGATCAAGAACTCACATATATTCATGAAAACATAATAGGTTCAGATCTGAAATCATGGCACTTGGGCCCTAGTGACAAGCATTAAGCATAGCAAAGTCATAGCAACATCAATCTCGTAACATAGTGGATACTAGGATCAAACCCTAACAAAACTAACTCGATTAGATGATAGATCTCATCCAACCCATCACCGCCCAGCAAGCCTACGATGGAATTACTCACGCACGGCGGTGAGCATCATGAAATTGGTGATGGAGGATGGTTGATGATGATGATGGCGACGAATCCTCTCTCCGAGCCCCAAACGGACTCAGATCAGCCTCCCGAGAGGTTTTAGGGCTTGGCGGCTCCAGATCGTAAAACGTGATGAATCCTTCTCCTGATATTTTTCTCCCGAAAGTGAATATATGGAGTTGGAGTTGAGGTCGGTGGAGCGTCAGGGGCCCACGAGGTAGGGGCGCACCCTAGGGGGGCGGGCGCACTCCCCACCCTCGTGGGTAGGGTGTGGGCCCCCTGACATGTATTTTTCTTCCGATATTTTTCTTATTTTCCAAATAGATGTTCCGTGGAGTTTCCGGTCATTCCGAGAACTTTTGTTTCTGCACATAAATAACACCATGGAAAGTCTGCTAAAAACAGCGTCAGTCCGGGTTAGTTCCATTCAAATCATGCAAGTTAGAGTCCAAAACAAGGGCAAAAGTGTTTGGAAAAGTAGATACGACGGAGACGTATCAACTCCCCCAAGCTTAAACCTTTGCTTGTCCTCAAGAAATTCAGTTGATAAACTGAAAGTGATAAAGAAAAACTTTTACAAACTCTGTTTGCTCTTGTTGTTGTAAATATGTAAAGCCAGCATTCAAGTTTTCAGCAAAGATTATAACTAACCACATTCACAATAACTCTTAGGTCTCATGTTTACTCATATCAATGGCATAATCAACTAGCGAGCAATAATAATAAATCTCGGATGACAACACTTTCTCAAAACAATCATGATATAATATAACAAGATGGTATCTCGCTAGCCCTTTCTGAGACCGCAAAACATAAATGCAGAGCACCTTTAAAGATCAAGGACTGACTAGACATTGTAATTCATGTTAAAAGAGATCCAACCATAGTCCCAATATAAATTAATAGTAATGGATGCAAATGACAGCTACGCTCTCCAGCTAGTGCTCTTTAATAAGAGGGTGATGACTCAAATAAAAGTAAATAGATAGGCCCTTCACAGAGGGAAGCAGTGATTCGTAGAGGTGCCAGAGCCCGGTTTTGAAATAGAGATAAATAATATTTTGAGCGGCATACTTTCATTGTCAACATAATAACCAAGAGATGGCGATATCTTCCATGCTACACACATTATAGGCGGTTCCCAAACAGAATGGTAAAGTTTATACTCCCCCTCCACCAACAAGCATCAATCCATGGCTTGCTCGAAATAACGAGTGCCTCCAACAAGCAACAGTCCCAGGGGGAGTTTTGTTTGCAATTATTTTGATTTAGTTTGCATAAAGCATGGGACTGGGCATCCCAGTGACCAGCCATTTTCTCGTGAGTGAGGAGCGGAGTCCACTCCTCTTGAGAATAACCCGCCTAGCATGGAAGATAAGGGCAAACCTAGTTGATACATGAGCTATTCGAGCATACAAAATAGAATGTTCATTTGAAGGTTTAGAGTTTGGCACATACAAATTTACTTGGAATGGCAGGTAGATACCGCATATAGGAAGGTATGGTGGGCTCATATGGAATAACTTTGGGGTTTAAGGGATTGGATGCACAAGCAGTATTCCCGCTTAGTACAAGTGAAGGCTAGCAAAAGACTGGGAAGCGACCAACTAGAGAGCGACAACAGTCATGAACACGCATTAAAATTAATAAACGTTGAGTACAAGCATGAGTAGGATATAATCCACCATGAACATAAATATCGTGAAGGCTAGGTTGATTGTTTCAACTACATGTGTGAACATGTGCCAAGTCAAGTCACTTAAATCATTCAAAGGAGGATACCACCCCACTATACCACATCACAACCATTTTAATAGCATGTTCGCACGCAAGGTAAACCATTATAACTCATAGCTAATCAAGCATGGCACGAGCAACTATGATCTCTAATTGTCATTGCAAACATGTTTATTCATAATAGGCTGAATCAGGAACGATGAACTAATCATATTTACAAAAACAAGAGAGGTCGAGTTCATACCAGCTTTTCTCATCTCAGTATGTCCATCATATATCGTCATAATTGCCTTTCACTTGCACGACCGAACGATGTGAATAATAATAAGAGTGCACGTGCATTGGACTAAGCTAGAATCTACGAGCATTCAATAAACAGGAGAAGACAAGGCAATACGAGCTCTTGGTTAAATCAACAATAATGCATATAAGAGCCACTTCAACAATTTAATTATGGTCTTTCTCCTATCGACCCCCAAAGAAAAGAAAAGAAATAAAAGCTATTTACACGGGAAAGCTCCCAACAAGCAAAAAGAAGAACAGGAAATATTTTTGGGTTTTTCTTTTAGTTATTACTACTAGAGCAAGAAAAGTAAACTAACTAAAGTTACTACTAATTTTTTTTGGTTTTTCTTAATGTTTAACAAACACAAGAAGAAGGCAAGAAAAAGAAAGTAAACTAGCATGGATATTACAGTGAAAGAGTATGAGCACCGACATCTAGCAATGAGTGTGTGTGAACATAAATGTAATGTCGGTGGGAAATACGTACTCCCCCAAGCTTAAGCTTTTGGCCTAAGTTGGTTCATTTCCAAGGATGGCCTGGCGGATATCCGTAGTTGTAGCCGGGGTCGTACTAAGATGCAGCGATTATCGCCTCTTGAGCTACAGCGTGGCGACGAGAGGCCTCCGCCCTCCTCTCGTACTCATCTGCCTCTTCTCTGGTAATAACATATCTTCCTTTTGCCTGATAATCAAAGAAGGCAGGAGCAGGGAGAGTAATACAGACGGCTCTACGTTTGTCAAAGATTAAGCGATACCGGAGAGGTGATTCATTCCTCTCGACAAACTGGTGATGGACCATAGCATTATAGTCTAAATAAGTAGGAGGCAACTCAATATCATCCTCACGAATGTCGACACCAAGAAAATCAGCTAAGCGGGTTGCATAAATTCCTCCAAAGAAATCTCTATTAAATCTATTATGATGCAACCTACGTGCAACAATGGCTCTCAAATTATAAGATTTGTCCCCTAACATAGCACTCCTAAGAATACTAAGGTCAGGTACACACATATGACATGCTTCATCTTTACCATTTATGCACCTACCTATGAAGAGAGCAAAATAATGTATAGCAGGAAAGTGAATGCTCCCTATGGTAGCTTGTGCTATATCTCTAGATTCCCCCACAGTTGTACTAGCAAAAAAATTCTAAATTCAGATTTACGGGGTTCACTAGCACTACCCCATTATGGTAGTTTGCAAGCAGTAGTAAAATCCTCTAAGTCCATGGTATAAGATTTTTCATAAAGATCGAACAGGACAGTTGGAGAATTACGTGAAGATGAAAATTCAAACCTCCTCACAAATGAACTAGTGAGATAGTGGTATTGGCGGCATTTGTCTGCCTCAAAGCTCACAAGATCAGCTTTACGCAAATATGCGTTAAATTCTTCCTTGATTCCCGCTCGATCCATAAAGTTCTCTGAAGGCCATTCACAAGGCCGCACTGGAGCGTCCCTTGGTGGCTCATCGTCAACACCACGCATTGCAAGCCTGGGTCCTTACTTCCTTGAAGAACCACCCTGGAACATTTTCCTAAGCATATTTCTTCCTCTGAAAAATTTCTGAAATTTTTAGTAACTTCAAACATAAGTGAACCAAGCCCAACAAAATTAATAACAACTACTCCTACAAGTGCCTAGAGCCTATATCATGCATTAGAACTACTTGGAACCATATAAATTTGACATGCAAGCTCAAGAACATGGTCACCTAGGCAGCACAAATTTGCAATGAATAGATCACTAGAACAAAAACTAATTGGACCAATGGAGGAGTCACATACCAAGGAACAATCTCCCCAAGCAGTTTTGTGAGAGGTGCTTTGAGCAAGGAGATCGAAAATCGCAGCAAAATGAGCTAGAACTCGTGCTTGAGCTGGATATTGATGTTTGTGGGAGGAAGAAGGAGTGTTTGGGTGCAAGAATAAGTGGAGGGGGGCCACCATGGGCCCACGAGGCAGGGGGGTAGGGCGCGCCCTCCACCCTCGTGGCCAGGTGCTTGCCCCTCCTGCTGTGTTCTCAGTGCCAGATATTCTCAAATATTCCAGAAAAAATCATATTCCATTTTCAGGGCATTTGGAGAACTTTTATTTCCAGGGTATTTTTATATTGCACAGATAAATCAGAAAGCAGATAGAAAAATACTATTTTTACTTTATTTCAACTAAATAACAGAAAGTAGAAAGAGGGTACAGAAGGTTGTGCCTTCTAGTTTCATCCATCTCATGCTCATCAAAAGGAATCCACTAACAAGGTTGATCAAGTCTTGTTAACAAACTCATTCCGAATAACATGGAACCGGAGAAATTTCGAATAACACTATGTTACCTCAACGGGGATATGCACATCCCCAATAATAAGAATATCATATTTCTTCTTGACAGTAGGAAGAGGAAATTCAAAACCTCCAAATATAATCGATGGAATTTTTCCAATAGAGTTGATACTATGAACTTGAGGTTGTTTCCTCGGAAAGTGTACCGTATGCTCATTACCATGAAAAGTGACATTGCCTTTGTTGCAATCAACAACAACCCCTGCAGTATTCAAAAAAGGTCTTCCAAGAATAATAGACATACTATCGTCCTCGGAATATCAAGAATAACAATGTCCGTTAAAATAGTAACGTTTGCAACCACAACAGGCACATCCTCACAAATACCGACAGGTATAGCAGTTGATTTATCAGCCATTTGCAAAGATATTTCAGTAGGTGTCAACTTATTCAAATCAAGTCTACGATATAAAGAGAGAGGCATAACACTAACACCGGCTCCAAGATCACATAAAGCAGTTTTAACACAGTTTCTTTTAATGGAGCATGGTATAGTAGGTACTCCTGGATCTCCAAGTTTCTTTGGTATTCCACCCTTAAAAGTATAATTAGCAAGCATGGAGGAAATTTCAGCTTTCGGTATCTTTCTTTTATTAGTAACAATATCTTTCATGTACTTAGCATAAGGATTCATTTTGAGCATATCAGTTAATCGCATACGCAAAAAGATAGGTCTAACCATTTCAGCAAAGCGCTCAAAATCCTCATCATCCTTTTTCTTGGATGGTTTCGGAGGAAAAGGCATGGGTTTCTGAACCCAAGGTTCCCTTTCTTTACCATGTTTCCTAGCAACAAAGTCTCTCTTATCATAACTTTGATTCTTTGATTGTGGGTTATCAAGACCAACAGCAGGTTCAATTTCTACATCATTATCATTACTAAGTTGGG
Organism: Aegilops longissima; assembly: GCA_021605205.1. Lineage (NCBI taxonomy): Eukaryota > Viridiplantae > Streptophyta > Magnoliopsida > Poales > Poaceae > Aegilops > Aegilops longissima. The sequence goes on along the minus strand of CM038676.1, from coordinate 141,784,973 downwards.
CATCATCATGAACATCATCATTAACATTTTCACTAGGTTCATGTTCATTGCCAGATTGTGTTTCAGCATCAGAAATAGATATATCATTTGGATTCTCAGGTGGTTCAACAATAGGTTCACTAGAAGCATGCAAAGTCCTATCATTTTTCTTTTTCTTCTTTTTAGTAGGACTAGGTGCACCAATATTATTTCTATGAGAATCTTGCTCAATTCTCTTAGGGTGGCCTTCACGATACAAAGGTTCCTGAGTCATCTTACCAGTTCTAGTAGCCACTCTAACAGCATAATCATTTTTCTTACTATTCATTTCATTGAGCAAATCATTTTGAGCCTTAAGTACTTGTTCTACTTGAGTGGTAACCATAGAAGCATGTTTACTAATGAGTTTAAGTTCACCTTTAACATTAGCCATATAATCACCCAAGTGTTCAAGCGTATCGGAATTGTATTTCAATTGTCTACCAAAATAAGCATTGAAGTTTTCTTGTTTGACAATAAAATTATCAAACTCTTCTAAGCATTGTCTAGGAGACTTATAGTGAGGAATATCGCCCTCATCAAATCTATAGAGAGAATTTACCTTTATTACATGTGTCGGGTTATCAAGACCATGAGTTTCTTCAATAGGTAATGGATTAAGACCATGAATTTCTTCAATAGGAGGTAAATTCTTAACATCTTCAGCTTTAATACCTTTTTCTTTCATAGATTTCTTTGCCTCTTGCATATCTTCGGGACTGAGAAATAGAACACCCCTCTTCTTCGGAGTTGGTTTAGGAATAGGATCAGGAATTGGCTCAGGGACTGGCTTAGGAAGTGTCCAATTATTTTCATTTGTCAACATATTATTCAATAGAATTTCAGCTTCATTCGGTGTTTTTTCCCTGAAAACAGAACCAGCACAACTATCCAAGTAATCTCTGGAAGCATCGGTTAGTCCATTATAAAAGATATCAAGTATTTCATTTTTCTTAAGAGGATGATCAGGCAAAGCATTAAGTAACTTGAGAAGCCTCCCCCAAGCTTGTGGGAGACTCTCTTCTTCAATTTGCACAAAGTTGTATATTTCCCTCAAAGCAGCTTGTTTCTTATGAGCAGGGAAATATTTAGCAGAGAAGTAATAAATCATATCCCGGGGACTACGCACACAACGAGGATCAAGAGAATTAAACCATATCTTAGCATCACCCTTTAATGAGAACGGAAATATTTTAAGGATATAAAGGTAGCGAGATTTCTCATCATTAGTGAACAGGGTGGCTATATCATTTAATTTAGTAAGATGTGCCACAACAGTTTCAGATTCATAGCCATGAAAGGGATCAGATTCAACCAAAGTAATTATATCAGGATCAACAGAGAATTCATAATCCTTATCGGTAACACAGATAGGTGAAGTAGCAAAAGCAGGGTCAGGTTTCATTCTAGCATTAAGAGATTGCTGCTTCCATTTAGCTAATAACCTCTTGAGCTCATATCTATCTTTGCAAGATAGAATAGCTAAAGCAGCTTTTTTTCAAAAATATAACCCTCGGGAATAACAGGCGAGTCTTCATCATCACTTTCATCAATATTATCAGTTTCAATAATTTCTTTCTCTCTAACCCTAGCAATTTGTTCATCAAGAAATTTACTAAGTGGCACAGTATATCAAGCATAGAAGTAGTTTCATCATAAGTATCATGCATAGCAGAGGTGGCATCATCAATAACATGCGACATATCAGAACGAATAGCAAAAGCATGTTTAGGTGTCGCAAGCTTACTCAAAACAGAAGGTGAATCAAGTGCAGAGCTAGATGGCAGTTCCTTACCTCCCCTCGTAGTTGAGGGATAAATCGTTGTCTTAGTGTCTTTCAAGTTCTTCATAGTGACCAGTAGATATAAATCCCAAGTGACTCAAACAATAGAGCTATGCTCCCCGGCAACGGCGCCAGAAAATAGTCTTGATAACCCACAAGTATAGGGGATCGCAACAGTTTTCGAGGGTAGAGTAGTCAACCCAAATTTATTGATTCGACACAAGGGGAGCCAAAGAATATTCTCAAGTATTAGCAGTTGAGTTGTCAATTCAACCACACTTCGATAACTTAGTATCTGCAGGAAAGTGTTTACTAGCAAAGTAATATGATAGTAGTGGTAACGGTAACAAAAGTAACGGTAGCAAAAGTAATATTTTTGGTGTTTTGTAGTGATTGTAACAGTAGCAACGGAAAAATAAATAAGCGAAGAACAATATGTGAAAAGCTCGTAGGCATTGGATCGGTGATGGAGAATTATGCCGGATGCGGTTCATCATGTAACAATCATAACATAGGGTGACACAAAACTAGCTCCAATTCATCAATGTAATGTAGGCATGTATTCCGAATATAGTCATACGTGCTTATGGAAAAGAACTTGCATGACATCTTTTGTCCTACCCTCCTGTGGCAGCGGGGTCCTAATGGAAACTAAGGGATATTAAGGCCTCCTTTTAATAGAGTACCGGACCAAAGCATTAACACATAGTGAATACATGAACTCCTCAAACTATGGTCATCACTGGGAGTGGTCCCGATTATTGTCACTTCGGGGTTGCCGGATCATAACACATAGTAGGTGACTATAGACTTGCAAGATAGGATCAAGAACTCACATATATTCACGAAAACATAATAGGTTCAGATCTGAAATCATGGCACTCGGGCCCTAGTGACAAGCATTAAGCATAGCAAAGTCATAGAAACATCAATCTCAGAACATAGTGGATACTAGGGATCAAACCTTAACAAAACTAACTCGATTACATGATAGATCTCATCCAACCCATCACCGTCCAGCAAGCCTATGATGGAATTACTCACGCACGGCGGTGAGCATCATGAAATTGGTGATGGAGGATGGTTGATGATGACGATGGCGACGAATCCCCCTCTCCAGAGCCCCGAACGGACTCCAGATCAGCCCTCCAGAGAGGTTTTAGGGCTTGGCAGCGGCTCCGTATCGTAAAACGTGATGAATCCTTCTCCTTGATTTTTTCTCCCTGAAAGTGAATATATGGAGTTGGAGTTGAGGTTGGTGGAGCGTCAGGGGGCCCACGAGGTAGGGGGGCGCGCCCCCACCCTCGTGGGCAGGATGTGGGCCCCCTGACGTGGATTTTTCTTCTGGTTTTTTTCTTATTTTCCAAATAGATGTTCCGTGGAGTTTCAGGTCATTCCAAGAACTTTTGTTTCTACACATGAATAACACCATGGAATGTCTGCTGAAAACAGCGTCAGTCCGGGTTAGTTCCATTCCAATCATGCAAGTTAGAGTCCAAAACAAGGGCAAAAGTGTTTGTAAAAGTAGATACGACGGAGACATATCAGTTACCTACCTGCTTATCCTAAACTGCTTAGTATAGGTTGGTTAGTGATCCATCAGTGACCCCCACCTTGTCCTTGTTTCCCCTGCTTCATCATTGATGACTCGATCATCGTGATCGACGACCAGAGCCCGACACCTCACGTCACTTCACGCCCCTTTTGTTGCTCGACTCGGCAAAGCTACTATCGAGTGTCGAGGGTGATCCCTCATAACGCACTCCTGATGATAATTCTGTAGTGTAGCTATTCGGTCGTGGTCATCGAGGGTGATTTCCTCTTTCACCATTCCCGATACGGCTCTGTCATGCAACACCTCAAGTGTGAACCTCGAGGGTGGTCCCTTTTACGTTCACCTTGATGATTACATTGAGTGGAATCCACCGGGGGTGATTCCTCGGGTTTTCCCCTTGATGTCCGGACACAGCTACCTTGACTTTACTTGAGACCGCTAGAAAGCGGCGGGCCGGAGAGCACCCGTGCGATGTGATGGTGGCTCCGGACTTGTCCCGACAGCCGTCACTACTTTAATTGTTAATGCACTAACAGGTTTGGGTATTTGTTCTGAGTTGGCCTTTGGCCTTTACGCACTAACCACCACGCGAGAATAGTTATGGGCCTCGACGTCGGAGTATCAGCCGAATCTTTGTCAGACATCCAGTTCAGCATTGCGGCATGGCTGGGCCGGCACCATCCTGTAGTGGTGGAGCCTGGATCCGCCCTGCTCGCAACGACCCGGAGTGCAACGGGCGATGGGCCCAGACCCCGGAGTGCTTAGGATGTAGACCGGCGGGGACCTCTCTGCTGAGCCTAGGTCGGGCTGCGACGTGTTGATCTTCCGAGGCCGGGCATTGACCCCAGAAATGTGTTTCCGGCCAGAGTGATCGAGCGTGTTGGGTAACGTGGTGCACCCCTGCAGGGAAGATATATATTCGAATACCGTGTCCATGGTAATGGACGTTCAGACTTGTATCCTGATCTTATACAACTAGAAATGGATACTTGATATGTGATGGATATGTTGGCTCCGGGATTGCTTGCTCGCAGGGAGTCGAGGAAGGATCTCTGGGCATTAATGCTACAACATGATTGTTAATTAAACTGCTATTCTTTACTCTTCTACATGCTACAAGACGCTTGGAGCTGCTTGAAGATGCTAGTCTTTGATAGGCTAGGCCTTCCCCTCTATTCTGGCATTCTGCAGTTCAGTCCACAGATACAGCCCTTCCATTTGATACCAATGCATACTTAGTATAGATCTGATGCTTGCAAATACTTTGGATGAGTACTCACAGTTTCTTTGCTACCCCTTTTCCCCCTTCTTCTTTCTTTCCGGTTGTCGCAACCAGATGGTGGATCCTTGGAGCCAGATGCCACCGCCGACGGATGCTACTACATGTAGGCCACCGATGACCAGGAGTAGTTAGGAGGTCCCAGGCAGGAGGCCTTGCCTCTTCGATCGCTGTTGCTTTTGTGTTTGCCTTCTTAAGGCAGTCTTGTTTAACTAATGTCTGTACTCAGATATTGTTGCTTCCGCTGACTCTTATGTATCGAGCTTGTATTCGAGCCCTCGAGGCCCCTGGCTTGTAATATAAAGCTTATATTATTTTGATTTGTGTCTAGAGTTGTGTTGTGATATCTTCCCGTGAGTCCCTGATCTTGATCGTACACATTTGCGTGTATGATTAGTGTACGGTCAAATCGGGGGCGTCACAGCCGTAAAGCATGGCACACTGAACTATCGAGTAGTCATCGACTTTGCTCGCCAGACGCTCATAACATCCGTGTTGCTCTGCAGAAGAGGTCTGGCACCTAGCGGTGCTTTCATGACGTAATTCTTCTGTGCAGCAATGAGGATAATCCTCAAGTTACGGACCCACGCGTGCAATTGCTACCATCATCTTTCAACTTTGCTTTCTCAAGGAACGCATTAAAATTCAACGGAACAACAGCACGGGCCATCTATCTACAATCAACATAGACAAGCAAAATACTACCAGGTACTAAGTTCATGATAAATTTAAGTTCAATTAATCATATTACTTAAGAACTCCCACTTAGATAGACATCCCTCTAATCCTCTAAGTGATCACGTGATCCAAATCAACTAAACCATGTCCGATCATCACGTGAGATGGAGTAGTTTCAATGGTGAACATCACTATGTTGATCATATCTAATATATGATTCACGCTCGACCTTTCGGTCTCAGTGTTCCGAGGCCATATCTGTTATATGCTAGGCTCGTCAAGTTTAACCTGAGTATTCCACGCGTGCAACTGTTTTGCACCCGTTGTATTTGAACGTAGAGCCTATCACACCCGATCATCACGTGGTGTGTCAGCACGAAGAACTTTCGCAACGGTGCATACTCAGGGAGAACACTTATACCTTGATAATTTAGTGAGAGATCATCTTATAATGCTACCGTCAATCAAAGCAAGATAAGATGCATAAAAGATAAACATCACATGCAATCAATATAAGTGATATGATATGGCCATCATCATCTTGTGCTTGTGATCTCCATCTCCGAAGCACCGTCATGATCACCATCGTCACGACGCGACACCTTGATCTCCATCATAGCATCGTTGTCGTCTCGCCAACTTATGCTTCTACGACTATCGCTACCGCTTAGTGATAAAGTAAAGCATTACAGGGTGTTTGCATTGCATACAATAAAGCGACAACCATATGCATGGCTCCTGCCAGTTGCCGATAACTCGGTTACAAAACATGATCATCTCATACAATAAAATATAGCATCATGCCTTGACCATATCACATCACAACATGCCCTCAAAAACAAGTTAGACGTCCTCTACTTTGTTGTTGCAAATTTTACGTGGCTGCTACGGGCTGCGCAAGAACCGTTCTTACCTACGCATCAAAACCACAATGATAGTTTGTCAAGTTGGTGCTGTTTTAACCTTCGCAAGGACCGGGCGTAGCCACACTCGGTTCAACTAAAGTTGGAGAAACTAACACCCGCTAGTCACCTGTGTGCATAGCACGACGGTAAAACCAATCTCGCGTAAGCGTACGCATAATGTCGGTCCGGGCCGCTTCATCCAACAATACCGCCGAACCAAAGTATGACATGCTGGTAAGCAGTATGACTTATATCGCCCACAACTCACTTGTGTTCTACTCGTGCATATTACATCTACGCATAAAGCCTGGCTCGGATGCCACTGTTGGGGAACGTAGTAATTTCAAAAAAATTCCTACCCACACGCAAGATCATGGTGATGCATAGCAACGAGAGGGGAGAGTGTGTCCACGTACCCTCGTAGACCGAAAGCGGAAGCGTTAGCACAATGCGGTTGATGTAGTCGTATGTCCTCACGATCCGACCGATCAAGTACCGAACGTACGACACCTCCGAGTTCAGCACACGTTCAGCTCGATGACGTCCCTCAAACTCCGATCCAGATGAGCTTTGAGGGAGAGTTCCATCAGCACGATGGCGTGGTGAATATGATGATGTTCTACCGACGCAGGACTTCGCTTAAGCACCGCTACGATATTATCAAGGTGTATTATGGTGGAGGGGGGCACCGCACACAGTTAAGAGACCAAGAGATCAATTGTTGTGTCTATGGGGTGCCCCCTCCTCCGTATATAAAGGGGGGGAGGAGGAGAGGGCTTGCCAAGGGGGTGGCGCGCCCTAGGAGGGGGAAACCTACTCCAAGTAGGTTTGCCCCTCCCTTTCCTAGTCCAAGAAGGAGGGGGAAGGAAGGAGTGGGAGAGGGGAAAGGCAAGGGGGGCGCCCCCCCTTCCTTGTCCTATTCGGACTCAAGGGTTGGGGGTGCGCCTCTTGCCCTGGTCGGCCCCTCTCTCTCTCCACTAGGGCCCAACAAGGCCCAATAGTTCCCGGGGGGGGGGGGGGTTCCGGTAACCCCCGGTACTCCGATAAATGTCAGTAACCTTCCGGAACCTTTCCGGTGTCCAAACATAGTCCAATATATCGATCTTTGCATCTCGACCATTTCGAGACTCCTCGTCATGTCCGTGATCACATCCGGGACTCCGAACAACCTTCGGTACATCAAAACATATAAACTCATAATATAACTATCATCGAAACTTTAAGCGTGCGGACCCTATGGGTTCGAGAACTATGTAGACATGACCGAGACACGTCTTCGGTCAATAACCAATAGCGGAACCTAGATGCTCATATTGGCTCCCATCTACGAAGATCTCTATCGGTCAGACCGCATAACAACATACGTTGTTCCCTTTGTCATCGGTATGTTACTTGCCCGAGATTCGATCGTCGGTATCTCAATACCTAGTTCAATCTGGTTACCGGCAAGTCTCTTTACTCGTTCCGTAATACATCATCCCGCAACTAACTCATTAGTTGCAATGCTTGCAAGGCTTATAGTGATGTGCATTATCGAGTGGGCCCAGAGATACCTCTCCGACAATCGGAGTGACAAATCCTTATCTTGAAATATGCCAACCCAACAAGTACCTTCGGAGACACCTGTAGAGCACCTTTATAATCACCCAGTTACGTTGTGACGTTTGGTAGCACACAAAGTGTTCCTCCGGTAAACGGGAGTTGCATAATCTCATAGTCAAAGGAACATGTATAAGTCATGAAGAAAGCAATATCAACATACTAAACGATCGAGTGCTAAGCTAACAGAATGGATCAAGTCAATCATATCATTCTCCTAATGATGTGATCCCGTTAATCAAATGACAACTCATGTCAATGGCTAGGAAACATAACCATCTTTGATCAACGAGCTAGTCAAGTAGAGGCATACTAGTGACACTCGGTTTGTCTATGTATTCACACAAGTATTATGTTTCCGGTTAATACAATTCTAGCATGAATAATAAACATTTATCATGATATAAGGAAATAAATAATAACTTTATTATTGGCTCTAGGGCATATTTCCTTCAAAAGAAACATAGGCCTTGGTACTAACCATCCCTGCTTATCAATCTGGTACCATCTGGTGACAGGATCATGGTAACCGTTAAAAGCATCAATGAGAAGTGATACAATGAAAATGTACACTAAATCATTATTTATAAGTTGTCCCACGTTGGATGGTTAGATGGTATGGTGGCCTGGTAGTGGCTTGCAATTATACCGGCTTTAGGTGCTTAGGCGTCGCTTAGACATCAGAGTTGTTAGTGCTCGTCTTAGATCGCCTTACCACGTTATAAACAATGCAGAAAATGTTCTCAAAAAGATCAGTAGCATAATACTGAGGAAAATATGAAATACCCATGAAATCAAAATGAGAAGAAAGGAATTTTTTTTCCAGAAACTTACGGGAGCTTTATTGACTTAGTAGCATGTAATTACAATCAGCCCTGAGGCTGTTAACTAGGAAAGGGGGGCAGTCCTCAAGCCAGCACTCCGAAGCCAATAAGGCGGAAGTCTTCTTGGCACACAGATCGGCCAAAGTGTTCACCTCTCTGGACACATGCCTAAGCGAAAAGGAAATAAAAGACAAAGACTTCTCCCGATTTCATCTAAGATGGGCGCGACAATTGACCTCGAACTATCACGCGAAGACCAGAGGTTGACAACCTCTAAACAATCCACCTCCATCACTACATGTGAGAAACCACATAGTTGTGCAAAGATAACTCCTTCCCGTAATGACAGAACTTCCGCAACGAAAGGATCTGACACTCCCGGAAAAGGTTTGCTCCACGCTCCCATGAATGACAGATGAGACCTCGCCACGCCTCCTCCTCCCGTGCATGAAGCTTCAGTGTTTATTGCTCCATCCGTATTGATCTTAATCCATCCCGCATCTGGGGGACGCCATTGGAGACCCAAGACGCCTCGAACTGGCTTTGGAAATTCAAGCAGCAGCAGATCATTACGAACAGTTTTTATCGCGTGAACTGGATCATAAGCTGGTTGATCATGGGTCCACCGATTCCTCGACGACCAAATCGCATGCATGACTGTAATAATTTTACCTCTATCATGGTCCACAATCTGATCATCCATGAGCACATCTCTTGCCCAGGTGCCCGAATTCAACAGCGGCAGATTGACTCCCATAAAATCACGAGCCACACTCCAAAACAGACCCGCATGAGAACAACCAATCAATGCATGGTGCAAGTCTTCCGTCGTTGTCTTGCATATATCACATATCGCCATTGTATGAATACGACGATGATGTAGGGTAGCATAGTCCGGGAGGATTCCCCGTAACACTCGCCACCAGAACACTCTTACTCTAGGAATAACCTTGAGCTTCCACAAGGCAGTCCACATATGTTTTTCTGACGATGATGGATCCGTTATCGTTCCTTCCTCTGGAGCAGAATGCTCGTTATGAGTCACTAGAGCACGATAAGCCGACTTAACAGAATAAACACCAGACCTCTCCAAATCCCAGGCAAAAAATCCTCACCTCCGGATGCTCTTAATGGTATGTTCAGTACAGCCGCAGCATCTGATGGTAGAAAGTTCCTTCGGACTAGTTCGACATCCCAAGACCCCGTCTCATGATCGAACAGCTCTGAGACCCGAGGTATCAGATCGACCCCAGTCCGACCAGTTGGCTTACGAGTACTCGTGTCCGGGATCCACATATCCGACCAAGTGGATATAGATTCACCGTTCCCAACACGTTTGATCAAGCCACATTCTAGCGCCTTCCGACCTGCTATGATCGCCTTCCAAGTCACCGATGCTAAGCGAGGCGCCTGTGCTTCCATAAAATCACAGTTATGGAAATATTTTCCCTTCAAAACTCTGGAGCATAGGGAGTTGGGATGGGTCAGCAGCCGCCATCCGTGCTTGCCAAGCAAGGCTAGGTTAAAACTTTCAGAATCCCTAAACCCCATACCTCCATTCACCTTTGGAGCAGTGAGATTTTCCCAAGACACCCAATGCAAAGACCGGCGGTCAATGGAGCTACTCCACCAATACTTTGCCATCGGAGATGTAAGTTGCGAGCAAACTTTCTTGGTCAATTGAAAACAAGACATGCTAAATGTGGGTATAGCCTGAACCACTGATTTGAGCAAGATCTCCCTACCTGCACATGCCAAGTTTCTCTCGGCCCATCCCTGCATTTTGTTTCTGCCCCTCTCCACAATATGAGCGAAACTACCGCTCGTAATCTTGCCAACTGCTGTCAGTAGACCCAAATATCGCTCAGTGAAAGCTTCCACAACGATTCCAAGTGTTTGCTTAATATCCCTTCTCAACTCATGAGAAGCATTGGGGGTGAAGTAAACTGCACTTTTCTCCCGGTTGACTGCCTGGCCAGAGCAAGCAGCATAGATCCCGAGAATATCATTTAATCGGTTTGCACTTTCCACTTTGGCGTTCATGAATATTAAACTGTCGTTCGCAAAGAGCAAATGATTAATCCACAGGGAGTGAACGCTCACTCTGATCCCCCTATCAATATATGCACCACCATAATAATTCATCAAGGAGGTTAGGCCTTCTGCACATATCAAAAAAAGAAAGGGAGAGGCTGGATCACCCTGACGTAAACCTCTGGACGGCGTGAAGTATGGCAATAACAATTCGTTTACCTTCACAACAAACCGGACGGAGGTAACACATTTCATAACGAGATGCACAAACTTCTCGCCAAAACCAAGCCTTGATAGCATAGCCTCCAAATAGTGCCACTCAACCCGATCATAGGCTTTCAACATGTCAAGTTTAACAACACATGAGGATTGCTTGCATCGTTTCTTTTTCTTCATCGCATGTACAGTTTCGTAAGCTACCAGTACGTTGTGTGTAATCAAACGTTCTAGTACAAAAGCACTTTTGTTCCTCTCCAATAATCTCGTCCATCAAGCCCCGGAGCCTGTTTGTGATTGCCTTCGATGCAACTTTGTACAAAACAGGGCATAACGAAATTGGTCGGAATTGAGAGATTTTTTGGGGGTTACGTACCTTGGGAGTGAGGGTAATAGCTGTATCGTTTAGGCCCAAAGGTAGTTCTCCCCCATTCAGAAAATCTAGGATAGCAACGGTGATATCTGCCCCTAAGATATCCCAATGGCGCTGGAAAAAACCCGCCGTAAATCCATCCACACCTGGCGCCTTGGAGGGCGCCATCTAGAAAAGAGTCACCCTCACGTCCTCCGCTGTGAAATCCTTTTCCAACAAAGCATTCATAGCGTTATTGACACGAGCAGGAATTAGCTGCAGTAGCGCAGACATATCATTAAAACCCTGAGATACTACTCTTCTCGCAAAAAAAAAAAAAGATACTACTCGTGAGAATTACGAGTCCGCTGCGATCATGACTTCATAACTTCAGGAGACGACAGGTAGCAACCGTCGCGAATGACGAGCAGAGCGACGGGAGGATGATCGGTGGCGCTGGCAGGTGCGCGACGCAGCTCCTCCGACGATTCCCGTCGTAGTTGGCCGACGTCACCTAACCGCCGGCCACCGTGCTCCTCGGCGTCGAGCCGTTTCACCATCTCTCTCCGTTAGTTTTTTTTTTTTTGAGGGAATCTCTCTCCGTTAGTTTGGCCAGGCTCGGGCCTCCACACACTTATGCCGATTCCTTTTGGCCCGCAATTAACCTGGGCCGAGAGAACAAAACTACGATTTAGTAATACTGCAGCCCACCCAAACGGGAGAACGCGGGGCTCGCCTGCTCGGGCCCAACCAGGACTTCTTCGTTTACTCGCAGCAGCCGCAGTCTTCTCCATCCGGGAAACAAATCCCACCGACTTTGATAGATTGCCTCCTACCCCTCCCCTTCCGTCACCAGCCAGCCAGCTCCGCCCAAATCCCGATCGCGATGAACGCGTCGCAGTTCATGGACAAGCAGATCCTCGGGCTCGCGGCGGCGGGCGCGGCATCGTCGCCTCCCTCCGGTGGCAGCGGCCAGCTGTTCGATCTGATGGGCCCCAACCCGCAAGAGGACGACGTGGTGGAGAGCCACGACCTCCACGCGCGCCGCGGCGCCAGTGCCACGGAGGAGGTGATGGTGCCCAGCTACGACTTCCAACCCATCCGCACCGCCGCCGCCACCGCCGCAGCCCCACCGCCCCCTGCTCCGGCCGCGGCGAACGCTTGGGGGTCGCTCGACGCCAATGCCGCGTCCCCCAAACTTCAGGTAATAATACTTGGCCACCTTCAGTCCGATACCGCTGTTCATAGATCTGTTCATCGCCACTAGTATTTGCTAGCTAGTGCTGGTCTGCTCGGTTGTAGAATTCCGTTACGTCCATAAATCGAATCGCTGTGCTTGCCCTTTTGGCACTATGTGATTCAGATAGAAAAGGGAAAAGTAGGCCTAGTAGTTGTGGTTCCGATGCTTGTGAGAAAGCTGATTCATATCCATGACAGTATGTCATAGGTTTTTGTAGTTACTTTTAGGAATTAGGATGGTTGCAGATGCTGCTCTTGCAATGGCTCTACGTTTGCAACTTGATGCTGATTTATGCTCTTTATGGTCGGCTGATTTATGCCTCATATTGATGTACCTAAATCGGTTGGTGTTCAACGAATACGACATCACTTTAGTGGGGGTGTATATAGCAAACTAAATATGGTCTGCCACCTAACCAAGTTACACAACTTTGCATTTGTGTGCGTGCTTAAGATGTTCCCCGTGCACTTTGGAAGAAACATTGTAGTGGCACATCATGAATCCATGTCCTTTGGCGCAATTCCATGAGCTGCATTTATGGTAACTATGACAAAAGTGTGCATGTGTGTGATAGTTTTAATCATGGGTTAGAGAGATAGTTAGGCAGCAGCAAACAGGTATGCCCAGAATTGCAGGATGGACCATTTGGCCATGTCCTTAATTATTCCACCAATCTTAGTGGGCAGTCCAGCTCCAGCATGTTCCTTGTTATATTTGTGCATGCAAAGTTATTAGAGCATCTCTAGCAGACCCCGTAAAAGTCGGACCCGCAAAACGCGTTTACAGTTCGCTGCAGATCAGATTTGCGGGGCGAATTCGTGCGCTGCAGATCAGACCCCGCATATGAAACTGTAAAATTAAAAAAAAAACATTCGCGAGAGAAACTTGCAAGGACATTCATCATTCATAGTTGATCATCATACTACATCATAGATAGTTGTTCATCATACTACATCATAGTACTACATAGGGGGGGGGGGGGGAGATCTGCGGGCTGTGCGGCGTACCCGAGCCTAGGCTACCAAAATCGACGGGGGCGGCTGCGACGACGCGACGGAGGAGCCGGAGGAGCTCAGTCCTCGTCAGAGTCGAGGTCGATCCAGACTTTGGCCTGCTCGGCCTTCATAGCGCGCAGGTCTGCCTCCTTGGACGCGTGCACCCGCGACGCCCTGCTCGAGGAAGATCTCCTCGATCTCGAGCTCGCGGCGGCGGTGCGCGTCGGCCTCCTCCTGCCTCGGGGGGAGGTAGTCTTTGGGGCCGATAACGCCTCGACGTGGCGGGTCCGCGTTGGCCTCGAGCTTGACGGCGAGCGGCCCGAGCTCCTCCGGCTCTCTCTTGACCGGAGTGAGCCGCAAGCTCGAGGCGCCCGCGGACGAGCTCCCCGCGGCAGAGGAGCCGGAGGAGGCACGGAGGCGGACCGCGAGCTCGCGCTCGTACTCGTCGAGCTTGCGGTGTTCGAACGCCGCCGGCGGCAGGCTCCCATAGTTGAGCCACTTCCGCGCCCCTTGCTTGCGTGCGGCATCGGAGATGCGACGGCGGCGGCGCTCCGCGTCATCCCCACCACTTCCGTAGCCATCCATGGGTCGGGAAGGGTCGCTAGGGCTTTTTTTAGGCTCGCTGGTGGCGAGAAATTGGGTCGGAGGGGGAGGGGAATCACGGCGGAGCGGCGGCGGAGGCGGATAGGGTTTGACCCGTATCCGAGCGGTGGAGAGGGTCTTTTTCCGGGCCACGGTAAACTTTTACGGGCCGGGCCCAGGATACGGAGTCTGTTCTGGCAAGAAAAACGGGCCGAACCAGTATACTAGCCGGAATTATACGGGTTCGGCCTTTTTACGGGGTCTGCTAGAGATGCTCTAACTATGTTTTTCAACATTTTTCTTATGTGCACAGTGGTAGGGTATGCAATATAATTGGCAACTGATTGTGTATGAGAATTAGCACAGGCATACAGGGATCTTATGTACCCATTCACCGTGTACTTGTGTTGCTATATGCGATATTAATAACCAATCCAAGAGGTTTTTAAAATTCTTTAGTTGTTGTGATGCATGATTGTTATCACTTCATATCACCTCACTGTTTTTCTCTTTCCTTGTGATATATATATAATTAATATGCTTAATTTCTTTTACCATGCAAAGAGTGCTGCTATGATGGAGCCTCGTGTGCTGAAGAAAGTTAGTCATGAAGAAGAAAGGAGCAACTTCAATGCAGTCACTATAGCAGATATTGATCGCACCATGAAGAAATATGCTGATAACTTGCTACATGCAATGGAAGGTGTAGGCTCCAGACTTGCACAGCTGGAGGGCAGAACACACCATCTTGAGGACTCTGTTGGCGAGTTGAAGTTAACAGTTGGTAACTACAACGGCAGCACTGATGGAAAACTAAGGCAATTTGAGAACACACTGCGGGAGGTATGCTTTATTCCAACTCCTCTCTGCAAGTGAATATCTTCCCTTGATTCCCTCCTCTCCTTGTTCTTTCTTTTATTGGTAGAGAAAGGATCAACCTTATCGCAATAACTTGCTTTCTGGTTGGGATAATCAAGATGAGAAAGAACTTGGTTTATTATTGAGTAACAATAGTCTTTGTTTTTTCTTTAGCTCATCTATGTATGCTGTTTGTCTTATTTAACATTTGATCCTAGTTTTTAACTGAAGCTTGTTGGCTGATTTTGTATTTTGTACTCCCTCCGTCCGGAAATACTTGTCTTAGGAATGGTTATATCTAGACTTATTTTAGTTATAGATACATCCATTTTCAACCATTTCTAAGACAAGTATTTCCGGACGGAGGGAGTATGCAAATAGGAATGTACAGCTCTGAAATCTATTGATTATATACTCCATCATGTCATATTGGATTTTATTCTTATACTGGTCATTTGTACAGCTAGGTCACATCTTGTTGATAGTTTGCAGTTTATTTGTCTATTTAAGGACTATATTTCGTAATTGCCTATAATACATAAGTTTCCTAAACTAAGTTTCATCATTAGTTTTCACTTTTGAGTTTCCTTCAGCTCCATTCAAGGGCACAATGGCATGCTGACAAGTGGAATTATTAATATGTTTGTTGCCCCTGTTGCATGTTGTGCATGCTAGTTCGCTTCATGTCTTTCTTCTGCCTTCTTCATCTAGTGGTTTTACATGCCTTCACCTAGTGTGGTGGTAGTTAATCATGAAGAATGTTTCGTACCTTCATATTGTGATGTGATTTTCTGAGACATTGTAGGAAGATTTCTTTTGGTGCTTATTTGTACCAATTTGCTCCCTGGACACATTTGTATTAATTTATTTTGTACTATGGCCAGTGTTTCTTCAGCAGCTAGACTAATTATGTATGCACTACTCGCAGGTTCAAGCAGGTGTGCAGATTTTGCGTGACAAGCAGGAAATTGTTGAGGCCCAGGTTCAACTTACGAAGCTTCAAGTGTCTAAAGCAGAGGATGTTGAGTCACCCAGTGCTGGGCAGGTGGACTCAAGGCTGCAGCCGGCTGCGCCCCAGCCAACTGTTCAACCACAACATCAGGCCTATCCTCCTTCGCAACCAACGGGACTGCCTGCCCTTCTTCACAACCAACCTCCGCCGCAATTCCAAGGCCATTCACCGCATCCTCAAATGCAATCAGTCGCACCTGCTCCATCTGTGCCGACCATATCGCAGGAATCCTACTATCCCCCATCCACACAGACAACAGAGGCTGCACACCAGCAATACCAAGCACCACCAGCTTCGCAGCTACAAGCACCTCCAGCAGCACCACAGCATTATCAGCACCCGCCTCAGTATGCTCCATATTCTCAACCTCCGCCGCCTGGAAGTGTTAACCCCCAAACTGCAGCCGCACCCTTGCCCCATCAGCCAGAAGAAGCAGCACCTTATGGGCCTCCTGCTCAGAGCTACCCGCCGAATGCCCGCCCGCCGTCCCCTTACATGCCACCACCCAGTGGACCTGTTCCTCCTTTCTATGGGCCAAACCCTGGTATGTACGAGCCTCCAGCAGTCCGGCCTAACTCCGGTCCACCACCATCCTACAATGCTGGATACAAACAGCAGGGAGGAGGCGGTTTTCCTGAGCAGTACGGATACAACAGTGGGTCTCCGTCTCACCGTGCTAATGCTGGAATGAACTCGCCTTCACCCTTTGCCCCCACTGGCCCCTCCTCCGCTGGAAGTGGCAACTACGGCAAGCTCCCTACAGCTCAAATACTGCCCCAAGCAGCGCCAGTGAGCTCAACCCCGAGTGCCTCGTCCGGCAACAGGGTGGCAGTCGACGACGTGGTGGACAAGGTTTCGACGATGGGGTTCTCGAAGGAACAAGTGAGGGCGACTGTGCGCAGGCTGACAGAGAACGGTCAGAATGTGGACCTGAACGTGGTGCTCGACAAGCTGATGAACGACACTGATGCGCAGCCTGCCCAGAGAGGCTGGTTCGGGAGATAAAAGCCTAGCTGCTTAGTCGTCGCAGCATGTGTATATGTCGATCAGCGAACAGCTATGGAACCATTTCGTGCATTCACGAGGGATTTCGTATTTGTCAGATTTCTCGTTTTGCTGCTGGAGACCGTACAGTTAGCGTTAGCTCTTCTCTTCACCTGTTAGTGCACTAGTGATTGCTATCCATTGTCAGTTTTTGACTGCTGTGTCTGCAAGTGTTTTTTTTTTCCGAATACGCACAAGCATGCGTATCATTCATTAGAGAAGAAGGGGAAAAGACTCCCCAAGTCACAATCACAAAAGTTATTTACATGCCGGATTCTCCGACACCACCCACACCCTCAATCTAGACTACTCCCTACGTCTCCTCCTCCCACCATACTACCTCTACTCCATTTTGCACTCCACCATCGCCATCTTTGAGCAGGCCAGCCTTGTCCCATAACATGGCCTCGTCCCTAATTCTCTGTCGCACGGTCGATATGGAGGGAGAGGCTCCATTAAACACCACGTCATTCCTATGTTTCCATATCATCCACGTGGCCAACAAGCACTTTGCCCTCATTGCTTTCCTGTTGTGCCCGACCGAATCTTGCCGAAGGCACCAAGCACTTAGCTTCTCATTAAACGTAGGCACAAGGCTAGGCGATCCAGTGATCGAACCCAACCAATGCCAGACTTGCCTCACGAACGCACACCCTAGCAGGAGATGATGGATGGTTTCATGATCCTGGTCGCAAAGGGGGCAGGCAGCTTGGTGAGGTAGCCCGCGCCTAGCAAGCCGATCGGAGGTCCAACATCTGTTCTTTAAGGCTAACCACGAGAAGAAGCGGCAGCGAAGCGGTGTCCTTGAGCCCCAAGTAAACTTAGCCTCCGGTGCAACTTGGAGGCCCCAGAACCTCGCTGCGTAAGCCGAGCGCGCCGAGAATTGCCCATTACTCTCCCAGCTCCACCTCACCTTGTCCTCCTCCTCCACATTTAGCTGCACTTGCTCCATCCTCGCCCACAGCCGCAAGAACTGGGCCAACCCCTCCGATGAGAGCTCAGGACCAATGCTCGCCACCCATGCGTTGTTGGATATTGCTTCCGATACTGTGACCAACATTCTATCTCTCTGTGGAATCCTGTCATAGATCAAAGGTGCCACCTCACCAATCCTTGAGCCATCCAACCATTTGTCCTTCCAAAACAGAGCGGATTTCCCGTCACCCAGCATCGTAATTGCTGCTGCTTGCACCAAAGCTTCTGACTCCCTCGGAACGCTGATCCGAAACTCCGCCCAAGGCCTTGATTTGTCATACTTTTGAAGCCACGGCCACCTCGCTTGGAGCGCTTTATTGAGCCATCGCAGGTTCATCAATCCTAGTCCTCCTGCCCACTTGGGCCTGCACACCATCTCCCACGAAACCGAGCAATTTCCCCCGCTAGCCTCCTTCCTTCCGCACCACAGGAACCCACGACAGATCTTCGAAAGAGCCGAGATAGTCTTCACCGGCAAATCCAGAGCCAACATAGAATGCACGAGGATCGCAAGACAGCCTCGATTGGATAAGCGACATCTGTTGCTCTTGATAGGAGGAGGCTTTCCACAGAGGCAGTGCGTCCCCTACCTTGTCCACGAGGTCCTGGAGCTGAGCCGCCGTTGGCTTCCTTAAAGTGAGAGGAAGGCCAAGGTACTTGCACGGGAACGTGCCCGCCGGGCATCCCAAAACGCCCACAACCATGTCTCTCTCATCCGGAGTGCATCTGATAGGAATTACCAAACTCTTCCTCCAATTCACCACCAAGCCCGAGGCCTGCCCGAAAGTCTGAAGAATAGCATCACAAGCCCTTATCTCCAATTCCATTGGATTAAGGAACGCCACCACATCATCCGCAAACATGGACACACGCTGCTTCAGCCCAGAGCGCGCCAATGGTGCAAGCATCCCTCTCTCAGAAGCAAACTTGAATAGTGCTCTAAGTGGCTCCATGCACAATATGAAGAGCATGGGAGAGAGGGGGTCTCCTTGCCTAAAGCCTTGACACGGCAAGATCGGTCTACCAGGCATGCCATTGACAGTGATCCTCGTGGAGGAGGTGGCCAGCAATCCACACATCCACGCAATCCATTTGGCTCCAAAGCCCAACCTCCGCAAAACCTCAAGCAGAAAAGGCCACTGGATGGTATCGAAAGCCTTTGTGATGTCGAGCTTAAGTAGGACTGTCGGATGCCTCAACGCATGCAATCTCCTGGCCGTGCATTGCACCAGCATAAAATTGTCATGGAGCGAACGTCCGCGCACGAAAGCACTCTGGTGATGCCCCACTAGTCGCGGCAAGTCCTCCGAAAGCCTTGAAGCCAGAACTTTGTCAAAGATCTTCACTGTCCCACTTATAAGGCTCACAGGTCTGAAATCCTTGATATCCACCGCACCATGGACCTTTGGAAGGAGTTTCTGCAAGTGTTATTGTCGTCAAGTAAGTACTATTGTTGATGACCTGTGAAACTAGCTAATGGCTGCTTTATCTTTCACGCATCTATACGACGGTGACCTTTCTTAACCTGTTCGCGTGGGTGGCGATGTGTGATCACATTTGTCACGGAGTTTTGGCGACAGCGACAAATCGTTAGATCGCTGGCAATGAGCCGTGCACTTTCACCTCCTTATCTCCGAAGTGCGTAGCTCTCGGCTCACCAAGGACCACACCTATACGGTTGCAGTTCGCAGGCAACGAGGCCACTGTGCTAGCCACTCACTCACATGGCTTGGCGCCCCGCAACCGGCCGCTGGTCTGCGTGAGCTGCTGGCGACATCGGTCCAAAGTCTGCTGTCGCGGCGGTCACCCACCGAGGATCAGCCACCAGCAGAAAACACCTCTTCTCATCCCGCCGTCCGCGCGTGTGCGTTCTCTGCTCGCACGCATGACATGCCTGCTCGTGCCGGCAGTCGCTGTCGCATGCGCTGCCCCCGCGCCCGCCGGACATAAAACCACCGGCCACGGTCACCAGCAGCCCAAGATAGGGGTCACGCGTGGCGTGAGAAGCAAGGTGTCTGCTGCCAGGGCCGGAATGGACGGCGGTGCTCCCCCGGCCATCGCGCCGGACGCCGTCATCAACCTCGAGCTGTGCGTGTTCCCGTTCCGTATTTCGTGCGCGATTACGTAAGGCGTTCTCTATCTGACAACGTGCTTCGCCGTACTGCCGGTTTCGGTTCTGCGTGCGTGCAGCGGCGACCCGACCATGTACGAGGCGTTCTGGAGGGAGGTCGGGGAGCGGGCGGCGGTGGCGATCCCGGGGTGGTCGGGGATGAGCTACTTCTCCAATGCCCAGAGCCTCTGCTGGTTCCTCGAGCCCGAGTTCGAGCGCGAGGTGCGCCGCGTCCACCGCCTCGTCGGCAACGCTGCGGTCGACGACGGCTACCACCTCGTGGTCGGCACCGGCGCCACCCAGCTCTTCCAGGCGGCAATGTACGCCCTGTCTCCCGCCGGCGCCCAACGGCCCGTCGGCGTCGTCTCGCCGGCGCCCTACTACTCGGTAATAATTAAGATCAAGCAATCCAAGTGCAATTTCAATTACATTCGTGGTGTGGTGTGGGGTGATTGACATGGTGTCATCTTGGACGTACGTCGTGGCATGCCAGTCGTACCCGCCGCAGACGGACCTCCTGCTCTCGGGGTTCTACCGGTGGGCCGGCGACGCCAACGCGTTCGACGGCGACGGCCACATCGAGCTGGTCTGCTCGCCCAACAACCCCGACGGCGCCATCCGCGAGGCCGTCCTGAGCTCCGAGTCCAGCAAGGCGATCCACGACCTGGTCTACTACTGGCCCCAGTACACGCCCATCACCGGCGCCGCCGCCCACGACATCATGCTCTTCACCATGTCCAAGGTCACCGGCCACGCCGGCGCCAGGCTCGGGTGGGCGCTCGTCAAGGACCGCGACGTGGCCAAGAAGATGGTCTACTTCGTGGACCGGAGCACCATCGGCGTGTCCAAGGACTCGCAGCTCCGCGCCGCCAAGATCCTCGCCGTGGTCTCCGACGCCTACGAACCCGGCGAGGAGGACGGCACGCGGCTCCGCCTCTTCGACTTCGCGCGGCGACGCATGGGGGAGCGCTGGCGGGCCCTGCGCGCCGCCGTGGCGGCCACCGGCGTCTTCAGCCTCCCGGAGGAGACCACCGGCTACTGCAACTTCACCAAGCAAACCGTGGCAGCTTACCCCGGTACTGTACATTAAACATGCAACATTCTTGATCCATGAACACGAATTCCGCCATTACTCCAATTTGCTCGGTTCTTCTCACTGGTCTTGCAATCGGACGCAGCGTTCGCGTGGCTGCGCTGCGAGAAGGATGGGGTGGAGAACTGCGCCGAGTTCCTGCGCGGCCACAACATCGTGGCGCGGGGAGGGGAGCAGTTCGGGGGAGACGCCAGGTGCGTCAGGGTCAACATGCTGGACAGAGACGGTGTGTTCGACGTGCTCATACAGCGCCTCTCCTGACTCCTCCATAACATGATTACGATGAGGATGCAAAGCCAGAGCTGTCATGCGAACATAATGCCTCGGATTAATTTGGAGAACAAAACGAAAACGAATGGAGAGGATTTCGATGGTCTCATCCGCTTATAATCTCTGTATATGGAATGATTGGTGCGAGTTTTGAAGTTTTAAATTTTCCTTAAGGCTTAACTCCCAAAAAATGATTTCCTACTCCCTCCGTCTGAAATTTACTATCTCTACTATTAAAGGGTAATCTGCCGTCGTTGTGATGGTTCGACCTCCCCGCTCCTCTCGTACGACCTCGAAGGAAAAAATCATAGGAGGAAAAGCCCATGTTGCACGTCAACGAAAAACTGAAAAAACATGCACGTTCTCCGCCTCCTCCCCCGACCTGCCAGTTTCCATACCCAGATCTCTCTCTCGCTCTTCCTAACCAGAACCACGAGGGCGATCATCTCCCCCGACCTCCAACTCCACCGCTCCGGGCTCCGGCAGCTAGGTCGCCGCCATCTCCCATCCACTCAACATCTCCAACATATCCGAATCTTTGCGCGCGGCGCACAGATGCCGCTCGGCCTTGGCATCCCCATTGGCCTTGCCTCCTGAGTCCTGACCCAAGTCCTAGGGTCACGGTCCAAGATTGGCAAGGGCGACGTGCAGCTTGGTGGTGCTGCGGCGGACGGCAACGATCCAAGATTGGCAGGTTACTAACAGAAGCCACGGACACCAGGAACACTCGATTGATATCTCCCTCCCTCTATTCCTCTCTTGGGCTTTTTCTGATTGGTATTTTTGTGGATGGAAGACAAATCTAAGGAAGAAGATGAGGTGGGAAGCTAACCAGAAACTTGCCGGTAAGGATCCCTTGTTTCTTGGTGCTAATCCCACATGATCATCTTGAATAAGAAAATACAATTTTTTTTGTCATGTTTCTTTCTGGACGAGCAGGACCTCGAGAAACCTGTGTTCTGGATCTAGGAGGCACCAACTTCAGCGTGCTGAGGGTGCAGCTGGGAGGAAAGGATAGGCGTGTCGTTGACACTGATTCGAGCAAGTGTCGATCCCAGAGGAAATCATGCATGGCACAACTGAGGTAATCGGTTCACTGAACTTGCTCTCTTCTTTTGTTTTGTATTCTTTCGCTGTTTTCTATTGCTGGAATAGTGAATCGTAACTTTCTCAACCTCCTTAGTTTCTGATTAACGCTCATGTAAGAAGCTTAAACTTGTGGTCTAAACAAACACTGGAACTGGTGCTTTGCGTTTCACTTCGGAACATGGATGAGGGCACATGCATCATCATTTCACTATGCATAGTGGTTGTTGGATTTTCAACTTTTGTTTTCAACTACTAGGCACACGTACAGCAGTGAAGATGGATTTTCGACTATTGTATTTCGAATGCCATTAACGCAGAAATGCAGTCTCAAGGATGGAAATAAACGAGTGTGTGTGTTCTTTTTCTTAAAGAATACGTTTATATTCCCTGTTCTTTTCGCTTCAGGTTTACAACTATTTGGCCTGCTACACAATGCATGTGTTCACCAGCAAAATTTCAGTTCTATTATCCAACATGAAAGATCAATTAACCAATATTGTTGTCTTAAATCTCGGTATTATTTCAGTTTTTCTAAAGGACAAAATGGATCTAGGAATATTATGTTGAATCATTGAATTTGTACAATTTTTATGTGAAGGGTCATTACAGAGAGAAATATTGGTTGGTTATTATAAATTTCTTGCATATTAGTAATTGATATTTACAGTGCGAACAAGATATTAAAGTTCTAGGTGGTTAATTTTTTTACTACCTCTCTTTAGATTCATTTTATAGGGCTGTAAAAATAGTAATCAGGAAGCAACATGTATAAATAGTGAGTGTTGATACTGCTCCCTCTAGATTTCAAATAGTACTTTTAGGCTCAAAGTATAGACAAAATAGGTGTACGAATCATTTCCAGTGTAATAAACGTAGTTGACTTTGCACAGAGTGTAATCAAAATTTTTCGTTCATGTTTCGTATCTACTGCTTATTTGCTCTGCCTCAATTACTCAAGGCTACGAGGAAAGTTTTTTACCAGGATGGTGTTTTCTAGCAAAGAAGTGGAAATGATGCATGTGTTGCTAAGATATATTCTCAAGTGATACTCGTATCTTGTTTGGCCCTTTGTGCTATGAGAGGAATTGAAAGATTGAATTATATATTTGATATTACCAACATAGCTCCGTTTTTTTTCTTTTCAGTGTGTACTATATGTGCTTGCTCTAGGGCAAGGAGGCGGTGACGAGCCGAAGGCGGCCAAAGCAATATCTTTCCCCGTCTAGGAGCTCCAAATATGTGTCTCATCCTGAAGGATTCGGACATGGCCATTGGAGTTTGAACATGACACCGTTGATGGAGAGAAGAAGAGATGCCCCACATACACTGTGAACAATTGGATTGATGGCATCGCGTCTCGGAACACACTACAAGAAATATGTAGCTGTCTCCCTCCCTTATACATGTTTGTTTTGACTCAGGCCAGATATATTATAATTTACCTGACATGAACTCTATTTATCATGTAAAATGTACAATGTAATTATGGGTTTTAACTGTTGTTCCTTTTCATTGTCAGAGGTGGACTTGGTTGATAGGCCATGGGCAGGGGCGGAGCCAGGCCGGCAGCGCGCCCCGGGCCGCCTTCAAGCAATACTCCTAGATTTGGGTCTCACATCTCGGTAACGCTACAATCACCAAAGAAGTTGGGCCTCATGCCCTGGGCCCTGTCTCCGCCCCTGGCCATTGGGAGAATGGTATGAGGGGGTCTGTGATAGGACACCGTTGGTTTGTCCCAACAATGTGCAACAGGTAAATTTGCTTAGGGGGAAGCTTAGAAAATAGG
Organism: Aegilops longissima; assembly: GCA_021605205.1. Taxonomy (NCBI): domain Eukaryota; kingdom Viridiplantae; phylum Streptophyta; class Magnoliopsida; order Poales; family Poaceae; genus Aegilops; species Aegilops longissima. Next base: position 141,760,676 of record CM038676.1, on the reverse strand, counting down.
GACAAAGGGATGATTCAGACTGAATCATCCCTTTGTCCCTATTTTCTAAGCTTCCCCCTAAGCAAAGACTGAATCATCCCTTTGTCCCTATTTTCTAAGCTTCCCCCTAAGCAAATTTACCTGTTGCACATTGTTGGGACAAACCAACGGTGTCCTATCGTTGCACCCCCCCTCATACCATTCTCCCCATGGCCAGGGGCGGAGACAGGACCCAGGCCCCCAGGGCCTAGGCCCAGGGCATGAGGCCCAACTGCAAAGTCAACTACGCTTTGGTGATTGTGGCGTTACTAGAGGATGATACTATTTATACAGACCCAAATCTAGAAGTATTATAGAACTGAAATTTTGCTGGTGAACACATGCATTGTGTAGCAGGCCAAATAGTTGTAAACCTGAAGCTTAAAAGAACAGGGAATATAAACGTATTCTTTAAGGCACACACTCGCTTATTTCCATCCTTGAGACTGCATTTCTGCGTTAATGGCATTCAAATACAAGTAAAAATCCATCTTCACTGATGTCGTGTGCCTAGTAGTTGAAAACAAAAGCTGGAAATCCAACAACCACTAGCATAGTGAAATGATGATGCATGTGCCCTCATCCATGTTCTGACATGAAACTAAGCACCAGTTCCAGTGTTTGTTTAGACCAAGTTTAAGCTTCTTACATGAGCGCTAATCGAAACTAAGGAGGTTGAGAAAGTTATGATTCACTATTCCAGCAATAGAAAACAAACGAAAGAATACAAAACAAAAGAAGAGAGCAAATTCAGTGAACCGACACTTAGCTTGTGCCATGCATGATTTCCTCCGATCGACACTTGCTGGATTCAAGGTCAACGACACTATCCTTTCCTCCCACTGCACCTCAAGACGCTGAGTTGGTGCCTCCCAGATCCGTAACATATCATGGGATTTTCACCGCAAGTTAGCTTCCCACCTCATCTTCTTCCTTAGATTTGTCTTCCATCCACAAAATACCAGCCCAAGAGAGGAATAGAGGGAGGAGATATCAATCGAGTGTTCCCGGTGTCCGTGGCTTCGTTAGTAACCCGCCAATCTTGATCGTTGCTCAGCCCGCTGCAGAAGCTGTAATCTTGGACCGTGACCCAGGAAGAGGCAATGAAATGAGGCTCAGGCAACAAATATTCTGCACCTAGCTGGCTGGAGCCCGGAGCGGTGGAGTTGGAGGTCGGGGAGATGAGTTAGAAGAGCGAGAGAGATCTATGTTTTTTTAATAGAAGATTTAAATATTTTTAGAAAATACATACAAACACAACAGATAGATCAAATGAAACAAGTAGCCTAACAAAAATAACAAATGTGGTAGAGGATTAAAGAGTTATTCCCCGGAAGGTTGCCATTGGTGCTCGCTTAAGTAGTCTATAGTTGCACATGAGCTTGCCAATCTTAGAGCTGCCAATGCACTTCAAAAGAACCTATCGATTGTATTGTTATTGCATTGAGGAGTGACAAGTTCTTCAAAGGCCTCAAAATCCAAGTTCATCAATTGAGAGAGACCTCTTTCGTTCTATATAATCATGTTGTGCAAGGTCACATAAGTCATGATCACCACAGTGTTGTCCATGGATAATGCATAAGCAAGCCAGCACACAACGAAAAGCTCTCTTGATGTTGTTTCTCGCGGATTCGTGAGCCACCACAAAGTGAGATTTCTTCTTGCCTCCAGGGTCTAATTTGTCTTCACAAATATGGACCATGACGGGTAGATGTCATCTGCAAGGTAGTTTTAATATGCAATGGATTGTCTTTTCCGCTACTCCTGCTTACCAAAATATAAGAGACACAAGTTTACATATTGCCATCATTTTGAAAGCTATGCCTACTAATATGTGGAAGTCTACGGTTAGCTCGTAATAACAGTGTCACTGTATTTAGCTTGCAAAATATTCACATCTCAGTCTATTGACAGTACAACGGAAATTCTCTCATAGTTTGCTCGAAAAGAAATCCCATATTTGTCTAGTATTTTTGTTGTCTGCTTAGGGAAGACGGTGTTGGCCGGTGTCCACAGTATTTCTTTAGAGAGCTGGTGCCTTCAGCATTGAGCGAAGAGCCGGTTGCTTTACTGACTCTAAAAACGAATACCAATAAGAACCAACTAAAATAAATAATTTCATAGTCAGTTATCTAAGAAGAACTACCCTAAATACGATTTGACATGACAGAGAAAAATCAGAGAAAACACGTACACATGGAACATTAAAATTATGTATTATTTTTTTGAAAGATCCAACAATCGCTGGCTTTTCATATCATTAGCAGAAAGCAGTGGGAAATACAAAGGTGCGTTGGAGGGTCCTTGTCGGTGTCAAAACCGGCGGATCTCGGGTAGGGGGTCCCGAACTGTGCGTCTAGGCGGATGGTAACATGAGACAATGGACACGATGTTTTACCCAGGTTCGGGCCCTCTTGATGGAGGTAAAACCCTACGTCCTGCTTGATTGATATTGATATTGTGGATGTTTACAAGAGTGGATCTACCACGAGATCAAGGAGGCTAAACACTAGAAGCTAGCCTATGGTATGATTGTAAGGGTTGTTGTTGTTCTACGGACTAGATCCATCCGGTTTATATAGACACGGAGAGGGCTAGGGTTACATAGAGTCGGTTACAATGGTAGGAGATCTACATATCCGTATCGTAAGCTTGCCTTCACGCCAAGGAAAGTCCCATCCGGACACGGCGAAGTCTTCAATCTTGTATCTTCATAGTCTTGGAGTCCGTCGATGATGATAGTCCGGCTGATGATAGTTCGGCTGATGATGGTAGTCCGGCTATCCGGACACCCCCTAATCCAGGACTCCCTCAGTAGCCCCTGAACCAGGCTTCAATGACGATAAGTCCGGCGCGTATATTGCTTGGCATTGCAAGGCGGGTTCCTCCTCCGAATGATAGAAGATTGTGAACACCAGGATAGTGTCCGGCTCTGCAAAATAAATTCCACATTCCACCGTAGAGAGAATAATATATACACAAGTTCAATCTGCTGACGTTTTCTGCGGCATGACGTCACGCCACTACCAAGCCATTATTTAAATCGTTTTTTACTTTACCACCTCAGCGCATTTAGCGAAGCGGTTTCCTTAATGCGTCTTGTCGAGCGGAGATCGTGTTCCCCTTAATCCGGATTCTCATCAATACGGACGTGGGTAACCCAACGCGCCATTGATGGTGGGCAGGAGATAAGCGAGTTTTACCGGGCGGTGGGGGCGCGTGAACCGCCCGCCCATATAAGGGATAAGATTCACCTTTTCACCTCGCCTTCTTCCTCCTTTGCTTATCCATCTCCGCGCTTTTCGAGCTCCAGCGCCCAAGTTCGCGCATCTCGTCTCAACCTTCTCCGACCATGTCCGGGGCGGGAGGTAAATGGTTGGCCTCCACCGTTAAGGAGGAGCACATCGCCAAACTGCGGCGCGGATACCTCTCCGGCGACACGCGCACCGGCTGCCCGACGAGGGCAGCTCATCCCCACCCAGCCCCATGAGAGGTCGTTTCCTTCCCCACTTCCTCCATGGACTGGGCTTTCCACTTCACCCCTTTGTCGGGGCTCATGTTCTACTACGGCTGGATTTCCATGATCGGCGCGAACTTCATCCTCAACATCTCGGCGTTTATCGTGGGTATGCGAAACCTTCCTCTGCATCCAGCCCCACTTGACATGGCTCAAGACCTTCAATGTCAAGCGAAGGTAGTGAAGGGCACTCAAGCGGAGTCTTGGGCGCCATGTTGGGCAAGATGCCCAATGTCCTTTAGTTGAAGGGCCTTCGTGGAATCCGTCAAGGGGTGGCAATCGGGGTGGTTCTATATCACCGAGCAGCGTGACCCTACATGGTGGCGGCCCCGAGTTCAGATCTGGTATCCCCACGCAGCTCACCTCCTGGAAGAAGGGCTTCTTGTGGGGTAGTTCGGAAGGCAGCGGGACTCCAAGCTGTATCGAAGCTGGTGAAGAAGCTCGGGCTGGTTAACGTGGTCAAGTCATGCTCGTCGCGGATTCTCCCATGCCAAGGCGGGCATTCAATCTGTGGGAGTTCGATCCGGAACAGCACGGCGCTGGCGGGCTCTTGACATGACGTCTGAAGGCGCTGGAGGTGCTGTTCAAGGCGCGAAGCCCCGCATCCCGCGCGAAGATCGCGGATTTCGCTCCTGGCGCCAAGCCAGCGAGGTAAGTGATTCTACCCCTTTACGGGACACTTGCTTTTCATAGTTTGACTCTATGCGGGTTTTAATTTCCCTTTTCCTTTGACGGAATGGATGAGGAAGGCGGAGCAGATTATCTGCCGGCTCCTATGCGAAAAATCGATAGGAAGCCCGTCTAGCGAGGCTGCTGGTTCGGCACCGCCGTGGTGCGGAGAAGAAAACCAGAAGGAGGCCATGGGTGCTCGGAAGAGTTCCCGTTTTCAGGTGTCAAGCGACTCGGCGGACTCCTCCCCAAAAGCGAGGAGGAGAAGAGGACTCTCTCGGAGGAGGAGAGAGGAAGAGGAAGGCTTCCCGGCGGGGAGGCGAAGGTCAAGAGGGAAGGACTATTCCCGGACAGCTCCGCCAACATCAACGTTGGCGAGGAAGAATGGCCTTCAAGGGCCAGGCCTCGGCGAGATCGTAAGTATCCAGTTCTGAATGATTTATATTTTCTTTTCTGCGTCACAAAGTGTCATTACGATGCCGCATCTTTGCACTGTAGTCCGGCGGTGATAATCTCCCGCTTCATCGGCGGGTCGTTAGCTCCGTCGGATGTAGACTCCATCCCGACCGCCTCCACCCCTCGCGACGCCGAGGGCGCCGAGTGGGATCCCAGAAGGACCCATCGGGAGGCTCGGGCGCCACAGCGTCCTCCGGACTTTCGCCGGACTCCATATCGAACCGCGGTGGTTCGGGGTCGGGCGTATTGCCGAATGAAGGGCAAGACCGTGGCGCCGGCGGCTTCCGTCAACGGGCGCGGGCAATTTGTTGGGCGCTGCGAGCGCTTCCATCGAGGAAGAACACCGCACTATTATGAGTGCGGTGATTGAAAGTGCAGCTTGCTAGGCGGGCTGACGAAGCCTGCGATAGCCTTCTATCGGGCTTTGAGGTAGAAGTTAAAATATGCAATGTAATACCGCATAGACGGTATCCCCGATGCTCGGTTCGGTGTTCGGGAAGAAAAGCGGATGAGGATCTGAAAAAAAGAAGATATCGCGGGGTTGCTAAAAAATATGTCAATATGGGTTGCAGGCTGCGCTCTTGACCTCTGCCGCCTTGCTGCGGAGGTCGGTGCTTTGAAGCAGGAGCTCGGCGGTCGAGCAAGAGCTCGGCAGCGCCGAGAAGCAGCTCGGGACAAATAAGGTGAGTAACACTAATTTGAACTTGTACCTTCTGAGAAAAGGATTTAGGTTGCAACAAAAATAACAAGGATAACATAGGTGCTGCGGGGGCCACGAGCGAGGTGGAGACCACGAAGGAGGCCGTGTCATGACGAGCATAATCACGGCCACGGAGCAGGCAGAGCGAGAAAAGCAGGAGGCGCGTGTGGCGGTGGTTCAGCAAGAGCTCCGGGCTCTCATGGAAAAGCATGAGAGTTTGGGCGTGACTCAAAGACTCGAGAGTCGAGCTTGCCTCGGCTCTCGAAAGTGTAAAACTGCCAAGGCCGATGCCCATAAGTCCCTTGGGAGATTGAGTTGGTGAGGAAGATAGCGGCGGGTAAGGTATTTTTCATGCAAAGCAAGCATGTGAATGTAAATTATGTGTTACTTACCGGTCGGAGCTCTCGAGGCGTTTGCAGATCTGCCTCATGGCGTGTACGATGCCGCCGCATTCTACCGAGCCGAGGAGGGAGCTCAGCGGAGAAGGTCTTACGGTCTCATTATCTTTGAGGCCGGCCATCCAGTGCCCCTAGCGACCAGGTGAAGCAGCTGGTCGAGCTCCTAAGGTGGCGAGCAGGCCATGAAGGGCCTCATAGTCCCGTTGTGGCTGGAGAGGCCATGCACAGAGCTACCGCCGGCCTCGTCTGACGGTTGGTGGATCGTGCCCACAGGTGGAGGTTATCAAGCGCTCCTTTGTATTGAAGGTGCTCGTCGGGCCCTTGCCTGCGCAAAGGTGCATTAGGGCAAGCTGGATGCGGAGAAGCTAATCAGCGGCGCCACCAGTGAGCAAGGAATATCGTCGCCGAAATGTACTATAAGACTGTCTGAAGGGTGCCCATAAGATTGCGGATGAGTGCCCCGAGGATGTAATTATTGAGTAAATTCGCAATGTGTTATCACATGCGCTGAAAACTTTGTTCATATCGCTAAGCAGCGCTTGTTAATTTAAAATATTACCTTACGTAAGGCCGTTTATTAAATCCGAGAGATGGCAAGTCGTCGGCTTCAGCCCCCATGCCACAGTCTTTGGGGTGTTAGGGATAAACTTGAGCACTCTTGTTCCCATTTTGGGTCCATCTAGGGGCGCTCAACACAGCGAACAAGGCAACGGACTTATAGTGCTTGAACACTCTAACTTAGCCATAGAATTCTATAATTTTAAATTTGGTGAAGCCCCTAGTATTCGGAGGATCGAATTAGGCGCTATCCACCTTCGTCGGACATTATCCGAACTTCGCTCGAGCGGCGTAGGTCTTTAAGGACCGAAAGGACCTCTCGAACAGCGACCAGTCTCTCGCCTTATCATGATAGTCAGTTTTAGCTTTCTCCTTTGAGGCGTTAACCCGGCTCAACGAGGCGCAATCGCGATGGTTCTCCGTGCTACCTTAGCCGATAGAGCGGGCGTAAGGTGCCAAACATGGGGCGGGCAAACTCAACTTTGACCCAAGACATGATTGAACCGATTCATATAATGCTATAAGTTGAGGTGCCGCACTTGTGAAAGTGTTAGGACTTTATCACACCATAATCACGGAGAACATAAGCCCCTGGTGTATTTGGCGTACCAAAATGTCTGGTGCAACATGTAAGTAAATGAACATATATATATATATATATATATATATATATATATATATATATATATATATATATATATATATATATATATATATATATATATATATATATAAGGTAATGCAATTATGGGCAAAAGTGCTGTATTTTATTAGAAGATATGCTATGAGTGCGGAATGATACAAATAGTGCGGAAAGCAAAGGATTGGGCGAATTAAAGGCGTCTCCCTCGAGGGTAGGCAGCGGAATGTTGTATTTAACAAATTTAATGCTCGTGATGGAGACCACCTGAGTGTTAGTTGCGGCCTTTGTCCTTCCTGGCTGTTGCATCATGAGTTGGCAGGTTAGCGCCGCGGACGAGTTCTTTATAAAAAGAGAAATAAAAGAAAAAAAGCGACACACTTGGGAGCCCTGGTGTGGTCGAACCGCACTCTGGGTCTGTTGTGGTTGTGCCTTTCCCCTATGCCCATGGTATCTCCAGGCGTAATTATGTCTGTGGAGAGTTTCTCTTACAATTTTGCGAGGGCTGGGGTTGAGGCCGCATTACTCTGGCGTGCTCGGGCGTGCCAGGTGGTCTTGGTTGATGTTGCTCGAGCGCGTTTGGCGTGTCCGTTCGTTTAACGGCGGACTCGAAATTGCCTTAAAGGCTGCTCGTACTTACGCGAGAGCGCTGTATGTTCCTCCGTTCGGAGGGCGTTCCGTGTTTCCATTGACCGTGATGACTCCACGAGGGCCTGGCATCTTGAGCTTAAGGTATGCATAATGCGGCACGCGTTGAATTTCTGAGCAGCGGTTCGTCCGGCGAGCGTGATAGCCGCTGCGGAGCGGGACTATGTCGAAGATTAACTCCTCGCCCGGAAATTATCCGGGATCGAAGACCACTTCGGTGTAATTGAGCTGTACAATTGGCCTCGACACCTGGTATGGCGCCTTTGAAGGTTGTCTTTGTAGGTTTAATCCTTGAGGGTCTATGCCCATCTTGCGCCTGTATCACGATAAAGCAGGTTGAGGCTCTGCCGCCGTCCATCGGGACTCGTGAGTGAAATCCATCGGCGATTGGGTCTAAAACCAATGCGGCGAATCCGCCATGGCGGATCTTGGTCGGATGGTCTCTTGATCGAAAGTGATCGGGCAAGAGGACCATGGGTTGAATTTTAGGCGGCTGGCTCCATCGCGTATCGTCCCTTAGTGCGCTTCCGCTCCCTCTTGGGAATATCGTTGCGTATATCATGTTTACCGTCCGGACTTGAGGGAATCCCTTTTGTCCTCTGTTGTTGGCGGCGAGTCTCTTCCTCGTCATCGCTGTAGCCCTTGTCACTGTTTTGGCGATTAAGTTGCTGCCTGCTTGAATACCCAACAATCTCTGTTGGTGTGGTTAGCTGGCTTTCGGGGTTCCATGTATTTGACAGGCGGTCGAGTATTCGGTCCAAATTGGGCCGGGCCGGAGTGGTTCTTGTGAATGGCTTCTTCCGTTGACGGGTTTGGAGCCTCGGAATCCGGCGTTGACTGCCGTATCCTCATTCTTGTCGCCGTTAATCGGTGTTTGTTTTTGTTTCGGCGCAACCTGCCATTGCGGTCCTTGGTATCCGGACTGCCGGCGTTTTTCTTTGAGGTTGTTCTGCGAGCCAGCCAGCTATCCTCTCCGCGCGAAGCGGGTCATGAGTGATGTGAGAGCTGCCATGGATTTCGCTTCTCTGTCCTAGGTGCGGGCCAGCCACTCGTCGCGGATGTTATGTTTGAAGGCAGCGAGTGCCTCTGCATCCGGACGATGGCGATTTGATTTTCTTTGTTAAGAACCGTGTCGAATTGCTGGCGATTAAATGCGGCTGCTGGATTATGTGGCTTAGGTCATCTACATCCGGTGGTCGCTTTGTCGTGCCACTGGAAGTTGTCGAGGAATCGGCTTCGGGTCTTCCACATCAATTGACTCTGCGGGCAGGCTGTTAAGCCAATGCGAGCTGGTCCTTTAAGCAAGCGGGAGATATTTGATGGCGTGAAGATCGTCGCGCGCGGGCCATATGTATATGGAGAGATAATCCTCAATCAAACGCGTGAGTCTGTTGTGCCATCGTAGGATTCGATATTGACGGGTTTAAACCCTTGAGGATTTGATGATCCATTACTTCGTCGGTGAAGCATAGTGGGTGTCTTGGCGCCTCTGTATTGAGCAATATCGCGGCGTAGCTCGAGAGATCGTTATCTGCTGTGTTGGCCCGGCGGAGTAGTTGTATCGCGTGACGGTATTCGTTATGGGTCTTAGAGGCGCTCACGTGATCCATAGATAGATCTGGATTGTCTTGCCTTGTCCTCAATATATCCATAAGTCCGGTAGCGTTCCCCGTAGCTTCATGTTTTTTTGGCGATGCGAGTGCGGTTTTGGTGGAGGGCTTGCGCCTCTCTGTCATGACCACGAGGTGGTCGGTCTGCCGTATTGTGCGCTGGTGATGCAGGTTTGTACACTTCCTCCTCTAGTCGGGGAGCAACTTGTTTTGGGTAACTTTTGGAGGGGCATTCATACTCTTGACGCGAGGACCTCGGTCCATCTGTTGGCGATGGGTTTTGATCAGCTTGAAGTTGTTGCTGCTTTTCTTTAGGCTGTTTGCGTGGCCATTAGCTGCGTCTGAAAGCGCTCTTGTTGACGGGATCCTCGAGGCAGCCAATTCATCGTCGTCGAGGCTTGCCTCGTCTCCGGAGGAGGTAAGTAATTGTCATCCTCGACCTCTTCGTCTGCCGCCCTCTCGTGAGGGCTTGCTTCTTCCTCCTCCTCGCTGGATCGTCTTTGGAGGGTTATCTTCGACACTTTACGGGGTGTTATTATCTCTGTGCGGAATCTCCATTCTTGCCGTGGCGGGATTTAGAAGCGGCGCCCGTTGGCGTCGGCGCTTGGGCTGTTTCTTTAGGGAATCGGCCTCCGTTGCTTCTTCGCCGTCCCCATCTTTTGGGGTGTCCACCATGTATATGTGTATTATGTGAGGTGGTCTTCGGTGTCCTGTAGGTACTAGTTCTTGGTAGTCTCGGCATCGTCGTCCATACCGTCGATGTCTTGAATCGTGGTCGAAATCGTCGGTTAAATCGTCGGCGGTGGCTCTGAAGTGGGTGGTGGGTGGGCTCTGAATTTCTTCGTCGTCGCGTCCCAACCATCTGGCGTGGATTCGGCCAGGGCTCTCGAGATAGCGAGAGATGCTTGATGAATTTATGATATCGCCGAAGGCGAGTCTGAAAAGATGTCCGCAGCGGTGAATTCCGTGATCGGCGTCAATCGGATTCGGTGGCGGGCGCGAGGAGGTTGAGTCGGCGAAGAGTCCGGCACCTCGAGTCATGAGCTTTATGCGGGACAAGGTAAGTGTTGGCTCCATTGCCGTAGAAGTTGCAGCTCGGCGGTGTCGACCATCCGTCCTCGATCCGGCGACCGGCTCCGGACTATGGGTCGGGCCGGTTGTGTCTTGACCTCAAAGGTGCTATCCGGTGGCGAGTTAGGTCATGCCCACCGTGACAGCGCGGCACGCTTCGGTGTGGCTCAGATCCATCGAAGATCAAGTCCCGCGGATATCGGCCGTGAAGTTTAGGCTTCAAACTGACGGCGGCGGGCGTAACTTCGATCTGCTCGGATGGCCAAGTGAGTTGGCCCTTGATGCGAAGCCGCCGAATCTGAAGATCTTTACGGGAGAAAAGTCTCACCAGGACTGCGTCATTGTCGATTGAAGAGGCCATCCGCCTATCGGTGGCGACACAGAGGAACTCTCAATGAAAGCACCAATGTCGGTGTCAAAACCGGCGGATCTCGGGTAGGGGTCCCGAGCTGTGCGTCTAGGCGGATGGTAACGAGGAGACAAGGGACACGATGTTTTACCCAGGTTGGGCCCTCTTGATGGAGGTAAAACCCTCGTCCTGCTTGATTGATATTGATATTGTGGATGTTTACAAGAGTGGATCTACCACGAGATCAAGGAGGCTAAACCTAGAAGCTAGCCTATGGTATGATTGTAAGGGTTGTTGTTGTTCTCTGGACTAGAGCCATCCGGTTTATATAGACACGGAGAGGGCTAGGGTTACATAGAGTCGGTTACAATGGTAGGAGATCTACATATCCGTATCGCCAAGCTTGCCTTCCACGCGAAGGAAAGTCCCATCCGGACACGGGGCGAAGTCTTCAATCTTGTATCTTCATAGTCTTGGAGTCCGGTCGATGATGATAGTCCGGCTGATGATAGTTCTGAAGGAAATATGCCCTAGAGGCAATAATAAAGTTATTATTTATTTCCTTATACCATGATAAATGTTTATTATTCATGCTAGAATTGTATTAACCGGAAACATAATACATGTGTGAATACATAGACAAAGCAGATAGTCACTAGTATGCCTCTCTTTGGACTAGCTCATTAATCAAAGATGGTTGTGTTTCCTAACCATAGACATGTGTTGTCATTTGATTAATGGGATCACCTCATTAGGAGAATGATGTGATTGACATGACCCATTCCGTTAGCTTAGCACTTGATCGTTTAGTATATTGCTAATGCTTTCTTCATGACCTATACATGTTCATGTAACTATGAGATTATGCAACTCCCGTTTACCGGAGGAACACTTTAGGTACTACCAAGCGTCTGGCGTAAGCTGGGTGATTATAAAGGAGTACTACAGGTGTCTCCAAAGGTACTTGTTGGGTTGGCGTATTTGAGATTAGGTTTTGTCACTCCGATTGTCGGAGAGGTATCTCTAGGCCTTCTCGGTAATACACATCACTTAAGCCTTGCAAGCATTACAACTAATGAGTTAGTTGTGAGATGATGTATTACGGAGCAGTAAAGAGACTTACCGTAGCGAGATTGAACTAGGTATTGGATACAAGCGATCGAATCTCGGTTAAGTAACATACCGATGACAAAGGAACAAGCGTATGTCGTTATGCGGTTTGACCGATAAAGATCTTAAGTAGAATATGTAGGAACCAATATGGGCATCGAGGTTCCGCTATTGGTTATTGACGAGAATGGTTCTAGGTCATGTCTACATAGTTCTCGAACCCGTAGGAGTCCCTTGCGCTTAACGTTTGATGACAGTTCATTATGAGTTTATAAGTATTGATGTACGAAGGTTGTTGAGTCCCGGATATGATCACGGACATGACGAGGAGTCTCGAAATGGTCGAGACATAAAGATTGATATATTGGAAGCCTATGTTTGGACTTGGAAGGTTCGAATGAAAGCGAGGGGTTCTGGAACCCCAAGGGTATATGGGCCTTAATGGGCCTGAGGGAGAAGAGGAAGGGCCGGCCGGGGCAGGCGCGCCCCTCCCCTCTAGTCGAATAGGACAAGGAGAGGCGGCGCCCTTCCCTCTTCCCCTCCCAATCTACTCCAACTTCTGGGGGGAGTCCTACTCGGTGGGAGTAGGACTCCTCGGCCAGCGCCTCCCTAGGGCCGGCCGCACCCCCCTTTGCTCCTTTATATCTGAGGCAGGGGGCACCCCATGACACCAAGTTGATCTACGGATCGTTCCTTGGCGTGTGCGGTGCCCCCTCCACCATATTCCACTTGGTCATATATCGTCGTAGAGCTTGGCGAAGCCTGCGACGGAGAAGTCATATCGTCGCGGAGCTTAAGCGGCTTCTGCCTCGAGTGGAGCATCAACATCGTCACCACACCGTCGTCTTGTGGAACTCATCCCGACACTTTCTGGATCGGAGGCGGGGATCATCATCGAGCTGAGCGTGTGCGAGAACTCGGAGGTGTCATCGTTCGGTGCTTGGATCGGTCGGATCGTGAAGGCGTCTGACTACATCAACAGCGTTGTTATAGCGCTTCGCTTTCGGTCTCACAGTGCGTGGGCGGACCTCTCCCTCTCGTTGCTATGCCATCACCACGGTCTTGCGTGTTCGTAGGAAATTTTTGAAATTACTCGTTCCCCATGATGGCATCGAGCCAGGTTTTATCGTTGATGTCATATGCACGAGTAGAACACAAGTGAGTTGTGGGCGATATAAGTCATCTGCTTACCAGCATGTCATACTTTGGTTCAGCGGTATTGTGAGATGAAGCGGCCGGACCGACATTGCAGCGTGCGCTTCGCGAGACTGGTTTCACCGCTCAGAGCACTTTCGTTGCTTAAAGGTGACGGCGGGTGTCTGTCTCTCTCACTTTAGTTGAACCGAGTGTGGCTCGCCCGGTCCTTGCGAAGGTTAAAACAACACTGCAAAGGTATATGTGATATACATGTTATTGATGTGTACCTTACTAGAGCTCGTAGTAGCACTGGGTATTTGATCTGGTTACATTGCTAATATTTGCAACTCGAAGCAGGGACTACTGGAATAGGCGAGCCTTTGTCAAAGGGCGAGGTGACGATGCGGCGTGGGAAGCGGTTCCAAAGTCAATGTGATCGCGATCGACACGCTACCTCTACATCTACCTTGGGATTAGTTTTAGACCTAAATAATTGTTATTTGGTGCCAGCGTTGAGCATGAACATTATATCTGGATCTTGTTTGATGCGAGGCGGTTATTCATTAAATCAGAGAATAATGGTTGTTCTATTTATATGAGTAATATCTTTTATGGTCATGCACCCTTGAAGAATGGTCTATTCTTGTTGAATCTCGACGGTAGTGATACACATATTCATAATGTTGAAACCAAAAGATGCAGAGTTGATAATGATAATGCAACTTATTTGTGTACTTGCCGTTTAGGTCATATCGGTGTAAAGCGCATGAAGAAACTCCATCTTGATGGGCCACGGAATCACTTGATTATGAATCACTTGGTACTTGCGAACCGTGCCTCATGGGCAAGATGACCAAAACGCCGTTCTCGGAACTATGGGCGAGCAACTGATTTGTTGGAAATCATACATCTTGATGTTTGTGGTCCAATGAATGTTGAGGCCTTGCGGTGGGTATCGTTATTTTCTCACCTTCACGGATGATTTGAGTAGATATGGGTATATCTACTTAATGAAACACAAATCTGAAACATTTGAAAAGTTCAAAAATTTGAGTGAAGTGGAAAATCATCGTAACAAGAAAATAAAGTTTCTACGATCTGATCGTGGAGGAGAATATTTGAGTTCTGAGTTTGGTTTACATTTGAAACAATGTGGAATAGTTTACAACTCACGCCACCGGAACACCACGGAGAAATGGTGTGTCGAGCGTCGTGTCGTACTTTACTTGATATGGTGCGATCTATGATGTCTCTTCTGATTTACCACTATCGTTTTGGGGATATGCTTTAGAGGCGGCCGCATTCACGTTAAATAGGGCACCATCTAAATCCGTTGAGGCGACACCATATGAGCTGTGGTTTGGCAAGAAACCAAAGTTGTCGTTTCTTAAAGTTTGGGGCTGCGATGCTTATGTGAAGAAACTTCAACGGATAAGCTCGAACCCAAATCGGAAAAATGTGTCTTCATAGGATACCCAAAGGAGACTGTTGGGTACACCTTCTATCACAGATCTGAAGGCAAGATTTTCGTTGCTAAATTCGGATCCTTTCTAGAAGGAGTTTCTCTCGAAAGAAGTGAGTGGGAGGAAAGTAGAACTTGATGAGATAAGCATATCTGCTCCCTTATTGGAAAGTAGTTCATCACAAGAAATGGTTCTGTGACAACTACACCAATTAGTGAGGAAACTAATGATGATGATCATGAAGCTTGAGATCAAGTTACTCTGAACCGTGGAGGTCAACGAGTAAAATCGCACAGTGGTGCGGTAATCCTATTACGGAAGTCATGTTACTTGACCATGGCGAACCTACAAACTATGAAGAAGCGATGGTGAGCCCAGATTCCATAAAATGGCTGGAAGCCATGAAATCTGAGATGAGATCCATGTATGAGAACAAAGTATGGACTTTGGTTGACTTGCCGATGATCGGCAAGCCATTGAGAATAAATGGATCTTTAAGAAGAAGGCGGCGCCGATGGTAATATAGCTGTCTACAAAGCTCGACTTGTTGCGAAAGGTTTTCGACAAGTTCAAGGGGTTGACTACGATGAGACTTTCTCACCCGTGGCGATGCTTAAGTCTGTCGAATCATGTTAGCAATTGCGCATTTTATGATTATGAAATTTGGCAAATGGATGTAAAAACTGCATTCTTGAATGGATTTCTAGAAGAAGAGTTGTATATGATGCAACGAGAAGGTTTTGTCGATCAAAGGGTACTAACAAGGTGTGCAAGCTCCAGTGATCAATTTATGGTGCAGTGCAAGCCTCTCGGAGTTGGAATAAGCGCTTTGATAGTGTGATCAAAGCATATGGGTTTATCTGAGACTTTTGAGAAGCTTTGTATTTACAAGAAAGTGAGTGGGAGCTCTGTAGCATTTCTAATATTATATGTGGGCGACATATTATTGATTGGAAATGATATAGAATTTCTGGATAGCATAAAGGATACTTGAATAAAAGTTTTTCAATGAAAGACCTCGGTGAAGCTGCTTACATATTGGGCATCAAGATCTATAGAGATAGATCAAGGCGGCAATTGGACTTTCACAAAGCACATACCTTGATAAAGTTTTGAAGAAGTTCAAAATGGATCGAGGCAAAGAAAGGTTTTTACTGTATTACAAGGTGTAAGATTGAGTCGGACTCAATGCCCGACCACATGAGAAGATAGAGAGAAAATGAAAGATGTTCCTATGCTTCAGCCATAGGCTCTATCATGTATGCAATGCTGTGTACCGGACACGGCGTATGCTTAGCTGTAAGCTTGGCGGAAGGTACCAAAGTAATCGAGTGGATCTTTGGACAGCGGTCAAGAACATCTGAAATACGAAAAGGACTAAGGATATGTTTCTCGTATATGGAGGTGACAAAGAGCTAGTCGTAAATGGTTACGTCGATGCAAGCTTTGACCTGATCGAGACGATTCTAAATGCATAACCGGATCGTATTTTTATTAAGCGGTGGGCTGTCGGTTGGTGCAGTTCTAAACAAAGCGTCGTGGCGGGATCTACATGTGAAGCGGAGTACATAGCTGCTTGAAGCAGCAAATGAAGGATGCGGATGAAAGAGTTCATTTCGATCTAGGTGTTATACCTAGTGCATCGAGACCAATGAAGATCTTACGTGACAATCTTGGTGCAATTGCCTTGGCAAAGGAATCCAGATTTCACAAGAGGACCAAGCATATCAAGAGGCGCTTCAATTCCATTGGGACCAAGTCCAAGTGGGAGACATAGAGATTTGCAAAATACATACGGATCTGAATGTTGCAGACCCGTTGACTAAGCCTCTTCCACGAGCAAAACATGATCAGCACCAAGACTCCATGGGTGTTAGAATCATTCTTGTGTAATCTAGATTATTGACTCTAGTGCAAGTGGGAGGCTGAAGGAAATATGCCCTAGAGGCAATAATAAAGTTATTATTTATTTCCTTATACCATGATAAATGTTTATTATTCATGCTAGAATTGTATTAACGGAAACATAATACATGTGTGAATACATAGACAAGCAGATAGTCACTAGTATGCCTCTCTTGGACTAGCTCATTAATCAAAGATGGTTGTGTTTCCTAACCATAGACATGTGTTGTCATTTGATTAATGGGATCACCTCATTAGGAGAATGATGTGATTGACATGACCCATTCCGTTAGCTTAGCACTTGATCGTTTAGTATATTGCTAATGCTTTCTTCATGACCTATACATGTTCCTGTAACTATGAGATTATGCAACTCCGTTTACGGAGGAACACTTTGGGTACTACCAAGCGTCTGGCGTAAGCTGGGTGATTATAAAGGAGTACTACAGGTGTCTCCAAAGGTACTTGTTGGGTTGGCGTATTTGAGATTAGGTTTTGTCCTCCGATTGTCGGAGAGGTATCTCTGGGCCTTCTCGGTAATACACATCACTTAAGCCTTGCAAGCATTACAACTAATGAGTTAGTTGTGAGATGATGTATTACGGAGCAGTAAAGAGACTTACGTGCGAGATTGAACTAGGTATTGGATACTGGCGATCGAATCTCGGGTAAGTAACATACCGATGACAAAGGGAACAACGTATGTCGTTATGCGGTTTGACCGATAAAGATCTTCGTAGAATATGTAGGAACCAATATGGGCATCCAGGTTCCGCTATTGGTTATTGACCGAGAATGGTTCTAGGTCATGTCTACATAGTTCTCGAACCGTAGGGTCCATTACGCAACAACGTTTGATGTGAGTTCATTATGAGTTTATAAGTATTGATGTACGAAGGTTGTTGAGTCCGGATATGATCACGGACATGGCGAGGAGTCTCGAAATGGTCGAGACATAAAGATTGATATATTGGAAGCCTATGTTTGGACTTGGAAGGGTTCGAATGAAAGCAGGGGTTCTAGGAACCCCGGGGGTATATGGGCCTTAATGGGCCCAAGGGAGAAGAGGAAGGGCGGCGGGGGCAGGCGCGCCCCCTCCCCTCTGGTCGAATAGGACAAGGAGAGGCGGCGCCCTTCCCTCTTCCCCTCCCAATCCTACTCCAACTAGGAGAGGGAGTCCTACTCGGTGGGAGTAGGACTCCTCGGCCAGCGCCTCCTAGGGCGGCCGCACCCCCTTTGCTCCTTTATATCACGAGGGCAGGGGGCACCCATGACACACAAGTTGATCTCGGATCGTTCCTTAGCCGTGTCGGTGCCCCCTCCACCATATTCCACTTGGTCATATCGTCGTAGAGCTTAGGCGAAGCCTGCGCGGAGAAGTCATATCGTCGCGGAGCTTAGGCGAAGCTCTGCGTCAGTGGAGCATCAACATCTTCACCACACCGTCGTGCTTGTGGAACTCATCCCGACACTTTGCTGGATCGGAGACCGGGGATCATCATCGAGCTGAGCGTGTGCGAACTTCGGAGGTGCCGTCGTTCGGTGCTTGGATCGGTCGGATCGTGAAGGCGTCGACTACATCAACAGCGTTGTTATAGCGCTTCGCTTTCGGTCTCACAGTGCGTGGGCGGACCTCTCCCCTCTCGTTGCTATGCCATCACCACGGTCTTGCGTGTTCGTAGGAATTTTTTTGAAATTACTACGTTCCCCAACAAGTTCGGCTGATGATGGTAGTCCGGCTATCCGGACACCCCCTAATCCAGGACTCCCTTAGTCCTAAGACCAGTACAGGAAAAGATTACATCAACTTAGCTTCGGCCTAGGCTTTGCTGACCGAAAAAAGGAAATACAATGGCCTATATCTCATGGCGGATCCCAGAAGGGTCTCTCCAAGCATGCTGCGCCCGCCTGCCGCCAGAGTTGCACTGAATTTTCGATGGCCTTTGCAATGTCACTTGCTACCGGCTGCTTGCCTCTGAAAGTGCAGGTGTTCCGCTCTTTCCAGATCTCCCAGCATGTCAAAAGCATGATCGTGTTGGCGCCCTTCCGTTGGGCCGGCGGGGTCTTGCTGGTCATCCGGTGCATGATCGCTGGAGAGGTGGATTTTTGCCATGAGTGATGTGGAGCTAGCTGCCAGCATCCTTCTCTTGATCCCACCAAGCCCCAGACCTCAAGGGCTGTTTGGCATGTCCAGAGCAAGTGGTGGGTCGACTCCAGGTTGCGGACACAAAACTGGCAGAAATAGTTGTTTGGCCAACCGCGCCGCTGGAGACGATCATTTATCAAGAGGCGATCTTTCAATAACAGCCAAGCGAAGAATTTGATGTTCCCTGGTGCCCATGTTTTCCAAATGAGCTCGTCCAAAACTGATAGGATCCGTCCCTGGAACTGCATAGCATAGGCTGACTTTGATGTGTATTTCCCTGTTGCCTCGTGGTTCCATCGAATTGTATCCCTCTCTCCCTCCCGGAGCTCCGGGGCAGCGGCGATGATCAAGCGGTTGAGCTGGATGAACTGCTGCAGCAGCGGCTGCGTGTCTCCATGTCTCAGGTCTTCAATCCAAGTGTCATTGCGAAGAGCATCTCGAACTGTCCTGTTTTTGCGCTTCGAGTGGTTGACGAGGGCTGGGTAGGCAGTGGCCAGTGTGATTGGTGTTGGGGAACGTTGCAGAAAATAAAATTTTTCTACGGTTTCACCAAGATCAATCTATGAGTTCATCTAGCAACGAGAGAGAGGAGTGCATCTACATACCCTTGTAGATCGCGAGCGGAAGCGTTCAAGAGAACGGGGTTGAGGGAGTCGTACTCGTTGTGATCCAAATCACCGATGATCCTAGTGCTGAACGGACAGCATGTGACGCTCGGATAATTAAGCTACAGTGATCCCACGCTAATGGTGCCACGTCACCACGATTATTGCTGCTAATCTATCGTTAGGACAAAACCGGTCCCAAATTCAAAATTCAAATTAATGATAACAATAAAAATTTTCAAAAATTAAAACAAAAATGTTTGGATTGTACTAAATATTACAAAAGTAATTATGGTGCAACAAACCCATTTTATAAAATGCCTAAGTAATTTAAAATGATTTAAAACAGAAAAGAAAATAAATAAAAGAAAGAAAATACAAAGAAAACAAACAAAAAAGAGGAGAAGGAAAGAACCCCCGGGCAGCCGACCCAATGGCCAGGCCCATTCGACCACCAGCCCAGGCCAGGCAGGCCCAAACCGGCCCGGCCACCCCTCCCCTTATCCACTCCCTCACCCAAACCCTAACCTAACCACCCCCACACTTCCCTCCACCCCCCTGGATCTGGATCGGGAGGACTCCCGATCCCCCTTCATCTGCGTCGGCCTTGGCCTTGACGCCGAGCTCCACCCCCTGCCGGACTGCTTCTCCACCCCACCGGCCTGCCTCCCGCTCCGCCGTGTCGTCCCCGTCGGCCTCCCCGAACCTCCCGCACCTTGCCCAGACCCCGACCCGTGGTAAGGCCCTCCTCCTCTCTTCCCGCATCGCTTGCGCCCTCTGCTCCCGTCGACCTCGCGGCGCCCGCCCTGCGTCGGCCGCCCGTGCCCTCGCGCCTCCGCCCACTTGCCCGTCCAGGCCTCAAGGCCGCGCCCGGCCTCGCTGCGGCCAGCGCTCACCGTGGCCTCACTCCGCGTGGTTCCCTCTCCCCTCTGTCCCCTTGTGAGCACCACGCTCGTCGCTCACCCCGTCGGCAGGCGCCCTCGCCTCCGCCCCCTGCTCCCCGTCGGCGCTCACCTGCTGCGCCCCGCCTCCTGCACTGCAGCCCGGCCTGCCCAGTGGCGCTTGACCCCAGCGCTCCTCCTGCGGCCGCCTCTCCACGAGCCACGGCCGGCGCGCCCGCTCGGCCATGACCTCGCCATGGCTCCATCCGCCGCTGCTCGGTGGCTCATGGGAACCCTCCGCCATGGTTGCTTAAGCAAGGCAACCTGCCGGGTCCAGCGACCCGGCGCCCTGCCGCGTTCGAGGCGACAACCGTCGCCCAGCCTAAAACCGTTAAGGCCCCTTGTGCCTATGACATGGGGGCCCCACCCCACAGAATGTTTCCAAAAAAAGGGGATTACAAAAATAATAAATAAAAATAAACTTAAATAATTAATTAACTAAATTAATTAAGTTAATTAATCCTAGTCAATTAATCTAATTAATCATTAGTTTAATTAAGCGGTGGTTTGTTTAGCCTAAACCTAATTAAGTCTAAGCGATTGTATGGCGGTGGGTCCCACTGGACCCTTGGTCGAATTGACGATCAACTCTGTTGACTGCTGCTGTCGACATGACATCATCTTGATGTCATTAAATCATTTTCGAATTAAATAAATAATTAATTAAATTCGAAATTATTAAAATCTTTAGAAAATCATATCTTTTAATCCATAGCTCGGTTAAAATATTTTCAACATGAAAGTTGCTCGAGCGACGAGGCGAACCCGGATCGCAGCCCGTTCATCCCATACACACCTAACATATCAAAGTCGCAACTTTCCCTCAGGTTCCTTTAATAGAAAGCGAAACAAGGAATACTTTCCGGATGTTTCCCCTTCACAGTATCACCTCATACGCGTTAGAGCCGCCCTAGCATCACATATTGTTTTGTCATGCATCGATGTGCATCTGTTTGCATAGTATTCATTGTTTCTTCCCCTCTTCTCTCCGGTAGACTACGAGACCGGCCAGCTGCTGCTTGCCCGGTTCGACTACGAGTTGGCGACCCTCTCTCTTGCGAGCAACCGGCAAGCCCCCCTTGATCACGGATATCGCCTATTCTACTATATCTGCTTGCATTAGAGTAGTGTAGCATATTCTGCTTTCTATTATACCTATCACGATGCATAGCTTTGTCCTTGCTACTCTTTTGTTGTTACCTTTACGCAATCCTACATGCTTAGTATAGGATGCTAGTATTCCATCTGTGGCCTTACATTCTTGTCCGTCTCGCTGTGCTATACTATCGGGCCGTGATCACTCGGGAGGTGATCACGGGTATATCTATCTTATACATGCTACATGTGGTCTCTGAGCCGGGTCGGCTCGTAGGAGTACCGTGAGTGGATCTTTGTGGCGGAGGCGACAGGGCGAGTTGAGGCGCCTAGGAGAGAGGTGGGCTGGCCACAGTGGCGTTCAGCGGATACTTAACTGCAACGAGATCTTGGTATTTGATCTGAGTCGGCCATTTGGTCTATCGCACTAACCAACTCTGCGGGAGCAGTTATGGGCACTTTCGGCGTCGTGGTATCGGCGAAACGCCGTGGCGTCGGCGACTTCATTGGTAGCGCGGATTGGAACGTAGGCCTGCTCTTGTATTAAGGGGCTAGTTACGCTTCCGGCATACGCATAGCGTCAGGTGTGCTAAGGCGATGGGCCCGGACCCTGTGCGCTTAGGTTTAGAACCCGTGTCTTGACCTCTCTATTGTGCCTAGGTGGGACTGCGGCGTGTTGATCTTCGCGGCGGGCATGACCCTGAAAAGTGTGTCGGCCAAATGGGATCAAGCGTGTTGGGTTATGTGGTGCACCCCTACAGGGAAGTTAATCTATTGAATAGCGCGATCTTGATGTGTGGGGCGACTTGGAGTTGTACCTTGACCTTATGACAACTAGAACTGGATACTTAATAAAACACACCCTTCCAAGTGCCAGATACAACCCGGTGGTGGCTCTCTAACAGGGCATTGAGGAGGGGATCGCCGGGTAGGATTATGCTATGCGATGCTACTTGGAGGACTTGGACTACTCTCTCCTACATCTTGCAAGGCGGAGGCTACGAAGCGTAGTCTTGACGGGATTAGCTATCCCCTCTTATTACGGCATTTTGCGATTCAGGTCCACGATATGGCCCTTTACACATATATCCATGCATATGTAGTGTAGCTCCTTGCTTGCGAGTACTTTGGATGAGTACTCACGGTTGCCTTGTTCCCCTTTTCCCCTTTCTTTGCCGATTCTGCAGCAGACGATGGAGCCGGGGCAGGCGCCACCGTCGATGGCGACTACTACCCGGAGGTGCCTACTACTACGTGCAGGCGATGGCGACCGGGAGTAGTTTAGGAGGATCGAGGCGGAGGCCTGCGCCTCTTCGTCTGTATCCCGGTTTGTGCTAGCCTTCTTAAAGGCAAACTTGTTTAACTTATGTACGTACTCGGATATTGTTGCTTTCGCTGACTTCGTCTATGATCGAGCACTTGTATTCGAGCCCTCGAGGCCCTGGATTGTATTATGATGCTTGTATGACTTCTTTATGTTTTAGAGTTGTGTTGTGATATCTTCCGTGAGTCCACGATCTTGATCATTACGTTTGCGTGCATGATTAGTGTCGATTGAATCGAGGCGTCTGAAGATTAGTATCAAAGCCCATTTGCTGTAGGAATCCCCTTTCCAACTCCTTGGCCGAAGTCGAGTCTAGACATTACAAAACTTTTACTAACATGGTTGTGCGTCTTACGGGCTCACATCGCCATTTGGGTGGTATTAGGATCTTTTATTCCTCGACCTATACTCTGGGACTCTGATCTCTCTTCTATTCGGGTTAAATGAATTTTGCTAAATCTAACATTAGGAACTCGTTATCACTTTCACCGGAGGCCCTTATTCTGATGATAAATGCGCTGCTGCGTGAAGACCACGAAGATACTCTCCGTTGTTAACCCGAGAACTTGTGTTCATCGCGTTTGCAATTCCCCTTCCTTTATTAACCCTTATGGATAACTACTTGCAGTTGTTATTCTTACCTTCATCGAGTTGGTCTTGTTATTACAAGATACCTGAAAAACTTCGTCGTTGTTTCGATAATCCTTTGAGCTTCTTGCCTTGCTGTTCTTTGTCACTGAATACCCCTACGGTTAATTCTCGCACTTATCGAGTATCCGCTCATCCCTCAGTTGTTCATGTGTTATACAAAAGTCTTCGAAATACCATTCGATATTCCGAAAATCCTCAGCAACCTATTGCTCTGGAATTTCTTGTTTGCTTTCAATATGATTAATCCCATAAGTATAGTAATCATATTGGCATCCTTTGTCACCATCATTTTTGAGTCCGTTGATTCAATATGTTGTGAATGTTCACAATCATCAGTCGAGTCCTAGGATTATCTTTCAAGCTCAGACGTCATTTTTAACATGAGCTGGTTCTCGACCAAACTATCTGTCGTCGATTGTGCCTCTGGTATATTCAATTGATCCATCCTTGATCGAGCGATCGCTTACGGTCCTTTGTTTTGGAAATCATAATTCCGTTACATTTAAGCTTTGAATTATTCAGATGATTCCATAACCTGTTGCATTTGCATTCCTTCCTCTTCTGGTTGAGTATGATGCTCATATCAGATCCTTTGTGGACCATCAAGTCCTTTGTTGGATTGTTATCCGACAGTGTCCTTCACATTTGATCACTTTGTGACTTCTTCCCCTGATACATAATGCCTTTGTTAAGTTGTATCCTCTGCTTGGCCAACCATGCTCTGCTTTCGGGCTTGTGTTATTTACTCTTGAAACTTGTGGTATATGTTTCTAAGAAGCCCCTATGGGTTGAACATATGCCTTCTCTAAACCGTGTGAACCCAAAAGTTTTCACGAGTCATACTCTTCTGGTGCTTCGCCAGATAAAATTTCAACACTGCAACTTCATCGAACGTGAGAAGTGAATGAAAGGTTATGCATTGGAGAAGTGGGAGTCGACCTTGAACTTGTGTTCATGCCCATGGGCACGATGTAGATCTTATCATTAAAGCTTCTCTTAAATTAATTATTCCTTTGGTATAAGTTCATCTTATATCTGGGATTTGGCCTTTTGCAATCGTGGTTCCGACCATGTTCTCATTTAAATACCATTTCTCGTGCAAGTTTAAGCACTTGTCTTACGTAGAGCAATACCCCGGTCAACTTCTACTTTGATCATCGCCAGTATTACCCCACGGTATCTCGAGATTATCATGGAACTGCATAACTTCTTATGAGTTCTTCATCAAGTGCTACATTCCCACTGATTCCAATTTTTCACGGGCTCGAGTTATTAAACACTCAAAGACACCAATAAGCTGAACCGAGTCCGCACTACGGTTCAACAACTCTTGATAGCTTCTATAAGTGCGCGTTTGTACCCGATCACATCATTCCTAGCCTGATCGGCTATATCATTATCATGCTAAATTTTAAGCGTGCTACGGGTCCTTCTTCTCGGAGCACAAATTTCGACAGTGAGCTGATCTTACAATCGATCTTCCTCGTCATACCGTTTGACCTTGTACATCAAGCTTGATTTGAGTTTGTGTCGTACCCATGGTTCCAATGACTTTTGGCTTCATCATTTCCGTTGACTTGATGTCGCCGCCGATCGATTACATCTTCTGAAACCTCTCGACAAATGTGTCATGATCATCATCAACATTCAGGGTCTTCCAAGATATCTATCAATTCTTGATGAGAAATAGCATCCTTTTCCCTCGATGGTTTGGGTTATCATCCACAACATTATTGCATTCCTCAACACAAAAATTGTTCCTGTTTTGTGTTGTTCCTTGAGTTCCTTTCTATCCTACTTATGTTATGATTCTCTGCGGAGTATTACCATCTTTGATGTCAAGAATGTTGTGAGGATTGCTCCACCTCTTGAATTCTTGCTATAATGATACTTCTCACCATCACCATTCTTTCTTGGTCCTCGTGTTGATTCCAACCGAGGTACCCACAAGTGAGCAGTGTTGTTTGGATTCTGCCCTCCTAGCAACCCTCTTAATGGTCGACCATTCATTCTTAGACTATTAATTATTGAATCACCATTCCGACATTGGTCGTGCAACCCAACCCATATTTCGGGCGCACCTTTCAACCAATGTTTAATTGTGTATGTCTTGCTCGAGCTTACTTCCTTATATCATTTGATATGACAAATGTTATCTCCTTATCCACATAATTGTGGAGATCCATCTTTTGGATACCTCAATGAGTTATCGCTGAGTCCATCAGTCACCTCCTCATCCTCTTCTTGATTTAATGATGAACTCTTGTTTTGGAACTCGCTTCCATAGTTCATTTCCCGAGAATCTTTGATGTCTTCTCGTCAATTTGTGTCGCACCTTTTCTCCTCGAGCGTCGTGAGTTTGAGGTATCCTGACACCAATCAGATCCGAATCTGGGTCAGATATGATGGTTGGAACATATTTCCAAGAGTTATAACAATGGTCTTTATGTGACCCGGTAAGGTGATGTCGTGCCTAGCACACCTGGCCGGAGGCCCTATTCTTATGGTTTCCTTTTCAGTCACGCTATCCTTTCTTCCACGAGGAAATTGTAAGACTTATTCTATAAGTTCTTCTTGATGGACCCTTTTTGTTTCCAAAGTCTGAACTTTGCATGAAGACCATGTAATGCTATCTCGAAGCATGTTTGTGGTACTCCGATTTTCAACAAGGACATTTGAAGCCAATGCTAAATGTTTCCTGCTAAATTATCCAAACACCGCTGTATGGGTAATGTCATGAAATTTCTCTCCCCTACCTAAAGAGTTTTCTACATTATATCCTGTCATGGATATCATGCTCTGCTTGTCCTTGGGAAGGATATACCCTTGAAATATGTGTTTAAACACAATTTCCTTTCCATTATTAGGTTTAATCGATAATCTTATTTTCCTTTCCATTGGTTGGTTTAACCTTTCTTGAGGTCTATATAATCTAAGCGATATTATTCTCACCTTATGTAAGCACCTCGTGGTACAACTCTGCCGATAAGACCACATTACTATTGTTGGTGACATTTCAGTAACCACCGATGGACGAGAACTTTGCCTATTGGTCCGCCTCGATGCAACGAGCAGGAAAATGGTTCTCTTCATCCCTCGCCCTTGGTACCAAGGTTGTTGCCGACATAACTAACATGGTACTCTCTGACATGCCTTGCTATCATGACCGTGCAAGATGTCACTGATCCTATTAAAAAAAACCACATGGTGGGCCCATAACCCACAGTTCCACAAGATCGAAACCTGACTGTCCTGTACACCCCCTATTCCCAAAGTTATTCCTCGCGCGTGGCCTCGTATGTAATTCACGGGCCACCGTCCTAGTGATCTATTACGGTATCGGGGCTTAATACTTACTCTCGCTACTCAGAACCCTTTCTCACTCTGGTTCGGGCTTGAGCAACTATCTATCCGCTTGGAGCCTCTTATGGTACCTTCGTACCTTACTCTCGAGGTATTTCATATGTTCAACTCGAGATAATCTTATATTCATTCATGGGTTAACCCAGATTGTTTCCCTCAAAAGCATTATGTAAGTAGTGAGCTGCCCTTATCCTTTACGTAAATGCGATGGAGTTCCCGAAGAAATGATGACAAGTTTATCATGATGCATTGGAATAAAGAATTGAAGACATCAACGAAAGGCATTAACTTCTTCGAGAAGATCCGTTAGAATATCGTAACCAGAACTTTCCCCCTTACTCCCCTCTTAAATCTCGGGACAAGATTTCTTGTAGTGGAGGAGAATTGTGACGCCCGGATAATTAAGCTACAGTGTTCCCACGCTAATGGTGCCACGTCACCACGATTACTGCTGCTAATCTATCGTTAGGACAAAACCGGTCCAAAATTCAAAATTCAAATTAATGATAACAATAAAAGTTTTCAAAAATTAAAACAAAAATGTTTGGATTGTACTAAATATTACAAAAGTAATTATGGTGCAACAAACCCATTTTTATAAAATGCCTAAGTAATTTAAAATAGAAAAGAAAATAAATAAAAGAAAGAAAATACAAAGAAAACAAACAAAAAAAGGAGAAGGAAAAAACCCCCACGGGCCAGCCGACCCAATGGCGGCCCATTGACCACCATTGGCCCAGGCAGGCCCAAAAGCCCGGCCAGCCACCCTCCCCTTATCCACTCGCTCACCCAGACCCTAACCTAACCACCCCAACTCGCACCCTCCACCCCCCGCATTTGGATCTGGATCGGGAGGACTCCCGATCCCTACTTCTGCGTCGGCCTTGATGCGGCGCCCGGAGCTCCACCCCCCGCCGGACTGCTTCTCCATCCCACCGGCCTGCCTCCCGCTCCGCCGTGTCGTCCCCGTCGGCCTCCCCGAACCTCCAGCGCCTTGCCTGAGACCCCACGACCCGTGGTGAGGCCCCTCCTCCTCTCTTCCCGCATCGCCGCCCTCTTGTCCACGTCGACCTCGGCGCCTTGCACCACGTCGGCCGCCCGTGCCCTCGGCGCCTCCGCCCCTTTGCCCGTCCGGCCTCAAGGCCGCGCCCGCCGCTCACGGTGGCCCGCGCTCACCGTGGCCTCACTCCGCCCAGTTCCCTCTACCCTCTGTCCTTGCTTGAGCACCACGCTCGTTGCTCGCCCGTCGTGGCGCCCTCGCCTCCGTCCCCCTGCTCCCCCTGACGCCTAACCCCTGCCCCGCCTCCCTCCTGCACACTGGCCGGCCACGGCCAGCCAGCGCTTGGCCAGCGCACCTCCCAGCAACCGCCTCTCCCACGAGCCACGGCCCGGCGCGCCCGCTCGGCCATGACCTGCGCCGTGGCTCTATCCGCCGCTGCTCGGGTGGCTCCGGAGCCCTCGACCATGGCTGCCCGACAAGACAGCGCCTTTGGTCCCAGCGACCGGCGCCCATAGCCGCGCCGTTCGGGCGACAACCGTCGCCCCAGCGCCCAAAACCCGTTAAGGCCCCCTGTGCCTATGACAGGGGGCCCCCACCCCACAGAATGTTTCCAAAAAAAGGGGATTAAAAAATAAACTTAAATAATTAATTAATTAACTAAATTAATTAAGTTAATTAATCTAGTCAATTAATCTAATTAATCATTAGTTTAATTAAGCGATAGTTTGTTTAGCCTAAACCTAATTAAGTCTAAGCGATTATGATGGCGGTGGGTCCCACTGGACCCACTGGTCAGGTTGACCAGTCAACTCTGTTGACTGCTGCTGTCAGCATGACATCATGTTGATGTCATTAAATCATTTTCGAATTAATTAAATAATTAATTAAATTCCAGAAATTATTAAAATCTTTAGAAAATCATATCTTTTAATCCGTAGCTCGAATTAAAATATTTTCAACATGAAAGTTGCTCAGAGCGGCAGAGGCGAACCGGATCGCAGCCCGTTCATCCGCCACACACCTAACATATCAAAGTCGCAACTTTCCCCCTCAGGTTCCTTTGTAAAGCGAAACACAGGAATACTTTCCGGATGTTTTCCCCTTGACCGATATCACCTCATACAGCGTTAGGGCACGCCTAGCATCACATATTGTTTTGCCATGCATCGATATGCATCTGTTTGCATGGTATTCATTGTTTCTTCCCCTCTTCTCTCCGGTAGACTACGAGACCGGCCGCTGCTGCTGCCGGTTCGACTACGGAGTTGGCGACCCCTCTCTCTTGCGGAGCAACCAGGCAAGCCCCCCTTGATCACGGATATCGCCTATTCTACTCTATCTTGCTTGCATTAGAGTAGTGTAGCATCTTATTGCTTTCTATTATACCTATCACGATGCATAGCTTTGTCCTTGCTACTCTTTGTTGTTACCTTTACGCAATCCTACATGCTTAGTATAGGATGCTAGTATTCCATCTGTGGCCTTACATTCTTGTCCGTCTGCATGCTATACTATCGGGCCGTGATCACTCGGGAGGTGATCACGGGTATATCTGCTCTTATACATGATACATGTGGTGACTCTGACGAATTGGCTCGTAGGAGTACCCGTGAGTGGATCTTTGTGGCGGGGCGACAGGCAGGTTGAGACTGCCTAGGAGAGAGGTGGGCTGGCCTGTGTGGCGTTCGCGGATACTTAACTGCTTGCGAGATCTTGGCATTTGATCTGAGTGCGGCCATTTGGTCTATCGCACTAACCAACTCTGGCGGGAACAATTATGGGCACTCGGCGTCGTGGAATCAGCGAAGCACCCGTGGCGTCGGCGACTCGTGGCGCGTGCGGATTGGAGCGTAGGCCTGCTCTTGTATTAAGGGGCTAGTTACGCTTCCGGCATCCGCATAGCGTCTTGAGGTGTGCTAGGCGATGGGCCCGGACCCTGTAATGCGCTTAGGTTTAGACCGGCGTCTTGACCTCTCTGTTGTGCCTAGGTGGGACTGCGGCGTGTTGATCTTCTGAAGGAAATATGCCCTAGAGGCAATAATAAAGTTATTATTTATTTCCTTATATCATGATAAATGTTTATTATTCATGCTAGAATTGTATTAACGGAAACATAATACATGTGTGAATACATAGACAAGCAGATAGTCACTAGTATGCCTCTACTAGACTAGCTCATTAATCAAAGATGGTTATGTTTCCTAACCATAGACATGTGTTGTCATTTGATTAATGGGATCACATCATTAGGAGAATGATGTGATTGACATGACCCATTCCGTTAGCTTAGCACTTGATCGTTTAGTATATTGCTATTGCTTTCTTCATGACCTATACATGTTCCTGTAACTATGAGATTATGCAACTCCCGTTTACGGAGGAACACTTTGGGTACTACCAAGCGTCACTGGCGTGCTGGGTGATTATAAAGGAGTACTACAGGTGTCTCCAAAGGTACATGTTGGGTTGGCGTATTTCGAGATTAGGTTTTGTCACTCCGATTGTCGGAGAGGTATCTCTCGGCCCTCTCGGTAATACACATCACATAAGCCTTGCAAGCATTGCAACTAATAAGTTAGTTGTGAGATGATGTATTACGGAACGAGTAAAGAGACTTGCGATAGCGAGATTGAACTAGGTATTGGATACCGGCGATCGAATCTCGGGTAAGTAACATACCGATGACAAAGGGAACAACGTATGTCGTTATGCGGTTTGACCGATAAAGATCTTCGTAGAATATGTAGGAACCAATATGGGCATCCAGGTTCCGCTATTGGTTATTGACCGAGAATGGTTCTAGGTCATGTCTACATAGTTCTCGAACCGTAGGGTCCTTACGCTTAACGTTTCGATGGCAGTTTATTATGAGTTTATAAGTTTTGATGTACGAAGGTTGTTGAGTCCGGATGTGATCACGGACATGGCGAGGAGTCTCGAAATGGTCGAGACATAAAGATTGATATATTGAAGCCTATGTTTGGACTTGGAAGGTTCGGATGAAAGCAGGATGTTAGGAACACCGGGGTTCTGGAACCCCGGGGTCAATGGGCCTTGATGGGCCCATAGGGGAAGAGGAAGGGCTGGCGGGGCAGGCGCGCCCTCCTCTAGTCCGAATAGGACAAGGAGAGGGCGCCCTCCTCTTCCTCCCAAACCTAATCCAACTAGGAAGGGGAGTCCTACTCGGTGGGAGTAGGACTCCTCGGCAGCCTCCTAGGGCGGCCGCACCCCCCTTGCTCCTTTATATATAGGGGCAGGGGCACCCCATGACACACAAGTTGATCTCGTGATCGTTCTTAGCCGTGTGTGGTGCCCCCTCCACCATATTCCACCTCGGTCATATCGTCGCGGAGCTTAAGCGAAGCCCTGCGTCAGTGGAGCATCATCATCGTCCTGCGCCGTCGTCTTGTGGAACTCATCCCGACACTTTGCTGGATCGAGCACCGGGGATCGTCATCGAGCTGAGCGTGTGCAGAACTTCGGAGGTGCCGTACGTTCGGTGCTTGGATCGGTCGGATCGTGAAGATGTCGACTACATCAACAGCGTTGTTATAGCGCTTCGCTTCGGTCTCACGAGTGCGTGGACGGACCTCTCCCCTCTCGTTGCTATGCCATCACCATGGTCTTGCGTGTGCGTGGGAAATTTTTGAAATTACTCGTTCCCCAATAGTGGCATCGAGCCTGGTTTTATCGTTGATGTCATATGCAGAGTAGAACACAAGTGAGTTGTGGGCGATATAAGTCATCTGCTTACCAGCATGTCATACTTTGGTTCGGCGGTATTGTGAGATGAAGCGGCCGGACCGACATTACAGCGTCGCTTCTGGCGAGACTGGTTTCACCGCTTGAGCACTAGTTGCTTAAAGGTGACGGCGGGTGTCTGTTTCTCTCACTTTAGTTGAACCAAGTGTGGCTCGCCGGTCCTTGCGAAGGTTAAAACAGCACCAACTTGACAAACTATCGTTGTGGTTTTGATGCGTGGTAAGAACGGTTCTTGCTCAGCCCGTAGCAGCCACGTAAAACTTGCAACAACAAAGTAGAGGGCGTCTAACTTGTTTTGCGGGGCATGTTGTGATGTGATGTGGTCAAGACGTGATGCTATATTTTATTGTATGAGATGATCATGTTTTGTAACGAGTTATCGACAGCTGGCGAGGAGCCATATGGTTGTCGCTTTATTGTATGAAATGCAAGCGCCATGTAATTGCTTTACTTTATCACTAAGCAGTAGCGATAGTCGTAGAAGCAATAGTTGGCGAGGCGACAACGATGCTACGATGGAGATCAAGGTGTCGCGCCGGTGGCGATGGTGATCATGGCGGTGCTTGGCGATGGAATCACAAGCACAAGATGATGATGACCATATCATATCACTTATATTGATTGCATGTGATGTTTATCCTTTATGCATCTTATCTTGCTTTGATTGGCGGTAGCATTATAAGATGATCTCTCACTAAAATTATCAAGAAGTGTTCTCCGAGTATGCACCGTTGCAAAAGTTCTTCGTCTTTGAGACACCACGTGATGATCGGGTGTGATAGGCTCTACGTTCAAATACAGCGGGTGCAAAACAGTTGCACGCGCGAATACTCAGGTTAAACTTGACGAGCCTAGCATATAACAGATATGGCCTCGGAACACGGAGACCGAAAGGTCGACGTGAATCATATAGTAGATATGATCAACATAGTGATGTTCACCATTGAAACTACTCCATCTCACGTGATGATCGGACATGGTTTAGTTGATTTGGATCACGTAATCACTTAGATGACTAGAGATGTCATCTAAGTGGGAGTTTTTAATATGATTAATTAAACTTAAATTTATCATGAACTTAGTACCGATAGTATTTTGCTTGTCTATGTTTCTTGTAGATAGATGGCTCGTCTGTTGTTCGTTGAATTTTAATGCGTTCCTTGAAAGCAAAGTTGAAAGATGATGGTAGCAATTACGGACTGGGTCCGTAACGAGGATTATCCTCATTGCTGCACGAAGAATTACGTCCTGGAAGCACCGTTGGGTGCCAGGCCTGCTCTTGAGAACAACGCCGAAGTTGTGAGCGTCTGGCGAGCAAAGCTGATGACTACTCTATAGTTCAGTGTGCCATGCTTTACGGCTTAGAACGGGTCTTCAACGGCGTTTTGAGCGTCATGGAGCATATGAGATGTTCCAGGAGTTGAAGTTAATATTTCAAGCAAATGCCGGATTGAGAGATATGAAGTCTCCAATAAGTTCTATAGCTGCAAGATGGAGGAGAATAGTTACATCGGTGAACATATACTCAAAATGTCAGGTATAATAATCACTTGATTCAAGCTGGGAGTTACTCTTCCGGATGATAGTGTCATTGACAGAATTCTCAATCACTGCCACCAAGCTACAAGAGCTTCGTGATGAACTATAATATGCAAGGGATGACCAAAACAATTCCGAGCTCTTCGCAATGCTAAAAGCAGCGGAGGTAGAAATCAAGAAAGAGCATCAAGTGTTGATGGTCAACAAGACCACTAGTTTCAAGAAAAAGGGCAAAGGAAG
This sequence comes from Aegilops longissima, assembly GCA_021605205.1. Lineage (NCBI taxonomy): Eukaryota > Viridiplantae > Streptophyta > Magnoliopsida > Poales > Poaceae > Aegilops > Aegilops longissima. The sequence goes on along the minus strand of CM038676.1, from coordinate 141,727,761 downwards.
AAGAAGGGAACTTCAAGAAAAGCAAGAAAGTTCTTTGCTCAAGAGAAGAAACCCAAGTCTGGACCTAAGCCTGGCCGAGTGTTTCTCTTGCAGCAAGGATGGACCTTTGAGCGGAACTGCCCCAAGTATTTGGCGGATAAGAAGGATGGCAAGGTGAACAAAGGTATATGTGATATACATGTTATTGATGTGTACCTTACTAGAGCTCGTAGTAGCACTGGGTATTTGATCTGGTTACATTGCTAATATTTGCAACTCGAAGCAGGGACTACGGATTAGCGAAGATTGGCTAAGGGCGAGGTGACGATCGCGTGGGAAATGGTTCCAAAGTCGATGTGATGTGATCGACACGCTACCTCTACATCTACCTTCGGGATTAGTTTTAGACCTAAATAATTGTTATTTGGTGCAGCGTTAAGCATGAACATTATATCTGGATCTTGTTTGATGCGAGGCGGTTATTCATTTAAATCAGAGAATAATGGTTGTTCTATTTATATGAATAATATCTTTTATGGTCATGCACCCTTGAAGAGTGGTCTATTTTGTTGAATCTCGATAGTAGTAATACACATATTCATAGTGTTGAAACCAAAAGATGCAGAGTTGATAATGATAATGCAACTTATTTGTGTACTTGCCGTTTAGGTCATATCGATGTAAAAGCGCATGAAGAAACTCCATCTTGATGGACTTTTGGAATCACTTGATTATGAATCACTTGGTACTTGCGAACCGTGCCTCATGGGCAAGATGACTAAACGCCGTTCTCGGAACTATGGGCGAGCAACTGATTTGTTGGAAATCATACATCGATGTTTGTGGTCAATGAATGTTGAGGCGCTGGCGGGTATCGTTATTTTCTCACCTTCACAGATGATTTGAGCAGATATGGGTATATCTACTTAATGAAACACAAATCTGAAACATTTGAAAAGTTCAAAGAATTTCAGAGTGAAGTGGAAAATCATCGTAACAAGAAAATAAAGTTTCTCGATCTGATCGTGGAGGAGAATATTTGAGTTCTGAGTTTGGTTTACATTTGAAACAATGTGGAATAGTTTCTCAACTCCGCCACCCGGAACACCACGGAGAAATGGTGTGTCGAGCGTCGTGTCGTACTTTACTTGATATGGTGCGATCTATGATGTCTCTTACTGATTTACCGCTATCGTTTTGGGATATGCTTTAGAGACGCGGCGCATTCACGTTAAATAGGGCACCATCTAAATCCGTTGAGGCGACACCTTATGAACTGTGGTTTGGCAAGAAACCAAAGTTGTCGTTTCTTAAAGTTTGGGGCTGCGATGCTTATGTGAAGAAACTTCAACCAGATAAGCTCGAACCCAAATCGAATGTGTCTTCATAGGATACCCAAAGGAGATTGGGTACACCTTCTATCACAGATCTGAAGGCAAGATTTTCGTTGCTAAATTCGGATCCTTTCTAGAAGGAGTTTCTCTCGAAAGAAGTGAGTGGGAGGAAAGTAGAACTTGATGAGATAACTGTATCTCTCCTTATTGGAAGGTAGTTCATCACAAGAAGCGGTTCTGTGACAACTACACCAATTAGTGAGGAAACTAATGATGTTGATCATGAAACTTGAGATCAAGTTACTCTTGAACTCGTGGGTCAACCAGAGTAAAATCGCACGAGTGATGCGGTAATCCTATTCGGAAGTCATGTTACTTGACCATGGCGAACCTACAAACTATGAAGAAGCGATGGTGAGCCCAGATTCCATAAAATGGCTGGAAGCCATGAAATCTGAGATGGGATCCATGTATGAGAACAAAGTATGGACTTTGGTTGACTTGCCGATGATCGGCAAGCCATTGAGAATAAATGGATCTTTAAGAAGAAAGGGCGGCTGATGGTAATGTAGCTGTCTATAAAGCTCGACTTGTTGCGAAAGGTTTTCGACAAGTTCAAGGGTTGACTACGATGAGACTTTCTCACCCGTGGCGATGCTTAAGTCTGTCCGAATCATGTTAGCAATTGCGCATTTTATGATTATGAAATTTGGCAAATGGATGTAAAACTGCATTCTTGAATGGATTTCTAGAAGAAGAGTTGTATATGATGCAACGAGAAGGTTTTGTTGATCAAAGGGTGCTAACAAAGTGTGCAAGCTCAGCGATCAATTTATGGTGCAGGTGCAAGCCTCTCGGAGTTGGAATAAGCGCTTTGATAGTGTGATCAAAGCATATGGTTTATCTGAGACTTTTGGAAGCTTTGTATTTACAAGAAAGTGAGTGGGAGCTCTGTAGCATTTCGATATTATATGTGGACGACATATTATTGATTGGAAATGATATAGAATTCTGGATAGCATAAAGGATACTTGAATAAAAGTTTTCAATGAAAGACCTCGGTGAAGCTGCTTACATATTGGGCATCAAGATCTATAGAGATAGATCAAGGCGGCAATTGGACTTTCACAAAGCACATACCTTGATAAAGTTTTGAAAAAGTTCAAAATGGATCAGGCAAAGAAAGGTTTTTACTGTATTACAAGGTGTAAGATTGAGTCAGACTCAATGCCCGACCACAATGAGAAGATAGAGAGAAAATGAAAGATGTTCCTATGCTTCAGCCATAGGCTCTATCATGTATGCAATGCTGTGTACAGACTGACGTATGCTTAGCAATAAGCTTGGCAGGAAGGTACCAAAGTAATCGAGGTGGATCCTTTGGACAGCGGTCAAGAACATCTGAAATACGAAAAGGACTAAGGATATGTTTCTCATATATGGAGGTGACAAAGAGCTAGTTGTAAATGGTTACGTCGATGCAAGCTTTGACACTGATCGAGACGATTCTAAATCACAAACCGGATCGTGTTTTATTAAGCGGTGGAGCTGTCGGTTGGTGCAGTTCTAAACAAAGCGTCGTGGCGGGATCTACATGTGAAGCGGAGTACATAGCTGCTTGAGCAGCAAATGAAGAGTCTGGATGAAAGAGTTCATTTCCGATCTAGGTGTCATACCTAGTGCATCGGGACCAATGAAGATCTTACGTGACAATCTTGGTGCAATTGCCTTGGCAAAGGAATCCAGATTTCACAAGAGGACCAAGCATATCAAGAGGCGCTTCAATTCCATTCGGGACCAAGTCCAAGTGGGAGACATAGAGATTTGCAAAATACATACGGATCTGAATGTTGCAGACCGTTGACTAAGCCTCTTCCACGAGCAAAACATGATCAGCACCAAGACTCCATGGGTGTTAGAATCATTCTTGTGTAATCTAGATTATTGACTCTAGTGCAAGTGGGAGGCGAAGGAAATATGCCCTAGAGGCAATAATAAAGTTATTATTTATTTCCTTATATCATGATAAATGTTTATTATTCATGCTAGAATTGTATTAACGGAAACATAATACATGTGTGAATACATAGACAAAGCAGATAGTCACTAGTATGCCTCTACTAGACTAGCTCATTAATCAAAGATGGTTATGTTTCCTAACCATAGACATGTGTTGTCATTTGATTAATGGGATCACATCATTAGGAGAATGATGTGATTGACATGACCCATTCGTTAACTTAGCACTTGATCGTTTAGTATATTGCTATTGCTTTCTTCATGACCTATACATGTTCCTGTAACTATGAGATTATGCAACTCCGTTTACGGAGGAACACTTTGGGTACTACCAAGCGTCACAGCGTAAATGGGTGATTATAAAGAAGTACTACAGGTGTCTCCAAAGGTACATGTTGGGTTGGCGTATTTGAGATTAGGTTTTGTCCTCCGATTGTCGGAGAGGTATCTCTCGGCCTTCTCGGTAATACACATCACATAAGCCTTGCAAGCATTACAACTAATGAGTTAGTTGTGAGATGATGTATTCTGAGCGAGTAAAGAGACTTGCGATAGCGAGATTGAACTAGGTATTGGATACCGACGATCGAATCTCGGGTAAGTAACATACCGATGACAAAGGAACAACGTATATCGTTATGCGGTTTGACCGATAAAGATCTTCGTAGAATATGTAGGAACCAATATGGGCATCCAGGTTCCGCTATTGGTTATTGACGAGAATGGTTCTAGGTCATGTCTACATAGTTCTCGAACCCGTAGGGTCCACTGCAACAACGTTTCGATGACAGTTTATTATGAGTTTATAAGTTTTGATGTACGAAGGTTGTTGAGTCCGGATGTGATCACGGACATGAGGAGTCTCGAAATGGTCGAGACATAAAGATTGATATATTGGAAGCCTATGTTTGGACTTGGAAAGGTTCGGATGAAAACAAGATGTTCTGAAACAGGGAGTTACGGAACCCCGAGAAGTCAATGGGCCTTGATGGGCCATAAGGGAGAAGAGGAAGGGCGGCGGGGCAGGGCGCCCCTCCCCTCTGGTCGAATAGGACAAGGAGAGCGCCTTCCTCTTCCCCTCCCAAACCTAATCCAACTAGGAAGGGGGAGTCCTACTCGGTGGGAGTAGGACTCCTCGGCAAGCGCCTCCCTAGGGCCGGCCCACCCCCTGCTCCTTTATATCTGAGGGGGGGGCACCCCATGACACACAAGTTGATCTCGTGATCGTTCCTTAGCCGTGTCAGTGCCCCCCTCCACCATATTCCACCTCGGTCATATCGTCGCGGAGCATAAGCGAAGCCCTGCGTCGGTGGAGCATCATCATCGTCCTGCCGCCGTCGTCTTGTGGAACTCATCCCGGCACTTTTGGATCGGAGCGGGGATCGTCATCGAGCTGAGCGTGTGCAGAACTTGGAGGTGCCGTCGTTCGGTGCTTGGATCGGTCGGATCGTGAAGGCGTCGACTACATCAACAGCGTTGTTATAGCGCTTCGCTTCACGGTCTCGAGTGCGTGGACGGACACTCTCCCTCTCGTTGCTATGCCATCACCATGGTCTTGCGTGTGCGTAGGAAATTTTTGAAATTACTCGTTCCCCAACACTTCATGCGGGCGGGCATGACCCGAGAAAAGTGTGTCGACCAAATGGGATCAAGCATGTTGAGTTATATGGTGCACCCTGCAGTGTGATTAATCTATTGAATAGCCGTGATCTTGATGCAGGGGCGACTTGGAGTTGTACCTTGACCTTATGACAACTAGAACTGGATACTTAATAAAACACACCCTTCCAAGTGCGGATACAACCGGTGGTGGCTCTCTAACAGGGGCATTGAGGAGGGATCGCCGGGTAGGATTATGCTATGCGATGCTACTTGGAGGACTTGAGACTACTCTACGCTACATCTTTGCAAGGCGGAGGCTGCGAGCGTAGTCTTCGGCGGGGATTAGCTATCCCCTCTTATTACGGCATTACGAAGTTCGGTCCATTGATATGGCCCTTTACATATATCCATGCATATGTAGTGTAGCTCCTTGCTTGCAGTACTTTGGATGAGTACTCACGGTTGCCTTGTTCCCCCTTTTCCCCCCTTTCTTTACCCGATTGCTGCAGCTTGAGGCGATGGAGCCCGGGGCCAGGCATACCGTCGATGGCGACTACTACCCGGAGGTGCCTACTACTACGTGCAGGCGGCGATGACCGGGAGTAGTTTAGGAGGATCCAGGCGGGAGGCCTGCGCCTCTTCGATCACATATCCCGGTTTGTGCTAGCCTTCTTAAAGGCAAACTTGTTTAACTTATGTCTGTACTCAGATATATTGTTGCTTCCGTTGACTCGTCTATGATCGAGCACTTGTATTGAGCCCTCGAGGCCCCTGAGCTTGTATTATGATGCTTGTATGACTTCTTTATGTTTTAGAGTTGTGTTGTGATATCTTCCGTGAGTCCCTGATCTTGATCGTGCGTTTGCGTGCATGATTAGTGTCACGATTGAATCGAAGGCGTCACACAGCACCTCCGCGTTCAACACACGTCACGGTTTGAAGGCGTCTCCTCCTTCTTGATCCAGCAAGGGGGAGGAGAGGTTGTGTGAGATCCATCGGCACTGGCGTGGTGGTGGATGGCGACAATCTCGGCGGGGCTTCGTCGAGCTGCGAGAGGAGAGAGTGCAACAAGGGGAAGGGGGCGCCAATAGCATGGGTGCGGCTGCCCTCCCTCCCCCTTTATATAGGCCCCCTAGAGGCGCCAGCCCTAGGAGATGAGATCTCCAAGGCGGCGTGCCAAGAAGTGGCTTGCCCCCAAGGCAAGTGGGCGCCCCCCCTAGGGTTTCCAACCCGTGCGCAGAGGGGGCCCAGAAGCGCACCAGCCCACGAGGCTGGTTCCCCTCCCACTTCAGCCCACGGGGCCCTCCGTGATAGGTGGCCCCACCTGGTGGACCCCCGGGACCCTTCCGGTGGTCGGTACAATACAGGTGACCCCCGAAACTTTCCCGATGGCCGAAACCTGACTTTCTATATATTATTCTTCACCTCTGGACCATTCCGGAACTCCTCGTGGCGTCAGGGATCTCATCGGGACTCGAACAACTTTCGGGTTCTGCATACTCATATCTCTACAACCCTAAGCGTCACCAAGACCTTAAGTGTGTAGACCCTACGGGTTCGGAGACATCACGAGACATGATGAGCGCCTCTCGGTCAATAACCAACAGCGGGATCTGGATACCCATGTTGGCTCCACATGCTCTCGATGATCTCATCGGATGAACCCACGATGTCGAGATTCAAGCAACCCCGTATACAATTCCCTTTGTTAATCGATGCGTTACTTGCCGAGACTTCGATCGTCGGTATCCCAATACCTCGTTTAATCTCGTTACCGGCAAGTCACTTTACGTGCCGTAATGCATGATCCGTGACGGACACTTGGTCACACTGAGCTCATTATGATGATGCATTACCGAGTGGGCCCGAAGATACCTCTCGTCATCACGGGTGACAAATCCGATCTCGATTCATGCCAACCCATGAGACACTTTCGGAGATACCCGTAGTGCACCTTTATAGTCACCCGATTCACGTTGTGACGTTTGGCACACCAAAGCACTCCCTCACGGTATCCGGGAGTTGCACAATCTCATGGTCTAAGGAAATGATACTTGACATTTGCAAAAGCTCTAGCTAAGCGAACTACAAGATCTTTGAGCTATGCTTAGGATTGGGTCTTGTCCATCACATCATTCTCTAATGATGTGATCCCGTTATCGATGACATCCAATGCCCATAGTCGAAACCATGACTATCTGTTGATCAACGAGCTAGTCAACTAGAGGCTCACTAGGGACACGTTGTGGTCTATGTATTCACACGTGTATTACGATTTCCGGATAACACAATTATAGCATGAATAATAGACTATTATCATGAACAAAAGAAATATAATAATAACCATTTTATTATTGCCTCTAGGGCATATTTCCAACAGTCTCCCACTTGCAGTGAGAGTCAATCATCTAGTTACATTGTGATGAATCGAACACCCATAGAGTTACAGTGTTGATCATGTTTTGCCCTAGGGAGAGGTTTAGTCAGCGGATCTGCTACATTCAGTGTCTGTATGTACTTTACAAATATCTATGTCTCCATCTTGAACATTTTCACGAATGGAGTTGAGCGGCAACAATTGCTGGTCTTCTTGTGAAACACTGGGCTCCTTGGCAAGTGCAATAGCTCGGTGTTGTCACAGGAGAAGAGTGCGATTGGCCTGGCGCGTGGGTATGAGTCCTAGGTGGGTGATGAACTCCTTGACAGTTGCTTCATCGCTGCGCCTCGAGGCTGCCATGTATTCCGCTTCACATGTAGATCCCGCCATGGCGCTTTGCTTGCTTGCACCAGACTAACTGCCCCACCATTCAAAATATACATATCCGGTTTGTGACTTAGAGTCATCCGGATCTATGTCGAAGCTAGTGTTGGCGTAACCCCTTCTGACGAGCTCTTACGTCACCTCCATAGGCGAGAAACATGTCCTTAGTCCTTTTCGGTACTTCAGGATATTTTGACCGCTGTCTAGTGTTCCTTGCGGGATTACTTTTGATGCGTTCCTACCAAACTTACGGCAAGGTTTACATCAGGTCTAGTACACAGCATGTGAAAGTCGTTATATCGACTAGAGGGGTGAATAGGCGATTTTATGAATTCTTCAATGAGGAATTTGCGGTGAGGAAATTCTAAGTGAAGAAACTACTTACAGCGGAATAAGTACTCAGAAGTAAGCATAAGAGAATGCGGACATGGTCATCATGATGAAATGAAGACAATCAAAAGAAGTCTGAAAGCGTAAACACGAGGATAGCACAAGATGAAGACAAATAGGTGAAGAAATTGAGCGAGGAAATTGAAAGTCTTGATCAAAGTCTTCAAACACGAGATATGAATGAACACTCAACACGATAATGAGGAAATGAGAGGGTTGAGGAAATAGAACCGATAAGGTTGGTGAAGACAATGATTTGATAGACCAGTTCAAGCTGCTGTCTCGGTTATGCATGTGGTTGGAAGCGGCCGAGTATTTAAACTTCGAGACACACAGTCCGGACACCCGATCGCTGAGCACGCAGCTCGGGACACCCAGTCCTCACCGTATTCTCCTTGAACTAAGGTCACACAGACCTCGTCCAATCACTCGTGGTAAGTCTTGATGACTTCCAAACCTTCACAGACTTGGTCACTCGTGATCCACAATTCCTCTTGGATGCTCTAGACCATGGCGCCTAACCGTCTGGAAGAAGCACAGTATTCAAAGGTAACAAGCGTCGGATCCACGCAGGATCAATCTCTTGATGATGCTCAATCACTTTGGGTTTGTAGGGGTTTGGTGTTTGGGTTTTCCTCACTCGATGATTTTCGCTCAA